>CM043121.1:49390143-50729194 GCA_023701765.1 Hylyphantes graminicola
TTTAGCATTAGTAACTGTTAAATATTTTGGTTCGTACTTTTTCTCAGCGTTAACTCATTAAATAAAGGTCTTGGAGTTTTAAACTGCGATCAAGTAACGAATTCAACACTAGTATACGAAACCCAATTAGACCAGGAGGAGTGCGCTGGCTTAAAGCCCGATTATAAAGATTATTTTTTATCTTATTTTTTAAAAAATCATATTTTCAGTTGATCAAAGTTACAATACAGCCAGCTCTTAACTTTTGAGGAAAACTTTTTAGCGCCGAACGAAATGAAAGATAACAATTACGATACATTTTCGCTTCTCTAAAATGTGTTGTAAGTTGAGGTTAAAAAACAATATTATGTGCAATAAAAAGAAATGTTTTATTGATTTCTTTACTACCTAGAAGACAAATTTGAAAGACTAAAAAGTTTGAGGCAAATTAGTCGAATGATCAACAATCTGAATTCTTAAATACTAATGAATTAATATTTTTTTTAACAGACTTCTAATATATATCTAAAACCAACAAATTTTGCATTTTAAAAATGAAATGTTCAAAAGAAAATCTTATTTTTAAACGATACTTAGTGCATTTATTTAGTATCAAAACTATGCTTCATTTTGAATTTTAATTTTTGACATTTAATTTTTGATTTTTCGCTAGTCAAAAAAATAGTTACTAACTAAAGATTAACCTCAAATATTAATGCAGATATATGCAATAATCACATTTGGCACTCAGTTGTTTTAACACTTTTAGTCCCAATGGTGCCATTTGGCATCATCATGCTTCTGATCATAATTAAAAATAAAAATAAGGCTGAAATCTTTTGGGATTAATAAAAAAATATTTTCTGATAGAAAAAAGTGATATCAGAAAATTGATATCAGTGAATCAGAATTGACAGTGAATCAGAATTTTGAAATCAGAAAAAGCTATAGACGATCAGAATTTTTTTTTTCTAAAATGATGATGCCAAATTGTCAGTGGGACTGAAAGGGTTAAATACACACACCTAGCACAAATGAGGATGGTCCGATGTTTAAAATATAAAAACTGCTATAGTTCTCGAAGCATACTTCATAGATAACTTTATGGCTTTGTTAGAAACAATAGTGCAAGGACAAATTATCAATCAAACTATACTATCATTGCAAGGAAAGTATTCCAAAATTTTCAAAAGTAAACACTATCAAATGAAGAGTACAGGGGAAAAAGCGCTTGAATTCGTAGATGGCTCAATAGGCCTCTTTGGCGATGAAAGCGAGAAATCGCTTAAACTGGTGAAAAGAAACTATTTAGTAGCTTTTTTTCTTTCGCGGCATCCCTAATTACGCCAGAGATCAGTGGACACGAGTTACACGTTTGTACCGCGAATGAAGACCCCGAAAGAAAAACTGGTTTCCTGTCGCCAATGTTCACCAAGCAGACACTATTACGGGAAGACACCTAATAAATCAAGCTGTTCCTCAGTTGTACTCCTCAAATTCTAAAGCATAATTTAACAAAAACATACCTTTAGTAGAGCTTGAAGAAAAACTTGCATTTAATCCTTTGATAAACAGGCAGTAGGAGTCTTCTATGTTCACTAACATATTAAACTTTATATTCAAGGACATGTGTTGCTTTGTCTTCACAAATTAAGAAGAGGATTCCGATAGTATATATAAGTCAAAAATAGTCTTGCGGACATCACTAATCTTCAAAGAATATATAGTTGGGGAAGCAAAGAAACTATTGGATTGGATTGGTTGACATATATTTTCAGGCTTGTGTGCTTGGTCGCAAGGACCCGCTTATAAACTATCGTCAAGTAGGACAACACAAGACACACACAAACACATATGACAGATGTTGCCATCTGTCGCCACCTCCACAATTTAGACATGTCCCTGAAGGGGAGGGAAATTTTGTCCAGGAACCTGTACCCATGGTGAACTGCGCAATGACCGACCACAGGACTTTCGGACCCAACAGATTTTACGAGCACGTACTCCGCATATACTCGGTAAGTCTTCAGTGGCACCGGGTCTCGAACTCCCAACCTTCCGATCTCAAGTCCGAGATCGTGACCACTAGGCTCCTTACAGCCAAGAAACTATTATTCATTCGTCAAATGAGAACACATCGAGTAAACACAGTCACGTCATATTTGGAGATATATTGAACGTTTCCGGTTGTCTATTTCTAGCTTCCGAGAAGAACTTTAACGCAAAAAAATAGTCCCGTACTTTAAAACTACGATCAAACCTGAGCTGGAACCAAGAGCGGAAATTCGTCTAGGGCTACATTGAACACTAGCGCGGTTGAGATTTTGGACGAGCAAAAATCACGTGTCAACCTCGTCACTTGACCATGATTCTAAATGAAGAGGCGGAGTTGGCTGTGTTAAAGCTACTAATGGAGAATAGAAATAGACAACCGGAAACGTTTAACTACCTGGTAACTAGATTATCACCTAACACCTCCCCTTCAGGGACATGTCTAAATTGTGGAGGTGGCGCGTGATAGATGGCAGCATCTGTCACGTATATGTGTGCATGTGAGTGTGTGTTGTGACTGTCTTACTTGACGAAGCTTTATAAGCGGCTCTCTGAGCAAGCACACAAGCCTGAAAATGTATGTATATCAACCAACCAACCTAACACGGGGCTCGCGTGGCCTAGCGGTTCAGATCGTAATCCATTATGCCAACAGTCTGCGCACCGACTAGGAGCGGGCTCGATTTACCCCTTCGCTCAGGGTGTATTTCTCTCTCTAGGCGCGTTTACATGAGCCATGCCGGGTTCATTGGGGAGGTTTCGTAAACCCTCCAATAAAGGAGAGTTTGATGTTTCATGCCAGGGATTCGGCCACAAACTATCATATGGGTTAGAAATCCTGCTCGACCTCTTTTGGGGATTTGGCCTTCCATGGGTTTGATGGCGCATGTAAACGCTCCTATAAGGCGCGTTTACACTGCCACTTAAGCCACTGGATAACGCATATGGCTGTAGGGAGCCTAGTGGTCAAGGATCTCGGAACTCGAGATCGGAAGGTTGAGAGTTCGAGACCCGGTCGCCACTAAGACCTACCGAGTATATGCGAAGTACGTGCTCGTAAAATCTGTAGGGTCCGAAAGTCCTGTGGTCGGTCATTGCGCAGTTCACCATGGGTACAGGTTCCTGGAGAAAATTTCCCTCCCCTTCAGGGACATGTCTAAATTGTGGAGGTGGCGACAGATGGCAGCATCTGTCATTAGTGTATGTGTGCGTCTTGTGTTGTCCTACTTGACGATGGTTTATAAGCGGGTCCTTGCGACCAAGTACACAAGCCTGAAAATATATGTCAAACCAACCAACCAATAACGCATATTTTAATGCTAGTTCATAAACGAGATAACATTTTAATTTTTCTTTAAAATTTATTTAAACTTTCTACGAAATTTTGACTTTTTATTTTAAAATAGCATTATGTTTCAAAACTTTATCTCCTACTCAAATTTAAATTAAATTTTTATCCCTGCATTTCACATAGCTTAAAAAATGTTCAATTTCTAAAGAAGATATTTATTCAGAACACAGGTGTTTCAAGGATATATTTTACTTTCAAATAAATTATTACACAATTTATTTTATAATATTTTTTTTTTTAAAAGGGCCCAGTGGGGCAGAGCTTCGCATTGTCACGCTACAGGTACGGGGATCGAATCCTGGATGGGACAAGGTTGACTCATCCTTTCGTTCCTTAAATGGGTCGATGAAATGAGGACCAATCAATGCTTGGGAACTATACGCTGGGGGTGAAATGGGTACGGCCGGCGGGCCTTTACCCACTAACGGGCTGTTGTGCCCTGGGAGTTTTTTTTTTATTTTTTAAAAAACTATTTTTGTTTTAAGCCCCACCAGGTAAAACTATTAGCACCACGTTAACCAAGTAACATATTTTTTTAATGATATCGGTTTTAATTAACCCTTTCAGTCCCAATGACGATTTGGCATCATTGTTTTAGATTTGTTTTCTGATCGTCTATAGCCATTTATGGTATCGAAAAGCACATCACTCGATTCTTTAAACTTTTTTCGATTGGAAATCATTTTTTATTAATCAAAATAAGTGCCAACCCTATTTTTTTTTAAAAAATTATGATCAGAACCAAGTGGCATCACTGGGACTAAAATAGTTAAATATCGTAAATGTATCAGGCGAAAAACACGCAACCTTTGCAAAGAGTAAAAATTTTTATTAATGTTATGGCATTGATATTAAACTTTGGCATGCAATGTCTTTGGCTTAGTAATTTTGTTTTTTTGCAAGTCAGCTTTTATATGAACTTATTAGATAAGCTTTTACTTGATATGTGTATTTATTAAGTAATAAATTGTGTGTATTAAGCAATAAGGAAATACCTGAATACACACAAATTTTATTCAACAAATAAATTTCACTGCTTTTTATTAGCTTTAATATAAATTATTGAATAGATTATTACCTTTATGGCAAAATAAGACATTGAAGTTAATAAATTTTTAAAAGTTTTAACAATAATTAAAAAATAATTGCTTATTAAAATTTTAATATACTTTAACGGTAGCGTTGACCAGGACTAGACTTATCTAGAAACAATGTAACATTAAGCATACCATAAAAGTTTGTTTACTGTAAAAATCTTGCGTTAAAAAATTGTAAGATATTGACAACAAAGACTAACTTCTATATACTTTATTTTATACATTCATATAGATATAACAGATGTAACATTATAATTATGTACAATGCAATAAAATTTGTTAAGATTCATGCAACAACGGATTAAGTATGTAACATTCAGCACAGTAAAAGCAGAATGATTTGTCATATATTTGAAATATATACAAAACATTTAAATACAGTTTCCAGTAGTGACAACCCAAAAAATATTTTTTGCAATATAACTCTTAGCATTTTTTTTTTGTAGAAACGAATCAAAATTATCCGAAAAACTACTAATATTACCTAATGATGGAAGAAAACAAAATTACCTCGATCCTTTTAAAGTGTATGTGTTTAAAAAAATGTCTCCTAAAATTTTTTGAAAGTTGGAAAGTTTGCTTATTGGATGTATAATAGTTTTTATCTGTAATGTTTCAAAATTATGCTTGTTTTTGATACATTTATAAAGCAAAACCTAGAACTTCTGGCTTGAAAAAATCTATACAATTTTACATTTTCTAAAATGAAATAGGACTTTAGCCCCTAGTATGCAGTGGGTAAACTGCAGTAACCACATTGACGAATTGGACCATTTTTGCCTTAAAACAAACAGTTTTTCAGTATACATTTTTCGTTATTTGCTAGAGCTATTGTGTGCTTACTGCAATGGTCTAAGTCATTAGTATAGATACTGCAGTTTACCTGAATGCTGCAGGAGTGTATCTTATATTAAATTCCGAAAAATTAGAATGAATTGTGTTTAAAATATTTAAATTGTAGATTATTTCACAATCATGTTTGGAAATACTAGTTACTATTCCCATTTTTTTGATACGTAGTTTTACGTAAACAAATTTGCATTATTAAGTATATTTCAATCAGCATTATAGAAAGTCATGGGCGTTCCATCAAAACTCTATATTGCGTTTATTTATATTTTAATAATTACGAGTAATCTATCAAAAACATATTTAAATAATAAGAAAAATGCAACGTAACAACAACAGTGAGTTGACTAACAAGTTAAAATTAGCACCACGTTATTTACAAACTTGAGCAAATTGACATTCATTATTTTGTATTATAAATCCTGGAACTACCAATACATTCGTGAACGATTATTCTGTATGGTTGAACATTTACACTTCAAAAGAAAACAAAGCTAAGCGATTTCTTCAAAATAACAGACTAGATGCTTAGCTTATTTGCATTATTAGCAAACCTAGTTTGCTAAAAAGTACCAAAACCGTAAGTACTTCAGTAAATGGGATGTACAAATATTCCAATTGGTTTTGAAGGTAAAAAATGTACAAAATAAAATTGGTCAATGATTTCTTCACATCAAAACCTGTAGTTGGTTTAATCAATCTCACTAAAATAGTTTTAATAAATAAAACACTTATAATATACAATAACTTTACACCACACAAACACAATAACATATGACTTAAGTGTGTTTGGAATTAGTATTTGTCAATTAATTATTATGCTTTATATGAGCGTCCATATACAGGAAGAAAAGTCTTATTGCATACCTAAAATTTTATATACATGCATTTTCTTATAAAGTCTTGTCCGAAATAAATTATAATCTTGAGCGTGGGTCCCTCTAACATTGGAAAATTAAATGTAAAACAGCTTCCAATACATATACATTTTACATTTAGAATAACCCTCTAGTAAGTTTAACACATCATTCAACAATGAAAAGTTCACAATCTAAAAATCGTTCTTGTTTCAGTAACAAACATTTACCAAGTTCGTTTTATTTATACACGTTTTAATTAATCATTCCTTTGTGTCCACACCTTTATAGCAAGTTGACGTGTAAAAAAACATTCATAGATTTCTGTCACTGACAGTCCGTTTTATGTATGAATTTCCTCGGAAAGATCAGGAAGTGATCAGCTTTTGTGAAACTAGAGCTTATTATGGTGATGTCAAATGCACCTGAATTCAATAATTTGTCGCTCAAGTGAATGCAAGAAAGCGTAAACTTACACAACTTATAAACACAGTTGCTTGTCATGGCATTTTAGGTTCTATCCCGCTTCTTTCTTTGGCATCAGATTGAACATTGTTACATTTCTTAAACTTTACACGAGGAAATATATAGTTATTTGTGAATCATTACCTTATCGCAACTTTACTCTTTTGACACAACAATTTTTAGATTCACGGATCGGATCTCAAACTCCCTTTGTTCGAAACAAATTCTTAAAAATGACCAGGCTGCTGTCTGAAATACTATATCAATCTTAAAATTACGAGAGAGTCTTTGGTTGGAGTTGACATGTAACCCCATTCTAATATTTCTCCTATAACATAAAATTAATGTCCTTTATGTGAGTTAATTAACGATGTTTTAATAAGTAGAATACCACTTTATAAAACCATTTAATAGAGACTTTCTTCGTCAATTTGAAGTATCTCGTTGGCGTATGTAGAATCCAGCTGACACAGATACAAAATATCGGCAAACTGAAAATAATTGCATCGATGCATCTTGAAATTGCGGTACTCAGTCTTATATTGTCACATTCAATCCAAATGAGTCTCATAGATTGGTTCGTTAAAACTAATGTCACATTAGACTCATGAAGATAAACAACTGTTATACGGACAGAATTTACACCTTAGACATCTTGTGCCAAAACCCACTCAGTTAAACTTTATGCGAATGAGTCACTGACGTATTTACTACATCAACAGCTAGCTTTTCTGAAGAAGTAAATGCACTCTGAAAGGTTTAACTCTATTTGAACTTATACTGAAGACCCACTGGAGCACTAACTAAGCTGTTATATTTATTATCTCGATTCTGGTATAATCCAGTTAAACTCAAACCAGAAGATCCTCAAGCAGAAAAAAGTAACCATTTTAAAACTAACAACTTAAAATTTTATGAGATTTAGAAACATTAGGTTAAAATCAAATTAATTTCGTAGGGTATTTTCACTGTGTAACATGTATGCATCAACTTATCGTACTTTTTCAGCCCCAGTCTGAAGTTGTCCCAGTTCTGTGCTGAACTTTACCAAATCTTGTCCAACTTACCATCACACCGACGAGTCATTGGACCCTTGGCTTTAATAGATTATCGCACTTCTTGAGTCTTGATCTGAGCCTGTCTGTTCGAATTGACATCACAACGAGAAAATTGCCGTAGCACTGGCTGCAAAGGCTCCTGCGATGATCTCACCACAGGATAGTTCCGCTCGCTGTTGGGAATTCTTCTTCATTGTCCTATGATTTCTCCAGTTTCCTTTGAGAGGGTCCCGGTAATACGCCTTGTTGAATCTGTCTGCGAGAGTATAAAGTAGTACTTTCTGAGCTTTTAGGCAAACCCGTCAAATTTAGTCGAGTCACTGGAACACTTACTGCAAGAGATTCTCGTCTGTAATATCTGTGCCACAGAATCATTGACAGGCTGTGACCTCCTCTTCATATGTCGGACTTTCATAGAACGGTTTTCCACTATTGTACGCTTTGTTATTTAGTCTGACATGTCCAACACCAGCTTCAGGGTCAAATTCAATCAAACCAATACTCACAGGGACGAGTCGCTGGAGCACTGACTGCAATAACATCTCGGCTGTCATAACTGCGCGACAGAATCATTCACCTGTTGTGACCTCCTCTTCACGGACCTATGACTCCTCCTGTTCCGGTAGAAGGGGCTTCCATTATTGTACGACCAGTTGCCGTACTCTGACATCTCCAACGTCAGCTGCGTGGTATGTGAACTTTTCTGTGGATATCGCGTACTTCTTTGTATTCATTTTGCTGAATTCAACTCAACCAAAACAGCAACAGATGAGGGACTGTCGCAGATTGTTCTTCCTAAGCCCTGGACTCAATCTGCAAAATTCAATCAAGCCAACTCACAAGGACGAGTCGCTGGAGCACTGACTACAATAGCATCTCGGCTGTCATAACTGCGCAACAGAATCATTCACCGGTTGTGACCTCCTCTTCACGGACCTATGACTCCTTCTGTTCCGGTAGAAGGGGCTTCCATTATTGTACGACCAGTTGCCGTACTCTGACATCTCCAACGTCAACTGCGTGGTATGTGAACTTTTCTGTGGATATCGCGTACTTCTTTGTATTCATTTTGCTGAATTCAACTCAACCAAAACAGCAACAGATGAGGGACTGTCGCAGATTGTTCTTCCTAAGCCCTGGACTCAATCTGCAAAATTCAATCAAGCCAACTCACAAGGACGAGTCGCTGGAGCACTGACTACAATAGCATCTCGGCTGTCATAACTGCGCAACAGAATCATTCACCGGTTGTGACCTCCTCTTCACGGACCTATGACTCCTTCTGTTCCGGTAGAAGGGGCTTCCATTATTGTACGACCAGTTGCCGTACTCTGACATCTCCAACGTCAACTGCGTGGTATGTGAACTTTTCTGTGGATATCGCGTACTTCTTTGTATTCATTTTGCTGAATTCAACTCAACCAAAACAGCAACAGATGAGGGACTGTCGCAGATTGTTCTTCCTAAGCCCTGGACTCAATCTGCAAAATTCAATCAAGCCAACTCACAAGGACGAGTCGCTGGAGCACTGACTACAATAGCATCTCGGCTGTCATAACTGCGCAACAGAATCATTCACCGGTTGTGACCTCCTCTTCACGGACCTATGACTCCTCCTGTTCCGGTAGAAGGGGCTTCCATTATTGTACGCCCTGTTGCTGTACTCTGACATCTCCAACGTCAACTGCGTGGTCTGAGGCCTGTGGTGGTATTGATGATGGTTCTCGAAATGGCTGACCAGTTGCTGCTGCTGGATGGTGCTGCTGTAAGAAGTGTCTGCAGAAGTTCCGTTGCAGATCCTGTTGTCCCTGATGGGATCTTTCTTCCTGTAGACGATCTCGATGAAGCCCTTGCGGACGCGGACGTTGAAGTAGCCGTAGAAGATTGGGTTGAGCGCGCTGTTGAGCAGGGCGACGGTCTCAGCTCCTATGATCAGAGTCCTGGGGACCTTGATGGTGTAATTGCTGTAAATTGATAATTGTTGGTTACATTTACTTACTCGTAAACACATATATAAGAACAAAGAGGAATTGAATCCAACAAAGAAAATTGCAATCTTAAAGAAAGGATTTTATAATATAAATAATTGCTTTTAAAATGGATTTTGAAAATGCATGTCTTTATATATTAAAATCAGTGAAACTTAAATTATATCAACAGCGCGAGATATTAAGTTTTTTTTTGTCTAATCCTTACTTTTTTGGTTCAAACAAATTGTTTTTGAAGAAGGAATATTTAATTAGGCCTTAGATTTAATGACTTTGATAAATTTTTATAACAACATGGAAGTTGCAATTTTTCAAAGTGTGGTCGTACTATGAACATTCTCCTATCCTAATCAAAGACAAACAATTTTTCATTTACACACAGCATTATTTTATTATCCAAATCAAATAACAAACAAAAACATTCATTATCTAATGACAACTCAAATACCATAACCTCACACTCACCTGAATATCCTAACATTATGCACGATGAAATACGGCGTCCAGCACACTATGAAGCTGGCAATGATGCACACGGTCAGCTTCAGAGTCTTGATCTTGGCCCTTGGAATTGTCGAGGCAGCATTAAACGACCTCCGTAGTCGGACAGCAGAATTTGACGACCCGTTCGAGTTCTGGCCACTTGCAGCAGCCCAAACTGTCCGAAGCACGTTGATGTAGCAGTAGCTGATGCAACCTGCTGGCACCACCAAGATGTAGAATGTGAGCCAACTGAAGTAGACTTTGCGCTGCCAAGGAGCCGTGTAGCCGCGGCTCACGCATTCGTAGCGGACGCGGCCCGTTTCTGTCACTCCGTTTTCTTTCTGTAACGGTAAATGGTTTGGTTCTGTTACAAAATATATCGTAACTCATGATCATACTACTGCTGTTGGCAGGTCAACTGCATTAGCCCACATTAATGAATTGGCTAGGCTTCATACCCCACAATCTGGAAGGGAGCCTTCTGCAGTCGCCCGCTTTCGCATGGTCACCGGACACGACTATCTTCAGGCCCATCTAAACCGCATTGGTGTGACCGACCAATACCACCTAGATTAGAAGGCCGAAGAACTAAGCAACACAACGTCACACTAGTGGACCAATTTCGATTTGTTGACCAATAACGTCGTATCTTAACATGACGTCGCATCTTGATTCATCTTATCTTAAAAATTTATTTAAATACAAGATCTAGTCACGAATGATCATTGGTCAAAACCACAGAATCAGTCCACTAATTTGACGTCAAACATTTAGTTCGCCGGCCTTCTAATCTAGGTGGTATTGGACCGACACGGATATTTGCCCACTCTGCACGTCTGAAAGGATGGTTGCGGGCCTCCTGTTATCGTGTATTGGACTTGCACACCTCTTTCCTCTGACTTGATTTATTACTCCTTACTTGATTTTTAACATTACTTAAGACCAAAAATGGTCCAATTCATTAATCAGCCATTTATTGAGTTCTTACATCAATGGTGAAAGTCATTGGTCTAGATACTACAGTTTACGTGCCTACTGCAGATTACACGTATTTTAGTTCAAGGGCATCAATGGTCCTATTAAGCCAACTGGTTAATATTACAGTAGCGTAATATAGACTCTACTTCGTATTAGAGTCGCGACAATCATGTCGAAAATTTCAAAAAAGTAGACATCACGTTATCACTACGAGCCAGGATGGCCTACCATTTTCATTAGGAGCCTACCATGTAAAATTTTCCCCATGGTGTTTTCCTTGAGTCTGTTTACCAAAAGCCTACCTTGTAGCCTGTTCACCTGGAGCCTATCATGGCGAAATGTTGTGCGCCAATTTACGTTCGTCTGTACTTTCCAAAACTATGAGCTTTCAGGACACATGAGCAATTAGAATGGACTTGTATATTTTAATAAATTGAGTGATTCTTGGCCATATCCTTCAGACGTCTATACTCTAAAACTAAATATATACAGCATGATTTAACCTTATAGATGGAATTTGGACAAGTTGAACAATTTTATATACTCGTTAAATACTGATAGAATTGTCTCATGAAGGCCCTTAAGTGTTTCATATAAACTAGATTTTTTTCATAGTAAGTGTTTTTTTTTGTAATTTTTGCGCATATAGTTTGGTTGTATCTGGTTACAAAAAGAACAACATTTCTTGGAATTCTAAGTTATTTAAAATAATATTTTTGAAAATAAACTAAAGGCTTCAAATAAAACAAAGGCCGGCTCAATCTTTGCAGTGCTTTCACGCTCAAATATGGAGCTTCTTCCCCCATAGAGTCAACTTAGCAGAAATAGGAAACATTCAACCAAAATCTACATAGCACACCGTATTCTGCAAATGTTATCTATTTCCTTATATTTTCACAAAGTAAGGGTTTCGGGATGCACTTATCTCGAGTTTTTCCAAAACAGGTTTTGTCACTTTATTCGCTTTTGATACTATTCGGATGCGAGAAAAAATATACAGAATGTCTACTCTACAAATAAACAGATTTCCTTTGGAGGTGTTTGAAATTCATTCAAATAGCTCTCAATGAGATGAGTATCGTTAGAAAGAATTTATTTTTGAAAAATATTTATTTTGTACATTGTAAGTCGTTTGATGTCGGGTTTTGGACAACTTTTTTTTAGTTCAAGTTTATTTGATTTGGTTATTTACACCTAATCAAATTTGATTTCTGTGTGTTTTACCTAGGTTTTTTTAAAAAAAATATCAGTCCTGTTTCCTTAAATGGTTTCATTTTTTGGCATATGTTATTTTTGTTTTGATATCGAAGTATTTTGTATATTCTATATCAATTTAATAATGATAATATAGGTAAAGTGTATGTTGAGAATGAGTATGATAAAGAAGAAAACAATGCAAAAGGCGATTAGAATTGAAAGCTCTAACCCTTTTATTAATGAAAATAAATTGAATTCATTGAGTATATTGAACGTAAAAGAATTATGTGAACGGGCTATGCAAAACAATTTTCGATTATTTGAAGATTTTTTTAAAAGCCTTTTTTTGTAATTACCTCGTTATTTGACCTAGTATAAAATACCATAGTAAATTACTTGTTTCAACTAATTAACAATGTAGAATGCCCGAGTTTTTTTTAATTTTTTTAAAAATCATTTTGTTCAAAATGTTTGTTGATATTGTTTGTGAGTTAAAACAAAATTTCAAAGTAGTAATTGATGGTTTTTATAAAGAATATTTAAAACAACTTAAAAGGATTTGACCTGGTACTTATATACGGCAATTATAGCTACAAATATGATTTTGGCTACAGAATACTTAAATTTGAAAAGAAAATTATTTATATCCAAGAGTGAAGCAAGTAGTGCTTATGCAGAAATGGTTCCTTTTGGCTGAAAAGGATGAGATTGACGAAAAAACGTCTATACTACCGAGTGAACATACCGATCTAAAAATGAAAAATATATCGATCCATCAAAAATATCTCATAAAAACTCCGAATCGTTCCTGAAACATCTGGTCGGTTTCTGTCGTGACGGTTGTAATACTTTTCTACTTAACTTAATAGAAAGAAATGTATTCGGAAATAAAGACCATATTCCTATATTGTGGCATGCAATAGGCTGATGTCCTATGATATTGCATTGGATGAGGGACCTTTTTCAATGACAAACCGAAGCAGTCAATATGGGAGAGCTTGAAACACGTGGAAAGGAAATAAAACTGAGTGAAATTGGAAAGAAATAGCACGCGGATATCTTTAAAACTTATGAAAAGAATACGTACACGGAGCATTGGAAAAAAAATGTGTCAAACATGAATACAGACAAGTACCTAAGTCCCATAATTTTGAGGAAACAAGCAGGATTTAGATTCTTATATATTCAAAATGTATAAATTTGTTTGCTCAAGCTGTTTAACTCTTCACAGATTAGTGACACTAAATTATTATTTTAAGCTGTTGTAGCAGTACTTTGAAACACACAAAATAAAGTAACAAATGACAGAAACCTCTCCAAGGAAACATCCGTAATGTGTCATTTGTGTTTTAAAACAACCTAATATGTCGTTTGCTTGTAGTTACAACTATCGGTTGTTGATTATTATCAGAAGTACCTCCCGATTCTAATTAAATTATTCACGTTTAAAACAAAACAGAGCATAGCTTTGTGAGCAATCGATTATCCATCAACGTCATCAGTATGACAATGTGTACTATCAATGTAAAATCCTGGAACTTTCTGGCTGCCACCACTATTTAAAACGTGGACTTACCAAATTTTCTGGTTAAACCATATTGTTGATACTTACTAAAAGTTATAAATCAACGCTCCAAATAGTGGTAGCAGCTAGAAAGTTGCAATTTTAGGTGCAATCTTGAGCCAAAATTTTTTAACAGTATATTATCAAAAGACGAGACCGACACCTAGTTTTTGGACCAGGATAAGCCGATGGTTTCACAGACACGTGGCTATTTATGACTAAATTATTATTTTTCGAGTTTGCATAAAGTACTTGCACGATAATATGCTAGTTTTCAGCGGAATTTTCATTAATGATATTAAATAAACTTTTATTACCTATCTGTTTGAAATTTGGAGGAGTCATCTATGTTTATGTTGAACTTTATAGGTTGCCCGTTTTTTGATAAACTGTATACAATCATTTTACTAGTGTTGATAGTTTTGCTTCAAATGAGCTACACGAAGGACATCAGTGAAAGACGTCGAAACTTTAACCTATATCAATTGAAAAAACCGTCACCATGTCTTCGGATCACGATAAGTCGAAGATATCATGCAAACGTGGTTATTTATGAAATATTTTCGTCTACCATGGCAGTACCTGCACGAAGATGAATATCTGCGGGAGGGCGAACACGAAGGCGAGCAGCCACGAGCCCGCGATCATCCTCTTGGCTTGCTTCACTCCCCCTGTGGATCGGAGTGGCGAGCAGATGGCCTGGTAGCGGTCGTAGCTCATGGTGGTCAGGATGAAGGTGGTGCTGGCCAGGGTCACCATCTGGCCGTACACGATGGCCTTGCACGCGGCGGCACCCAAGATCCACTCGCCGAAGACCTGGAAAGGAGACTTGGTTAGAAAAATCAATACCACCTAGATTAGAAGGCCGAAGAACTAAGCAACACAACGTCACACTAGTAGACCAATTTCTATTTGTTGACCAATAATGTCGTATCTTAAAATGACGTCGCAGCTTGATTCATCTTATCTTAAAAATTTATTCAAATACAAGATCTAGTCACGAATGATCATTGGTCAAAACACAGAATCGGTCCACTAATTTGACATCAAGCATTTAGTTCGCCGGCCTTCTAGTTAAGGTGGTATTGGTCAAATGCATGAAGGTCTTTGCTTCAGAAGTTTGAACTGAACATTTGTAGAATTCACCGCACAAGTTCATTTTGCTATTTCTCTTAGTTAAGGGGGAATGGGCGAGCTGGACTGGGGGTTTCCAAACACAAGTGACTCAATGTTAATCCAATGGAAAAAAACTATTTTCTCTGTCACATTTCTAACGCTGTATTGAATATTTTTGCAAGCTGTTTTTTTAAATAATAAATATAGATAACTTACAGGTCTCTATAATCCCGCATTTTAAAATTGCTTCAAATGCTTTTTAAAAAATTATTTATTCAAAATTTTAAAAAAATTCGAGCTTATTTCAAAAAGTGGGATTGTCGGGACCTGTATGTCAGCCACATTTATCACATAAAAAATCCATTGATAAAAATATTCAATACAGCCGGAGAAATGTGGCAGAGAAAATATTTTTTTCTCCACTAGATTAACATTGATTCACTTTGCTTTGGAGACCCGCGATCCAGCGTGCCCATTCCCCCTTGAGAGGGACTGCCAGTCAATAGAGCTAATGCATTAGGTTTTAAATAACAAATTTTGTAAAAGAGGTTTTGCAAAAGTTTACCATGTGATCCCATTTCACCAGGCAAGGGAATCATCATAACATCTCTTTAAAACAAAATTGAAAAGAAAATATCAATTAATAGTTAAATAACCGGAAGTTTATGTTTTAAAATAGTGTCGCCATCTGCTGTATATTTTTGTCATCTCAAAATTTCAAATATATACAGTTAAATAACTAGATTACATATTCGTTTCAAATTTGTTTCATTTCGATGTTATCTACACTCTTAAAACAAAAGAGTGAAATCCACTCCAGTTGGAGAAATGCATTTTCGACACCGTAAAGGCATGCATATTTACTCAGACTGAGTTAAAATCACTCGTTTGGAGTGATCCTGTCGGAGGTTTAACACACAAAGGATCCACTCCTAAAGGAGAAGTGCATTTTCCAGTCTGGAGGAATGAAATCCACTCAGACTGAGTTGAATTAGGAGTGTTTGTTTTAAGAGTGTAGATTCCCATACATAGGGGAAAAAGTCTAACATGTCAAGCAAATACTTTTACGGAAGTTGTGAATCCAAAACTAATGCAATTAGCTTTATGGGTTAATCCTCTTCAAATGTACTATCATAAACTTGGAATGCTCAAGCTTTCCAAAAATATCGAAATCGAAGCAACTAATTCATTTATAGTATAAAAAATGACGTACCAATAGTATTCAACAGATTTCTGTGTAGTATCGCAAAAGATTTTCTTAAGTGGTGAATTTATTAGTCACTTTGCATTAAAATAAATACCAAGACGGACTATTCATTACAAAACAACCGATGGAGCTTGTTTGTTTATTCATATTACACAAAAGTGTGTATTTTTTCGCTGAAAACATCAAATTATAGTTAAATGACGTGTTTCTCAGGAAATGGATATTGTTTTCAAGAGCGCTAGCTAATCATACTTTTAAATACATAAATTGGTTGAAAAATATATTTATGTTCATTCGGTGGTCAGTCCCTGGAGCAATAATTTTGAAATCGCAACCTCTAGTGGAAAATTTACTGGAAATATTTTTTCACAATGTATGGGAATCATCCAGCGCAGTAAAACAAATTTGATGGGAAAATAAACATTCTTTAATTTAATAATTAATTAATAAAATATAAAAACAGTGTCACCCTGTTCAGAGTATTTTGTGAAATAAAAACTTAAAAATTAATAATTTAACTAGATGAAATTTCGTGGATTGCAATGTCAAATATTGAATTGCCTGGATATCAATATTGATACTCTATAACTTTGAAGTCGCAGGCCAAATTTAAAAGTCCCAAATTAACTGACAGATGCAGCAGTCGAATAAATTACAGCATTTTAACATTTAAATTGCTTTATATTTAGCTATTTTTTTTAAAAAAAAACTTTTATTGAAATTGAAGAAAGAAACTAATTTGGCGCAAAATGTAACAGATTCATGTTTCCACTTCATATTTAGAGTTTGCATTAAAGAAGCGAGACGTTTTTTAAAAAAAATAATTTCTCTCACTATTTCGAGAAATATTAAATAAACGAATATTAAATAAATGGACACACAACGTTGCATAGAATTGACATTGCAAAATTAAATCCAACACTTAACTGCAGAATAGAAATGCAAATTCAACTTTTTGTTTGTTTGACAGTTGTAGTCATTTGAAATGTACGTAATGAGCAAAACTGCATTGCTCCAATTGATAACTGTTCAACAAGTATTTTTATTAAAAGAAAGATAATTTGTAATGTCAAGAACTCAAAGTGCATATAAAATGGATTGACATTAATTATGCACTTAATGTAGACAGTTTTTCCAAAACATTCTTTAAATAAAATGAGTATAAGCCGTAGTTTTGAAACGAAGAAGTAGAATTTGGCACTAAATAAATATCAATAAAAAATTTACTGAATTTTGAAATTTGCTCATTAATGTGATTTATGCCCTTAGAATTGGATTAATAATAATGTCAAAACTAACAGCTTATGCAATTTTATTTCTGTAACCCAGTTGAAAAAGGGCACAATGACGAGGTCGACAATTATGTCATATATTAAAGCGTTTGTTAGTGGCCCTTTTTTATCCTGAGGAATATAGCTCATATGATAAACAAGAAGTTCTAAAAGAACTAAAATAGCCTACCTTCTTGTTACTTAAATACTTACTAAAATTCTTATCTTGTAAAAACTAGGTTTGTAACAGTAAGTGACATCAACAACCGTTTCCACATTAAATTTATATACATTAGAATAAATTTCACTAAACACAGCATCCAGCCATAATTTAAACTTCTTAAAGCCAAATCAATTATTTTCATTAATTTTCTATCGCGAATAAAATCAATATTACTATTCTCTGCATGATTTATTTGCAGTTATAAATGTAAATTGGAAATGTAAATCGTTTGCAAAAATTTATATTTCAAAGAATAAATATGTAATAGTTCTCGCTTTTAAATAGAATGAAAACATTTCATACCAACATACAAAGAAGCACGTAGTGTAATAACATTGGACGTCATTTCAAACTAATCGATGTTGCAAAAATAATTTTATATTAATTTATTGTCTAAAAGAATTAAAGTTTCTCCAGCGATTGTTGTGATGGCAATGGTGATTTAATTCTAATAAAAAATGGCTTCCTATGCTTCTTAAATGAGCATTAAATTTTGTTTTGTTAAAGTTTTTTTAAATAATTGAAGTACTCTGAATTCGAATTCTTTTCTGAAATTTTCAATGTATTCTCATTTCGATACGCTGAATTTTTTCTGACGTATCTCACTTGTCCGTAGCATTTGTAGTTTGCAACAGCCATTTAAATGACTCGAAATTGTTTTTTCAATGCTAATTCAATGGGAAATTCGTCGACAAATAGTAGATTTATGTCCGTCCGATCGTACAGACAGGCGGACCAAAAGTATGAAAGTTAGATGTTCGAGGTTATAACTTTCTAATAAAAAAAGAATTTTTAAGATCGGATTGATAGAACCGATTTTGGAAGGGGGTGCGGACGGACAGACGGACGGACGGACATAGACAGCATGTCAATACCTACTTTTTCATTTTTTTTTTAATTCTTCGAATTAAAAAAAAGAAAAGAAGGCTAAAAAGTAAATAATATCGTTTAAAAATACAAGCAATTTAACAAGTTATACATTTCCTGAACATACGTTTTTTTAAAAAAAATAACTGTATAAATAAAGCATTGCGCATGGCTTAAATTATTTTATGAAATATTCGTTCCTTTTTTAGTGATATTGGAGGATTTGAAAGTTACGAATATTTTATAAAATAATAAAACTATACAAAGTTGTATTTAGACGAAACGAAAAAAAGAAGGAAAAATATTTGTCGGGGTCGAGGCATCCCTTATTTACCTAATGATGCTTAAAATCTTGCATAATGCGTTCCGAAATTTGGTGGCCAAATTGAAATAATCAAACGATTGATATTTATTATATTAAAGTACTTAAAAAACTATTAAAAAATCTCTATGTGTTTATTTATTCATGAAATGTTAAAATTATCTTAGTTAAAATTCAAAATAGGTTAGA
The DNA here is from genome assembly GCA_023701765.1 of Hylyphantes graminicola. Taxonomy (NCBI): domain Eukaryota; kingdom Metazoa; phylum Arthropoda; class Arachnida; order Araneae; family Linyphiidae; genus Hylyphantes; species Hylyphantes graminicola. Next base: position 49,409,257 of record CM043121.1, read on the forward strand.
TTTTGTTATAAAAATAAAAAGTTTGGATAAGAAACTAATAAAAATGTTCTAAAAAATAGTATCTAACAATTAAAAAATTATATTAAAAAAAGTTTTGCAACCATACGTCTAAAATATATTCTTTTTCTACTCTAGGAAATATATTTAAATATTTTTTCTTCCGGCATATGTTTTGAAATTAAAACAACTTTACATCGATAAATATTTACATTGCAGTCTATTGCTTAAAAGTGATAAAAAATTAAATTATCTAATTCAATCGATTTTTGCGGATCCTTGAGTCTTTCAGAATACTGAATATACTTCATCGATAAACGTCAAAATTCTTTAGGGGAAAACTCAAGAGCATTCTTAAAAATTCTTAATTAGTTTTGAAACCAAGATCAAAGCGTTGATAAAAGGTTTAGTTTAATAGTGGTCTAAATTCTTTATTACGGGATATTTTTGTTTTAAAAATAACATGACAGTTTTAATATTTTAGATTGGCCCATTTTATAACGTGAAAAGTTGAAGTTCTGCTGTGCTTGTGTCTATCTGTCAGTTATTTATTTTTCACAGCCGAAACTACAAATAACATGAGTGATTCGTTAACTCATGAAATTCGTGTTCACAGCAATTTCAGCAAAAAGAACCCAGAAAATAATACTTGTATAAAATTCGACTTACTGCTAAATATTGATTCAGAGGATTTTAAATTAAATCTATTGATTGATAAATAAAAACAATATTTCAGTGTTGTCATAAATAATTAATATAAGAAACTTAAATTTTGACTTGTTGCATCTAATTATCTCTTCCTTACAATATATATTTAAATTTATATTGATATAAATTTCTTAGAATTCTTAAAAAACCATTTTGATTATACCCAACCATATTCATTTGATTTACCCCCCAACCTGTTTCACTACAGTTCAAAAACTAGTAAAAAATATTCACATTAAAAAACTTTGTTTTCAATTAATTTCATAAGCTAAATTGAGAGCATAAATATTGAATAGTGTAAAGCTTTTTAGCTCAAAGTTTAATTTTTTTAAAAAGATGTTTTTAGTTTTTTTTTTTTTTTGCTTTTTGTGACTACTTGACGTACGATAACTCATTACCACGACCTAAGCACCATCTATATGCACTTGCGCAGTACATATTGTTTAAAGCATTATTCCTTTACTAGAGGGCAAAGCCCCCTGCTCACTACCACTCGCCAACCCCCGAGAATTGCTACTCAATTCCTCTTTGTTTGCTTCACAAACAAACATGCAAGACTAAGATATTTTGGTTAAAATGTCCCCACCAGCAGAGAGAGTGCGCAAGACGAAAAAGGGAAGATGCATTGGCTTCGGCTGTTTTTACGATGCGTGGCCGGAAACTCAAGACCGATGCCAACAGTTGAAAAATAAGCAAGTTTCCGTTCGATTGCTCCAGGGCATCACGTAGCTCTAGCGCTAAGCAACGATCTCTACCAAAGCCACGGGACGCAACCTGAAGCAGCCCCGGCACAAAACCAGCACACCGCCACACTTATTTTCAGCGTTTCTGACGTTTCTGATTGACTGAAGCCGCATAAGTCACGTGGCTTTCGAGAGTCCGACAGGTACAATTTTATATTATATAGAGATATTCGCAATTTTCACATTACATCATTTTATACTATTTTTTTGCATTAACTGTAACTTAAAATTCATAGGTTTTACAAACTTAATTGTGTTTTATATTGACTTAGATGGGTCAAAAACCCTAAAAACCTAATTTGTGTGTATTTTTGTCAAACAACAAAAATTATAAATGAATTATGTCCGTTTTTCAGTATTTTCCGAACACTGTGCGACATCATCTTCATCATCATCATTATTGTCTAAGACGCCGTACTTTGAAATTTCTTAGATTGTACAGTTGTACCACTTTTAAAACAAGAACTGTACAACAATGCTTCTTGTCTCAAGTGTATCGAACGTTTCACCGCAATCAAAGCATTGTTTTATGTGTAGACGTTGCGATCGGCTCTTTTCCTGCTTTGAATAATAATGAAATTCTTGACTAAGCCAAGTTTTTGTTTTGAGTTTTGTAACAAATCATTTTCGATGAACACGGCCACAACGGACTCTTGAAGTTTGATTAGGTTATTGTCGGATGAGTGATTTTGAGAAATGAATATTTGCGTCAGAGTGGAAACGATACAAGTTTAGTTCTGCTCTGGAGTATTTGAAAAAAAAAAAACCATCTTAAATTCGGGCTGTGGGGAGCCTACTGGTTAAGATCACGTTCGCGTGAGGTCCGCGATTGAGTCCCGGTATCACTGAAGACCCACCGAGTATATGCGGAGCACTTGCTCGTTAAATCTGTAGGTCCGATAGGCCTGTGGGTGGTCATTGCGCAGTTTACCACGAGTGCGGGTTACTGGAGACTACTTCTCCGTCTTTAGGGTCATGTCTAATTTGCGGAGGTTGCGATAGATGGCAGCATTGGCACTTATGTGTGTGTTGTGTCAGTCTTACTTGACGTAGATTTATAAGAGGGTCTCTGGCCAATCACGCAAACCTGAAAATATGTCTCCCAACCAACCAACCATTCTAAATTTATTGAATGGGGAGAAGGGTGGTTTGTTTGCGGGATAGAAAACAGTTATTGTGACATAAATATGACGTCATTGTAGGCGTGTCCATAGTTAAGACTAATTAGCAACTAGCTGGGTGATTCGTTTAAGGAGTCGGACGGACATGACGGACAGCACGTCATCGTAAGTTTGGCAGTTCTACTGATTGTTAATTTAGAATTCTGTACGTTTACTTGAATTGATTTATGTCCTCACAATGGTCATTCGATATTAGACCGTAATTGTTAAAATTATTATAATGTACAAAGTCTTTTAAATATCGATCGTGAGTGAGGTGGAGAGAATCAGCTTATAGTTTTGCTTGGTTGAAATAATTTCGCAATAAGTTACACGAGAGCTCTTGGCGGCGGGTCTTAAAATTACATATCCTATTTAAAATTAAAATAAAATAAACTATAAAAGTGGATCCACACTACAATACACTAACTAAACATTTGTTAACTTCTTACACTAACTTAAGGGGACTCAGTACCCCGAAATCGGAACAAAAGTAATATTTTTTTTATGAACATATTGTACAAGTGTCTATAGAATAGAATGCGGTGTAGGATAGGGAAAATATCTGATAGATTTTTTTAAATAAAAGTTTTGTACTTTTTTCATGATATTTGGTTATTTACCCACTAAAATATTGTTATTCTAAAACTACGCCTTACTTCAAAAATTCAATTACTTAAGTTATTAGGAGTTATTCAATAATGCTGAAAAAAAAAAACACCCAAAAAATTTAATTTGAAGTAAAAGAATAATTTTGTAATATACGTCAAAATTTATTTTAGACTCATCTATTTTTCTTTAGATAAAACTAGTTTTTGTTAATTACAACTAATTTTAACTAATGCAATTGTTCAAAACTCTTTGCTACGGAAGTCTAGTTTTAGCTAAAGGAAACTAGTTTTCAATAATGGCACCAGTTAAAGCTAGTTATCCTTAGTTAATTCTATTTCTAGCTGATTTCGGGTTTTAATGGTAACACATATACCATTAGAACATATACTATTACCTTATTGTGCAGGCTTATATAAATTTTTATAGGTTTTTTTTCGTTTCATGGCATTATTTATGGAGTATTTCATACTTAATGAGCCTGGCTGAGAAGAGCCCAGTGGGAATTGCGTAAGAAAGCTGAAAGTTATGGCAGCGTATCGTACTAGTTTTCACATGTTGGCAAGCTGTTTTACTTATTTCCGAGATATAATTCGCGATAAAGTCGTAACATTTCATTCAAAAATTTAATAGAAATTTCGTGCTAACTAATACTGTTAACAGATTAAGCCAGCACAATCTTAGTCCTACAATAAATAACTTTCTAAATCAATAGAACAATTTTATTCTGAAAAATTGATATTTAACTTGAAATGATTTCCGTTATTTCCGTTTTTTCCCGTTAAAAATAGACAAAAATATTAAAGCTCCAAGAAATATTTTACACGAAAGTATGCATACAAAATTTCCTCTAAATTCAGTTTAAACCACAATAAATGGATAATGAATTAAGAAAGTCTAAATTATTTTGCACAGTTCCAAATACGTTTTTAGTTATCATATCTGATGTTTCATTATCTGAGATTAATAAGTACTTGCATTGTTTCTGTATGCTGAATGAAAAAAATTTCGTTTGTTGCAGAACAATTTTTTTTAATTGAAAATGTTGAATTTGGCACAATTATACATGCAAAATAAGCATTAGGAAAATAATTTAGTATTTTTTATAGCTTAAAGATTGGTCGTAATTGCATTTTAATTACAAAAATGATGTTTTTCAAATCTGCAAAAATCTCACGATAACAATATGTAACTTTAAAGTTGTGTATTTGTTTCAGAAATACTAATCATCAGACTTCATGCCTTAGCCTGTGTGTGTGTGTATAACAAAAATGATTATTCGTAGTTTTGTTAATGTGCTCAGCATATTTCAGTTTTTGTGTAGCGAGGCATCTATAAACTTTTTACTTGTTTTAGTTGTTTCATAAAATGAGTAGATGCGTTTTTTATGAATTTGTCATTAAATAAAAAAAGTATAGTTAATTTTTTGCTTCGAGATCTGTGTTACAAAATTGTAAAAATGCAAACGACATCTTTTGTATAAAAAGAAGTTTAAAAAAAAAGTATCATAAACTATGCTTCAAAATAAAAAACACACACCCAATGATAGTTGTTTATGTTTTATAGTCGCGTTAGAAAAATATTTAGAACTTTGCATTATTATTTCTAATAAAGAGAAAAGTTCTTACTCGAAAACATTCGTTGGAAACTATCATTAAAATTCATCCATGCTCTCGGATTTCGATTTGCTAACAAGTGCTTACTTTTTTTAAAACTTATTGTGATTAAATTAATTACCAGTTAAATTCATTGTTTAATATTTCCTTGGTTATACATATAAACTTAAAGAGCGGGTTTGTTTTTCGATTATTGATATAAATTTTTAAAATACATTCTGGTCATTCCACTCTAACGTTTTTACCAAGCTTTAGGGTTAGTGATTCAAAAACATTTTCAGAGCCAGCACGTATAGTTTGAGATGGTACATTATTAAGAGTGTACCCATGCAATGCAGGTTATGTTTAAAGTTAGTTTAAATAAGCTTAAATATTAAAAAAATGATGTTATCTAGGAGATAAAAATAATTATATTGTAACATTTAAAAAAAATACGTATAGCTTTAATTTAAAGATAGTTAATTTAACTTGTATAACTTTTTAAACCCACACAGGTTCGTTTAATAAATTCTAACACATATTATCAATGTCATTTTAAAGATTAAAATTCATATACTGGTGATTAGAAGTATGACGAAATACGAAACAATGATGGCCAAACCACTTCTGCTTTTAAGCTGTCTTTAAATAGAATAAGCTGTTAGGATTTAAAAGTGGTGCAATCGTTCCTGGATGTTAGCTCGTTCACTTCTGAGAAACTCAAACTAAGACAAGATTATTTTATGGAAACAGAATAAAATATATGAAGCGTAAAATAATCATAATTTACGCTGCAATAGTTTTATTTCCACCAACAATTTGAAACAAACTTCATACATTTTGATAATTTACAACTTTATGATCGGAAGGGCATTTTTGTGGTATCTGGCATCGCACTTTCCATGTGGAAGTTTGCCAACGCCTTTTAGCTTTATTGAGGTTTATCTATTTAATATATTTTGAAACAAGAATTTGAAGTTGAAACATATTTATAATATATTTTTATACTTTGTTACTTTATCATAATAAATGTTTATTTGGGAAAAATAGCAATAAAATTTTATATGAGTTCTTTGGCGATTTTCATTTCAATAGTCGTCATATCTATTTCATTTGTCACAATAATTTTTTTTATATGATGGGAAAATGCAACTTTTTTCAGATTAAAATGTAATATTACAAAACCGTTAAAGAATAATGAAAACAGGATTTGTGTCACACCGCCGTTTCATACGTCTAGTGGCCGCTGAACGTAGAGTTGGAAGCGCTTTGACCTCTAGCGATTCGACCTTTGGTTGGCGAGAATTTGGCGAGTGAGATTGTAGCGCGGCGATTTTATTCATTGTTTAAAATCAACTAGATTATGGATGACGAAATTTTGATTGCTGCTTGTGTTTTACATTTAGAGAGCTTAGATAATTATCTAGAGGTAATTAGAAAAAAATATAAAAAACTTCGTCGAAGATGGTGGATGATGGTGATTTAACTGTTTATACCCTCTTTAAGGGACATGACTGCTTGAAAAAACAAAAACAAAAAAAAAAACAGGACATGACTGTTTTTTAACGGGGCATGACTGGTATCTTTGCTGCCGGTCCCTGCCCATTACTAATATTTGACGGGGAATTTTTTTTGTTTAAAAGTGTATAGGAAAGTGCATTTTTTTCTGGATTGTTTTTTTGATGACTGTCCTTTTCCGTACTTATATTTAAAACTTTTAATGCCGGAGTATTACTGATTAAAATCAGGTCAAATAAAAAAGTGTTTTCAGTATTGTCTGCCAAAAATTTAGAAATTATATGTATTAAAATAACTGATTGAGCTATTAACTCCAACCAGGTTTCAGTATTTTAATACAAAATCTTGTTTAAAAATTAATTGTATTGATTACGGGTAAGATATAAATAAGAGTTTCAATACTTTTATTAACATAGAAAGCATTTTATCATCAACATATTTTACAGTGTCAAATTTTGAATTTCATTCATTTATGTGATTGAATTTTATTTTATCAAAATATTGAATGCGTCCTGCTTTAAATAAAAAAAATTAAGAAAAACTCAATACAATTCAATTCGATGTTTTACATACTTTTTCGAAGGATCACTTAAAAAAGAGATAACACTCCAATATGTTTGCTATTTTTCTTATGGCAACCTTTCCTTTGATCTTGGCCAAAAAACCGACAAAAGTTGGGTTGGTGGCCTTGAGATCCAACTTCAGTGAGCTTTCGAATAAATACGTATAAAGCGGTTACCTTGAGATTCTCAAGGTAACCGCTAGAGCAAATTGCGAGACGTATGTAACGCCGGTATCAGCATTAAAAACTACGCAAAAAAGCATATTACATTTTAAAAACTGTCATACAACTAAAAATAAGCTTTTTTTTATTTCGATAACTTTTTTGATAAGAAAAAGTGAATGCATATATTCAAAAAGTAGAGCTGCTAGACAAAAAACTGATTTACTATTTAGAATGAACGTTTCAAAAATAAGCTCTAATATTGATGAGCATTATGCGGGGTCATTGGTTCCTAAATCAACTAATCCATAAAAATTCATTTTCTCAGCATTCGTAGCACCATGCCGGGAACACTTTTATGTGCCCCACTTCGTAGTTTGAAATATAAAAAGAAAAGTAAGCCCAATTCTTTGCAGCTCAAGAAGTAATTGGTATCAAATATGGAACACCATGCTGTGATGGGTTAAATTGTAATACAATGGTTAAAAAAGTAATATTTTAAAACATGCAACTTCAAACAAAGTAACATGCTTTTAAATATTCTTCAAGTAATCTTATTTCATTGCAAAATTAATGTAACTATAAATGAGTTATCATTAGAGATATGTCACTTTTACGTGAATAGTGCTATATATTAACAAATGTTATTCTTACTATATTTATTGCAACGTAGTCTTTGGAAATGTCCACTCTGTATAAATCGCACGCCCAAAACAGTCTCACCTCGAAGATCAGCTCGCTGGTCATGGTGATGAAGCAGACGGCCATGTCCCCCATGACCATGTTGAGGATGAATATGTTGATCCACGGTGACCTTTTCCGGTAGCGTGACATGAACTGGTCAGCACCAGGACAATAGTCCATGTGCAGGTCAAGTGTGGCAACAACCAAACAAACCAATGGAAAAACAGGTTTGACAAGTGAACCCATTAAACACACGAATAATTTATGAATTCGACTGGAGGCTTTCAGGCGGCTTCAATATTTTTCTTGCCTGCATTTCCCTGCATTTGTAGCACCATGCCGGGGCCACTTTGATATGCGCCACTCTGTATAAATCGCCTAACACAAAACAGTGTCATTTCTCAACTTCTAAAACCGGAGAAGCTCTCTCAAACAGGCTCGTGGACGAAAAGTTTGACGTCACTGTGAAAAGTAAAAGTCACTGTGAGACACAAAGTTTGAGTGTCGTTATTGCGAAGACGAAGACAACTGGTTACGAAACCCGTTCGGAACCACTCGTTAACGACTGACCACATTTTTTGGGTCCGGTCGGTTCCAAACAGGTTTTTTCGTCTTCGTCACTCGGAACAGTGATGTCAAACTTTCCGTCCACTCTCGCGTTTGGGAGAGCTTCTCTGGCCTTGAAATTTAACCCTTTAAGACCCATTCAGATGGTGCTGATTTAAGGTTATGAGACTAAAATTTTAAAAGTTTACCAGAAAAGTTGCCTTAACCCTTTCAGTCCCAGTGATGCCATTTGGCATCATCCCTTTCAATATTTTTTTTTAAATGTTTATGTCCCGCTATGACATCCAAACACACATCATTCGATTCTTCACACTTTGTTCTATCAGACAAAATTTTACTTTTATCTCAATAGAAGTCAGAACTACTATTTTTTTATTTAGAAAATAGTCAACAAGCGTTTCCCCTGATTTTTGATAGGTTCACTTCAGTTCCACATATTTAAAACACAATTTAAACTATTTCGGTTAAAATAATTACTAAATTTTTTTTAATAATATGGTCAGATACCTTAAAATATATAACTCGAAGTGTTTTTAGGTAATATATATATATTTTTATTTTGTTGTTTTATACAGTTAAAGAATTTTGGCATTGTTTCAAAAACCATATAAAAAATTTTAATAGATTTTTTTTCTTATGGAATTCGTATATTTGACCTAAAATAAGCTTATTTTGTGAATATCAGATGTTTCTGTAGTGTAGTAAATTTTTGGGACTGAAAGGGTTAAACAGCATCAATGCCATACTCCTAAAAAAATGTACAACGATTTTTTAAAATTCGCTTTTCGTGTAGTTTAATTATTTTTCACATCTGTAATTATTCCGGGCTATAAAGGAGGTTAAATTATATGTCCCACAAGTGAAACGTTGGCGTATAAAAGGTTAAATAGGGCATGTCTCACCTCGAAAAGCAGTTCGCTGGTCATGGTGATGAGGCAGACGGCCAGGTCCCCGATGGCCAGGTTGAGGATGAAAATGTTGACCCGAGATGACCTTTTTCGGTAGCGTGACCTGGACAGCACCAGGACGATGATGGTGTTGCCGACCAGGGTGGCCGTCATGATGATGGCTAAAGTCACAACTCTCTGGATCAGCTCGGCATTCCACACGGCACCCTGGAGGAATTAAAGTCTAGTTCTAGTTGCGTTTCAACATCGCTGGAATTGCAGCAAGTAAAGAGTGGTAGCATTTGAACTTAATTAATTGAAGTGTCAGCTGAATGTCCAACAAAAAATATCATAGCGTCAGAATCGAGACATGTACTGCTAAAAGGATACACTGAAACATTTTATAAGAAAGTAGTATTTTTTCTATTTTTTTTAGTATTAAATAATATAAAATAATGAATTACTAGATATAATGTAATAGATTAAACAGGTTTATCTGAGTTTAGCAGTTTGTAAAAAAGTTGCAATTTTGCACATTTCACACATTTCCTGTCAATTAAAACAACTATTAAACAATTTTTGTACAAAAATTGGCATACAAGTCGCTTGTACTGAGCTCCGCGGTAGTTTTATGAGCTAAAACATATCTTCGCCGCAAAGCTTTTAATCCTTCAAAGGTTCAATACCCAAAACACAAGGTATAAATTATATACTCACACTCAAAAATTATATACCTGCATTTCTTACCTCAGGGTAAACGGTCACGTTGCTCCCTCGTCCGCCTCCGCCGTAGTTGAGGTTATTGCCGAGCTCGTAGGCCGACGAGGCTAGAGACGCGTTGAAGTAGTTGATGGCATCCTCGGTTGACGAGGGGATCATGACGACGACAGCAATTGCCATCCAGACGACCACGGTCCTCTGCGTCGTTGGCTGCTTCATGGCGGAGTCATCCACAAGAGACTTGGCGTCGTCATTGTCATGTTAGAGCTGTTGATATCGTCTGTATATAGTTATTGATAAATGAAACAGTGCTCAAGTGGGGTTGGTAGTGCCTGTTTGTGCTTGAACTGGGTTAATTCATGGCGTCGGTACTTCTTGCAGAGTTCTTCTAAAGATTGAAGTGTCAATTTCAATGTGCTTTAATGAAACTGTTACGTTTGAGTAAGCTTGGATGTGGCTAATTCATTGTAGATAGGTTCGGTCTAGATTGATTTATTTGAAATTAAAGAAACAGATCCATTCTGCTTCGATTAAATTATTAGTGTGTGCAAGGCTTGAATGGGTGTGTGCAAGGCTTAGTTCATGATATATAGAGTTAAGTTGTTGGGGTCAGATTGACACGGTTAGTTGAAGAATAAGAGAAGTAACTTTGTACTTTGGTGAGGTTGAGGGCGTCGGTACTTCTTGTGGAGTTCTTCAAAGATTGAAGTGTCAATTTCAATGTGCTTGGGTAAAGCTGTTACGTTTGAGTTGGCTTGGATATGGCTAATTCATTGTAGATAGGTTTTGCTTAGATCGATTCATTTGAAATTAAAGAAACAGATCCATTTTGCTTCGATTAAGTTATTAGTGTCTGCAAGGCTTGAATCAGTTTAATTCATGAGAGATAGAGTTTATGTTTTTGGTCAGATTGGCATGGATAGTTGAAGAAAAAGAGAATAAACTTTATACTTCAAAGTGATAGAGTGTTTTCTATACTTGAATCTGGTTAGTTCATTGTAGACGGGGTTAGTAGCATCTGTTCACTGGTTTTGAGTTGGTCAAACATTGAAATCAGATTGGCGTATATTGTGGTGTGTATAATGTGCTGGTATCTTTCAAATATATTGAATTATGATTCTCAGTTTTACTATGCAACTTCATTGGTTGAATTTACTGTAAGCAATACTGTTCCTGACTAAATACCTGTTTTGACTAATTGAAAGTTCATCAGTGATAGTTCGGTTGATCAGTGATCAGTGATCAGTTCGGTTGAGCTTAAACATTGTTGGCTTTCTTATTCCTGCCTCTAAGGAAAGAAAGGGTATTCTTGTTTATCGAGCGTTGAAGATTTACGTCAGTTCTACTGTGCCTTTATTAGACCTGTTGTCTATACAGTACAGTGGATTTCTTTTAGTTTAATTACATTTTTAGACGATTTATTGCTTAATCCTTTTTAAATTAACGATAGGTTCGTTTGTACTTGAGAGGTGCTATTGTTGGATGGAGGTGAAAAATAGTTGCACATATCAACTACCTTCTCTCTACCTAAATAACTTGCGATCTTAGTATATTTAAATGTATTTTTAACGTTTTATATTGCTTAAGTACTTTTAAGAGGCATATTTATATTATTCTCTTTGTTTAAATTTATTCTGCCCAGTTGTTTATTGAATCTGATCTACCTAAACCCAGTTATGTTCTTTACTTAGTTAATTTTGTTACGCAGAAGGTGATTAAATCGTGTAATTTGACTTTTGTTATAATCCGTTGCTTTTTTTATTGTACTATACTTGTGTATTATTTTGTATTTATCGTTCAAAATGTTGTTTTTTTAGTTACTGAAAGTTTAAGTTTAGTTTTGAAATTATTTATTTGCACTTTGTTTATAAGTTCCTAGTGTCAGCGTGCCTTAATAAGGTGATAACTTTTCTATTTTAAAATGGTGAAAATAATATTTGCAAATAAATAGTTGAGGTATTAATCTTTATTATTTGTTATCTTTCGCATATTTAACAGTTTTTGTATTTTTAAAACTCACAAAAATTTAACAATAAATTTTTATTGTATGTATTTGTATTGCAACACTTTGAAGTATTGGAATGATTTTATGATGAAAATAAAAATTATGTGATTATTAGGAAGTGTTGAAAATATACATTAACTGTGCCAGTGATTTGAGTTTTTTTAAAACTATTTTTAATTTATATAATTTTTTTATATGAGTATTTTCATGAGTCCAAGAAGGCAAGTTTACTGCTTTAACAGCAACATATTCATATATGTAGTTGAATATTCGTAAAATATTTTAATATTTTCTAAAATCAATGAGGATGAAAAAATTATTTTAATGAATATATTCAAGAGTTTATAATAAATAATGCTATAACATGATTCCTCAATAGAGATGTCTCAACCTTTGTAGTGCAACTCAATTATTTATATACCTACAATTTTTATAGACGCAAATTACTGAAAATTTATTACGAGATTAATGTTTATAGAGTATTATTTCAAAATAAATTTGAAATGTCAAATGCGAGTTTCTTAATGAAATATTGGATGTCTAACTTTTTGATTTTTGATATCTGCGAATGGCAAACGTGTAGGAAATCCAATAGATACGAATTCTGTCTTATATTTCAAACCCTCTTCACTATATATTTATTTGATTAAGATTGATATTTTGGCAGACTCGTGTTATATTTTAGTTTGCATGTACATCTTGTTCAAATGGTGTCAACTAAAAGAAAAACTTGACTATATTTTCAATGCAACAAAACTACTAAGGTTGATTTTCCACAAAAGCTTTTTTTCTCTGGTATTTTCTTGAATTCTTCGTTTGTGATGCTTCTTCTCCAAATTATTTGAAATTTCTTTTGTTGGCCCTGAAGTAAACAAAAAACAGAATGTACAACTACAATATTAAATACTATCACATGTTTACTATTTAATAGCTTAGTGGAAGAACATGATGTGATAAAAAGGTCAAAATGAGTTTCGATTTTGCTTTTGTTTCCACTGATTAATGTAAAAAAGTTCCATTATAACATGTAAAATGTATTTAAAATTAAAACTTTATGAAAAAGGTTCAAACTATTATCTTTAAAGGAGGGAATATTATATTGACATATTTATTGACGAAAAAATCTCATATTTTTCAAGAATGTCACTATATACTTCCACTAAGTTCTTCAATTGTAATGCAATACGATAATGCAATACAAGTAAACAGCCTTTGTTTTTTTATTCTCTGAATGTTAAAATTTAAATTTTCGTAAAACAGATTTTGCAAAAAGGTGAATTCTTTTACATTACTTAAAGTTAATTGCATTCAATAAGTAGTAGAAAACCACAAATACCAATTACTTAAAAGTTTCGAAAGCATGGGAAAATAAATAATGTTAAAAGATTATACAGAAACCGACAACACTCAAACGTTAAAAAAACACTTGAAACTTTATAAAATCGCATTTTCTGGCACATATATCATTACACACTGGTAAACATAATTTATTTAAAATATCAATTGGTTGTTTGGTAATTTGTAAAAAAAAAATGGCAACTGCTTAAGAACCGTAGTTGGTACTTTTCGACATCTAATGTCTACTTTATTATACTTGTAGCCAATTCCATGCAAAATTGCCCTTTCTGTAGTGTAAATCACGTGTGTAAAAAATTATTTTCACTACGACCTTTAACATTAAATGAAAAAAAAAAGCTAGAATAGCTGATCTATACTTATTGCAACTAAATAATGTAACTAAATAATGTTATTTATTTTTCAAATTTAAAAAAAGCTTTTTTGATTGTGACTTACTCTTAACTCTGTGTACAGTTACATAGAATTAGCTTTGTATATTTTCACTGAAATGTAAATTTTAGGTTTTTTTTGCAGGAAAGAATAATTTAAATCTTTTGTTAATAATTTCTCTTGGGATTGTAATAATTAGTTTCATTTTGTCTGCATAATTTAGGTTGAGCTCCATAATGTTTATGAACTTAGTTTAAAAGGTTAATAAGATGAAGAAAATAAAGACTTAATTGTTCAGATCATTTTACAAGGTTAATAAGATGAAGAAAATAAAGACTTAATTATTCAGATCACTTTAAATTTTTCTATTTTAAAAGAACTCACATAACAACAGTTTTCTTATTTAACAATGAAGTTTTTTGTGCAACTGTTCACAGAGACATGTCTCTGAGTTACTTTTTATGTCCAAGTCTGGACTAGTTATTACTGAATTAGGTTTAAATTTTAATTTATTAACTCATTTTTTTAAAGATTTGAAGAACTTAGTGGAAGAACGTGCCAAGTTACACTTTTGAAAAATATATTTATTCGTGTCAATTATTATTAGGCGATTACTATAGCGATCCGAAAAAAACTTTTTATTTTATTTCGGATCGCTATAGTGCGGAAAAGTTGCCATCGGTATAGACATGAAAAATGCACTAATTATTATTTTATTATTACTATATCTTCCGTTCGCGCAATGCCATCAAAGTTGGCAAAAAATTGTTAAAAACCGTAATTTTTTATAATTTTTTTAAAACGCGGTAGACGTTTTTAATTACTTTTCTATATCATGACTTAACTACTAAAAGTATGTAAAATCCATATATTATAGGCACTTATTAATAATAAATGCGATAAAATATAGTATAATGAGTTATTATACATTCGTGACAGATCTTCCGGCCACTCAACGTAGTATAAAATTAGGAAAATTCGTATTTTTTGCTAAATTTCAAGGTTTTAACTTTTTGTAAATTTTAATCATGCAATGTGATATAGGAAAGCAAATAGAATCATATATCGTGATTAAAAAAATTATGAAAAATTACGGTTTTTGACAATTTTTGTAAACTTCGATGGCATTGCGCGAACGGAAGATACAGTAATAAAAAAAAATAATTAGTGCATTTTTCATGCCAATGGCAACTTTTCCGCACTATAGCGATCCGAAATAAAAAAAAAAGTTTTTTTCGGCCCACCCTAATGATTATGCTATTCCCCCCTTCAAAAATAACAAATAACAAGCTTTGTCTTTTTCATAAACTTTAATTTATGGAAAATTTAAATATTATTTTAACGGAACCTAAATATAATTTTATATAAATTTAGATATAATTTTATAGAAATTTAAATATATTTTTTTCAATTTGTAAGCTGCATCACTTACTACTTTTTTTGTCACTTAGCACGTTTTCCCGTTAACCTGTATATTAAAAAAAATCCTTTAAAACTCATGTAGCAGATGGTTTTAAAGACGTCCTACTTTCTTTTGATTGTTTACTACAATGTCGTCCTACTTTCTTTTGAAAAAATTGAATTTTTTAAAAATAAAGCCCTCGTGGGAAAAACTGACTATTTCTTTATGGATTTGTGTGTCTACATCCTTAAAAAAGTGTACATATAATATCAAACAAAATAAACTCAAGTTTGATGCCAAAAACTATAAATATTACATACAGTTTTGCCATTACATAGGAAGGTTTATTGAAATGTTACAAAATAATTACTTGTGTTGTTGCTATAATGATCGTGAAACTTTACTTTAAACGATATTTTTTTAACTTTAACAAAAATAAAATTCAACTGTAAATATATCAGTAGTACATAAATCAAAAGCTAGAGCAGTTTTTGTTTGAGTAAATCATAACTGCATTCAATGTCAAGAATTTAGCGAAAATATGAGTTAGGAAATTAAAAAAAAAAAGGTCATTTGGATTATTAAAAAGAAAAGAATTCATAAAAATGATTTTCTCAAGTAAATGTGCTTTTTTCATAAGAATTTTAAAAAAATGTGTCAAAAACTTTTAAAGCGATCGCAGTCATTTATTATTGCAACTCGCTGAAATATGCGATTTGTTAGTTTTAAATTGAACTTCACAAGTTAAAAGAACGTTAGGAAAGAATGAAATAGCGAAGTTTTAGCGAAAAAAACAAATTACTTTTTAGGAAATAAAAAATAAAATAAAATAAAAAAAAGAAGTTAATCATAAGAAATTCTTGCGAGGAAAATGTTGGGTTCTCAAGAGTTTTTATGTACCTGATATTTCTTTTCAAGTTACAAAGAAAAAAGGTTTTAGAAGAAAGTATTTTTTTATTTTTCCTAAACTGACTAAATAGAATTGATTTGAAATATTCCTGCTATCATATTTTTCTAGTATTGTTTGGAAATGTGATGTTAGTTAATTATTTTCAACGTGTAAACAAATCAGAAAAAAAATCTTTTGTTACCTATTAAGGAAAATAAACTTTTTTATAAACAAGTAGTAGCTACAAAGTAAATTTTTAGGGCTTGGTTCCTGAACTCTGAAAACGAAAGAAAATTAATAGTTCAATAAATTGATGCAAAATATTTTAAATGAAAATCTGTATGCTTTTAATTGTTCAGTTTCTAATACGTCATAAGCAATAATTGACTTTTCTTTGATCATTCGTTTAAACCCCCGAGAAATTAAAAAGAAAGACATTTTAAGCTATAGAGATTTTGTTTCTTCTCTAAAAACAACAACAACAAAAATGCTGGAATGAATATCGAGGGCTATCACATTGATTTATGTATGAGTATTCCTTTTGAAAGTTAAGTCACGTTTCCCTTCCCTTTCATTTGAGGATTTATCCTCAGTGAGAAAAGCAATGTTTTTCAATGAACTTCATTACGAGCGAAAAAACCCTTTTCAAATGGTGAAAAATTGGCGAGTCGTTTAACGAGAAACTTTACACCTTGTTTGCTAAAGTTTAGTTTTTTTGACGTAATACGAGTTGATTATTTGATGTACAATGCTTTTTTTTTATTAAATATACACTGTAGACTGGATTACAAATTGATGTGTATTAATTAAAACTTTTAAGTTAACGAACATAATTTATTAATTAGTATGTATTTAAAAACAAAGTATTTTTTTTGTTATAATTTTTTAAGATAGTATTTTTTAAGGTTTTAAAAAAAGTATTCAATTTAGTTTTATTTAAAACTAGCAAATTTATACCCGTACTTCGCACGGATTAAATAAATATCAAATCGATCCAAGTATGTGTACCAAATAACCTGTTATAAAATCATAAACTTAAGTTATTCTCTTCCCACTCGTTATCAAGTAAAAAATCTCAATTCATTGCCCTAATATTCTAAAATAAAAAATACGCTGTAAAATGCACTCATAAATGTCATCACAATTCCCTCGTAAATACATAAAACCTTTTAACTCTTTTGGCTCGTTTTGGGAAATAATTTGGCGAGAAAATAGATACAGCTACAAACACACCCATTATACAGCTCTAACACAACGACTTTATCACAACCAACCAGCTTATAAATTATTTTTTAAAAACATTTTGCCCATTTGGCGAGTTTTAATAAATAATTTGGCGAGATTGGCAACATATTTGGTGAAACAATAAAGACATATTATCGTTAAATGCAGCTCTAGTGCGATGGCCTTTATTAACCATCATAGTTCAGTAATAGCTTAACAAACATTTTGCTCATTTGGCGAGTTTTAATTAATGAATGGGCGAGATTGCAATGTATTTGGAGAAAAAGTAAAGACATAAAACCCTAATATGCAGCTCGTGCGATGGCTTTTATTAACCATCATTGTTCAGTAATAGCTTAACAAACCATCTGCCCATTTGGCGAGTTTTAATTATAATTTGACGGGATTGGCAACGTATTTGGCGGGAAAATAAAGACCTAATGTGCAGCTCTAGAACTTATAGGTTAACTACACATTTATTGCCTGAATATGCATATTTGTAATCAACAGAACCATCATTGAAGAAATCATCAACTAAAACCATAATAAATCCAAGAATGAAGACTTGTCGGAAATACGTCACTTGAAACATATCAATTACTTTCAAATAATGAATTTAGTTTCTGAAAGTTATGGCAACACAATAAAATAAACATTTTCAATTTTATTAATTTTCGTTGAAAGTTTTATTTAATTTTTTCAGCAGGATGGCATCATTAAAGTAAAAAAATGATCGGATTTGAGCCAAAGTGGTGTAGTTTTTCCAGAAAATTCGAATTTTCTCTAAAAATAGAACATTTTGAGCTCTGAAAGTTCTTATTTTGTAACTCAAGTATGAACTGCGCATTTGTGCCAAATTACGAGTCAAACAAATGTCTAGTTTGTGAGTTTCGGGAAAAATACACACACACACACATACAAAACTACATTTTTATTATTATAGATGTCCTGTATAGAGTAAGAATTAGGTTTGGTTTGAATTATCGTCGCACTAGAGCTACACGAGGGCTATTGGCGACGGGCGTCGTATTTTAGAACCACAGTCAGGTGACGAGCCACACCTGAATAGGCACCCAACGCAACCGTTAAGGGCGACATCGTACGCAGCGTTAGGACTTTGAAGGATATTTAACGTGCACTCCCTTACACGGGGTATTATTCGTCGGACATTTTTTGGCTGCACGGGCCGTTTATAGGTCGGCAGCTATTTTGGCGATGCCCGGACCCGAACCTGGGACCTTCCGCATGCTAAGCGAGTGCTTAACCGACTGGGCTCCCCAGCCCCCAGTAAGAATTAAATTAAAATAGAATATTTTTTTAGCATCATTAATTAAAAAAAACTAAAACTTCTCCCTTAGCAACGGCATATTTAGCAACAAAGTGAAACATTATTCTCTTTTGATAATTAAGTTGTAATTTCATTGGAAAAGATTGTTTTCGCACTTAATAAGTTGTATTTAAAGAATAAATACTTGGTTAGTGTTCATATATTTACTTTTATCTGTGGAAGTGATTGCTCTTTTGAAGCTTAGCGTCCGTCTATAATTATAGCTCTAAATGCAACTGACCCAGAACATCCAGGTCACTCAAACTTCCCAACTTAAGTGTTTAAAACTACTGTGTTGCTTTTTTTTAAACTACTTTAATATTTCTAGAAAAAATATTGAGTAAATAGAATGTATGTTATACAAATTGAAAGGTTGGTTAGGCACATTTGGTAAAGAAAATACTATTGGTGTAAGTCAATATTACCCCTTTTACCTTTTCACTAATAAGCCCGTCCTACGAGACTGTAGCGCCCTCTTGTGTATGTTGCAATGTCCCTGTGATGTAACTGTACTCTTCTTCCTTGAAATGCTGTGATGTGTAGACATAAAAAATGTGCCGTCCTTAACGTGAATAAGATGGAGATCTTTTAATAAATAATGTCTACTGTACGAGTTTGCTACTCTTTATTATTGAAACGGTCCACTGCCTCCCCGATAGGTTATGGGCCCAGGCACGTCGATGAACGCCGATGAACAAAAAAAAAACTGGACTTCCTTTTTTTGAAAGAGTAGCGTGGTTAGGCTTACAAAAGAGAAGTTAGGCCTAACAAGCTAACCGACCGTATCAGCAGCCATTACGATAGCACGTGGACTTTTCGTTTGAACTTGCACCTGGACTTTCACGAATATGGCACAAACCAACAGCATCGAGAAACTGAATAAGTCGAACTATTCCACCTGGAGAATACAAATTGAAGCTATACTCGTCAAAAATGACCATTGGAGTTACGTGAACGGAACAGAAGTGAAACCGGAGGTAGACGCCGAAAAATGGACAGTCACCGACGGAAAGGCGAAGGCCGACATAGTTTTAGCAATGAGCCCAAGTGAACTATGCCACATAAAAAATTGCATAACTTCACACGAAGTATGGACTAAATTGGAGTCGATCTACGAATCGAAGGGTCCCGCCAAAAAGGCATCGCTGCTGAAGCAACTTCTGTTTAGGAAAATGACGACTGGCGAGAACATGGCTGAACACTTGAATAACTTTACCGATACCGTGGATAAATTGAACGCACTCGACGTCAAGATCGCAGATGATTTATTGACAATTCTAATGCTGTACAGCGTCCCCGCGAACTATGAAAATTTTCGCATCGCAATCGAAACTAGGGACAAACTACCGTCGCCTGATGATCTCAAAGTTAAGCTGCTAGAAGAATTCGAAGCCAGAAATTCAAAGGATGGAGCACCAACTTCTTCTGAACAGGCTTACCTCTCGAGAAATGGAAACCCCCATCACGACGAGGCGACCGGAGCCGCCAAGCCTAAATGGAATAATGGCAACAGGAAACCCTTTAAGAAAAAGAAGTGGCCACAACAGCAGCAGCAATACCAGAATGGAAGAGACACAACGAAAATAATCTGCTACAAGTGTGCTAAGCCCGGTCACAAAGCTATAGACTGCCGGTCTTCTTCCGGAGTGAAGAACAAACACGTGTCACTCCACACCGAAGTGACCTACTCTACAGACCGCATGGACTCGAACGACCAAAAGCTGTGGATACTCGATTCGGGCAGCTCATCACACCTAAGCCCTGATGGAAAGATTTTCGAGTCGATCTCCCCGACTACAGAAAATAATCTGATGATGGCAGACCAATCCACCACTCAAATAAATGGAATCGGTACAGCAAAAGTCGCCACCCTGATTGATGGAGAAGAAGCCGAAATTGAAGTGAGCGAGACGCTCTATTGCCCCGGGTTGAGAAACAACCTACTCAGCATCTCCAAAATATGCGATAAAGGCTTCACTGTCACCTTCACCAAAGACGGAGCGAGCATTGTCCACCCTGCCGGACAGACGCTGGAAGGAGAAAGAAGAGGAAACCTCTACACCCTCAAGGAACTGGACACCCCCTCAACGTCACTTGCAAGCGACTCCCTCGACACCAAAAGAAAGGCTGACATAATCAGATGGCACGAGCGACTAGGACACCTCAACTTCAAGTACCTAGAAAACGCGATAAAGAATGATAACATTCTCGGTATAGACGTATGTGGACAAATAAAACCCCAGGATTACTTGTGTGAAACGTGTGTGAAGGGCAAACTAACCGCAGCCCCATTTCCACATAAAAGTGAGAGATCTACTATAAAGGGATACCAGATTTTTTCCGACGTGGTAGGTCCATTTCAAGTTGAATCACTTGGTAAGAACGTTTATTTTATTACGTTTATTGATGATTATAGTAGATATTCAGTTGTCAAGCTCTTAAAGCATAAATCTGAGGCTTTTAATGCATTTAAAGAAGTGAAAAATTTCTTTGAAAATCAAACGGGTTCTAAAATGAAAATTTTCCAAACAGATAATGGGGGAGAATATACCAGTAATGAATTTAATAACTACTTAAAAGAATGTGGGATTATACATAGATTAACTGTCAAAAATACCCCACAGCAAAACTCTGTTTGCGAACGCCTCAATTTATCTTTGGGAAATTTAATTCGTTGTTATTTAATCGAATCTGGGTTACCGCCCTCTTTTTGGGGTGAAGCCGTTTCTACAGCTAATTATGTAAAAAATCGTTTGCCGAGTAAGACCTTGGACGGACTAACGCCGTACACCCTCTTCTTTGGCAAACCGCCAAACTTATCGTATCTTAAAAAGTTTGGATGCAAAGCATTCGTCTGGAATAACTGCAAAAGCAAAAAAAAATATGAACCGCGAGCAAAGGAAGGTAGATTAATTGGCTATTCGGAAAACACGAAGGCTTTTAGAATTTGGCTTATTAACGAGAAGCGTGTAGAAATAACGCGTTCGGTTAAGTTCAATGAAAGTAAACAAAACCTCGAAGTTGAAACAAACGAGCAAAAGAACCCTCTTTCAGAAAACCTCTTTCATTTCTTCCCAGAGAACCTAGAGTCAAACGAAAAAAAATTTCCGAACGAGACAGGGGGAAATTGGCAAGGTGCCCAGATCAAGAAAACAGATGATTCGATTACGTCACGCGGTATTGAAACTTCTCTGGAGGGAGGGGAGGAAATGAAGGAACGGGAAAACAACAAAGACGATTGTTTATTACCTACAGCTGACTCGGAGCGATTTCGCGAAAGTTTTAAGACATTGCGTAATGGTAAAAGAGTTTACAGTAAGATTGAATCCGAGACTTCTCTCGCTATGGACGAAATTTGTATTAAAGACGCGTTAAATTCTAAAGAATCCGAATCTTGGATTTTGGCCATTGCTAATGAAGTTAAATCAATATTAAAAAATGATACTTTTGACTTATTGGAGAACACGGGTGAAAACGAGTCAGACATCGAAATTGTAGGTAGTCGTTTTATTCTTAGAAATAAATTAAATGAAAATGGAATCTCAAAATCAAAGGCAAGATTAATAGCACGAGGTTTCTCTCAGATTGAAAGTGTTAATTATTTTCAGAGTCAAACATATAGTCCTGTAGCAAGAATGTCATCAATTAGATTACTTTGTTCAATTGCTTCATTGTTAAATGTTGATATACATCAATTTGATATTACTTGTGCATATTTAAATGGTATTTTGGATGAAAATGTTTATATGAAATTACCTAAGTATTTTGATGTTGGTTTAAAATATTTAATTGAAAATGAAAATGACGAAGTGCTATGCCGAAAGGCAAAAGATATGTTAAGTGCTATGAATAATGAAAATGTTATATGTAAGTTAAACAGGTCTTTATATGGTTTAAAGCAGGCAGGAAGATGCTGGAATGTGAAGATAAATGATATATTGACTGATTTTGGTGCAAAACAATCACAATCCGATCCATGTGTTTATTACATTAATGATGATGAAGGTTTAACTGTAATCTGCGTATATGTAGATGATTTGTTGTTAATATCTGAGAACCCCTCTATGCTTAACAGATTTAAAACTCATTTAGGTAAATATGTAGAAGCGAAATATGCAGGTCTGGCTAAATATTGCCTAGGAATTAACTTCAAACAAAAGAAAGGTATTGTAACTATTAGCCAATCTACATACATAGATGAGTTATTGGAACGTTTTAACATGTCAGAAGCAAAACCAGTTAGTGTTCCTGTTGATATTAGTGTTAAATTGGAAAAGGCGAAAAACTGTGAAAGCACACTACCGTACCGGGAGTTAATCGGAGGCCTAATGTATCTAGCCGTGTCAACTCGGCCTGATATAGCAAATGCCATTAGTAAATTAAGCCAATACTTAACTTGTTTTGATAGAACACATTTTTCGGCAGCAAAGCGCGTCTTACGCTATTTAAAAAAGACTAAATATTTTGGTTTAATTTATAAAAACACAAAAGATCCATTGTATGGATACACAGACGCAGACTTTGGGAACTGCGAAATTACAAGGCGCAGTTATACTGGTTTTTGCTTCGTCCTGGCCGGTGCTGTGATTTCATATGATAGCCATAAACAGAACACAGTTGCCCTTTCCTCCACAGAAAGTGAGTACATGGCTTTAACGGATGGGACAAAGGAGGCCATATACCTTAAAAGGCTTCTAAACGAACTTTTCCCTGAAAAGTTGGAAAAGATTCAAATTTTAGTCGACAACATGGGGGCAATCAAACTTGCTGAAAACCCTGTATTTCACAAAAGAACGAAACACATAGATATCCGCCATCACTTTGTTAGAGACGCTCTCAAAAATGGAGAGATTGATATCAGCCACGTGCCCACTGAGGAAATGGCAGCCGATGTGTTAACAAAAGCGTTACCCGCCGTCAAACACTACAAATGCCTCAATTTATTGGGCATGGACGATGTTAAGAACTTTTTCGAAAAGAGTAAGGGTTAACATTGCGGGGGAGTATTGGTGTAAGTCAATATTACCCCTTTTACCTTTTCACTAATAAGCCCGTCCTACGAGACTGTAGCGCCCTCTTGTGTATGTTGCAATGTCCCTGTGATGTAACTGTACTCTTCTTCCTTGAAATGCTGTGATGTGTAGACATAAAAAATGTGCCGTCCTTAACGTGAATAAGATGGAGATCTTTTAATAAATAATGTCTACTGTACGAGTTTGCTACTCTTTATTATTGAAACGGTCCACTGCCTCCCCGATAAATACCAAATCACAATTCGTATTTGATGACAAAATATGTAGATATCATGAACTTGCTTTTTTGACATTTCCCCCCCCCTTTTTTAAACTTAGAAATTGTTTGGCAATGACAATTATAAACGTATATTTTCAAATTATAGTTGAAATAAATAGACAATTTCACAAAATGCGTTTGTATTCTAAATCTTGAAATCGATATTGAAGCATCCAGAAACTTGCCACTTGTTCTATTTTTGACTCGGAGAAGAAAATCATTTATTATTTACCTTTATTTTACTTTGTTTGTTCTACTTTCTTGCTTTTTATCTCCCTTGCCCCGTGTCGAGTACCAACAAAGAACGAAATATATACTTTTTTTTTTAACTTTGTGCAGTTTTTTTGTACACAATAGAGCTTGTTTTTGTGTGATGAAATATAAATCAAACTAGTTTTGTTTATTTTGAAACTTTTTGAAAAGTTTCGCCTTCCTTTTTGACGTATTATTTACTTTATTATCTTTTAATTTTATTTTGGCCTTTGAATATTTGCAACATACATTCGTTCTATATTCTCGTAAAACTTTTTGGATTCCGATTAGTATAAAATGGGTGAATTTGTAACATTGAATTACTTTAACTATTAGTTCAGAAAACTCATTATTTAATGACTCATAGGCGTGGAAAATAACTAATTTGTATGATAAGTTCATGATAATATTTATTCGTACAACGTTTTTTTTTTTTTATATTTTAAGGACTACAGTAGAAAAGAGTGCTAATGAGGATTTAGTAAAGAAAAAATAATGTTACGTATTTTCTACCATACAATTTAAATTAATGTACTTTAAGGAAAATTGTATCACAAGAAGGATATAATATGAAGAAAAAAATTGAAACCATTACTTTTCTAGAACAATAAAGAAAAAATATGTGTGTGCTTTCTTATAAAATCCCCTGCTCACAATTTAAACATGTAGTATTTTTTTAACTATGTTCCTTTAACAATTGTTCATAAAACAATATTTTAAGATAGCATAAAAACTAAACATTTTGTAAGTTATTTGTGCGAAAATACAAAAAAAATATTTTTTTAAATGTTTTGCTTTTTTTTTGGTATTTTTATATCCAAAACTAAATATTAGACAATTTTCCATTTCATTTTT
This sequence comes from Hylyphantes graminicola, assembly GCA_023701765.1. Classification (NCBI taxonomy): domain Eukaryota; kingdom Metazoa; phylum Arthropoda; class Arachnida; order Araneae; family Linyphiidae; genus Hylyphantes; species Hylyphantes graminicola. Next base: position 49,434,143 of record CM043121.1, read on the forward strand.
TTAAATACATATTTTTTTAATAATGCATAGCATACAAAACATATTTGTCATTGTAGAAAACAAATATTATAGCTTTAGATTATTTGTTTCTACAAGACTTATTAAGAATTAAAGTGTCACACATACTTAACAAATTGAACCTGAGTTAATCACTGATCAAGTTTTCATTCTTAAATTGCAAAGGCTACGGTGGAAGTTAGAAAATGATTCTTTCTTTTTTTATTCTTATCAATATATCAATGTAAAAATTAAGTAGTTACTATCTGAATCGATGAAGTAGTTACTTGGCAATATTCACTAAAAACTGAAATATTAAAATTTTTGGGTAATATGTCATTTAACATACAGTTGTGTGTAAGAATTCAAGGTAACTAAATATTGATAAAAGATGTACTTTGAGAAATCAAGTTTACCTCATTAATTATTATTTAATACAAAATTTAGGAAAAATTGTGAATTTATTTCAAAGAAAAAATGGGATGAAATAGTATTCGTTTGTAATAACGCAATCATACGAGACAAACAATCATGGCAAAACCCATTTTAAACGTAAGTTATAAAAGCTTATTTATCGTAAGTATTGGATAAGAGGATATTTAAATATCTAAAAATATTGTTAAAAATTGTAAACAGTGTGCAATAAAAAATATTATTTTACTTCTATTTACAATTTTTATACCAAATTATACCTATTCTTAATTCATAAAAGTTTCAAATCATTTTAAACTTTGCATTTAAAATGAAGTCTATCAATAAAAATAGCAAATCATTTTTCACCTTTTGTAGCATTAAGACATTGATAATAAAGTCAATTTATAATGACGTGAAACTAACAAGCAGCCACTGAACACTTAAAATAACTATAAATAGGAACTCTCAACATGCTTCTTTCAAGTGCGGAAAACGGAAAATGCATTATTCAGACCAATATGTAAATTCGGTCGAGTGCGTAGTATTCAGCAATGATATTAGGATTCATTTTAAAGAACAGTTGGTAATATCTTTGTTAAAAAATTTAGTTTTCATTTCAAAAACCGTCTTTTCATTGTCTTCAAATAAGACAAATTTAGTAAACAAAACAAAAGGCGTATTTTTTGCGCAAAGAAACTATTTTTTAGCTTACTTTTCTTTTCTTGTAATTCGAAAGAATTGCAAAAATTATAAAAGTAGAAATTGACATGCGGTCGATGTCCGTCTGTCTGTCCGTTCCCTCCTTCCAAAATCGATTCTGTCAATCTGTCTTAAAAATTATTTTTTTGTTAGAAAGGTATGTATGACCTTATAGAGACCCAACTTTCAAACTTTTTGTCCGTCTGTCTGTACGATCGAACGGATATAGAACTACTCTTTTTCGGCGAATTTCCCATTGGATTAGCATTAAAATTCAATTTCTAGTCATTTAAATTGCTGTTGCCAGTTCAACAATGGCATGAGAAACTTTATTCATTTATAGATAATAATATTTCAAGAACATTTTATTTTTGTCATAAATCTGTTTGGAATGACGTCATAAATTTGATTATTTGATTGTTTAATATTTGGTTACTAAGGCAAGACATAATTTTTGTGCGTATAATCCTTATTAGTTTTAATTTATATTTCTCGTTTTAAGTGAATTTTGGAGTAGTTTCATGTTTTTTGTTGTAAATAAATATTTAATTATTCGTAGAACTATAAATAAATCAAGCAGACGATCAGTAATATTAATTTTATTTGAGATAGAAATTTCATAAAAATCGTTGATTTGGGATTCAAGAAGTTTAAATTATAGCTGGATGCGCTGTGTTTAGTGAAATGTATTCTAATGTGAATAAATTTTATGTATAGAGACGGTTGTATATGACACTTACTGTTACAAACCTCGTTGTTTCCCGATAAGAATTTCAGTAAGTATTTTAGTAATAGGAAAGTAGGCTATTTTAGTTCATTTCCCTGGTGGTCGGGACCTTTTAACGAAAATATCTTAGTCTTGCATGTTTGTTTGCGGGACAAACAAAGAGGAATTGCGTAGCAATTCTCGGGGGTTGGCGAGCGGTAGCGAGCAGGGTGCTTTGTCCCCCAGTAATTGAATAAAAACTCTTCCAGTAGGTCGACATTTCAAAATGTTGTATCTTTAACATCCTTTGAATTCGTATTGACATGCCCGACACGTATGTTTCACGAGCTTGTAGAGCGTATTTGGAACATGCCAAATGTTTCTCTCCAGTTTTACAAAATGCTAATCCTGAACAAAGTATGGGGTCCTAACAAACTGCATTAGAATATTTCCAAAAACCCGTAGCCCATCGGAAATTACTGATGTCATGCGAGCTGCCTTGATATATTGAAGGTTGTTAATCGAAGGAAAGCTTTGGAATTCTACAGTTCGTGGATTTATCATACTTTGTTCGATACATAGTTTCTGTAACTTAATATATGTTGTATATTATACTTGCACAAATATATATCCCTATATTTTCTGCGTATTGCTTAGGTGGTATAGATATGCATTAGTTTTAAACTAGGATATATCGGTGGGAATTGTGTAAAAATATACGTTAGATTATTTATTATTTTTATGGGATTTATTATTATATATTCTTTCCTGTCAGTTTCTCGACGTTTTCGAGCCGTCACAGAGTGCCATGAAAACGCGATTAAACTACATTATACATACGCAAACATGTTTGGTTTCGATTTGAATAAATAGGGGTCGGAGAGCCCAGTCGGTTAAACGCTCTCTAAGCATGCGGAAGGTCCCAGGTTCGGGTCCGGGCATGGAAAAAATAGCTGCCGGCCTATAAACGGCCCGTGCAGCCATAAATGTCCAACGAATAACATCCCGTGTAAGGGAGTGCACGTTAAATATCCCTCATAGTCCTAACGCTGCGTACGATGTTGCCCTTAAAGGTTGCGTTGGGTGCCTATTCAGGTGTTGGCTCGTCACCTGACTGTGGCTCTAAAATACGACGCCCGTCGTCAATAGCCCTCGTGTAGCTCTAGTGCGACGATAATTCAAACCAAATAAGAACTTACTATGCTGAAACTACTACTAACCTACTTAAATTTAATTATCGCATTTTCATTGAATCCTAAAACACTATTTATGTGTCAAAGGTAAAATTAAAATATTATTTTTCAGTTTTTAAGAGTAAGTACTGCAAATCATGCAATACTTTTTTATATGTGAAACCATGATAAACTCACTTTTAAACCCAAACATCTAACATCCCAACTTAGAATCAATTGATATTATTCAACATTTACCTGCTACACAATCTGCATTCTGAAACTATTTATAGCAGTACCATTTACTCAAACCTATTAAAGACACATGCCCAAGGCGGTTGATCGTGGAGTAATCAGGCTCGGTGATATGTTGCATTATTGCACCACACGACCCGTCCGTAAGATTCAATGCTTGCGACAGGTAAGCAATATGTTTCAAAATGACAGACATATATACGTGGTATGGCTCTAGAATACACTGTTTGGTATGGTGAGAAATTCGGAATTGAAGAGCTTAGTGGAAGAACGGGCTAACTGAAAAAGGTGAAAACGAGAAAATGAGCTTTGAAGTTTTTCGTTTGCACTTAGATACGTTAAAATCTGTTCTTGCAAAACCGTAAAATATGTACTAAATTTTAAGTATGGGAGAAGGGGGAAACTTGTTTTTATATTATGGAATAATATGTTCATTGACAAAAAAAATATCTCAATATTTTCAAAAATGTCACTTATTACGTTATTCCTCTGTGGTTCCTGCGCTTATACGAGTAATGTAACAAATGCAGCAAATTTTAGAAAAAAATGGCAATATTCCCTTTTTATGTACCAAATATATACTTATCAGTCATGACTACACTTCACTTTTCATCCGATTAAAAATATTATCATATAATAGATGGCATTTTCTATAAAAAGTTCAAAAAATTCAGTAGTTTGAAGGACTTAAGTTGCAGTACGGAATTTTTTTTATATATTTTACTGCGCGATCCTATAGAGCGGTATAGATATAAATCAAAATTAAGTATCCGTGACCTATATATGTTTCACACACACAAAAAAAAATGTACACCTTATAACAAAAAAGTATTTATCTAAATTTTCATTTCGACGGTACCGTCCATGTAAAAGATAAATCGGCTAATATACCATTAAAATACCATTAAAAACATCTTAAATACGTCCATAAAAATCACTTTTTATTATGAATAATGAGTCAAGTGAAAATTTCCATTTTTTATTATAAAAGGCCGGACGTTTTGAAAAGCGGGAAACTTCGTCCTACCGAAATCAGTATTAATATCAGCTTCAGAAAAAATAAGAAAATTAACGATCCCTTTTATGGGCTCGTAGAATAAAGTTTTCGGGAAAGTTTCGGAAATTTTTGGTGGTAATTACCGGTACACTGTTGCAGTATACATATATGGAAAACTATAAACATCATATGTTATTTCTGCCTTTACTTTATTTCGTAAATTGAATTACGTAGTATGTGAATTCATTACAGTTAACACGTTGACTGCGGCGATAGAGATTAAAAATTGGCATCGATAGAGGCTGATTTGAAGTAGAAGATCATCTTGTTTTTAAAGCCTGTTCGTTACAATAGAAATTAACTATCTGTTCTTCATTTCCAAAAAAAAGTAAAAATCTTAGTTCGAGGTCGTAAAAGTACAAGGCTAGGTTGAATTAACGTCGCTAACTGAAGCTACACTACAGGTAGTCGTAAAAATACGAGGCAATGTTACTGGCCTTTTCCGATCGAATAACTCATCAACTTTCACTAATCATTGAATTGAAAGCCAATAACCAGACTTGTTTCAGTGATTAACTTGCTATGAAATCATCACTAATTTTTCATTACTCATATTTTTTGCTTTGTTTTTGTTTGAAAAAAATTACAAAAATAAAACAGACTATTTGCAATTTTTAATAGCTAGATAGTTCAATATAAAACTAAACCGCACTGCGAAATGCAGTTTGTCTGGTCGCCCTGTACTTGAGCCGAAAGATTTAATTTCCTCGTAATTTGAAATTGAATGTACTCTTTGAAATCCTCAAGTATTATTCTGAGCACAGTGGGATCGGTTGCAAAATTGTAAAATCTAATATTCTACTTTCTATATCCTCAAATTGATCATCGAATAATCTTAAATTTGCTTGAGGTGAACCAGGGAGCGGGCGCGCGTAACATGCTCAAGGATTTTTTTACAACTAATATTCTTATGTTACTTATAATTTTCAAAGTTCTCCAAACGTTTAGACTCGGTTAGAAATTCACTCGATCAACTTATGTTCTAAATTTATCTACTGCAGAGATACCCCTAAAAAAATTATCACCATCAAAATGTGTCGTCAATAGCCCGCGCCTGCTCCCGGGTAAACATAATTCAAATAAGTGACAAATAACGCAAATACTGCAAAAGCTTCAAAAATCTATGAACGGAAATTTATCAGTCACATCTGGAATTACTAGGTGTCAATTAAATATCATGCAAAAGGTAGATGAAAGAGCTAGATCATGTAGTTTGTGTCACCACTAGACCATCACGTTTATCGAGTTTACAAACGAACTTGAACTCTTAAGAACGGTTGGCGAAATGGTACTATGAATTTTATCAGAATGTGCTGTTATCGATGAATCGGAAAAGCAGGACGCGTCAGCGCGTCCTCAGCATCCGAAGTGTTAAATTAAATACTATTTTTATAGCGTTAGATCGTTTTAGAATGTTTTAAATTTCTTACCTTGTTGAAATCATAAATAATACTACTATTATGTGAAACTAAAACTATTACACGTTCAAATATAAAAATAGTTATTTAACGTAGCAAACAAAATGAAATGTTATTGCCATTGAACATTTATAGCAAAATTAGTTTTATATTACCCGGTGTTGCAAGGATATATTCTTAACCCTTTCAGTCCCAGTTATTCCATTTGGCATCATCATTTTTTTATCATAATTTTAAAAAAATAATAGAGATGACATCTATTGGGATTCATAAAAAATATTTTCTAGTAAAAAAAGTTTCAAGAATCGTATGGTGTGCTTTTTGATATCATAAATGGCCATAGACGATCAGAAAATATTTTCTAAAATGATGATGAAAAATTGTCATTGGGACTAAAAGGGTTAATAGCAGTAATTTGTATTAGAAGTAAAATTAATTTTATGCCAATATCATTAACCCTCAGGACTGCACCTTAACAAGATATTGCAATCACCCACTCTCCCACAATGATGTTAGCAAAAAAGGTGTATTGCTATTAGATCCAGGTGCATTAGATTCCTATATGTTGATTCTGTTCCCCATATTGATTACCATCATAAACAGCTGCTGAACTCATTCGGTATTCAGGTAGTTAAAAAGCGATTTCTGTGTAACATTCAACAGAAAATCGCTTAAGTAACTGACTGAACCATTTAACTAAATCATCGTTACCTTCACACAGGTCCCACATTTAGCATAACAGACTCCACCGAAATAGAAAGTCCCAGCTTAAATATCCATTTAAAAACACAAATCTCGCCATTTATTCACCAAACATTAAAAAAAAGTTTTGCAGACTATTTCTTTCTAAGTCCATTTCCGCAAGAATATTTGGTCGAAAAGTTTTTAAGTTCTTATGCAACTTTCAAAGCTGAGGCTGAATATATATTTTATTATGGCTACTTATCCCACGCCCCATTAAAGTTTGCTGGATTCCTTCCAGATGTAATAGCGTGACGATCAATTTGTGGATAGCTTTGATATGTCCTTTTTATCAAAATGTAATTCCAAGTTATGATCAAGTTTGTTATTAAAATCGTACCCCAGTTGAAACGCATATGTATTGGATTATTATTTTTCTAGAAAATTGCTGTGGCTTATGAATCGTGACGATGGTAGAATTAATTTCATAAAATGCACTTGGCGCATGAGAACATAAAATTTTTGAAATGTAAAACAACGAAAGATCTATGAAACGAAAATTTGCAGGCTGAACAAGTTTGGCCAATGCCATGGAAAAGTGATTAGAACTCTCTAGAGTGGCACACAATGCTAAATATCACTACGGAAACATGATATTAGAGTGATTAGACCTCTTAAGATAGAGCAACCTCTAAAATTCACAGTGTTTTTATAGAGGCTGTGCTGTTATTCTCATCGAAAAGAAAATATCCAGAGACATTTAAGGTATCCGACTACGTTTGACACTTATTTTTTAATTAAATTTTAATACTTATATTTTATGTATTTTTTTGTTCACCAACACAACTATTAATAATAATAAGTCACAATTTTTATTTTGAATAAATATATTTTGTGTAATTTAAGATTTTGTAAGTAAATTTCGATGTTTTTTACTTTACTATAGACTTTATAACTAAAAAAATATTTAAGATTTTTTAAAAATAATAATAAATTAATAAATCTTAATTTGATAAATAGGGAATAGACTACAATCTTAGATATTTATTGCACCAATAAAAAGTTATAAGTTGTCGAAGCTGAGTTAAAGATTTTTATCAACTTTTTTTCTACCATTTTTGATAGTAAGTGTTATAATTTTTATAATATTGCTTGAAATTACTGGTCTGTAGTCTATTCCCTAGATAATAGTACAACAAATATGCACAAAAAATTTGAAAACATTCGGTTAAGTACTTTTTGAGAAATATGGTTTGTCGAGAAGTAAATGTTCAAAAATTACATTTTGCAGAAAATCAATTTGAAGTTTGAGGTTACATTCAAATAGCAGGAAAGCCTTCTTTTTGGTACATAAGACATTGTTCATCTTCAAGTTTCATATATTTAATTTTTCTTGTAGATCGCAATTTTCTACTAGTGGTCTTTTCTAGAGGATTTGAATGCCGTTTTTGTATAATGGAGTATTAATGGAGTACCAATGGAGTTCTAAAATATTTGCCGCACAAACTAAATAAAGAGAGTTTTAGAATCTTAAGGAGTGGTGCTTTATTTTAAGATTATTAAAAAAAAATTCTGTTTTTTGCCGAAAAATACGATTTCAACGTAGTCGGATACCTTAAGGGGTCATAGGAGTCAAGAGGAGAAAGGTTGCTACATATTTTAACTTATAGCTACCGTTTCGTTACGAACTATTTTATATTGTCGCCAGACCTGAATATCAGCTGGAAAATCAAAATGGTGACTCCATCTACTTCCAAGTCACGTGGGTTCACCAAAACTACTGTGGGGATTTTAATGTGTTTGCAGACGATAATTTTTAGATTTTTGCTTCTGTGTTCAATAACAAATATTTGCTTCATTCGTTTTATCTTTGTTGGATGCTTAACTTTTGTGCAGTTTATGAAATGTAAACAGAAATTAAAAAGCGATCTGTGATACTATTCATAGGTAAGATTGTTTATATTGGTATAATTATTGTAATTTTATTCCTAAAAACCTATAATTTGAATTGAGTAAATTATTCTATAAGCAGCTTTAAAGTTCAGGGATTATTTTCTTGATAAAAATATTGTGTAAAAATTCGAATTAGCTCTCTACGATACACATAAAAAGTAGCAATCTTTTCCACAGAAATAGCATTTCATCATTGTTTCTTTCCCAACTTATTTTTCAACACACTAGATGATGAGGACACATTAGGTTTGCCAATGCGCAGTCCATTCTATTTAGTGTCTCTGAAAATATCCTTAGGAATGACACCTGGTTACAATCATGGCAGCAATTATCATCAACTCCGTTTTATTTTTCAGAACTAACCTTATTCTCAAATTGATTTTTTTTGGGTAAGATTTATTTTATTTAGAGCTATTTATATTTTAAGCTTTAGTGGATAAAGAGTTGAACTTAGCAAATGTTTAATAAATGAGTGAGCAAATGTTTAATAACATTTGTTGCTTGTAGATTAATTTCCGCAAATTGTCTTTAATTTCTGTCACTAGTTAAATTGGATTTTACACGAGAAAACAGTACGATTGAATTATTTTAACAAGTCAATAGCTACTGGTTTGAAATTGACGACTGACATTATACATTAATATTAAGTATGTATAAAATATTATATGCAAAGACAAGTTTAGATATATGACGACGTTACAAGGATCAACTAAGATCATTTGAACAATATAACAGATTTGTTAAATTAAAAGAAATGGTTCACATTTGAACATCATCATTATAGTGTATCATCCAATCTCGCTAAAAAGTGTGGATCTTATGTAAAAAAAATACAAAAACAAAATAAAATCGAAATCTTTTTAGAAGTCGATCAGTAAAATAGACTTGCTTATTCAACAAATGAATTGAACAAATGAAATGAATGTATCTTTTATTTTACACTAGAAGTTATAATTAACAATAAATTAGTGAGTAGTTTGCGAGAATAATTCTGTGTCTACATCACATAATGCCTATTTATCCATAGCAATTTATTTGAATACTGTAGTGACGTGTACATTTCTTGTATATAGTTATTTTTTGTTGATTTATTTTGTTTTGCAAAAACTGAACTGAAGAGAGTGAAAAAGAATTCGGGCGTTCGCTTTGGCGACGCGTTTTGTGAGAACTAAAAAAATTTAACTGCTAGAAACAACTTTGTGAAAGCTCCTGAATTTCTACGTGTAGTGTCTGGTATTTTGTGTTGTCTTAAAATAAAAGATTCTCGTCGAAAAGAGAGTTACAATGCAAATTACTACAGACAAGACTGGTGGCAGCTGTAAAGGATTGAAGAAATTTTCACGCCATTTTTTGACGAAGAAGAACGTCAAAACCATTGCTTCGATCAGGAAGATTCAAAGTTTGTAAGTACCTAACTTGATTCTAGTGCCTGATTTACTTTTATAAAACGAAAAATTAGTTTTTATATTTAAAGTTAACAAAAGTTAAACTTTATTTGTTGTAGAATTCTGTGAGTTATTCTAGCAGTTGCAATTAATATGTAAGTGACACATTGAGAACAAGAACAAATGTTTAATTGCTTGATTTAAATCTTTATATATATAACTGATATTGAAGTTCGTTATCTTATTATTGTATTTTAATTAAGGTAATAGCTTAATTTGAAGGTGTACTGTCTTGCGGTTGTATTTACCGATTTAACACAGTCGTTCAATGAAAGCAATGTCAATTATCAGTTGAAGATTTAATTCTGTATATTGCTAAATGCAATTCTGGTTGCAGATAAAAAAATAATCTGTAGTAAAATTTTATTTAAAGTGTTGATAGAATACATTTGGGAAATAAATTTTCCGTTATTTCAATTTCCGAAATATTTAGACTTTGTAGAATTCTCAATTAATTACGTGAGCATTGTTCTCGTTGCGAACATAGTTTAATTTTCGTAACTTCATGTAAAAAAAGTTAATGAGGATTTATTTGTTGGTTGTTCTTATAAAAAATATTTAATTAGTGGAACGATCATTGCATGGTATAATTCAGTTGAAAAATGTTTTGAATGTATAGCTTCTTTGAAAATTGTTCTTGTAAGACATAAATATTGTCCGTGATAAGAATGGTAAATATTATTTGCAAAATAACATAGTACTTTCTTTGAAGTTATATTTTAGCCGAATTGATTTTTTTTAAATAAAAGGTAGTTTACTGAATTAAATTTGATAAATTACATTTTGAAGTGGAAAATGGCTTTCTTAATTAAGGGTAGGGAACAGGACTTGATAGTTGTCTGCGAGGAATTAGGGGAAGCTGTTCCGCCTTCGAGTGTGGTTCCAGAGATAAAACAAATTATCTTAAAGAGTAAATTCTATGACGAGGAAGAAGTCAAGATTTTATTGGAACGTATTATCGATGACCGACTGAAGCGGGAGAAAGAAGAGAAAGAAGAAAAATTGCGACAAGAAGAGAGACAAGAACGGATAAGGAAAGAAGAGAATGATAGACAAGAAAGATTAAGGAAAGAAGAGAATGATAGACAAGAAATATTAAGGAAAGAAGAGAATGATAGACAAGAAAGATTAGCTGAAATGCAACATGAACTAGAGTTAAAACGTCTGGAATTGACACAAAGGGATTCCTTGCCCCAAACAAATAGGGATTTGGTAAGAAGTAGTCCGAAGATTCAATTGACCCAGATAACTCCTAAGTTTGACGAAAAGCAGGATGAAATGGGCCTTTATCTCATAAATTTCGAAAGAAAGGCTGAAATGGCACAAGTTCCAAAAGACGATTGGACTGCTTACCTGTTAGGTGTTCTACCTGCTGAAATATCTAATCTTTTGGCCAGAGAACCACCTGAAAATGCAAATAACTATGAATTTGTAAAGAGCCTCATCTTAAAAAGATATAAGCTAAACAGTGAAAAACTTAAGCAGTGCTTTTATCGCCATCGGAAGACTCCCGAAAAATCGTGGAGAAATTACGCTCATGAGTTGTCATGTTATTTCACAGAGTGGATTGAAGATTTGGAAATATCTACTTTCCAACAGCTAAAAGATTTGTTGATAACCGAACAAATAAAGTTCAGGGTTCCAGATGATGTTAGAGAACATTTTCTAGATAGATGGATAAAAATGAAGACTCCTTACGAACTGGCAGAAACCATAGATGAGTATGAGAGCATTAGAGAGAGTTTTAGGAAGAAAGAAACCCCGCAGAAGACAAATAAATCACAGGCGAATTATCAATTCAAGGAACCTGCAGAAGAAGTGAAGAAAACCCAGTGGGGAAGGAAAGATCCACAGCTGGCAACCAACAACGAAGAGGAGTTCGAAAGACGACCTCAACGTCGCTGCTTTGAGTGTGGATCTACTACGCATCTCAGACCCCAGTGCGATAAATTGAAGAAAGTCGAATATGTGGCCTCTAATGTTACTTCTATAAATGAGGAAGGACTGGCACCATACATCAGTCGAGGGAAGGTAAATGGAGTGGAAATGCCAATACTCCGGGATACCGGCTCGACCGTCGACTTGATTTGCCAGAAGTATGTCAAACCCTCAATGTATACAAATGAGAATGTATGGATCAAAACTCCTTTAGACGAGGATATGAAATGCTTGCCTTTAGCCAAAGTAGAGCTACAATGCAACTTAGGCCATATAGTCACTAAAGCGGCTGTTCTTAGAAACTCCTTAGACAAAGGAATGTATCTGTTGGGCAACAAAACAGCTGCAATGCTTAAAGAAGTCGAGAAGAATGAGTTTGCCGAGATTCAACAATTTAATGCAGTTCAAAATAGAGCTCAAAAGAAAATGCCCGTAGATAAGTCTCAGCGTCCAGACGTGCAACAAAAGGTTCCGGAAGATGTTCCTGACCAGGGAAACGGTGGTGAGCTGATGGAGGTAGGAGAGGTTTTGCCTATGGCACATTCTCTACATTATGAGCCTAGACTTGTGAGTTCATCTCCAAAGGAGCTAATTGAAGAGCCACAAAAGGGCGAAAAACTGAAGACATACCCTCAAGAAGCTAAAGGTAACTCAATCTCTAAGTCCAGATATATGCCGAAAAATCAAGAGCTATACTTCAAGAAAAAAGCCAAGAAGAAGCCTTCTAAGCCAAACAAGTCATCTGTGCATTGCGTAGGACCTGGAACTGACAGACACGAACTAAGTCGTAAAGTTTCTTAGGAAGGGCGAAAGTCATATGTGTGTGCTCCTCCTCGTGTGTGTGTGTTTCTAGGCTTCATTTGAACTCAAACTCTTTTGAATTGTTCGAAATTTTGAGACTGTTTCTTAAATATTAGGCTATCTAAGTCAGGGAAGCAAAAATTCTTGCAGCCAGTGTCATATTTCATACATGATATTGTATATAACATAACATATAACATAACATGATATTGTACACATAACATAATATTGTATATTATATTCTGCATTTTTCCCTGCTAACATATATGATTGTGTAAACTGTATTGTATATAATTTCCTTTTTAACATATATGATTTTGAAAACTATATTCTCTTTCTATATATTGTTAACTTACAGGATTTATAGTAGAATTTATTTAATATTTAACTTAAATTTACTTAGTACAGGCACTAGAGTTCAGTTAAGTAGGTACATAGGACTATGGTAAATAGTAGAACATATAGGACTATTGTGATACTACTCGAGCATAGGACTATGGTGTGTTTTCCCGAACTTTGAACGACTTACAATGCTGTGACTTTGACTTTGAACGAGTGACTGTGCTACAACTTTACACGAGTGACTGTACTGTGATTTTGAACTGAGACTCTGAACAATTGACTAAAAACTTTCCTCTTCTAGAAAAGTTTTTCTTCGGGAAGGGAGGAGTCTGTAGTGACGTGTACATTTCTTGTATATAGTTATTTTTTGTTGATTTATTTTGTTTTGCAAAAACTGAACTGAAGAGAGTGAAAAAGAATTCGGGCGTTCGCTTTGGCGACGCGTTTTGTGAGAACTAAAAAAATTTAACTGCTAGAAACAACTTTGTGAAAGCTCCTGAATTTCTACGTGTAGTGTCTGGTATTTTGTGTTGTCTTAAAATAAAAGATTCTCGTCGAAAAGAGAGTTACAATGCAAATTACTACAATACCTTTAATTTGAATTCATTACTCACTCATTCCCAAAACACATTTACTTTAAACATTTTCTAATATCTTATACGACTTGAGCTCTTTTATACGACTTAAGACTCTTTTTCTTGCCTATGACGTTTTATAAACCCGTTAACTGACTGAAATGTTTTCCCGGCAACACACATAATTTTTTTTTAAATTACACTTGATGAAAACTTTGATATCGATATCTAAAGCACATCAAGTTAAACTATGTCTTTATAATTGGTAAACCCTCCTGAGATATTTGAACAACTTAACTGAATTATTTGTTTTTAAATTAATTTTTTATTAAATAAACAAATAAATGACTAATACCATCTATCCACCCACACACACAAAATATCTTAAAAATTATTATTTAGTCTTCCATAAAACCACATTAGTTATCAAGTTAAAAGAGTTCTATTGTAACAAGGACGTAAACTAAAACATTGAATTTATCAGGTCTCAGGATCATACGGCTTAGCTTGGGAAAACATTTTCGCATATGATACAGAATTAAATTTTTAAAGCTAGAAGGCTTTTTAATTTTAAGTAATGGTTGATATAGGTTGTTTAAAGACAATTTTATATTTCAGTTTTAATGAGTTTATTACAAAATGCATTCCCACGTTTAACTCAATACTATATAAAATATTAGTTGATACTTGAAAAGTTTTGTAAATATGTTTTTCAAAAAATTATTGCTCGTTTCGCTGTCGTTAATTAGAAATTTAAAACTAGGAAATTTTTGAAACAATTCTTTTGGAATGTTGAAACATCAAGCATTCCAAGAAAAAGAACCATGCCGCGGTACTTTTTGCTTACAAGAAAAATATCAAAATGCACTTGCTTTTTTTTAGAAAAAAATAATTTTTAAACATTAATCAAATGGTCAAGTATTTGTATATAGAACTTTATCGTCAACAACTAAATATTTAACCATAGGTTAGGTTTGAGTTATCGTCGCACTAGAGCTACACGAGGGCTATTGGCGACGGGCTTCGTATTTTAGAACCACAGTCAGGTGACGAGCCAACACCTGAATAGGCACCCAACGCAAACGTTAAGGGCGACATCGCATTAGGACTTTGAAGGATATTTAACGTGCACTCCCTTATACGGGGTATTTATTATTCGTCTGACATGTTTAACTGCACGGGCCAGATCAGCAGTTATTTTGTCGATGCCCGGAACATGGGACCTTTCGCATGCTAGGTGAGTGCCATACCAACTGGGCTCCTCAGCCCCAATGTAATTACAAAACAGTTAAATCCCTTTTGTCTAAAAACAAAGTTTTTGAAAAGCTTCTATCCAAGCTTATCTGTTGACATTCCCAGTTCATGTTTCCGCTTTTCTAAGCGACGGGGTCTGCTACTATTAAATATCTCCCAAAGTGCATTAATACTTAGTCCATGGGACACCATTCATCATATCCGGTTCTGGCCAAACAGGGGAATGTCACAAAGTGCTTTGTCAATGATTCAGTATCCTAAGAGACTGTTTTGAATCAAATCTACGATCCTGGTAAATCATAAACTGGTATCAGTAGGATATACTGTGTTATGAGTGAATGACTTGCCCAAATATTAATTACGTACTTGGGAATTTATTGGGATTGTTTAAGATATATAAAAGCGAGGGGGTATCATAAATTAAGTGCTGAGATTGATTTGTTTGGATAATGTGGTATTGTGTTTAATGAACATGATACCACGAACACCATTAACGGGTTATGTGTCTTGATGGATTTGTAATTTATTTCCTTAATCTCTTAAGACTAAGTCCGACACGTATATTCTTAATCTAAACATACTTTTCATACACACATATACGTTAAAAAGTATGTTTGGAAAATAAATGTTTTTAAAATTTTATTTTTAATAGTTACTGAGAGACACACCTAAAAATACGCATTTTTGTGCGCTATAAATGCATAAAAAAGCCGTATCAGTTACTTGTAGTTATAACAGTTCATTTTAACATTGTTTTTAATGCAAAATGCCTTTAAAATTAACTACTAAAAGAACTTTCTGAAAAGTTTGAAAAAAGTTTAAAATAGATTTTTGAACTCTAATATCGTATTGACCCTACTCTTCAACTTCATTTTTTATAATATAAAAGACTTATACCTGTTATCAAAGGCTGAAAACTGATATTTGGATCTTTTTCTTTCGGATCAGGTCAGTTTCGGAATTAACATGTTAATTGTGTGTTGCGAGGTTTTAAAAAAATGTCCCCAAATGGGAAAGCCAGGTCGCAAGAGTTTAAAAAATGGTACCACAAACAACATTAACAGATTGTGTGTCTCGATGGATTTATATTATAATTCCTTAAGAACCTTCTTAATGAATATGATTTAAAATCGTGTTGCAGATGCCTGGCTCGAACCCGATACCTTTCAGCCCTACAGTCCGAGCACCCCAGCTACAACGAATTGTTAATTAAAATAATTAAAAGCCCTACTAAAATAATGTTAAAAATTCATAAAAAGCACGTGGAAAATAAACAAATAGATTATGGTTGGAGAAAATTAGAAATATTGTCTTATCAACGCATTCATGGCATCCTGGCTGTGGCGAAAACATCGGGAATCAGAAAATGAATATGAGGTCGGAAGTTAGCATAAAACAAATAAACGAATTTAAATTATTTATAGCACTCGAGTGTAACTTCCTAAGAAGATTCATAAAAACGTTTGAAAGACAAATATTTGATAAATAAATTTACACATTAAAAACAACTCTTTTTCAATAATAAATATTTAATTAACATAAACAATGACAAGAATAATATTTTGTTTATAATTTTAATCGTTTTAAAATTATACTTAGCAATAAAATATTAATTAAAACTTTTTATTAATAAAACGTTAATAACCTTATTTAATAACGTTAATTCATAAACCTTATTAAAAAAAAAGGTTTGAAAAACTAATATTTGATGAATAAATTTAGAAATTGAAAACATCTCTTTTTTTCGTTCATTAATATTTAATTAACATAAATAACAATGACACAATTATTTTTATCTTATAATTTTATTCTTTTTAATGTATTATTTAAAGTAATAAATAACCTGATATTCAGCTTTGTATATTTTACTATTCAAAACAAGTTTTATATTTACAAATAAAAAAACCTATTATCTGAGGAGTACCAGAGCAATTTATTCAAAACAAATCCGACAAATGTAATATATTCACTACAGTATTCATGTATGAATTAAATAAAATATTCATTCATATTTTGGTCTCGTAATTTAGCCCTCAAATAAATTTCTCTACAAGTACACACAAGACTTTTACTCCAATTTCTACTTAATATTTAAGTCGTACCTAAATATTAAACTGATAAATTAGATTTGCTGCATAAAACAACTTTAACAAGATGTAAAATATTGTCAATTGCCTAGAGAATTTCATTATTTGCAATGTCAAATAAATGCATTTTAATATCTGGAATGACATTTTACGTTGTTTAATAAATAACTTAATATAAAAATGCGTCAGTTACATTGAAAACTTTCCCTGAATGCATATTTTTAAATTTGATAATAAAAGAAATAACGTGTAAGGATATTCTTCAGTGAACACAACCCCTCTTTACAGCGAATGATTCAAATGTAAGGTTAGTAATCCAATACTTTCAAGAAATACAAATCATACCCCCGGGCACTTGAAAGATGCTTATTTTCGATGTAAAATAATATCAACACTTTTCTTTTTCAAAAACAACAATACACTTTCCCACAGTAAGCCCTTTCCAAAAAGGTTTTTTACTCAACTGAGTTTAAAATGACAAAATTGCATTTTTAGCCTACTTTTCTTTTTTTTAATTCGAAGAATTAAAAAAAATAAAAAAAGTAGGTATTGACATGTGGTCGATTTCCGTCCGTCTGTCCGTCCGTCCGTACCCCCCTTCCAAAATCGGTTCCATCCATCCGATCTTAAAAATTCTTTTTTTTTAATAAAGCTATGACCTCAGAGACCCAATTTTCATACTTTTTGTCCGCCTGTCTGTACGATCGGACGGGCATAAATCTACTATTTGTCGACGAATTTCCCATTGAACTAGCATTGAAATTCAATTTCGAGTCATTTAAATCGCCGAATTTAACTACAAATGCTACGAACAAGTGAGATACGTCAAAAAATTCAGCTCGTCGAAATGAGAACACATTGAAAATTTCAGAAAGAATTCGAATTCTAAGTACTTCAATTATTTAAGAAACTTCAAAATTTAATGCTCATTTAAAAAGCACAGGAAGCCATTTTTATTAGAATTAAATCACCATTGCCATCGCGACAATCGCGCGAGAAACTTTAATTCTTTTAGACAATAAATTAAAATTTATTTTTGCGACATCTATCAATTTGAAATGACGTCAAATATATTTAACTTCGAGTGTCTTTGTATAGTGGTATGCAACGTTTTCATTCTATTTAAAAGCGAGAACTATTACATATTTATTCTTTGAAATATAAATTTTTGCAAACGATTTAAGTAATAATTATTTAATTTTCGAAATAAAATAAATGAAACTAGCCGAATTTTTAGCGGGTAAATGTTTAATAAAGAATTAATGCTGTGTTTGGCGCCTTTTTACTTGTGGAAGCGGGTTAAGTGACAGATTCTGTTACAAACCAACTTGTTAATTTACATTTCCTATTTTAAGTGAATTTTGAAGTAGTTTTATGGTTTTTGTTCTGCGAATAATTAAATATTTATTTATTTATAACTGAAAATAATCATGCGGACGGATAAGTAATATTTATTTTATTGGCGATAGAAAATTAATGAAAATACGTAATTGCTTTAGAAGTTGAAATTATAGCTGGATGCTGTGTTTAGTGAAATTTATTCTAATGTATATAAATTTAATGTAGAAACTGTTGTTGATGTTACTCACTGTAACGAACCTAGTTTTTTCAAGATAAGAATTTTAGTAAGTATTTAAGTAACAGGAAAGTAGGCTATTTTAGTTCTTTTAGAACTTCTTGTTTATATTTATGAGAATGAACTGAAAAGAAAAATGCAAACGTTTATGTCCATTATGAAAAATAGGCTTACATTACACAATTCCTAGCTTAGTATTTATCGAAACAAAATACACATCGACTCTGGTGGAGACAGACCTTTTAAATTTGAGCGCTGCAATAAAGTGACGAGGGCTGACACATTTAAATAGGTACAAAACGAAAGCTTGTTGAGAAGTCGTACGTAGTATAAAGACAATGGAACACAGCGGATTTAACGTGAATATGCCCCCCCCAAAAAAAAACAGGGCTGCCATTAGAAATTAGAAGCTTGTTGAGAAACTGTACGTGGCATCATTTCTAAAAGAAAAAATTCAAGCTTTTCAAAAAGTTATTTTAGTAGTTCATTTTAAATACTTGAAGGATTTTGCTCAGGTCTTAAGAGGTTAAAATTAAAAGGAAAGTAGGTAATTTTACTTCTTTTTGAACTTTTTGTTTTTAATCTAAGGAGTAATTGAGATTTTGCTATGTTTCGAAACAAAACTGTGTTTCGTTCATTTAGAAACTGTCAATAGAAAAATAAAATGTATGATACATTTAGTACTAAATAGCCAGTAGCTATTTTAAACTTTGCATTCCACTTTCTACCAAACAAAATACATAAAACTTATCTAGTAACGGGACAAATGACATTTACCGATAATCTAATGATTATTAAATATTTTAATGACACCATAAAACTATTTGAGTATCATTCCAAATAATTCCATCACATTTATACGTGATAAAACTCACTTTCACGATCCGACTCCTGATAAAATTTAATTAAATCTCGTACCGAAATCATCCGAAATACGATTCGACAAGCTATACCATTATCAAGTTAAGTCTACTTTAAATTTAGTCCGCTTTTATTCTAAAACATCAAAGATTATAACATATAAGAATGTGTGGATATAAATGAGATGTTTGGAAGGAAAACGATGTAAGTCAAAAGTTGATTTGACACCTTATGGCTGTGTCACGTATATCTATTTATGGGATTTGGAGAAATAATGAGCTTGTAGTTTGCCGATGGCTCATATATGAATTACATGATCGATAGCGTTAGTTCCTTCTGGTTGCTATGACACCGATGACTCTTATTTTAATGGTTAGAATGATTCACGCCTTTAAAAAGCTCTCAAAATTTTCTAAAGTATACAGCATTCATTTAACTTCCAAGCCGATCTTAATATGTTTAGATTAATCACCCTCTATACCCTTATAGATAATTATTGAGATCATACAGTTGTTCAAGTTTTGTTTAAGTATCCTACGTCATTTATAATTATTAACTGAAGTTCATTTGCGTCATTTAATTTTTTAGGGGGATTAAGATGGGCACCAACTTCAAACAGCCCTTTTGTTATAAAATAAATGAATCGTTTTTGTTTTGTTTTTGAGATTGGCGTTTGTTCACTTTTTCAAAGTTTTTTTGGGGAAGTTTTACTTTCAAGCGGATATCTTAATATGTTTGGATGCATTATTTTCATGAGGGTATACGCATTTTTTTAAAAGCAACTTTCAAGACATTGTGCTAATATCTGTATTTTAAGAACAAAAATACTTCGTGTATCATTGTTTCACACTACATTGTTTGTACTGCTATTTGTGTGAAAAAAATCGTTTAAAGAAGAGTGTTTGTACTATCTTGATTTCGGATCTCATTTAAGCCTTCAATTTCCACCGACATTTTCAGACATTGATTCTTATAAATAAATTTTCTTATATATGAAAATAAAAGAACGAGTCTGTTTGTCTGTGGATCGTGAAAGAATTACTGAATTTGAAATTTTTAATATAAATTCCTTTTAATGCCTACGTGTGCACCTGAAGCTTATATTTTCATACATGATAATATTTTTTAAATAAACATTAGTGCTTTTAAAATATACATCATCCATCTAAGAGTGATGGACTATAACAGGGCTTGAAAGCACATTTGGTGGTCCAAAACAGGGGTTTGGCGTCATACGTCAACAAACGTGAAAATCTAGTAAGACAATCGGTTAAATAAATACTAAACAAACTTATCGCCTTTTTAAAAAATTGTATTTTTATACACATTTTTATTAGTTAATAATTCTTTAGATATTACTTTGAGAGTTTTCATGTGTTATTGTTTATTTTGTTTTGATTTTGAGTATTTTGAATCTGGGGGGAGGGTTGGGAGGTGGGGGGAGGGCTTACATTTACGAAAGAATATTCGCTATTGAATAGTTTGGATATTAGATCTTATACAATTTTAAACGTGATTTTTTAAGGATTAATTTTCTCATAGCACATTTCAAAAAGATAAACAATATTTTAAATGTAACGTTTCAGTCTTCAATATGAACATAAATGCAGTTTCCAACCCAAAAAAATGTGAACCGAGTAAACTTTTTCTAGAATTTTTCCATAAATTTAAGTGACAGCGTGTGCGTGGCGCATTTGATCTATATCATGGTTTTGTGCGTGATTTTTTTGACAGGTTAATTGTATGAAACTGAAGTATACCATCATAAATCTGATGTTATTCTTCAGTTTCATGTAATGTCAAGCTCAAACAGAGGTCTGCTTGGCCAATACACGTAATGTAACTAACTTGAAAATAGATAAAAAGTTTAAAGCTGCGTCGTTGGATGCAGGCGGACGATACTATAGAAACTTTTTTTTTGTTATTTTAGCTTGTTTTCTGGATGATTTGTGTACTGGAGTTGGTATAACCGGATAAAATAAAACTTTTTCGAAGGTAGACCTGGTACCAAGAATGGCCATTTTAGGAATAATTTCTAAAATATATTGTGTTTAGCAAAAACATTTAATGAAATATTATGTACAAAGAAAAATAATGAATGCATTTTAAAATTGCATAGTTGGCATCCAGTGAGTACAATTAAGTAAAATTAAAGAATTGGGGCCGTTGGCCGGGATAGCCTGGTCGGAAAGGTCTTGGACTAGCATCCCTAAGATTGAGAATTCGAGTCCAGCTGCCTTCCGAAGACCCCCGTGTACTCTAATGGTGACTGATGCACGTTAAATCTGTTGTGGTCATAAAGTCACCCAAGTTCCCCAAGTGGGACAAGTCAATTCTGGGGATTCTAGTTGGCCTCTGTCTTTAAATATCGGATGGAACCACTTATGCGTGTGTGTTGTGTCTGTCTTACTTGACGAAGGTTTATAAGCGGGTCCCTGAAGAAGCACACAGACCTGAATATATACGTCTATCAACTAACCATTCAAGAACTACATATACAAACGCATCCATTTAATAATTATAAGCAAATGCAATTTCATTTTATGCGTAGAATACGGTACCAATATACAGCTACCAATACAAACTGTTATCAATTATTCCAATACCTATAAAATACAAGAAAACACTTTACCTATTGAATTAAAAAATACTGGGTAAAGTTTAAAAAAACTGTTTTTCAAACTTCTCTTTGAAAACTTTCCAAAAGTATTAAGCATTAAAGTCCCTTAGCAACTATCGAGAGAATGAAAACACTTAAGTGTCTAACTCGGATTTATATTCTTGAAAGTGAGCTGCTCCATTACCAGAATTGCAGCGTAGGTCACAAGATCGAAATGTCTGGGGAACTGAGAAAGATTCGAAGGCGCTAAGATGGAGAAAATTAAACAGTTTTAGGTGGAAAAAGTTTTAGCTTTTAAATTTAGAGAGACACAAGTCGTTCTTTGTGAGAAGTGTAAGGTAGTTAATGAGATAAATATGTTGAATTTGCTGGGATGCATTTTCTTAGGCTTAAATAGGAAATGAGAATGCTAACAGAAAAACTATATTTAAAATTTTAAAAAATCGAATTTAAATATCGTAAATGCATGTTTAAGTCTGTTGAAAAGGTAATTTTAAAGGTACAAAATGTAATCAATAATACTAAATATCACTTTAATTATAAGACAATCCGTAAAAAAAGCTGAATTTTTCTGAAAAATAGCTTTTGTTTAGCTTTGTTTTGCTTGATTTTTTATATAGGAAAGGTTTGAATCAAGAATTGACTCCAATATAAGGTGAAACATAGTGCGTCATTTTTTTTAAATAAAATTTTTTATCTTGGGGGTTAAAACTTAGCTAAAACGTATTTTTTTAAAGAAGCCCATGAAATAATCTTTATTTTCATATGTCAATATAAATAAGAAATTCAATTGAAACCTGAGATATGTTTTAGTAAACTGAATGCAGTTACATTTTGAATTATATTACATAATTTGCAATTTACAATTAAAATTTTCCATTTCTGTATTCACTATCCAGATATTACAAGGAAGTTTTGTGCACCATAAAAAGCAATCTATTCTATCTATGGCACCAAAAATAATCTCATTCCAGAAGATTCGATTCATTGATTCATTAACTCATCTTGCCTATAATTTCAGGTCTACAAAACCATTCCTCTGTTTTCAGAACAAGGATACAATTTTTGTACACTGAATTTACTATACCGAAATTATACCGAAGTTTTTATACCTCATATAAAAAGCGATCTATTCTATAGATGATACCAAAACAAAACTCATTCCAGAAGATACAATTCATTGATCCATTGACTCACCTAACCTAATCCAAGCACTAAGTCTCCTTCCATCGGTTTCAGAACAAAGATACAGTTTTTTTTAGAGGATAAACGCCTCTAATGGAATCTTACCGAAGAGGTTAGAGTTAAATGCAGATGCTACCTTGTCAAAACCTGTGTTCAACTGGTTTATCAAGTGATACCATTTAGCAATTCTTCAATACGCCCAAACAAAAACTGTTTTGGGTTTGGTTTGTTGAACCCTAGAGCTACATGAGGTGTATTAGTGACATACTTCTTAATTTAGAACCACTGTGAAGTAACGAGAATGGCCATTGAGCTGCCATTCAAACTAACATTTTTTTAAAACTTTAATTAATGATTGTGAAGGAATTCGACGTTTCGTAAAGAAATCTCATAAAAAGTTCGCAGAACTTGATGAACGCTATAAAAATGTGTTTGGAAAAAACCACGCTAGCGCCAATGTTAGCTGACATAGAACTTAAATGGTTTAATAATGTTGTAAGTTACTGAATTTATACCTTATAGGGTCAATTACTTTAAACTGTGTGTGTATTTATTTATTGAGTGATAATTGAAAGTCATATAGTGCAACAAACTCTTAGTAAACCTAGTTTAGTTTAGTTTGAATGATCGTCTCACTACACTCTTAAAACAAACGAGTGATTTTAACTCAGTCTGAGTTAATTTTCACTCCTTTCGGTGTCGAAAATGCACTTCTTCTATAGGAGTGGATTCGACTATTTTGTTTTATTAAACCTCCAACGATCTTAACAGCAAACGAGTGATTTTAAGACGATTAGGAGCGAGATTTAGGAGTTAATTTTCTCTCCTTTCCAGTGTCGAAAATGCACTTCTCCTATAGGAGTGGATTTCACTCTTTTGTTTTAAGATTGTAGAACTCCCCAAAAGAGCTATTGGTGACGGGCGTCATATTTTAGAACCGCACTCAAGTGACGAGTCGACACCTGAGTAGGCCCCCAACTCAACCGACATCGTACGCAGAGTTAGGACTAGCCCTTAAAACCGATACTTTTCGTGCATTAGGATTTAACGTGCACTCCCTTACACGGGGTATTATTCGTCGGACATATTTGGCTGTCACGGGCAGTTCACAGGTCGGCTATTTTGGCGATGCCTGGACCCAAACCCCTGGGACCTTTCGCATGCCAGGTGAATGCCTAATCGACTGAGCTCAGCCAACACCTCCTCCAGCTAGGAGGCCTCCGTACTCCAAATATGACGTCACGGGAGTAGTCCAGTCTCGGTCGGTCCGATTAGCGTATGGAGTTGGTAGTGGCTCAGCAGCCCCCCACCCCCCCTCCCCCTTGTGAGCCAAAAAATTATATTTTCATAAATAATGCAATGCTTCAATGTATATGGAAAACCTTATCAAGAGTGCGGAGTGCTTTTTGTTTGGGCCTATCATTTGTATTTGGCGATTTTAAGCCAGTTTCACTATTTCCGAGCCAAGCATCTTATTCTCCTTACCTCCTTGAATCTCGCCTTTTCTTGCATTCGGATAATTCTTAGTCTGGGAAGATTCAACGGGATTTCTTTGTTGTGTTCTCTGCAGGAAAAAAAAACATCTATGCTTTTGTTGCTCCTGAATCGAATCTAGAGAAGTTTATTTTACATTGGTTTGTTCCTTGAACTTTGTTATTTAGTTTGTAAGTGGTTGTGGACTTTGTTGAAGACCAATTTAAATTTGATTGTTTGATTGATTAAATAATTTCGATTTGATTTATGGCTTTTGTGCGTTCGTATGAGTTTGCAAAATTGTTTGCAAAGAATGCACGTTTTTTTTATGTTATCACATACAATACTAGGCATGTATAACACCACAGAATTTTCAATTACCACTCAATAAATCAATGCACATTTAAGGGGATACTGTGCACAAAAATTGGTCAAAATATCGATATTTTAGTTTTTACTTCTTATTATTCACAATATCTTTCTGAACATTTACAGAGAGTTTCATAATGAAATTTTCTGTAAAAAAAAGGTTATTAAATATGTTCTGGAGTCATTCCTATAAGTTTGAATAACGTCTGGTTTCAACCTGTTTTCTCTGTTTCGCGTTTTTTTTCCCGAATCTTGTGTTTAATAAATCCCTAAGGCTTTTTTGCTAATTAAGTTAGAATTTTTAACTGGTCTTCTTATATATTTCGTGCAAAAAATTCATTAAAATCCATTAACAGTTCTTGAATAAATAGTTTTAAAAACAAACTGTAAAAGTTTGGTGGAGTTATTCTCAAAATTGAACGAGGAGTAGCGTTTTGAAGAAGTCTGAGTTTTTTGTAAAAAAAAAATTGAAAAACGACTTGCAAATAATTATATTAATAATAATATATAATTAATAATAATTTGTCTTGCTAGAAAATGTTTTTTAAAGTGAAAATTATATAAAACCACTATAATTTACAAGTTTGTATTATTATTTCTAGAAATAATGTTTTGGGTTCAGTATATCCTCGTATACCTTATTATACATTAAAGATATAACCCCCATCCCTATAAAAAAAATTCAATAACTTTCAAACCTAAAACGTTATATGGCAGGTACCATTTGCGCATTCGCAATTTTCTAGTGAACTTTATTAATCTACGCCAGGTACTAGGAATTAGCGTGTCTTAATTATACTTTCTATCTTTTTTGGTTTTTCAGCAATACCTTTCAAACCAAAAAGTTCTAAGGCCATTCCTTATCCTTTTGTACACGTGATAGTTTCTCAAAAACTTTATTATGACGTTTTATAAGTACTAGGAGCTTGAATAGCGAATTTGAAGTACGTATGCCTTTTAGTTCAAGCTGTAGAGTGATTTTAGTTAAACAACAAATGTTTTAAAAAACACATTTTTAGAATCAGCACCCTACAAAACGTGTTGAAAACACAAAATCTCGATTTAGGATTTTCAATGCCATAACAATACATTTATTTACTTATTTTTCACTTTGGGTAATTAAAAATAAAGCTGAATCATATTAGAATGTTTAAAAAAAGTTCCTTTGTTTTCAAAGTTTTCTCAGTATGCATTTAGTAAGTAAAATATCTCCTTGCGTAGTCAATGCATGTTTAAATATAAATTAAAACATGTTTTAGCAAATATTTTTTACAACATATTTTAACGTATTGCGAATACTAAGTTCAGTATCCTTACGTAGGTGGTTAAGACATTTTATTCACCACCAAAGGAGATTTCAAATATTTCCAACAAAAAGGCTTATTTTTGTTGTCTGAATATAACCAAGATTAAGGGATGTAGCATTATATAACTTTACAGTAATAAATTCCCCCACAGAGAACGCTTACCTCTCTTTAAAATATTTTAGCATACATTTTTTTTTGAATAGCAATAATTCCTTTGAGGGAAGGATTTCAAGGGATTAATACTTTTACTACTCCCACGTAAGTAATATTCATTTTTTTACTGAATAAGTAATGTATAAAACGTAAGCACATTTTATAATATCTCTATAGGGTTTCTTATTCATTTTTTAGATGGGTTAAACTGCGTATTTCTTTATTTGCGTCTCCATAAACAAAATATTCTCATTGTTTACATTTAATTTGCTCTATAGTTCTCCCCCCAATACAATTATTCATTTCTCTTAAAATAATTTTTGATGTTATTTTTTTGTCAATCTGTTCAAAAAATATATATTCATGCATACATTTAAAAAATATTATTTATGAATAACTTGTTTGTGTATTTTTGTAATAGTTATTTCATTGTATTTAACTGTTTATCTTTTTTAAATTTATTTTATGCTTCTTATTTTTTTCATTCAAATAGGTGACTTAAATTTTGAATGAATTTTCCAATTTTTTTTTTGACAATGAAAAATTTTAAACTTGCTAAAAACCAAAATTGAGTTTTTAAATGAAACTTTCCTGTTTATACCAATTAAGAGAATATTGTATTTACAACGTATGTGAATGAGCTCAATTAAGTAAAAAAAAATATAATAAACTGAACTATTCATTTGGATCAGCATTTAGAAATTTATTGTAAAGTTTAAATTTTTAGTGAATAATGATAAATATCTCCATACTCATTTTAATATTTAACTATCATTAAAATTAAAGCAAAATAGCAAGGGTGTAAATAAAAGAAAAATAATGCATTTTCTTTATAAAAACTAAACTCCCCGGCGCAACAGCCCATTGCTGGGCCAAGGCATGCAGTGCCCACTTCAGCTTTCGTGACCTAGTGCTCTGGGGTGCTAGGCATATGTCCCGGTAAGTTGATCCGCCTCAAGCAAAACACCCAGTGTTTAGTTCCCAACATGCTTGGTACCCATTTTATCGACCCACTCAAGGGATGAAAGGCTGGGTCAACCTTACCCAGTCCGGGATTCGATCCCCGGACCTGTGTCGTGGCAATGCGAAGCACCACCACTAGGCTACTGGCCCTCGCATTTATTTAGTTGTTAACGTGATTTGGAAGATTGGAAAAACCTCTATAACTATTTATTAGATTAGAGTATCTGTTCGAACTTCATATCATTTCAAAGAGGAAGAACTTCGAGACGTAAAAAGAACAAATGCCTAATTGTGTTATTTTTGGTCTTTTCTAGTGTGTATGTATACCTTACTTTTCGTACAATTTATCTGATAAATATTTAGCATGAGCATAATGATTTTAAAAAAGGCATTGCTACGCAAATGTTCAAATATTTGTCTAGTATTAAATACGAAAGGTAACATTTTGCTTGTGAAATAATTCTAAATCAGGTTAAAACTTTGGGAAAAGATTTCATATAAGGTGGCGAATTAAATTTAAATGTTTTGATATTAGTTTTTAGAGTCATTTTAAATGATCATTTATTTGCAAAATCATAACATTATTCTTTTCTATTCGAATCTTTAAATAAAAAAATTAAAGATATTCAAATAAAATCACAAGAAAATAAATCCCACCACCCATTTTATTCTTCTTTCCCTTTGCTTTTAAAGTGGTTTTGAAACAGGCAGAGGCTAGCTGCCTTTGTCTTAAAGCTCGTATAATGGGCAAGGCGATACTTTGAAAAGGCTTCCTGCACGAACAAACATATTCGTGAGTCCTTTTGGTTAGTTTGACAAAATACTAAATGATTGCCGAAAGTCAAATAATAATTGACGTTTTAATTGTTGATAGGAGTATTTTACATATTTTTTGACATTTGAACAATAGTTTGATAGTTCAACTATTGTTTGCTTTGGTTCAAAATTACAATATCCGTCGCCAATATCCTCCGTGCGATGATAATTCAAACCTAATCAACTATTGTTTGACATTTCAATTATTGTTTGACATTTTAACTATTGTTTGACAGTTCAACTATTGTTTGACAGTTCGATTATTATTTGACAGTGTTCGATTATTGTTTGATAGTTCGATTATTGTTTGACAGTGTTCAACTATTGTTTGTCAGTACAAATATTATTTGATAGTTCAACAATTGTTTGAAAATTTAACTATTGTTTGCTGTGGTTCAAAAATGACAACGTCCGTCACCAATAGCACTCGTGCGATGATAATTTCATCCTAATCAACTATTGTTTGACATTTTAACTAAAGTTTGAAATCTTAACGATTTTTTTTACTATTTTGAATAATATTTTTTATTAACATTTATTCTATTCGCATCGCAATAGAATTATACATATGGGGTAAATTCGTGACTTAATATGCAATTTTGGAACAGGGTCACGTGACGAGGCGATATCTAGATTTTTATCAAAATCTAACGACAAAGAACAAACTGCACGTCCATACTAATAATTACGTTGACGTATGTAATTAACTATCAAGTAGAAAATTAGCAATTAGGTTTCTTATTCAAAACTATTTTTAAGCCTAATTTGTCCCCAATCTGCGGAATACTAAATCAAAATTTTGACTAATGCCATTCTCTAGAATAGAATAGGACTGACCAGTGAGTGAGCAGGCCCAATGAATGAACATTTGGTAAATACATTTAAAAAATAAAGATTGAAAATCATTCCACTAGATGAATTGGCAACTCTGGCTTCCTCCCATCTAGTAGGAATTGCTATCTGACATATGTTTGGTTGTACTGGTCATTATGTCTTGGTGTTTATTCACTGGCAAACGCAGCTCTTTAAACGTTCATTCACTGGTTAGTCTACCCTACGACAAAGGAATAACTCTATTTGGTAAAATAGATAGTTACAGTACTTTTATACTAAAACAGCGTGTGTGATGGCTAAGTTAGTGATTCCGAAGCAAATCAGAACGATACTTCGAAGATTGCCTCTGTGTCGATTGTTCCGGGGATTCTTCTTTACAAAAAGAAAAGCGTTATACAAGGATATTGCATTTTTATGAAATGCTTTTTTTTCTCCGTTTAGAAAAAAGTCCAGTAGTAAGAGATATTCTCAATTTTATTCCGATTTCTACCGTAACTTGGAAAAAAAAATCTTAAGAATACTTATTATTTTCAATTACTTAATATAAAATAAAAGGTACTGAAAGTAATGCGAAGGGGTAGAAAATCTGAAATGGAGAGTTTGTATTTTCTACATTTTTTTGAAGGTGCAAGTTCTAAAAATGTAGTTTTTGAGGATTAGTCCATTTGTGTAAAGTCTCTATAGCTCAAACATGAAGAGCTAGAGGCAGATTTGATACAGATTGCTCATGCGCAAAATGTAGCCATATAACATTTTGGTTTTAAGGGTGTTTCTGTTAAACTAAAAGAGATATAAATCTCGAATTTGATACATGAGTTTTTAGTATCTGTCACGCGTTATGAAAAGTGTTTGAAAGATCCCTAATGCGCAATTATAGCTTTATAGCTGTTATAGAATATTTTTTTATTTTAAAATTATTGAAAAAATTATATTATTATATATTCCTTTATAAATGTAGTGATTTATTGAGTTGCAAGTGAAACTTGAGTATGATTACACACTCCTAGATAATTTTTGGTACGTTTTATGTTCGCTTTCTTCGCTAGAAACAATTTCGAATCCAAGCAGTATAATTGTATCACTCTCTGAAACTATGTAGACATCTGATAAAAATTGTCTCCAGAGTAACACCTTTCTTGCTTATTTAACACAATCAAAACATCAGCCGTTGTTGATATTCTATAATATTGAGGAAGATTTCATTGATATTGCATAGACTTCAGTCTCAACATTGAGATATACACAAACATGGAACTGACAACTGAGCCCATAAATTTGAAAAAGTGGTACAACTTTGTTAATCAGTTCTGAGTTAACTCGTTACTTTTAAATAAATAAAGTC
The DNA here is from genome assembly GCA_023701765.1 of Hylyphantes graminicola. NCBI lineage: Eukaryota > Metazoa > Arthropoda > Arachnida > Araneae > Linyphiidae > Hylyphantes > Hylyphantes graminicola. The sequence goes on from CM043121.1 coordinate 49,464,436, forward strand.
CTTGATTCTGCTTATTTTTGCTGAGCTAGATTGCTAAATTTGGCTAATAACATGCATTTGCAGCAGAGAGGATTTCTTTTCACCAGTTATTATAAATGAGTTGTGTGTGAAAGAGATATGATTTGGTGAGGCTGGATTATCGTCTTTTTTATAGCAGAGATTTGTTTTAGCCCTTTAACCCTTTGGCTACGAATAATTTTTGTTTCCTCGCAATGTGTGATAGGAATATCATTATCGAATCCTTTGTCGTACGGCTGTCGTGAAAGGATTAAACCGAGTTATCACGATCGTGCTGGTATAAGAGGGAATCTTCAAGCTCTTTAAAAATATCGATACCGAAGCAGCTGACTTGTACCATTCGTTATTTGTATAAAAAATGACTAGGTTTTTAGGAAGTAGATGACATTGACGCTGTTTAAGGCAACTTCTCGATAAATTTAGTCTCATAATTTTAAATTAGCGGCATCTGATGGGGTCGTAAAGAGCTAGCTTGTGAAATTGTAGCTGAAAACTCGGAAACTCTTTACGGGATACTGGTTAAGTATTCTAATGAACTTTATAGCATACATAATATGCATGCTTCGTTTCTTAACAACAGCTCCACAGGAATGGAAATAAGGTCCCAATATGCAATTAATGTAGTGGGCGACGCTTCCCATGCAATACCACTGGTCACCGAAACTATTAATGGAACCTAAGAGTGAAAACAGAGATGATTCGATGCCACTTGAAACACTTGGATCGGCTTCTTAATTATTCAAGCGACGTATTAAGTAACGATCAGGTTGAGGAAGATTGCTTTCGAATTCTCCATCAATGTTGATTAAGTATCAATTTCAAAACCAATTCCATAGAAGTTATGGATTGTTCTTTAGAATTGGTGCAGAAGGTAATTGTTTGATGAACAGAGCGAAAAAAGTCGAAGAGTAATTGGAAGTAAAACCAATACATGGGCAGTATCAACTGAAGAAAGACAAATAATGACTCAAATGCGTATCTAAAAGTCTAAAAACAGCAGCCAAAGGTGATACAGAGTGACAAGAGACAAGCTTAGTTATTAGGTGACATGAAGTGAAGAGAAATCTAAACTCTTCCTTAGTTTGTCATTTTTCTAATCAATCTAGGGAATACAGACCCATAAACCCGTCACCTGGCTGTCAGGTTAACTAGTGACACACAATTTTCAAATTATAAGTATTTAAATGTTACTAAATTTAAAAATTAAAAGTAATTTGCAACTGCTTCAGAAACAAATTTAAAATAATTTAAATACATTAAATTGTAGTTACATTTTAAACTTATGCATTAAGGGGTCACAGGAGTCTTAAAAATGTGCAAAGAAGGTACTGCAAAAAATAGTTTGATCTTTCATGTAATTTTTTAACTACTCAATATACAAGTATAATTTTTTTATATGTAATTCTACAACATTTATTTAATATAAAACAAATTTTAAAATTTATGAAACTTTAGCCAAAACTAAAATAAATGATATTAAACATAAAGCTATTTGAACACATTGGGATTAGGCTTGCGCGGCAAATTGTGAGGTCAAAATTGAAAAAATGACCATGAAAATGACTTTATAATATACAAATATGTACAAACAAAGACTTATACCTAAATTCTCAGCTCAATTTTAATTAGAAATTATTCTTTAAAAAAATTTTAATCAAAATTTTAAAAAAATTAATATTTTTTTAGAAAAAAGTTCTTAAATTAGTTTCTAATTAAAATTGAGCTGAGAATTTAGGTATAAGTCTTTGTTTGTACATATTTGTACATTATAAAGTCATTTTCATGGTCATTTTTTCAATTTTGACCTCAAAATTTGCCGCGCAAGCCTAATCACAATGTGTTCAAATAGCTTTACGTTTAATATCATTTATTTTAGGCTGAAGTTTCATAAATTTTAAAATTTGTTTTATATTAAATAAATCTTGTAGAAATACATATAAAAAAATTATACTTGTATATTGAGTAGTTAAAAAATTACATGAATGATCAAACTATGCTTTGTAGTACCTTTTTTGCACATTTTTAAGACTCCTATGACCCCTAAATAAAAGCCTACACTTAAACCAAATTGCGTACCCCACATAGAGTTAAATCTAATATGAATAACTGGAAAGTGCCTAAAATATGTCAATTAAAACTTTATCAAACATGCTCAGCGAACCACATTTATTATGAAAGACTGATTTATGCAACAGAGTTGTCACTTGGCATTAGTCCTTCAAGATAATTATTTACCTTCCTGCCAGATCATGTCCAATTGGGCTTATCAATGTTTGTACCTAGATATTGTATATTGTATGGATTTAGATCAGTAATGCCTTCTGTTTTGGTATATTTATTGTCATGGATTATAGGATAGTACAAATAAAAGCGGCCCCAGTCTAGAGATTGGAATACGTGGAAATGCTTGGCGAGAAAAACTCTTGAAACCGGCTGGAACCTGTTTTTTGCATTAATTAAATCCGATTAGCTTCTTATTAGAGCTACTTATAGACTAGTGGCGAGTTCAGATCGTAGTTCGTATTGCATGAAGATGTCACAGAATGCAAATTTTGTGTTTTACAATCAATTTAGAATGTTTTGTATTAAAAAAAGGCCCGATTCTTCAAGGTAAATAATGACCGAAATAATCACTATTGTGAACTTTTAGTTAACAGCTCTACAAACCTTGTTCAGATTTCATTTCAACTATCTTCTCAAACCACAGCGTAGTTGCCAGCAAATAATTTGCCAGGCTTTTTTAGACTTAATATTGAAGCGATCAATATCTTCAGTTAGCAAGCCTGTTTTTGTATTGGTTTTTGACTAGGCCACATTACTATCTTATTCTTATCACCACGTTGGGGCTGCTTTTATTTGCACCACCCAGTATTTGTGTGTAGTGGGAAACGGATACACAAAATTAGTAGCCCTAAGTATACAATTTTGTCATTTATATTATCAAGTACATAAGAGTAATTTTTATAATATTTGGTGGGCGGTTTATAATAATTAGGGAGATCTAAACCTCGGGGCGATAGACCTGACTTTTTTTTTTAACTTTCATATTTTTCAAAATTTTAAAATGTAAGGTTGCTTTAATTAATAAATTTTTGTTCAATATGTACTTTTTTCATTTGAATATGTTTTTAAGATTATAGATTTCAAAATATACGTAGTTCTTATTTTTTGCACAAATATGTTATTTTAAATAAATCTAATTTAAAATGAATGCAGTTAAAATAACCATGCATGTTTTTCTATTTCTAGCCCTTCAGAAGGTTTAAATTTGAAATTTTTAATTTTGCAAAACAATGCATTGCGAAGAAATTACAATTGGGAAATTGAATACAATTTTAAATATTTTTAGTCCTTTTACAATCTTATAGCATAACATTTAAACAATTTCATTTCCTACTTCAAAACTCGTTATGCTTTACGAAATTTAAATAAAAAAAAATTGTAAGCAGCCTGTTACACCGGTAAATATTTTAGAAATGCAGCACAAAAAAAAGTTAAATATATATTTTTTTCAAATTTAATCAAGTAATATTCACAGAAACTAATAATATTATCGTTGATCTAACCAGTATAGTTAAGAATATGTAACAGTGATTTTTTTAATGTAAAATAGAAGCTATAGTTATAATATACTTCCTCAAAAAAAAAAAAAAAAAGAAGAAGAAGTTCTTAAAGAACTAAAATAGCCTACTTTCCTGTTACTTAAATACTTACTAAAATTCTTATCTTGAAAAAACTAGGTTCATAACAGTAAGTGACATCAACAACCGTTTTTCCACATTAAATTAAAAAATTTTTTCACTAAACGCAGTATCTAACTAAACACAGCACTGAACACAGCTTTATTTGCAGTTGTAAATAATATTTAATTTTTCGTAGAACAAAAACCAAAAAACTACTCCTCAATAAACATTTACTTGCTAAATTCGGCTAGTTTCATTTATTTTATTTCGAAAATTAAATAATTATAACTTTAATCGTTTGCAAAAATTTATATTTCAAAGAATAAATATGTAATATTCCTCGCTTTTAAATAGAATGAAAACAATTCGTAGTGAAATATATATTTGACGTCATCTTAAATGTACCGATGTCTCAAAAATAAATTTATTTTAATTTATTGTCGAAAAGAATTAAAGTTTCTCAAGCAATTGTTGCGATGGCAATGGTGATTTAATTCTAATAAAAATGTCTTCCTATGCTTTTTAAATGAGCATTAAATCTTGAAGTTTTTTAAATAATTGAAGTACTTCGAATTCAAATTCTTTTCTGAAATTTTCAATGTATTCTTATTTCGATGCGCTGAATTTTTTGACGTATCTCACTTGTCCGTAGCATTTGTAGTTAAATTCAGCGATTTAAATGACTCGAAATTGAATTTCAATGCTAATTCAATGGGAAATTCGTCGTCAAATAGTAGATTTATGTCCGTCCTATCGTAAAGACAGACGGACAAAATGTATGAAAGTTGGGTGTCTGAGGTTATACCTTTCTAATAAAAAAGAATTTTTAAGATCGGATTGCTAGAACTGATTTTGGAAGGGGGTACGGACGGACAGACAGACGGACGGACGGACATCGACCGCATGTCAATACCTACTTTTTCATTTTTTTAATTCTTCGAATTAAAAAAAAAGAAAAGTAGGCAAGAAATTCAATAAGCGAAGTATGATATGTTGATGTGATTCTAAATTTCGCTGTTTTGTTATTCAGTTGATGGATATTCAAGATATGTTATTTCGCGAAAACGCTAATGGCAAATACAGAAAAAAGATGAAGGTGATTAAATTCACCTTTTGATTGAAAGTAATTCAAGTGCAAAAAGTTGGCTTTATTTAAATTTAGCAAAACCATTTTCTAACTTATCTAGTAGAATAAAAAGAATAATTTCTTCTACTAGTGAAATGTAATGAAAAATTAAGACAATTGTCTTAAAAATGCTGTTTAAAGTAAATAGTCCTTTGAAATATTGAAGGACATATCTTAAACATACCATAATTAAAATAATATATCAATGATTAGCCAAACAGTAAAAAGACAACACCATATTGTAACTAATTAATACAATTAATCGCCCAATCACAATGATAAGTTAATTACAAAAAAAAATCCAGATAATTGAATATAACTTTTTCCGATAAAACGATTTCATACTTTGAGAAGTTATTGTATCCTTACAAAAACCGATGAAAAGATAATTATTTTCTCGACGCACAAAATAATTTGACTAAACAAGTTACTTTGTAACAGACCTTAACTCTATCTAAAAACTAGTTAAATCAATAGTTAACATACTTTTGTTACAAACCCAATAGAGATTTACAAACTAACTATCACAAACTTCTGAATGCTTTCTAAATGCTAGTCATTTTCTTGATTACAGCCCTTGAAAAAATATCATAAAAACTGTGTCAGATTTCTTGTTTTTTTCGATAAAAAAACTAATCATACAAAACAACTCAATAATAAGAAAAAAGTATAAAAAAAGGTTTGGCGACAAAAAAATATCCCTTCCTGACTCAAGCGTTAATCATAGGGTCCGAAGGGGTTTTCTACGTGATCATTTAACAAATGGCTTCTACCTATGTTCGAGGATTGCCTGTCTTTTTTATTATTTTTTTTTCTGGTAAAAACGACTTTTTGGTGTTGTATTTTGTGTGTGTAAAGCCTCCTAATTAGATCGTGTTAAGTTTAAAGGAACCAAAAGTGGAACATATATAGTAAAAATATCATGCACACGTTTTATTTTATGAAAAACTTCAACTTGTAAGGAACTCATTGAAATGTAACTCTAAGGTTGCATTGCTACATTGCTGTTAATTTGCCGAAATAAAAAAAATAGCGTTCACGTTAAGCAAATAATGCTCCACTTTAGGTTAAGTTTGAATTATCGTCGCACTAGAGCTACACGAGGGCTATTGGCGACGGGTGTAGAATTTTAGAACAACAGTCAAAAGTGACGAGCTGACACCTGAATAGGCAATACGCACCCAACGCAACCGGTAAGGTCGAAATCGTACGCAGCGTTAGGACTTTGAAGGATCTTTAACGTGCACGTTTCACTTGGTATTATTCGACATTTTTGGCTGCACGAGCCGTTAATAGGTCAGCAGTTATTTTGGCAATGCCCGGACCCGAACCTGGTACCTTTCGCATGCTAGGCGAGTGCCTAACCAACTGGGCTAATGTTCCATTTTCATGCTAATCATATGAAAGATAGAACGTTTTTTTTAGGTTTCTATCTTAAACAAAAATGGTATGTGTTTTGTTTCCATATAATTATTACTTTGGAAGACCCGAGAACCTGCAGAGTGACGTCTTAAAAACAAGGCTTTCAATATTCCTTTAGCGGGTGATTTTAGAAACAAGAATGTTTTAAATTTTAAAATAAAATTCATAGAAAAAAAACTTCTTACATTATTTTTGTGAAATAAGTACTGATTTCTACATTTCTGTATTTTGAAAGTAAAAACATTTTTTTTAAACAAATATACAAAACACAACAAAAAACCATACTTCTTTAGTAAATTGTCCCTTAGTTCTTTTCGGAATCGTATGACAGAGTAAGAATTGCCATGTCCTACTCTTCAGTGTGCGTGATAGAACTATAGGCACTTGGGTAAAAACATGTGTTATTGAAGCTTTTATTTCTTTCTGGAATTGTTGAGGGAAAAGTCCATCTTTCGTTGTTTGTGGTGAGAAATAATTGGCTGGTGGTATACTCGTCAATATAAAGTGTCTTTCATATTTCGTACTTATTTTGTTTATTAAAAATATGCCTTAACAAAAATTCGATAGTATCAGCATTTATTGTAGTTGGTTAGTTGATAGACATGTAAATTCCGTTTTGTGTGCTTGGTCAGAGACCAGCTTATAAAACTTCGTCAAGTAAGGCAGACACAACATGCGCACATAAGTGGAACCATCTAATTTTTAAAGATACAGCCAACTACAGGATCCCCATAATTGACTTGCCACTCCCAGAGGTATTGATTTGGTATGGGAACTTGGAGGACTTTATGACTACGACGGATTTAACGTGCACCAGCCAAAATGGGGGTCTTCGGAAGGCAGCGGGACTCGAACTCGCAACTTTAGGGATGCCAGTCCAAGACCTTACCGACCAGGCTATCCCGGCCCCAATTATTGTAAAATGTATAAATAAATTGGGTGACCAAGAGTAGGTATTTCGCGATTACATGTTATGCTTAACTGAACTATAAAGCTATAAAAATTGCGCAAATAGACTAAGTTTTATTTTTTCAAAATAAAAAAGTATGGTTCACTAAAATTTAACCATAGTTTTATAGTTGAAAAGTTAGTCATTTTAAAAAATCATGCCAGGCTACCATAGAAATCTCCGATAGTATTAATTCCAAACAATTATTGTAAATTAATATTTTTTTCAATTTGTGTGAGTAATACAGTTCCCTAGGACATTTTAGTTTTATTCTTAATTAAATGTTTGGTAGACCTTTGTAAAAAAAAATGTCAAATGGTATCAGTAATGCTTACTTTCGTTATTTATTTTGAAATTTTATATTTCTAAAAGCATCTATAACGCATTTTTTTTTATATAATATGTACAAAGATCATATTTTGATATTTAATAAATCCAAGGAAAACTTGATTAAACTCCCACGCACTTTCATATCACGATTTCTAGCCCGAGCCGAAAATGTGTTAGTACATTAACTATGCATTCCACCCACAAGATCCGTAAATTTGATTTCCAATTCATTAATCAGATGAAATTAGCTAAATTTTGCGTAATACACACAAATTCTGATGGATTAACGATAAGCTTACCGTAACTAAACTTTACCACTTCGTTGCTACTCAAGCATAAATTGTAGAGCTTAGTGGAAAACGTGCTAATTGACAAAAAGGTGAAAACGAGAAAATGGGATTAAAAAGTTTTCGTTTGCATTTAGATACGTTAAAACAGCACTTACAAAAGGTAAAAAATATACCTACTTAAAGTTTAACCTTTTTATATCCTTAAAAGAAATCAAAGCATGTTTATTAACACAATAATTTCAATTTTTCAAAAATGTCACTTAACACGTTCTTGCACTCAGCTCCTCAATTGAAATCCCAATCTCAAAATTCTAACCTGCCCACGCATTTGCCCTAATGAATGAACTAAATTTACTTACTTAAAATTCAATAGCAAACTTTTAACAAAGATCAGCAAGAACTTTCCGAAAATGTTTAAGTTAATATTGAATGAAAGTGAAAAGGATATGTAAATTAGAAATTGGAAATATCTTTTAATACATTTTAAAAGAATGTATAAAAAATAATGGATTTCGTTGGGTTTTTTTTGATGATTTGATGCCTTTTGTTAGTGATTTACAATTTAAATTTTAATGATTTCTTAGAAAGCCTTTAGCCTTTTCACTAGTGATTTACAATCTAAATTTAAATTATTTCTTAGAGATTCTAAATCTACATGTGAACTTTAGAGATGATTTGCATCATATAATTTTTATTCAGTTTGACCGTGTTTAACTTCACCTTAGAACTTTATCATTAAACTTTAACATTTGGCTATTTTTTCTTTTGGAAAGATTTTAGTTTGGGGTACTTTTGATTGGTTAAAAAAGCACTTAGAAGACCTCATTAATAGTACTTTCAGACATGGCTTTTATTAATTTGTACAGTATAAAGATTGCAAAACCAATATGGCAACTGTTAATTGAAGAGCTTAGTGGAATAACGTGCTAAGTGACAAAAAGGTGAAAACGAGAAAATGAGCCTTAAACTTTTTCATTTGTGTTCAGATTCGTTGAAAACGATACTTGTAAAGCAAAAAAAAATATACTGAACTATAAGTTCATATAAAAGGGAAATTTGTTACACTCTTAAAACAAACACTCCCAATTTACCTCAGTCTGAGTGGATTTCACTCCTCCAGACTGGAAAATGCACTTCTCCTTTTGGAGTGGATCCTTTGTGTGTTAAACCTCCGTCAGGATCACTCCAAACGAGTGATTTTAACTCAGTCTGATTTAATATTCACTCCTTTCCAGTGTCGAAAATGCACTTCTCCTACTGGAGTCGATTTCACTCGTTTGTTTTAAGAGTGTATAAGTTAATATAAATGGGAAATTTGTTATATTTAAAGAAGTTAGCAATATGTTCATTGACACAACAATCTAAATTTTTTTTCAAATTGTCACTTAGCACGTTCTTCCACTAAGCTCTTCATTTATTTCATGAAAAAAGTTAGCAACAAGAAGTAATATCGATCAACTCCCAAGTCAATTTTTAAATCATATCCGCTAGTATATTTTACAAAATACTTATATAAATATACCTTATTTAACCCAAGGTCTTACATACAATTTTAGTCATTGGCGGGAATATATTATACAGCTTTACGTAAAAACTAAAATTGCTAGTCATTTGCTGAGGCCGGAAGGTTACCACCCTATCATTTGCCGATGTGATTTAAAGTAGCTATTATCAATAATAACTACTTTACACGCCTATACTATGTTATATGTATTGATGATACCCTCTTTCAAAAACAAGTATTTATGAAACTCTTGAGTTCTTATGAATATGAGAAATTTTGTTAAAAATATGTTTTTTTTATTACCACTTAAGTGCAAAATGTTGAAACGAAATAATTTTAATACGAACTGGTATATAGTACACTGTGTATACTGTGTTTTTATAAAAGCTATTTTTAAAACTTTGAAATGTGTTGCTAGAATCATTAATGTGTATGTATATATAGGTTAAATGAAATATAATCGTTGTTATCAGTATTAGCCGGCTGTTATTGATATTTGTCGACTACAATTACTAATAGTAGAATATAAAAAAAAAGTAGCGCATTATATAATCTTCAAACTCCTTAAAAAATTAGATTAATAAATTATATTTTTTCAAAAAAATAAGTATATTTTTAAATGTTTTTTTTCTCACTTTAATATTAACTTGACTAACCTTTAAAAACTTTGCATTCAATAAGTATTTAGCCCTTTTAGTCCCAATGACAATTTGGCATCGTCATTTTAGAATTTTTTTCTGATCGTCTACAACCATGTATGATATTCACATCGTTCGATTTTTCAAACTTTTTTTATTAAAATATATTTTTAATTGATCCCAATACAAGTCAGCCATAATATTTTTTTAAAAATTATGATCAGAAACATTATGATGCCAAGTGGCATCACTGAGACTGAAAGGGTTAAAAAACACTATCTTCAAATACATTTTGCTTTGGATAAATCCACCAACAAAAAAAATAAAAACCATTTCCACGTATAAAATGTGATATATTGAATCTTTTCAATATCTCGAAATCTCTTAAGCATTATTCACCGTATGCATTCCCTGAACTGTATTTAAATTTCCACTTCCTTTAGTACGTTTATAGACAATATATATCTTTTAGCAGCATAAAAAAGGACCTTATATATCTTTTAGCAGCATAAAAAAGGACCTTATATATCTTTTAGCAGCATAAAAAAGGACCTTATATATCTTTTACCAGCATAAAAAAGGACCTTATATCCTATGATATAACAATGTACATTAAAGTAAAGGTATTATGGCTTAAAATGGTACCATCAATAGAATATACAAATACATTTCCGTTGTATCATCCAGAGACCTTAATCTGTGGAACAATCTGTCGTGTATTTTGGACTATCAATTTCCGTGAGTTTATTTTGGGATTATCTCGGACTATTGCTTTAAAATGACGAATAAGTCTAAAAAAACTACTGGAGAATTGTCGATATTCCTCCTGGGACCATTCGTCCATTTATATAGATGTTTTGTTTTGCAGCCCCATATCTAAACAATTTATTCAAACTTTGACTAGTGTGGCTGATACCAGATCGTAGTAGGGCTGGGGAGTTTAACAACTAGGAATTACGCTAATGATATGGATGCTCAGTAACTTTGATACTTAACAGCAAATAGCAAACATCAAAAGTATATGCATCATATAGGAAAATCCAAACTGAAAAGTTTTTTTTTTTTATCTTGCCTTACTATTAAAATTCACCATAAAATGTATGTATCTAATTCGGTTTTTAAAAATATAATAATAATCTTTATTAATATCAATCAAGAAACTACAAATAAAAATACAAAAGCAAAATCATATTAGCTGCTTAGGGGAACATTCCCGTTCAAGCAGCCTAGAGCACTAGCTAAAAAGTTTTAACAATGTACAAATAATAATGAAACATAATACATAATAAACAATATACAAACAAGTTTTACAGTGAGAGAAAAAAAAAGTTAACTGAAACAAAAAATTTCAATACAGTTTAATAACTAGGAATTATGTTAATGATAGGGATACTTAGCCTTACCTTTCTTTTAAGTTCTTTTTCAATTAAGTTGACCAATTTTCACAACCTGAAATAAACAAAATAATTAACAAAATTTTACCTACTAAACACTTCCTACAACACATTTGTTTATGATTTTCTTTTCAAAGCAAGTTTATTATGTTTCGTTTCATTCTGAGCTTTTCTTTAAAGTAGTAGCAAATAAAAAATTTCAACAGACGAAACAACAATTAAAAATATTTTAAGAATTTTAATCTTATGACTACAAATTATATTATTCTATGAACAGGATGTGGGTTTCTTTTCGAGTGTTCATACCAAAACTCAGAGGATATACTTTAACATTAACTCATCGACATTTGTAAGACATTCAAATATTATTAATATTATTTAAAAAATATATTAATAATATTTGAATGTTTTACAAATGTTGATGAGTAAATGTTAAAGTATATCTTCTCAGTTTATTTAATTTTTCAGTAAAAATATTTAAATGAGAAACTTTACTCTTTTTTTATCCAAAGTTTTTTTGATGGAATTATTTTTTAAGCACTATGAATTAATATTTTTCACACAACAACATCTAAGTATAAAACACATATTGGAATTTAATTATATATAGAACACATTTAATAAAAGCAGAAAGAACAAAACAAACCACTGTTTGGTATACCTTTTCTGAAATGTTACTAACTTGTGTATAGTGTATTTAAGTAAAATAATTACATTTAAAAACGTAATTTTTTTCATGACAAGAATTTTAATATTTTTATCAAAACTTTTGAAACATATTACTAAGGGATAAATAGAGATTAGTTTTGAAAGCATTTATCTATCATAATCTTCATCTTTTAAAAGGTGGTCCTGCGTTTCAGAATTATTGGCAATAAATGTCAATATGTTGCATGTAAAAGTATTGATTTTCAATTATGGAGGATATTTGGCGATTGGAAGAAGGTAAAGTACGTTGAACTTTAAAATACATGTTTCTAATATTGATCTAAATATACGAGAAATTCATTTTTTTTTCTCAAAATAATATATAAAATACTGCATGCTTACAGTAACATTTATAACTTTTTTGTTGTCACAAATTAAATTTTTGAAACAAAATTAAAGATGTGGGTACATACAGGCGGCCGAACCTTCATGCGGATGATAATCTGCTCTGCTGGATGTCAATACCTATTTTTAAACTTTTTTTTTATTAATGAGGTTAAAAAAAGGTCAAATTTTCCTATCTGATAACTTTACTGTTGTTGTTTATAATGCAATTCGGTAACCGAGTAGGGAGTAAAGAACAACTCGATTTTAAGGCGATGTGGGGTGGCTTCCGTTTTTATTGTACATCACAAGGGAGGAAGTCTGACTTTTGCTCGTCAGCATGGCACAACCGTTTTACAGGAAAGTCCCTTTCACACATTCATTCTCATTCACATATCGGGATTTTGATCCAGATCAAAGGCCGATAACCTCTTGATCTGGTACCCTAGAGGTATAAATTTGGTACGGGAACATGGAGGACTTTGTGACCACCACATATTTAACGTGACCTAGCCACCATTAGCAACACGGCGGTCTTTAGCCTTTAGAATACAAGCGCTGACCCTGCAACCATCAGAATTGAGGGCACCGCCGAGAACAGAACCCACAACCCTTCCGGTGCGAGTACGACGTTTCATCCGACAGAGCTACCGCGGAGCGTAACTTTACTTCCGATATAACGTTTCAGAAGTGCCACCAAAATCTTTTTTGATTCTTGTTTCAGTTTTTCCGTTTCACCGCATATTGCGGTACTCAAATTACTCAAATCTACTGTTACTCAAATCTTGCCGCCCCGGTGGCACACTCGTTAGGATTCTAGCCTTTGGAGCTGCTGGGGTCGGGTTCAAATCCCGGTCAGGCATGGATGTTTGTGACTGTCAATAAAAGTTGTTATTTTGTCTATGTGTTTGTGTCGTTTCTTTCTTTCTTTGTGTGTCTCTTGTGCTTGTGTCATTTCTGGGGCTTAGTACAATAGACTTAAAGTCGCAGTGCTTGGCGATATTGCCCCCCACCAAGAAAGTCATAAGTCATACTCAAATTTTAAAAATTGAAACTAAAAATAAGTTAATTGATTTTTCCCCAATTATTGTATATAATATCTATGTAATGTAGTAATGTTGATACTAAGTGCATTTAAAATACAACGTTATACACTGGTGGACAATTGCTAAGGACAAGACGGTTTTTACAATATAACTTTGAACAAAAGCTTTCCAAATCAACACATTTAATACCGTAAGATCTCCAATACTTACGGACATGAGTAATGCAACCAACACTTACTAAAAGAGAAATCAGAAGGATAAAAAGAAGCTTTATTGAAAGAGAAAGGGAATTCCATTCCATGCATCGTAGGAGTGGAGATGAATTTTGGATTTTCACTTACGATAATTTCATGAGTGTGCTTTGAATATCGATAATTCAGTAAAACGTTAAAACTACGACACAGCTGCGGCCTAAAAAAGACCATGCAAAAAAGGTTCATTGACGAAGGAGGAAATTCATTAAACATGATATATTGCGGATACGTGATACATCACGGTCTTCTCTACTACTAAGGCCAAAGAAGCTCTCACAAACACGCTCGGGGACGGAAATTTTGACCTCATAGTTCCGAATAACGTTGTTCCGAAGATGAAGACAACTTGTCTCGAAACCTGTTCGGAACCACTCGTTTATGGCTGACCACATTTTTAGGGTTCCGAATACGTCCGAAGTAATTTCTCGATCTTCAGCACTCGGAACAGTGACGTCAAAAATTCCGTCTACGCTCATGTTTGGGAGAGCTTCTCTGGCCTTGTTATTTAAGTTGGCCGTGGATACATACGGCTCCAGAAGCCCATACGGTGAATATTCATTAAATGGTTAACAAGACGACACTTGTACAACATAGCATCGACGTTTCTCAATGTAATGATCAGTCGTCAATGGACACGGCTTTTAAGGTTAAAACTATGTCGTAGATTTGATGTTTTACTGGATTATCGATATTCATTGCGCACTTGTAAAATTGCCGTAATTGAAAATCCAAAATTCATCTCCTCCTCGGAGATGCATGGAATGGAATTCCATTTCTCTTTCAATAAACCTTTTTTTTATCCCTCTGATTTCTCTTTTAGTAAGTGTTGCTTTTATTACTCATGTTCATATGTATTAGAATTTTACAGTATTAAATTTGTTGATTTGGAAAGCTTTTGTACAACGTTATATTGAAAAAACCGTATATACCATAGCAATTGTCCAACAGTGTTTTATAAATGAGTTGGCCATGATCAGAAACTTAGCGAAGCTTAACCCCATAAGTCTTTCCTATTTTTTTCCAAGTACAAACGTCATCGGAGTCAACTTTTATAATCCCTTCTGGGATTATACTCAAGGACGTGATTTCGTAAGTCAGCAGACATGTTCAACAGTCTACCATGACAAAAACATATGGTGTGTTGAAGTGTAATATTAAACTCTAGTTATTCCTTCAATATTTTTTGGACGAAAAATAAAGTTTTAGTTTAGTTTGAATTTTCGTCGCACTAGAGCTACACGAGGGCTATTGGTGACGGGCGTCATATTTTAGTACCACAGTCAAGTGACGAGCCAACACCCGAGTAGGCACCCAATGCAGCTGTTAAGGGCGACATCAAACGCAGTGTTAAGACTTTGAAGGATATTTTACGTGAACTCCCTCCACACCTGGTCTTTTTCGTCAGACATTTTTGGTTGCACTGGCCGTTTATAAGTTGGCAGTTATTTTGGAGATGATTGGACCCTAACCTGGGACCTTCCGCATGCAAGGCGAATGCTTAACCTACTGGACTCCCCAGCCTCAATAAAGTTTAACGAGTTTTTCATGGGCATTTTTTTTATTTTACACTTATAAATAAAAAAGAACCTTAGTTTCCTTTCCATTCCTATTAAAAATTAATTAAAATCCCCATATTTATATTATAGAATGTTTTAATTCTGATATGCATGATATTTTAAATCATTAATGTTTCTTATTCTTATACGAAGCAACTCTGAAAAAGATATAAATATACATTGAAATTAATTGCAAAAGAAAAACTTATTGACGTGAAAGTCTTAGAATTAATCAAACGTGTTAATTTTATGATTTTTGTTTTAAATGTGTAACGTATATGTGTGCAAGCAGTATTTAGTAGCAGTTACTGTTTGAAACTGGCTTTTAAGTCTATATAATCTTAGTTTAGTTTTAGTTTAAATCATCGTCACACTAGATTTACACGAAGGCCATTGGCGATGGTCATCGTACTTAAGAACACAGTCAAGTGACGAGCCGACACCTGTTTTAAGTCTATATAATCTTAGTTTAGTTTTAGTTTAAATCATCGTCACACTAGATCTACACGAAGGCCATTGGCAATGGTCATCGTACTTAAGAACACAGTCAAGTGACGAGCCGACACCTGTTTTAAGTCTGTATATAATGCAAACAATGCAAAATGACACCTTGTTATAAACAATCGAAAGGTCATATACGCACGATATAAATAAAATTAAGACTCTTTGCAAAAACTATATATTTAAGAGATTATGATAAAAAATTTAAATAACATGTTCTATAATTCGATTTCCGAAAAGATCTATTCATAAAAATAATCACATGACACATTTCTTTCGGACATGTTTTGACAAGATTCTAGCTTAAATATGTTTCAGTAGAAAAAAGTTTCTATGGCTTATCGTATAACATTGGACTATGACATTCATTTATTGTACATATGTTTCCATAGCCCTATCGGCATTTTTGTCGCTGAAGATAATTCTTCCAGAGTGTCATATTTGACAAACGTCCACAAATATTTGCTGCCCTACGGCTTATTTTGTCAGATAAATGTGTTTTTATTGCTTTGGAATTAGCTGTAATATATAAGAGGGCTGTTTTTTTCATCCTTCAATGGTCTGTAACAAAAGACGGATCAAAATACAAAAAAAAGATACTTTTTAGCAAAAGTAATGTACAATACTGCTTATATCTCCATATAATAACCCTGGAGATTGAAGCATTTGTCATATCTAAAAACAAGCTTTGAAATACCCACTTCATAAAATGTAGCCGCCAATGACTTGAAGGGAGTTGTGACGGCTTCTTTGAGCTCCACGCCAACTTGGAAGCGATACAATCCAAGCCGCTATGCTTATCTCTAATTCACTTATTGTTAATCTTCGAGTTCCCCTATACACTTGGTCAACTTACTGAACAATACTGATGTTCATGAAATAGGGGAACAAGGAAGCAAGTCTGTCGCTGCATACGATATTGTTCATCGAGTTGACCAAGTGTTTAAGGAAACTCAACGGTTAACCATAAGTGAATTATTGACTAGAAGTGGCTTAAGATGTCACAGGAGTCTTAAAATTGTGCAAAGTAGGTACTACAAAACATAGTTTGATCTTTCATGTCATTTTTGAACTACTCAATGTATAAGTATAATTTTTTATATGTAATTCTACAAGATTTATTTATTATAAAACAAGTTTTAAAATTTATGAAACTTTAGCCAAAATTGAAATAAATGATATTAAACATGAAGCTATTTGAACACATTGCGATTAGGCTTGCGCGGCAAATTGTGAGGTCAAAATTGAAAAAATGACCAAGAAAATGACTTTATATTGTACAAATATGTACAAAAAAAGACTTATACCTAAATTCTCAGCTCAATTTTAATAAAAAATTATTTTTTAAAAAATTTTAAATCAAAATTTTTAAATTTTTATTAATTTTTTTAGAAAAAAGTTCTTAAAATAATTTCTAATTAAAATTGAGCTGAGAATTTAGGTATAAGTCTTTGTTTGTACATATTTGTACAATATAAAGTCATTTTCTTGGTCATTTTTTCAATTTTGACCTCACAATTTGCCGCGCAAGCCTAATCGCAATGTGTTCAAATAGCTTCATGTTTAATATCATTTATTTCAATTTTGGCTAAAGTTTCATACATTTTAAAACTAGTTTTATAATAAATAAATCTTGTAGAATTACATATAAAAATTATACTCATTTATTGAGTAGTTAAAAAATGACATGAAAGATCAAACTATGTTTTGTAGTACCATCTTTGCACATTTTTAAGACTCCTGTGACCCCTTAAAGGACAGAAAAAGTTGACGTGAAGCTTCAAAATTTACTTTTTTTAAACGAAACTGTCACAACTCCTTCATAATTATTGGCGGCTACATTTTATGAAGAGGGTATTTCAAAGCTTGTTTACAGGTATGACAAGTGCCTTAATCGTCAGGGTGATTATGTGGAGAAATAATAAGTATTGCATATTAGTTTTGGTATTATTTTGTATTTTGAATCGTCTTTTTGTTACACCGCATCTGAGGTTGAAAAGAAAACAGCCCTCGTATTTTACGTTCTTTATAACAATACATATTTAAAAGAAATTGCATCTTGTTGGCTAACTTGGTGTGCTAAAAGTAATTAACAATATATAATATTTCTAAAAAAATTAAGGATGTTTATGTCGGATAAAAGGATATTTATAGTGGGTACTGTATAAACAAGTATTTAATTGAGGCTTGAAATAGACAACCGGAAAAGTTTCAACCTAACGATAACCTATCTACATTAAATACAAAATAAAATATTCAAACTGAATTTTACTTTTGCATATCATTTTGCATATCATTACATATCATTTGCATTACATTGTATATCATTGCCTATATAAAAATATACAGAATAAAAGTACTGAATTCCTTTTAATTACAAATATATCACTACCTACCTTAATGATGCAAGTTTAATTTAATTATCGATAGCCCAACCTGTCTGTACTGCCTGTCCTTAAGTTCTAATTAAATTAGTCCTTTGATTTGTGTCTTTCTAATGTCTGTTTAGATTCTACTTTGATCACTGTATTTTATACAACGCTTTTAACTATTTGGTTTAAATATTTAGATTAAAGTTTGGTTTATATAAACTTTGATGGCTTAAGGGAGAATGGACGCGCTGGACCAGGGGTCTCTAAACTCAAGTACCTCAATGTTAATCCAATGGAGAAAAAAAACTATTTTCTCTGCCGCATTTTTCCGGCTGCATTGAATATTTTTACAAACTTTTTTTTAATTATAAATGTAGATAACTTGCAACTCTATATAATCCCGCTTTTTTAAATTGCTTCGAATACTTTTTGTAAAATTATTTATTCAAAATTTAAAAATAAATAATCGAACCAATTTCAAAAAGTGGGATTGTCGGGACCTGTAAATCAGCTATATTAAATGACAAAAAATCCGTTTGTAAAAATATTTAATACAGCCGCAGAAATGCAGCAAAGAAAATATTTATTTTCTCCATTTGATTAACACTGATGCACTTTGCTTTGGAGACCCGCGATCCAGCGCACCCATTCTCACTTAACAGCAAACATCAAAAGTAAATACCTCATAGTAAGAGTAAAAACCAAAAAGAAAACTTTCGAGTTATCTTGTCTTACTATAAAAATTCTCCATAAATTTTATATATCTAATTCGGTTTTGTAAAATTCAGAGCCACGATACTCGTAATTACACTAATAGAGTATGCGGGGAAGAATCTTTAGATATGCCATTGCTTGTTAACACAAGATTAATTACCGTTACAAATCGACCAAGAGTGCAAAACATTTCAAACAGCATTCCAAATTACCTTATCTCTACGTATTTTCCCACTAACCTCTTAACCGTAAGCATTGGTAAGGCTGGGAAAAAACCATACATTTTAATTAACTTATTAAAGATGACTTTTTTAATTACCTGTAACATGTTAATTTCCGAATCAAAACATTAAATAATGGGGAAAAGAATTTAAAACCTTATTTGTCCTACATAAATGATCCAGGACTAAAGTCTTCATTTACCTCATAATGTGTTTATTTAAATGAACTTGAAGTTAATTTTCGAGTGGCAAGCTTCTTGCAAATCTTCGTTAAAGGGGTTAATAAATATTAAACTATCTTTTAAATTTTAATTTACCACATGCATAATGAACTTCATAAAGCCCTTTTCTTATCGACTTACTGGACGATTAAAAAAAAAATATTAGTAAGAACAAACATATATAGAAACTCCCTAACATACAAATTTTTCCGAAAACTACCTAATTAATTAGATAGAGAGCAATTGCACCTATAGGTATGGGGTTTTAATTTGATGATCAGTGACATATATTTATTCGATAATCAGCCAAAAATCTTATAAAAGTTTATTTCAGTGCAGCTAGGCAAAACTAATTGCATAACATTTGTATCAACTTTTTATAAACTAGGATTAAAATAATATTTTCTCAAAAATAAGTATGTAAACGTCTTTATTTTTAGTACGTAATTTTACACCTTCTCTGTGCAGGATTTTTGTTTCCGTGTAATATATGATAGGAATATCATTATCGAATCCTTAATTGGACGGCCGCATGGGCCGTTTTAGGAGTGAAAGGGTTAATAGTATCTGAATTGAATATACAGTCCCGTGCATTTTACATACATACATTTTGCTTCTATATGACGTCAAAACTTTCTCATGAAATAAAACTGTTTTCGGAGTTTGACTTGCACTTATCTAATGCTGATGAATAAAACTGAAGCGTGAAAGTAATCACTTATATTCACTATTAATTAACCACTAATGAACTGATTCGATTCTTAAACGGAGTCATCTTCCACAACTTTGAAAAGAAAGTTCCTTTTAATACCTTGGGGGCCATAAATCTTAGAAAAGAGGAAATGCTTGAAAATAAATTACTTTCTTACTAAGCCAGGAGATCAGGTTTAAGTAGTTGGTTAAACTTATCAAAATATCAGCACTTTGAGAAATTTTTAATTTAGGAAAATATGAGTTATAGATGTCTGGTTTTTTAGGAAATGCTACACAATAAAGTAAGCATTGGAAATAAGTTACAGAATTTACATTCGAAGACATTATATACATTATTTTTTAAATTAACCCAAAATATTCCAATTACCAGTCATCAGCATTTTAGTAAGAGACAACAATGTTTGCTTCATTTGTTGTATAATTAATTTGCATTTTTATTTTTAAATAAGTTTGTACATTGCTGTGGCATCGGTAGTGATTTTTGGTAGAGAAAGATGGAAAAAGTTCAAGGCAAACGGGTGAGTTTATTTTTTGTATGAATATACGATTTTGAGACTCATTATGATTCAGATTGATTATGAGACTCATTATCATTTTAATAGACTCATTAAGCATCCAGAAGAGGATGGCAGGGAATTAAAAAAAATGAATAAAATTGAAGAAAAAGTTTTGGAACAATACTTTGAATAAATTATAAAAAATGTTTGAAACTTCAATTGTTAAAAATAGTTGAAATCAAATTTTTAAACATTTAAAAGTGTAATCATGAAGAATTAAGGTAAATATCAATAAAATTGTTTCAGAGTGAATTTTTACCATGTTTTGATATTTTCATTTGACTGCAAAAAACATTATTTACTTCTTCAAAAATACACGATAATTCCATGTAACTATATAAAAATAAGATAAATTAATAGAAAAATGCATGAAATATTTACTAAAATTTATTTGAAATAAGTAAGAGTTTAACTTAGTGAGAAAAATCTCAATTTGATGATTCCAAATGAAATCATTAAGAGTGAAAGGATTAGAAGCAAAGCTGGGTTGATTTGATAGTATACTTTTTTTTATCAATCCACATTAATATGTAAATCTTAAATGTATTTAAAATATTTGCACATTACAATAAAGAATGTATCTGTTTAAACGGTCAAAAATAAACTTAGAAACAATCTCGCAAACAGAAAAAATTGTTTAAAAGAACTTTGAGACCCTAAATTAAAAGCTAATTAATTTGTTTATGTAGGCGTGAACATGAATAAACTACAGAAGTTTAAAAAGTAATTAACAAGGCACTTTTTTTAAAAAACAGCTTTAATCCTCTTTCTAATTCCACCTCTTAATTCTTTTCTTATAAAACGATTAATTTTATTCCCCTAAATTGATTATATCTTAATAACGGATTATGAGAGAATTTTAACAAGGAGGATTATATTAACTTAGTTTAAAAATAAATTAATTTGTTTTGTTTAATGATAGTTATTTTACGAAACAAAAGTTATAAAATTGAGATGAAAGAAGTGTCAATAGTACTTTTCACAACTTTACTGATGCTCTAGACTGGGAATTTTTGATAGTAGCCAGTGGCTACCAGAGTGAAAAAAAATGGTAGCCACATTTCGATTTTTAGTAGCCAGTTTTAAATTTCAGTATATACGACAAAAAGAAAGTGCGATTTTCCACAAAAGAAAATTTTATTAATGAATTTTTGATATGATAAGATTGACAGTAAAAAAAGTATCATACAAAATCTGTAGTATTATGTGATTGGCCATTATTGTTAGGAGAAAATTATTTTATGTACAATCAGTTCAACTACTATTAGTTTCGGAGAATTCTTGACGTCGCCCACGACCCACGATTGTTCATGAAATTTTCTTATATCAAAATTGTTTAAATGAATAGTTGAGATCTTAATCAGATGTAAATCAATCACCTGTAGATTGCCGAAATCGTAAAGCAAAATTTAAAAATCAAATTTGCATTTAAATAGCCCTCGTGTAGCTCTAGTGCGACGATAATTCAAACCAAACCAAACCAAATTTGCATTTAAGATTTTCATCGCCCAGCTCCATTTACGTCATACGGAGGAGGATGGAAAATTTCACCGATGAGCAACAACTGTCATCAAGTCTTCCTTCCCGACAGAATCGAATCGGAGCGTTTTATTATTTTATAAATGCAGCTTCAGTATTAATTATTTGTTGAACAAAAGGAAAAATTATGATCGCCATATTTGGCGACTGGGGTTCGATTTTTAGG
Organism: Hylyphantes graminicola; assembly: GCA_023701765.1. Lineage (NCBI taxonomy): Eukaryota > Metazoa > Arthropoda > Arachnida > Araneae > Linyphiidae > Hylyphantes > Hylyphantes graminicola. The sequence goes on from CM043121.1 coordinate 49,486,683, forward strand.
TAGCCACTTTCGATGTAATAGTCTCCAGTTGGCGACCGCTAATCTAGAGCTTTAAACTTTACTAACCATGATTTTTCAGTCATTAGCATCAGTATTATATCTGAGTATGTGGTAGTTATATAGTATGCCAATATATGCTGCGAATCGGATTTGTTTATGAATCACGTAGAACGCCACTGCCAAATTATAAATTTCCATTTTAGTCTACTGCTGTACTAAATTATTTTAATACTCGTAATGATTATTTCCCCAATAATCCAATACAACCATTATTCGAACTGTAAAAAAATCCTTCAAACAACCACCATTTAATTTTTTAAGACAAAAAAAATGAGTGAAAAATAAACGAAGGTAGTAAGTGGATTAAAATTAAAAAAATTATCCTTGATAAAGTTTCACTCTTTTTAACTATATGTATGGGGGTTTCAAAAGAGCTTTAATTAAAAATACTAGTTCTGATGCCTTTAATTTCTAGCATCGCTTAAATGACATTGAACCAAATTGAAGCTATTATTAATTTTTTGAAACTACATTTAAACAAAGTAAAAACGTGTAAAACTTTCCTTTCAAGCACTATACCATTCATAAAACGATTAAAAGGATTAAATGAGCAGTGTTGGTATAAAATTACTTTTATTGAAAGAAAAAAGTATTTGGAATTAAAAAAGATAGAATCTGAATAACTCGTAGTGTTCATAAAGTATCAAGAACGAAAAAGTAAAAATGACTCAGCAAAATTTTTCTATTTCTATAAGTTTGAGAAAGTTGAACATAACTCCCATTAAACGAGGTGCCGTTAATTTTTAGCTGCACAGGCCGTTTATAGGTCGACCATTGCAATAATAGTACCCGCGCTCGAACTTTTGATATTTTGCATGTAAGGATTCATATTGCTATTAGCAGTTTATAACGTAAGTACCAACAGAAACTTTTAAATAGCTATTTTAAGCTGAAATTTAACAGTCTAGTGTTGGTTGGTATACATATATTTTCGGGCGTGTGTGCTTGCTCAGAGAGCCGCTTATAAACTGTCACCAAGTAAGACAGTCAAAACACACACACACACACACTCACATGCACACATATACGTGACAGATGCTGCCATCTATCGCGCACCGCCTCCACAATTTAGACATGTCTCTGAAGGGGAGGGAAATAGTCTCCAGGAACCTGTACCCGTGGGAAACAGCGCAATGACCGCCCACAGGACTTTCGGACCCAAGATATTTAACGAGCACGTAATCCGCATAAACTCGGTGGGTCAGCGACCAGGACTCGATCGCGGGACCTTCCGATCCGTAGATCAAGACAAGACACTGACCACAGGGCACCCCACAGTCTAGTGTTTTCACGAAAAATACAGCGATAAAACACCAAATCAGGAGCATACTTCTCGTAATCCATGAATTCATATTTTATACCCCCAACCATAACTTTTTACTATAAGATACTCGGTTTACCCAATTTCAGGTCGTTGATTCATTCACACTCGATTTCTGCTGAATAAATAACGTCAAGTCCGTGTGAAAACATGTTATCACTTCATTCGGTTCCCATTTCCGTCAACTTGTCAAACATCCAGAATGAATCAGTGATGTAAACACGAAATAGTCATTTTAGCGCGGAATCGAGCAGACGCCAATTTCAGTGGAGTTGGCAGTTCGGGGATTTCGAAAACTTTCCCCGAATTTAGATTGAATTTTACATGTTTAATGCATGACAGTATTGTTATTGTGTGGATATTGCAAACCAAATTTGATTCCATATATTTCATGCAGTTCCTGAAATGAAATAATAAGCTTGATAAGCTAAATATTGAAATTTATTGAATTTTGCACAATATAATTTCCATGTAAGAAAACTTACATATATTAATATTTAAAATTAGATTTTAGCATTTGGCGTATTCGATTCCTGAAACTTTAGTTCGACTTATCATTTAGTTCTAAGCTAATATAGTTTCTAAACTGTTGTATTTTTTTTAAGCATTACTGAGGTTAAGCAGTTAATCAAATAATTTTTTTAGACTTAAGTTGCAAATTACTGCATTAATTTTTATCAAATTAATTAAGCATGTAAAATGATCTAGAGGTATTATTAATTAATATTTTGAAAACATAAACAAAATATCAAGTCTAAATTTTGTGTTAACTGGACGAAATTAATAATTTGTATCATGCCAACACGTAATATATCATGTAATTTGTATTTATACCAACACTGATTTTCCATAAATAGTCTGTAAAAACTGTCACTTCATAACCAAAAAAGTACATACACAAATGACAACTATATGTAGTCTAAGTAAATAAATAGGTATTAATAACAAAAAATATGGTTCGAGCTGTAGAGGGGTTTCGGACAGACGAACCAATGTACATAAACCACTGCTTTATAAATGCCCCCCTCCGAAAAGGTGCAGAAAACACAAAATATGCATTTCGGGATTTTGAATCTGTCACCAATCTTTCATTACTGTATATTTCATTTTAGGGAATTAAAAGCTTAGAAAAAACTGCGTGCTTTTTAGAATCACTTATCAATGATTAGTTTTCGAAGGGCATTATTTTTGACCAAAAGACAGCCTTACAACCTGTACCAAATGTTTTTTTAAGCTACGAATTTCGAGAAGCGTTAAATCTAACATATAGCAGGTCGCCTGCGAAATTATACATTTTATACCATTAAAAAACACTGTTTCAAATAAATTATTCCACCATTAAGACCTGAGCCAATTTCCACTGATATCGGTTCGTAATATAAAGTTCAGTGATTACATATCGCGAGATTTTTAAATATTTTTTTTTAAACTTTTTTTTAAACTTTTTTTTTGCAATTTACGAAAGCAAGTCATTAGTTTACAATCCTTAAGTGCCTTCACAGAAAAAATGCATTAACAGTATATTTTCAAAAAAAGTTCAATGAAATACTTCTTGTGACATTTTTCTCATTAAAATTACTAATGAAAAGAAATATATACTATTTGCAAATATGCTACTGGAGGAATTTCAGAAACTAAAAAGTACAGTTTTTTAATTAAAAATACATTTGTTTTACCTAAACTTTTAATTGAAAAAAATTGATTGCATACCTAAACTTTTAATTGAAAAAAAATTATTGCATACCTAAAATGTTTTTACACATAATCTAATCCTGAAACGAAATGATTAAAATTTGTACTTTCTTAAAATATCAAATATAGAAACTTATTTTATTGCTTTATACTGCATTTAAAAAAAAGTGAATCATGTTTTAATTAACGAAATTATACTTTACTTTTTTGAAACTTTAACGTAGTGATCAGGGAGAAAATAATAATCAAACAAAAAATAATGTAAAGTTGCTAATTTGAGGACAAGAATAAAATTTTTGCATTTATGATTGGTTTTTTTTCATTGCTCGAATTTTTGTTAGATTTTGTGTTAATATTGTACGGTGGTCGTGCGTAGGCTGACACCAGAAAGGACTACAACAGATTGACTCCCTTTTAGTTTTAATCTAAAAAATTTATATTCAAGATAAAATCAAGCTGATTTTCGTTTAGGTGAAATGTTATTTATGTGATGTCATGCGGTTTGTTATCCAACACCTCTCGAAACACGTGCTAATGTTACCCTATACAGCTCTCGAACCACGTACTAAAGTTTTCCTACTGCTTTAACCTGTCTAACCGCTTTTTTTTACCCCAGCGATTTGGAATTGAAGCTCAGGTGGATATGGCCGCGAATGTCCCCCATTTTCACAATTAAGCATGCCTCTAAAAGGAAGCAATGCGAAGTTAACGGGTTCCCAGTAAAGTGGGGCCATAACACTAGTATAGAAATAATATAGAAATACAATTAAGCATGCAGCTGAACTATAACACCGCCAGCGGCTTCGCTCAAGCAGTTTCGAAATAGAGTGGGCGAGTCCGAGTCGGGTAGGGTAGGGTAGGGACAGGGTACACTCTTAAAACAAAAGAGTGAAATCCACTCCAGTAGAAGTGCATTTTCGACACTGGAAAGGAGTCAATATTAACTCAAACTGAGTTAAAATCACTCGTTTGGAGTGATCCTGTCGGAGGTTTAGCACACAAAGGATCCACTCTAAAAGGAGAAGTGTATTTTCTAGACTGGAGGAGTGAAAATTAATTAGACTGAGTTAAAGTCGCTCGTTCGTTTTAAGGGTGCAGGAACATATATATTCCTGCTTGTGTGCTTGATCAGAGATCTGCATATAAGCCTTCGTCAAAAATAAGACAGACACAAAAAGAGTTTTTTACTGTCACAGAGAATGGAAGTACATGCAGGGCGAAGGCGGTAATCGAACCCGTACCCGTTACAGCTCACAGACTACTGGCCTGCGAGGCTAACCACTCGGCCATCCGGACTCCCGAGTCCGAGTTGTTATGCAATGGGAATGTAATGTAATCGTTTCCAGCTGCCTATTCCTAGCCTCCTTTATAGGAACCTTAACACAGCCAATTACGCCTCGTAATTTGTATAACCCACGGTCTATTGTCATGAATAGTTAAACTTAAGTTTTAGAATTCTAGTACATTTTTACAAACCACAAAAATTAAAAACATGACGGATATTAAAATTTCAAGCACATGTGCAAACTCAAATTTGATATTTTTAACGTACTTGCGAATTTGAGAACATTGTTTTAAAAGGAAATGAGAATACGCTTGCAATAATTTTCGTGATTTTAATTCTTTAAAGTGCAACCTGATTATGAAACTGAATCAAGCAACTTTACATGTGTGGCACCAGCCATAGCAATATGATGTAACTTCAATAGAAAAAGACCTGAAACATAAGTATTTAGAATACACAGATAGGATTTTATAGAACATATTTTCATAGCCAAGTTTGACTCTTAAATAAAAAGATAAAAAATATGCTCGGAAAAAAAATGGAGTATTGCATAAAAAGTAGAGATTGATGCAAGTTCCGTTTTGAGTCTATTCATGCTTACTTATCGGGAAAGAGATGATAAACAAAATAAACTTTTATTGTTTACCTATGTTCTTTAACCCTTTCTTTACTGAAACGGCCCAAAACGCCCGAACAACTAAGGATTCAATAAGGTTGTTCCTATCAAATATTACAAGAAAGCAAAAATACATCGTAGCGAAAGGGTTAACGTATTTAAACCTTGAAGGCCATTCGGCTGTATTCGGTCGACAATATACGTCTTTTTAGGGGTGGAGAGAAGTGTTGCTCAAACGTTTTACCATCCTTGCCCCGACTGTGTCGTCGGGTTTTCTGGATGGGAAAATCTTGGGCACGCATGCCATATGATTATGTGGCATTTGGAGAAAACCCTCTGGCTTGGGTTCTCTCGGCAAAATTTAATCTCGCCATGCTTTAACATCTACAGAGAGCTTAGATTCTTTGTAATCTGTGCGTCAAAATAGGTAGAGAAAGTCACCTAGACGGTGCCCTAAAAAAATGGCTCTCAGTTCTAGGGAATATGCAGAGTCTGCAAAGAATTAACCGCCAATGTTGCAGCCGCATTTGAGCAAAATTTGTTTTTTCCAACAACCAAAACAAAGAGTCCATATTAAAGTCTTTTTAAAAGATTGTGCACGGTCCCAAAAAGTGTTAACCAATAAACAGCAAAAACAGAGAAGTTATGCAATGAATTTTAATATGCTTTGGTTCTTAAAAACAATAAATCTCTTTTAATATATCAATTTTGCCAACATTAATAAAAAAGTAAAAGGTCTTCGGAAAAAAAAATATTGGTCTATTTTTGAAATTGGTTGGACTCGTTTAATGTCATTAAGATTAAACTACAATTTTCGCTCAGAAAGAAAATTTGAAAGTTAAACAAAGCTATAAATAACGCAAACAGATAGCGATGATTCACCAAAAGTATCTCTAGTTTTATAGGCTAGCTAAGCTATCAACTGCATCTACGAGCTGAATAAAAAGGAAGGATATGACATATCTGGAGAATATCGAATAGATTCAGAACATGTGTGTTCCCATATAAAGGAAATTAAACGGAAGCTTTTAGATTTCAAAAATAGATTGGTTACTATTAAATAGATTTTTTATTACATTTACCAAGCATAAAAAATAAGTATGCACATAACTTTTTTTTTATTATTAGCGATATTTTACGAATGTGTTTTAAAAAATGATATTTAGGCATTCCATCAACGCTAGGGATTGAGCTAGAGACCTCGAATAAATAAAATCTTGTATCCCAAATATATATTTAAACACCTTTTAAAATATACAAGTTGCTGACTTTGTAGGAATTTTATTGTAGTTCAGTTTATTTTGGAATAATACAAATATGTACGTTTCATATAATTGACTCCAAAGAAATAAACTGTTTCCAAAAAGTATTGCCCCTTTAATTAATATTATATTCGGATACAAAAAATTCATGCTTTTGCTAGTCAATAAAACCAGTCAATGCACCAAAACCAATCAAACCAATAAAGTCAATCAATTTATAACTTTAAACACTTTAGCATAAATATATAAATTCGTTAAAAAAATATTGCAGTTCTTAAACAACACTGTTTAGCCAAACAAATTGGATATTACAAACAATTAGAACGGGCTAAGAAATGACGAAAAACCATTAATAAATCTTCTGTTCAGATAAACATTACAACTCATTACTTTTCTATGATTGAATTTTGTTTCCGTGTATTTTGGAAGAAAAATGGTCTTATTGAAAGCGGACTTATTTACCCTTCCTTTTGATCCACTCCACTCAATTATTTATCTGAGAATTGTTTTCAATATATTAATCATTTTTAATAGGATTCCGTTAAAATCTAACTTGAAATACATTTAACGTAATACGCTTTTCACAAGTTTAAATCGGAAACAAAAACTAATTTAATAAATCACTGTTCTCCGTTACTTAGAGCATGAAAATACTTGCTTGCAGTGATGATACTTAGTGTTCAGCACTTAATCAGAGTCTAGTGTTTTTAACAACAAGAAGATTCGAAGACTTGTAATTAAATATTTCGTTTAGTTTTTCTTACTATAATCGATAAAAACAATCTGTAATATGGTGAAAGAAAGTCAGATATCTCATGTTACTCTTGAAAATCATTACAGCCCTTATTTAGGAAACTGCACAGTATCGGATAACAAATTAAGCTGGCTATTTTTAATAAATCAATAAAACATGTTACCAATGCTAAAAGGAGATTTATTGTACCTATTTATATTTTTGTACGATAAAAAGGATCTTTTTGGCATCTTATGGTATTGTTGGAATAGAAGATTATGCCTAATTTACTGATAAAATCATGGTAATGAAAGTTAATAAATGTACTTTTTCCAAGAATGTATGATATTTTCGATTATGCTTATTTAAGGGGGACAGACCCCTAAAAATTCAAAAAATTACATTTAAATGTTTTTAGTGTTTCTTAAAATCTGAAACCTTAGCTATACAACAATATCTTACATTAAAATTTTCTATTACTGAAAGTATTTTTTAATATTTTTTAAACAAACGTTGTTTAGGTAAAATACAGTCATATTTTATAGGTAAGAAACCACTATTGTTTACATAAGGTAGGCGAGTACCAAAATTCTAAAATTTTTACTATTACTTTAATATTTTCCAAATTTGGCATAGTGATTTCAAATATAATGAGCAATGCTTTTGGGGCATTTTTTTATTTAAATATAATTGATTTATTTTAAACAGTGTTTTTCAAGTAAAAAAAAGGGGTTTACGCCAACACTTCTGGCATAAAGTTTTACATTAATTAACCTGAATTTTTTTACAGATGCTAGTTCAATATATATCTGTGCCATGAACCTCTAACATCTGATGTAAATATACAAGTTTTTTTTTTAAATGTCCAAATGTAAGTTAATCGAAAAAAATCCTTTTTTGGTGTGGTTAATTTATAACATTTTTCTTAATAACTTCTTTTCTTGTAATTTGTATATAACTCTAGAGGGTCATTGCATGCATCAGTTCAAAACGAAGAATATAACACATAATTACTGTTTATAGGATGAAAATTCAATGTGGTAGACTTGTTAGCGTAAACCTCTTTTTTTAGTAGAAAAACACCGTTTAAAATAAATTATATTTAAATTAAAAAAAAAATGCCTAAGTATTATCATTCATTATACTTGAAATCACTATGCCAAATTTGGAAAAGATTAAAGTAATAGTAAAAATTTCAGAATTTTGGAGAATTCTGGGTATTCGCCTACCTTAAACGCTTATATCTCAAAAGTTGCTTTCTCAATGTTCATGTACCTTTTCCTCAAAATCTACTAAAAGTATCAGCCTGAAATTTTTTATACGTATTTAAGAAGTTAGTTTCTAAAAACCGTTGAGGGGATTCGAGTGTAACTGCCTTTTTTCTTATTCTAAATATTATTGATTTTTTTAAGGTAAAAAATATGTAGTTTCGCGTAAAAATTATAATTTAAACACTAAACAAAATTTTTAAAAATACCTTCATTAAGTTGCAGTCAAACATCCATTTGAAAACTAGTAAAATTACACTAAAATTATCAAATAGATTCTGAGAAAAAGGTACATAAGAAAGGTCATTATAACACGGGCTTCAATGGACCTTCAAGTTCTTCTTAGGTATTCTTATGAATGAACTATAGTTTCCATGAATTCTTCTGTGGTGTTAAAAGTTGGGTTCAAGTAACGACATAATTGCTTCGTTACAATTTATGTATGCTTAAACATTGTGAAACAATTGTATTTATGAAGGATGTAAACTTTAATTTTTTACTGATTATAAATTTCCACAATTCAAAGTAACAAAATTAGTTATATTTGAAGTGATAGCAAAACAACATTAAAATTTTCTTAAATTTATATCCTCATTAGCATTTTTTTATAATTTTCTAAAAAAAAATTACAATAGTAAAAAGTTATTATGTAAAGTAACTTATATGTGCTTCATTTAGAAAAAAGCATCATATGTATCGCAAATTCTAATAATAACTAACTTTCATAATTATGATTATAATTATATTTAAAAAGAATAATTAAAATCTAAATTAGATAGAAATATTTTTAGTTTTTATTTTGTGAAATAAATATTTTCATAGTTATTCCACGTTAACTATATCGCACATTTCTTACATTTAGCCAATATAAAATATTTATAGCATTAATAACATTTTACAAAATATTGATGTTCGCAACTGACCTTCAAAGAATATGAAGTTATTTTATTATCTTTATATCATTGACATTTATTCATTGCGCATATTCTTTGTAATTTACTTGTTGTTAAAACTATTTTAAGAATTATTTCAATCTCATGTGTTTACTTTAACAAATAAACGAAATCGGATTATATCAAATACGGAGAATATTTCCTCCAATTAAAAGTATTTGTTTTTAATTTTAAAATTATATTTACGGCTGAGGAAACTACAAAAGGACAAATGAAATTTTGCGTTTGTAACGAAAAAGAAATAGTGTATTTTAATAATTAAATTTGGCGGAACTCCAAATATAATCCTATTATTTCGAAATAAGCTGGGACTGACATATTCCATGGATTCGACCGGTTTGCCCTTTCCCGACAGCTAAATATCATGATAGCTCTGAATATTGTAATTATCGTTATACAAAATGGGCCTAAGTTTGATTTAATAACAGGGGGCAGTGGCCTATTTTCTATTAAGGTGTCATGGATTCGACCGGTTTGCCCTTTTTCGACATCTAAATATCATGATAATTCTGAATATTGTAATTATCATTATACAAAATGGGCCTAAGTTCAATTTAATAACAGGGGACATCGGCCTATTTTCTATTAAGGTGTCGTTAATAAGCACCGGAATCTTTGAAAGGATATTAATCGAATCGCCATATTTTGAAAGAGGTCAAGTTCAGTGGAGTATATCCCACTGCGATTCATCGCTTTACTATTTTAGCATAAGATGAAGCCTAAATGGAAATGCTCCTATGGTCTTTAAACCCCTTGTTGCTTTCAACTATTTAATTGGCAAGGGCAATTTGTTATTGTATAAGGAAGATCGGGATTCCATAATTAATAAGTTTATCACAATAAACGTAATTCATTGATTCGGAAATAACTAATGAATAATTGATTGGATAAATTAACTTAGCAATTCTTAGTTTCGGTTTGTTGACGTGGATAATTTAAGGCTAAATGTTGGCTAATGTAATTTTCCATCGGAGTAAATATTTCATGGATTTGATTAAATTATCAACAATATTTTGACAAGAGAAACTGCAGGTATTTAGCTATTTTAGGGTTTGTTTAAGTTATAATTAATTTAACCCTTTCAGTCCCAATGATGCCATTTGGCATCATCATGTTTCTGATAGTAATTTTTTTTAAAAAAAACTATGGGGATTAATGAAAAATATTTTGTAATAGAAAAAAGTTAGAAGAATCGAATGATATGCTTTTGATACCATAAATGGCCATAGACGATGAAAAAATGTATAAAATGACGACAAATTGTTATTGGGACTGAAAAGGTTTATTTGTATTACTTTTAGAAAACAATGTGTTCTAGAAGAACTAAAATTGTCAAATGTCCTATTACCTTAATACTCGAGAATTATTTTTTTGTATAGAAAACGAGTAGGTTTGTAAAAATAATGATCAACTATAACAGCTTCCACACAAGAATCATACACCTCAGAAACAACTTGCTGAACACAACATGTACTTGAAATTTAAACTTTTCAAAAGTAGAACAGGTTACTTTAATAAATTTAATTTTTCCAATTCAATTAAGGGGGCTGGGGAGCCCAGTCGCTTAAGCACTCGCTTAGCATGCGGAAGGTCCCAGGTTCGGGTCCGGGCATCACCAAAAATTGCTGCCGACCTATAAACAGCCCACATGCAGCCAAAAATGTCCGACGAATAATACCCCGTGTAAGGGAGTGCACGTTAAATATCCTTCAAAGTCCTAACGCTGCGTACGATGTCGCCCTTAACGGTTGCGTTGGGTGCCTATTCAGGTGTTGGCTCGTTACCTGACTGTGGTTCTAAAATACGACGCCCGTCGTCAATAGCCCTCGTGTAGCTCTAGTGCGACGATAATTCAAACCAAACCAATTCAATTAATATTCTTTATCGTTTAATAAATACGTTGTTGTCAGAATATTTAGGTGAAGTGGTCGAATCCAATCCTAGAATCACTTTCGGCGACATTCGACGAAAATTTTGGAGGGCGATAAATATTTTATTTTTTACCGTTGTGACAGTTACATGAGTTTTTGGTGTGTGTGTGTGTTTTTTTGTTGCTAAATTCCTGATAGTATTTCAAAGCCTGTAACTTTTATTTATTTGAAGGTTGATGCTTGTTTAAGAATAAGGTTAACTTGAAGTCAGAATTATCATCGCAATAGAGCTACACGAGTGCTATTTGAGTGTAATTTAGAACCACAGTAAAGTGACAAGCTGACACCTGAGTTGGAAGTAAAAAAAACTATAAGTATGAAAACGTGAGCAACGTTCTGCTCTTCCTCTATACACGGTGTAAACACGGACATTTTTTGGCTGCAAGGGCCGTTTATAGGTCAGTAGTTATTTTGGAGATGCCCGAACCTAGGACCTTCCACATGCAAGGCGTTGCCTTAAAAAATGAGACCCCAAGCCCCTATATTTAAGAATAATAAGAAGCTCGTGTGCGTTGGCGACATTTTCAAAAAATGATAAAACGCATAACGCCGTAACAAATATAAGTATTTTACAATATATTGCTAAAAAAAATGGAAGAAAAAATTATTAAGATATCATTTCTAATTTTAGGAATTAACAATGGAAGAGATTTTTTTCAAAATGCAAAATTCATTGGTTATTTTACATACTTAAAATATATTACCTTTGAAATCTTTATTTTTAGGCACAGAATAGCATTCCCAAATATGAGCTCTGAGATGAGATTCAGTTGCTCTACAAAAATCTTTAATTAAACCACTTTTGATAGAAATATGCTATCCACAATCTTTCAGGAGTCAGGCTAAGGAGTTCTCAAGAATCTTTTTATTACAATAACTATCATAAGAGGTTATAGTTACGAGCCTATGTAAACAATCGAATCACATCAGGATACGATTACAAAAAAGAATAAACCCCATAACGCGATTTCTTTTATTGCAATGTGTTTATTATCTGCAAAAGAAGAACCATCCTATTTTTATCACTTCAATTACAACTTTTATAACTCTGCCCTGAGGATACAATTGCAATTCAAGAAGAATTGTAATCAAGTGAATGTTTTCCTCTCAAGATTTATTCACTTCTTCAAATAACAAAGATGGAAGCAATTTTTTTTATAAAGGATTTTCTTTGACCATGGAATTACAATATCTTTTATGGAAGTTAATCTAAGGAATTTGTAATTGTGTGTTTTCCGATAAGGTAAATGATCTTAGAACTTATCAATACATTAAAGCTGATACTGTGTTAATCTTGATGTCCTAAATATTATGATAGAATAAAAAATTTCGCATTGGGACATCAAGGTTTGAAAACTTTCATGTGATTTTTTCATTTGATTTCTTCACTTAAAGTGACGTATTTAAATTGGCTGTAAAATAAAAACTGTAATTGTCGTTGTACACTGCTCAAAACAATTAGGGGAATGCATGGTTTAAACCATTTCGCTCCAAATGATTCCATTTGGTATCATCAGCTTCCGATTTTTTTGCTCACTTAGTTGAACTCTTACTTATTTATTATTAGATGGTAGAGTCATGTCTTTTGAAGAATTATATATTGTTTGTTTTAATTGAATGAAAATATGAAAAACATGGTAAAATAAAATTCACTCCCAAAAACTTTTATGAAATAAATTGATCCTAAATTATTCACGCTTGCATTCTCAGAAGTCTAAAATTTGATTTTACCCTTTTTTTACAATTAAAATTTTGAAAAAATTGTTATAATTTATTCAAAAGTTATGATTCTAATTTTTTGCCCCTTAAATTTTAGTTAAAAAATTCAGATTTGTTTCCCGGTTTTTTACCATTTCAATCTGGATGCATAAGGAATCGATTTCCCAAATTTTAGATTTTTATATAATAAGAAATAAGAAGTTGGAACTGGACAGGTAAGCAAAAGTACGCAAAGTGCTCCCCTAATTGTTTTGAGCAGTGTAGTAAATAAAACATGAAGTGTTGTTTGAGGACTTAGTTTGATTTCTTCAGATTTTATCAGTGGAATGATGAATTTAAGTATAGACAAAATCATCCGCCAGTAGTCTAACTGCACAAAATTGGATCTTCCTCCAATACTGTAGCTCGCAATTTAATTTGTTTTAAAATCTGTTTCCATTTTTAATTGATTTATTACTCAATTTTTGCACTGAATGATTTTGTAGTTGTTAACTGTTGTTGTGATGTAATGTGCTGTCAACACAAACAAATTCCGTAGATCTAATCCTCATTACACAATCTTAAAACAAACGAGTGAAATCCACTCCAGTAGGATAAGTGCATTTTCGACACTGAAAAGGAGTGAATAATAAATCAGCCTGAGTTAAAATCACTCGTTTGGAGTGATCCTGTCGGAGGTTTAACACACAAAGGATCCTCTCCAAGAGGAGAAGTGCATTTTCCAGACTGGAGGAGGGAAAATAACTCAGACTGAGTTAAAACCTCTCGTTCGTTTTAAGAGTGTAGAGTCATATGTATTGTGCTATTAACTGTAATTGTATTTATGTACCCAATAAAGTATTGCACAATATATTTTGGACTTTTATAAAGTATATTTCATTTAAGAAAATCTAATTTAAAACTGCATTCAAAAGCGAATTCATCTTCTAGACTCTATTTTTCCTCTAATTCCATTGACTTTTGGAATACCGATTTACTTCTTTCCGATCAATCGACGAGACTTTAATTTAAAGATTTAACTGAAGAGACTTGAGGTCATTTGGGCTGCGTTTCAATCATACAAAGAATTCCTGAGATCCCGATTGGGACTAAAAGTATCAATTACGTGGGGCCAAACGCCTGCATAAATCTTAACCCGCTAATACATACTGTTGCCATATGGCAACAAGTAACATAATCCCCGTTATTCTATAAAAGTAGAGCTCCCTCTCGACAAATCTATGTTTTATTCATCTGTTAAATTTCATTTTGCAGTTTTAGTTACTAATAACCCTCATAGATGATAGTAGTAAAAGTGTACTCAAAATTAAAGAGTAATGTTATTAACTTTTGTGAAATTATGTCTTTGGCAGTATTCAAAGTATAATATAATAGTACTAAATGCAAATAAATTGTTTTGAAAAAATAATTATAGTTCAAGGGGGTTATTTTAAAATATGTTTAGTAGTTTTCTAATCATTCTTATCAAAATTGGAATTTTGTAGTTGGTTTTTGCCATACGGCAATTTTGATAGTTTGTGTGATTTATTTAAAGTGGTTTGTATGGATTTTTTTTGGCTTAGATTTCATGATATATGTTAGGTAGTTTCAATTGAATTTGTTTAATTCTTTGATAGTTAGAAAATAAAAATTCCATGGATTTATCAGCAAACTTCTATCAAATTAACGCATAAACGGTTTTGAAGTAATAATGTTTTTAACGTTTAATAATGTTTAAACGGGGAAGGGAATTACGTTTACCTCCAAATATTACCATGAAACTAAACACTGCTATACTAAGCATAAATAAAACCCTTAACTAGTTTAAACTATATTGAAAACTAAGTAAAATAACCTCTTAATAATTGATTCTAAAGAGTTAATATTGGAGACTATTTTACTATTTATTTCCAAGTAGAATTCGACGACATTCTATCAAGATGCAAAACGTGAATCAGAAGTTTCGAACGAGAATGAAATGTTTCTCCTTAGATTTCCCCTCAAGCTAAACAAATGAGTTTGTGGTGAAAGAATTGCCAAAGTGGATTTAAAAAGTATAGAATGTCTGGTGCTCGAAAACAAAAATTGCTAACCACAAAACTGAAAAGAAAATATGATAAATGAGTTTCATAAATTCGTACAATTTTTCTCGAAATTGAATAATATTCCCGAAAGTGGTTGTCCAACAATTGTAATTCATGTTTTGATAAAATATGAGCTACTTGCAAATTCACATTTCTTCTCTCAAAATTATTTTTTAAAAAAAATTAACAAGTATATTAGTTCTTTTATTAAATAAAAATAATGCTGAAGATTTCATTTTACTACATTAATATTTAAAAGAATATACTTCAACAAAATATTTTTGTAGAAATAACAAAAAATTCAATGAAAGTAACTTTTTTTATCTTTTATTTTGTTTACAGTAAACAGGCCAAGACCGGTTATTGATCTAACACTATATTACTGTGTGTCGAAAAAATTGATTTCCGTTTAAATTATTTAAGACAAACTCTTTTTGCATGAAATTTGTTTATCTACGGAATAAATATATTATTTTATCTTTAAAGTTCATAGTTTCCTATACTTTTGCTGCTGAAAGTCATTTGACCATAAAATGTTTCCCAAATCAAAGCAGCTATCATTTACTACCTATCACTAGAATTCCAGAACTATTCCAATCATTAGTCGCTTCCCATTTTAACGATCAAGTTCGCCCTTCTCGAGTCAAATTCTCATGGTAAACGAACTCGCGAGAGCACAAGGCATCAATTAAAACTTAATTTTCGAAAGACTGTTGCTAGCATACGTTATCAGGTGGATTTCGCGATGTAACGCAAGCTTCCATTCGAAAAGCAATTAACGGATGCGAAAATTCTATCGATTTGAAGATCCGATAATTGAAACGATATCGATATTTGAGTTGTTGATCTGGAAGGATTCACTGATTGGGATGTGTGAACACGGTGCTTACAATTACACAGATTTAAAATTGTATTAAAAGAACGAAGTTTGTTCCCAATGCCATTAACCTTTGTTTAAATAATCGTGAAATGATGGACTTTTGGTTAAGTAATGTAAAGAAGTACAGGGTCGACGTCAGGTTTGGGAAGCTATTATCGGATACGAAAAATAATATAGATTTGAAGAGGTGGAAAAAAATTACATCAATATCGGAATTTTTCAATGTCTAATTTGAAAGAAATGTTTGGATGTGTTATCGTAAAAACAAGCAATTAAATTTTTAATTTTAAATAGCGATGTTTGTCCAAAAGGATGTTAACCGTAACAAAGATTCGATAAACTACATATTTTTGTTTAATGTAGTTTAGTGTAAATAGAGATAAATGTCAAATTTGGGGAATGAATTAAACTCTGCATCGACGAATTAAGGTTAGAAACAAATTAAAGTAAGAAGTTTGTGCTTCTTCACAATTTTAGGAAAACGAAAATGTCAAGATAATTAAAAAAAATTTTAAGCTCACTTTAAGTATTGGAGTTAATTAAATATATTATTAAATCAAGCAGTTTTATAAATGTGACGCTAATCCCAATACATAAAACTCAAACTATAGACTCGTTTTAGGATATTGTAAATCTCTACAGGTTCAGTTTAACAAACCGAAGAAATGCAACACAAGTAATGATTTGTTTTATTGATAATGAAATATTTTGAGACGTAATAAGTGAAAAGTTGTGCTCATTTACGAATAGGGAATTTTGGAAATTAAGCTGCCGTCTGTGTCTTTCCTAACAAACTAGAAACTTTGAAGACAAATTAATATATTTCTTCGAAATATAAACATATTTCATGCAAAAATTGTTCACATATTTTTAAAGGAAATCAATTTATTCGACACACGCTTATTTAGTTTGAGAAAAAACCTGGCTTGGCTTGTTGACTGCAAATAAACAAAATAAAAGAAATTTACTGTATTCGATTTTTTTTTATTTGTACAAAATTGCTTTTTTGAAGTATGCTTTTCCAAATTAGTTATGTAAAATTAGCTGATTAAAATTATTTAGTTTCAACTTCATAGAAGAGCTAATGTACTTCTTATAAAAACAAATTTATCTTTTTGTCAGAAAATATTTATTTAAAATAGTTAATTTTTGGTTTAAAAAAAAAAAAGGTTAAAAACATTTTTTACCAACAACATACGAGAAGAGTAATCTTTTTAAACTAACTACTTGCGAAACTAAATTAGCATTTTACTTTAAGACTAGCAAAAGTATCAAAAATAGTGCTTCGTCTTCAAAAATATTAATTAAGCATTAATTAAAACTTCTCTATTTTTACGAGCTTTTACAATTGTATGATAAAATTAATATTTAAACATTTTTTTACTCGAACTAAACAATGTACAGTAATTTACTTAAAAAAATTTATGGCTATATTGAAACATTTTAATAATATATACACACCGTATACACATGAACCAAACCAGAAAAATGATACATATGGAATTTAAATATTCATAATTCCTGCTAAATATTCATTTGGGAATGACATCTGACAGAAACCTCATGCGCTTATAATTCGAAACCATATATTGGAGCTACCTTTCTTTTTAAAACATATTAAAGCGTTCTTATGACAAAGTTGTATATCCAACAATTTATTTAAATTTTTTTTTTAAGAAAATGCAATAACAAATTTTATTCTTTTAAGGCTCTTGGTATGTAAGGTAACCATGTCTTTCTGAACTTTAAGAACACAGAAGCTCTTTGTGAGATCACGTCATATCTCTGATTTGGATTGTCGGTTTTTTTGATGAAAAAATCGAAACCTATTTGGCTGACTTTAACGGTTGCGTTGGGTGCCTATTCAGGTGTCGGACCGTCCCTTGACTGTGGTTCTAAAATACGACGCCCGTCGCCTGTAGCTCTCGTGTAGCTCTAGTGCGACGATGATTCAAACCTAACCTATTCGGTTGACTACACTTTTCAATTACTGAACAATTCCTGTTCCTCGTCTAGATTGAATTATTGTCATTCTAGAGCTAGAGGAGGGCTATTTGCGAAAGGTGTCATATTTTAAAACCACAGACAGTGGACACATGAATAAGTTAAGTAACTTTTTAGATCAACATTGTAAGCTGCGTAAGCATATTTAACGGGTACTCCATCTGTACGGGGTACGATTCTTTTGGCTGCAGACTTTTTTGGCTGCAGAGGCCTATTATACATATATGAAATTATTTTGGCAATGTTAGCCCCCTCTTTTTCTGAGCATCTGGCAACCCGAAACGGTCGGATAGTGTGACGTCCAGAGAGATTTTCTGCTCGTATTAGTTGAGTCAAGCTTGGTTGGTTTCACATAATTATTTCATGATACTAGGGTGACATTTTAAATATCTTAACAATTTTAACCACAATAACAACAAGTTTAATTGTCTATTTAAGAAAATTAATAATACAGCTCTACAAAATTTGAATTAAAATTACTATTACAAAATAAAATGCTGCGATGATTACGCTTACATTTATTTCCTGACGTTTTTATTCGCTTTTTTAATAAAACTTATATATTATTCAAAATAATATCATGGGACTTAAAGGTAGTCCTTGTGGTCAAACTTATCAACCCCCCCCCCCCCTAGGCAGGCTCTAGACATTTGATTGTTTTTTAGTAAATTCTTTTATCCAAAGAAAAATATACTTCTACTTTAAGCTTTAAGAAGAATTTTAATCTAGACTTAAGCAGGATTATTAAAGAATCTTTATGAGGAAGTGTTTTTTTCGCATTTGATGTCCTGTTTTTGTGTCAAACATTTCAAAACATTTTTGAAAACATAAAAGTTTTTTTCATTACCTTGTATAAAAATGTTAGTGAAAAAGAGTCAGACAGAACCAAAAATTTCAAAAATAGCCACGACAACATACATAAAATCTGGAATTTAATGAGGAAACTAAATGGATATTTTACATTGTAGAGATCGTTTGACCAATATAAAGAGAGTGCCTCACCCACACAGTTTCCTCACCGATATATTCTCTTCTTAGTGTTGTAGTCACAGTTTTTTTTTAATTAAATTTCGAATTCATTTGAAGAGTACACGGGAAAAACCGATTGATTTTTCAGAGAAGTTTCCTTAGCAGGCCACTTTGGCGATTATAGCGAGTGATCGCCTAAACTTGTGCAAGGAAACCAGTTCCTACCACAGATATCATAGTTGAAGTAATTGAGTGGCAGATCACGTGACCTCCAATGCTTACGACCGGACGCGCAAGGAGCTGCCCCAATGAAGTCAGTGTTGTAGGTCACGTGATATGCCACTCTACTTTAACTACTCTCTCTGTGGTTCCTTAGCTACCAAGGTTCAGGCGATTGGCGATCCTGACACTAAGACCAAGTGAAGAAAAAAGAGAGAAACCGGTTTTCTGCCGCCAAGCAGGCAATTGCGGGCGTCCGCCTAATGAATCAATCGCTTCTTCCCGTGTACTCTTCATTTGTCAATAAAGGTTTAAAATACATGAAGGGTCTAGTTTAAAAACAAAAATTACATTATCCAAAGTAAAATTAAGACGTAAGGTCCCATCCGTTCCTTGTCCTAAATATAAACTACAATTTTGTCCAACCAATTTTGAAAATGTAATTCCTTTTCCAAAGAAAACTGAACGAATTTTTTAAACTCATTTATCATACTTTCTTTTTAGTTTGTGGTTAGATTTTTTTTTTCATTTTGGAGCACCAGACATTTTATGCTTTTTTAAATCCACTTTGGCAATTCTTTCAGCACAAACTCATTTGTTTAGCTAGAGGGGAAATCTAAGGAGAAAAATTTCATTCTCGTTCGAAACTCCTGATTCACGTTTTGCATCTTGATAGAATGTCGGCGAATTCTCCGGGGAAATAAATAGTAAAATCATCTCCAATATTTACTATTTCGAATCAATTATTAAGAGGTTATTTTACTTAGTTTTCAATATTGTTTAGATTAGTTAAGGGTTTTATTTATTTGTAGTAGTAAAATGTTCAATTTTATGGTAATATGTGGAGGTATACACAATTTCCTTATCTGAAAATAACGACATTTATTTAGTTTTGTTCAAAACAAAAAAAAATTATTATATTATTAACAACTAAGAAACATTAACTTTAAAAAGTTCATGCTTACGATAAGGGTGATCGATAAGGTAAAAGGAGGCTTAAAATGTTTAAAAATACTAAACTTGCCTTAGTTCGCAAGATGGAATGTTACTGCAAACGTATATTAATTGTTATACAAACTGAAATGCTTCCTAAATCACTTTTAAATTAATTATTTGACAGAGAAAGAAGTACTTACCATAAGTTTTAATAAAATTTTATATTTAGAATTTAATATTTTTAATTGATAGTTTTGGTTAGTAGAATACCTTTAAATTAAATAAATTTAACACATTTCAATCACGATAATTTCTAAGAAGTTTGGACATAACACCTTGCAATTTAAATTTTCTAAACCTATCACAGATTTCAACAAATTCTACTGAAACTATTTAAGATATATTTCCGGTTGCGTTGAGTGCCTATTCAGGTGTTGGCTCGTCACGTGACTGTGGTTCTAAAATACGACGCCCATCGCCAATAGCCCTCGTGTAGCTCTAGTACTACGATAATTAAAACCTAACCTAAGACATATTTCCACAAATTTATACCCAAAAACCTTACAATCCATATTAAATAAATCACACAAACTAACCAAAATAGTTTTTTAAACTATCTTAAAACTACCCAACATATTTCTACGAATCTAAAACAAAAAATGTATAATCCAGATTAAATAAATTACAAACTAACGTAAATAATTTCGACCACTCCGTGCTAATCCTCAAGATCTATATTGCTCACGGGGATCCAAAGGACTACCAAAGCCTGCTTTGGCATTAGTTTTAAGATTTATGCAGGCGTTTGGCCCCACGTAATTGATCCTTTCAGTCCCAATTGGGATCTCAGGAATGCTTCGTATGATTGAAACGCGGCCCCAAATTACTTGAAGTTTCGTAGGTTAAATCTTTAAGCAAGAGAAAGAAGAAAGAATACCGTCGTTTGATCGGGAAAGAAGAACTTTGGTATTCTAAAAGTCAATGGAATTACACTCCGTGCCAACCTAACTTGGGTAAAAACAAAAAGTAAAAAATACGAGTAAAAAGCAAGATTGGTCCGTTAGTTGGAAACTCTCGCAAGGTAATATTTTCATACAAAATGATCTGAATACAATTTAACAAAAATACACTTTTCATTTTGATAAAATTGCGAAATTTTCTTAAATAATATTCAAATCTATTGGACCTTAAACGAAATTAATGTTTTAAACATGTTTTCTGGATGGATTCACAAATAATTTATGGAACTCTTTAAATGCGTGGAAGGATCTTCTCCATAGCATATTTCTATTTACCCAACTTTGGTTGGCAAGGAGTGTAGAAGAAGAAAAAAAGTGTTTAATGAAGTTGGTTTAGAATACAATTTTGAATTATATTAACTTTTTTAAGTAAAATAAGTAAAAG
Organism: Hylyphantes graminicola; assembly: GCA_023701765.1. Taxonomy (NCBI): domain Eukaryota; kingdom Metazoa; phylum Arthropoda; class Arachnida; order Araneae; family Linyphiidae; genus Hylyphantes; species Hylyphantes graminicola. The sequence continues at coordinate 49,507,998 of CM043121.1, forward strand.
TGCGGGTCCATGGATTATAAAACAGACAAACAATATTAAATGGCTTTATTATTTAAAAATCTCGTAATTAATAACTAACATTGAATAGTTACGACACACGACAGGAGCTTAATCATTATAAAAATACATTATACATTTACGTCAGATCACACAAAACATCAAAGCAAGCAACCTTCGCACAAGATGGGCTTATTTTATGTAAGGATAAGAAAGGGTGATATAGACTTACCCCCAACAAAATATACTTAGTCAAAGTAAAAAAATATGGTAAAAATTTTATTGAGTAAAAATCCTCAGCAAATAGTTTTTTTTTTATCCAACATCCGTCCAAGTAATTTCTGACATGAGATCACGAGCAGCACAATAAAAAGATGAATGGGTGCATTTTTTTTTAAAAAAAATTAACCTTGATAGAGTTGTGTAAATTTGGTAAAAACATTACCAAAATCATTGCATGATTAAGTTACAGCCCGTATCATCTGGTTCGCCTCTCTGAGTTTGAACCTAAGACCTCTATGCCCCCTTGCTTGATGAGTATGGTTGTATATATATAAAAAAAAAATTTTAGCATTACTGCAGGGGGCAGGTAAACTGCATTAACTAAACTAATGACCTAGACCATTGTTGTAAACACTCGTATAGCTTACCTAAAAAAAAGCATACCAAAAAATTAAATATTTCAGAGCATCAATGGTCTAAATGATCGTTGTGATTACTGAAGCATACCCGGCAGTATATATACCCGGCAAAGTAAAAAAAAAATCCCTATTTTTCTTCAAAAAGTCAAAAATACTTCATTGAGAAGTTAAAAGAATAACAAATATTTTAATTTATAATTTTTTGATATAGTCTATGTCATAAAACTAATATTTTTTAGACATTTGCACACTGACCTTATTCCTCATACTTAACTTTTTCTTATTTCTTTCAGGATGTTAGGAATGTTTCTTTTCAAAAGAACTCCAAATTACATCAAAGTCTCCCCCAATGATATTTTCTTTGATGAAATCATTTAACAAAAAAGAATGAGAAAGAAGAATTTCGGAATTGCGCAAGTAGAATTCTAGAGTTAATGTTAATGGTTTAAAGTAGAACTCCTAGAGCTAAAAAGATTTGAACACTAATTTTGTGAAATGAAGGAGAGCTCGAGGCTAGTTATCCCAACGAAGAAAGTTTCCCACGCACTTTTATTTTAAAAATTGACTTCTAAATGCCACCAGTTGTGGAACTATAGCTTGCTGAGCAACCAAGCATACATCATCTGATAGAGGAATTCATTTACTTTGGTTAAGGTTTTGAATTATCGTAGACTGCACAAGTTCAATTGGCGACCGGCGCGTACGATGTCACCCTTAACGGTTGCGTTGGGTGCCTATTCAGGTGTTGGCTCGTCACCTGACTGTGGTTCTAAAATACGACGCCCGTTGCCAATAGCCCTCGTGTAGCTCTAGTGCAACGATAATTCAAACCTAACCAGCTAAAATTGGCGACCGGCGTCGTGCTTTAGAACCAGAGACAAGTGACGAGCCGACACTTGAATAGGCACCCAACGCAACCGTTAAGGGTGACATCGTACGCAGCGTTAGGACTTTGAAGGATATTTAACGTGCACTCAATTACACGGGGTATTATTCGTCGGATATTTTTGGCTGCACGGACCGTTTATAGGTCGGCAGTTATTTTGGCGATGCCCGGTCCTGAACCTGGGACCTTTCGCATGCTAGGCGAGTGACTAAACGACTGGGCTCCCCAGCCCCTACAAGGTGCACATATTTCAACTCAACGTCTAGTTTAAATCATTTACTGTCAAAAACCACGATTATTTTTTTTAGTAAATGCGCTTTTTGTAGATAAAAATATGAAAAAGAAATTAAATTTAGGTTATTCTCAAAATAATTAAAATAAATATGATCAAAACGAGACTCGGTCTTCCCTACTTCAGTAATGTCATTAAGGTAGTACCTATAAAATACTTATATTCGTTAACAAATAAATATTAGTTTAATTCGATGACTATGTTTCATACAAAAATGCAGCGATAGAAATGTACACTTTCAAAAGTCAAAACGTTCTTTTTTATAATTTAAAAATATTCGAAAACGGTTAAACAATTTGTGATAATTTTCTTATCATAATTAATTATTTTTAATGTGCAAACTGGTATTCTACATAATTTATCCTATCAATTGCATCCGGAATTTCAGCAAAGCACCATTACGACGAAATTACTTGTAATGGTCCTACTCATTTTTCTTCAAGAATAATGGTTTATTTGTAGTTGAGAAGAATAGAAGAAAAATTCGAACTATTTTTATACGATCAGGGAAAGGTTGAGCGAGATGAAGAATTCCATAGAGCTAGTGAACGATTTCGAACAATGTTTCTTTGTGTTTGGGTATTGTACTAGTCATCGTTGTAGAATGATGGCATTTTTTTATATTTTGAGTTAGAATAAAGTAAATGGAAAATATATTCACAGGTAGAAACATATATTCAAAAGTGGAATTTAACATTATTAAGTTTCTTTCAAAGAAAACAATTTTATTTTAGTAAAAAGTAATAATTTATTTAGTAAAAAAACTAAAGAGTTTCTTAAAAAGTATTTTATATAGTATATTTTTTAATGCATAGGCAAGACGACAGGTAGGCTACAGCTGCTTAAAATAATGCACAGTTAGCTATATATTCATAATTGCTTATGGTGATAAGCCTTTATAGGCGACGAAGGTCGATCTTTAACCAATTTTAACTCATTTATTTATTTTAACTCTGACGAAATTGTAAACTGTAGAATTCCCACAAAAGTCTACATACACTAAGACAATAAGTATGCTGTTTTTACAGAAAAAGACACAGTTTACATTGTCCCAGAAAAATACCTTAATATTTACAGAGATAATCTGTTTAATTATGAATAATTTTCAATTTCAAGGCAAAATCAAAATCTAAAAATTACCTCTTCCAGTACCCCAGTTTCAAGCGGGGATACTAACTATAGTTCTAGCGCAGATTAATTAAGTATCTACCTCGGATTCGAACTATGGACATTTAAATTTCTAGTCCAACATTCTACCATATTTTAGCACGCAGAGATTCCACAACAGTTAAAATGCTTCGTTGGGTGGGGTCTTATACTTTTTACTGGGTTAAAAACCGAAAAAAAAAGCGTTTATTAAAAAGTATATTTTTACAGAAAAAAGTTGTTTATAGATAGAATATTGTTTATAAACAGAATATTTCGATAAATATATCTTATTTATTTTTAGCATTAAGTGTAGGTTTTTAAAAAAAAATTCAATGGGTGGGCTTGAGTTTTAGGAGGTGTTTAGTAGATTTTCTATAATCACATTGACTTTTTTTTTAAAGTAAGTTCTATTCAATATCCTAAGAATCCATCACATGATTGAAACGTCACCCATAGAACTTCAAGTATTTCTTGTTTTTTTTTTGTTCTCTTCATCCCGTTTTCTTTGAGCCAAATAAAAAGAGAACTCGAAAACAACTTTATTTGATCGAAAGAAAAGTTTTGAGCGGACCTAGGAGCATTGAATAATTGAGTTTGTAGGAGTTGCATGATTTGAAGAGTGGTTCAAATGTTTTCATTATGCGATACATGTTTTATACATTCCTTCAAATTCATGAAGTAGTGTAGCATGGAGAAGTTGGGTTTGCACACAGATAGTCTTGCAAGAAGTGGTTGGTTGGTTGGAAGATAGATTTTTAGGCTGATGTGCTTCGTCAGAGCGACCCGCTTATAAGCCGTAGTCAAGCAAGACAGACAAAACACACACATACGCGACAGATACGGCCATCTATCGCCACCTCCGCAATTTAAGCATGTTCCTGAAGGAGAGGGAAATAGTCTCCAGGGACCTGTACCCGAGGGAAGCTGCACAATGGCCGACAACAGAACTTTCGGACCCACAGATTTAACGAGCACGTACTCCGCATATACTCGGTGGTTCTTCGGTGGTATCGCGACTCGATCGGGACCTTCCGATTCTAAAACCAAGTCACTAACCACTAGGCTCCCCGCAGCCCCTACCAGAGGAAATATGAAGAAATTAAACAAATCACGCTTCAGTTCAGAGGCAGAAAAACTTTAAGAAAGACTCATCAGTGAGAGGAATGCTTCAACAGCACAAGGTGAGCCTTCAAATAAGGTTTTGTTTGATTTAGTTTAAACTATCGTCGTACTAGAGCTACACGAGGGCTATTGGCGACGGGCGTCATATTTTGGAACCACAGTCAAGTGACGAGCTGACACCTGAGTAACCCAACGCAACCGTTAAAGGCGACATCGTACTCAGCGTTAGGACTTTGAAGGATGTTTAACGTGCTCTCCCTTACACGGAGTTTTATTCGTCGGACATTTTTGGCTGCAAGGGCAGTTTATAGGTCAAAATAAATCAAGTAACTGAAATAAATGTTCTTAAAAAATGTCATATTAAATAAATTTTAGTACAACAACTTTATATTATGAAGTTTGATTGAAGTTCCCTTTAATAATCCGAAAATACTAACCAGATTTTTTTTTTTTATAATTGCGTGAAAAAAAGCCGACTTTTACATTATTATTTCAATATCAAACGCGTGCAAAAAGTCAAACTTTTTGAAACAGTGACATAAAGTACTTTTTTTCACCCAAAAGCAGTGAAAAAAATAGTTATTTATGCAACAAGTGTGAAAAGTATCACTTTTTAAAACTAGTGGATTTTATTTCACGAGCGAGGTACGAGCGAGTGAAATAAAAACACGTGTTTTAAAAAGTTTACTTTTCGCACGTGTTGCATACACTATTTTTTATAATTGCGTGAAAAAAAATCAAATCTCATTGGTTCAAAAATAATTCACGTGCTAATTAGACTAAAATGAGTTTGGAGCTTCCAGGAGAGATGTCAAAGAAAACAACCAATGAACTCGCAGTTCGGAGCGCGTGACGCTATAAAAAGCCAATAAGCGTGTTTCAACATTTTGTCAAAGAAAGCAACCAATGAACTCGCAGTTCGAAGGGCGTGACTTAAGAAATATTCCCATCGCGAGAAAAAAAATTCATTGATTCAAAAATAATTCACGCGCATAATATTTTTAAATACAGCAGATCGATAAATCTTTGGATTTTATGAGTATTATCAAATCGAAATTTTACTTGAAATGTTGGCATCTTATAAAAAGAGTGCGACAAAGTCTTTTTTTCACTGCTTTTGGGTGAAAAAAAGTACTTTTTTTCACTGTTTCAAAAAGTCTAGCTTTGTTCACGCGTCTGATATTGAAATTATAAAGTAAAAGTCGGCTTTTTCTTCACGCAATTATAAAATAGTACTTTGCGTCACTCTTTTCATTAGATGCCAACATTTCAAGTACAATTTCGATTTGATAATACTCATAACATCCAAATATTTATCGATCTGCTTTATTTAAAAATATTATGAGCGTGAATTATTTTTGAATCAATGAAATTTTTTTCTCGCGATGGGAATATTTCTTTAGTCCCGCCCTTCGAACTGCGAGTTCATTGGTTGCTTTCTTTGACAAAATGTTGAAACACGCTTATTGGTTTTTATAGCATCACGCGCTCCGAACTGCGAGTTCATTGGTTGTTTTCTTTGACATCTCTCCTGGAAGCTCCAAACTCATTTTTGCCTAATTAGCACGTGCATTATTTTTGAACTAATGAGATTTGATTTTTTTCGCGCAATTATAAAAAATAGTGTAGGAAACACCTGCGAAAAGTAAACTTTTTAAAACACATGTCTTTATTTCATTCGCTCGTACCTCGCCCGTGAAATAAAATCCACTAGTTTTAAAAAACATTACTTTTAGCACTAGTTGCATAAATATCTATTGTATACTTATAAATCCAATTCCGAGCTTTATTTAATAATTTTTCATAACTGGTTAACCAAATACTCTCAAACAACGTATACCCAACAAATTGAGTTCCCCAATGCAATGGATACTCTCCAACCAATTTGTATCACAAAATCACAAAAAAAGTAATTCCATTCTAATATCTTTCTTGCAACAGAAAAACATCCGAAGAGTTCGAGAACAGTAGAATGTAATCTTACCAGATAAATCGCACCTATTTTCTAGCGAACAACATCACTGGAAAAGAATCAAATGCTATTCAAAGAGAAATTATACTAAATAAATAATAGTTTTGTATTTTGACGGGTCTCTTAAAAATTGCAACTGGGAATATTTGGAATTTTAACAACGGTCAGATTTTTTTTTACCAGAAGTCATTTCGTTAAAATGTAAAAATTTAAAACAAATTCGTTATTATTAAAATTAGGCACTTATCTATTTTTGGTTTAAAACAACATGGTCTATTCCACAGTTAATCACTTAAGTTAATAACCTTGATTATTAACTGCAGTGATTAACTGTGGAATCGACCATGAAATTGAAAAAATATTACAAAACACCCCAAAAACAATTGTTAACTGTGCAATAAAGCAAAATAATTTAACAGATTACTTCATAAAAAAAAAGAAATTTTTTCGTCTCCTAGTACTAAAATTTTACCTATAGAGCTTTAAAACACATCAAATTTTTTTTATATAATATTTGAACAAATATTTAATGAACATTAATAATCATTAAGCTCCAATGTCATATCGATCTATAACATATTCATATCGGTATATAACTCAGGTGTTGGATATTTGGTTTTACCGATATCAACTCATATCGGTAGAAACTAAACGGCCTTTTCCTTTAAAATTTTCCTCTTAATATTTTTTTTATGAAACTACAAAAATGTTTTGTATTAACCATTCTTAACATTTTTATTAACATGGTTTTCCATTAAAAAATACTCAAAACGTGTCATTTATGTGAAGAAACTAATAAATGTAAATAAAATGCTATATTAAAAACAAAACAAAAAAAAACATCACCATTCACTAATAATACAGTATGTAGAAAAGTAACTGAAAAATAACAGATACAATGTTGGTGTCGTCTCTTTCTTTGTGTGTATCTTGTGCTTGCCCCCCAACCAAGAAAGTCATTAAAAAATAATCAAAACTATCGTTTACTTGAAAAACAAAACTTATTAATGTAAAATGAAATGCATTTTAAAAAAAAACACTAAACACTCACAAAAAATTCAGTACGTATAAAAGTAACTGAAAAATAACAGATACAATGTCTAAACGTTACTTAAAAAAAGTTCTGCGTTAACCAGACGAAGTTGTCAGATCCAATCTGCAGCTCTTCCCAAGAGAGCGAATACACGCAGACGTAATGAACCAAATGCAAAGGAGGAAAATTAGAGTAATTTATTTAAGCACATTTCTTTTTACACATCATTAACTCAAATGAAAGGGCAGGGATTTTTTCACAGTGAGAAATTTTAAATGTAAGAGATAAGATTTTTTTTTATTTTTTCCGTAATCAAAGTGAGTTAAAACCTCGATTGTTGTAAACATTCCGTAATAAAAGATTGTGCAGATTTGAAAATGTAGTTTTATTTCGGTCATGTCGTCATTTAGAGTCATTAGCATCAGTTTAAATTCAGAGTTTATAACGCATAATAAAGAGTAACTGAAAATGTAACTTTGATACTCAGTAACGGGCAAAATGAGACCGACTATATTTTTTATTTAAGAGGATAGTATCGTAAATTAAGTATAATAAAAAAATTGTGTATGATATTATTACAACCATTTCTTTTTTTTTTAATTATTATTACAAGTTTTGAGATTTTTTAGGTGGAGAAAAAGCCCTTCAATTTAAAATGTTTTAAAATTTATTTTAGCTGAATATAATATAAATAAAATGTAGAAGATTAGTATCAAAAATTATTGTTAAGTATCACGCAGAGACAAAAAAAATAACCTACATTATACTGTTTTTATAAATTGTTGGAATCTTACATTCAATAATGAATTTCACTTGTTATTATACCTATGAACCATTAATTAAAATAAATTTAATGGAATGTAAATATTTTTAATGTTAAGTCGAAATTAATCGAGCTCTCTGATGGAAATATTCATTTTATAAAGATGTAGCTGCTTTCGATTGCAGGAATTATTTTTAAAAAATTGTTCTTATTTTAAAGTTTTTTATTTATCTGCACCAAAATAAGTGAAAAAGAACAAGAAACTACTTAAAAGTTAAATTTAATATCACTGAATCATTTAAATATCATTAATATAAACGATTAACTGCAGATAAAATTATATATTTTTCTCTTGCAATCGTCAGACGGTTAGAAATAAATCAACTAAACCATTTAATCTTCGTTTCATTTAGTTTGTTAGAATTATAGATAAAATAAATGAAGAGGTCAAGTCGTTAATCATAGAAATTAATTGTTTATATATATTTTCAGATTTATCTTCATTTCTTTCTTCTTCAAAGAACAAAAATGTGTATGATCAGTAAGTTACAAAATTTCATTTTGAAGAACTTATACAAGTCGTGAAATTAATATTAATAGTTGGAAAACATAAGAAAAAAGTAATAATGTTTTGAGGGATTAGTTGGTTTCAAAGCTTTCCAAGACCTTTTCTCTAAGAAAACTGGGACAAGAAGGAACCATGAAAATAAATTAAAGCAGGTATTGTGATTAGTTTGGACAAAAAAAAGTAATTTTTGTTATCAAAAGAAAATATAATATTGTTGTTGAGTACTCTGGTATTAGCCTAAACATGGCAAAAAAAAATTGATTGAATAGTTTGCAACTTCATTCATAAATTTTTAAGAAAAGTTGTTAAAGCCTTCCAAAATTTTTTAATGCTTTTTTTGTACTTTTTTTAGCAATACCTTTACTTTGTTTGAGGGAAATTATGGGTTTTTAAATAAAGTTTTCAAAGTTTAAGCACTTGTTTTTTTTGGGATAATCTTACAACAATAGACGGTGAGTTTATCCAAGTTAGTAATGGTAAGGTAATCGTTTCCCGCTGCATATTTCCAGAATCCGTTAGGAGCTTTAACATAGCCAATAACGCTTCTTAATTTAGAACCCTGGTCAAGTGATGAGGTCGACACCTGGACATCAGAGCGGGCACAGAATGGAACTTCAAGCGACATCGTACGCTGACGCCATCGGGACTTTGGACTCCACAGATTTAACGTGCACGTCTGTCCCAGTGTACTCGGGCCCATCCGTTCCGAGTAGGATTTTTCTACTATTTCCAGTACAAGGATCCAATTCATAGGATCACTGACAGTAGGTGGGATTCGAATCCGAGAACGTCGAATCCTGAGACTGATGCCTTAACCCCTCGGACACAGCCGGGCAACCATCCGAATTTTATTGAAACTAGTTTTATCAACAATTAAATAGAATCTTCAAGTGATACTAAGAAATTAACAAAGTTTCAAAAATTGTACCTATGGACATCAATAACAAAAGCCAAAAGCAAACAATATATTGTTTTTATGTGGGTCATTCGTCAGAAAACGTGCAATTTGAGGCAAACAATCTCGAAAAAAATAGTGATGAAAGTTTTAGAAACTTTGGATTTTAGTTACACTCACAAACTACATTGGAAATATAACATTTGTCCATAACATACAAAATAAGAATAATATCTATTAATTGTAAGTCTTAATTTAATAATGTTTTATTCAAGAAAGATTTAACCCTCAAAATATAAAAATATATTATTGATCTGTTATGGTTTAATACAATTTCCGTTTAACTTTAGTATATCAGTTAATGGCTAAATATAGCATTACTATAATGCATTCAGTAATGCAGTCCGCGAATACTAGTTTGACCTTAGATAGTTTTAACGGATTCGGTGTTGGGTCACTAATGCGATACCAAATATAATAATAGGTTGAAATTAAAAAAAAAATATATTGAAAAAGCCTGAAGAAATCTAACTAAAACTAGAGAAATCGAAATTCAAGAACTAATAGTAAAAAATTTCTACTGCGCAAAAATACTATATCAAGCTGAAGAACGAAATTATAGCGAATTGTTTTGTACGCAAACTTATTTTGCCGTTAAAAAAGTCATATCATATAAGTTGAAATAAGAAATATATATTTATTGCGATCAATTATAAAAATTAACGTTATACTGGAGATATGTATATATTGTTTTATTGGAATAAAACAAAACCTAATTCGCGTTCATAACAGTGAAAACAAGCATTTTTACAGTAATGCAATGAACTATGAATAATAGTTTTATTTATAAATTCGAAAAGGATATTTCTTTGTAATTGGATAAATTATAAATGTTCGGTCTCGAATTAATAACGCTAAATAAATTAACTTAATTTATCAAAATTGTCTGGAAAAGGATCAATTTAAACACATCAGTGAATGTTCAAGTTACCCACATGATACAATTACGGGTCGATGAACTAATACATTATGAAATGGATCCAATTTTCAAGGCATATTTAACTTGATTAATGAATTGGGTATTTTAATGAGTATGAATATTTCAAAAATAGCTTAGTTTACCTATTTGTGATACCCACTTTAAATATATAAAGAACTTGTAAAACGAAGTAAATAATGAAAACATATTTGAATCGGTAGAATCAAGGAGTTTTAATGAATATATTATGTAGTATATTTTGAAATGGTTTGGTGTGTCTTGTTATGACAATTTTCGTTAGTAAACTAATACTTCTAAATAAGATTTAATGATTTTTTTTAACAATTTGGAATGTTGCATTTTCTACTTTAATTACGAATTAAAATAATACCTCAGTATATTTTATTAAATTTTGATTTTGCATTCAGCTAAAGTTCGTCAACTAAATAATTATCTTCAAACAATAATTGAAAAGCCACCGATAAAAGTAAAAAAAAAAATCAAAGAAATATAAATATATTTTATGGAAATCACTTTACATAAGTAATGTTTTAGCAATGGGTACTTTTAAGTCTTCACCCTTTCAAGTTTGAAACACCATAAAATGTGACAAAAGACATCATAAAATGAAAGAAACAAGTATTTTTAAATTTATAAAATAAAATTATTTTCATTTTGTTAAATTACCTAATTATTTACATTTTTAAAAATATTTTTTGTTTCTTTTATTATTGAATTTTTTTTTGTTTCAAACCGGCAGACTCAAAATTTCTTCAATAAAATCCTCATACTATTTCTTGCCTCAATCTTTTGTATATAATCCAATAATGTAATGTTTCAAACCCCTTTATATTTAACACACACCCTTAACGAATTTATGATGATCAGCATTTAAAAAAAAAACAATACAAAACTTATTTTCAAAATACCTCAAATAGCGTTGAGTTTTTTTCTCTAAAGAATCTGAAGCTGCGGGTTTCGTCAATTTATCCACTTTTAAGATCATCGATCAACTTGGTCTAGAGCCCTGGGAAGAAAAAGAAGTCGAGTTTTTAACGGCTTCTCAGTGGAAAATATTTTTATTTAATTTACTAGTTTATTTTTTTTATAAAAACATACTTAATTAAATATTTCAAAAACAAGTTACTGAAAGTTTGAATACTTATTTTACTATAAACGACACAATAATTTAGTGTAAAAATAACAAAATGCTAGCGTATAATAAGTAGGACTAATTCAATAATATTACTAATTAACTATAAAACATCTTCCATACAATATAATGTAAAGAACTTTTTTAAAAAATTAAAATGCGCTTTTAAAAAGCGTTTAAATCTTGAACCCTCCAAACATGTATAAGTTTATTAGTAAAAACTGCAAACATTTTTATAAACTTTTACCTAATGCGGATATTACTAGAATCTCTGTTAGTTTACATTAACAAAAACTCGAAGTTTTGGTGCAGAGTGATACCATTATTTACTTGCTCATAAGAAAATTCGTGATTTTTTTCTTAAATGAACACAAAAGTATAAATTATTTTTACTACTGATGATTTATGTACCTATGCGACATGCGGTCATGCTAGTGTGAAAACATGGAACTAATTTTCCATAAATGTGTTTTGGAAAGAAACACTATCAGATTTCTTTAAATGATGGATTATAGTGGATATAAAATTACTAAAAATAAAGTACTGAATATTAATTAAGTACAACTCCGCACCTTGCGTGATTCGACACCTGACTGTACTTTAAAAGAGTGTCACCTTACATGTTTTTCTCGGGAACAGTTTTTCACGATTTCTCTACTTTGTTCACATGAACAGATATTGACAATCTAAAGCAGAGGTTCCCGACCGGTGGTACGCGTACCGCTGGTGCTACGCGGGGAAATTTCTATTGGTACGCTTGAGTAATGTGAGCATTATCATGCTATTAATAGCTTCTGTGGGCATGTGCAGTGAGCAAGCAAATATATTACTCATTTTAAACATTAACATTATTTTAAAGAGAGAAATCTTTAACATTTAGCTCGAATGTATAACTTAGTACCCTTTGATCTCCCGACAAGCTCCGCTATTTTTGATGATAAGTTAGTTCCATTACTCCTAATGATATTTTAATCAGAGGCAAATAACAACAAGTTTGGCACTACAGTCTATAGAAGTATATATTTTGTATGATGATTAATTTTCGATTTTACTAATTTGAGTTTGTATTATTTTTTATCCGTATGTTTTTAGACCTATGAGTAATAAAAAAATATATAAAAATTAATACCATTTTGATTTTTTTAGTTCTCCTTTATTATAAGCATGTTATGAATACATTTCTAACCATTAGATCTGAAGTTTTCCAGATAATTTAATTTAAAAAGACTTTGAAAACTTTTAGGAGTTATTATTAACCTTTATTGATATTATACCTTTATTAAAATATCCAAAAAGGTTTGGAACCCCTGCTCTAAAGGATACCCACTTTCACTAAAATTCAAACTTTTTTTCTCACTGAAAAGCATTTTAAACTTATTATTTCATAAATATTCGGTAATGATTTTTTATGAAGAAAATAGTGTAAGAATGTCATCAATTATTTGCCTTAACAAATTTTAAATTTAATTTAAATTATAAAATTATTATTTTTAATTATGTTATTGTAGTTACATTGTTGTAAAGCCTGAAAGTTGGCTATGGTTTAATTTGCCTACCGCCCATACATGGTTGAATCCTTTCTGACGTTTTTAATTTTAATCCTTGATCACGTTTTTGAACAAGAAAAATGTTCAGAAAAAGTACGGAAATTAAATACTTATTATGCATAAAATATCGTATCCATTGAATGCCCTTCGGAGGTTACAACAAATTATAAGAAATATTATTACTTCTAAATTGGTTTGTGGTTGTGGTTTGTCTACAAATAATAGGTAACAATTAAAGAAATAAAAAATTCTTATTATAATAATAAATTGTTTTGCAAAATAACATTTAAAAAAAATTATTAATTTTGCAAAACAATGTGGTGTTTAAAGCTACAAACAAAACTCCATTGGGTACTTTCAAAAATTCTTATACAGAAAGAATGCATCATTCTTTTTTAACATAGATGAATTATCTTGAAACTTAATATCTTGAAACCTTACCATGAATCTTTAAATACTCTGGGGATATCAAAAAGGAGGATATTGTGCCCCATTTTTACTTTTAGAAGCTAAAACATCATTTACTTCTCATATGAAACATTAAAAGCCGTAACAGTAGCACACTAATCGTTTAATGGTGTGCGAACACGTCACTTAATCAAAAACACGGTTTTCAGCAAAAGTTCAAGGTAAGAAACTCGATTTGTCGAATTCTGTGCGTCAGAAGTTGCAAGGACAATGTAGTGTGTAGTGAATCATTTCCGACTGCCTATTTCTAGCCTCCATCAGGAGCTTTAACACAGCCAATAACGCCTCGTAATGTAGAACCCTGGTCAAGTGACGAGGTCGACACCTGAGCGGGTACCCAACGGAACTTCGAGTGACATCGTACGTTGACGCCGTCAGGACTTTGGACTCCACAGATTTATCGAGCACGTCTGTCCCAGTGTACTCGGGCCCATCCGTCACGAGTTGGAATTTTATACTTTTTCCCAGAACAGAGATCCGATTTATAGGATGACTAGCAGTAGGTGTTATTTGAACCCGAGAAAGCTGAATCCTGAGGCCTTAACCACTCGACAACGGACGGGCCAGGACAATGTTAAATATTGCCACATTGGACAACCATCTATTTTCTTTTAAGGAACATAAGTATATATTTCGCGTTGTTTTATTCATTATTTGTATAGTAACTGCTTCATAATTGCTGTGATAATTGACCCAGAATTGTGAAAATTATTGGGTTGTTAGGATATGATTATTGATGCACTTTTTAAATACTAGTTAATTTGAGTATTTATTCATATATTTTTTCCCCGCATTCGAGTTGTCGTATATTATTTTTATTAATTTAACCACAAACCGGTTTTATTTATATTCGACACAATTGAATCAACATTTTTTCGACAGATCTTGTAATATTGATTGAATTTGGATTTAGGGTAATTTAAGACAGAAATCAAATTAATTTGAAGAAGTAACTCAAATGAAGAAATTTAAAACAGCAATTTAGTTATTTATTCAATCTAAACACTTTTAAAATATAATTTAATTTTATGTTACGTTGGGGGGATATCAAATTAACATTTGTACTGTAACATTATTAAGTATGTTTGCTTCTCTTTAATATTTAAGATTAAGCCTTCACTTCAAGAGCAAGTTTTAAAGTAAGATATTTTGTGTACAAATAAACACAAAAACTTGTGTCAGTTTGATAAATTTTCCACTAAAATAACTAACATTTCTATAAAAACTAATATAAAACTTATGGGTAAAAACTTATTTTATTTATCCGTTGTCAGGCAACAAAAACTCTTTATAATAATCAAGTTTGGCAATAAAGTAAAATATGGTTTAACTGTAATGTCCCATAAATATACGAAAATACACTTGTATTTGAAGAAAATATTTACATAAATGAATTTTATGTGGTAAAACATGGTCAACAAAAAAAAATTACAGAAGATTTGAATTTTTATGAGATTTCTTAAGAATCCTTCATAGATATTCGAGCACGAAAAATACATCTAATATTTTTTTATAAAAAGTTCTAAATTTTGCAAATCGTTTGTTTCCTCTCGAGAGCAACTACATCGCACATAAAATGCAATAAAACGGCACATCCCAAACCACTTCTACAGCCACAAAATTTGCCATTGTATTTATAAAAACTTTCCTAAAATAACTGGAAATTTAAAGAATAGAACGATTTTTCAGTTTAAGTTTGCATTGTCGTGCGGTGGAATAAATGGAATAAGGATTTCGTTCCGTATATTGAATAGTGACACTTCTACCATGGTAAACTTATGGCTGGTACGCTATTTTTCATCTAAAGGGCTATATGCATTCTTTATCGTGTTGACTTTAGTGGTGAAAAGTGTGGAATAAGAAAACAATCTCACGAAAAATTGAATGCTAAATTCTGTTTATTACATTTGGAGATTCCGAAACGGCCTCGTAAAATATTTTTATGCGCAGTGAAATTCTACTTGAAAATCTGAGAACTTCGTTTTTTTGTTTCGCCTTTTGAAAATAAATTTATAAAAATACGGAATCATGCGCATAAATATGAACGAATAAGTTGAATGTTTAAAAACCCATTAGCATTAAGTTATCATTTAACTTTTATCGTCGTCCATTTATTTGACAGTATTCATTGATTTTTAAATAATTCTATTATAACTTAAATTTTAACTTTGTAATCAGACATATACAATTCCAAACTGTTCATTTTCTAAAATAAATTCCTCCAAACTGTTCACTTTTTAAAAGAATAAATTGAATATCTAAAAACCCATTACACTGTTAAAAATTGTGCGCTTGCTTTCACCATAATAATGGTTTCTAGTAGCTGCAACGGCTGTGTGGTGAAATTTTTCACCATATTTCCGGTGTTCAGTCGATCCATTTTTCAGGTTTTAGAAACAGAAACCTGATAAATGGCTCAACCAATACCGAAAATATGGTGAAACACTTCACCACACAGCCGTTGCAGCTGCCACGAACCATTATTATGGTGAAAGCAAGCACAAAAAATTTTGACAGTGTAGCATCAAGTTATCATTTAACTTTTATCGTCGTCCATTTATTTAACAGTATTCATTGATTTTTAAATAATTATATTATAACTTAAATTTTAACTATGTAATCAAACATATACAATTCCAAACTGTTCACTTTCTAAAAGAATAAATTGAAAAACCCATTAGCATCAAGTTATCATTTAACTTTTGCCATCGTCTATTTAATAATATTCATTGATTTTTAATTGATTTAATGATGATTTACTGATTTTAATGATTAATTTAAACTTTGTAATCATGTATATATACAATTCCAAACTGTTCACTTTCTAAAATAATCTTTGAAAACCATACGTTTAAGCGCAACCTTACAATAAGACTTATTTTCTTTTGAGCACCTCAACAATGGAACTTCCGACGACTCTGAAACCAAAAGAAATTCTTTAAATGGGAGTTAGAGTAAGAATGGAGAAAACAAATAAATGAGTGAAGCTATCTCTGTAACGCCAAAGAAAAAGTTGTCATTGTGTTACACCAAACCTACTTTCATTTTAACGTCATTTTAATGTCATTTTAAGTCGTCAAAGTAGAGCAGAGGTAGCATGTCCCACTGAAAAAAAAATCAATCAGGAACTTTGCTAGGAATTTCTAGGCAGCCGACCAGGCGGCGCAATTGTTAGGAGCTAGCCTTTGGAGATTCTGGGCACGGGCTCGAATCCCAAGGAGGCATGGATGTTTGTGTTTGTCAAGTATATACGGAGTACATGCTTGTTAAATCTGTTGGGACCGAAAATTCTGTGGGGGTCATTACGCAGTTTCCCACAGGTAACTGAAGACTATTTCTCTTCCTGCAGGGAAATGTCTAAATTGTGGAGGTGGCGATAGTTGGCAGCATCTGTCACGTATGTGTGCGTGTGTGCTGTGTCTGTCTTACTTGACGAAGGTTTATAAGAGGGGCTCTGACCAAGCACACAAGCCTGAAATTTTTTCAACCAACTAACTTTGGGCAGCTTATCTTTAAAATTTTTACCAGTATTAAAAAAATGTACTTGCGAAATGTACTTGTACTAAAAATGTCAGAAATATAAATGTTATTTCAATCCAAAATGTGTTTTTCTTAAGAAACTGTGATTATAATCCAAACGTTGTCATTTTAGCAGTTATAGATTATTGTACTAGATATATAATAAATAATTTAGGGAGTTCATACTGGTTTTCAATTCAAGATATTTTCAATTCAAGATATTTCCTTTATAGTTATTTAGTTTAGTTTCAATTATCGCCGTACTAGTGCTATACGAGAGAGCTTTTGACAACGGGCGTCGTATTTTAGAACCACAGTCAAGTGACGAGTCGACACCTGAGTAGGTACCCAACGCAACCGTTAAGGGCGGCATCGTACTCAGCGTTAGAACTTTGCTGACAATTGAGTTGGGTGTATCGTGAAGCGAAGAATGACAACACATGGCAAACTGGTTTCTGCATTACTTTGAACCAAGCAGCATATCCATATTATTCTCACCTCCATTATTCTTCACACACACTCGTGAGATTAATCCCCAACTTCCTTTTCCTCAAGAAAACGTCCACATCAAAGTATTTCACCCAATTCTATAAAGAATGGAGAGTCCTTCAACTGCGATTGAATTAAGTTAACTCGAAAGGGACTAATGTTTTGTTGTTCGCTTTTATGTGTTGTAAAACACTTGTGAAAGCATTGCTGAAATATTTTTACAATTGGCGCCTTCAATATAAAATGAACTTGACATTTACATAGGTGTTCATTTGTCCATTGTCCCAGCAACATCATTATTATTTTTGAGAAAGACATTTAAAGCCATCAATATAAAATTTTCGACTTAAAAAATTAAACTTATTTTTTAAGACCCATAAATTTCGGCAAAGGAATACTTTTTAATTTTTCATTTGGAGATTTTTATCCATAATACTTGTCTCTAATTAAAAAAAACTTTTATCTAAAAACTTTATCAACACCTTAAGTTTTTAGATGATACAGAAACAATAGATTTTTCTAGATCAAATAATCTAAAAAAGACTTCACCTCATTCAAACCCCCACACAAAAAAAATCATCTATACATAAAGCTTTGAAACAGAAAATTTTGAAATAGATAAAACTGTATTGTCCAATAGACATATTTTGAAATACCAATAATATAGTATTTTCCTCCCATGTTGGATTATAATTCAACAACCATGTGGATGCATATACTTAAGAAATATTCGAAGTAAAATCCCCTAATCAAGGCATTATTTTCGAATATCGACTAAAACTTCAAAATTTCAATATTAAGTATCATTTTTTGAAATCTTAAACTAGATTCATAGTTTCTTTCTGCTTAACCAGAAGCAATTAATACCAAGAGACTCTACGCTATAGACTCTTAGCACATTTTACAGAGACAAAGAGTCCAATTAAATGGCATAATGAGATTTCATTTATTTTTCGGGACTTCGAACTCGACGAAACACAATAGGGAGAAACATAAAATGAATCATACAATCAGGATTTATTTCAACTGTGTTATGTGGAGCAACTTGAATGTGCAAGAAATTATTTCTGTAACTGTATTTTTTGTGTTTCAAATTTTAGTTGTAATTTTTTAAGTTTAAGCCTAAATAATTACGTTACAAGTCGCTTGTTACACTAATAAATAAATTAGTTACAGAAAATTATTGCTTTAGAATAGTAGAAAATACCAAGCGAAAGTAAAAGAAAGAAAATATCAATTTCTGACAACTTCCCACATTTTGAAGTATGCATTCAAAATGCATTACGAAGCGATTTTTATATGTTAAAACTATAACAAATCGAAATGAATCACATTAACAAAATAGATCTTAAAAATACATTTATTACATAACAATAACACACCTAAACGTCTTTTTAAAATTTCAAACTCAACCACTCTCGGTAATAGAGGAAAACGCATAACACGTCCCCAAGCCGACACTGACATAAAATTTAATTTCGCTGAGCTATTTGGGCTCAAAGTGTAGAGAGGGTAACGATTCCCGAGACGCTCATTTACAGGGCGTTGTTTCCTCCATAACAGGTAAGCTAATATCTTACATTCCTGTTAGGATACACGTACTTTGGTAGCTGACACCTGATGTTCATAAAGATATGTTGCTTTTGCGAGTTTGTTGCATTTTAGCTTTGAAAATGGTCGTTAACTGATGTAAGATATGTAAACAGAAAAGAGCCAAAACGTGAACTTTCCTTAAGTCTCTGTAGAGTACTTAAATCTCCAAAGTGAGTACGTAAATGTCTGTATTTACTTGACTCATGAGTATAAAAAATACTTAAATTAAAAAAACATTTGGCTCGTTTTATTGAATAGTATAAAATAGTTCGTAAATTTGTAAGTTATTTTTTGGAATGCAGTCTAAGCCGCGTAAGTCGCGTGGCTTTCAAGCGTCCGACAATTACAATTTTATATAAAAAGAGATTACAACAATAAATTTTTTAACAATATATTTATAACATTAAAATAGGCATGTTTCAAGTAGTAAGTGGCAACAGGTCCAGCTTTATTGTTTCCATTTTTAGACATTCTGGAATTACATTAGTTTTGATCAATACGATATTTTCTTACCTTACAGTTAAACGAATGTTCCAAACAAACTTTCCTTTTAGTAGAAGAAAATCTTTTTTCTGTTAGTGAATCCCGTTAAATTGGTGGCCCACAATTTCGCTTAATTTCTCCGCACACGACAAAATATCATCTAAGCCGAAATTTTCTAGCAACATCGACGTTTTGAAAAGGCTTTGCATATTTGAAATTCAATTAAATTGAAGTCAATAAAGGATAATTAATATAAGAAATAAATATATATTACACTTAATAAAAATATTTTTTAAAAAATGAAAAAGGCGCTCATTTTGTGAGGGAAATCGAAGTATCCACTGAAATTGCAAAAAGAACGAAAAATTAAAACAGAGTTGTATCACCTAAAACACCATAACTAACCAAAACGCCTTTTAAAATTTGAAACCCAACCACTCTCGGTAATGGAGGAAAACGCATAACACGACCCCAAGCCGACACTGACATAAAATTTAATTTCGCTGAGCTATTTGGGCCCAAAGTGAGGAGAGGGTGACGATTCCCGCGAGGACCATTTGCAGGGCGTTGTTTCCTCCATAACAGGTAAGCTAATATCTTATAGTCCTGTTAGGATACACGTACATTGGTAGCTGACACCTGATGTTCATAAAGATATGTTACTTTTGTGAGTTTGTTGCATTTTAGATTTGAAAATGGTCGTTAACTGATGTAAGATTATGTAAACAGAAAAGAGCCAAAACGTGAACTTTCTTTAAGTCTCTGTAGAGTACTTAAATCTCCAAAATGAGTACGTAAATGTCTTTATTTACTAGACTCATGAGTATATAAAAAAACTTAAATTCAAAAACATTAGCTCGTTTTATTGCCTAGTTTTAAAAGTTCGTTACTTTGTAAGTTGTTGTTTTGAATTCGGTCTTTCTAAATCTACTTATCCTTTTTCTTGCAATAACAAATAGATAATTCAAGTTGATGTAGGATATGTAACTCATGTGTTCTAATTACCTATGTTACAATAAGGCACAAAATATGTTAATCGTACCCATATAAAACGTATGTCAACCTAGAATTACAGCATGAAATAAAACGCCAAACTTATTAAATCTGCAATCACAGTTTCAAGGACAAACAAAATGTAACATTCAAAACGTTGTATAATATGAAATTCAGATTTAACGAATCAAACAAGAACGAATCTAGCAAACCATTACAAAATGATTCTTGTGATTTGTAAAAAAAAAGTAGTTAACTGCATCTTGTACAAAATACATAACCAGCCTTAATTATTCCAATTGATATCATGGCCAACTTCAATAACAAGGCCAGAAAAGCTTTCTAAAACATGAGCGTAGACGGAATTTATGACGTCACTGTTCCGAGTGCCGAAGATCGAGAAACTAGTTCGGACGCATTCGGAACCCTTAAAATGCGGTCAGCCGAGATCGAGTGGTTCCGAGATCGGTTTTCTTCATCTTTGGAACAACGCCATTCGGAACTATGACGTCAAAATTTCCGTCCCCGTGCGTTTTTGTGAGAGCTTTTTTGGCCTTAGTAGTTATGATGGCCGTGTTTATATTCGAAAGTCATACATTATCAGGCTTATCTTGACATTAACTTGTAATTGCCTTGAAAATCTTACATTAAAGCAATATAAATTTCATAGCATTAATATCGCAGTTTTAATCATGGTTAATCACACACAGTCATCACGGTTTAATCAACTTTATATTCATCCCTGCTTAGATGTCTCTTAGATACTGGCAAAATAAACAACTGATTAAAGCCTTATTCCACCCTCAAATTGTTTCAAACCTTTTCCAATACAAACAACACTCTTAGATTCAACTAATTGCAGGACCAAATCCATTCATTTAGCATCCCCATTCATGATCCTTACATCATTTACAATAGGTGTGTTAAGTCATCAAACATTGCAAGTCTCTTGACAATGAACAAAACAAATTTCAATGCAATTTATCGATGTAGACTTAGCATGGGTCTCTCTCCGAACATCATAAAAGTTTTCAGAAACTAGTTTGCACAAAGTAAATGATTTATAGTTTTGGAAGGGCTTCGGAAGTATTGGATAAGTAATTTGAAATAAATCAGGGAAATTATTTTGCAAGTAATAATTAATTATTCGTGATAGATTGAGCTCGGGCAGGTCGGTAAGTAAGAAACAATTTAATGTTTTAGCAGATTCAGCATTAATGAGGGACAAAATCTATCAGGAACTTACAAATGTGCCTAAATCCGCTTTTGTTCTTATATTCAATAAAACTAGCAGTATGGTCCCGCCTTACTGGGAACCCGTTAACTTCGCATTGTTTCCTTTTAGAAGCATGCTTATTTGTGAAAATGGGGGACATTCATGGCCATATCCACCTGAACTTCAATTCCAAATCGCTGTGGTAAAAAAAGCGGTTAGACAGCTTAGATCAGTAGGAAAACATTAGCACGTGTTTCGAGAGGTGTAGGATAACAAATCGCTTGACATCACATGAATGTTCCCCATACACTCAATATCTAAATTCAATTCGTGTTGGCGCATGCGCAAGAAAAAAAGCAAATTATAACAGAGAATGGCGTCAAGCCCCTGTTACGGCCCGGTCGTTGTGTTTTGAAGCCCTGTTATGGTCTGCCTACTTATTAAAATACACTCAAAATCCAAACAAAATTAAATTCGTGTTGGCGCATGCGCACTTAAAAAGCAAACACTTATATAGGAGGGCGTCAAGCCCCCGCTTCGGCCCAGTCCATGTATTTTCAAGCCCTGTTATGGTTCCGCACTCCCACGTGGATGAGGTTTTTTTAAACGAATTATATTAATTAAAAATCGCAATCAAATATGAAAAACTAAGCCTCAGGTGCACAGCCTAGGTATTAAAAGGAATCTTTATAAAAAATTTCGATTTTTTTAGAGCAGTCTAAGTAGGTCTTTTGCGATCTACAAACATGCTATTTCTTTCATTATTATAGATTATACCCCCATTAGTCCTACAAGTGTTAGATTTTCTAATCAAAAGCGGTTTTGCACGTGCCAAATTTGCACATGCTATTCCTCGTTATCCAACTGCAACATGTATAAAGAAATTTCATGGAAGTTTTATTTAATAATGAACGAAATATATATTTTAAAGAAAGTTCAAAACACATCCCAGCCAAAAAATTCTGCAGAATTGCTTCACAAAAAAACTTTATAAAAACTTCAAAAAAACTTCACAAATTCTGAAGGGATTTGAAACACTTAGTCTGCAGAATTGCTTTAAGAAAACTGCATTTTTTTGAAGTTTTCGTAAAGCAGTTTTGCAGAATATTTGCCTTTTTTTAAGAAAACGTGGCGCCATCTAGCGAAATGTTATTAAAATAAAAACTATAAAGAAATAAATTATCGAACGAGTGGGCTGTTTTTCTGACCATTTCGGAAGTAGGAGCGCGGGATTTGATCCGATGGGAATTGGGCAGCAGTCGAATGCTCTAACGACTGTGCTACAGAAGCTTGTTATGAAGTTGGTTCTGTTAATATATGAGCAAACTATATTTTAGTTAGAAAATATTCTCGCTTGTACATATTTGTACAATATAAAGTCATTTTCTTAATCATTTTTTCAATTTTGACCTCACAATTTGCCGCGCAAGCCTAATCACAATATGTTCAAATAGCTTCATGCTTAATATCATTTATTTTAGTTTTGGCTAAAGTTTCATAAATTTTAAAACTTGTTTTATAATAAATAAATCCTGTAGAATTACATATAAAAAAATTATACTCATTTATTGAGTAGTTAAAAAATGACATGAAAGATCAAACTATGCTTTTTAGCATCTTCTTTGCACATTTTTAAGACTCCTGTGACCCCTTAACCCAGGTCTGTCTGACGGAGTCCGACAAGATGTGAAATTAATTACATTAAGAAGTCGTCACTTTAACGTACTTTTATCTCTATAACTAACCAAGGCTCAGCAACATACTGCACATTCTTGGCATCGAAACATATATCTTAAAAAAATGTTTTTTTTTAAAGTAGGTTTTGCAAGTATTTTTTAAATAAAAGTTCAGCATTTTCTGAAGGACGTGTCATCTCATGAAAATCGAAGTCTTCATCATTACTTATTTTTCGGTGACATTTGTGATATTTTTTTTTAATAAAAAAAGCGACTTATCTGTGACCAAAGGCTAAAAAATCCCTTTTAAAAATTCCTCTATCGAACTATTTCATTGCTTAAAGTTTGAAATAAATTTTGTAGCTACAGGGGACCGTACAACAAAACATCCCTTTTAAAAATGTTAGGTGTCAAGGAGAGTTAAATATTTTGCGATTATATTAAGCCATTTTTCTATATGGATAGATAAGTTGTATCCAAACTTTATATTGATCCCCAAGATAAAAACATGACCTACAGTTATTCATTCTTATAGCTAAAAGAAGAAAATATCAGCAAGTAATCAAGAAAAGAAAGAATCCTGTTCCACCATTTATTAAATTACCTCTACCTATTGTGACCACAACACCTTTCGATGGCCCTTTTTTTTTGCCACAGAAGTTATTGTATTCTCTGTCCAACTTTCTTCGATGTTTCGACAAAGTTGCAGCGAAGATTATTCTTAAATTATTTGAAGAGAACTCATTACCATAACTATTGATAAATTATCGATTTTACTTAAAGTACTATTTAAATCTTCTCGTGTGATTTTCTAAAGTTTCGAAACAATTGGAGAAATGCTTTCACATAAAAATTTCATATTTACTCAAACGAATATTATTCCACTACTATTCAATTATTTAAATTGATTTCACTCAGTTTGTAATATTCGAAACATACTCGTGCTTAATATGCTAAAAACTCCAATAAATGTTTTAGGGAACCGATTGATTTGAATTAATCTGCATTAGAGTCTATTGAAGAGAACTACGGATGGAATGGTGAAAATGTTAGATAGCTCCCTTTAAATAAAATAGATTGAAATTCATATCATTTCAATGATATTCATTTTTTAACCAATAAAATATTTTTTTTCGAATGTAAGTCTATTTTTGAAAAAAAATCGATTCCTAAAGTTATTAAGAATAATTCAATGCTGCTACAAAAAAAAGAAACCTCAAACGGAAGAAAGGCTTTGAAATTGGTATGACAATATATTGATTTAAAACAAAAATAAAGTATCACAATATTGCATGACATTCCATCCTTATTTATGTAAGTCATATGGCACACAATCGAAAAAAGGTATTGTGTAAGTGGTTTCAAATTTTTTACTCAAAATATAATTTTTTTTTCACAATTCCGTTGTCTAAGTATAATAAGCTATAAACGAGATCTAAAAAAGGCTGTACTTTAATGATACATGGAGATCTGGAATATTATACTATTAAATTGTCGTTTTTTATAAAGCAATAAAAGTATTAAAACTAAGACTGGTTAAAACTGTGTCAAACTAGAATATAGGAAACTACCCAAAAGGAACATCACAATGCTGATGACTATTTTTTGTGGGTTAGTTATAGTTTGGTTTGGTTTGAATTATCGTCGCACTAGAGCTACACGAGGGCTATTGGCGACGGGCGTCGTGTTTTAGAACCACAGTCAGGTGACCATGGTTTATCAGACGGAACGGTCATTCCGCCCGCCAATCTCAAAATGACGCCAAGGGCTAAACGGCAGTTATGTATATATACAGAAAACATTTCGCTATGTTAACAGCGAAATTGATTTTATTTTCTGCCAGGCAAACTAAACTTCGTAGAACAATAAAAAAAATACAGCAGAGAGATTTTGTGAATTACTTTAACTTAAAAAAAATTGATTATTCTAGAGTCAAAAACAGCGGAGAAAAAAATTATGGAAATTTTCGAAAATGAAATCTTTCGAGCAGTTTTAGTCAAATTTTGACCTAATTTTTGAAGAGACCTACAGCCATTACTAGGCCATAAATCTGGAAGCGGTTTTTACTAAACGATTCAGAATGCTCCAATTAATCCCCTTTCATAGGTTTAAAGTTTCAAAAATAACTCTTTCTATTTTTAATTAATTAAAATCTATATTACCTTTGGCGGTATGAATGCGCGATAAACAAGTCATCCTAGCGGCCAAGTACCACCGAAATCGAGCCAAGGTTTACTGCATTTTCTTCAAAGAGCCGCATAGAAGCGTGTTAACTGTTGGATGATTATTACAGCTTCTAAAATATGCTTAATCTAATACTTGAATAGACAGATTGAAAAAAAAAATCTAATTAATAAACGGAATACTTCATTTAAACTTTTTGGCGTTTTTATTTAGAAATTTTATGAATAACTCGAGTTTATCGATTGATTTCGAAATGTAAACATTCATATTTGCCTAATTGGTTGCCATATTCAGTTGCCAATACCATTAAAAAATTAGTCTGTTGTTTTTTTTCATAAAAAGTAAGAAATATATATATTTTTTAACTTACTGAGGAATATTTAATTATGCCAAAGTAATATTTTATAATTAAAATTAAATTTTTTAACATGAGCTGTTACTAAATGTTTGTATTGTAATACATAACAGTAACCAAATAAACGTATTTGGTTATTGTTTTTTCTTGAATAGGCTCGGTATTTTTTAGTTTTATAAAAGAAAATTGAAAATAAATATGCCTACAAAAGTGAAAAAAAACTAGGCATAAGTGACGGTTGAGGTACACAAAAAATAAAAGCTGCGATGTAATCTCGAAATGTGTCGAAAACAATGTATCGGGAATAAAACGTCATCTGTACCTCACCACAGTTTAAGTATGCAGTATACAAGTGTTATACGGGGAAAGGGATAAATAGTTCTAATTTCCGAGTGCGAGCTATATAACGGTTATCTAACTCTCCATAAACATTGAAATCATGTCGTCAATTTTGTAGTCATATTGTGTCTGTATCTTTTGTAATTAAAAAAAAACTACTGATATCCCCCCAAAAAACTTCGTAAAAGTAAACAAACGCCAATCTCAAAAAAAAAAAACTATATATTTTATATAAAAAAAACAAGTCATTATGAAAGTTGTGGCTAAAAAAGCCGTGATATAACATGAATGCCAATCTCTTGTGTAAAACTTACTATTTATAATAAATAGTATAATTTAAGTTTTCCTGCCATAAAAAAATTGCACTGTTTGAGGCTGGTGCCCATCTTAATCCCCCTAAAAAAATTAAATCACGCAAATGAACTTGAATTACTAAATCAGAATAACGAAGGATACAAAAAAAAAACTTTGACAAATGTATGATCTCAATACACTTATGTAAAGGTACAGAGGGTGGTTAAGATGGGCACCAACCTCAAACAGTGCAATTTTTTTTATGGCAGGAAAACTTAAATTATACTATTTATTATGAATAGGAAGTTTTACACAAGAGATTGGCATTCATGTTATATCACGGCTTTTTTAGCCACAACTTTCATAATGACTTGTTTTTTTTATAAAATATATAGTTTTTTTTTTTTTGAGATTGGCGTTTGTTTACTTTTACGAAGTTTTTTGGGGGGATTTAAGTTACAGATATTATTTAATTTTCAGTACATCTGGTTCGACTGTCTGAGTTTAAACCTAAGACCTCTATGCCCCTTGCTTGATGATTATGGTGGTATATATTAAATAATATTTTTTAGAAATACTTTGGGGGGGGGAGCAGGAAAACTACAGAAACTAGATTAATTACCTGGACCATTGTTGTAAACACTCATATACACTGCGTGAAAAAAGTAGAAGGACGGTCATTTTTTCTACATTTTGCTTTTATTTTAAAGGATTTTGACATGATTTTATAAAGAGGTTATTTTGTTAGTATTTTAATTTATGTTAAGTCAAAAAATTTAACCTACTACTATTTTAGGTTTAGAATTTTAAACATAGCTACTTTTGGTCTGTGAAAAAAGTAGAAGGACACATCCGGAAAATCGATTTAGAAGCTATTGGAAACCGTAAAGGTTAATGTGCTATTCTTCATTTATTGTCTTTTTATCAAGAATTCAGATTTTAGTTAGAAATTCATAGTTTTTGTTAGTTTTGGAATGCCAAGAGGAAAACCTTTTAGTAAGTTCCAGAGGGCCAAATATTTGCTTATAAAAATGAAGGAAAGTGTATTAGGAGGATTGCACGGCAGCTATCTATTAGTCCAAATGCTGTTTTTAACTTTATGAGAAACCCTGAAAGTAACTTAAGAAACAAAAAGACAGGAAGACCCAAAAAACTTACACAACCAAGGTAAACCAAAAATCATTCGTGAACTCAAAAATACAGGTGGTAACCTTAGTAAGGCTGCTCAATGTCAATCAGGGATTACACATGTTACTAAAAGAACTGTGTATAACTACATAAAAAGGTCAAATAAATTCCTCTTCAAAAATGGACCTCAGTTGTATTTTCTGATGAGAAAAAGTTTAACTTGAATGGCCCAGTTGGCTATCAGTACCATTGGCAATTTATACTGTGTAGATAAGGAAGAAAAGACTTATTCTACTAAACAAATAGGAGGACGTAGTCTAATGATTTGGTTAGCAGTTGGCTCTTGAGGTATGACAAGTCTAGTCTTTCTAAATAGTAGACAGAACCATGCAGATTGCATCCAAATTTTAAACTCGAATTTTCTTCCTTAGAGCACTTAGCTAGGGGGATATTATTGGATTTTTCAGTAAGATGAAGCATCAATTCACATTACAAATGGTGTTAAAAATTTGTTCGCAGCGAAGAATATTCGCATTTTGGAATAGCCCTCTAAGAGTCCTGATCTTAACTATGTAGAAAACATATGGTCAATGATTGTGCGCAGTGTTTACGAGGGAGAAAAGTAGTTTGAATCTGTAGCTGAACTACAGAAATAATTTTACTCTATATGAGGCAATTTTACTTTCATATTTATGGCATAATGTTACTTTCAAAAGATTAGCGAGCACTCAAAGAAACATTCCCATTTTCAATTAAGATAGCTCTGTTTGTTGATAGATTGGAGGAATTTATGAAGGGAAGTGATCAAAACCAAACTTATATGTAACACTTTGACAATTAAAAAAAAACTTTGAAGTAAAGGCCAAACGGCTGTTTTTGTGTGCCGCCAGGATAAACCTGGAAGATTTGTTTGTTTTTGAATTATCGTCGCATTAGAGCTACGCGGGGGCTATTGGCGACGGGCGTCGTATTTTAGAACCACAGTCAGGTGACGAGCCACACCTGAATAGGCACCCAACGCAACCGTTAAGGGCGACATCGTACGCAGCGTTAGGACTTTGAAGGATATTTAACGTGCACTCCCTTACACGGGATATTATTCGTCGGACATTTTGGCTGCACTGGCCGTTTATAGGTCGGCAGCTATTTTGGCGTGGGTTAGTTATAAGCTAACTAAACGAGTATGTACACCAAATATGACATTTTTGACGATATTTTTGCATAGAAAAGCACAATCGAAAGGTTTTGAGGTTTTTTTGGAAATAATATTTCTTACCATTTATGATACGCTAAATACTTT
This sequence comes from Hylyphantes graminicola, assembly GCA_023701765.1. Classification (NCBI taxonomy): domain Eukaryota; kingdom Metazoa; phylum Arthropoda; class Arachnida; order Araneae; family Linyphiidae; genus Hylyphantes; species Hylyphantes graminicola. Next base: position 49,537,032 of record CM043121.1, read on the forward strand.
TAGCAAAATAGTTTTATATGTATTTATATGAATAACTAAACGTAAAAAATTAGATTCCGCTTACAAAAAATCTCTCCAACAAGCTTTTTCTTCGCACATTTATTAATGTAAGAAACGTTTAAAGAAATATATTCTCACGTAAGCGATCCTTTTTTTTTAAAGTTAAATCATATAATATACTTTCACATGATATTGAAAAAATGTCAGATTTTGTAATACAATTGATAATGCATATTTAGATTTTTTTTGTTTTATTTATTTTTTGATCGGAAATATTTAGTGAGCCATGGCCACTACATGGCCATGACGTATTCCAATATTTTCTACAGTATGAAACCTTTAGACTAGACTACGTTTTATACTAAAATATGCATGTGATCATTTAAAGTGTTGCCTAAAAATAAGCGAGTTTACGCAGTATTATTTCTAAATAAAGTATAACGATAGTTAATATTCACTAGTTTTATGTTAATATGCATATTTAGTAGTTTAAATCGAAATTTCACAAATCCCCAAACTGAAACAATAATAAATACATCACTCTATTAAAAAGGAAATAAAAAAAGAGACATACTTCGATAAAATATTAACTCTTATTCGTGATGTAATACAATTTCACTTTGCCGATTATTCACAGACACAAGTACACCAACTTCTCTTCGATTTAATATTTAAACTCTCATAATCAAATTCAAATTGATGAATCGCCAAAAACTATATTCCCGAAAAACGGAAGATAAATATTTAATTCCCAATTTCCCGTTCGTTTCACACCCTTGCGGACATGTCTGACAGCGGGAAATTAAATACAAAATTTCCCGTCACTCAAGTGTCAAAAATGATAATTTCTTCGAACGGTAGGTAAAAATGGATGGTGTTTTATACAATGTTTGAAAATTCCAATTTCGTTCTTGCGTAGCTTACGTGAGTTGATTAATTGTTGGATAGCAGTAATAATTTATGTTGAACACGAACCAATTTTACATTTTTCATCAGAAAATTTCACTGCTATTTAATTGTTTATTCGCGTATGATAACGGTTTCGGCTACTGAATAGCATCCAATTGAAAAAAGTCTCAATTTTGTTCAAAATACAAAAGAAGCAATCATGTTTTATGTATTTCAGTATTCGTGAGCATGCGAATATAGCCTAAAATATTTAATTGCATATTATCATAAATTACGACATTATATATGGGAAAAATGGTATTATTCATGGATAAACTAGGGGTGTGAAACACTTCAAAACTTTCAATATCAGATTTCTGATAAGCTGTAATTCGGTAAAATATTTGCACAAAAATATTTGTGTTCTCAGCAATAACTTTAAAACCTAAAAAAAATCCATCTTTTACGCATGGCGATTTTCTCAAAACCTTTTATTTTATGTATATGCGGAGTACAGGCTCGTTAAATCTGTTTGGTCCGAAAGTCCTGTGGGCGGTCAATGTACAGTTCCCCACGGGTACAGGTATCTGGAGACTATTTCCCTCCCCTTCAGGGACATATCTAAATTGTGCAGGTGGCGCGAGATAGATGGAAGCATCTGTCACGTATGTGTGTGTGTTGCGCCTATCTTACTTGACGAAGGATTGTAAGCGGGCCTCTGACCAAGCACACAAGCCTGAAAATATATGTCTACCAACCAACAAACCAACGTGTAGAAAGCATAAAATCTCCATTTCGGGGGTTGTCAACTATATCACAATACTTTTTTTACCTTATATCCCATAGTAATAAATTGAAAGTAGATGCATTTTTGACAGACATTCATTTCACAAGAATTGACTAATCGTTTTATTCATGACCATTTATTTACTACTATGCTCAGAGATTTACTGATGATCATCTGCTTACGCGGCATCTATCAGTTACATTTCAATGTAGCTGCTGTCACTCATTGCGAATAAAGTACAATAAAAAGGAGCGGGGAAATTATTCATCTTATTCTTCTTATTGTATTACTGATGATCAATCCTTCCTGAATAAATACTTATTACGTGGAAAAGTGGCTTTTTTCTATTGTGTTAAAGTGGTAAAAATTGCACTTTTCTACGCAAGACGAGATATGATTTTTTTGTACTTAATCTTTTAGTTTTTCTTTGTTACAGGTGATATATCTGACAAATGTTTTGAGCTGCTTGTTCCATTGCAAATGTATGTGATGTAATTCTCTAGACGGAAATGAAGATTTATGTAAGTTTTTTAATGTATATAGTTCCATAAAAGTTAAATAATATTTTAAAAACTTCTTTATTTAAAAAACCAAAAACTTTTATTTCAATTTTGCTTGAAATTTTTGGAATAATAGACTATTATTAACACAGTTACATGGTGTTCAATATAAATACAACAAATTCCAAAATAAAATATCTAAACGATAATTATAAGCATAGGGACAAGACGAACTATATTTTTGTAAGGAAGAATGGAAGTGTTTAACGAAAGTTTAAAACATTTTACAAAAATTTACCAATAAGGTGCGTTGCGTACTAGTATGCCCAATTGAATTAAAGATGAATAAAAATCAAAATAAAAGTATTCTCATTCTCAAAGACAACAGTTAAATTAACACACATGATGTCAGGCTTGTTACTGCAAAGAAAGCCAAGTGTCGATTCTTTGTTTAATGAGAGGCAACTTTTATTGAGACGAAAAACGATGTAATAAAAGGCGTTTATCGTTTCTTTACAATAAACACCCGGCTTAAGGGGTCATAGGAGTCTTAAAAATGTGCAAAGAAGGTCCTACAAAGCATAGTTTGATCTTTCATGCAATTTCTTAACTACTCAATAAAAAAGTATAATTTTTTATATGTAATTCTGCAAGATTTATTTAATATAAAACAATTTTTAAAATTTATGAAACTTTAGCCAAAACCAAAATAAATGACATTAAACATAAAGCTATTTGAACACATTTGGATTAGGCTTGCGTTGCACATTTTGAGGTCAAAATTGAAAAAATGACCAAGAAAATGACTTTATATTGTACAAATACGTACAAACAAAGACTTATACCTAAATTCTCAACTCAATTTTAATTAGAGATTATTTTTTTAAAAATTTAAAATCACAATTTTTACATTTTTATTAATTTTTTTAGAAAAAAGCTCTTAAAATAATTTCTAATTAAAATTGAGCTGAGAATTTAGGTATAAGTCTTTGTTTGTACATATTTGTACAATATAAAGTCATTTTCTTGGTCATTTTTTCAATTTTGACCTCAAAATGTGCCGCGCAAGCCTAATCCAAATGTGTTCAAATAGCTTTATGTTTAATATCATTTATTTTGGTTTTGGCTAAAGATTCATAAATTTTAAAAATTGTTTTATATTAAATAAATCTTGCAGATTAACATATAAAAAATATACTTATATATTGAGTAGTTAAAAAATTGCATGAAAGATCAAACTATGCTTTGTAGTACCTCCTTTGCAATTTTTTTAGGCCTCCTATGACCCCTTAAATGGGACTGTGGGGAAGCCGGTTAGCGAAAATAAAGTCAAACCGGAGAAGGAAATTTAAGGTTTGGATGCATATTTACCTGCACGTTTATACATTGATTAACTACACAATAAAAGTAAAGCGTAATTTATTCAGTATGGTCAAACATTTTCCTATTTACAAAAACTAATAAAATATCCGTAACTATGCTTCTAAGCAAAAAAAAAAAAAAAAAATCGAAAACTTTCTACATAGTTCCGCAATTTTTTTTGTTAGCATCAGTCTAAATTTGTGTTATTTTCGTACTCTTATCTGAAAATCTGGTTTGGTTGAATTGACTTCACACTAAAGCCTCACTAAAAATATCAAATAATCTGCGAATATGTAATTTAATTATTACCTAGAGGGTGGTTATAAAATAACGCTCGCTATTTGGAGTGGTCTGTAGCTTTAATGAATTATAACAAATGCAAAAAACTTTGAGACACTTACTAATAAAAAAGAAACTCGTCTCTTGACCAGGTTTCTAAATTACGAGGCGTAGCCAATTATGGCCAATTACGGCCAACAGAGCCAATTAGGCCTCTTAATTTAGAACCCTGGTCAAGAGACGAGTTTCTTTTCTATGATTTCATTATTTTCCCTTTTCTTGACGAGGAAGTGTCTCAAAGTTCGTTGCATTTGGATTATTCAATAAAGCTACAGACCACTCCGAATAGCGAGCGTTATTATAACCACCCTGTACATAGATTGTATGCTCAAATATCACTACGCTAGTACTACTTCCAAAATCCTATAACCAGACAACATAATCCTTCCCGGAAACGCTTTCTTTAATATAAGTTATTGACACGCTCCTGCAGAAATGAAATCCGGAAAAGCTCTCAAGGGTCAAGACCGATCAATCAGACCTAAGTTTGCAATACACTTTCTTCCTGTTTCCCTCGAGAGAACAACCAACGACATGAATTGAGTGCAGCTAATATCTTTTCGTTAGAATATAGGCTGGGTGTGGGGCCAAGATGAATATCTTATTGGCGAGAGTTGAGTTGAATAACGTCGCACTATAGCTAAACGAGCTGTTGGCGACGGGTGACGTAAAGTAGAACCACAGTGAAGTGACGAGCTGACACCGAGACAACCCAATGCAACATTTTAGGGCGACATCATACGTGGCTGGAATTTATTCTCATTCCCTCTACGCGAGTTATTTGTTGGGCTCTTCAGCTCTGCGCAAACCGTTTATAATTTGGCAATTACCAAGCCCAGGATTTTTCGCTTTCAACAGCTGTACCGAAAGAGCTTTCTGATTTTCGAGAATGGCTCCTCTTGCTGACGAATTTCCGAGTTTTTGTGTTAAAAATTACCAAATTAAGCAATGATTATATTTTTCCTTTCGAATTTCATGTAATCGATACATATAAACCTCAGCACTGATAATCCGAGCTATATACGTTCCACTTAACTTCACAAAAAAATAGATTTCGGAAAAATCAAATAGTCTAGAGACAAACTAATTATGTAAATCCCTTCGGTTTCGAACATCGTTCGACTGTATTGGAAAAAAAGTTTTTTTTTTAATGTTACATTATTAAAAATATTTACACTCATTCAACAACTTGAAACTCAGATTTTCCGCGAATTATTTTTTTTAAAAACACGCCGAGTTGATCGCCAAACCCACGTGACTTGTGCATGACATTGGTCCATTTTTAGGTTTGCCAGACAACAGCCTATTCTTATTAGATACCTGTAAGATCGATGACAAGTGGCCTCACCAGGTATTGGATATTCTTGATTGATCAGCATGTTTAGAGACCAGCTAAGAAGGATGTATGCTAATCAGCATCTATTCTGGGCAGCTGTGGATGTTATAGATTGTGCATTAAAAGTGTGGCGGAATTTCTTAGAGTGTTCTATTTAAAAAAATATGACAGAATGTTACGATTTTTCTTGATCTTTTTCCGTTATTACGTGTTAAATTAATACAGGAATTTTTAAAGTTTTTTTTATGAACGTAATTACACGAATTGATTTTTTTGTAAAGAAAAAATACTACGCAAATTTGGAATTTTGGATAAGAGTTGGAAATAGATAGTGATAAGAGAACTACATTCCCCAAGACTTTTCATTACAGTATTATTTCCTTTTCTTGTAAGCAAAGTTCTTAAGATTATAAAAGAACTAAATCGATATCTATACTCAGAAAGTGAATGCTAATTTAAAAAACTTTTGGAGAATAAATTTCTAAGGCAATATTATAAGGTCGAAGAAATCAGTGAAACTTGGATTTCTTCAAATTTGTCGGATGGGAAAGCAATTCAAATGAAAAGCATGCAAATGATTTATCATTATAATACACTATAAGTAAAATCTAATTTAAATTAATCGAACTTATTGGTTCAATTAAATATGAATAGTTTATGCTGATGGAAAAAAGTATAAGGTCGTCTTTTTTTTTCGGATATGCAAATTTTCTTTTGTCCATGAAAGCAGGAAATAAAAGACTATCTAACAATGCATTTAGGATTACTGTAATCTTCATCCGTGATATTGATATCAATGGCGAGGCCGAATCAATGGTCCGACGTACAACGTTGGAATAAAAACGTGTGGAAAGAGTGATGCCACTATTTTTTAGGTATATCGGTAAGTGTAAAACGGTAGTCAATAATTTCTTTAAGGGGTCATTTTTTTAAAAATATTTTCTAATTAAAATTGAGCTGAGAATTTAGGTATAAGTCTTTGTTTGTACATATTTGTACAATATAAAGTCATTTTCTTGGTCATTTTTTCAATTTTGACCTCACAATTTGCCGCGCAAGCCTAATCACAATGTGTTCAAATAGCTTTATGTTTAATATCATTTATTTTAGTTTTGGCTAAAGTTTCATAAATTTTAAAACTTGTTTTAAAATAAATATATCACGTAGAATTACATCTAAAACAAATTATACTCATACATTGAGTAGTTCAAAAATGACATGAAAGATCAAACTATGTTTTGTAGTACCTTCTTTGCACATTTTTAAGACTCCTGTGACCCCTTAATTGACGTCGCAGTAAAATCACACCAAATATACCTAAAATCTGGAAATATATAATTTATATATTTCTCTATATATGCTCAAATATCACTATGCTACTACTACTTCCAAAATCCTATAACCAGACAACATAATCCTTCCCGAAACCCAAAAAGCTTTCTTTAATAAAAGTTATTGACACGCTCCTGCAGAAATGAAATCCGGAAAAGCTCTCAAGGGTCAAGACCGATCAATCAGACCTAAGTTTGCAATACACTTTCTTCCTGTTTCCTTCGAGAGATCAACCAACGACATACATTGAGTACAGCTAATATCTTATAGTAAGAATATAGGTTGGGTATGGGACTAAGATGAGTACCTAATTGGCGAGAGTTGAATTAATGTCGCACTATAGCTACACGAGCTGTTGGCGACGGGTGACGTAAGGTAGAACCACAGTGAAGTGACGAGCTGGCACCGAGACAACCCAATGTAACATTTTAGGGCGACATCATACGTGGCTGGAATTTATTCTCATTCCCTCTACGCGAGTTATTTGTTGGGCTCTTCGGCTCTGCGCAAACCGTTTATAATTTGGCAATTACCAAGCCCAGGATTTTTCGCTTTCAACAGCTGTAACGAAAGAGCTTTCTGATTTTCGAAAATGGCTCCTCTTGCTGACGAATTTCCGAATTTTTGTGTTAAAAATTACCAAATTAAGCAATGATTATATTTTTCATTTCGAAACTCATGTAATCGATGCAAATAAACATCAGCACTGATAATCCGAGCTATATACGTTCCACTTAACTTCATAAGATATATAGATTTCGGAAAAATCAATTAGTCTAGAGACAAACTAATTATGTAAATCCCTTCGGTTTCGAACATCGTTCGACTGTATCGGAAAAAAAAACCGTTTTTATTTTTTAATGTAACATTATTAAAAATATTTATACTCATTCAACAACTTGAAACTCAGGTTTTCCGCGTATTATTTTTAAACACGCCGAGTTGATCGCCAAACCCACATGACTTGTGTAAGATATTGGTCCATTTTTAGGTTTGCCAGCTCGTAGCCTGTTCTTATTAGATACTTGTAAGATCGATGACAAGCGGCCTCAAGAGGTATTGGATATTCTTGATTGATCAGCATGTTTAGAGACCAGCTAAGAAGGATGTATGCTAATCAGCCTCTATTCTGGGCAGCTGTGGATGCTATAGATTGTGCATTAAAAGTATGGTGGAGTTTGTAAGAGTATTCTATTAAAAAAAAGATTTGATATAATGTGAAGCATTGATGTTGAATTTTTTTCCTTATTTACACGTTAAATAAAAGCAGGATTTTTTCTTTGAATGATGAAGAAATCCTAATGCCATATTTGATAATACTATAAATTAAGCACACATTTTCTTGGGAGGGGGTTAAGATATATTTTAAAGACACGTACCACTCACTAATTCCTAAATATTTAAACTATCAAAAACGATACTTTTTTCATTTCCACATGCAATATTGCATTACTTTTTATTCCTATCTTTTGTTACTTTTACTTTTTATTCCTATGTTTTGTTTTGCCTGATTTATTCATGATCCTTTTATTCAACGAATGAGTCATTAATTATCGCATTTTCATTCGAGAAAACATCCTTTTTATTATTTTTTTTTTTTTTTTTGTAATTAATTTCAATCTTATCTCATTTGCTAAACTATTTAACTCATACCCACTTTTTAAGCAATATTTTAATTGTTTTTGAACTTTTTGTAATCCATTTAAGTATAAAACCATCATATACTTCACTGCACATTCAAAACTCTTTATTTATAACCTGACCAATTAATTTGGTCGCAAATAATCGGTATTAACAATATCAATAGAATTACATCTCAAATATTTATGGATAATTTTGAAATTTTCTCTTCCACACATTGTTTCAAATTTTTATAAATTTGTGCAAACTTTGCTTGCAGCAATAGTCTTGATATTATTCGCCACATTATATAATATCTCAATAACTTCCTCGACATTTGTTTGTATATTATTATGAATTCCAGATTTTTTTTTTGTCGCGGATATCGAGCGATGGCCATATATTATTACGTTGAGTGGTTGACACTGGTATTGGCCTCGTCATTTGACAGTGATTCCAAATTACGAGGCTCAGCTAATAGTCCTTGTGTGGCTCTACCGCAAAGGCAACATCTCCGAACTGAAACTAAAATAATTAAAATTTCTAAAATTTCTCTAACACTTTTCGGTTATAAAAAGTGATTTTTTTCTTAACCCTATGGGGTTAAGAAACAACGTTCATAGCCTCATTTTTTATCCCTCCGGTTTTCAGAGAATACTTGAATGTCGTAGAATGTCGTAGATTTGACTGTGTTTTTAAATTTTTTTTACGATATTTTAAATAATAACACTGATTGTCCGTCAATGGTTCAATTACTAAATTTTTATGCTCCTAAATACATAACCCGAAAAAAATTGTCTTAATTAAAACCCATTATTTAAAAATAACCTTAATAACCAATCTATTTCACATTTCATTGACATAGTTAAACGTCTGCCCTCTCATAGAAAAATTATCAAAGAAAATATCGCTAAGTTAAAGTGGGACATAATTTCCCAATTTGTATAATTTTTTTTTTGATTTTTAATATTTGTATTTGGCTTTTAGTATTTAAGCAGAGACATAACATAGAGTGGACTGCGCATTCATAGTAAAGCTGTTTAGGGATGGAAAACCACAACCGGTTTTCAAAAAAACGGTGGTCCCGGTTTTGACTGAAAACCGGTTTTTTTGTATGAGGCCCTACGGAACCGAAAACCGGTTTTTTAGGGAAAAACCGATGGAAAATGGAAAAGCGGTTTTTTCTAAAAAACCGCCATTCCTTGCAGATTAGCATTATGTCCTAAACATCATAAATCGCCAAGAGGGGAAAGGTTGCTACATCTGGCAACTTAACGCTACCATTTCGTTACGAACTATTCCAAATTGTCGCCAGACCTGAATATCAGCTAGCAAACCGAAGTGGAGACTACCATCAAGATCCAAGTCACGTGGGTTTCTACCAATCACGGCAGCTTGAATTTTTTTAATGTTTTTGCAGACGATTTTTTGAGCATTGTTGATATTTTTCTCTTTTGGCTTTTATAACAAATATTTAATTACATTCTTTTAATCTCTGAGCTTGTTAACAATCGTGAATGTTGTATTTTAATTCAGTAACGTTTTGTGCAAGATGCCAAATGCTTGCGATTCTTGTGAATTCCTAATTGTAAAGAGGGGTATAAAAAAGGATTAGTCACACTTTCACGGGTAAAATTTATTTAGTTCTGCAGACTTTTAGTAATTGTGTGTTCTTCATAAACTATTATTTCTATCGAGGGAATTTATTCTAAAAGCTCTTTTATACTGAAGAATCATATTCATGATCAAATCAACGTTGTTAGAACTCTAATTGTAATAAATATTTTGGGTCAAGTCAATTAAATTAATGGTCTGAACATTGACAGCTTAGAAGTAGAATATTTTTTTTACAATTTGGCCAAAACGAAACCTGTTTTTGCAATCGTAGTTTTTGAGTTATTTATATTTAAAAAGTAGAGCATTTGTTGAATTTGTAACATATTGATGTGTTTTAGAAAGTTGATTTATTCCAGGTGAAATAAAGGAAGAAGCAATATTTCAAAAAAAAAAAGTTGATTTTTTTTTAAATCGGGCCGTTAGAACGAAAGTTATAGAGACGGAAGAAAATATTCACCATATCAATAACCAACTTATATTACAGCAACACTCTACGTAACCCTACTAATGTTCTTTTAAATTAATTTTTAAGAACGAGTCCACATTCAATTGTTCAAGTAATCTTAAAGAGACGCACAAAATCAAAGAAATTATCTGATATCTATTAAGAGGATCTTAAAATACTAGTGATTCATCCTTGCTCCTTTCCAAGCTTCTTTATCATAACATTAGATTGTCGGCCTCTGTGTTCAGGTCGTTGTTTAAAAACTCGCCAAATGGTAAACTCGCCATAGATGCGAGCCAAACGCGACACAGTCATGTGACTGTGTAAGTTAGATGTTTAGGACACTTTAGGTTTGCCAATGCGCAGTCCACTCTATGTTATGTCTCTGTATTTAAGTATTTGTAGGTAGGTTGGTTGGCAGACATATATTTTCTGGCTTGTGTGCTTGGTCGCAGGACCCGCTTATAAACCATCGTCAAGTAGGACAACACAAGACGCACACATACACAAATGACAGATGCTGTCATCTGTCGCCACCTCCACAATTTAGACATGTCCCTGAAGGGGAGATTAAGTATTTGTATTTGACTTTCTGTATTTTAATATTTTTATTCTTTGTTTTGATTTTTTGATGTTCCCTTTTAGATTTTTTCTATTTGTGATTTGTCTTGTCCTCTACCTGTAAATTGATTTTTATTTGTACTGTAGTTGCAAATAACTAAATTTAACGTATTTATTGTGCTATTTGTCCATAGGAAATACTCATATATATTAGTTATTATAACATGCAATTAATTTTTCCCAAGTCAAATTACTTCCCACTACATACTCTGCAACGTAATATTATACAACCAAAACTAAAAATCGAACTATCGAGTGCAGCACCGACGCGATTCCGAATCTATTTTTACCACATCCATACCTGTACCCACCCATGATACACCGAGCGTGCTATAATTCAATCCCATCTGGTTTCCCCAATATCCCCGAGGGACCACAACACAAAAAACAACCAAACTCGATCGGGATTAGGAAAAATCGTCCTGGACATGTCATGAGGAATGAGTTGTATTTATTTTCACTGGTGTATGAAACCGCTTATCGCTTTTCGGATCCCCTAGAGGCAAATGATGTGATATGAAATGGCTGGTGAGCTCGGTCGGATAAGATCTGTTCGAGGGAAGAATCCGCTTTGGATTTAGGGTAAAAACATAGTGGAGCGGCGAGTCAAGAGTCAAGCGGTGAGTCGAGCGGCGCATTTTTAAATCTTCCGTACATTCAAGTTGACGCGCACATAGTAGGGCGGCAAGCAGCGCTGCATGCATCGACATGAATCTTGACTCGCCGCTCGTAAAATCACCAACGATTTCTTTGAAGCGCTGCTCCAGTCGACTTGGGGCTTCCAGTGCAGTTGGTACTGCCTGTTTGTGAATTTTTCTTGATTTTAAGGTGAAAGTATTTAATTACACAAAATGAACGTGAAGTTGATCATTCTGTCGATACGGAATTGAGAATCAACAGCTGAATGACCATTACAATCGGTACACATTACATTAGACAAACTATTTAAGTAAGTTGGAGTAGGAAATAATTGTACAGATACGTTTTTTTATACTGTATAATATTGTTAGCATTTAGGTAGGGCAAGAAACAAGTTTTCTACCAAGCAAACTTTAATTAATGTCAAAAAGAGAGCATCTTGCTGACTAGATTCATGACATGAAGCTCTTTTCCCGCCGCTCTACTATGTGCATGTGAAGCGACGCTAGCATCTTGATTAAAAAACGCGCCGCCTGACTCGCCGCTTGACTCTTGACTCGCCGCTCCACTATGTTTTTACCCTTAGACGGATTGATAGGGTTTTCTAGGAGTGTTTGTTTATTTTAGTTTAGTTTGTGAATTGTCGTAGCACTAGAGCTACAAAAGGGCTATTGGCGACGGGCGACATATTTTATTCAAGTTTATTATATTCAAGTGGCGAGCCGACACCCAAGTAGGCACCCAACACAACCGCTAATTGCGACATCGTACGCAGCGTCAGGACTTTGAAGGGTATTTAACGTGCACTCCCGCCACGTATCGGACATTTTTGGCTGCACCAGTCGATTATAGTAAGTTGTTCTGGAGATGCCCGGAACGAACCTGGGATCTTCCGTATGCTAAGCGAATGCCTATCCGGCTGGGCTCCCCAGCTTGGCTCCCCTGGTTATTTCTTGTTGTTGGTGGTGGTGCCAACGCCAAAGGTCCGAGGATCGAGTCCTGGATTCGGCGAGGTTGACACAGCCTTTCATCCCGTAAGTGGGTTGATAAAATGATTTACTTGGTCGATAAAATTAATCTGCTTCGGAACTAAACACTGGGGTCCTGCGTGAGACTGACCACTTTACCGGGACATATGCCAAGCACCCCCATAGCCCTTGGTCAAGCAAGCTGGAATGGGCACGACAGGCCTTGGCCCACTAACGAGCCGTTGTGCCGATGAGGGTTTTTTTTAAGCAGCTAATACATAAAATGTGCATATTCGTGGATTTCTTATTTAAACTCTTCATATTACGAAAGCTTACGCGTTCGAAACAAGCAAAATCGAACTTTTTTACTATAATCTTTAGAAATTGGCTTTAGCTTTAGAAATTAGCTGGCCATGTTATGATATTGATGTTTCTTTCTCCAAACCGTTGTTTCTCTGTTCTATAAGAAGTAAACCGAATTCATTGTGCCTTTAGTAGGTAGATGATTCATTTAACATGAAAGATTCATCTTTTAAACCCCTCTCCTCTTTGATCTTATTTTATGTCCCTTGATACGGTCAACAACACCATGAATAAGAATATTTATCATTTTCAGATTAATACGTCAATATAATATGTTAAATTAATGTATATTATTACTGACGATCTAAAATCACGATCTGAACATAAAATAGCTAAGATAAAGCAGTCAGTCTGAATACGAATCTGCTGTGTAGTTTGGGGCAGGTATACACTCTTAAAACAAAAGAGTGAAATCCACTCCAGTAGGAGAAGTGCATTTTCGACGCTGGAGAGGGAGTGAATATTAACTCAGATTGAGTTAAAATCACTTGTTTGGAGTGATCCTGTAGCAGGTTTAACAAACAAAGGATCCCCTCCTATAGGGGAAAATCATTTTCGACACAGGAGAAGTGAAAACTAACTCAGACTGAGTTAAAATCGCTCGTTTGTTTTAAGAGTATGGATATAGGCACACCGAAATATCTGATTGCTTACACAAATATCAATGCCGAATCGTTTATGCAAATCTTATACGATAAACTGTATTAATGCATTTACTCCAAGTTGTATCACGCTTATTCAAATTCAAATCACGCTTATCATGGAGATAACTTCTCCATATTGCTGTGTAAGTGTATATGGAAAATGGCGTAACTAAAAAATTTAACTTTTGGAGTTAAAACTTAAAATACTCTAAATTTCGATCACATTTTTTACGCTTTTCAATGATGATCTGAAACTGTTGCGGTACAATTACCAGATATGTTACACTCTCATACAGACGAAATGTTATTGAAAGAAAAAATTTCGAAGATTTCCCCATAAAAAAAAGTATGTTTGTCAATATTACAAGTTTGGCTTGCAGAATTGTGTGGTTAATTTAGTTCCATTTTCATTCTTTGGAAACTCAAAATTTGGACTTTTTAAGGGGTCACAGGAGTCTTAAAAATGTGCAAAGAAGATATTACAAAGCATAGTTTGATCTTTCATGTCATTTTTTATCTACTTAATAAATGAGTATAATTTTTTTGTATGTAATTCTACAGGATTTATTTATTATAAAACAAGTTTTAAAATTTATAAAACTTTAGCCAAAACTAAAATAAATGATATTAAACATGAAGCTATTTGAACACATTGTGATTAGGCTTGCGCGGCAAATTGTGAGGTCAAAATTGAAAAAATGACCAAGAAAATGACTTTATATTGTACAAATATGTACAAACAAAGACTTATACCTAAATTCTCAGCTCAATTTTAATTAGAAAATATTTTTTAAAAAATTTAAAATCAAAATTTTTAAATTTTTATTATTTTTTTTAGAAAAAAGTTCTTAAAATAATTTCTATTTAAAATTGAGGTGAGAATTTAGGTATAAGTCTTTGTTTGTACATATTTGTACAATATAAAGTCATTTTCTTGGTCATTTTTTCAATTTTGACCTCACAATTTGCCGCGCAAGCCTAATCACAATGTGTTCAAATAGCTTCATGTTTAATATCATTTATTTTAGTTTTGGCTAAAGTTTTATAAATTTTAAAACTTGTTTTATAATAAATAAATCCTGTAGAATTACATATAAAAAAATTATACTTATATATTGAGTAGTTAAAAAATGACATAAAAGATCAAACTATGCCTTGTAGTACCTTCTTTGCACATTTTTAAGACTCCTATGACCCCTTAAACAGTTTTGTTAATTGTCAGATCCGCGAAACATTCATCTTTGTTATTACAGAAGATACTTACTACTTACTACATATTATAAATTCGATTATTTATCATTAAAAAGAAAATAGTAGTTTTAAAGAGAAATAGAAGTTCATTATATAAATACCTTGAAAATACTTTATACAAAATTATCTAATAATTAAAAAAAATTACAACGAAACATTTTTGTGCTTATATGAAAAACACATAATTTGCTTCGTTAAACTATGTTTCAACTGCGTAAACTTTTTTTAAAAAGGTAAACATATATAAATCCATTTTTACAAACTCTTCTCTGCCTTGTTAAAATTTAACAAAGTGAACAAAAAGCAATAATACAATAACTAGTTAGTTCTAAAATTTTGGTGGAAAAGAAAAAAAACAGTTTTCAGAAACAAAAGTCAAACCCCTTTACCCCTTTTCAGACATTTACAGAAAGTTAATGACTTTGTCAACAAATTAAAGACAAATAAACTTTTCGGTACTTGGGTTTCACGTACCAGACAGTAGTTGACTTACAATAGGAGGAGTTTTTTTTGCGTTAGACTTTTCTTTACCCACTATAGAATAACTGTTTTTAGAGAAATATAAATGGCTTTTAAAGCTTACATAATATGTATTTTTTATTCTGCTTTAAATGTTGATTTTATCGTCACACAAAGTATTTAAGTTTAATTAAAATGAAATTAATAATACATTTTTGTGTTGTATTACGCTCGAATGAATGTTAAGAATTAGGATTTGAGTTTTCAAAAGTATTTTAAAAATAATAAAATGATAACTATTTATTACTTCGAGCTACCCGAAAAACCGTTTGCGTTCAAGATAAAAAAAATTTAACCTTACCAACGCAACCCTATATTAAAAAACTACTCAAAAACTAGTCCCATATCTTTACCTGCATCTTTACTTCCATAAAACAATTTGTCTACTACAGCTGACATATTTTGTAAATAAAAATGTCAAAATGTGTAGTCCAGCACATTCTTTCCTACCAATAAATATAACACGATTTTTGTTGCCCCGAGGTCACATATCAATTGAATCTTATTTGTCAAGTGTATCTCCAATACAAAAATGGCCGTTGTCAAAATGTCCAAACAAATCAATATGTAGGTAAAGTTATTTTCTTTCGAATAGATATTAAAAAAAGAGACTTTATTAATGAAGATACAGAAAAATTAAGCTACTGCGTGAAAAATAAAATGGTTGGAATTATGAAGTCCATTGATTTATTTTAATTTATTTTGCAATTAATGTATTGACTAAAATTGCTTTTTTTTACATTTATTTTAATAATTTAAACTATTGAACATAATAGCCTTCTAAAACTATATGGCAAAAAATAAAGTTACAAAAGAAGCTGCACACAAATCGTTACAACTTTTTACAGTTCAATAAAACTGCATGAATTCATTAAAACCTAAAATTCATCATCATTCGTATAAC
Source organism: Hylyphantes graminicola (assembly GCA_023701765.1). NCBI lineage: Eukaryota > Metazoa > Arthropoda > Arachnida > Araneae > Linyphiidae > Hylyphantes > Hylyphantes graminicola. The sequence goes on from CM043121.1 coordinate 49,553,167, forward strand.
AATTACTAAAATAAAAATCCAAGAAAATAACTTTTCTACTATTTTGGACAAAGTATGGAAAATGCACTCATTTAATAACGAAAACCATTATCATAAATTATCATGGAATATCCATTTTACATCACAAACCATTGTCAAGTTCGGAAACTTCATATCGGAAAGCTGAAAATATAGAACACATTCTTTTATAGCGGTCGAAATTTGAACTTTGTTAAAATATTCCAATTTCTTCGCACATATGCTTGCCATGGATTACATTTCTAGAAGGAAAACATATGTAAGGTACCAACCACGAATAATACAAGTTATTATGTTGTCCTTTTGTGACACTCAGAAAGGCAAATTATCATAAGAATTTACGGCTCCATAAATTTCTCGAACTCAAACTTGTAGTTTATACGACAGAATATTAGTGTAATGGAAGCCACTGCATTAAATCTGAATTTAAACTTGGTTCTCAAACTTAGGAGAATACAACAAGCATTATGCAACTTAGTACTAATATTTCTTCTTGGAAGAACTAAAAGGAGAAATATAAAAGGTTTAAAACAAAACTTAACCCTGAAGGCAATTAATATTTTTTTTAATAGTAAATGTTTTTTCAAGTTATTGCACCTAAATTAAATACAATTGGGTTGTTTTTTTGTTGTGAATGTTTAGCAGCTCTACATCTACACTCCACGCCAACCTAACTTGGGTAAAAACAAAGAGTAAAAAGGTAAAGGGAAAAGCATGGTTGGTCCGTTAGGTGGAAACTCCTGTAAGGTAATATTTACGTACAAAATTATCCGATTACAATTTAACCAAAAAACACTCTTTTATTCGGATAAAATTGAAAGTTTTTCTCAAATAATATTCAAATCCGTTTGACCTTAAACGAAACTAATGCTTTAAATATGTTTTCTGGATGGATTCACGGATAATTTATGAAACTCTTTACATGAGAGGAAGGATTTTCTCCATAGCATATTTCTATTTACCCAACTAAGGTTAGCAAGGAGTGTGGCATTCTTGTTTTCATTTTTTGTCTGAAATTACTTTTCTGCCAGTATTCGTGAACGGGAGTTTACTAAGAATATTTGACTTATTAAATTTTTAATATACCAACTTTTGTGTGTGCTGTTGATTGTGCAAATCATTTATTTCTATGCAAGTTTTCTGGAACAAAAGTTTATTTTCATCTATGATAGTCGTTGAGAAAGAATCCGAAACAACTAATAGAAAAACATTACACGGAAAAATGAAAACAAGAGCGTTGCATCATCTGAAACATTCCCATTGAGTAGTTAACTGATACTACACCAAAACCGACCTTAACTTTGCAGTATACAAATGTTCTACGAGAAAAAGGGTAAATAGTTCTCATTTTTGAAAGCGAGAATCGAATACAAAAAGGTATTTCACATTCAATAAACAAATTTATTTGTTATTTCAAGACATACATTTATTATTTTTATTAGTTTAGCTTCAGTTAGAGTGTTATTTTAATTATTTTTTTCCTTCGATTTTGACGTAACAAGGCGGACGAATATCAGGGTCGAAGGAGCAGCCAATAGGAGCAGGCGAAATTTCGGCGCCAGCAGCGTTGTTTACGCAGATTCCTCCGCCTAGTTCATTTCTCTGCTGCAAACTTAAGCTCGGTTTTGGTGTAAGTCAAACGTTTTAAATTTTTTGAACCATTTTTTCATTTTGTAAAAGTTTTCGCATAAATGTTTAAAATCCAAAATATATTTTTTGTTATATAATTGCATAATCCCGGCTCTTAATATTTTTTAATAATTGTTTATTGTAAATTGTAACATATTTTTTAGGCAAAATACCTATCACACTTACTGCTAAAAAAACTGTACGAATTTTCGAAAGGCCTTCGAGATTCTCTGATACTCATGCTATGATAACCAACAATACTTGCAATCGAAAGCTGAAAACTAATTTTCATCCATTTAACCATCTAATGCATACTGTTGCCATATGGCAACATAATCTGCGTTATTGTATTAAAGTACTACTGAATTAATATTACTTATTGTATTAATCTACTTTATTGTATTAAAGTAGAGCTCCCGCTCAACAAATCTGTGTTTTCTTCATTTATTACATTTTATTTTGAAGTTTTAGTTACTAATGACCCTTATACAGTAGTAACAGTGAATTCAAAATTAAAGAGTTTAGTACTAAATACAATTAAATTGTTTTGAAAAAATAATTATAGTTCAAGAGGGTTATTTTAAAATATATTTAGTAGTTTTCTAGTCGTTTTTATCAAAATTGGAATTTTGAAGTTGGTTTTTGCCATATGGCAAAAATTTTAAAAATTGAAATTATTTAAATTCTAATGCAGTTACTTTTTCAGTATTTTTCCCATATGTATGAGTATTAAAGATACAAATATATTTTCTGTAATGAAAAACATTCATGCATTAAAGGGTTTTAAGCAAAAAAAGTTAAAAATATGCACTAACATCAATGTAAAACAAAACATCTATTTAAGGGGTCTAAGGAGTCTTAAAAATGTGCAAAGAAGGAACTACAAAGCATAGTTTGACCTTTCATGTAATTTTTTAACTACTCAATATACAAGTATAATTTTTTTTATATGTAGTTCTACAAGATTTATTTAATATGAAACAAATTTTAAAATTTATGAAACTTTAACCAAAACTAAAATAAGTGATATTAAACATAAAGCTATTTGAACACATTGTGATTAGGCTTGCGCGGCAAATTGTGAGGTCAAAATTGAAGACATGACCAAGAAAATGACTTTATATTGTACAAATATGTACAAACAAAGACTTATGCCTAAATTCTCAGCTCAATTTTAATTAGAATTTATTTTAAGAACTTTTTTCTAAAAAAAATTATAAAATTTTTTGAATTTTGATTTAAAATTTTTTTTAAAATTATTTCTAATTAAAATTGAGCTGAGAATTTAGGCATAAGTCTTTGTTTGTACATATTTGTACAATATAAAGTCATTTTCTTGGTCATGTCTTCAATTTTGACCTCACAATTTGCCGCGCAAGCCTAATCACAGTGTGTTCAAATAGCTTTATGTTTAATATCATTTATTTTAGTTTTGGCTAAAGTTTCATAAATTTTAAAATTTGTTTCATATTAAATAAATCTTGTAGAATTGCATATAAAAAAATTATACTTGTATATTGAGTAGTTCAAAAATGACATGAAAGATCAAGCTATGCTTTGTAGTTCCTTCTTTGCACATTTTTAAGACTCCTTAGACCCCTTAAATGACCTATTTCAAGAGAACAATGCGTGAACATATCTTTTGAGATTATTCTGTGTTAATTTTTAAGGTGGCCCCTTTTAATTTTTAACTCATATTTATGCATTTTAGCATTCTGTATATTAGGGTGGGCCGAAAAAAACTTTAATTTATTTCGGATCGCTATAGTGCGGAAAAGTTACCATCGGTAAAGACATGAAAAATGTACTATTTGTTATTTTTTTATGACTAGATCTTCCGTTCGCGCAATGCCATCAAAGTTGGCAAAAATTGTCAAAAACCGTAATTTTTCATAATTTTTTTAAACCCAATGTATGATTTTAATTGCTTTCCTATATCATGTTGTATGATTAAAATTAAAAAAAAAAAGTTAAAACTTGGAAATTTAGCAAAAAATACGAATTTTCCTAATTTTATACTAAGTTGAGTGGTCGGAAGATCTGACACAAATGTATAATAACTTATTCATAATAAATGCTATAATATATAGTATAATAAGTACTATAATATTTGGATTTCACATACTTTTAGTAGTTAATTCATGATATAGGAACGTAATTAAAAACATCTGCCTTGTTTAAAAAAAAATTATAAAAAATTACAGTTTTTAACAATTTTTCGCCAACTTTGAAGGCATTGCGCGAACGGAAGATATGGTAATAAAAAAATAATAATTAGTGCATTTTTCATGTCTTTACCAATGGCAACTTTTCCGCACTATAGCGATCCGAAATAAAATAAAAAGTTTTTTCGGCTCACCCTACTGTATATACAATGATGTTTTACAATATAATATAGGTTCCGTCAATGTGTTATTTCAAAGAGCTATTTGTCAATTCCCAAATGTAAACAGAAATGATAACGTATTAACTTTGAAAATGACTATGTACTGTTGGGAAAAGCCTTAAGTTTTTTTAGAGTCTTTTTTGAAGAACCTGGTCCCAAAAAGCAAAAACCTATGCAACGAAAACTGATACAGTGCGAAATGTCCAGGGAAATTATTGTATTGATACCATTGTAGATCGGCTCTTTTCTTGTAAAGTACAGAAATAGAGTAGAAATGTTCATATTTACCAAAGAAAAGTATTTGTATACATATAGGGGTTTCATATAATCTTTTTTAACAACATTAAAGTTTGTATTGTTTACATTATTTTAAATATTTACGTGATTATCCCATGTATATTCACAATTATATCAATCAACTATTTATCTGACAATTTTTTTTTCACTTCCGAGTGTCGGTCTTGAATATATTTTTTTCATATAAATATAAAAGATTCAAGTTTCTTGTACAAAATTAAAAATTCACTGCATTTTGCTCAAATTACGTCAAAATTTTGTTATTTAAGCTTTAAAACTCTTTCCTCAGTATGCTAATAGCCCTCGTATATGTTAATAGCTCTCGTGTAGCTCTAGTGCGACGATAATTTAAGCCTAACCTAAGAATGCTTTCTCATTTGTTTAAGGGGTCATAGGAGTCTTAAAAATGTGCAAAGAAGTACTACAAAACATAGTTTGATCTTTCATGTCATTTTTGAACTACTCAATGTATAAAAATAATTTTTTTATATGTAATTCTACAAGATTTATTTATTATAAAGCAAGTTTTAAAATTTATGAAACTTTAGTCAAAACTAAAATAAATGATATTAAACATGAAGCTATTTGAACACATTGTGATTAGGCTTGCGCGGCAAATTGTGAGGCCAAAATTAAAAAAATGACCAAGAAAATGACTTTATATTCTACAAATATGTGCAAACAAGGACTTATACCTAAATTCTCAGCTCAATTTTAATTAGAAATTATTTTTAAAAATATTTAAAATCAAAATTTTTAAATTTTTATTAATTTTTTTAGAAAAAAGTTCTTAAAATAATTTCTAATTAAAATTGAGCTGAGAATTTAGGTATAAGTCTTTGTTTGTACATATTTGTACAATATAAAGCCATTTTCTTGGTCATTTTTTTCAATTTTGACCTCACAATTTGCCGCGCAAGCCTAATCCCAATGTGTTCAAATAGCTTCATGTTTAATATCATTTATTTTAGTTTTGGCTAAAGTTTCATAAATTTTAAAACTTGTTTTATAATAAATAAATCCTGTAGAGCTACATATAAAAAAATCATACTTATACATTGAGTAGTTAAAAAATGACATGAAAGATCAAACTATGTTTTGTAGTATCCTCTTTGCACATTTTTAAGACTCCTGTGACCCCTTAACTCTTGTATAGTCTCTGAGTTAAGAAACTAGTAATATTCATGCACAGGGTGGTTATAAAATAACGCTCGTTATTCGGAGTGGTCTGTAGCTTGAATGAATAATCCAAATGCATCAAAAATTGAGACACTTACTGATCAAGAAGGGGGGAAAAGAATGGAATCATAAAAGATAGAATCCTAAAAAATAATCATAAAAAACAAACTCGTCGCTTGACCAGGGTTCTAAATTACGAGGCGTTGTCAATTATGGCCATTTACGGCCAACACATGCAATTACGCCTCGTAATTTAGAACCTTGGTCAAGTGACGAGTTTGTCTTTTATAATTTCCTTCTCTCCCCCCCCCCCCCCCCACCTTCTTGATTAGTAAGTGTCTCAAAGTTTTTTGCATTTGGATTATTCATTAAGGGGTCTAAGGAGTCTTAAAAATGTGCAAAGAAGGAACTACAAAGTATAGTTTGATCTCTCTTGTAATTTTTTAACTACTCAATATACAAGTATAATTTTTTTATATGTAATTCTACAAGATTTATTTATTATAAAACAAATTTTAAAATTTGTGAAACTTTAGCCAAAACTAAAATAAATGATATTAAACATAAAGCTATTTGAACACATTGTGATTAGGCTTGCGCGGCAAATTGTGAGGTCAAAATTGAAAAAATGACCAAGAAAATGACTTTATATTGTACAAATATGTACAAACTAGGACTTATACCTAAATTCTCAGCTCAATTTTAATTAGAAATTATATAAAAATAAATTTAAAATCAAAATTTAAAAAAATTATTAATTTTTTTAGAAAAAAAGCTCTTAAAATAATTTCTTATTAAAATTGAGATGAGAATTTAGGTATAAGTCCTAGTTTGTACATATTTGTACAATATAAAGTCATTTTCTTTTTCATTTTTTCAATTTTGACCTCAAAATTTGCCGCGCAAGCCTAATCACAATGTGTTAAAATAGCTTTATGTTTAATATCATTTATTTTAGTTTTGGCTAAAGTTTCATAAATTTTAAAATTTGTTTTATAAAAAATAAACTTTGTAGAATTACATATAAAAAAATTATACTTGTATATTGAGTAGTTAAAAAATTACATGACAGATCAAACTATACTTTGTAGTTCCTTCTTTGCACATTTTTAAGACTCCTTAGACCCCTTAAAGCTACAGACCACTTCGAATAGTGAGCGTTATTTTATAACCGCCCTGTATATGTCCTCCTAGTTGCAATAGAATTATGTCGTAAGAGCTACGCGAGGGATATTACACCAAATTCGATGGAAAATAATGTACAAAAGATTTTAAAAGCTCTTTTATGATCATTTGACATTAGTTTCAAAGAGTTGTCGATGCTTGGTAGAGGTTAGGTTAGGTTTGAATTATCGTTGCACTAGAGCTATACTAGGGCTATTGGCGAAGGGCGTCGTATTTTCGAACCAAGGTCAAGTGACGAGCCGACACCTGAATAGGCACCCAACGCAACCGTCAAGGGCGACATCGTAAGCAGTGTTAGGTCTTGGAAGGATATTTAACGGGCATTCCCTTGCACGGGGTACTATTCGTCGGACATTTTTGACTGCACGGGCCGTTTATAGATGCTTGTTACAGACCCTATTCGTCTGCTTCAATACAATGTAGACTGCACTGTTTTTGTTCTGTAAGATTTAACTTATTTTATTTATAATTCACAAAGTTCCCAAAACTTTTTTCGAACCGAAAAAAACCGTTGCACAAACCACTTAGCCGAACTAAGAAATATCAAAAATACCCTTGATAACCTTTCAGGTCTTGAATGGCAACAGAAATAGTGATTAAAAATTATTTTGCAGTGTCGTTTAGTGAACCAATGTAACGTGAGCCCAGAGCATCTATCGAAGGAAAAGAAAAGAAAGCAGGTTAAAATTACATCACCCGAAACAAGCTAGTTGCACTATAATACTCATTGAAGTCAACTGGAAAAAGTAATACTAGTTTTCATTCTTATTACAAAGCATTTGAAATAATATCCTCATTTTGCATGAACTGATGCAATTTTTATCAATTAATCTCAGCCAAATACTAGATTTGAATGTTAATATTGAACATACATTACGCTAATTAAATACGTTCCGCAATCTAAAAAAAAAAAATTAACGTATTACACAACCGGAATTAGTTTCATAGAAATGAATAAATTATGTGACTAATTAAATGATGATACGAATGTTTTTAATATTAATTACTGTCTTCGTTCACATTAATGCATAACATAAGAAGTGTCATATTTACTCTATCAAATTAGACAATATATAAGTCTTTTCTGTTTTTTATTTTGAAAAAATATTCTATTTTATACGACTTACAATAATAATTTTATACGACTTTCTAAAAATACATCAATGAGGTTCTTTTTTTTAATATTCATAAACAATTTATTAGTGTAGTGTTCAAGTATAAGTATCCATAGTAATAAAATTTCTAATTATGTTTCCGACAAATAATATTTGTACACTTACTGTAATTTTATTTTAATTATAGAACCATTCATTTATTAAATCAGTTTCGAAAGTGTTAAGGAATTAGTTATTCAAAATACAATTTTATAACAGGAAATATTTGTCATGTATTAGTTCTAATGATTGAATTAAAGAATTATTTTCTTTGAGCAACGAACATATAATTAACTAGCAGTATGGTCCCGCCTTGCTGGGAACCCGTTAACTTAATGGAAAATGGGTGTCGTAAAGAATATTGAAAAGTTGTTTTCTGCTTCAATAAGATTGACTACCGGAAATTTAGCAAAACCAGTGGTTTGTCAGATTCGAACATTAAGGCGGGATAGTACCGATTAAGGCAACTCAACTTGGCCGAAGGCGACATCTGGTGAAGATATTGGAACTGTCAAAGAGGGAGGGTCAGAGAACTCGGAGACCAGCAAATCACAATGCTCAATTAATTGATTGACGTATTTATCTTGATTATCTCTGATTTCAGCCCTTCTATAAGTAGCCGATTGGTCACTTGGAAACTATTTTTTCTAAGCCCCTCCCTCGTCAACCAATCTTACACACCCAATGAGAAATCCCCGCCTTCGCCCTGGGTGTAATTTCTCTCTCTGTATCAGTACAAATTCTGTCTACGTCTGTCTTACTTGACGAAGGTTTATAAGCGGATCTCTCATCAAGCGCACAAGCCGGAAATACATGTACCAACCAACCATCTTCCCTCCGAGAAAACGGGATGACATACTTAGTTTGCAGGTTAATTGAATTACGTCGCTCTAAATCTACACTTGAGCTATAAGCAACCTTAAGGGGTCACAGGAGTCTTAAAAATGTGCAAAGAAGATACTACAAAGCATAGTTTGATCTTTCATGTCATTTTTTAGCTACTCAATAAATGAGTATAATTTTTTTATATGTAATTCTACAGGATTTATTTATTATAAAACAAGTTTTAAAATTTATGAAATTTTAGCCAAAACTAAAATAAATGATATTAAACATGAAGCAATTTGAACACATTGGGATTAGGCTTGCGCGGCAAATTGTGAGGTCAAAATTTTAAAAAATGACCAAGAAAATGACTTTATATTGAACAAATATGTACAAACAAAGACTTATACCTGAATTCTCAGCTCAATTTTAATTAGAAATTATTTTAAGAACTTTTTTCTAAAAAAAATTAATAAAAATTTTAAAATTTTGATTTTTAATTTTTTTACAAATAATTTCTAATTAAAATTGAGCTGAGAATTTAGGTATAAGTATTTGTTTGTACATATTTGTTCAATATAAAGTCATTTTCTTGGTCATTTTTTCAATTTTGACCTCACAATTTGCCGCGCAAGCCTAATCACAATGTGTTCAAATAGCTTCATGTTTAATATCATTTATTTTAGTTTTGGCTATAGTTTCATAAATTTTGGAACTTGTTTTATAATAAATAAATCTTGTAGAATTACATATAAAAAATTATACTTATACATTTAGTAGTTAAAAAATTACATGAAAGATCAAACTATGTTTTGTAGTACCTTCTTTGCACATTTTAAAGACTCCTATGACCCCTTAAGGGATTTTTGTCAACGTGCCTCGTAATTTTGAAGTGCCGTTAAAAAGATGCTTTTATCTGACTGGGAACCGATTTGCGATATTCCTTTCGCTACGAAAGATTTTTGCTTCCTCGTAATATTTGATAGGAATAACATTATCGAATCCATAGTTGTTCGGGCGCTTTGGGGCGCTTCAGTAAGAAAAGGGATATTGTATAAGACTATCTGCCATTGGACCACAATGGATTTAACGATCACAAACCGTCTCTAGACGGTATATATTCGATTGATTTTTTGATTCATTGGAGGTTAGGTTAGGTTTTAATAATCTTCGCACCAGAGCTACACGAGCGACGGGCATCATATTTTAGAACCACAGTCAATTGACTAGTCGACATCTAAGTAGGCACCCAACGCAACCGGTAAGGGCAACATCGTACGCAGCGTAAGGACTTTAGGGGATATTTAACGTGCATGAGTAGGCACCCAACACACAACCGTTAAAGGCAACATCGTACGCAGCATTGGTACTTTAAAGGATATTTAACGTGCACTCTCTTACACAAAGTATTATTCGTAGGATATTTTTTAGCTGCACGGGCCGGATCCGAACTAAAATAGCACAAATTCACTCTGAATTGAAGGAGCTCTCTGAATTGAGGAGCTTTGTCAATTGAAATTGTATTGTGGTGTTTGGAATTGAAAGATACTTCAATGCATTCATGGTTTTTAAAAAAAAAAAAAACAAGTTGGTTTGTTACAGAATCTGTCACTTTGTTCACAATGTCAAAAAGGTCCGATTCTATAGGATGACTAACGGCCAAAACAATCACTAGTGGGTACTTTTTAAGACTCCTATGAAGGCACTTACTTATCAAGGAGGGAAAGAATGGAACCATAAAAAAAAAACTCTTCACTTGACCAGGATTTTAATTACGAGGAGTAATTGGATGTGTTGGCCGTAATTTGCCATAATTGGCTATGCCTCGTAATTTAGAACCTTGGACAAGAGACGAGTTTCTTTTATATGATTCCATTCTTCTTGGAAAAAAAACTCGTCTCTTGACCAGGATTCTAAATTACGAATTGTAATTAGCTGTGTTGGCCGCAATTGGCCATAATTGATGACGCTTCGTAATTTGGAACCCTGGTCAAGAGACGAGTTTGTTTTTTATGCTTATTTTTTATGATTATTTTTTAGGATTCAATCTTTTTTATGAGTCCATTCTTTTCCCCCCTTCTTGATTAGTAAGTGTGTTAATTTTTGATGCATTGTGATTATTCATTCCAGCTACAGACCACTCCGAATAGCGAGCGTTATTTTATAACCACCCTGTATTTAATCAAAGATTATTAATCAAAGATGCACTCGGCTGGGGAGCACAGTCGTTTACGGCGTTTGCCTTGCATGTGAAAGGTCCCAGGTTCGGTTCGGGCATGTCCAGAACAACCACCGACCAAACCAGACCAGAGACGTGAACGCACGGTAAATATTCCACAAAGTACCAACACTGCGTACGATGTCTCCTTGAACGGTTGCGTTGGGTGCATACTCTGATGTCGACTCGTCACTTGACCGGGGCTACGACGCCCGTCGCCAATAGCCCTCGTGTAGCTCTAGTGCGAAGATAATTTAAAATAACTTTACTAAACTAAATTAGAACACAACAGATGAAAATACTTCGCTTTGAGAGTGAAACCGAAACATCTATTGAAATAGCGGAAAATGAAAAACTGAAAAAAAAAACCTAATATAAAACAAGCCAATACTACTGCCTAATGCCCAAACAGAGTTAAAAATGTCGCAAAAAACCTTTTTGAAAGAAATTCAAAATTAAAACAAAAACTTCAAGAAATATTGTTTTTTAGGATTTAAACTTGAATTAATATTTCAACAAAAATTAGTCCAAAATTTGTGCAATCACACTTTGTAATGCTTTTTATAAGATCCACGTTCCCAAAACATTTATCAAGATCTTTTAAATAAATCATAGATAAATCATATTAAGATTTCGAATCTAATAGAATGAATCTATGCTGCTTAATTTTTTTAATACTTTTAAACTGGAAGCGATAGTAAAAAATCTCTTTGCATTTTCGAAATCAGCCTCCAAAAACACACAGACACACTCAATTGAAACTTTAGCTTACAGACAAGAAGTTAAAACTCGCTGACTCTTAAAATTGAACTACACGTACCTTATCTTATTGGAGTTTTAGCTCATTTAAATGCAAGGGGAGGAGCCTATGTTACCAGTGGGAGGAGCTTATGTTCTACTCATAGGGGGCGCCACTTCCTGGATAAGGGAATTTCATAATTTCTTTGCCACTTTTCGACCCGAAAAATGCAAATAATTTCACACTTTTTTTTTTCATTGCGAAGGAAATTTAAAGTTCTACGTCTCTATCTTCTCAGTTTTTCAAATTTCGACCTTGTTCATATTTTAAAAATGTTTCTTAATAATCAAAAAATTATTTTAACCAATTTCAAAAAAATGAAAAGATAGAGACCTGCAAATCATCTGCATGTATCATATAAAAAAAACCGTTTGAAAAAATATTCAATACAGCCGGAGAAATGTGGCAAAGTTTTTATTTTTTTCCCATAGGATTAACACAGAGAGAAGCCTTCGCTTGAGGGGTCGATTCTCGGTACTATTCCCCCTTAATGTAGAAGAACTTGAGGATACAAAATGTTTGCACTGCTTCCGTCATTCTGATAACATATTTGGCGCAAAAATGAAGATTCAACAGTCTTTGATAGTTTGGTACAGCTCTAGAACACGATGACTTGGTAACAGCCAGAAAAAAACCCCCCAAAAAAAAACTCTTAGGTCAGTGGCACATTTTTGGTAATAATTTGGCGAGAAAATATAGATATAGCTACAAACCCTGACATTTTCAGGTCAATCACGATGATCTTGGAGAAACCAACCAGATTAATTATTTAAACAAAATAAATTTTACCCTTCTGGCGCTTTTTTAGGTAACATTTTAGCAAGTGTGGCAATGCATTTGGCGAAAAAATGAAGACATTAAATAATCATAAACAGACCTACCGCGATATCCTTGAATAAATTATTTTTTAAATAAATAATGTAGTTTCTAAATATAATGGCAAAAGAATAAAATAAACATTTCAAATTTGAATTATTTTGAGCGAGCTTAATTTAATTTCTTAAGCCAATGACAACGCGAAAGAAAAAAGCTATCGGATTTGAGCGAAAGTGGTGTATTTTTTCCCAGTTATTTCGAGTTTTCTCTAAAAATAGAACAAATATGAAAAAACTAAGCCTCAGGTGCACACGTAGGTATTAAAAGGAATCTATATTAAAAATTTCGAATTTTTTAGAGCATTCTAAGTAGGTGTTTTGCGATCCACAGACATACATACACACAGACAGACTCTTTCTTTTATTATTATAGATGAAATAATTTCTTCTCAGAATAAATTTGCTCATAATTTAGCTTGAGATTAATATAATAGATAAAGAAAATAATATCGTACTTCTATACATATCTTAATTAAAATCAAAAATAGCTAGCTATAAATGAAAGTTGATACCTTATTTTGAAAAGAAATCGTATTATTTATTTTTTATTAACTACAAAAGAGTGTTACATATTAGTTTCAGAAAATTCCTGTATGTTTAGGTTGTTTGTTACGCATTACTTTAATTTACAGTTTACTGATTAATATTTGGGAATATAAGTGTGACATTAGAGCAAATATAACGTGTACTCCCTCTATAAGCGGTATTATTTGTCGAACTCTTTGACTACACAAACCATTTTTATAAGTCGGTAGTTCAAATAACTACCGACTTATAAAAATGGTTTGTGCGCAATCCAGGGACTTTTTGCATGCAAAGCAAGCATCTAGACTGGGCTCCACGTTCCCCTTGCAAACGGAGAAATGCTAAATACTCATATTGATTTGAAATGCAGCAATACTGTATTGAAGACCTGAAGTTTTAAAAGGTACGTTTGAAATACAGTGTTCTGCAAATCCTTATAAACGTATTGAACTGTTAAAATATTCAAAGAAAAATTCTCTCCGAACATATATTGAGAACATGTTTTATTTCTTCAAAGTATCTGAAAGACAAGCATTTGCAAAAGGGTCTTATCAACTAGCCATGTTCCCATGATACCAAAAAGAGAACTTTTGCAGACAAAAAGATAAACATACAATTTCAGTAAACATTGGGCAGTTTCCTATTTATTTGTTTACTATTTGCGTCCATTTTTTAATTTATACTACGAACTATATCACGAGTTTGTCACGCAACACAACTACATGTATAATTATGAATTTTACACATTAATCAAACACTTAGTCATAAACAACTCGATTCAACAAAGGAAATATTATTGAAATATATGTCAATATATTTACAGACAAGACTTAAATAGCAAAAAATCCTTTTTAACGTTATTGGAGAGTGTTGTACCTTGGGACGCTTGTACCTTGGGACACTGACAATTTCTAAGAATCTATTGGCAATATTCATACATTGCTTATTTCCAATAGTAGCCTTAACCAACAGACATCATCATAATAAAATTTAACACTAGCATCATTGAATTGATGAAATGGTGACAAAAAATAATATTTCATTACCCCAAAGTAAATATTTTTCTCGTTCTAATATAATTTTTTACCTTAGTACTCTTACAAAAAGTCAACTGCATTTTATTTTCTTCATAAAAGAGAAGATTTTAAAATATTTTGGTTATGAGAAAATAAGGATAATGCATTTGGATTGGCCACTATCTTGCTTTTATTTAAACCATGTAGTGTGTTGTACCTTGGGACAGTATTAATAATTTGATTAAATTCTTAATAATTTGGATAAATAAAAATATATTATTTATTTTAAAAGCAATTCTACAAAACATGTAAAATACAACTCAGCTTTGTTTTGGATATATTTTATAATTATTGAAGTTTTAAAATATAATTCTGGCAACACCTGATAAATCTTTTTCCTTCCGTGTGATGAAATGTTCTGAAGAGCACATTTTCTGATGTATTTTGAAATAGAGTTTGTTTCCTGACACAAATTAGTTCAAGTGTATGACTATTGAATGAATTATAAAGCATGTCCCAAGGTACAGCTGGGGAAAAAAAAAAACGAATCACCCCTCGTTTCTCGGCTGGTATTGATCAAGGAGTTTTGTGTAAGGTGTCGATTTTCAGGAAATAGCGTGAGGAATTGGGAACAGGCAACAAAAATTGTTATAGGGGTCGTCTACATATTAAAATGAGTACCAACTTTGAAAATTCCAATGGCAACACCCAATTTTTTTTACATAAAAATGTTCAGCACCCTCAAAATACCCCATGTTTAAAAAAGAATTATTTATTTTGCATTATTTGCTGAGATTTTAAAGCCTTAATTTTGAACTCGGTAAGGGGCAAATCTCCTAAGTGAAAAAAGGTAATATTTTGGTTGTGTCTTTTCAAAACGACAAGCTAAAAAAGGGTTAGCATAATTTCGCCAACGGATGCTATAAATTAACTTTCTTCAGTAATATTGGGATTTTTCGAATGTTTTTTTTTTTTTTTTAAATTTTGGATTTTGGGATCAAATTCAGAAATTAAATAAAGGCTTGAAAATGAAAAGTTTTAATTTTAAATTAAGTCGCATATACGGTTATTTATAACGAACAGATTTTCAAATGCTATTAGTTACAATCAGATTGAAAAACATTATTACACTTATACTTTAAACTTTTTATGCAAATTTTTGTTTCATTCGAAAACATTGTTGCAGAAATTTTGTTTAAAATTCGTCGCACTCTATCGGCAATATCGGCCCAGTGGCTTGCTGGTAGTGCTTATTTCGCATTGTCACGCCACAGGTCCGGGGATCGAATATCGGATTGGGCGAGGTTGACCCATCCTTTCATCCCTTAAGTGGGTCGATAAATTGGGGACCACGCATGCTTGGGGAACTAAATGCTGGGGGTTCCGCGTGAGGCTTTCCACATTACCGGGACATATGCCTTGCACCCCAGAGCCCTTGTATCGCGGAAGCTGAAATGGGCACAGCAGGCCCTGGCCCACTAATGGGCTGTTGCGCCTAGGAGTTCTAGTTTTTATCGGTAAACCACGTATTGCAAATTGAGGATTACGACCTTAACACGATATTTAAGGAAAGCAAAATAAAAATATTCAGAATGATTTGGTAAAGATTTTTAACCAACGCAGTTGGCACTAATCATTTAAAAAAATTAATGTGGTAACAATCAAATGTATTTAAAACCGAATTCTAGTAATATTCTAGGGTATTTAATTTTTAATATTAAACACACTTTTCAAATTGTATTGGAAATAACATACATTTAAAAATATCGTAACCGATATCATTTAATGTTAATTATACAAAAAAATACATTGTATGCACTTGAAATAAGAAAAGATTTTTAGACATTTGACAGAAATCGATAATTTGAATAAACATTTACCAACAAACGCTTTTTAATCACCAAACGATCATGCAATTTAGGATCAAATTTACCGAGTAATTTTTTACACGGTCCCTTAAATTCGCCTTTTTCAGTTTTTTTACAATAACTCGGCAAATAATTGTTATTGAATTAAAAAATTTGGGATTTTGGTTCTACTTGATCTACTTTATCGATTTATGCGAAAAAAATTTGGGGTTGCTATTCATGTTTTATTTTTTCTTATTTAAATTTAAATAAAAAATTATTAAAAATAAAAAATTGATGAAAAAACATGTGTGATTTGTTTTTGGAAAATTAAGAAGTATATAATGAAAAAAAAAAATCTTTGTTCTATTCATTTTATTTGTAGAGGTATGAATAAAAGTTTGTGAAACTTTTTTAACATTATGGGCGTCCAACTTTGAATACTTATATCTCAGCAAATAATGCAGTATAAATAATTTTTTTTAATATATGGGGTATTTTGAAGGTGCTGTACATTTCTATGTTAAAAAAATTGGGTGTTGCCATAGGAATTTTCAAAGTTGGTACTCATTTTAATATGTAGACGACCCCTATTACAATTTTTGTTGCCAGTTCTCAATTCCTCACGCTATTTCCTGAAAATTGACACCTTACACAAAATTCCTTGATCAATACCAGCCGATAAACGAGGGGTGATTCGTTTTTTTTTTTCCCCAGCTGTACAACACCATATTGTACCTTGGGACAGTTTATCCTCTCTACTTTAAATGAGTGGCAATTTTTTAATTTCAAGCTGCCAGAATTTAAAAAAATATATTATAAAGGAATATATTGGTGTGTTGAAATGCTGCTTTGAAATTTTTATTTTGACAATAATTATCGAAGATAAAAATTAAAATGTAAAAATTGTCCCAAGGTACAACACTCTCCCCTATTGCACGAAATCCTTTCCAGAATTACCCTAAGTGACATTAATAGTGATCCTGGCAAGGTAAACAAATTTTCGTTGTGGTATGATATTTTTACCGCGGGTTTTCGGCAATATTATCTGCTTAGATAATTGAAGGGGTGTTTTATATGGATTTTATGACACCCGGAAACGTGCTAATGGAGAAATACTAGTTTTATGTTGACTTTCGATATAGCAGAATTGGTGCTCATATGTGCATTGAAGACAACAGTGGCATATGTCCAATTGTGACTTAGCCCGTTTTTAAAATTAAAGACTAATATTTGGCATTAAATATAAGTCTTTTGAGTATTTTGGAAGAAAAAAGGGCAAGGAATAGTTATATACATAGTTCTGTGTTGCTCTAATATAGTAGGGTATATGAAAATATTTATTTTGTTAAACCATCAAGGCGTTATATTTAAGTGAATATAGAAGTAAATATTGAATAGCAAATTAAAGATTCACATTCATCTCCTTGACTCACTTAAAGGCTAGAAAATCTTAGCTGAGAAGAGAACAATAATGTTTAAAATTTATGCATCCAATAAAATATTAAACCCATCACGACAAATTAAATATCATGACAAATTAAATGTATTGAATTAAAAATAAAAAGTAGTGGTTGGCATCTTCCCCACGTCATAATTCATTATTTTAATTGTTGAATCCGTTTTTGATCAATTTCTCACTACAAAATATAAATGTCAGCAACCTAAAGCACAATTGTTGTGGATTGACGTTTGTATTTAAAAAATGTTTCATGAAAAATTAAAAACAAAAACAATCCAGAGACCGTTCGATTCCTTGTGCCGTAAAGTAAGCATGTCACAAGAAAAAGAGAAATAAAACACTTTTCTCAGTACTGCTCGCAATAAGTATGTGCTGGAAACATTTTTAGTGAATCTTGTCACTAGTAACCCGGGATTAAAAACCCATCATAACCTTACCTATGAATGAAAAGACGTTGTGGTTGATCTTATTTACTTTAATTTCTATTAAATTTCTTTGTTTTGGGCCCCCATTTTGGGAAGTAAAAATTTTGCACACGGTACTTCTCTCTGCATCAAAATTACGAACCAAAACTAAAGATCTGGCACTCAAATTTCTAGGGTAATACTATAAATTCTAATATATTCTTTCATCCGATCCCTGCTCAATAAAAGCGGGATAAATTAATTCCCAGTGAGATTCGAACCGAGCAGGACATCACTTTTGCTCCTACACTCAGGCCAAAAGGTAAGGTTAGGTTTGAATTATCGTCGCACTAGAGCTACACGAGGGCTATTGGCGACGGGCGTCGTATTTTAGAACCACAGTCAAGTGACGAGCCGACATCTGAATAGGCACCCAAAGCAACCGTTAAGGGCGACATCGTATGCAGCGTTAGGACTTTGAAGGATATTTAACGGGGTATTATTCGTCGGACATTTTTGGCTGCACGGGCCGTTTATAGGTCGGCAGTTATCTTAGCGATGCCCGGACCCGGACCTGGGACCTTTCGCATACTAGGCAATTGCCTAACCGACTGGGCTCCCCAGCCCCATGCCAAAAGGACCCGTGATGTTCTGTGATTCATATTTACTTGTTATTTTTTCCATATATATTTTAGTGCTGTGGTTAGTTATATTAAATGTCTTTATAAAAATCAAACCTTCTGACTATTCCAACATTTATTCATCTACAACAACACCGGTAACCACACCTCAGACGAAATATGTAAATTCCTAAATTAATTTCCAGGCAATGATATGTTATTCTTTACGCATCAAATTGTTTTGATAAGCAGTTACAATTACAGCTTAACTAACACACAAGTCTGCTAAACTAACTAGATCCTAATTCGTAATTCTTGGATAATAGCCATCATACTCCTACAAATACAATCTGACACAAATACAATCTGTCAGGCCGCGATATTTTGGCCCGCGATATTTCGGCCGCGATATTTTGTCCCCAACCCTTTATTATCTATTGTCATCTGGTGACATCCAAAGCGTTTTAACATAATAAGGCCATATATTCTGCGTTAATTATCTTAAAACCAGTGACAGATTGTATTAACGGGAGTATGGTTACCCTCTAAGACTTGAGAATTATAATATATTTAGCTTAGTAGACGCGTGTGTTGGTTAGTTATCTTGGGTTGGGGACAAAATATCGCGGCCGAAATATCGCGGGCCAAAATATCGCGGCCAAAATATCGCCGGCCGAAATATCGTGCGCCCAAAATATCGCGGGCCCAAAATATCGCGGGCCAAAATATCGCGTGCCCATAATATCGCGTGGCCAAAATATCGCGTGCCCAAAATATCGCGTAAAGTATATATGGAGTGTATTTAATGGATTTTTAGGTGTTTGGCAGTGGGAAGGGGTTCGATGGTAAAATGATGTTGCACTACTTACTTATTCAATAATTTGTGGTGAAGTTCTGTTTTACGTAATGGATCCTGAATTTTTATTAAAATGTATTTTAAGCCATGTATTTTTATCCCTTATTAATTATGACAATGTAATCACGAGTTAAGTTCAATGGGTTAAGGTTTTTTTTTATTTGAACTTGATTTTTATTAATACCATTAATTTTTTTTAAAGAATTCAGTTGGGGTAATTGTAGTTTAAAAAGTGTCTAAATTTTAAAAATTAGTAATTATTTAACGAAAATGTAGGCGATGTTTGATGCGTTATCTTTCTGTACTGCTCTTTAAAAAGAGACTAGTTTTTAATAGGAGGATTAGTTTAGGGTTATTTCGAATGTGATTTTGGGAATGGGGGGAAGTTGAAATAGTACAAACATTATTATTATTTATATATATATATATATATTAATTTTTTAAGTGCATTCATATAAAATTATGTAGCAACTGAATAATTTGCTTACGTTAGTGAACACTTAAAGAACAAAAAATAAGTTGATTAATTAATTGCAGCCGAACTCGTTTATAGCGAGTCCAGATTTTACGAGTACCCGGATTTATCGAGGAAAGCAAGATTATTAGGTTGGTCCAGGGGCCCGGATGGCCGAGTGGTTAGCATCGTAGGCCAGCAGTCAGCGTGCTGTAACGGGTGCGGGTTCGATTCCCACCTTCGTCCTGGGTGTACTTCCTTTCTCTATGACCGTAAAAACTCTTTCAGTGTCTGTCTTACTTGACGAAGGTTTAATAAGCGGGTTTCTGATCAAGCACACAAGCCGGAATATATATGTTCCCTACTCATAGGTTGGTCCAATGTTAAGTCAGTGGAAGAGAAATTGCCTGATACGAGCAAACCTCGGATTTAACGAGGAATGAATAAGAAGATTGGTTAAATATGTTGTTCAACAGCTTATTTGTAGAAGCAGTGTGAGGAAAGGGTTCTTCATTGTCATACTGATTAGATAGATGGTTCGAGGTTCAATCTTCGACTTTAAATTCGCAGATAAAGTTTGCTAAATTTTATTGGTTGATGTCTAAAGCGGAAAGTTATAACTTTTGAAAAGAAGGTTAGATATTTAAGCTAGTTTGAAGATGGAGCTAAAAATAAAGATATTTGCAAAAGTATGGATTGTCGTCTAACACTGGTTCAAAGCTGTTAAAGAACAAACCCATGTTGAAGAAAGCATCCAATTACAATAAAACTGACCGTAAAAGTAAGAAGACCGTAAGGATATTTATTTCTTTTTTAAGATATGTACTCGTTTTTTTACAAGCACTTGGATTTAACTTACTCGGAGTTAATGTTGCGGTCCCTTCGTGCTCGTTATAAATGAGTTTAAATGTATTTTGTTTTTAATATAATTAATATAAAAATAGTTTCATAGTTAGGACCAGAGACTATTCTTCCATAAGGCCTGGTCCTAGGGCCCCCAAATTTTAGTGGCACCTAAATTTCAATTTCCATTATGCTAAATACCGAAAAAACCCAAAATATCAGTAAGTAAAAAAAATCTGATACTCCACTCTGTTTTTTGTTCGACTTTGACTAAGAAATTGACCTAACGTGATAGTTTTGATCAATGTTTATAAGGAAGCTAATAAAATTGTAGCAAATATCTGATACATAGGTCAAAGAGCACCATCATTTCTGGAAATCACAAATAAAAAAGTAAAGGGGCCCCCAAAATCGGAGGAGTAGGTTTTCTAGGTCAGGCCCTGGTTAAGACTATTATACACTGTTAAAAATAATAATTCAATGTTGATTTAAATTGTACAAGGTTGATTTAAAGGTGTGATTTAAACTGTTCTACATTTATCCGCCAGTCTGTGTTCTGCTAATATCTTACACTTATTTTGCTTATTTAGATAAATTTATTTAGAAAGATTACCCCTCTCTTAATCTTTCTGAATAAATTTATCTAAATAAGCAAAATAAGTGTAAGATATTAGCAGAACACAGACTGGCCGATTTATGTAGAACAGTTTAAATCACACCTTTTAATCAACCTTGTACAATTTAAATCAACATTGAATTATAAATGAGTTTAAATGTAAAGAAAGAAGGGAACATTTCGCTTTCCCGAAATACGAGCTTTTCTTGGGAGGGAAAATAGTAAGGCATATAATAGAATGGTCTACTTTTTCTGCTAAATGCGTGACGGCGGCTTTCAGACAGAATTGTCAAGGTACGAATGTTTCCCCCCGTCTGTTTATTTTTCTAAGTATCACATTATAAGCTCCGCAATTACATGTATCTACGAAAAAGAGGGGTTTTCAAATAAATCATGCTAACTGCCAAGCAAGTTGGATCCCTCAGTCCAAACTCTTTTGTGTTTTGACTGAATGGGTTCTACAACAATGACCAACAACGTCCTTCTCCTCGAAGGCAGGGCCGTATTTCTAAATAGGCTGAGTAGGCTGTAAAATTTTGGGGGCGGCAAATTTTGCCACCAATTAAAACGGTATTTGGCAATAATTTTTTTTAATAAATATAACAATATTTTTAAGAAAGAAAAATATTATTTACATTAAATTAATGTGTAAACCGCAAACTTAATATTAAGAAGCAAACATGGCCTCTGGGAATTCAAATGCACTCTCTCCCCCACCCGCCCTCGATTTGGAAGTTGAAAGAAAAATAGTAGAACAGTTTAAGAAATTCGCCTCGCTTTCAAAAAAGAATGTAAAGGTACATAGATAATTCTAACACAAATGTGTAGACAGAAGAAAAAAAATAGTCAAGAAAACTATATCTGGGATATCTTACAACGGAAACGGGTAAGAAAAAACGCCATTCAGACGCCAAACAAAAAAAAGCACAAATAAATTCTTTATTTCAAATGCAATCGTCAACTTTATTTTTTTTATTCCATTTTCTTTTGCTATGGAGCCATCTAGTCCCAATGAGGTAACAACTTAGTTCATACCCAGATCTTCTTCGAAGGTTACTGCTTCTTTTTTGTATTTACATAAGGATTTCAGTGAAAATTTTGTTTTTGCATTATAATTCGGAAGAAATCAATAAAAGTAGGCGTCCCTGTAAATAAATTGTAATTGCTTTTGGATCAATTTAATGTGCTTTGATTGTGTATCACATTGTTCACTGTAAAGTAATTGTGTTGAACAGAAGTGCATATCGTCGAATTAGAGCTACTTTTAAGGGGAGAAGGAGAACATTAATTGTTAGCGACAGCAAAAAGGAGCAATTCTTAGTATTAATTTCGAAGGGATCTAAAAAATGTATAAATTATGTTTCAAGAAAACAAATTGTACCAAGTTATAAATTGTACTTTTTTATTATATTTACACCTAAGAATCTTATTATTATTATTTTATAGAAAAATGACATCTCTTGAAACATACAATTAGGAATTTTCAAAAATACAATTATTTTTCGGTACCATTTGTACAAAAAATATACAATGAACGTACGTAAAACTTGTTTCAAATGCAAGTAAACAGTTGAATTTATATTGGTCGCCTGTTTTTTTTTTGCCTAAAATATTTTTTAAATTTTATTTTTAAAAAAAACTTATATTCCAAATTCATGGAAATTCTGATTTTCAAAGCAGAAAAATGTAAAATAATAATAAAACATTTTTTTAAAATTTGTAAGACTAAATGAGGCGACCTAAATAGATCTAAAATGGTTTTATAACACACAAAAAAACCTATTAAGAAATATTTAATAGATTTAGAGAAAAGTGTACCGATGTGATGAAAATTATAGTTTTGAGAATAATGCGGAAAACAAATACAGTCGATTCTGTTAACACGAACTCGAAGGGACCACCGAAACATTTCATGTTAAGCGAATTTCATGTTAACCATCATCAATTTTTTCTTACATTGTACCAGTGAATAGTTTTAAAAATCTGCATAAAAAATTCTTATTTTATAATATTATACACCAATAATACAAGCATACAGATACAATTAATAACTTAAAGGGGCGTGGCACATTTGTTTATTTTTATAGTTTTAATTCTTTATACGAATTAACCGATCGATACAAAATTGGTCTCATTCAATAGATCGGGCTTCCATCTATTAGAAAATACTGGTTTAAAAAATTCTATTTTAGTTAACTATATGTTCCCCCCTTAAAGCGCAGTGCGCATTGGAAAGCAATATAAGTGTCATCGCTGGTTGTTGTACCATATCAGTTATACCTTATGCGGCCAGGGTAAGTGAAGATGGCCGACCCGGCAGCGCGACGGTTAGGAAGCTAGCCTTTGAAGCATCTGGCTGCGGGTTCGAATCCTGTTCAGGCATGGATGTTTGTGTTTGTCGAGTATATGCGGAGAACTTGCTCGTTAAATCTGTTGGGTCCGAAAGTCCTGTGGGCGGTCGTGCACAGTTTCCCACGCACGGGTACAGGTAACTGGAGACTATTTTCCTCCCCTTCAGGGGCAGGCCTAAATTGTGGAAGTGGCGCGCGATAGATGGCAGCATCTGTCACGTATGTGTGTGTTTGTGTTGTGTCTGTCTCACTTGACGAAGATTTATAAGCGGTTCTCTGACCAAGCACTTAAGCCTGAAAATATGTCTACCAACCAAGTGAGGATAGAATAACTTTTTGCTATAGTTTTTATAGCAATATAAAAACTATATAATAAGCATATAACTTATGCAAGACTTTAGGTATTATATTGTAAATAGTTGTATTTCTTAGATTGTAGTTTACATCAGGGTCTTTAAGGGTGCAGAATGATCTGTTTTTATATAAATATAGAAGAGACTATTGTACACGTATAGTTGTCTTATAGTTAAAATAGGGTTATCAAAATTTTCTGGATCACAATTTAACATTCGAATCAATCTGTATTGAGTATTTATTAAAGATCTGATATTATTTATGTTGTCACCACCCCATGAGGATGCCGTATTGTATTATTGAATGTATAAACGAAAAGTATAATTGTTTTTAAAATGCTTTACTGAGACTATTTTTTAAATAATAAAATGCATAAATTCCAAAACGCAACTTATCCTTTAATTTTTTTTACATGTAATTTCTTTTTCAATGTTTGATCGACATATAATCTAAGATATTTGATATTTTCTACTCGGTTTATAAGAGGACATTAACAATTTAAAACATTTCCTTGGCATAAAATATTATATTTATAAGTTAAGTCTACTGCATGACCAGTGATCATATTAAAATTTATATATTTAGTTTTATCACTATTAATAATTAAGGTAGGCAAATACCCAAAATTATAAAATTTTTACTATTACTTTAATCTTTTCCAAATTTGGCAGAGTGATTTCAAATATAATGAATAATACTATTTAGGCATTTTGTTTTATTTAAATATAATTTATTTATTTTAAACGGTGTTTCTCTACTAAAAAAGAGGTTTACGCTAACAAGTCTACCACATTTAACTTTCATCCTATAAACATTAATTATGTGTTAAATTCTTCGTTTTGAACTGATGCATGCAATGACCCTTTAGAGTTACATACAAATTACAAGGTAAGAAGTTATTAAGAAAAATTTTATGAATTAACCCCCAAAAAAAGATTTTTTCGATTAACTTACACTTGGACATTAAAAAAAAAAAATCTTGTATATTTACACCAGATGTTAGAGGTTCATGGCACAGATATATATTGAAATAGCATCTGTAAAAAATTTCAGGTAAATTAATGTAAAACTTTTTATGCTATAAGTGTTAGCGTAACCCCCTTTTTTTAGTTGAAAAACACCGTTTAAAATAAATCAATTATATTTAAATACAAAAAATTGCCCAAAACGCATTGTTCATTATATTTGAAATCACTATGCCAAATTTGGAAAAGATTAAAGTAATAGTAAAATTTTTAGAATTTTGGGTACTCGCCTACCTAAAGTCATTTTGTTGATACCATTTTTTAACTTTTATTAGATCAGAGTTTATAATTTCCTTTAATAAGTTGTAGTTTTTACTTGAATATGCCAAATTAGTATCATCTGAATATATGATTAATTTTCCAAATAATGATAGATTACCAAAATCATTTATAAAAATTATTAACAGCATAGGGCCCAAAATTGAGCGCTGATTGAACTCATTTAACTAATTTTATTTTAAGTCATTGCAACATGCCGCAAACACGTTTAGAGAAGCTAGATGAAACTCGAGATGTTCTAAGGAATGTCAAACTGTTGTTTTACCAGTGTTTATGACCCGCCCACAAACCCAAAAACTACCGGGCAAGTTTTATTGAAAAAAACCATAAAAAACAAACAAACAATAAAACCCAGGCTCAAGTGTTTTTTTTTTTTGGGGGGGGGGTCAAAAGTATTAATAATTTATAACTTTTTTGTGATTTTTATAAGAAAAATATTTTTTTGACCCTTTAAACAATGACAGTTATTATTGCGAACTTTATAGAGTGTAGGCTTTTTAGCCCATTACCCCGCTCACCAGAAGAGACAGTCACAAGAGACACACAAAGAAGTACACATAGACAAATAATAACATTTATTGACAAACATAAACATCCACGCCTTAACCGGGATTCGAACCCGTGCCCAGCAGCTCCAAAGGCTAGCACTCTAACCATTGCGCCGATATCAGGCTATTAACCCTTTCAGTCCCAATCACAATTTTGCATCATTATTTTAGAATTTTTTTTCTGATCATAAAGAGCCATTTATGATATCAAAAAGCCGTAACCCCAAAAGCACATCATAATTTCTTTAAACCTTTTTTCTATTGGAAATATTTTTTATTAACCCCAATAAATGTCATCCCTATTATTTTTTATAAATTATGATCAGAAACATGATGATGCCAAATGGTATGTATATCACACATTTTTAAAGAAAAGTCTTCCTTTTAGCTAAAATACAAATAAAACAAACTTTGACTCCATCGTACGCTTGAGCCCTGTCTGACAAAATGATACAATAGGGCACGAACTCGACTTGCACGCGTAAACAAACCTTTTATAAGATTACCTTTTATTAAAAACCTTTTATTAAAAAATTATACCCTATTATTTTTTATAAATTATGATCAGAAACATGATGATGCCAAATGGTATGTATATCACACATTTTTAAAGAAAAGTCTTCCTTTAGCTAAAATACAAATAAAACAAACTTTGACGCCATCGTACGCTTGAGCCCTGTCTGACAAAATGATACAATAGGGCACGAACTCGACTTGCACGCGTAAACAAACCTTTTATAAAAGAAGCCGGCTTTAACAAATATGTCTATGTGTTAAAGATGGTAGTTAACCTATAATTATGTTTAGCCTCTACGTTATTTCGAAAACTCAACACAAAGAAGCAGACACCTGTTCAGAGTCTCGGAGTTTTGAGTAAAAAGGGGGGGGGGGTTAAAGAAAAGTTCCTTTGTCGAAACGACAGAGGGGTTGACCCTTTCAGCCCCCCCCCCCCCACCCCCCAGGTTCCATATACCTGCGTGTCTGCGTTTTTCTTCCATAAACCGTTTTACTTAGATTTAAGTAGTGACCAATTGCTGTTGTTAGTGATGATAAAAAAAATATTTATAGAACAATAAGAATTACTTGTACTTGCTACTTAAACCATTGGCGATTTTTGAAATAAATTTAACGGAGAGTTATTTGACAGTAGTAATTGATACACTATTGAAACTCTTAAACACCTTTCGAAGAACTCCTAAAACCGCGTAAACTTTAATGATGAGTTTTTGAAAGAAAATTTATGTTTTACTAAATGGTCTAAATGAGTTCAAAACGTATAGAAATATTTCAATTACCCAACTTGGTAAAAAAATTCCATATATAATGATATGAATATGTAAAAATAATATAAAGGAATCGAATATGTTTAATTTGTAAAAAATAATAAAATTGAATCAATGCATTGAACATCACTTAAGTAGTGATAGATTTTCTTACAACCAGATTCATCTATTGATAACTACTGTGTCCAATCTGAAATAATAAACTATTTATAATATAACACTAATTTAAATGCTCAGAAACAACCTTGAAATTCATTCAAAAATAGACTTAGACAATCTTAATTATTTGAAAAGAATATTAACCAGCACGAATAAGCCGCACATCGGACAACGCTTGTGATTTTTATAAAGAAATCGCGAATTTACAAAATAAGATACATTTTAATAATCTCTTTTAACCCAAATGAACAAATGTTAAAAATTAGTTTTGATTAAGAAAATTTTTAAAATAACTGTTTCAACCTTAATTATATATCCACCAATAATAAATACTCCCAAACAGACCACGCATATCGTATCAAACAAACCATACGTAACTTACCGTACAGCATATACATATAATATTATATACGCACTTTGTACAAAGCACTATACAAATTTACCATCTCATACCGATCATACACGAATCCACTTACTTTAGTCGACGCCATATTTTGGCCAAATTTAATAGGATTTATAAAAATCAAGTTCAAATATAAAACCTTGGCCCATTAAACCTACCTCGTGACTAAATGCTCATAACAAAAAAATGCATAAAAATGCATGGCTTAAAATACATTTTTACAAAAATCCAGGCTCTAATAGGTATATGATAGTGATTGCGCCCTCTAGAAGGGAGAGTGTAGGCTTTACAGCCCATTACCCAGCTCGCCAGAGGAGACAGTCACAAGAGGCACACAAAGAAGGACCACACAAACACATAGACAAATAACAAAAATTATTGACAAGCAGAAACATCCATGCCGTTACCGGGATTCGAACCCGAGCCCAGCAGCTCCATGGGCTAGTACACTAACCACTACGCCGGCGGGCCGGCAAGGCTCTAATAGGTAAAACCGAACTTCATCACAATTTAATAGATAAGTAATACCATTTTACCATCGAGCTAAAAATCAAGTTCAAATATAAAACCTTAACCCATTAAACCTCCCTCGTGTCGTGACTAAATAGTCATAACAAAAAAATGCATAAAAATGAATGACTTTTAATACATTTTTATAAAATCCAGGCTCGAATAGGTAAAACCGGAATTCATCACAATTTACTAGATAAGTAATACCATTTTACCATCGAACTCCACTATATCTATTATAAAAATCAAGTTCAAATATAAAACCTTAACCCATTAAACCCACCTCGTGACTAAATGGTCTTAACAAAAAAAAAAAAAAAATGCATAAAAATGCATGACCTAAAATACATTTTTATAAAAATCCAGGTTCTAATAGGTAAAACCGAACTTCATCACAATGTACTAGATAAGTAATACCATTTTACCATCGAACTCCCTCTCACTGCCAAACACCATAAAATCCACTAAATCCACTACATTTTTACTTTACGGCGATATTTTGTCCACGCGATATTATGGGCACGCGATATTTTGGCCCGCGATATTTCGGCCCGCGATATTTTGGGCCCGCGATATTTTGGGCGCACGATATTTCGGCCGGCGATATTTCGGCCGCGATATTTTGGCCCGCGATATTTCGGCCGCGATATTTTGTCCCATTACCGATAATAAACGTACTACTTAAGGGCTTAAAATTCAAAATATTTACCTTTTTTAAGGGATATAATGACCTCATCAGTTTGACGTTTAGAAAAATTTGGTAATTAAGTTTTAGAGTGTACTGTGTACTTGAGTTTTTAAAACTACACTTAATTGGGCAATATATTTTAGGAATTAAGGGTAAGATAATGAATATTGTTAGTGTCGAGTGTTAAAGTTTTATAGGGAAATAATGTGTCGAATATATGCAAAACTTAAGTTAAGTTCGTTTTTTTTAATCAAATTAGTATTTTGACACTAAGAAATTAAAAACAACTTTGCAAATTTAATGTTTTTGTAGTGAATTTATTTTATGAATAAATAATTTAAATATAACAGTTCATAAATGTGTATTTTAAGTAATTATTTTTATTTTGAGATCCCCAAACGTGTATCAAATCTGTAAAATTCAATGTTGCCTAATTACACGTATGTAAAAAATATTTAGAAATTGTTTATGGAAGGATCCGACTAAAAACTTTTAAAATATATCCTAATTATTTGTACATCAATAAAAATTTCGCATTTTGAATGAAAATAAAACATTTATTCACATTTTACATATGGTTGATGTATTCAGTAATGAGAAAAGTAAGTATATGAATCAAACTAATGTATAAAAAGAAAAGACAGGAGAAGAGCCAAAATGCCGCCCTTCAGATATACCACCAAACTTCTAACAATTAGGTCCACATAACCTCCTCCTATAGCCAAGCCTGAAGAGTATATATAGATTTTTACTTTTAAATATTCCATAGAAATATTCAGAAAATGACTTTCGATGCTGATATTAAATATATATTATTTATTGAGTAAATTCAACCTAAATGATAACTAATAAGAATAAAACTAACAATAAAATATTAACCGAACGTAACATTAAATAAAAGTCCTAGAGGGGGGAAAAAAGAGAAAACAGTTTGTGATTCATTAGAAACAATTCAGTCAAATTTATAAATTTTTCATTTGTATATCCAATTAGTGTCTTTGGTTCAATTAGGATAAGAACCAAAATTAATATATGAAAGCCTCCTTCACATAATCAATTATTATGAGCTAAACCACTTGCAAATGAAAAAATCTTTTTTGTATACCATTTTTCAGTATTCAGAATCACTCAGACTGAATAACAATTGAAAAGATTAGTTGAATAACGTGCTAACTGACAAAAAGGTAAAAACGAGGAAATTAGATTTAAAGGTTTTAGTTTGCACCTAAATCTGTTAAAAAGGTTTAAAATATACGAAACTTTAAATTTATGAAGGAGGGGAAACTTGTTATCTTTAAAAAGATGGTATAAGGTGAAAGTGGGAAAAAATAAGTGGGGGGATGCCTTCAATTAGAATGCCATGTCCCATCCTCCCCTCTATGGATTTTGGATTTGAGAGATATAAGTGGGGGCATGGATAGCCATTTTCTTGAAAAGTAGGGTGACGCGTCACCCTGCGTCTACCCCCACTTTCAGCAGTACAATAAATTCATTGATACAAAAATCTCAATATTTTCAAAAGTGTCACTTAGCACGTTTTCACACTAAGCTCTCTAATAATCCAGTTATATTACTTGAATGTAAATTGGTCGTAAATTTGATTTGTTAATAAAAAGAGTTGTGTAATTGAAGACTGTAACATACATATTTGTTTATTTAGTTTGGAGCAAAAGAGGGTTAACTATTTTTTAGGGTAGACACATGTAACTGGTTTTTTTTTAATAAAGTGATCATTCATAAAATTTGTTTTTTAATCGTGAAAACTAATAAATTAATTTTAAACTAATAAATTAATTTATTAGGAGTTCCTTATATGATACCGTAGACATTTTTTTTTTTGTTTTTTTTTATTCAATTTTTTTGTGGAAGTAATACAAATATGCTGCTACTCTGTGGGAAAAAAAACGTCACAATTTCAATTTTAAACTTCATTAAATTTCCCAGAAAAAAACGTAAAAATTATTGACTGTTTCTGTATTCAAAAAAAGGGAAGACACTAAAACTTTATAGGATTAACTATTATTAATGAAATGGGATTCATGCTATTTCGATTTAATAGAAACACATCGCAATGTTTGAATTGATTTAGTTAAAATAATTAGCTTTAACTGATAAGTTGAGCTTTAACATGATTACTTGTTCTTGTAGGAGGCTGGAAATAGGCAGCCGCAAAAGATTACATTACAATTACTTGTTATTATTAAAAAATATATTAAAATTATAGTTCTTGTTCATAGAAATTCAGGTACCTTCATTATGCATGCAAGACTGTACTAAAGTAGACTTTAGTTTTTTTCTCTCAGTTTTAGTTTGAATTTTCATCTCACTAGAGTACACGAGAGCTATTAGTGACGGGCATCGTAATTAAGAACCATAGTCAAGTGACGAGCAAACACCTGAGTAGACACCCTACGCAACCATTAAGGGCGACATCGTACACAGCGTTGGGAATTGAGGATATTTAACGCACTTCCTCTACATGGGGTATTTTTCGTCGGACATTTTAGACTTCACTGGCCGTTTATAGATAAGCAGTAATTTTGGCTATGCCCGGACCCGAACATAGTACTTTCGCATGCTAGGCGAAAGCCTAACCGACTGGGATCTCCAGCCCCAAAGTTGACATTATAGTTAGTTCTCTTTTCTTCAAATTCCCTAGGCACATAGCGGAACAGATCAGATCGAAAAAAATATCGAAAAGATTATGGTAGCTTTTAACGACCGCAGTATCCATGTCGAAAGAAGTTTTATTTGAGGTTAAAAATAGTCAGCTTTGCGTAACGCGTATGCTTCCGAAAATGGAGAGAGTCGTTATATAGATTACTTATTCAATAAAAAAGGGGAAAATAACATGATGTATAGTGTAGCTATTATGTTCGTATCGTAGTAAAGTTATTAACGGCGTAAGTGGGCGATATTTTAATCAGGTTATTAATATACCTTAACTATTACAATAACGTTACCTTATGAATTATTTATATTGGATGTGCTGTTTTTGCTGACGAAAGTAGTACTACTTAAACATTGAAACTGTTAATTAGTGCTGATAAAAGTTTAATTAAAGAATGGTAAAAAAATTGGCTATAAAATAGTATCATTATGACATCACTTTGTGATGTTAAACAATAACGGACTATGATGTGACGATTTTTTACTTTTGACTCTTATAATAGTTTAAATTTGTGTGCATTTACATACTTTTACATTATACAAAAGTTTTATTCTGATCGTTTAAACAAACTTGCTGAACTTTAAAAAGATCGAAACTACTTTTTAATCGCATACATTTTCAACGGGTTTCGTAACTGCTTTCTCAATCACTTATTTTAAGAATCTTCGGCATCAACACATTTTGCAACTAAACCGAAGGAAAAATAAACAGAAGATTACAGAAAAAACAATGATAATTTTATATTGAAGTATTCGAGTGTATCTATGCAACATATAAGACGTTTTAGAGAATTGTCTAGAAGGAACTGTGCAATAATCTTAAAGCAATGTAAAAACACAGGAATGAAGAGACCCATGCGCATGGAAATGAATTTTTGAATAAAGTGAAAAAATTGTTTTATCAAGGTCCCGTTGAGTGTTGACAATATACACCTTATACAATATACACTGACAAATATACATTTGAAAAACATCGAGAATTACAGTTGAAGTAACCGATCATCAACAAAAATTGCTTCTTGTAGACTACTTAAGAATTAATTCACTATAAATCTATAAGCTAAGGCTTATCCTATTCTAAGTATATTGTTTATATAAGCTGTCATGCAATTTAACAAGTTACCAACATTACGGTTACTACATACGCCAACAGCAAGAATAAAAAAATTAAGTCAGCATTGCTTATGGCCTCCAAAGAAACTTGGGATTATCTTGAGGAGTCATTTATTGCACTGAAGACGTGAGTGTTACGCAAACCTAGCTGTTGGCCATGTAAACAAAGAATGTGTGCTGGATTAGCTTGGAGAGCAACGCACTCTGCTATAGCACTGATTACTGATTATTTATTAGAAGTGGGCTCTGTTTAACGAACGATTCAGTTGAAATTTCGTATTCAACGCACATATTGTGAATTGGGTTACTATTTAAGCTTAACTAACTATTGAAGTTTGATGATTAGTTATGCGATGGTGTGGATGTGAATTGAAAAGTTAAAGTTGGAAGTTGTTAATTTGATAATTGTACTTTCATTTGTGTAGCATCAATACGGGTTGTTTAGTAAAATAATTCGGTAAAGGGTTCAAATTGTAACTAACACTATCTGATTAATAATAGGTCACAGATGGCCGAGAAAACGAAACGAAAAGGTACACTGTAATGTATTTCTATGAAAACTGAGTTCCTTGCGCAACAGTCAGTTAGTGGGCCAAGGCCTGCAGTACGCATTTCAACTTTCGGGAGAAATTGCTCTGGGGATTAAAAGTTGAGTGAATCTCGCCCAATCCGGGATTCAATCCACGGACCAGTGGCATGACATTCGAAGCACTACCACCATACCACTGGATTTAATATGCAAACAAACGAATCTTAATAATCTACGGAAAAAATGTCATTAGTATTTACCTAAAATTATAATATTTGATCAAAAGCCTTTTTTTCCTAGTAGGAGAAAAAAAAACTTCCCATAAAAACTTTCATTTCAAAACAAAAAGTAAAGGAAATAGATCAAGAAATAAATTATCTTTAATTTATTATTTAACAATAATAGAAGTTAGGAATGTGAGAAAATTCCTTTTTAATAGTTCCCCTTAGATAACAAATAGATTCTAAATTCCTTCGCAAAGTAAGAAAGTACCAAAACAATAATTGATGCAAGTGCATTTTAATTATCATAATAATCAGATCAAATTTTAATAATTAATGAAGCAACTGATCCTCCATCATAATTTTGTAAGTTTATAATTAATGAAGCTTTTAATTTATCAATTCATAAAAGAATAAGTTTGATTTTACGCAGACAAATTTTCAGAATATAATCTTATTCTTAAAAGAGAAAGCATATTTAAAATAAGATTAAAAATAAAGTTATATAGGAACTATTTAATTAAGCAAAACCATCTTAAAATGTCTAGGAGTTGTCATAGCAGAATATAATGATTTCCTTGTTGAAACTTAATTGGAATTCGAGATTTAATCAGTTATTGAAAACATACAAATTCGTTGTTTTCTAACCCTGATTGAAAGATATAGAAATTGCGTTTGTTATAGTTGTCGAAGAGCCTTTTGTTGACAGAATAAATTTCCTTGTTGGAAAATAATAATGAATAGTTTCGTGAGTAAAATGTATAATTAGAATGTCAATATATTACTTTTAGGTACGACATAAAATATTCACTATCAGAAATTTTTTCACTTAAACAGGATACAAATAGTTACTTAAGTTACAACATGTGCTCTCATTGTTGTGTAAGGATCAGATTTACTGTGCGGAACTCCTTGTCGCGATGTTTTCGTATTTGGCGATGAATAATTTTGTGGCAACTGTCTGACCTCGGCTGATGATCCGAATTCTTTGACTTGGCAACGATAACGTTTTCCTGCAAAACCTATTTGACCGTTATTCGCACATTTCGGCTGGGTTTTCGACCGACTTTTGGCGCGATTTCGGAAAATTCGCCAAGGGTTACCGTTCAGTAAATTTCTACCTTGTTAAATCGTTACATTCTATCATATCTGACTGAAGACTTAAGTAATGCTTTTTTGAATTCAAAAGCTATAGTAAAGCTCATATTTCAAGAAATAATTGATCGTTAGGTTAACTTATCATCGCACTAGAGCTGCACGAGACTATTAGTTAAGGGCTTCGAAATTTTGAAAAAAAGTCAAGTGACGTGTCAATACCTGAGTAGACATCCAACGAAAATTTTTTAGGGGGATATCTTAAGCGGCGACGGGATTATGAAACACATTTAAAGAGCACCCTTTGCAAGGGATATTATTCATAGGACTTTTTTGATAAAACGGACCGTGTAGGTCGGCAGTTATTCTGGCAATTCCCGTACCCAAACTTATTTCCTTTCGCATGCATCTTCTAAAATCCTCGACGCAACAGCCCATTACTGGGGACAAGACCTGCCGTGCCCATTTAAGCTTTCGTGGCCTGGTGCTCTGGGGTGCTAGGCATATGTCCTGGTAAGGTGGTCAGCCTCACGCGGATTCCCCAGTATTTAGCCCCTAAGCAAGATTGGTGCATCTTCCCATAACTTAATGTTTCACTATATAACTGCACACAAAGTCATTCAGCATCAGCAGAATCAAAACATGCACTGAGAAAATATATATCTGCCGCAAGTATTATGATACATTACAACATAGCGCACGTGTAAAGCTATTGGTGTGCAAATGTGTTTGTTTTTCCTCAGCTTGCTTCAACAGTCGACAAAATATTCTAAGTATGAATTCACCGCATTTGGTAAAAAAAAGCATTTAATGCTTAAGTTATATAATACTGTTCATTTATTTTTGTTTCTTAATATCTTTGAAATTTATTTTTAGAATCGTATTGGAAAATATAAAAAGCCTGAAAAGCGTAAAATACAAAAAAAAAAGTTATAAATGGATAAAGACTCCATATTTAAAAAAAAAATATCATGTTTTATGACAATTCATACCCAGCTCATATTACCGTTGCATTTCTTCGCAACAAATAAGATATTTCACAAAGAGTATTTCTTTGATATTTTTAAATCCTATCTAGAGAACATTATCTCCTAGTTTTTGCAAATAATAGCATCGTTAAAATAAAATATGATCATTTTAAAATAAAAATGCAGCCGTAAATTCCAAAGGAAAACTAAGACACGTGGCAGAAATCAATACACAAATGAGCAGGTTGAACTCTGAATAAAAACAAAATTATATTGTAAAGTTGTTTCATTCAAAAAATTTAAAAACAAAAAAAATAATTTAATGTTCATAATAATTGTTTTAATTATCTGTTTAAATAAGCAATAAAAAAAATTCTGTGATTTTATAACAATTAGACTGATGCCGTTATAACCGAAACTAAGGAATTAGAATGTTTACAAATAAAATTTAAAAAATATTACTATGGGTAAAAAGGTAGCTCAGTAAAAAATAAAATGCCACATTTTATTTTGGCTTTTCTAAATTTTCCATTATTTGGTTCGAAATATATATAATTTCTGTTTTTGGAAACTAAAAGGTCATTCTCTAAATGCCATGTCGGTCATCCTGTATGTCATTTTTTATTCGAATAAAATTTCACTATGGTTATTTGCATAGGTTGACAAAATTGATAATTTATTACAAAAATTCCTTTATTGCTTTGTACTTTAACAAATTTAGTATTTTTAGCATGAAATTCTGACCCACATAATCCTAAAATTTTGTTTTTATGTGTTATATAAATATAGATACTTTATGAAATCTTTATTTAAAAGGGTGGAGTTAGAAATACAGTGGATAAGTTCAACAGGACGAAGTCTTCAATTAACAGATTGAACCGTATATCTTATTTATGCTTTGGGTAATATGAATTTTGCAAATAAGCACTTTCTATTTACTTTTTGTGTAAATCACAAATATGACATCCAAATACAAAGAAATAGTTATCAAAACTATCTTAGCAAAATTGGATGATGATCAAAACGGAACATATTTTGTGGAATAGTTAGAGGATTACTAATACTAAGTGACTGCAAAGTTGGAAAAATAAGGGTAATTGCAAGGTAAAATCCCATTATGTTAATGGCCAACAACATACTAATAGATAATTCACAAAAAGTCACTGCTTTGAATTTTCAAAAGAAGATAAGTTGATCCTAAAAATACTATAAAGCGCGTCCACTATAAGAATGAGACAACTTGCTTTTTTAAATTCCACAAAATATTATTTACATGAATGATCTTTGCATCAAATTGACTAACAAACATTTTTATTTACTTTTGATACTTTAAATCGACGAATATTCACCTTTAAGTTGTATTTTGCGAAGATTTCTTCTAGCCGTCGCCATGACATTTTGTACAGTTTCTTCCTATTCTGATTTAAGGAAACGATGATATAACCTATGGAATTCGACCACGTTTTTGGGCTCCTTTTTCTCGTAGGAATATTCACATCTCATAATTAAGCAGAAATTTTCTATCCTTCTTGTTTTTAGAACGTTAGGCGCATTGTCCTTCTTGGGTACGGAATGAATAATAGGGTTCCTCAGATACTCGCTCACTTCCTTCGCGTAATATATCTGATCAGAACCAAAGATCTTTCCGATAATGTTAGAGGATAAAGGGTATTAGTACTATCTTTATACATTGTTGCAAGTAAATTTTACCATTCATAGTTCCCTCAAGAACACGGTTTGGACACAATCCCATTGTCGCAAATATGCAAAATTTAAGTAAAAGGAACAGTAGCTAAAAAACGTTTTAACGACAGAGAAAAACCAACAAAATTTATTAAAGAAAAAAGAACACTTACATTTTACACTGTTGCCAAAAGTTACAAATTATGTTTCACACAGACAATAAATGAATATTTGCGCGCGTGACATCTTCCGATATATAAAGTGGGATGCTAATTTATGGTGTTTCACTACATTCTCCCACCTTTGAACTTGAGGAAAAAACTTAGAATACAAGCACTAGTAGTACTGCAAGTTCAAACGATAGTAGCTCGGGAGCATCGCCCGTATCTGGTTCGTATACTCGTATCTTTGAGTCCAGAATCGATGTTTTCGGACGGTAAGTCATTTGTCTGGAAGTGTGACCTTTCAGCTTCTTGTACTTCGAGTGGATACAGACGTTGTAGCGGCCGTAAAAATGTTCCAGACCTTGTCTTCACTTGGGCAAGTCGAACATTCCCATCTTTTCCGGGATACAACTTTAAAACCCTCGCTAAAGGCCAGCTTAGTCTTTTGCAGTTCGTATCGCCTACTAATACGACATCTCCTTCTTTTACATGTTGATCCCTTTTAACCTTGTAATATTCTCTTAGCTGTCCAAGATATTCAATCCGGAAACGTTTCCGCAGGTCTTCTCGGACACGAAGCCTATAAGCCAATCTTCTATTCAACCTTTTTGCATCTATTTCATCAAAGTCTGCCACTCCAAACTCTTCGATTTCATTTAAAAACATTGATGGTGACAGCACCTTTAAATCATCGAGGTCTTCAGAGACGTAAGTCATTGGTCTAGAGTTGA
Source organism: Hylyphantes graminicola (assembly GCA_023701765.1). Lineage (NCBI taxonomy): Eukaryota > Metazoa > Arthropoda > Arachnida > Araneae > Linyphiidae > Hylyphantes > Hylyphantes graminicola. The sequence continues at coordinate 49,591,149 of CM043121.1, forward strand.
TTAAACTCTCTGCTTCGCACAAAACTGTACTTAACTCTTCAGTCTGTAAGCAAGCATTGCCAATTACTCTTCTAAGAATTCTCTTCAGTAAACCAATCAGCCTTTCCCAAAAACCTCCCCACCATGGTGCTGATGGAGGGTTGAACTTCCATTGGATTTTTTTTATCGTTGCTATATCTTGTATTTTTTCCCAGTTTACATATCGAAAGGCATTAGATGTTCCAACTAGATTAGTTCCATTGTCTGAGTAAATAGTTGACGGTCGTCCCCTTCGGGCTATGAACCTTCTCAGAGCTAAAATGAAGCTGTCAGTTGTCAACAATGCTACTAATTCAATGTGAACAGCACGATATACTGCACAGGTAAACATGACAATCCAACATTTTGTTTTATCTTTCAAGTACAAAGGCCCACACAAATCGACTCCGACAACTTCAAATATTTTAGCTTCCCGCACACGATCTTCTGGCAAGGGGGCTTCTGGAATCTTGATTGGAGCTGTCGTGAACCTCGCACATCTTATGCACTTTTTCAAAACCTTCCTAATGGTCTTTCTACTCTTTAATATCCAATAACGTTCTCGTAATCTTGTCATAAGTACTTGAATTCCAGCGTGGCAATTATCCGCATGTTCTTGCAAGATTAGTTTCTCTACCAGTTGATGCCCAGACGGTAATAACACTGGATATCGAAAAGCCTTGAGATCTTCTCTCATAGATATTCTTGACTTTACTTTTATCAGTCCATCTTCATCTAAATAGGTCTGGATGTTAAAGGTTTGTTCATAAAAACTCTCTTTCTGAACTTGTTTCCAAATAACTGTTTCTGCATATTCTATTTCTTCCACTGACAGTTCTCCTCGAACCTTTTCCTTTGGTTCTTTACAATTCTTCAGAAAACGCAGAATCCAGCCCATTACTCTCGTGATCTTTCTAAATGAAGATATTCTTGAGGAAAATTCGAACTTCACAGTGGTGACGTTTGTGGCAGCAACAATGGTTTTCTTCTTCTCTGCTTGTACTATGTCCATATTTGGAAGGGCATGGGAGGTAGGCCATTCTTCTTCCGGATTCCGCAACCATTGAGGTCCCTCCCACCATTTTAACTGGAGCAACCTTTCCGCAGAGCATCCTCGAGACGGTAAATCAGCTGGATTTTCGACGCCAGGAATATGTTTCCAGCAGTCAGGGTCGGTAAACTTTCTAATTTCATTAACTCTGTTCATGACGAAAACACTCCAATTTTCATTGCGTTTAATCCAATACAAAGCATTGGTGGAGTCCGACCAAAAGGTGATAGGTACATTTTCGAAACCAAGATCAATAATCACTTTATGTGAAAGTCTTGCACCTATGAGACATGCTAACAACTCGAGCCTAGAAATTGAAACTTTCTTGAGAGGCGCCACCCTACTTCGAGCTTGTACTAAAGAGCATTCAACATGATTTGCAGTTTCGTCTCTTAAATATATACATGTCGCATAAGCACTTTGAGAGGCATCGCAAAAGACATGCAATTGTATAAGTTTACTGTCAGTTTGTAAAATCCATCTTGGAATTCTTATCTCTTGTAGCTTTGTTAAGGCTTTCCACCATTTTCTGAACTCCTTTGAAATGTCTTCTGGTAACTCTGCATCCCAAGATAGTTTTAAAGTCCAAGATTTTTGCAACATCAGTTTGGGTATAAGCATCACAGGGCTTGTATAACCAATCGGGTCAAATATACTGCTAGATACAGAAAGGACTTTTCTTTTCGTCAAAGTTTCTTCACAATCAAAGTCCTTGACAACGCAAGACAAAGTATCATCACTAATATTCCAATTCAAGCCTAGCAGATTAGTCTTCTCTACACCAGTGTGATCTAGAACCCTTGAGTCGACATTACTGATCCAATCTCGTAGATTAAATTGAGCGCTAGACAAAAGAAAGCGAGACTCCAAAACAAATTTCTCCATTTCTTCTACATTATCAAAGCTAGCGATGCAGTTGTCCACATAGAAAGAAGTTTTTAAGAGCTGTGCAGTACTTCGCAGTTCTAAGGGTGAGGCATCTAAATGATGATTCAGAGTTACGTTTAGAAGAAATGGACTCGATGTAACGCCAAATACAACTCGTTTATGTCTATATTCTACTACATTCTGTGCTTCATCATACCAAAGAAACCTTAAGAAGTCGCGATCACTTTCACGAATTCCAATTTGCAAAAAGGCTTTTTCAATATCTGATGTCACTGCAACAGCTTTCAATCTGAATTTGATCAACAAAGACGGTATATCTGCAACCATGTTTGGACCCTTTTCCAAACAGTCGTTAAGTGAGAGCATTCCTTTTCTTTTAGCAGACGCATCAAATACGGGTCGAATTTTCGTACTAGCACTGCTTTCTTTTATTACAGCTCTGTGTGGAAGATAATGCACCTCATTGTTCGAAGCATCAGGTGCCAGCTCTATAATTCCCTTTGACAACCAATCCTGGAAAACAGCTCCGTATGAATTTACATGACCCGAATTTTCCAGTTTTTTTCTTCGTCGTGCAAAGCCTCTTTTCTGCCCCTTCTCTGTTACTGCCTAAATTGCTCCTTTCACGAACCCATGGCAACGCAACTTCGTATCTTCCTTCAAAATCTCTGTTAACAGTTCGTTTGAAGTGGGCAACTGTTTCTTCGCGTATTAACTCTTCGCTCTTGTCATTTGGTGATTCAGAAATGCCTATCAAATCTAACTTCCACAAATTATCTATATTGTTGCATAGAAGCGAAGTAACAGTTAACACGTCGCTCGTATTTCTGGCCTGAGCTCGAGGAATTTTCCCCATCAGTGTCCAACCTAATTTCGTATGAACAGCTACTGGCCCAGTTTTACAGGAATGTAATTTCCCTGTTAACAATTTTCCTGCCACATCCGCTCCAATTAATAAATGAATTTTGGTGTCCATACGTCCAGCCTTGTCTTCTCTATCTGAAATACTTATATTCATACATTCCATTTCAGTGATCCATTCGCCAAGTGGCACTCTTGCTATTTCATTGCAAATTTTCTTTTGGTCCAATACCTTAATGCGACAGTCAAAGGTCTTTTCAAAGTCACTTAAATTCAAAATGTATTCTTTATGAGACTCTTCTTCAGTTTGTTCTCCACCAAATAATGTGTGTATAATTTTAACTTCCTTTATTGGCTCAAAACCCATCACGTCGATTATTTCCTTGGTTGCATACGACCTCTGAGAACCTGTATCAATCATTGCTCTTATTAACGCTTCTTTATCACCATTACTCACTTTAATAGTAAGAGTTTGCAGAAGAACATCAATTTCATCCGTTTGGTTTGATAAAACACTGTTTTCAGAGTGCCTATTATTTGTGACTTCGTTTGACGCATCCTTAGAACCATTCTGTCGATTCTTTTTTCCATAACACATAACTGTATTGTGTCCTCGAACCCCACACTTTGAGCATTTGATGTTCATTGGGCATGATCGTGAATGATGATTTGGTCGCAAGCACTTGAAACATGCGTTATTCTTCAGTAAAACAGACTTTTTCTCATCATAAGACATGTTAGAGGTTGCTTTACATTCGTGACTTTTATGTGATTTTTCACAAAATATACAAACTGGCCCTTTATCCGCTGTAATCAATAAAGATGAGGCAGTTGGTATGCGGTTGGAATTTTCTTCAAATTTCTTTTTCTTTGTTTTCGTTTCATTATCTTTATTTATCCCAAAACCGGACATCGCCAAACTTATTCGTTCCTCACCTTCAACTTCAGTTTTCAAAAAATTCATTAGGTCATCCAGCCTGTCTTTAGCTTCTTTCTTCGAATGTGAAGTGACACTTCGATTCCAAGCCTTTAAAAAGTCATGGGGAAAACAGGATTCTACCATTGGATAGAGTATTGAGGGACATTTATCTGTAGTTACGCCTAACGTATCAAGGGCCCTCATATAGGATTCAAGTTTGTCGTACAAATAAGTGATGCATGGTTTCTCTTGAGTCTGCACGGAAATAATAAGTTTCAACAATTCTCTTACATATACCTCAATTAAAAGGTCTTCTTTCCCGAACCTTGTTCTCAAGGAATCCACTGCTTTGGCATAATTATTCCCAGTCGGTGGAAAACTTTCTATGACTTCCCTTGCCCTTGATCCAACAACTGTGGCTTGGACTAGGTACTGGAACTTGTCTTCCGGTGCTATATCCTCATCATTGTGAATGTTAGAAAACTGCCCCCAAAACGGCAACCATTCTTTAATGTCACCTCCAAATTTTCTAAATTCCAATTTTGGGAGTGTAAATTTCCTTTTACAATTATCTTCATTTGGGAAGGCTAAAGCGTTAAACTGATTAGAATTGGCACCTTGGGTAGCTTGTATTCTCGCCAACTCGATTTTCATATCGTTTTCTTGCTTAGCCTTTTGCAATTCAAACTCCCTGTCTTTATCTTCTCTCGCCAATTTCAATGCCAATTCTTTTTCTTCTTTTTCTCTCGCCAATTTAAATGCCAATTCTTTTTCTTCTTTTTCTCTCGCCAATTTAAATGCCAATTCTTCCTTTTCTTTAACTCTCGCCAATTCTTCCTTTTCTTTTCTTTCAGTTACCGCTGTCGTCAAAAGCTCTTGAACAAATCTCGGATCATCTTTTGTTGTTTGGTTTTCCGAAATCTTCTTTTTAATATCGCCAATATTCATCTCCGGTAATACATTTTCTCCTAACGCTTCGGCCACTGTTTTTAAATCGTCCTTCTTTAAGCCTTTCACTTTGAACACAGATTCCATCTTGTAACAAATAAATAATTGTTTTTACCTTGTAGCAAAAAGTTCGTCCGAGACCTTACACGCTCGAGTCCCGGCAGGGATGCCAAATGTCGCAAATATGCAAAATTTAAGTAAAAGGAACAGTAGCTAAAAAACGTTTTAACGACAGAGAAAAACCAACAAAATTTATTAAAGAAAAAAGAACACTTACATTTTACACTGTTGCCAAAAGTTACAAATTATGTTTCACACAGACAATAAATGAATATTTGCGCGCGTGACATCTTCCGATATATAAAGTGGGATGCTAATTTATGGTGTTTCACTACACCCATCCTCACCAATGGCGTTGCCCCATCATCATTTTAAAGGCAAATTTCTATTTAAGCTTGATTCTATATTCTACGGGAACAGTATCAAATGAAGCAGAATAGTAGTACTTACTACCACCATTGGGATCATACGTGAATTAACACTCGTCATCAATGACGAGTTTCAGTCCTGATTAAGATGGAATCAATTTCCGATAAATGTTGAAACATTTCTTCTTTATTCGTTGTTTTTTTATCTTTTATGAATATCGGAACCATTTTTTTCCTTGAAAGCTTTTAAATTCAATTTTTTATGATTTTATGCATATAAGCTTTAGATATCTTCAATTTCCAGACGATTTGGCACACTGAAATAATCAGGTTTCTTTTTCATGACTGTCTTAGCCTTCGTTTCAAAAGTTAGGTTCTTTTCCAGCTATTTTTTACGAAATTTCAAGAAATTTTGACGTTTATTAGTTCATCGTACTGTATTAAAAGTCGATATATAGTTGTTTTTGAAAATTTTCGCCTTTTAAAACGTTTAGAGTCTATATTCTTGAATCTTCTGCCATCAAAATTACAGAAGTGTACAATTTATTTTCGAATAGCATTCGATAAAGGAGCTGGCATATATCAAATCTTGCAGCAGCAACAATCCAAATCATATCGTATTATAAAGTGTAAGTGGTGTATTTTCTGCAGGTAGTGTACAAATTTGCATGTTATGAATTTCTTGCATTATCTCAGTCAATCGAATTGTCTCATTCTTATAGTGGACCCGCTTTATGTAGGAAAATTCATGCACCTATCATTTAATAGATTACATTTTCATAGTTATAATGTTCCTCCGAATTTTTCATACAGAACCAAAAATAAATGGAAAAGTGTTAATATGCAAGTTCGTGAAGCATACTTTAGAATCAATAAACTATTTATAGAGATATTTATACCTTCATTATCGAAAATCTTAATAATGAAACACAGAAACCGAGGTTTTGCAGTTCAAAGAAAATTTTATGTAATGGTGATATAACCATTCATCTCTTTGCATAGAACTGATATAATTAGAATGTTATATAAGTTAATTGAAGAAATAAACATATTTTCTTTTTACCGTTACTTTTGCTTCGTTTTGAGTAAAGAAAGAACGTTCTGTGAGAAAATATATTCTAGAAAGGAAGTTTATAAATTCATTTATACGAGATAAAAAAAATACAGTCAATAGTAAACCTTTTTAATTTTTTAAGCTTTTGAGAGCTTTTCTTCCCGATGAAGCTCTATTTAGATCAAAGACACTTTTTACTCGAGTAGTTTTGAAAAATAATTACAAGGTGTGTTTTTTTAGAAAAATCGCGATTATAATTTAATTATAAAATGTATCATAAATTCACTTTAATGTATTAGTATTCCCACTTCTCTCCAATGATATATTTTTTAGCCTTTTTTTAATTCGAAAGAATTTAAAAAAGGAAAAAGTAGGTATTGACATGCGGTTGATAAGTAATGTGTAATGTTGCCATAAGTAATGAATTCTAAAAATTAAAATTGGTTTGCATCAGCATTTGTAATTCAAAGATATTGCTTCCACAATAACGAAACAAAAATACTTTTATTTATTTTCGGAGTCCGTGTTTAATATAGTTATCTATCAAGTTATTCAATAAATAAAGGAAACATGGTTGGGAAAATATGGAAGCATTCATTTTATAATATCTAGCGTTAAAAAATGTATGTAAAAGATTATTTTTTAATGGTTTTACGACATATCTTAAAATAAACTTGAATAAACTTGAAATAAACTTGATACAAATAAAACCATTTCTCACTAAACTAATTTAAAATGTTATCCAACACTCCTCTTATGTAACGTATTTATTTTTTACGATAATGGATTTTAAATAATTTGAATAAATGTTGTTGTTATATGGATAAATATTATTAAACGTTTTGCAATATTCTTTCGTTAATAAATAGAATAGCTGAAAAGGAGAAAATCGATTCCATGATATCGTAAATAACTTGTTTAAAAAATTTTATTCAAAAGACGATAAAATATCCGGCATTTGCCCCTACTTTAAATTGGCAAGTTTGGTTGGTTAGGTTTGAATTATCGTAGCACTAGAGGTACAGGAGGGTCACAGTCAAGTGACGAGCCGACACCTGAATAGGCATCCAACGCAACCATTGAGGGCGACATCGTACGCGGCGTTAGGACTTTGAAGGATATTTAACGTGCACTCCCTTACACGGGGTATTATTCGTAAGACATTTTTGGCTGCACCGGCCGTTTATAGGTCGGCAGTTATTTTGGTGATGCTTGGACACAAACCTGACACCTTTCGCATTCACATGCTAGGCGAGTGCCTAACCGACTGGGTTCCCCAGCCCCCTTAAGTAGTCCCCGATCCTTCTCAAATTAATGTGGAAGTTAATTTATTCGCTTTTTCCAGCAGTGTTCTTTTTTTGCACGAACCATGAATCATACTGTGCAAACATTCATTGATATTCTGATTAAAACCTAATGAGAATTCTAGTTAATACTTCCAATTTTGGTTTAAAATCTTAAAGAATATTGTTAAAAATTTAAAATTAATAAAATTCTGTAAAAGTTAAATGTATGCAGATAATATTTTTCTAATTTCATTCTATTATGTTAATATTGTAGCGATATTGTTTATTTTTAATTGAAATATTAATGATTATAATTGGTATTAAGGACGGTTAGGTTAGTTTGGTAATTAGGACGGTTCGTTTAATGTAGTAAATCTAAATTTTACTCAGAATTTTTTATAGTGCTGTGAAAATTCATTTAAAGAGCAGTTAGAACTTTGTAAAGCCAATAGTACATATTGTGAATTGTTTTCAATGCACATAATGGCTCTACAATCTGCTATAATGCCCCACATAACATATTCATGAATTTCGGTCTGGTAAATGTAAATGGGCACCATAAAGTGTTTGGAGATAGACCGTATAATAAATACTTGCATTGATACTCTAACCAATATTCTTTTGGACAGAATGCATTTCTTTGGGAGTCGCTTAGGAGCAAAATAGTCTATTCTGATTATAATTCAGTATCGGATTATACTCTATTTGTGTAATGAAATAAACACAAATACAAAAAAATGCATTGCAATATAAATTATATAGAAAAATAAATCTCCATTTTGTTAAATCTTATTCAATTTATGCTATTAAATTATTTAGTTTCCTTTTATGAAATGCAATTTCACCAACGCTCTTTTTAAAAAAATACAAGAAATGCTTAAGTATTAAAAAAATTGTACAAGTTAAATTATATCTTAATTATTTTTAGTTTCAAAATTCAAATGCTGCAGAACATACCCCCGTAAGTTGATATTTAAAATATTTGGGGTTATATGTTTAATTTGCAATAGATAATAGATAAGATGACTAATATAAGATGACTTGCAATTTTTTCAAATTTTTGTTATAGTGTTTGATGCGTGATGGTTAAAAATTGATTTTTAACGAGGCGTTTTTATTGAAGAAATAGTGTATGAAACTTTAAGAAAATAGATTTTATGGTTCAGTAAATTGTTTAAGGGTCATTAATAAACTTTTATGACATTGAAAGATCATCATAGAAACATTAAATTTTCCTTATGAAATATTTGAATCAATCATGAAGATAAATTGTAAACTGAGGGTTTTTACGTTGAACAATTACATATTTTAGTTATAATTATTCAATTTGATGGGGAATAATAACGTAACGATTAATTTTTTTAACTCAATTTATTTTGATTTCTAATGAAATTTTTTTTAAACTTAGAAATTGGCTTAAAGTATTAACATTCCAACATTTTTTTTTTTAAAAATCCTTTATTAAGGCATAATTATTGCTAAGATCAGCCTGGCGATTTTTTTTTTTAATTTTGATGTTTTTCTCTCAAATTAGTTGTGGTTCATTCGTTCCATTTCGTGGGTTAAAAACTCGCCAAACGAAATTTGTTAAAATTCTGTAATTTTTGGTGTTAAAACATAGTATGCCAATTATATGAACACTGTATTTGCAGTCAAAGGTTATCATTGGATATATTCCATTTGGCTGTGTTTATACACTTTGGCCGTTCTTATCACTTGCTCCCGAGAAAGAGCGAATACGTATAGTCCGACCACGATAACTTGACAACCAAAATATTTTGATTGTGGACCAGTCCACTTTGAAAAAAGGTAAGGAAGGTTTTGGTTTTGGGCTAGAGTTACTATGTTTGGCAATTCATTGCTTTTGGGTGCATATTTCTTTAAGGTTTAGAAACAGACTATCAATCGAAGGGTAAATCGAACTTGCATCGGGATTCCTCTTATATTCCCCATTAATATTTGTTATAGCGTCCCTCGGTGTAATTTCTAGTCACAGTCATATTTTTAAGTTTTAAAACCCTTCATCAAAATTTAAAAAAAAATCATAGAAGTATACTGGGAAATATACTCAGTGGAACTTATAACTTAACTACGAGTTTGTTTATTGATTTTGAAATTTTTTTTAGCAATGGTTAATTAAATTTCTGTAAAATAATCATAGATTTAGTTATTTCACGATTCAAAATATCCAAGAAATACACGTGTAATCGTTAACCACTACCAGCAATCAACAACAATCCTCTGTAGCCGATAACTGATGTGCAGTTCTAGTGAAATACATTATTTACAATCGCACTACACCAACAAACTTGCCAAGTTATCGTGGTCTGACTATACCCCAATTTCCTTTTGTTGGGCTAAAGTTACACCCTCCTGCCCATGAGATAATTTCAGAAAATCTCTTAAATTATTTCGATTTCGTCTCAAAACTGACTCAATTGATAACCTGCTTTCAAATCTCTTAAAAGTCATCAGTAAAATACTTCATATTGTAAGACAAAACAATGAAAAAATATATATATCTAAACAAATAAATCAAAACTTTCCATATGTCTGATTTGCTGCTCCAATTTAGCTTAACTTCGGTTATTGGATGTAATCCAATTTGCCACCATTTCAGTACGGTGATATTAATTCTGCCATTATTAGAATTCTGAAGTCTTTGTACCTTAATCTCTTATGTCAATTTTAGATGGTTTCTCGTTTTGGTTACAAGACTCGTTTAAGACATAATAACATTGGAGATGCAGATATTTGTTTCAAATATTTAAAGATTATTATCCCTAGCTATTCAGTAATGCAGGATTGTTCGGCAATCAAAGTGAAGTCATTCTTAGAAATTGCAGATGGAATTGCTTTGAACCTCACCAAGCGACCGGTTGGACTTCTTAATCATCTGAAAGCGGCATCTCTAAATGAATATGTACCAAGCCCGAAATGCAGGGGTATTCAGGCTATGCAAGTGAATGTACAACTGGTTTGGCTTGATAACGTTTTAACACTTAACCTATTTTGAATAAAAGGAATTTAAAATAAAAAATATATAATTTAGGAGGGTAATAACCCTCTGAACAAGTCTAACAAAATCTCCATTTCCCCAAAAGGAACAAGGCAAAACATGGCAATAATTTAAAGTAATTCCAGTAAGTTGCACACAACTGTTCAAAATAATGATGAGTTAAGTTTCTTCTAGAAAATGAATCGAGCAATGGAGAAATGGTTTAATGTGAACAAACACAAGTACGAAAAATAAAAAGCTCTAACTAAGACATTTTTCATCTCTTATATGATAATGGCATTTTAGTTCTAGTAAGTCAGTGGAGCATTTTAAGTTTGAAAAAAATGGTTTTATAAGACCATGATCAAAATTCGTATAGATATGTGTTAGTCTTTTTCATGACAAGCCATATTTCTAAAGTGTGGAAACATGCTATGTTAGTATTGATTTAGTTGTTCCGATATAGTTATGGAACTATTTTGGAGAAAAATAGCAGCTACAATTTTGTCATCCAGACAAGGAAAAGTACTAAGAATCCTTCTAGGTGTGGCTATCGCGTAGCATCTAAAGCTATTGTAATTTTACCGGCTTTTATAATAGTTTAAGAGTAACCACTAATAGTGTTTTAAGAGTGTTCATCGACGCTATCTATTTATGACAAAAGTTATGCAAACGAGATTAAGGATGGTTAGCTTTAGCGTTTAGAGTTAGTAGTTGATAAAATAGGGTTTTTAGAGACTAATAGTGTTTTAAGAGTGTACAGCGAAGCTATCTACTTATGACAGAAGTTATGCGAACGAGCTTTATGTTGGTTAGCTTTAATTTAACGTTACATTTAGCACCTAGAAGAGGATTTTTAGTATTTTTCCGTGCACGTTAAATTCCATAACACATATTAAGGAAAAGTACTAAGAATCCTCTTCTAGATGTAGAAATCGCTTGGTATCTAAAACTACTATAAAAGCCAGTGAAATTATAATAGTTTTAGAGTAACCACGCAAAAATTAAACACACGAGCTTTAGGTTGGTTAGCTTTAGCGTTCAGAGTTAATAGATGATAAATATTATATTTAAAAATGTTATTTCACTGTAAGAATATAATTTCGACAAAACTTAACGTAACACATAGTAAGGAATACCCTCGGCCACATTAGTTTTATCCAAAATAATTTAGTATTGTATGACGTACTCTTGACTAAAGTATTTATTTTGAAAGAAATATGTAAATTGTTAAATTGAAAGCGTGAAAATGTTTGGACCGTGTCCTTTTGGACCGTGGAACGATGTGCCTCGATAACTTTAACTATAGTTTCAAAAATTATGTTATTTGGATTGAATTAACATCACATTTGAACTACCCGAAGCAACAACAGTCAAAAATTTTAATCTTATTAAAGTAACGAGTATGAGACACCCAGATGACACCCAACGCAACTTATAGCGTTATCGGCAGCGCTTCAAAGCCTTTGATTAGTGACAAATTTAGCGTGCACAAGTCAGACATACACGAAGCTATTAATTGAAGGGTTCATAGGATGGTTAAGGCGAGGACGAAACCCCTTAAAATTATCCTTAGTGGCCATATAGTTCTATCTCACATATCCAAAACGACGCTGTTAAACTTAGCATAATTATTTCCACACCAATAAAATAATTACAAATAAGATATAAATTAATGTAAGAATGTTTGCCGGAAACAAATGATATTGTTTTAACTTAGCATGGAACAACCTTTATTTAAAACACACTTCACTTGCTCTAAATTTTTTTATTCAATACATTCCTAAAAAAATATTATGAAAATATTTATTTTAATATTTAAAAGCACATGAATGAACCTCCAAAACATAAATAGTTCAATATATTTTTACTAGAATTTTGCCAGCACTGATATTCAAATTGAGCAACAACATTTGACAAAAAAAAAGTTATTTACACTATACGAAACTCGTCGAAAAAAGTTTTCACTGCGTTGCGTCACCCTCTTTATCATGTCAACGTCAATAACACGACGTCATATAAAATGTGTTTACTTCAATTAACTACCAGCGAAAATGCAGGGGAAAAAAAAGGGGCACTGTCCTTTGTTATTTTGTAAGGCATAAGTACTTTTCTTCAAAGACGCATAATTAAAAAATGTATGCTTTAAAACTATTTACAGAGTCAAAACGTAACTGAAGGAGGCGTTTAAAAGTATCCTCACATATCAGATTTAATTAGATCGTTGTTAAATATCTTAATAGGTTTTTTTTATACGTGATTGATTATGTGTGAGGAGCGTAAAGAGAAATTTTTAAAGAACAATAAACGAAAAGAATGCTTTCTTTTTAAAGGGTCTTAATTAAAACATTTTTGTAGTTTGTTGACCCGAAAAAACGAAGTTTATTTAAAAAATGAGGTACGCCTTCAGAATTAATTTTTCCTTTTTTAATTAGACTTAGTTTATTAAATACTTGCAGTTTTTTTTTTTAAAGTAGCATTTTAAGTTCACTTAAGCTCTCAATTTTTATCATTGGTTTCGCAACCTAAGTTCCGCCTTGAATTTACATACTAGTTATTCATGTTTATTATACAATGTAAAAAAAAAGAATTGAATGGAGTTTTTTTTAATTATTAAATGACCAATCTTTTAAGTGCATAAATTCCGTCCATATTGTGATATTGTATTTATAAAAACGATTTTAGGTATAAAAAAACTAAGCTGATTTAAATTATATATTAATGAGACTCTTAAATAGAATAATTCCCCAAGAAAAATTGCAAATTGAATGTCATTTTTTAAACTAATAATTAATTTTTTAACCACCGATCTAATTAATGCAGGAATGAACAGGAAGAAACTACGTCATCTGAAACAAGAAAAGAACAATAAAACATCGCGCCAAAGAAAAACTAACCAATGATTGGAGGAAGAACCTTACCGAAATCGTAGGATGTACAGCGAAAAAGTCAATATGCGAAAAAAATTGTTATTCCTTAAATAATTCTACCTTCCTAAAAATAAATTTATTTCCTTTGATGATTTTATACAAGATCATCCATGTACAGGTAGTTCACATTCAGGAACACTTATAGCCATCAAAAGCTGTATTAGATGTCTTCCGTACGGAACCCGATATCCGATCCTAAGATGCATTGGGTTTTATACCTATCGGCGGACGAAATCCATCTTGATATTGAGCACGTCTTAATATCCTACTACCAAATTTTATTTCAGATTGTGTAGTAACATAAGTTATAAGGAAAAAAATATTAGCTTATTAGAAGTTTCAGATGTATATTCATAAATGAATTGCAGTACATTTTGAGTTATTTTAGATTTTAGATTTTAAACAGTTAATGATTATACCGTTCTGGAGTTAGCTGTTGTGTCCACTATTTTATGGCCATAAAAAAATTAAAAAGAAAATATAAACAATTATACCAAAATGAAGAAATGATATAGGGTAGACTAACCAGTGAATGAACGTTTAAGACGTCACGTTCGCCAGTGAATGAACACCAGGATATAATGACCAGGACAACCAACCATTGTCAGCTTCCTACTACATGGGAGGAAGTCAGTGTTGCCTATCCATATAGTGGAATGATTTTCAATCCTTATTTTTTTAATTATTTGTACCAAATGTTCATTCACTGGGGCCTGCTCACTCACTGGTCAGTTTACCCTATTATTTAAAATTATATAACATGATCCATGAATCATAAAGTCAACTTAAATTCAGTTTGTCTTTTATATTAAAACAGTTTACTTATTCTAGAAGTAAATTAGTATCAGCAATTCAATTTTTCCATTTCAAACATAGAATATTTATAATAAATAGTTCCTAACATAAAGTGCCGATTATTCGAAATCAATAACTGAACAACCATCGTACTCACTCGTTAGAAGTTGAAGAGCTTAGTGGAAGAACGTTCTAAGTGACAAAAAGCTGAAAATGAGCTTTAAAGTTTTTCGTTTGCACTTAGATAAGTTAAAAACTACTTGAAACGGTCAAAAGTATAGGTAGGGTCAAGTGGGGTAAGTGTGATAGGGCTTCTGCATTTTTCATTAAGAAAATTCGTTCTCTGCTTCAAGTAAATTCCAAATCCTAAAATTGGTAGTGAATTATTATAAGAAACATACATATGTAGAAAAAAAATTATATGTTTGAATTCCAATTTTAAGTGTACAAAATTTGCATTTCAAAATCCATTGCTGTTTTATCACACTTACCCCACATAGAAAGACCCACATAAAAAGACAGTTGCACTTAAATTCAAAAGCTCAAAACTTTCTTTAAACAAAAAATAAGGTCAATATTTCTTTTTAGTTTAATTATAAGTGGTCTAATGTTATATATTGCAAACTTTCAGATTTTTAGAATGATTTCCAAAGTTACAAGAGCTGTTTATCACACTTACCCCCAATCACACTTACCCCACTTGACCCTACTCAACACAAAACTTTTGAAAAAGGAGAAACTTTGCTATCTTTTAAGGAGGAAATAATATGTTCATTGACACAAAAATCTCAATTTTTTCAAAAATGTCACTTAGCACGTTCGTCCACTAAGGTCTTCAATGGTCCGCGGCAGACAGCTCTGAAAGAAAAGGATATGAAAAAACGCAGTTTATCATTGCTTTGTACTTCAAGAATCGATTTCCAGAATAATATTTTATTTCATATCGGGAGCCGTCAACATTTTTAGAGGAGCGCCCATAACGGAATGAAATACCATAAGTATGTTAGATTTAGCAACACCTTATGGTAAGGGGAACAATTTTTTTAGCACTTTTCCTTTATAAGAATATATCCCAATAAAACTTAAGACTGTTTTTCTTGAAACTCATGAGATGTTCGATTCCAACTCAAGGTTAGGTTTGTTTGAATTAACGTTGCACTAGAGTTATTCAAAGGCTTTTGGCGACAGACGTCGTAATTTAAAATCACACTGTAGTTGACGAGCCGGTAACTGAATCGAAACAAAGATTAGCTTTTAAGATCGACATTGTACGCAAATTATGCGTGCACCCTGTATTATTCGTCAGATAGTTTTTGGCAGAACGAGCCGTTTGCATTTATATGTCGGCAGTTATTTTGGCGATCCCCGGACCCGAACCTTTCGCAAGCAAGGAAAAAGCCTCAACAAACGAAGCTTCCCAGCTTTATCGAGTTGCATGAAGCATGATTGCTTCAGCACTGACTCAAATGTTAACTGTCATTCAAAAATCTTTTGAAAGTCATCAATAAAATACTTTAAATTTCAAACATAATAATATTGATACAAATAAACCAGAAATATTCATATGTCTGATTCGTTGTACCAATTTAGATTAACTTTAGTTTATCGGCTGAAGTCCACTTTGTCTCTCCTTTTAAGGTAGGCGAGTACCCAAAATTCGAAAAATTTTACTATTACTTTAACCTTTTCCAAATTTGGCATAGTGATTGCAAATATAATGAACAATGCTTTTTAGGCAATTTTTTTTGTTTAAATATAATTGATTTATTTTAAACGGTGTTTTTCAACTAAAAGTTGTTTACGCTCACACTTCTAGAATAAAAAGTTTTACATTAATTTACCTGAATTTTTTTACAGATGCTATTTCAATATAGATCTGTGCCATAAGTCTCTAACCTCTGGTGTAAATATAGTAATTTTTTTTAAATGTCCAAGTGTAAGTTCATCGAAAAAAATCTTTTTAATTACTTCCTAACATTTTTCCTTATAACTTATTTTCTTGTAATTTGTTTGTAACTCTGGAGGGTCATTGCATGTAAACAAACACTTTAAACAAACAATTTATTAATTTAGAACAAACATTACAAGAAAAGAAATATTCGTCACAAGGGTGTAAACAAGAACCCCGTATGTGTGACCAAAATGATCAATTATAATAAATAAGACATTAGTTAATAACAAAAAAACCCCGCAAAAATTAGATTTAAATACATAATTATACACAAAAGAAAAAACAAAATGTGACAATGTGGTTTATTTTTTTTTTTCAAAACAAATGTCGGTTGTCAAAATGTATAGGTTCAAAACGAAGATTTTAACACATAATTACTGTTTATAGGAGCAAAATTCAATGTGGTAGACTTGTTAGTGTAAACCTCTTTTTTAGTTGAAAAAACACCGTTTAAAATAAATAATATTTAAATAAAAAATGCCCAAATGGCATTGTTCATTATATTTGAAATCACTCTGCCAAATTTGGAAAAAATTAAAGCAATCGTAAAAATTTTAGAATTTTGAGTACTCGCCTACCTTAAGTTCAGTGATATTAATTCTGCTAGTACCAGAATTCTGAAGTCTGTATCTAAATCTCTTATGTCAATTTAAGTTGGTTTCTCGCTATAATTGCAAGACTCGCTTAGCTACACTGATTTCGGAGAAGCAGATATTTGTTACAAGTATTTGAAGATTATTATCCCTATCTATCCCGTAGTGCTAGTTCGGCAATCAAAGTGAAATCATTCTTAGAAATTGCAAATGGAATTGCTTTAAATGTCACCAGGCGACCGTTTGGACTTCATAATCATCTCAAGGCGGCATCTTCAAATGAATATACCTAGCCCGAAATGCAGAGGTATTCAGACTATGCAAGTGAATCGCCAACTGTTTTGGATTGATACGGTTTTAACACTAAACCGATTTGGAATATAATGAATTTCAAATAAGAATTAGAATATAAACTTTGGGGAGAGAAACTAAAGAAAACCAAAAAAAAATTAAGTTAAGAGGGATTATAATTAAGAGGTACATTTTTTTTTATTTAAGGCAGAAAGTTTCAAACCACTGCTTAAATAAGGTTTAACATCACTAATTATCAATAATTTTTCCAGTGAAACTTGGAAAATGGTTTAATATAGTGTTTGAAAAAGTCTAAAAATAAGACAAAATTAGTAGTTTAACCATCAGCACTAATGAGGACATTTTTGTTCTAATAACTCAATGAAGCAATGGAAATATGGATAAATGTTTTAATAGTGTACGGATTAAATTCCGCGTGGTTGTATTGTTCTTATCATGCAAGCGGCTATTTTTGTACTGAGGAATCATATTTCATTTGGAACTGATTTAGTTGTTCCGACACAGGTATGAAAGTAGTTTGAAAAAAAACCCTTACAGTTTTGTCATCCAGGCAAGAGAAAATACTAAGAGCCTTTCTGTGTGGGGCTATTGCTTCGCATCTAAAGCTAAAGGCATAGAGTTAGGAAGGAGGAGTAGAGGGGGTCTATCAGTTCAAATGGTTTGAAGCAGGGCTGTCAGGTTTTTCGAGCTACTGCTCATAACAAACCGGCACTGAGGTATCCCGAGATGCACCGCTTTAGCAGTTTTTGGAGGTACTGCGCATAATATATTAGCCGTAACTAAGGAAACTGACGAGGTATCCCAAGAAGCAACGCTCTAGCCTGCTTCTTTTGTGCGTTACTGAGCACATGCATGGACCGCTCTATTCTCTTTCCTAACTTTATGGCTAAAGGCTCACATTTTATTTGTTAACCTTATAAAATTACCCAACTGGCACCCAACGCAACCTTATAGCGTTATAATATGCAGCGTTGTCAGAGCTTTGTATACCACGACAAATTTAACATGCATACACGAAGCTATTAATGCAAATATTCATAGGAAGGCTAAGGCGAGGACAGAACCCTATAAAGGTATCTTAATTTTCACTGGAGTATCTCAAGTCTCGACGGTGTTTATATTTGTAAACATGCATTTTTTTCACACTTATAAAAATATTTTCAAAATAACTGCTAAATAACATGTTATAATTTTGTCCCAAACTCCATACTGTTTTTATTAATAATAAAATATTATTTAAAGTAGTAATGACTAACCTTAAATGAAAACATACTTCACTGGTTCTAAGTAAAAGTAAAATTTATTAACACTCATACATGTAATTAAAATCACATAAATGAGCCACCAAAAAATAAATATTTAGGTTTTACTAGAGCGTCACCAACACTGATATTTAAATTGAGCAAAAACATTTTAAAAAATACAAGTAATTAACGCGATATGAAATTCGTCAAAAAAAGGATTCGCTGCGTTGTGTCACCCTCTTTATCATGTCAACGTCGATGACACGACGTCACATAAAATGTGTTTACTTCAATTAAGAGCCAACGAAATTGCACAAAAAACTGGGCACCGTCCTTTGTTATTCTTGAAGGTATAAGTAATTTTCTACAAAGGCGTATTATTAAAAATATGCTTTAAAACAATTTACAGAGCCAGGACTTTACTGAAGGAGGCGTTTAAAAGTATCCTCACATATTAGATTTAATTAGATCGTTGTTAAATATCTTAATAGTTTTTTTTGAAATGATTGATTGTGCGTAAGCGTAAAGAGAAATATTTAAAGAACAGTAAACGAAAAATAAAAGAATGCTTTCTTTTAAAGGGTCTTAATTAAACATTTTTGTAGTTTGTTAAACTGTAAAAACGACGTTTATTAAAAAAAATAAGGTACGCCTTCAGAATTAAGTTTCCCTTTTTTAATAATACTTAGTCAAAAAAAAAACTCTTGATTATATAAGTTACAGTGTAGTTTATTTAAGCTCTTAATTTTTATCATTGGTTTCGCAACCAAAATTTCGTTTTGAATTTACATAATAGTTATTGATACTGTACCACACACAAAAAATTGAAGTTTTTTTATATGTATTGTAAAATGACCAATTTTTAAGTGCATAAATTCCGGCCATAGTGCGAAGTTTTTTTATTTAAATTATATATTAGTAAGGCATATACGAAGAATTACACTGATTGACTAAAATTCATTTCTTAAACACCGCTCAAAAGAAGTACAGGAAGGAGCTTGTAGGAACTAATGCGACGAACAATAAAACGTTTCCTAAAAAATGAACCAATAATTCAGGAAAGAACCATTCCGAAATTGCGGGATGCGCAGCAAAAGAGTTAACAACATGCGAAATCGGTTATTTTTTTTACATAATTTTACTTTCCTAGAAATGAATTTCTAGATTACATTGATGATTTTATACAGATATATCCATGAACAGGTAGGTCAGGTTCGGGAACACTAATAGCCATCAAGAGCTGTATTAGAATGCTTTTTTACGGAACCCGATATTCCGATCTTAGCTACGATGCATTGCGCTTTGTCCTCTCGGTGGACGAAAACAATCTAGATATTGAGCACGTCTCAATAATAATATCCAACAAGCAAATTGTACTTCAGGAAATGTTGTAATGTAAGTTATTAGGAAAATGTATTAGCTTATTGTGAGTTTCGAATGTATATTCATTAAATAGATTGGATTTTGGTTAGTTTCCCTACTAAAAATGGTCAGTAGAGATCAATAGAAAAATTTTATGTGGAAATGGCCTACTGGTACCAATAGCAATCTCTATTGATATCTATACAAATCTCTACTGATCTCTATTGATATCCATGCAAATCTCTACTGATCTCTATAGATATCAGTGCAGACCTATTGATGTCATTTGAGATCAGTAGCTTACTGATATTTTCTTTACTGGTGTCGTTAGAGCTCTATTGATATCAATACGAAATATTATCAGTAGGTTACTGATATCAATAGCTTCTACTGATAACAATAGTGACATCCTTAGAAGTAAGTACACATCAATAAAGCTGTACTTATGTCAATAGATTTTTGTATTGATCTCTATGGATCATTTTAGTAGGGTTAGATTTTGGAGGGATAATTATACGGTTTAGAAATTAAACGGTTCTGTAGTTAGCTGCTGAATTCATTATTTTTTGGGCATAAAATAATTTTAAACGAAAATATAATACCAATATACACAAATGAAGAAACTATGTATAGCTTAAAATTATATAACAATACAATCACGAATCGGTAACCACCACTTAATTTCTGCAATCAGGTTGTCCTTTTTTATTAAAACAGTTACTTGAATCATTCTAGAAGTAAATTAGTATCAGCCATTCAATTTTTATCACCTACTCCAAACATAAAATATTTATAATAGATTTCATAACATTTAATTGATGATTATTGGAAATCGATAACTGAATTACCTTCGTGCCCAATCATTAGAAATCGAAGAGCTTAGTGGTAGAAAGTGCTAAGGGACAAAAAAGTGAGAACGAGAAAATGAGCTTTAAAGTTTTAAGTTTGAAATTGGATATGTTAAAAACTATTTTCAAACGGCCTAAAGTATACCAAATTTAAAATTTTTGAAAAAGGAGAAACTTTGCTATCTTTTAAGGAGGAAATCACGGGTTCATTGACACAAATATCTATTTTTTTTTTAAATGTCACTTAGCATGATTTTACTCTTAGCTCTTCAACAGTCTGGCAGACAGCTCTAAAAAAACAGGAAAGGGGCAAAAACGCAGTTTATAATTGCTTTGTGCATCAAGAATCGATTTCCAGAATAATATTTTATTTGATATCGAGAACCGAAGACATTTTTAGTGGAACCCATAACGGAATGAAATAGCGTAAGTGTGTTAGGATGTTGCAGCAACTTTTTTATGGTGATGCGAGTAATTTTTTTCTATGAGTTTTCTTCAAGAAAAGTTTAGTTTGACTTAGGTTGTTTGAATTATCGTCGCACTTGAGCTACATAAGGGCTATTGGCGACGGGCGTCGTATCTTAGAACCACAATTAAGTAACGAGCCGACACCTGAGTAAACACCCAACGCAACCGCTAAGGGAGACATCGTACGCAACGTTAGGATTTTGAGAGATATTTAACGTGCACTCCCTTACACGGGGTATAATTCGTCGGAAATTTTTGGCTGTTCGGGCCGTTTAAAGGTCGGCAGTTATTTTGGCGGTGACCGGATCTGAACCTGGGCACTTTCGCATTCTAGGCGAATGCCTAACCGACTGGGCTCCCCAGTCCCGAAGGCAAATTTAGAATTTTACTACCACAAAACTAGAAAAGGAACTTAATAAAATTATTTTTTTCCAAAAAACTAATATGGGATGTGCGAATCATAACGTCATTGACTTATCTGAAACTACAAAGCATAAAATCGAATATAGATTTTGTAAAACAAAATTAACTCAAGTAAATATAATTTATTTGCTAAAATACAAATAAAAGGTACTCATGTTTTTTTTTTATG
Organism: Hylyphantes graminicola; assembly: GCA_023701765.1. Taxonomy (NCBI): domain Eukaryota; kingdom Metazoa; phylum Arthropoda; class Arachnida; order Araneae; family Linyphiidae; genus Hylyphantes; species Hylyphantes graminicola. Next base: position 49,612,695 of record CM043121.1, read on the forward strand.
CCGGCATTTTAATTTGTGCTACATCTACCAACTACCCCTTTACAAACGAAAATATTTTCAATGCACATTAAAATCAGAACTTAACGGCTAGCCTTCAATGGGTTAATAAAGTTCAAAAACATTTCACAAAGAAAAAGAATAAACTTTTCTAAAACCAAACAAAAGAGGGAATAAACTTTCAAAAAGACTTCTATCTTTCTCATTCTTTTATGAAGTCCATAAATCAATTCGCTCTACCTAGATCAAAAATCCAAAACGGAACTTTCGAAACAAAACCAGGGGCGAAGCGAGTTTAAAGAATGAATTCCTCCCCAAACGAAAAATAACTTATGCAAACTCCGGTGCTGCTACCTTTCCATTTTCCAACAGTTTGATGCCTTGTTGGTTTGCAGACAGCGTAACGAAAGATTTAACGGAAATAAACTTTCTGTAAGCATTGATCATTCAATAGCGAATTGTATTAATGCATATTTACTTGAACATACAAGTTGAAGTTTCAACGACTAGGTTAGGTTTGAATTATCGTCGCACTAGAGCTACACGAGGGCTATTGGCAACGGACGTCGTATTTTAGAACCACAGTCAAGTGACGAGCCGACCCTTGAATAGGCACACAACGCAACCGCTCAGGGCGACATCATACGCAGCGTTAGGACTTTTAAGGATATTTAACGTACACTCTCTTACACGGGGTATTATTAGTCGGACATTTTTGGCTGCACGGGCCGTTTATAGGTCGGCAGCTATTTTGGCTGTGCCCGGACCCGAACCTGGGACCTTCCGCACGCTAAGCGAGTGCTTAACCGACTGGGCTCCCCATCCCCCTGTACTGGCGATTAGAGAAACGAATCCTTTTTTACCATAGCAAATTAGTGATCTCTAGGCGTACATGAGCCGACTTACGTTCACCAGGGCAATAATCGTGGTGAACGCGGGTTAGTTGTGATTGCGCATAGCTTGTCACGACTATGTTTAAGTTCAATAGATTCAATATAAAAGGTACAGAGTTTCGAAACTAACATTCTACAAAGTGACTACGAAATATTGTCACCCTGATGATGGTGAATCCAAAGAGTTCTATAGTAGAGTAGAGGAACGACTCTTACTGAGCTGCCATCGGCAGACATGGCCCGAATAGAGTGGCGAAAGTGGTAGTTAATTTATAATTTTGATACTCAAAAAAGTACATCCACGGCAAAGGCGGGAATCGAACGCGTACCCGTTACAGCGTGCGGACTGCTAGCGTTATGGCCTGCGACCCAAAACACACGGCCACCGGGCCCCACATGCTACCATTACCTAGATTGGCTCTGTGTTGGTCCATGGAGCGGTTGGTGGGTTCAGTCTGTACCCAACTATAGAACTCTTTGGGTGAATCCAGTTGGCTAATCGTGTAAATTCAACGAACCTTACCCTATATCATAGTCAAGTATTGGATAATGCGAGCTTTGCAAGGGTGTTATAACACCCTTCATATTTTGTGATGAAGAATTTCACATTAAGTAAATTCTTAAAATATTATATTAGTAGGAAATGGTTACTTGTTCAATTTTATAAAAATGGGGGGGGGGATGCAATGAGTTGAGTTGAATATCAGCGCTCTACAGCTACGCGAAATATAGTTGCGACGGGGGTTGTAGTTTATAACCAAACTCAAGTGACGAGCCGACAACTGAGTAGACATCCAACGCAGCTTTTAGGAGCGACCAGGACTTAAGCATATTTTACACGGACTCCTCCTAAAAGGAGCTGCACGGTCCGTTCATGGCTCTGCAGTTACTTTGGTGATGCTGACCCGAATCTGGGACCTTTCGCATGCAAGGCAAACACTTTAACCTACTGGGCTCCCCAGCCCCAAAAGTGCAATTCGTTTTAACAATTAAAACTCTTTTGTTCGCTTCTACAATGCCTGCAAATAGAATATAAATAACGTTCAATTACTCATAAAACGAAAAAACCTCTCCGCTACTAGGCCATAAATTTACTCATAGATATTCTATGTCAGCAGTAAACCCTTGAAAGTGAACCTAAAGCTACATTTAATAGAAAAATAGTGTTCAAGAACACAATTCACTTGCCAACAAATTGCACATAGACAGTATTTAGCATTTATACGTAAATGGTTTAGTATAAATGTTTAACTTGAAAAAGGCAATGTTAATTAAACTCTTTTATAGAACTCTTTTCTACAGGTATTTTTTTAAAATTTAGTGCACTTTAAATCTAGGTGAACCGTCGAGAGTTTTGCGCCAGTTTAAGAGTTGAAATTTATTATTTTTTAATACAAATAAAAAAAATACTATTATCAATCAAAAATGCCGACTGTTAATTCAAAAATGTCAGTCAAAACTAATTTATTATTTTTTTTATAAGATATTTGTTTTTGCACTAATACTTCTAACGAGAATAATCCTTTATAAAATGTATCCCTAAATACAATAAAACACGACATGTTTATTGAAATATGTGGTGACAAGAAATTTTAATCTCTAGAGAGTCTTCAATATTTTAGGTTCAATATTGATATTGAAAATGTCGTAAGTTGAACAGTTCTCCAGTTTTAATCTGCTTTTAATTTTGTAACATAATTTTACATGGGAAAAACCATTTAATCCTTAATCCTTTCACTTCTAAAATGGCCCAGGTGGCTGAACAAAAGATTCGATAATGATAGTCCTATCACGTATAACGAGGAAATAAAACTCCTTCATGGCGATAAGTGTTAAAAAGTTTTGTACTTAAGGTATCCGATCACCTTTTTTCAGCAAAAATCGACTAATTATCAAACATTTGTTTTGGGCATTTTAATATGAAATAAACGTTTAGCTTTCTTCATCTGTTTTATTTTATTTTCTAGTTATTAATAGAACCGAAGTTATTGCACTTTAAAGCGTTTTTTGCTTGCTTTTGCATTTTTTTTTCAAAACGCATCACGCATTACGCAAAACATAAAAACTGAAGTTCTTTATTAATATTATCAATTGCTTCCAAATTTTTGCAGTAGTTTTGTAACAGTATGGAGAAGTTTTTGAACTAGAATCGTGTAAAACTATTAAGAATTGGATTAGGTTAGGTTTGAGTTAGCGTCGCACTAGAGCCACACGAGGACTATTGGCGACGGGCGTCATATTTTAGAACCACGGTCAAGTGACAAGCTGACACCTGAATAGGCACCCAACGAAACCGTTAAGGGCGACATCGTACGCAGCGTTAGGACTTTGAAGGATATTTAACGTGCACTTCCCTTTCACGGAGAATTATTCGTCGGACAATTTAGGCTTTAAAAGCCGCTTATAGGTCGGCAGTTATTTTGGCAACGCCCAGACCCGAACCTGGGACCTTCCGCATGCTAGGCGAGTGCCTAACCTACTAGGCTCCCCAGCCCATTAAGAATTGGATATTTTAAAACTATTTATATGCTTGTTACACTCTTGTTTTTATGTGTTTTTGATATGATGCTTGAACTTTTGCCTATAAAAAAATTGGATTGGGCACTGATATCTTAATGATTTTAGTTCATCACCTATATCAATGTTTGTTAAGCTAATTCAAATTTAAATGATGGAAAAAAAATTATAAATTTGTAAAGATATCATGTTTTGCGTAAGCGTGATTTTTGAAGCATATTTTACTATAATTTTCCATAAATACTTAAAAAAATTGTTATGATTTACTTTCTTAAAACTATTTTTATATTCATTACTAATAATAAAATCGCTCAACGTCATGGTTGGAATAGAATTTTCAAAAAACTTGCTGTCAAAGGTGATCGGCCACCTTAAGCTATTGAATCCTATTCTCAAAAATATATAGGGGAGCGTGTTGTACCTTGGGACAATTTTTACATTTTAATTTTTTTCTTCGATAATTATAGTCAAAATAAAAATTTAAAAGCAGCATTTCAACACACCAATATATTCCTCTATAATATATTTTTCTAAATTCTGGCAGCTTGAAATTAAAAAATTGCCACTCATTTGAAGTAGAGAGGATAAACTGTCCCAAGGTACAATATGATGTTGTACCTTGGGACATACCTTATAATTCAGTCAATAGTAATACACTTGAACTAATTTGTGTCAGGAAACAAACTTTATTGTTTTTTCAAGAAAATACACAAATAAAACTTCATAATTCAAGAATAATTTAAATTATACAGCAAAATTGCAAGTCCATATTATTTAACATTATATGATGATACAATATGCTTTACTGTCCCAAGGTACAATACACTACATGGTTTAAATAAAAGCAAGATGGTGGTCAATCTAAATGCATTATCATTATTTTCTCATAACCAAAATATTTTAAAATCTTCTCTTTTATGAAGAAAATAAAATGCAGTTGACTTTTTGTAAAAGTACAAAGGTAAAAAATTATATTAGAATGAGAAAAATATTTCCTTTGGGGTAATGAAATATTATTTTTTGTCACAAATTCATCAATTCAATGATGCTAGTGTTAAATTTTATTTTGATGATGTCTGCTGGTAAAGGCTACTGTTAGAAATAAACAATTTATGAATATTGCCAATAGATTCTTAGAAATTGTAAGTGTCCCAAGGTACAACACTCTCCCCTATATATATTCCTTACAACTCTTCCTAACTGCTAGAACGAGTGTCCGTGACAAAAGCTTTTAGAGCGATTCCTGGGTGAAATAGGCGCAAAGAGCATAAATCACACAGAAGGTAGGACGTGTATTAGCCTTGTGTCGAGAGGAGCTACAGTTACGCTCCCGCCATTGAATCAAGAATGCTTTCTGAATTATGGGGAAGAAATACACGTATTCATTTTAAAATGAAGATGTGCTTGTTATAACATTGGGAAGCACTGAGAAAATGGTTGTGAAATATCGGGAAATATTGGCATAGATTCGGTATAATGTGGGTGCCATTAGGCAAAACTAATTTTTAAAAAAATAAAAACTAGTTGTAGAATATAAATAAAAAAAAGTTGCTATCAGTTAATGCATTTTTGTCATAGTACTATTAACCTTTTCAGTCCAAATGATCGCACTATCATCATTTTAGAAAAAAAATCTGATCGTCATTAGCCATTTATGATATCAAAAAGCACATCATTCGATATTTCAAACTTTTTTCTATTAGAAAATATTTTTGATTAATCCCTATAGTTTTCAGTCCAATATTTTTTTATTAATTATGATCAGAAGCAAGATGATGCCAAATGGCAACTCTGGGACTGAAAGGGTTAACTAATGTCAAATGACATCGAAATTCCTATTGGAAACTAATATAATAAACGAATAATGTCGTTAATTATTTAGCATATAGTTTTCAAATTTAAGAGCTATAATCCCATTTTTTCGGAATGTTTCCAATTTTTTCTAATTGTCAATAAATAATTTAACAAAATATTCTAACCAATTTCAAAAAAGGGGGATTATAGAGACCGGTTAGCCACCTGCGTTTATCATATAAAAACTATTTGTAAAAATATTCAATACAGCCAAAGTAATGCGTCTTAGAAAAACATTTTTACCATACAGGATTACCACAAACACTTCGGTTTGAAGACAATTGAAGAACTTAATGGAAAAACGTGCTAATTGTCATTTTTGAAAAAAAAAATGAGATTTTTGTATCAATGAACATATTTCCTTTATAACATAACATACTTTAAAGGTAACTTGAAGTTTGTGAAAAAGAGGAAATTTGTTAAGTACTATATATTTTACTTAACTACTTTACCATTTGCAAATATCGTTTTTAACGCATTTAAGGGCAAATTGAAAACTTCAACGTTCATTTTCTCGCTTTCACGTTTTTATTACGTTCTTCCACTAAGCTCTTCAATTCCATTTCCCCCCTAATATATATAGGGAAAAATTCTTGGGATCCATTTGCGTAGTAAGTGAAGAATATATAAATCACGAAATAGGTAGCAAGTGTATTAGTTCAGCTTCTTGAAACTTATTTATACTTTTCAATTGAACTTAAGATGGTTTCTGAATGAAGCTAGTGGAGTAAGGAAGTTGAAAAATAAGACTCGACTATACATAAATTATTAATGTAAAATGCAAGTTTATTAGTAATTCAACGCTAGCTTCAAGCTAGGGCTTTGTCGCAGGATATCAGGGATAAAGTTAATTATTTTAACATGTTTATAGAATAATGAAAATAAAACGTAGTTTATTCCCCAAGTCATTTATATAAGTTTTCCCTTACACCTTCCGAAATTAGGTTAAGAAAATCTGCGAATATTCCGGAAAGTATCCGAATAAGAACACACATACTTTGTCATTGATGATCATTAGATTTTTTAAGAAAGTTCAAGAACTTTATTTTGCCAATCTGACGCGATTTTAAAAGGCCCCAGTGAATGAACAGTTGGCAAATACATTTAAAAAATAAGGATTAAAAATCATTTCACTAGATGGATGGCAAAACTGACTTCCTCCCACCTCGCAGGAAGCTATCTGACATCCGATTGGTTATAATTGGTCATTATTTAAAATCCAACATGTTTATAGACTGCATATTTTTGTGTTCGTTCACTGGTAAAAGAACTGCTCAATCACTTGACTTTTGTACCACTTTTTATTTGGAACCCCAAAAGACCCAAAGCAATGCCATATAAAGTCGCCTCCTTTTTTTATGTAGAATTTACATATGACAGATGTGTTCACATTGTCATAAACCGGAAGCTAAATTTTTTTTAATGTGTGAATTTTCTTCAAACAAATTGTGCTTAAGCGTTCATTCACTGGTTAGTCTACCCTATTGTAAAACAGAAAACTTTACAGACCCCTTTTCATCCAAACTTTTGAATCCGAAAACTCTTTCCGCACACAAAACTATTTTAAGTAACTTAATATATCCTTATGTAACTACGATTATGCGATACTTTGACGAAAGAAAGCTGCGTTAATAACTCTTGCGTAACGTAATTCTACCACACCAACTACCCCTCTATATCCCATTACTTTGCGAAGCATGAAAGTTTTCTTTCGGCAATTATCTAGTACTAAAGGTGAAATACCCTATGTACAGTTTTTTAATGTGTTCGAAATACTTGAAGAGTACAGGGGGAAAACCGCTTGATTTTGTAGAAGACTTTCCTCAAAAGGCCTTTTTGGCGATGATAGCGAGAAATTGCCTAAACAGGGATAAAGAACTGTTAACAGCTTTGTTTTTCTTTCGCGACAACCCTCACGACTCCCCTGATTCACGCCAGAGATCAGTGGATACGAGTCTAATATTGTACCGCAAATGAAGAACCGAAAGAAAAAACAGGTTTCTTGTCGCCAATGTCCGCCAAGCAGACACAATTATGGGAAGACTCCTAATACATCAAGCGGTTATTACCCTGTACTCTTCACGTATCAGCCAATTTTGGAACAGAAAAACTCAAATAAAGAATAAATTAACGGAATACTCAAATGCATTATTTAATGGTTTATACCAGAAAATAGATTTTCAAGAAAATTTTCTACGCGAAATTGAGATTTTGCTTAAATTTATTTAAATTAACAAAATAGAAGACAATTGAAGACCATAGTCCTTAACAATTTATGCAATTTAGGTCAATTGAAAAGAATGAAAAAATTATAATTGACGTATTTATTCGGAAATGAAGATCCTCCAAAAACACTTCGTTAAAGTAAACAAACGCCAATCTCAAAAAACAAACAAACCTATGCATTTATTTTATAACAAAAAAAAAGTCATGAAAGTTGTCGCTAAAAAAGCCGTGATATAAAATGAATGCCAATCTCTTATTTAAGACTTTTCGGTCGCAATAAATAGAATAATTTAAGTTTCGCTGTCATAAAAAAAATTGCATTGTTTGAGGCCCCCCCCTCATCTTAACCACCCTCTATACTTTTATAAAAATGTATTGTGATCATGTTATTGTTAAAGGTTTTTTTTAAAAGTATCCTTCGTTATTTTGATTTAGTAATTCAAGTTCTATTGCGTGATTTAATTTTTTAGGGGGATTAAGATGGGCACCAACCTCAAACAGTGCAATTTTTTTTATGACAGCGAAACTTAAATTATTCTATTTATTGCGACCGAAAAGTCTTAAATAAGAGATTGGCATTCATTTTATATCACGGCTTTTTTAGCGACAACTTTCATGACTTTTTTTTTGTTATAAAATAAATGCATAGGTTTGTTTGTTTTTTGAGATTGGCGTTTGTTTACTTTAACGAAGTGTTTTTGGAGGATATCAGTCGTTTTTTTTTTTAATTTATTTTATGATATGCTTTTCAAGGTAGGGTTTATTACCAACGTGTTTTATGAACAAGTTCAAAGGATGTAAAGGCAATATGTATAAAATAAAATAAATAATTTCCATGGTTAATCAACAATGCCGAATTGAAGTTAAAAAGGTTAAGCATCAATATGAAATATAGCAATTGGTGAAAGTGAACTGCACATCGTTGGAATTCACTTGGCCGCTGGCATCTTTAATGAAAATGATAATTATTAAATGTTTCACTTAATCCCGGCTCCCCCTTTTCACTTTAATCCTTTCCAGTCCGGCAAAGCGAAAGTTTTCTTCATATAGGCATTCAGATTTTCCAAAGCTCGATTTTTAGAAACTATTTACTTACTTCTAGACCTCAATGTCATCTTTCGCTATAAGCTCAACGACAGTTTCGGGGATCATTTCAAGCATTTTTCTGTTGATCTGTTCTGTTTGCGCCTTTGATAGCCAAATTGTCAATTGGGCAGTGCAGTAGCCAAATTGTCTTCTTTGGTAGCTGCTGCATGTATTGGCACAACTCTTACAATTTATCGCTCCTCGATTTGCCTTTGAACTTTATTTTATTTTTTTTTTATTTTCGATTCTTTAACGCTATTTGAAATTGGTTGGTAAGAACTCTTCCCTGTTTCATCTGTTAACTGAACAATTGGAACAGTTTTAATAACCGAATCTTCATAATCGTAACGTTTCTGTTTGTTATTTTCAGGAACAGTTTCTTAATGAAGTTTTATTGCCGATACATTGTTTTCGACACATTTCGAGACTACATCGCAGCTTTTATTTTCGTGTACCACATCCGTCTCTTATGCCTAGTTTTGTTCACTTTTGTAGGCATATTTAACTTCAATTTTCTTTTATAAAACTAAAAAGTATCTTAAATATTCAAGAAAAAACAATAACCGAATACAATTATTAGGTTACGGTTATGTGTTATATTACAGACATTTAGTAACAGCTCATGTTAAAAAAAATTTAACTTTAATTATAAAATATTACTTTGGCATAATAAAATATTCCACAATAAATTTTAGAAAAAAAATCATTTCTTTTCATAAAAAAAAATAAGCAAAGATTACTTTGACATAATTAAATATTCCTCAATAATTTCTAGGCTTAAAATATATTTTTTACTTTTCATGAAAAAAAAAAAAACTATTTTTTGAATGGTATTGGTAACTGAATATGGCAACCAAATAGACTAATATGACTGTTTACATTTCTAGTCAATCGATCTTTCCATTAACTCGAGTTATTCATAAGTTTTCTAAATAAAAACGCCAAAAAGTTTAAATGAAGCATTCCGTTTATTAATTAGAATTTTTTTTCAATCTGTCCATTCAGATAATAGATTAATCACATATTTTAGAAGCTGTTATAATAACTTAATAGTTAACAGCGCTGTTATGCCGCTCAACGATGAAAATACAGTAAACCTTGGCTCGTTTTCGGAGGTACTTGGCTGCTAGGAAGGCTTGTTTATCGCGCATTCATACAGCCAAAGGTAATATCGATTTTAATTAATTAAAAATAGAAAAAGTTATTTTTGAAACTTCAAACCTATGAAAGGGGCTGAATTGCGGCATTCTCAATCGTTGAGTAAAAACCGCTTCCAGATTCATGGTCTTGTAAAGGCTGTAGGTCACTTCAATAATTAGGTCAAAATTTGACTAAAACTGCTCGAAAGATTTCATTTTCGAAAATTTCCATATTTTTTTTCTCCGCTGTTTTTGACTCTAGAATAACCAATTTTTTTTTTATTTAAAGTAATCCATGAAATCTCTATACTGTATTTTTTTTTATTGTTCTACGAAGTTTAGTTTGCCTGGTAGAAAATAAAATCAATTTCGCTGTTAACATAGCGAAATGTTTTCTGTATATATACATAACTGCCGTTTAGCCCTTGGCGTCATTTTGAGATTGGCGGGAGGAACGACCGTTCCGTCTGATGCTAATGGTATTCAAAATAATCGTTAATGGGGTAAACTTACTATTTTCGTTCTAGAACTTTTAAAGTTTCCAATCGCATTAAACGAAGATATTTTCCTTTAAAAAAAAGACAGAAAATATTGGCAAGGAATCCAAAAGAAACGAGGAAAAACTTTTAGAGTAATGATTTGTATTTTTATCTTAATTAGCAAGTCAAAAACATAGATGCATCAAAATAAAGCACGAGAAACGGCATAAGTAAAAGAAAAGTTAAATAAAACCTCGATTTTTCAGGGTTTTTTTTTAAAGGTTTGTCACAGATTCTTTTAAAGTTGGGGTGAACTCAATTTATACTAATTAAATGAGAATGGATATTAACAATATAAAAAACTATTAGATAACTGCATGTAAACACCAACAGATAATAAAAATGCAATTCGAGTAGGTAGCGCGTCATACAAATTATATCTATCTTTGTAAAGGATTGAGTTAATTCAAGAATTCGGGTATTCGGATATTAGGAGTTCGATAAATTTGAATTTGGACGACACGTTGCTCGGATAGATGGACCTACTATTTGTAGTGCTAAGATGTTTTAAGCTGTGTGAGGCACTTGACCATGTAATGCTTTACGTTTCCGTCAATAGTTCCTAAAAAAGCACTTCCATTAATTTAAGCAAATAAATTACAATCTCCCTATCTGTGAATTGCATTAAATATTAATTTTAATTAAAATTTCACATAACTTTTAAGCAAAATGCTAATTATGACATTTGTTTTTCTATATATACAAATAAACTTAGGGCGGTTTATAACACTACGAATCAATACAATATTTACAATTATCAAAACAAAATAGAAAAAAGTTTAATTTTATGTAAAACATTTGAACCCAAAATTCCTTCAAATATTTAATTTTTTTTTACTTTGTTTCAAAAAATTAAATTCCAAATATAAAAGTTTATAAAAATGTTTTACAGATTGAAATTTTTTAATGAAACATAGTTAAAAGAAACTGTGATTCAAAAGTTCTCAACACGTCTTTTCAACTATTAGCTTTTAGTTTAATTCTTTTGAGTAAAAATTTTCACACTAGCATGTTAAAACCCCGTTTGTGAGTACAGTTTACTCTTCTTTACAGAATAAAAACGTTAACTTTAAGTTTTTAAAATTTGTTTTTTGTAAAACTTATTTTTTCTACATAAATTGTTCAGTAACATAGTCTTCTCTTATAATTTGCTTATTTAAATAAACTTTAAACGAAATACGAACTGTTTCGTGTCAATCACCGGTAAATCAATGTTTAATAAAAAAAATACTTTACAGGCTCCCGTAAACCCGCAGAAACTTCTATACTTTCCATGTTAAAAATATCTTTTTTGATGTACCTTTTCCCATGACTTCATACACTGAAGCTTGGATTTAGTAATAGGTGTCTTTTTGAATAGTAAATTTTTTTACGTTTAAATCCAAGCTTAATGTGCAAGCTTAAAAACTTAAAGGTTCTGAGAAAAGGTACATCGAACTTGTAAAACCACTATTGTGAGATAACAGCGAAAACGTACTACTTGTATTTGTATATAAATCTTATTACATCGCTCGTTTTTTTTAAAATATTTTTAAATACCTATAGTTATCATAGAAGCACAATTTAACCCTCTAATGCGTACGGTTGCCCTATGGCAACAAGTAACATAATCCACTCTTTCCTATTTAAGTAGAGCTCCCTCTCGACAAATCTGCATTCCATTTTGAAGTTTTAGTTACTAATAACCCTCATAGATGACAGTAGTAAAAGTGTATTCAAAAAGAGTGAGGTTATTAACTTTTGTAAAATTGCGTTTTTGGCAGTATTCAAGGAATAATAATATCAGTACTAAACACGAATAAATTGTTTTGAAAAATGAATCATAGTTAAAAAGGGTTATTTTGAAATATTTTTTAGTAGTTTTCTAGTCATTATTATCAAAATTGGATATTTGCAGTTGGTTTTTGTCATATAGAAAAAAAAATTTAAAATTGAAATTATTTTAATTCTAATGCAGTTAAATTTTTTTTAGTATTTTTCCCATAATGTGTGAGTATTAAAGATACATATATTTTTTTGGGTTGAAAATAAAAATTCATGCATTAGAGGGTTAAAAAGTATTGGAAAGAAGGAAAACGGGACTTTCAAAATTACAGATAAAAAAAAACGTTTTGAAAATTTGACTTCTTGGTTGCCCTAAAAATGTAATATTTCCATTTCATTTAGCAACTTAACCTTTTCTTTAATAACAAGTGTTCAAAATAATATCCCTCACTTTTTCTTTAAATTTGTTCAATATTTCATAAGACAGGGAAATTTATCTACTTTTTAAAAATAATAATAAAGTCTTAAATGTATTTCGTAAGTGAAGATCCTTCCAATTCTCTAAAAATTACGTAATGAATAAAAATTTATCAAAGAAGTAATTAAGAATGCAAAAACGTCAGTGATGTATATTGGGCATAAGTAAAGTTACATTATAAAAGTTAACATTTATATTAATTGTAAACAAAAAAAATTCTGAAACTAAATTTAGTAAGTTTCAACTTGAAATAATTTGAGAACAGCTGAGCACTCAAACATATTAAGATGCTATCGCACCGTGACGGAGAATCAGTGGTTTTATTTGATTTAAATACGTTGCATTAGCTACACGAGTTTAAAGCCGAGCCAAGTAATTTTACCCCACTGTCAAGAGACAAGTGGAAAATTTTATATCTCATGTTACCGAATTTCTAAACGGGGATATCCTTTATTTCACATTTCTAGGTACTCTATAATTAGTCTTGAAATCATTATATTTTTAGGCAATTTTTTAGTTATATTTTTCCCAAACAAGCAATTTGTTTAAAAAAAAGGGTTACACAAACCAACGAAAATAACTTTAGATATTTTTTCTTCTGCATTTTCTCAAAGTAAAATAACAATTGAACATATGTTTTTTTCCACAAAACCTACTAAGTGAAAACTTAAACAAATTCATGAGAAATATTCCAATTTTTGGTATTTCTAAACAAGTTAATGGCTGAACTCATTTTCTACTTAAATATCTATCATGTTCTAAAACTAGCTCGACTTTTTAGAAATACTTAAGATGCTCAAGAGTTATTTGCAAAACTAAAAACTCCAGCTATTTTAAGATACTTTTTTTAATTAGGGTAATAGATATGTAATGATGAGATTAAAATGATATTTAGATTATAAATTTTAAATTTACAATCACAAATACTAAACAAGAAACTATAAGATACATAAATGAAACTTACAAATCTCCACGTACGACGAAGAAAAATCTAAATAAAAATATCCATAAAAATCTTTTACTTTCTTGATAAAAAAAAACAAAAAAGAAATTTAGAACTTCAAAACTCGTAAACACCACTTCGGATCAAATTTGTCTTCGAAAAAGTTCCATAACCACAAGAATCAGAAATGTTCCAAAACTTTCTCGAAGTTCTATCACATTTTCAGGTTACCCAATGAATAAACGTGAATGAAAGCGCAGAGAGGTTCTGGCATCAAAAGCGCGCAAACTTCAATCAGCGCCACCTAGCGCTAGTATCGAAAACTTTTATTCAGATATGAAGTAGAAAAGAAATTGTGTATCGGGCGTTGTAAAAGTTGCTGCTTCGCTGTTAATGGATGTTACGTGGTTGGTTTCTGAGTGGGAGGATATAGATAAAAGTCGGAAACTATTTAGAAGAGTTCAAAGAAAACTTTTCGCTTATGTTGTAAAAGTATATTGAATAGAAGCTAGTTAGATAATTATTAGAAGCATTTTGTTTATCATTAACCCTTTCAGTCCCCTGGGATGCCATTTGGCATCATCATGATTCGGATCGTAATTTCAAAAATAATAGGCTGACATCTATTATGATTGATAAAAAATGTTTTCGAATGGAAAAATGTTTGAAGAATCGAATGATGTGCTTTTTTTTATTTCATAAATGGCTATGGACGATCGGAAAAAAAATTCTAAAATAATTATGCTGAATTGTCATCGGGACTGAAAGGGTTAAACATGTAAAAAGAAAGCTTGTATTCATTCGGTAGTTTATCTCTGAAGGATACGCAAATTGGTCGAAGCGTAAACTTGTTTACACTGCATTGCATAAAATTTGAATTCTTTAACTTTTATTTTTGTCGTAAGGGATAATAAATTACCCCTCCATACTTTTAAAATTTATTGAAATTGTAAAATTATAAATTTTTAAAAATGTTGCTCGAAAACATGGTTGTCAAGTGACTGGTTAATACGGATGTATGTCTCAGCAGCTTAAACGATATGTTTAAAAATTAATTAAAAATCATGACCCTACACGAACATATTGCATAAACTTTGACAAAATGAAATGAAAAAATTCCTCTTTAAAGCACCACTAAAATCGTTATAATTAGCAGTCGTAAACTTCGATACTTTTAAAGCATAAGGTTTTTAATTAGAAACTACTACAAAATAACGAATTTTATTCAACAGAAACATTTCGATTAACTATTTTAACAGCGAAAAAACTTTTCCATTACAAATAGTTTTTCCTTTTTTTAAATAAAAAAACATTAAATGTAACTGGCTTCTGAAAGGAATTGATTTTTTTCTCTTTGGAAACCTAAAACCCACAAATTTATGGCCATTCGAAATAACTGTTAAATTTTTATGTAATTCTTTACCTAGGTACACCTTTTGTTTTGAAGATAAATGGTTATTTGAAAATAACAACCTTGTAGCTATTAATTTAATTTATTATAAAAGTTGGTCTTTTTTTAGTATTTAGAAAATAAAAATTACCTTTTCGAAACAAATGGTCATTCTACTTATTTTTCTTATTTAACTACGTATAATTCATTACGTTGGCTTTAATTTGTTGAAAGAAAATTTTTTATTACCTAAAAAGCTTTTTTTCTATGGAAACTTTACCTTTTGGAACAAATTAATAAAATTTATTAGCTAGATTTTATTCTTCTCAAATTTCTTAAGCTGTTTTTTTCCTACTATTTAGTACGTATGGTTTGTATGGAGTTTAAGCGAAATTCATTATATCTGGAAAATGCAAGATAATGCCAAGTTTTTCAATTTAACGCGGGCAATTTTTTTTTTAACTTTAAAATGGCTTTGAAAGTGCATAAAATGAAACATGATATTTTTAAGCTAAAATAAAAAATATATATTAAAAAGAAATTTTAAGTAATACTTCATCTTTTTGTAGGACAAATTGCGAAAAAACTTAAAATTTCAAGCTTTCTACATAAAACCAATTAAAGTATGATAACGATTATCCCTTCATTAAGTTTTTGAGTGTCTTGTATTAAACTCGAATATATATTAGAATATTTAATAAGTTTAACTTTTATAGAGGAACAAAATTAAAGTTTTACTTTAATTTGACAATATCACTACAAATCGTAGCAAATTGTTCTTAAACTATCATTTCTTTCTTATTTTATTCTTTCAAAGACAAAAAAAAACTTTTACAAGAAATACTTAAAAGTGGATAAAGAATTTTTTTTCTGAATATTTTTGGTAAAGAGGGGAGGGGACTATTTTCCTCCGCCAGGCACAGTCAGATTTCGGCGCGGCGAAGTGTCAGAAGGGTGATAAGCGGTTTCATGCGTCAATAGGTATAACTCCGCTCTTCGTCTCTGGGCTTGACATATCCACTTTTCTGCATGAAGAATTTCTTTGGAGATCTTTTCAATACAAATCGCAATAGATATTAAGAATGTTAAAACTTTGTACGAGAAGTATGTTTCTGCTGAACTTGCACCATCATTCAAATGAATGTGGCTCTGTTTAAAAAGGTACAAAAGCCTTCAAGTTTTTAAAAACCGAAAAAAAATGACGTAATTCCACTGTAAATAAAATCTTAATTTTACGGGAAAATATTGTCATTTACTTTTAACAGTTTTTTGTTTGTAAAAATAATTAGTTTTAAATAAAAACAGTTGTTTTAATTACGTAGTTGCAACCGAAGAGGCGTTTGAACTGTTTGCGGAATCTCAAAGTTTAGGATATCTAAAGGTAAATCGTTAAATTCCAGGTTATTTTAAATTATCGTCGCACTAGAGCTACCTGGGGGCTATTGGAGATAGGCGTCGTAATTCGGGACCAGTCAGGCGACGGGCCGACCCGTGAGTAGGCACCCAACGCAACCATTAAGGGTGACATTCGTACGCAGCGTTGCGACATTGGAGCATATTTAAATTGCACTTCCTCTACTCGGATTATTCGTACATTTTTGGCTGCACGGGCCGTTTATAGGTCGGCAGTTATTTTGGCGGTGCGCGGACCCGAACCTGGGACCTTCCGCATGGGAAGCGAAATCCAAACCGACTGGGATCAAAATACAGGACAGGCACTATATTCTCCTTATTAGTACTGTGGTTGCTAGGGTGACAAGGTTCTGGCACCAGCTGACATTTTTTTCTGCAAAATTACCAGACGTTTTGTTGGTGTGGAGGGCAAATAAAATTTTGGAAGATTTCAAAAGTCACAAAGACGCTTCAGGACTTAAATAAAGTCTCGTTCAGAATACATAGAAACCGGTTATTGAATAAAATGCCCTTGATTGATGAGGAGTATTCCCTCGAAACTAATTTATTCTACTTTTAACGAGAAATGAGGACCAAACAAGCTTCAGAACTAAATGATGGACGTTTCGATAACAAACTTACTAAACCCTTTACAATTCATATGATTGCATTCGGTCTCGTTAGCTGAAACAATTCGGAACAACTTGCACCACTGAGTTTATATGGAATTTTTCTTTTTTAAATACATCTACCAAACTTTAAAGTGAATAATAAATCTCTTATAAAAATGTCAGTATTGTAATTTATTGAGCAAAGAAATAAAAGTACTTTTACCTGCCAAAAAGGATAAGACTTCCTTTAAATAAATTTAATAATTTATGAATTGGCACAATGCTACTGCACTCTTGCCTTCCAGGCTACGGTCTTAAAGCCCACGACAACAACATAAACGAAAATAGAGAAGATTCTCACTGAAATTTAAACTATTTCACTGACGCTTTTCGTAACTACAATTCTAATTGTTTTGAGAAAACTAAAATGGCACGAATGAAGACGACAAGTACTAAACTAACTATATTCCAAAAATACAGAACTACATTATTATAATTAAACACAAAAATCTTAAAAAGTTAGCTTATTTTCAAAGTCATGAAATCATTTTGAAAGAAATTAACTTAAATATATAATTAAATAAATTATTTTAAATTGTAATAATAACTGCGTTGACTTATAATAGTTAAAACATTTTATCAAACATGTTAACTATATTTACGCAAATGTCTATGTTTAAGATGTACCTATTTATAAGGTAATTAATGTATATGACGCTAATTAAATAATATTTTACACTTTCATAAAAGAAACCAAACACATTTTACTACGTCTGGCATCATTAATAAAGTTGAAAGCATTTCTTTTCTGTTCGCACTTTCTAAATTACTTTTCAGCAAAAGCATAGTGAAACTCCAGCCTTAATTTAAACTTGCCTTAGGAAAAGAGTACCAAAATATTGAATTTAACACAGTTTTATATAAATTAAAATCAGCGAAGAGTATAATAAAAGTGAAAATTTCAATTATATAGATTAGATTCAAAAATCTAAAGAATGTTTTTCCCAGCTTCGGGACGTTTTTAATAGCATTTTAAGAGATCAAACTAATTAATTTTATGAGATTGAAAAAAGCAAGATTCATATTAAAATATCTTAAATTCTCTATTAATGAGTAATTTTATTTCATAAATGTTGTTTGATAAGGATTGCAAGATATTCCTAGCCTTTGCGAAAATCTTTTTAATTGGATTATTTTTTAACGCTTAAAAAAATACTTTTCCTATTTATGAAAAAGCTTGATTATTTTGTTAAGTTATGACAAACAAAAAAAAGAAATGGTGTTCATTAAGAAAATGAAAAGGTGAAGAAAAATCAAATTGTTTACTGGAGTAGTTAATTACTCAACACGCTAGAAAACCGCATATACATTGAAAAAGGGGGGGGGAGGGAGGAAACAAGAGTAAACGTATTGGTTGATGGTTAGTATCGGTAACGTAAAGAACGACAACGTATAATAAGTTGTCATAATTTAAATATTTTTTTTACTTTCAATTATATATTATGAAATAAAAGATAATGAAATTATTACAATGGGGTGAAAATTCCAAAACGGAGATAATACATTTTTACACAGTTTCGAGGGTACTGAATTAATGGCACCAATTCAAATTCAGTTTCTTAGTAATCTAGAAGTTTTTAAGTGAACTTTAAATCAGTGCTAAAGGAAATGCTCCATAAGCCAATGACATTACATATTCATAGGATTACATAAAACTATTGATGGTATAAAAGCATTATATACTTTTTCGGAAACTACAGAAGCTAATTAATCATAAATAAAAGGACTAGTTAAAAAAACGGCCTTTTTCATGAGGTTAAATGTTGTAAAAGCATGTAGGGACAGCGTGAGGTAGTGACTAATCGAAAATTAAAACAAAATTCTCGAACTAAATTATAATTTTTATATTTTTTTAGTGAGATAAGTTAGGTTGTTAGCTAGCTTGAACCAATCAATCACAAACATGCATATTTAATTTGAATAAAGAGTAAAGTATCCAAGACATCAATTTGTCCCTTTTAAAGAGAAAGACCCATATATATGTATGTTTGGGAAAAATACGAAATTTATTTTATTGTTTCTATTTTTTTTATTTATTCAATTTCTTTTCTTTGACTCAAAAGCCCGTATAAATATGCAAGAAAAATTTAAAGAAAAAAAACGGCTAACTTAAAATTAAGCACAACTACACGAACATGCCTTAGCACTGATGAACTGCACTTTTAATTAATATCCAGTCGTCTTCTTCGAGAAATAAACGACTTCCAGGTGTGTGATTAAAGTTAAAAGGGGCGGAATGAATGGCTGCAGACGAACAATTAAGTTGACGTCTGGAAGAATCGTTTGTATGTCCCTTTTGAACAATTACTTGGAGGTCGATACTTGCGATTGCATCAAGGAAATTATCCGTGGTTTTGGGGTAATGGAAAGACTTTGGTAAAGGAAACGTTGCATTGTGTAAGATTTATAAAATGTTTCAATTAAACTATGTGGTACATTAAGAAACTTCGCCGTGTAAGACGATCTATTCAAAATGAAGCAATTTCTTAAATTGCTGGTTGCAATATCTTTTAGCCTACTTTTTTTTATTCGAAAGTATTTTTAAAAAATTAAAAAGTAGGTACTGACATGCGGTCGATGTCCGTACCCCACTTCTAAAATCTTTTCTATCCATTCCCGATACAAATTTCAGTATTCAAGTAACAGGAAAGTAGGCCATTTTAATTCTTTTAGAACTTCATTTATTTTAATAAATGTTTAAAATTTTCAGATGTTCTAATGATGAAACGTTGAGTTATTAATAAGTTTTTTATATTTTAAAAAGTCTGGATCTTATGTTATATAAATACAGTTATTTTGTAAAGATATTTTCTGGAATTGTATTAGAAACACCTGTTTGATATTTTGATTTGACCCACAATAAAACACGCTCCGTACGATGCTAAATGATTCATTAAGCAAAGAAAATTAGTTTAAAATTTTAAATGTTTAAAATATGTATTTACACTCTTAAGACGAACGAGCGATTTTAACTCAGTCTGAGTTAAGTTTCGCTTCTCCAGTCCAGAAAATGCACTTCTCCTAGAGAAGTGGATCCTTTGTGTGTTAAACCTCCGACAGGATCACTCCAAACGAGTGATTTTAACTCAGTCTGAGTTAATATTCACTCCTTTCCAGTGTCGAAAATGCACTTCTCCTACTGGAGTGGATTTCACTCTTTTGTTTTAAGAGTGTACATCACTTATTTGATGTCAAATGTTCTATTTTACACTCTAAAAAATGAATGCTCAAAAACGACGAAATTTTCCTTAATTTTGACGATTCCGTTACTGGCAATTGCTCCGAGTTTTCGTTTCCTCAAAGTGAGGAAATTTGAATCGTCATTTTTATGAGGATTTGAATGTCGTCTAATCTTAAGAAATATTTCGTCAATTTTGAGCATGTGAGTACAAAAATGAGATTCAGTTTCCTCAAAATCAAGATACAGAATCGTCAAATCACGATCGTAAAAGTGAGGATTCGGGTTTACTCAAATGTGACGTGATAGTTTGGCGAAATAATTCTCAAAATTAACGAAATGAGTCTTGAGAATTCATGAATCGTCAAAAATGAAAGTGATTTTTCTGAGAGTGTACTACATATATTCCGCTCCAAAATCACAAGTATGCGCAATGGAGAAATTTTAAATAGCCAATGTTTGAAACTCAGCTAAGTTTATTGGTAAACCTCAAATTTCAGCGACAGAATTAGGATAAATTTAAACTGTGACTGGATTTCAATAAGAAAAGGCCAATGTCCTATATTATTTCAATGCATAACTTCTCTTTTTCCCCTAGAGTTTAAATACACTGGTTAATTATTGCAAAGACATTTAATGCAGCATTGAATTCGCAAACACTTTGATAAAAGTTTTAAAATAAATACCAAACCATCTTATAAACAATTTAATCCTTAATACCACCTTAAGCATTACAGCACCCTGTATATGAATATTTTGACGAACTGAATTACAATTACTTTAAGATAATAATGCAATTACATTAAATATGCATTTTACCAAACATTTATTAAGTTAACATTACGCATTGTTTGACATTGTTTCCTCAGGGTACGATGCACAAGTTTATCTTAAATATTAACCTAATTAGGGGAGCCCTTATCCTTTTCTTCAAAAGTGGACCAATTTTGTTTAATTAACAGGAAAAGTTCAACTAATGTAAACGTTGTGATAGTGACTATATTTTGAGTGTTTCTTGTGGTCGCAAGCCATATTTAATAGGTAGTGAATCTGTTAAAGAAATATTTTATTCACTTAATGAGAGTTAGCAGTTTAAAATGCATGCAATGGGGTTGTTTCAGGTCGTTGGTGGCAATAGCTACGACGGGTTTTTTTTCATTTGTTGTCTAGAAATACACATCACACACACACACACACACACACACACATTACACATATGTTGTGTGGAGGCGGGCTATGTGACAGATCCTGTTAAAAAAATACTTGTATTTTATCAGTGCCGAAAACGAGAAGATTTAGGAATGTATTTGAAACGGTGCTTTCTGAACCGACTAGTTGATGAAAGTAAAATATATATGAAAGACATTAAGACGCACAATTTCGAAAATGTATGCAAGCCATTAAGACGCACAAGGTCGAAATTATATGAAATAACTCAATCTGTGTGCGTTAAGATGAGAAGTAAAG
The DNA here is from genome assembly GCA_023701765.1 of Hylyphantes graminicola. Classification (NCBI taxonomy): domain Eukaryota; kingdom Metazoa; phylum Arthropoda; class Arachnida; order Araneae; family Linyphiidae; genus Hylyphantes; species Hylyphantes graminicola. Next base: position 49,634,229 of record CM043121.1, read on the forward strand.
ACTTACCAACAGTGGCTCTAATGCGACTTTAATTCAACAAACCTGCCTAATTTCCGGATAAGCCGCTGTCACTACCGACCACCCCACTCTTTCCAAAGATAAAGAAAATTAATTGCATTTCTAAAAGAAAGTTAATGAAAATGAGCAATTTTGGCAACTAAAAGGTTAACTAAGAACTAGTTGCTGTGTTTGACGATTTTGTTTCTACATTTTTACATTTTCTACATTTAGCTTCCACACTACGTTTATAACGTAAAAAGTAGAAGGTTTTATAATCGTTCAGTCCGCCCGTCCGTCTGTCATCCACTTTCACAGAACAAACAGCAAGTCTCACAAACAAGTGGAATACGTCATTTTGAATCAAAAAATCAGTTTAGATTACATTCTAGATTTCATTAAAAAATTTAAATTCGAAGTTTATTTAGAATTTAAATAACTAAAAATTTAATCTACATTGAAATAACATGCAAATTCCATTTTTATTCATTATTTTCGCTGTTTCCATTACATCAAACGTACGAGAAACTGTCTATAATAATAAAAGAGTGTGTGTATGTCTGGGGATCGTAAAAGACCTACTTAGACTGCTCTACAAAATTAGAAATTTTTAATACCGAGAACTTTTAATACCAACGTGTGCACCTGTGGCTTAGTTTTTTCATATTTGATTGTGATTTTTAACTAATATAATTAGTTTCAAAATACGTCATCCACGTGGGAGTGCGAGACCATAACAGGGCTGGAAAACACATGGACCTAGCCGAAACGGGGCCTTGACGCCACTATCTATTAGTGTTTGCTTTTTAAGTGCGCATGCGCACACACGAATTCAATTTTGCTTTAATTTGAGTGTATTTTATTATTAAGTAGGCAGACCATAACAGGACTTCAAAACACAACTACCGGGCCGTAACGGGGGCTTCACGCCATCCTGTTATTATTTGCTTTTTTCAAGCGTATGCGCCAACATGAAGTAAGCATGCCTCTAAAAGGAAACAATACGAAGTTAACGGGTTTCCAGCAAGGCGGGACCATACTGCTAGTTTAAAATAAAAATATAACTCTTGAAAAATTATTTAGTTTATGATATATTTCAATTTTGATTGTTTTAATAGCACAATAAAGTTATTTTGATGGTTCATTATGTATGTATGAAGAAAGATGCATAAAAAACTTCTAAATTTGCATAATATGTAAAGTTTCGCTTTTATTTTTAAGGCGAGAACTTTAGTAATTTATTTTTCGAAATGTAAACTTGTTACTGCAAAAAGACATTCATTAAAAAATACATTATTCTTCGAACTTAAAAACAATTAGCAAACGATAAAGATTAATTATCGAATCTGTGAAAGAGGATTAAAGAAATTATTAATTTTGGCTTATAAAAGTTTGAATTAGAACTAGCTAAAGGCCCTGTTTGGCGAATTTCTTTCTGAGGTGTTGTTGGTTTGTTTCCTGTTGAGCGTAAGGGTTGCGTGGAAGCGGTGTAAGTCACAGATTGTGTAACAAACCAACTTGCTTTTAAATAATGTAAAGAAGCTTTTCTCAACGACAATTAATGTTGCAATCTTAGTTATTTGAAATTTAGGTAAAAGTTTTAATTTCTTCATTCAAAAAACATGTGTGGGTCTTAGCTGCTTAAAATAAAATTAGCTAAAATTTATCTACATAAAGATTAAAAATATCGAGTCATTATAATACATGCGAACAGAATAGTATCGTTACAAAAAAATGAGATAATTCTGTTAGACTCTTCACTTGAATGGGGGGGAAATACTGAATATTTACAAAATGAAAAATGCTAACAATTCAATTACAGTAGCAAAACAGAATCGTGAATAATATATTTAGCAGAATAATAGAAGCTCTTTAGATATAAAATAAATAAACCCGAATTAAAACTTACACAAGGGGAATTCAAAGCTTTCTGAGACCGTGAAATCCTATTTATTTTCCTTATGTAAGCATATTTTCAAACAAATATATATTTTGATGTTTCACAAACTAATTTTAAAAAACATTTCATATTTGCTAAGAAGCACATCAATTTTAGGTTGAGGTTTGAGGTTGAATGTTAAGATTTTGAACATAAGTTTTTTTTGTACCTATTCATAAACAAAAAAACTTCAATTATTTGAAATTTTCTTTAATCGAGATTCGATTCTAACATTTATGCTTAATTCCTTTGAAGTTTACTGAGGTATTTCTAAGGGATCACAAAAACCGTATTTGACCTTTATGCAACGTTATTTTTTGAACCAAAAATGGACTGAGGCCATCAATCAAAAGGGTGAAAGTAATTTTGAGATCCTCTTCGATTGCAACATTTCAATTCTAAGTTTAAAATGAATTATGTAGTAACAGGAATACAAAACATCCAACAAAATGGACGATTTGTCTCATGTACGTTGGGAATGACAACCATAGTGCAAATTCGACTTGACCGCAGTATCACGGAAACATCGAATTCGGGTATGGTCGCGAAGCACGTTGAGAATGACAACCATAATACAAATTCGACTTGACCGCAGTATCACGGAAACATCGAATTCGGGTATGGTCGCCTGCAACCTAGAAGCACGTTGAGAATGACAACCATAGTGCAAATTCGACTTGACCGCAGTATCGCGGAAACATCGAATTCGGGTATGGTCGCCTGCAACCTAGAAGCACGTTGGGAATGACAACCATAGTGCAAATTCGACTTGACCGCAGTATCACGGAAACATCGAATTCTGTTATGGTCACCTGCAACCCAGAAGCACGTTGGGAATGACAACCATAGACCAAATTCGACTTGACCGCAGTATAACGGAAACATCGAATTCAAGTATAGTCGCCAGCAATTTGGAGGCACGTGGGGATCGACAACCATTATGCAAAATCGACTTGACCGCAGTATCACGGAAACATCGAATTCGGGTATGGTCGCCTGCAACCTAGAAGCACGTTGGGAATGACAACCATAGTGCAAATTCGACTTGACCGCAGTATCACGGAAACATCGAATTCAGGTATGGTCGTCTGCAACTTAGAGGCAAGAAGCTCAACTCACTTTAACTGTACCTTCCCCGAGACGAATTGCGTAGCGACGCTGTTACTGTACACTTTCAACTTTAAGAACTGAAATGTTTTAATAGAAGAGAGTCTGAAAATCGCTTTTCAGCTTTTAATTGTGCCGACATCAATCATTTATTAGCATAAAAAAAGAACGTAGCATGAAGAGTCAAGAACGATTTTGGTTTCTTGCTAAAGTGCAACTTTTGTCAAATGTAATGTAATTTGTCAATGTGGGTAAATTTTATAAGCATTATGCATTTAAAAAATGTTTGAATGGGCTATTAGTTACAAAAAAAAAACGTGTACTTTCATAGCATAACAGAATGCACATTTTTAGAGCATAAGACCTAAAATTCCTTTAGAACATAATATCCGTTAAAATGGACATGTCTCTCAGCAAATATGAAACTCGAATTTTTTTAAACAATCCTTTGCAACTACTTTTCAGTACAAATGTGATTACACAAAGTTTTTATGCGAAATTTTGCTGGAGTTTAAATTTGTTTAAGGCGTTTTTTTTTCTTCGTATATTTCTAAAAATTAAAAAATACTTTCTCTTATTTCAAATAAAAACAAGTTGGTTTGTTACAGAATATGTCACTTACGCCGCTTCCACTCAACATTTACGCTCAACAGGAAACACGCTAACAAAACACCTCGGAAAGAAATTCGGCAAAGCTAGTTCTAATTCAAACGTTAATAAGCCAAAATTAATAATTTTCTTTAATCTTCTTTTGCAGATTTGATAATTAATCTTTATCGTTTGCTAATATTTTTTTTTGAAGTTCGAAGAATACTGATGAACTTTTTAAATAAATACATTTTTGCAGCCACAAGTTTACATTTCGAAAAATAAATTAGTAAAATTGTTGCTTTAAAAAAAAGCAAAACTTTGCATATTTTTTTATGCAATTTTAGAATTTTTTATGCATCTTTCTTCATTCATATATAATGGACCTTCAAAATAGCTTTATTGTGCTATTACAACAATCCAAATTGAATTATTATACACAAACAGAAATATTTTTTAAGAATTTTATTTTAAAATAGCAGTATGGTCCCGGCTTACTGGGAACCCGTTAACTTCACATTGCTTCCTTTTAGAGGCATGCTTACTTGTAAAAATACACTCAAAACCAAAACAAAATTAAATTCGTGTTGGCGCATGCGCACATTAAAAAGCAAACACTAATAGAGGATGAAGCAGCCTTTGGACGAGCGCATATCTCAACCAAGCTCAATCAATCAAACTAATAGAGGATGGAGTCAAGCCCCCGTTTCGGACCGCTTCATGTATTTTCAAGCCTTATTATAGCCCCGCAATCCCACGTGGATGACGTTTTTTTAAACTAATTATATTAATTAAAAATCACAATCAAATATGAAAAAACCAGGCCTCAGGTGCACACGTAGATATTAAAATGAATCTATATTACAAATTTCGAATTTTTCAGAGCAGTCTAAGTAGGTCTTTTGCGATCCACAGACATACACACAGACAGACTATTTTATTATTATAGATAAAGTTTCTCATACGTTTGATGGAATGGCAACAGAGAAAATATTGAATAAAATGGAATTGGCATGTTATTTCAATGTAGATTAAATTTTTAGTTATTTAAATTTAAATTAACTTCTAATTTAATTTTGTTATGAAATTTGGAATGTAGCCTTAACTGATTTTTTTGTTTCAAAATGACGTATCCCACTTGTATGCGAGACTTTCGGTTCGGTCTGTGAAAGTGGGAGACAGACGGACGGACTGAACGGTTATACAACCTTCTACTTTTTACTTTATAAACGTAGTGTGGAAGCTAAAATGTATGTTGCTTAGAAAATTCCGTAGTATTGACTTTATAACTATGGCTTTAGTGCTGCGTTAATTCACACCCAACATGCCCACACTGTCAGGATAAACCACTGCTATAATCCTGCCAAATCTTTCAAATTATAAAGAATATTAATTGAATCTTAGAAGGAAAATTACTAAAATGTGTAATTTCGGTGACTAAAAGTTAAAATTAGGAACCTGAAAAATAATTGCTTTGCTTGACTATTTTGTTTCTACATTATTTAAATAATGTGGGTGGCGTGTCTGATTTATACATGAAAGTGGTATAAATCTGATAATTTAGATTCCAAATAATTGTAACTTTTATTTTTCCTTGCAAAAAATGCTTTTAAATGCAAATGTTTCTCTAATGGAATCTTTCTGTATGCAGAATTTTGTTGGAGGTTAAATTTCTTTGAGGACTTTTTCTAAACGAATCTTTTTTTTCTTTATTGATTTTTAAAATTAAATAAAAATATCTTCATTTTTTCATTTCTCATAAATAAGTTATTTATGCTAGGATATTGCCGCAGCAATGACTTTAAAACTGTGTCTCTAGTATGCCACTGTCACCACCTATTCCTACCCACTGTCTCTCAAATATAGAAGAATAATTCAATTTTAGAAAAAAAAGTAATGAAAATGTTTAATTTCGGCGACTAAAAGTTGAAACTAGAACTAATTGCCGCCTGATGATTTCATTTCAACATTTTATGAATAATGTAGGGTATAGCGTTCCTAGATGATAGGCGACTGTTACTGGTGCTAATCTAGTTATTTAAATTTCAAATATCTAAAAGTTTAATCTTTTCATATATTAAACCCTATCTGTGGAATGGTCTTTAGTTGCATAAAAAAATTCGCTTGAATTTACGTGCACAAGTATTTAAAATAATACGGTATTATAGATGTGAACAAAAATATGCAGTTCACAAAGTATTAATGTTCTTTTGGAGTATATTCCACTTAAATGGGGAAGGAACACTTGTGGGAATAATATCACTAACAATGCAATTACGGTAGCTATGGAATCTTGAATAATAAATTTAGAATAGAAAATTTGTAAGTTGAAAATAAATAATCTCGCTTTACTACTTACTTCACGGGCAATTGGCAGTCAAAACTGCTTGAGACCGCAATATCGTGCACAACTATACTTTATGTAAACACATTTTTCAAACAAATCTTTAGTTCAATGAATATTTTGTATAGAAACTTTGAAAAAATAATGTTTTATATTTTCTAAGGAGCACCTAAATTATAATGGATGTTAAGGTTTTCCGCTCTAAGAGTATTTTTTTTCATTGTGTCATATATACACAAAACTAATTCTTTCAGAATTAGTTGTAAATAGTAATCTATTCTAAACGATTTTAATGCTAAATGCCTTTAAAATTATTGCTAAAAAAAGTTTACATTATTGAAGAAATTTCAGAAACCGCATTTACAACCTTTGGCACAGACATTTGTTTTATACAAAAAAAATACTGATGTAAATTCAACATAAAGTTAAAAAGGTAATTTTCGATACAAGTAAACGATTAATGTCGGCAATCAAAAGCTGGAAATTAATTTTCAGATCCTCTTCTATTAAACCATTTCAGTTCTTAAAGTTTAACACAAATTCTGTTGCAACAAAAACGCAAAATAATGCCTTCGAGATCATCTGCTGTGGTATGCACCATTTCAGTTAATATAGTTAAAATATAGCTTTGGCAACCATATAGTACAGATTCGACTTTACCGCAGTATCACGGAAACATCGAATTCATATATGGTAGAATAAACCGCAAGCGGCAAAAAGTTCAACTCTACTCCTGCTGATTCCTGGAATCGACTGAGGACGTCGGGATCGGCAACCATAGTACAAATTCGACTTTACCGCAGTAACACGGAAACATCGAATTCATATATATTCGCCTAAACCGTACACTCCTTTTAAAACGAGAGTGAAATTCACTCATATAGAAAAGTGCATTTTCGACACTGGAAAGGAGTGAAAATTAATTCAGACTGAATTAAATTCACTCGTTTGTTTTAAGATTGTAAGCGGTAAAAGTTTCAACTCTTGCTAATTCCTGGATTCAGCTACGACGACTGAGGACGTCGGGATTGGCAACTATAGTACGAATTCGACTTAACCGCAGTAACAAGGAAACATCAAATTCATATATAGTCGCCTAAGCTGTAAGCGGCAAAAATTTTAACTCGACTCCTGCTGCTTCCTGGAATCCATGTAAATGGATGCATTGTTTTACTTTTTTTGTTACAACAGAATTTGTTTTAAACTTTAAGAACTGAAATTGTTTAATAGAAGAGGATCTGAAAATGTATTTCCAGCTTTTGATTGCCGACATCAATCGTTCACTTGTATCAAAAATAACCTTTTTAACTTTTTTTTAATGTATCAGTATTTTTTAATAAAATAAATGACGGTGCCAAAGCTTGTAAATGCGGTCACTGAATTTCTTCAAAAATAAACTTTTCAGCAATAATTTTAAAGGCATTTAATATTAAAATTTTTTAGAATAGATTATCATTTACAACAAATTAAGAAATAATTAGTTTTGTGTATGTATGGCGCAGTGAAAAAAATTATAATGAATATTGAGGTTTTCCGCATCAGGAATAATTGAGGTGCTCCTTAGCAAATATAGAAGAGGATCTGGAAATTGATTTCCAGTTTTTGATTGCCGACTTCAATCATTTACTTTTATCAAAAATAACGTTGCAAGAGGGTCAGGAACAACTAAGGAAGTCTTAAAAATTAAACATGTCATCAGTAAATTTAAAAGGATTATGCACTAAAAAATTTACTGTTAATTAAAACAAATGACCAACATCCGTTCTAATTTATATGTCTCTCAAACATGGAAAGTTATTTTTTAAAAGAAAATTTGCAAAAAAAATTAGTGACATGTTTAAAAGATGTGTTTATATTTAAAAAATTAAATTCAAAACTAAGGTTAAGTCTCCGAAGTTTAAAAAAATGTCATTGACTTCCAAGATATTGAATTAATTCTTTCATTTTAAATCAAAAAAAAATATGCATGACCAAAATATCTGGAGTATTCACTTAATAGGGTATAAAATCTAATAAAAAAAGTTTATTTTACTCTACAGAAAGAATTTAAATGCGTTATAGCGTAAATACATGTCAAAGAAAATTTACTACTAAGAATTTAGCGACAGCTCATAAGTAGTTATAAAAGCACTACATCAGTAACCAAAAGTGTATCGTCCACAAAGGCTTTTCGGTAGTTGTTTTAAGAACAATTTTTTTAGGTTAGCTTGAATTATCTTCACACTAGAGCCACACGAAGGCTAAAGGCAACGAGCGTCGTAACTTAGAACCACAATCAAGTGACTTGCTGACGCCCGAGTAGGCACCCAAAGCAACCGTTAAGGACGACATCGCATGTAGCGTTGGGACTTAATCGGGCTTATCTTGCACTCCCACTACACTGTTACAATTTTTTTCGATGTTGAACCAAATATCGGTTTAAATTTAGCTGCAACCAAAATTTGGCACCACATTTCACGAAAAATTGGTGCGACGCCATTACATAAAAGCAATCCTTTCTTAACATTTGAAAAATGTACAGAAATCTGTATAAGCAAGACGCTTTTTTCAACTTGAAAGTATAAGTCGAAAACTCTTCAAAATATCTGAAGAAATTCGCAGTTATTGAAATCTCAAGTTTTATTCTTCAGATTATTTATGATTTTTGAAGAAAATCTGCAGATCTTCACTGTTTTGCACATTTTTTGTAGAAGATTTGCTGGAATACTCTTATGAACATTCTTGTGAGCGTTATACCGTAATTTTTCCGCATTTCATGCAAAAGTCTGTCTGGCAAAAAACAATTTAAAATTTTTATAAAGAATAAATTTAAGATATTCTATTTTTTTCCGTTAAGAAATAGTTTCATGGCATCTCTCAAAAAACAAATGAAATGCTGAATTTATCGACCAATATGGTATACTCAAAGGTAAATTTAAACATATATTCAAAGAAACAACCGTACATTTTTTAATATTCCCAAGCCGATCTTAAAGTTAAAAGAGGAACTAAAATATAGGCTACTATACAAAACAAACGGAGCACATATAAATTTAAGTTATGAAAATTTAACTGTCACAGAAATACCATCTGTTTTTCAGTCAAAAGCCATATACAATCACAAAAAAAAATTTAAACCTGCCACTTAGAGAGCGTCTTTTTAATTGTAATTATGTTCCACTTTAATTTACTTCAAAATGACATACTTTTAATTAAAATGTTTAAATTGAATGATAAAATAAATTTTGGATTGGAGGACAACACGTTTCATTATAAAAGGTTTCCGAACATAATTCGCATTTAATATGTATTTAATTAATATTCTAACAGTATTTTTTAGTGAAAACGTTATAGATCCCGCAGTATAGCAACTACATTTTTGTAATTTCAAATAATTATTCTTAAGGGATTGTCTGATAGGGAGATGTAACGTCAAAAATTTAATAACAATGTAGGTAAAATAAATATTAAATAAACTTAATACTTTTAAACAAAATTTTCAAATGAAAATTGGAATCTAACCTATTCTGAATTTTTGCTACAATTTGACGTAAAACATTTTTGAGGATGCTAAAGTAAGTAATGGACAAAAGGAACAGTGTTTATAATTCCACTTTTTACTTAAAAAAATGTTCTTGGACTTTATGTAGATGAAGTAAGCAAAACTTTAACAAAAAATAACATTAGCTTATATTTTTATTTAAAATATTTTGATACTTAAAGATTTTGAGAATTACTAGAAAAAAATAAAGACACAAGATCTTATTTTTCCTCTGTTAGGGTCAAACAGCTTAAGGATTATCAGAGCATCATGATATACAGGCACTTATTTTATCGAACGAACTGATTAGACGTGTCCGAAAAGCCTAGGTTTCCTCGGAGTCCGTCAACAGATTTAAGCGGTCGGACAAGTGCGGTGAGAGTCGTCATACAAACTACTGACATTGATTACGCTAGAATGGTTTCCTCGGGAGAGTTGCCGGACAACTTAAACGACCGCCAGATTGAGTTGCTGTTGAGTGCGTTGGGGAAATCCTGATGACAACGTTTTTTGCTGTTGTCTGTTGCATGGTGTGCTTGCCAAAAATTAAAAAATTGAGGAAATGGTGGAAGGCGAGAGTTGTTTTGCGCTTGCCGAGGAAGAAATGCTAATTGATTTTGTGAGAAATCACGAAGAACCTAAATTTTCCATTTTTGACAAGCAAAGACGAAAACCAAAACAGCAGAGTTGATTTGAGTGAGTTCGCTAGGTTTCCAGTTTCGTGTCAACGTAACTTTCCGATGAAGCGGTGGCCGGTAGAGTGACGCCATCCACGTATAATAGCGGTCGCATTTTTCCGGCGACAGACTCCGAGGACACCAAGGCTTAAGTCAACAGACAATATAAACACTAAGTTATTAAGAATGGACACCTATTATGGCAAGTCAAGGGTTAATTCATAAGGTATCAAGCGATTATTTGTCAGAAATTGAATTAAAATAGGAATAGTCCCAGTAGTCTCGCCTGCACTAGTAGTGTCGAAAATATCGAAAACAATCAGAAATAAAGAGTAATGAATCATATTAAAACAATTGAGAAAGAAAATTAAGCGTATAATTTTATTTTTTTTGCAAGTTTTCCGATTTTTTTTACCCTACCAGAGTGCCACAAATGAGGGGTCGGAGTATACCATGAAAATTTGTTTAAACCAAGCCACGAAATTTAATTTAAATAAACTCATTGACCCAAGATCCCATAAGGGTCAATACCTGATGTGCCCATTTCAACCCACAAGACAGAAAGTTTATTGCTGCATATGTTCCAGTCAGTATGTCATACTGACGCAAAACCCATATTCTTTAGTTCAGTTCCCCAGCAAGATTTTTCTTCCTTATAACCCTTTCCGACAGAGCTATCACGATCGTACGGGTATAAAAGAGAATGTTCTGTTCAAGCTCTTCAAAAATATCGATACAGATAGCCGACTTGTACCATTCGTCGTTTGTATAAAAAGATTGACTGTTTTCAAGGAAATGCTGGCATTGATGCTGTTAAACGCATTTTTTTCGATAAAACTCCAAAATTAGTCTCAATTTTAAATCAGCGCTTCCGACCACCGGTCTGAAATTTTAAGAGACAATGAGTCCGGATGAAAGCGAATATCCAAACAAAAATGCATCCGAGCTAATCCAGCGGAGAAAAATATGTTTTAAGCCCAATTTCTCCAGCTGTATTCTTACTAACGGTTTTTCCATATGATAAATGAAGCTGACTCACAGGTCTCTATAATCTTATTTTTTAAAATTGGTTCATTTTTTAAAGAAAATTTCAATTAATAATTTTACTTAAAATATTCGAACTCATTTCACAAAATTATAAGAGACTGTAAATCAGCAGCATTTTTCAGTTAAAACAACAGTCAAATATTCAATACAGCCGGATAAATGTGGCTTTGAAATCATTTTTCCATTGGATTAACAGAGGAACTTTAGTTTGGAAACCCGTGGCTGGTTGGGCTAATTCGCCCTTAACCCACTGAAGGTATAAAATAAAAGGGTTAATAAACATATCGATAATCTGTAAATAAATCTCGGACGTGAAACGAAACGCTGTCACACGACCACTAGGCCTCGTAATTTAACTTCCAAATGTAATAATTGCGGACAGTGTGATTAATAGACAATGTATCCGATAAAATTAGTTTTATCATGACACTGTGGACGCGATTTCATTTTGTTAGAGCAAAGTTATTAAGGCAATGGAATATTACTGTAATGTGGTCCGTAATACGCAATGATCGTCTAACAATTTCGCGTTATAATCCATGACTTAACCATTTTATTTCCATAATTAATAGACATAAATTATCTATTTATTACTTAACTATAATTTATCTCTATTTATAAACATAATAACTCACCGAACTCTAGTACGAGAAAATCGCGGTCAATTTACGACTCCCACGCTAATACAAGTTCTAATTTAGCAAACTACCTATCAAAATAAGATATCGACCCACCGTTTGATGTGTTTGTAATAACGTTTCAGCTGACCCACACTTTGCTTTTAATAATGTAACTGGTCATTTTGTATTGCAGTCAATTAACGAAACCGACATGTGTGCTGCAGCACAATTCTATTTTAATGATGCAGTAATTTTAGAAAAAGCCGGATAAGATATTGAGCCAATGTATATTTTCACGGGCGTTAGCCCAAACTGGGTATTTCGTGTTTGATTTCATTCTCTTGGGATTACTAGGTGGGAATCGGGAATTTCCACACACGACTAGGAAAAACAATGTACAATGGTGGACAAGAGTGTGGACATTTTTTTAAACTTTCATGTTTTTCAACATTGTGTGCTTGTAGAATTTATTAATTTTCACTTTTTTTTTTCAATTTGTTTTACTAAATTCTACATTAAATTACCTTCAATTTAATGCATAAACGTTTGTATTTAAGTGAAAATTAATATATTTTACAAGCACAAATTTACACAAAACTTTTTTTTAAAAAAAATGCCCACACTTTTGGCCACCACTGTACTTGCATTTTATTTTTCAAAAATAACCAATACGCTAAGACTATTGAAAAGACGTGATATCTCGTAGCTGGCCGTCAATACATTAAAATTACTTCTACTTGGGCGAATATTGAATAGTTACTGCATTTTTCAGTTCATGTGTGAAACCTCTAACTTAAAAATACCACTTTAGACCAAACGATACCGAAATTCCGGAAAAAATCAACGGAATCTTTGAGTGTGAAAACCGCCTTGGTACTCTTTGAAATAACAACGGTTAAAATAGTTAACACTTTCTGACAGATGCTTTTGTGTCAGCTGTAAACGGTTATGTTTTTTTTTTTGACAATTGTAAGATGTTTGTGTAGAGTCTTGAGAAAGTAACTGATAGAGTTCTCAAGATATAAACGATTTACAGTTTTATTTAAAGCTCGGTATTCGTTATAGTACAGGATGTCCGTAAAAGATTGTCCCAGTTTTAATGGTATATTACAGGAGTTTATTTTATACTAAATATAACAAACCATACATGAAATTGAAGGAAAGCTAACTAGTTTTTCCTATAAGTGCTCAATGTGTGCGCCTTTAGTGATACCGCACACTAATATGAAATTCTTCCCATACTGTCTGCAGCAAGTCCGGAGTAATGGAAGCAACAACCTGTGCAACTGTGAAAACTACGTAGCGGTATAAGCGCATGCGCTTACCTGAAACTGTTGGAGTTATTCTTTATTGTCACCTTCAACCACAACTGTCGAACGATTACAGCCGATACTATAATTTGAAACTCTGCCATTCTTTTACGGACACCCTGTACTAGATCAATACTAACTGAATAGCCTTAAAGCAAGTAGAATTGGTGTTTAAATCGATATAAAATTTATTTCATTTTCTTGCAGATTAGAAACATCAATATAATAGATTGAATAAACAAATTACTGTTAATGGTCATTTTTTATATTTTGCTTTTGCTAAATCTTCTGGATAACATGTTGGTCTTAACTTTATCTAATGCCAACCTTACTAGATTATGTTTGAAAGTGAAAAAAGTTATACTATTTAAAACAACAACACGTTAATCAACAGAAATATAAAAAATAGGTTAATACTATTAGGCAACGGGCGAGGAAGTTACGAGTTCAAAGAATTAAACTTAGTTCTGGAAAATCCCTTGTTTGCAATGCATTAACTATTACATATCGAATTAGTAATTCATTTTTTAAGAAAATATTTAAACAAAAAACTTTATTCATCGCAACTTACAAGAAACTAATTTTCAAAGAATTAAATTTTAACTGGCATTTAGGCCTTTACAATCTTTATTATATTATCATACAGGTAATTATGTAACCAAAACATTTACTTTTAAGCCCAAGTATTAAGTTAAAAGAATTCAACAAAGAAAACTTCCTCCCAGTTTCTCTTTTAATCTATGTGTTAATATCAGCAGTTACTACCGTAAGCTTAATTAAAATAGCTTTAGATTTATCGCAAGGAAGCTTAACTAATTAACACTTCCTCTTTTTGAATAATTATAAAGCGTATTTATAATAGTTTACTTTTCAATTTAATCTTAAAATGTTCCAAAGTGGTTTTTTATGTACATATGCATTTCTTTATATAACAACGTATAATAAACTATTAATTATTACAATTAAATTAAGAGTTAATAAATTCATTACAGCATCAACCGCAAAAATAAAGTGTTTTTACTTTTAAATTGTGTATTTCACCTGTTTAATGAAAATACATTAATTAAAGTAATAGAAGTTTTATTAATTATACTTTTTAAAAAATTAATTATAACCTATACATTTAGTACAACAACGCTAATTGTTTTATCCACACGCCATGTTTATATCAGATCTAGTAATTAAATATTCAAAGTTATTTGTAGACAATTGTATTTGTAGATAACTACAAGCTTACAAGCTAAATTAAAATGTATGCAAATAGTTCTATTCTGTATTCTTCATTTGTCTTGGAGTAAATGAATGAATTCACAAAATTATCTAAAATTAAAACTGATTATCGGAATTTGTGTTTATTGTGTTCATATTTTGATATAGAACAAAAACTGACAAAAAAATAGTTTACGATTTTCTCATTCCAAATTTTTTGTAAGTTTGGAAAATAATTTGTTTAAAAAAATAGTAACTAAAGAAAAAAATTACGTTATAAAATAAGAATAACTTGATTTTATCATTAAAAAATGTACGGTAATCCAACAGAGTTTCGCATTTTAAATACTGCAACTAGCTTCCTTTTAGAAATTTTAAATCTGTAAATGTTAATTGCTCTTAAAATCTTAAAAATACTAAAGTTGTTTGAAAAATTCAGATTTTGAACAATAATATCAACTTGTAACGTTTTTTTTTTAAAGAAAGACTGACTTTCCTTATCTTTCTTGATTATTTCTCGTTTCTTTGTCTTACCAAAATTGATTGGTGACAACTACTTCAGGAAGTATTTTTTGGCGAAAAGTCATTAAAACAAATCCCCAAATCAAACAGAATCTTAGAAAATCATCAGAAGATTGTTCCAACCAATCACATTTCTTCAAACATTGGATCTACTATTAATTTTCATTCAAGCGATTTAATATATGTTTCGGAAGGAAAAAAAAGTATTGGGGACATTCTCAAAATTAGTTTTAACACACTCAAGCTGTGTAGTAATTAAACTGTAGCTGTCGGAGCCATTCTGATTTATTAAAATGCTTAAACTGTCAGAAGCAATCATTGAAATGAAACTATTCAGTGAGCTTTTCGAAATGAATGGAACTAATCATTAATTTGAATTTTCGAAATGTCATCCCAGAACAACATGAAGTAATGTCACTAAAATGATATTATACATATGTTAATATTTGTATATTTTTTATTAAATATATAAAGAATGTATTGTATATTGTACTTCATATAGCATTTTCATTTTATTAGATGTTTATTATAAAGTGCAAAAGCAAATCCAGGCACTATTTTACCTTATATGAATTGAATCCTGCCTTATAAAGTATGAATATGATGATTTTATCAGAAGAGGGTTTTAATACAAAATACACATTTAATATATAATTACATATTTTCTATAATTACTCTTAGATAAGTTACCATTCTAATGGTCTCAGTTATTTATGAACCATGGTTATTTAAAAAAAAACCTGAATATTATAGAATTATAAATAAAATTATTTAAGTTTTATTGAGTATACATTAAGGGTTTTCTTATTGAATAAATAAACATCTATAGAAGTCCTTCGAAATGTTTTTCTTGCTAGATTTTCTATAAGTACTTTTGAAAGTATTCAAACTTTTTTACATAATACAAGTAAACTATACAGAGTTAAAAGTAGTTTTGGATGTTTATCCGATTACGAAGGCTTAGAAAGCATGATGCGAAATTTAAAATATTTTTATTTGGCTTCAGAGAACATGTCTACAGTATAATTTAAAACTGTTTTGAAGGTTTTAAAAAATATTTTACGTTGGTCCTTTTACTAAACTATTAAAAAGCAATAAACCATAAATATTTAAAAAGGTATAACTGTAAAATACCAAATCATTTACGGTAAAAATAGTTTAATATGAAATTATTAATAACTAGCCTTTTATTGCAGCATACAACATTGACATTCTTTCCTTTAAAAAGAATGCATCATTTTAGAATAAATACAAATAAGTTATCTATTGCAACAAAATTCAGATAATTTCACTTTATTGGTATCAAAAATAAAAAAATTGCAAAATTATTCTTTGAAACTAAAATGTAAACTACTTTTAAGAAACACAAAATCAATATTTCCAAAAAAATAAACTAACCTCGCTAAAATCACTGTAAATTTTTAAATACTAAGACAGATAAAAAAAAATTTAGTTCGTCAACATTGTGGTTATTTTTTGCATGTTTCTATTTAAAACAAAATTAAATGTTAATTTTCAGATACCGAATGACTTAAAAGATCATTAGCATACCATTAGATGCCTCTTAATTTCTCAAACATGTTAAAAATGTATTTAGTTGTTTTTAGCTATAAACCTAGATTGATGCTATTTTAACCTTTGGGTGTTTTTATCAATTACCAACGAACAAGCTATTTTTGCTTTTGTTAAGATAAACGTGTACCAATAAAAATTCAGTCTCGTTCGATCAATGTACAAAAAGAGGTTTTCTAAGCAATATTTTGTTTTAGTTTACAACGTTTTTAATTTACAGATGTTTTAGTTTACAAGCAGGGTTAGTTAAGATGAAATAAAAGTAAAGATGTTCAAAAATTAAAAATCACGTTAGGTTAACAAAAGAAAAACTCAAAATCTTCATACAACGCTTTGAAAAAAAATATGCATTTAGAAATTTTCCAAATATTCATCCCTGATTAGTATTACATTTCGGATAAAATGAAATCTTGTGTGTCTTCCCTCCCAAAAGCTTTATACGATAGAAAATGTCTGCTTGTTTGGATACTTGAATAAATATACTGCTATACTAAAATCGCTTGAAGTAGAATATTTATTTCACTCTAGTCCCTTTTAAATAAAAGTTAGATTTTATCGAAAAATAATATTTTCTTTACATGATAATCTCGTTAAAGAGCTGCTTTTCAACAAATATTTCAACAAAAAGTTTTCGAATAACCAGAAAATTTACATTTTTAAGAATTAATATGTATAACAATTTTAATTAGAACTTAAATTTAGATTTTTACCGAAAATTTAGTTATTGTTTGAACATTTTACTTTCAAAATTTGTTTATCAGACTAGCAAATGAAATCATAATTCTAAAACAATTCTGTAACTAATTTTTGCAAGTTGATATTGCAAGAACTCCGAATATTTTCAACAAATAACGTTATTCGTAAAACAATATTGTAGCAAATGAAAGCGAAAAAAGCCCCGAATTAGAAAGGAGATATTTTTATTTAACTTAGATTGAACAGATAAAACTTTCATGATAAAAGATAAATAAAAAAAGATTTCTTGATAATAGTGCAATTGTCTAAAACTATTGACCAAACAACAGTGTTGGGCAAATTTTAATTACAGGAACAACTAAAGATTAACAATTAATTGGTAAATGTAACCGCGACAACTAACAATTTCTCAATTGTAATAGTCGAAATTTACAATGAACAATCATTTAGTTGTTAATTGTAGTGTAACAATTTATCAATTATTTTGTTAATTTTAATTGAAAATGACTATTAACCACTTTTTTATTCTCCTTAAATGTAAGACTTACAGCTTAATTTTCCTAAATCTTTACTCATGTCACTTTAAAACAATAAGTTAATTGTTAAATTTTAATTGTTTCATAAAACAACTAAAAAATTAATTGCAATCATTTTAATTGTGATTTACAATTGACCTATCGTTAATGAAGTTAACTTAATTGCGAAGTGCAACTAAAGGTTCAATTACGATTAGTTTAATTGTATGATTAATTTAATTGCAATTACTTTTCAGTCTATTAATCAATTAATTTGTCAATTATCTTGTTAATACCCAACGCTGCCAAACAAGAGCCCAAACAGCAATAAAAACAACCTCTTCCCGATTAAACTAATCACCTAACTGACACCAAAACTCGTCATTATATTGATCAGTACCAGAAAAGGGGCAAGTTCCTAACTGTCATTCGACAGATGACACTTTATGAACAGTCCATTATATGACAGACCAAACTTATAACTGACATCTGGACGGACGGTGTCAGGAAATCTTTTCTGTTGATAGCCCTCTACTGCCCTAATGTTGAGATGAGAAATATCACAGCATGTTGTTTTTTACTTATTAACTTATTATAATTTTTTTAATACAAATAGAAAGTGGAAATATAATGCATTAGGTGGTTGTTTTGTATCTAATAGGAAACATTTTGCAAAATTAGATATTTTACTTCACCGTTTAACCCTCTAATGCATTAATTTTTTTTCATCCCGAAAAAATATATATGAACCTTTAATACTCATACATTATGGGAAAAATACTGAAAAAAAATTAACTACATTAGAATTTAAATACTTTCAATTTAAAAAATTTTTTCCATATTACAAAAACCAACTGCAAAATTCCAATTTTGATAATAATGACTAGAAAACTACTAAATATATTTCAAAATAACCCTCTTTAACTAAAATTAATTTTTCAAAACAATTTGTATTTAGTATTAATATTATACTTTAATACTGCCAAAAACGTAATTTCGTAACAGTTAATAACCTCACTCTTTAAATTTGAATGCACTTACTACTGTCATCTATGAGGGTTATTATTAACTAAAACTTCAAAACGGAATGTAATAGATGAAAAGAACACAAATTTGTCGAGAGGGAGGTGTACTTTAACAGAATAAAGTGGATTATGTAACTTGTTACCAAACGGTAACAGTATGCATTAGAGGGTTAAGACTAAGTTGACGTAACGGTGAAATCATTTTCAGCTTTCAGTGTGGCTTTCTACGCATCCATTACTAACACAAAATAAAGTACAATTAATTAGTTTACAGCTACTCAAGCAATTTCTGAATGTTGTGAAACTATTTATAGGAGCACTTCTACAACACGGAGTTGTGCACTTCATAATCATTTGGGACTTGCAATACTCGAATCAAAATTAGTATTGTTTTATTACTCTATTTAAAAAAAAACTAATTTATAGATTGTTAATTAACCGTTTCCCCAACAAAAAAATATAAATTTTAGAAAAAAATTGGAAAATCGAATGATATTTCTAAAATGATGATGCCAAATTATAATTAGGACTGAAAGGGCTAACCGGTAACTCAACTAGATAGCACAAATCTATTCTTACACTTAAAAAACATTGCTAAGAACACTAACGCAGTTTACCAAATAGAATTACTATACAGATCAAGTACAAACCAAAGTACTGATGTGTGTGTATTATATTTTATATATTTTTTTATTAGGTATTATGTTAGAAAATAGATTAATTATATCACTTTTACACGTAAACCAACAAAGTTACTTCATTGAACCGAGTCTACAGAAATTCTGGCAAAAGCAAGAAAACTCGACCCCAATGACGTTCTTCCCAGCTCACTCAGTGGCCAAAGCAAAATTTAACAGCAGAAGTGTTAAAATTTAACACCAAAACTGTGAATTAAACACCAATAGGGTAACTGCGACCACCCTAACTAGATTAAGGACAGGGCACTTCAAATTGATGAAATTCCAAAACGATGGAACTAGGAAACACTCCAGCTGCAGAAACTGCCCCTACTCGGAACTGGATCCAAAGCATCTTTTCTCTTGTCCAGCCATCCTGGCAAAAATTGCAGTAAATCACCAACTCGCCCTACAAAGACCTTTCACTCTTAAAACGAACGAGCGATTTTGACTCAGTCGGAGTAATTTTCACTCATCCAGTCTGGAAAATGCACTTCTCTTGGAGTGGATCCTTTGAGTGTTAAACCTCCGACAGGATAACTCCAAACGAGTGATTTTAACTCGGTCTGATTTAATATTCACTCCTTTCCAGTGTCGAAAATGCACTTCTCCTACTGGAGTGGATTTCACTCGTTTGTTTTAAAAGTGTTTATGAGGACCACTGTCTGCAGATCGCTGAAGCAGTCTGTGAGAACTTTGGTCCCATATAATGTTTATCCATGGACTCGACATATTGAAACCGAAACAAGGTATGAAAACTATTCTTAAAAAAATAACGCATCACACGTTTTCCAAGCCATACACCTCGGAATATCCAGAAATGTAGAGCAATTACTATACAACTCCTCTCGTGCTATTACTGTGCAGAAAGGACTTGATTGATATCAACTCGAGCAAATAAGAAGAACCATTTCGGAGATATTGCAAGGTTTACTTGAATTGGATGGCGTACTTTATTGAGTAATGGCTCATCAAAAAAAGGCATTTCTATTTTGAAGGATTATTGAAGAAAGTGTGATGGGTAGTGGCTATAAATGACTTTGGTAATGTTTGCAGTTCAACGTTTGTACACTTTTTTGTCCAACCCCTGCACATTTGATATTTTTTAGATTAAAAAAGCTTTCCGAAATCAACTTCCAATAACACTTAAAATTGTCCGGGGGTTTAATTACAAATAGTTAAAATTTATTATTCTTTTAAGCTATAACATTGCTGTAGAAATGACCAGAACTGTAAAAAAAATAAACTTTGCCTAATAATGCCATACAAGAAGCTTTATAATTATACGTTTATATCCTTGTTATTTTTTTTGTTCTACCCAAAACGTGACGTATTTGAGACCATTCCTGCTTAGAAAAAACTTGATAGATATCAACTCGAGCAAATAAGAACCATTTCGTAGATATTGTAAGGTTTACTTGAATTGGAGGGCGTACTTTAATGAGTAACGTCTCATCAAAAGAAAATTTTATTTTGAAGGACTATTGAAGAAAGTGTAATGCGTAGTGGCCATAAATTACTTTAGTAATGTTTGCAGTTAAAAAAATATTTATTTTGGGGTTCTCAGTAAAATAAGTACTATTTGCGCAATGGTTGTTATTTATGTAAAATTGAATTATTTTATCTGCATTCTTCAATGTTAATCTCAAGAAAAGAAAATTAGTATAATTGTAGCTACGTGTACATTTGAAATTACGTCTAATTTTTTTGATCCCATAAGATAAGAAAAATACGCGAATTCAGTTGATGCCATATTTGCAATTAATTTTCCCATTATGTATATAGAGTAAAATAGGGAAGGTATTAAAATAGCTATGTCCATCCATCCTTCTGTACATTTGTCTGTCACCCAGTTGAGACCTGTTCTTAGAACAATGCGTCAAGATGTAGAAAAAATCAATTATGGAAATAAAAATATAAGCCTTTTAAAGAAATATTAATTTAAATACAAGCCAATTTTCGGTAAATGCACACAAATTTATGTACTGGCACTTCAAGAGGCAAGATTCAATAAAAATATTAATCAGTTCTTCCGTTTTATATTTTCTTAAAATCTTAATTTTTCTTTTAAAAAAAACTCTTTTGGTAAACCAGTAGGCGAAAAAGAATGTATTTTTCCCGTCGTAGTTGTTTAATCGTATTTGCGGTGAAGGGAAGTGTGAAGTTTGTTTTCAACAACCCTCGGTTTTTAAAACGTTTTTGTAAAATGAACTCGTTTGTGTAAATTTTGGGTTTGCAGTGATGAATTTGCGTGTTTATTTTATCGTCTGATAGTACATGGAGATACGCTCAGTGACAACATTATTATTCATTCCAAAAAATAGCTTAGTTTATACAAATGATACGTTCTGTTGGAATCTATTCACTTGAATGAGAGGAAAAACTGAAAGATTACCAGAATATCTACAACTTCTTAATTGGACTACGAACGCTTCCCATAAATGCATGAATCATTAATAATTTATTTTAATTCATTTCCATATAGGGTTTGGTTATAATAACTTCGCACAAGGATTCGCAAGCTATGCATGGATTATTCGCTTCCAAAGCTCTTTAGGATGGACAGCAATATCATTCAATTTTACCACAGTAGCACGGAAACATCGAATGCAGCTGAACCAGTAAGAGCAAAAAGTTATAGGGTAACGAGTACAGTGATTGACCTCATCCATTATTGAAAATAATAAGATGTTAAATTAATCGTTACTAGGTACCCACCTTAAGTTCAAAAATAAAAAAATTGTGCTATAAATGCAACAAAAAAGGCCGTATCAATTATTTGTAGTTAACGGATTATTTGAGCATTGATTTGAATGCCAAATGCCTTTGAAACTAACTAATAAAAAAGTTTGAGGGGGGAAAATTTTAATAATTTTTTAATTCGTATTGACCAGCGTTCAACTTATTTTTTTTATAGAAATTAATGACGGTACCTGTAGTCAAATGCTGAAAACATATTTGGATCTTCTATCGGACCACGTCAATTTCGGAACTAATTAGCATGTTAATTGTTTGTGGGGAGGATTGTTTGTGGGGAGCTTTTTTGATGCTTTGTTAATTTGTTGTAATTGGTAATACACATTCTAACACAAAATGTGCCACTAAAAATTTTTACGCACAACCTCTACAAATGTGCATGAATCACGTGCTACGTCATTTTTTATGCCAAAAAAAACAACCGATGCCTTTAAAAAAGGGCTGAAAAGGGAAGTTCAAATAATCATCTATAGAACTATTGACAGTTCTAACAGTTTCAAATAAATAGATGAAAAGGAACGTAAAATATCCATTTAAATGGATGCTACGTCTCCGGTAGTTACGATTGACAGCCATAGAACCCACTATACTTGCATGGTTCACACAAAATGATACGTTCTATTAGAGTATTCACTTAAATGGGAACAAAGTTTTAGTTTATTTGAATTATCGTAGAGCTACACGAAGGCTATTAGCGACGGGCGTCATATTTTAGAACCACAGTCAAGTGAATCGAATGGAAACAAATATACCAAAGATTTATCTGAAGAATGTCACTAACAAATGGAATAAGGCTAATATATATTTCAAAGTATATTTTTACAAGGAAGTGTTGAAAATAAACGTTTTAGATTTGCTAAAGAGCACATCAATTTAAAGGCTGTTGAGGTCTAGAACTCACTAAAAATACAATATTTGGTGGGCTATGTATGCGAAAAAACTTATTCTTTGTTTTAAAATTTTAATTAATAATCCTTTCTAACTTTTTTTTTGTTGCTACATACCTTTAAATTGGCTAACGAAAAAAAAGTACATTTTTTTGCATAAATTTAGAAACCCTATGTTCTGCTTGTGAAACATTTTCTCACAAAAAAAATGCAATGAAAGGCTAAAAAGTGGTTTTAGGATCCCCTTCTATTAACGGATTTCGATTCTTAGAGTTTAAAATAACTTATGTAGTAACAGAAATGTAAAACAAAACAGCCCTTTAAATGGATGCAGCGTCTCTCGTTGGTACGATTGGCAACCATTTGAACCAATTCGACTTTACCGCAGTAGCACGGAAACATCGAATTCAGGTATGGTCGCCTCTGTATGCACGGAGGAACAGGATATGTGAACTTTCGCCAAACATAGCCAATCTTCCTTCAAGACATCATCGAAAGCATTTTCACTTGTCAATGACTTTTTTTGTGTGCCAACGTGACAAACCAAATCAATCACTGACGAGTTAAAATGCTTTCGATGACGCCTTGGTAGAAGAATGGCGATGTTTGGCGAAAGTTCACAAAGCAACTAGTTAAATGGATGCAACGTCTCTCGTTGGTACGATTGACAACCATTGAACCGATTCGACTATACCGCAGTAGCACGGAAACATCGAATTCAGGTACGGTCGCCTGTATACACAGAGGAATAGGATACGTGAACTTTCACCAAACATAGCCAATCTTCCTTCAAGACATCATCGAAAGCATTTTCACTTATCAATGTTTGGTTTTGCGTGCCAACGTGACATGCCAAACCAATGACTGACGCATAAAAAAGCTTTCGATAACGCCTTGGCAGAAGAATGGCAATGTTTGGTAAAGGTTCACAAAGCAACTAGTTAAATGGATGCAACGTCTCTCGTTGGTACGATTGGCAACCATTTGAACCGATTCGACTTAACCGCAGTTAGCACGGAAACATCGAATTCAGGTATGGTCGCCTCGCAGAGGAATGGGATAGGATAAGTGAACTTTTGACAAACATAGCTAATATTCCTTAAAGACATCATCGAAAGCATTTTCCCTTGTCAATGACTGGTTTTGTGTGCCAACGTGACATGCCAAACCAATGACTGACGAGTTAAAATGCTTTCGATAATGCCTTGGTAATAGAATGGTGATGTTTTGGGCGAAAGTTCACATATAATATCCCTCCGTGTATGCTGTGCTTACGAAGAAAATATTTCAGCTATCTTCAACGCTGCACCCGAGACTGGAATGAATTGTTTTACGTTTATGTTACTGCAGAATTTATTTTAACCCTGTAATGAATGATTTTTTTGTTTCATCTCGAAAAGATATTTTTGTATCTTTAATACTCATACATTATGGAAAAATATTTTTAAAATACTAAATGCATTGGAATTTAAATAATTTCAATTTTTATAGTTTTTGCCATATGGCAAAATCCAACTACAAAATTCCAATTTCGATAAGAAAGATTAGAAAACTACTAAATATATTTTCAATTAACCCTCTTCGTCTAATTATTTTTTTCAAAAAAAATGCCGATTATTTTTCTGAAGAGTATCCCTAACAATGAAATTAGAATAATATGTATTTCAAGTATGTTTTGTAAGGAAGCCGACCCGGCGGCGCAACGGTTAGGGTGCTAGCCTTTGGAGCTTCTGGGTTCGGTTTTGAATCAAAGTAATGCATGGATGTTTGTGTTTTCCAATAAATATTATTTGTCTATGCGTTTGTGTCGTCCTTTGTGTGTCTCCTGGGACTGTCTCTTCTGGCGAGCGGGGTAATGGGCTGTAAAGCCTATGCTCTTATCTTCTAAAGGGCGCACTCGCTGTCATTTGCCATTTGTCACGTTTTGTAAGAAAATTTTGAAAAATTTATGTTTGCTAATTAGCACATCAATTCAAAGGATGTTGAGGTGTTGAGCACAAAAATAGTTTTTTTTGTGCTATGTATGTTTTGTGTTGTGTTTTGTGTATGTGTGTTTCGTAATTGACAGTCTTTTCTAACATGTGCTTCTGCTGAATACCTTCAAAATTTACCGGGGGAGGGGGGGGGAGTTAGCATTTTTATAGGAATTCATAAGCCGTATTTGACCCTCGTGCAACGTCCTTTTTACCAAAAAAACTAATGCAATTCAAGACTAAAAAATTGATTGCGATCCTCTTCTATAGAAACGTTTCAATTCTTATAGTTTTAAATAAATTCTGTAGCAGAAAAAAACGTAAAACAAAGCAACTAGTTCATTGGATGTCCCATCTCATGTTGGTACGATAGGCAGCCATTTGAACCGATTCGACTTAACCGCAGTAGCACGGAAACATCGAATTCAGGTGTGGTCGCCTGCACCGCATACACGGAGACACAGGACACGTGAATCTTCGTCAAACATCGCCACTCTTCCTCCAAGTCTTTATCAAAAGCATTTTCACTTGGCATCAATGATTGGTTTCCTGCGCCAACGAGACGTGCCAAACCAATCATTGAAAATGCTTTCGGAAACATCTCGGAGGAAGAGTGGCGATGTTTGGCGAAAATTCCCCTCGCCTGTCCCTGGTCTAGTCAGTCCATGTATGGGCAGTTTAAAGACAAACTGTCTTCAACTCTACCCCTGCTGAGTCCTGGAATCCATGCTTTGTTTTACATTTCTATGATTACAGAATTTATTTTAAACTTCAAGAACTGATATGGTTCAATACAAGAGAATATCAAACTCTTAATTGCAGGCAATGGTCGTTTATTAGTACAAAAGATTCAGATCCTGATGGTCTAGCACAATTTTGGAGGTATTGGAAAAAATTTAGTTTTTAAGTAAATTTTAAAGGCATTCTGCATTTAAAAAATTATTATGTAATATTAAATTCAAAAATATCGACAAATATTGTCCGTATATTCATAGCGTAACGGAATAGGTATTGTTAAATTCTCAGGTTATCTTTAGTGTTCCTTTAAATTGATGTGCCCACAGCCAATATTTAACGTTAGTTTAAAAAAATTCTTGCAAAATATCATTTTAAATATATATTTGAATGAATTGTTTGTATACAGAATATATCGGGAAAAGTTAAGAGAATTTTAAATATTCGAATTTTAAACGCACATTTAATTTTAATTAAAAAATAGTTTACTAACTTCTACGAAGCTTTAGCTAAATTTTAGAACTATTCAATTAAAAAATCATTTCCATTATAACGAAAATTAATTCTTTATACTGATTGGTTTAACCTCTTGCTACCTGGCGTCTCCATTTGGAGACATTTTTTAAAACCTCCCCACAAACAACTAGCATATTAATTCCAAAATTGATCGGTCCAATAGAAGATCCAAATATCAGTTTTCAGCATTTGATTACAGGTATCAGTCATTTATTTCGAAAAAAATGAAATTGAACGAGGCTCAATAAGATGTTAGTTCGTAAAAAAATTATTAAATTTTTTAAAAACTTCAAAAAAAAATTTAGTAGTTAATTTTAAAGGCATATTGCATTAAAAACAATGTTTAAATAATATGTTATCTACAAATAAGTGTACGGCCTTTTTTTGTTCTATTTATAGCACAGAAAGTGTGTATATTTAGAGTTTAAGGTGTGTAACTATAAGCATAATTTTTTTTAAAAAAATTCTTTGCAAAAAACTTTTCAGCATATATTTGTATGAAAAGTAGGTTTCGATTAAGAATATACGTGTAGGATTTTGCTCGGGTCTTAAGAGGATAAGCACGAGTCTTTAAAAATAAGCAATATTTTAAACAATCTGAGTACGACTATGTGGTCGGCAAAGTTTGTATAAAACAACAAAACCCTGGTTTTAAAATTTAAGGGCATCTTTAAGCAAGCGATGAATTTCGGATTTTCACTTACGAATATATTTCACTAGTGTGCCGTCAATATCGAGAATCTCATAAAACATTAAACATCGCAATTTCAGCAGGCTTACAAATAACTCAAACAAATACATATTTTCTAAAGAACCATTATAATCCGTTATTTCCCTTCGATCTAAATAAATTTCGGTGTATTTGAGAATAAAAGTAGTGACCTTGAAAGTGGACTTGGTTCCATATTGCTCCAGCCACTCAAATGCTTTATAGACAAAGGGTTTTTATACCTATACGCTTCTTTTCCAAGTGCATTTGATTTATATATTTTTAGTTAAACTAAAAACAAAGACGGCTTTAGATAATAAAAATTGTTTTCATGTGAATTGTAAATTACCGTCACTATATATACATATTCATTAAAATACAAAAGTTAAAAAATAGCATCTTTATTTTCAAAATCCATGAACAAACACAATCCCCATTGCTACTTCGTTTAAATAATATTGAAATACCAGACCACTTTTTCTTAATTGCAAAGTTGAATTTAAAAATTCAGGCCGAAAATTTTTAGATTGCATAATAACACTTTTAATTCTAAAAACGTTTATGCATAAAATTAATTTCTATTATAATTTTTTTAATATTTATATTCCATTAATAATTTTTCATTTAAAATATAACATCTTTAGGGCGTGTATACCTGCAAATGAGCGATTTTACACATTTTATATTTTAAATAACAATTCTAATGGGAAATCTTTGATCTTTGTTGTTACAGTCATACCAAAAGAAAAACCTTATTTCAAGGCTTTTAAAATAAATATGCGATTTTCAAATATTAAATACTTAAAAAAGTTCAATAATTTTTAATATAACCTAGACATATTTTTTCTACAAAGTATCACACATGCATGAGGCATTGGTGGTTCGGTAATGGGACCGACAGCTGGAATGATGGACACAGCTTTTATACTAATATCTTCCCCATTTTGCGTTAAAAACGTAATGTTGGCCGACAGATGGAATGATGGACACAAGCTTTCATACTAATACCTTTCGCATTTTTGAGTAAGAAACGTAATGTTGATAAGTAAAATTCAGAAAAGGCCAAAAGCCATTTTTTACACCACACATTCTATGGAAGTTTATAATATGTTTATGGTCAAATAACAACCAAAATCGTAAATCAAATAATGAATTAGTTTCTACTGTAAATAAATGGAATTATAATTATTAAAACCGAAGTACAACAAATTTCGTAATTAAATATAAGTTAATATGCAAATTGTACTGACATTCACCATTTAAAAAAAGTTAAATGTTTATTTTCTTTCAGTAGTAACTTAATTAAACTAGGGAGTTGAATTGTTTATTTAAAAATAGCACCGACGCGGCGCCTTTGAATTATTTCACTGTCATGTCATTCTTATATTTTTTTTCAAAAGTGTCTTGATTATTTTTCTTCACTCATATGGTATTTCAACAATCCTCAGTGTGTTTTGTACTGTTCTTGATGTTTTGTTTTTGTTAATAAAGAATGAATAAATTTTAAAAACTAATTATTTGTGGAAATGTGCAAAGTACAAGCAGGCTAGCAAAATTAAAATATTTACAAAAAATAAAATGCATGGCAATGTCTGTACCAAGTATATACAGAAATGAATGTATTCAAATTAAGAAACTTTTCTAATGAACATATTTTTTAACTAACAAATAAGAAGAATTCTTGAAAAAGAATAAATGATTCAGTAAATACTTGGACATTGATTAACAAAATTAAAAAAGTTTAATTTTTTTGGTAAAATTATTAAAATTTTAAAAATAGCTTGAAAGACGAAGAATTTAAATTTGCATAATATAAGCTTTTAATTTATTTAAATTGAAAAAATGTGTTAGTTAAACAAAAAATCAAATAGCTTCAATTTTGAAATTTGTATTTATTAAAATTTTACTCATTTTGCAGTTAATAGTGACTTTTCCAAACATTATTTCACAAATAGCATAATTTTAAATATTTTTTGTTCAAATATTACTTATTTTGCATTTACCAATCGCTATTATACACATTGTAAAACAAATAGCTTTGTTTTAAAGATCTTTATTCAAATATTACTTATTTGATATTAAATAATTAGTTTAGAAATATTTATATTTGAAGTATTTGATTCTATTAAATAAGTTTTTTTAAAAAAACTTAGTTTCGCTTTATTCAAAGTGTATGTTTGCTTTAATATTTCTAAATTTACGCGTCACTTAAATCAATATTCTTTAGAGCAAATTAATTAAAAGAAGTAAAACGGAATCTTAGTAAATAATCAAAGCAATCTTCAGACAATCCCCTTATTTCACAAACGTTAAATCTAATACTAGTTTTTACCTTAATGATTTAACTCCTGTTTTGGATGAAGACTACAAGGAAAAGTTTCTGGGCCTACTTTGAAAAGTTCTCAAGATTAGTTTCAACACTGCCAAACAGGGCAGTAATTAAACTGCAACCATTCCAGTCATTTTGAATTATTAAAATACTTCAACTGCTGAAATCAGTGAAATGAAACTTTTCATCGAACTTATCGAAATGAACGGAACTAGTCAATAACTTTGAATATTCGTTTCAGAAATACATGTAGTTCGGATCCTGAATGTTAAAGTACCGCAAAAAAGTTTGTAACATGTCTTTATTATTTGCGAATGGTATCTTGAACTTTAGTATAATTTAAGGTACTGACATTTAGTAGAAACTGACCTATTTAAAATATGCATTGTACTTTAAAAGTAGCTTAACAAAGAAAAACTTACTAGTTAGTAGCAAGTTATATTTTACTGGAGTACTTTAAAAAATTAATAAATGAAATGGAAAAAACAAGTTAAAGGAAACATAATACAACTACCCTTAACTAATAAAATTACAAATTACACATTTTATTGTTAAATATACAAGAAAAGCATCTTAATGGAATTTTTGATAAAATCACCATGTTTTTAAAATAAATTAACTAAATATATTATAATGGATAGATATTTTATAACTGAATAAAATTATTCCTGTTTTTTATATGCATTAAAAGCTTTTCTCGAATAAATAAAAAAATACCTTTAGAAGTCCTTCAAAGCGCTATTCCTACAAAACTTTTTCTTAGGTATTAATAATTTAAACTCCCCGTCATAATACAAGTAAAACAAAGTTAAGAGCTTTTGGAAGTATATCCGATTACAAAGTAACTTTAAATGTATTATGCCATATTTTAGGTTTTTATTTAAGTTTGGCTTCATCGTATATTTTTACAGTATAATTAAAAGTTGTTGCTGTGTAACATTTACTATTACACTCGGTTAATTTAATTTTAGGTCAATTTATTCAATAGTATTAAGCGATGAATAAATAATTTATGTCAGTTGATTATGTAAAATTAAGTCAGTAGATTTAATCCCATTAACTCAAATTAATGGACAATTTTAGTAAATAAATGTTAATTAAAAGGCAGAGCTGACTCTTCATAAAACCATTATAACACCAGTTGCTACATATACACTCTCAGAAATAACACTTTCATAATATTGACGATTCATGAATCCTCAAGCCTCATTTCGTTAATTATGAGGATTGTTTCGTCAAACTATCACGTGACTTTTGAGTAAACGCGAATCCTCACTTTTACGATCGTGATTTGAAGATTCTGTATCTTGATTTTGAGGAAACTGAATCTCATTGTTGTACTCACATGCTCAAAAATGACGAAATATTTCTTTAGATATGACGACATTCAAATCCTCATAAAAATGACGATTCAAATGTCCTCACTTTGAGGAAACGAAAACTCAGAGCATTTGCCAGTAACGGAATCGTCAAAATTAAGGAAAATTTCGTCGTTTTTGAGCATTCATTTTTGAGAGTGTAGCTCTGAAACCTTACTAAATCCCAAACAAATTAGCTAAGTATTTCCG
This sequence comes from Hylyphantes graminicola, assembly GCA_023701765.1. Lineage (NCBI taxonomy): Eukaryota > Metazoa > Arthropoda > Arachnida > Araneae > Linyphiidae > Hylyphantes > Hylyphantes graminicola. The sequence continues at coordinate 49,665,068 of CM043121.1, forward strand.
ACCGAAAAGTACTCGGGAATATTTTTGGGGCAGCCAATAACGAGGGAGAGCTCAGATTCATTGCAATTTGCGCGTCAAAATTGGTAGCGAGAGAAGCCTAGATGGTGCCACAAAAACATGGCTCTCAGTTCTGGAAAATTTGCCGAGTCTACAAAGGCTTGCCCGCCAATGTTGCAGCCACATTAGAGAAAAAAATATTTTAACTATATATTAAAACAAATATTTAATAAGTTTTAAATGAATGTATTTCTTGATTATCCTTATACAATTTAAAGAATTACCTGGGATTTTAAAAATAATTGCCCACTTCTTTAGCACATTCTTCACAAAAAATCTAATTCATTCATTTTCAAAAAATGAAACCAACGCATCAACTCATTTACATTAAAAAAAATGTATGAATATAAAATCATTCATTGCATAAAATATTGTATCAAGCGCAACAATGGAATTGACTTCCTTAAATTCAATTTTAAATTAATTTTATAAATATTTAGAAATTATCATTTAACCTTTTTAGGAACCCCGAAAATCAATATTTGAGAAAAGAAATTAACTTTCCATGATAAAATAACTCTGTACGCGTTCAAATATTAAGCAAATGGAGATTTTTTTTATTTCATAAACATTGTAATTATTTGTGACATATTTCCATTTAAAACGGATATAAAAAATATTTTACAATATAGAGTGACATGAAAGATCATTAGCAAACCATTAGATGCCTGTTTTAGTTCCTCGATCATGTTGAAAAATTCAACAAGACATAAAACAAAAATTGATGTTTTACCCGTTGAATGTTTTTTTGTTCAATTAGCAAAGAAAACATATGTTTTGGTTTTGTTTCAAACAATTTTTTTAACCAATGGAGTTTCATTCATTTACTCAATAAATCAAACGAAAATTTAATGCTTTTCTCATGTTGATTTAGTTTTTAAACGAAACATCGGTAACCATATTTCACTGTTTAAAATCACAACAAATTAAGCAATGTTCTTAAAAATCTGAAGTATGTAAGACGCTTTTAAAAATTGCATTTTTAAAACGTAAGTATTTGAAATTCAAATAAAACAGGATAGTAGTACAAACAGGATAGAATATTAAAAACATTAAATATATAACCCAGAATAGGTTATATATAGGGTTAATGGTATTTAAAAAGACAATTTTTAACTTTCATTTTTTAAGTTTACCGTGTAAAATACGAATGTTTTGTATCGTTTAATTATGCTTTTCAGTGAGTTAGCAAAATATATATGCATTGCTTTCCCTATCAAGTTTTGTCCAATCACGATACGGTAAAACGGGATTGGTAAAAACAAAATTTACTACTCGCAGTCATCAAGTTTATTAATTAGTTATGTTTAAGTTTTAGTAGTTAAATATTTTTTGGGAGCTACAATAAATACTATATCGAATTGTTTAAACCAATTTGAGATTTTATTCTCAACAGTTTTTCGGTGGAAAAATAAAAACATGAATAATATTCAATTTGTCCAACTATCCTCTAGTAAGTTTGAGTTTGTGTCTCACTTTGGATTGAATACTAATAAACTTAATGAAAAATCTGATTAAAAATATGAATAGTTTATTAAATATGTCATTTATAAGTGGTAAGATTACTAAATTATCCAAAAATCAAAGTACTCTAAATATATTTCTGTTTATTAAAATATTTGATTGAAAAATTATGAATTAGAATAAAACTCGGTGATTAGATATTATTTCAGAATAAATTTTTTTACTTTTGTATAAGCTCAGAATTTAAATATTGAAGTAATTTCTTTGCGCTAAGAGGAATAAATTCAAGGCCTATATTATAGCAAGGCCTATATAAATAATGTCAAAATTCTATTCGACATATATTTATTAACTTTTAACCTTCAAACTACAAAAAAAACCAACGTAATTAAAGTACAGTATTTCAATATTTGTGATTTATTACTTGTTAACATGTAGTGCAGTAGTTAATAACATTTTCGTTGAAGTTGGTTAAATATGCAAATTAAAAATGTACGCGTCAAAGAAATACGACTAGTTCTAACAAACTATTAGTGTATGCAAAATAAAGAGAATCAGCCAACTAGAATACAGCGTAAATTGTCTTACTTCGTTCATTACTGACACTTGTAGCATTAAATATTTAAAAGTAATGTAATTAAAAAGGGTAAGATTTAAAGGGTAACTTTAAAAAGGGTAACATTTTTACCTTTCATTTTCGAAGCTTTCCCATGTAAAATATAATTACAAAACTGTCTTTAAACAATCTAACTACACATTTATAACATAATTTGACTCCTATTCTTTTGATGTCATATTACTTTCCATGCAATAAACTATTTCCTTTCAAAATCGCTCAAAACATTCTTTCCCTAATATAATTAACTTAAAAGAGAAAGCTTCGAAAATTCTGCGCTTGGCAGTCTATTGTCCCGATTCGACATTAATACTGACACTAAATCATATAATTAAGTTTGAGATTACCATAATTCTGTGGCATTCGACATCGACAATTGAAGAGCTTAGTGGAAGAACCTGCTAAGTGACAAAAAGGTGAAAACGAGTAAATGAGCTTTAAAGTTTATCGTTTGCGCTCAGATCTGTTGAAAACGGTACTTCCAAACCGTAAAAAGTGTGCTAAACTTTAAGCTTATGAAAAGAGGGTAACTTGTTATCGTTAAAGAAGTTAGTTAAATGCTCATTGACAAAAAAAATCTCAATTTTTTTCAAAAATGTCATTTAGCACGTTCTTCCACTAAGCTCTTCAATTTAGAAGACGCCGTGAATAATTGATAGTTTGTGATATCAGTTCTCGCATTCGCTGGCTTGAAAGTATTACGGTAAATTTGTTATCAAAGAATATTTTTGAACTCTGTGTCATGGGAGATAAAGGTGTTAATTTATTCTAGTTTGATCCAAATAATTTATATCTCATGTAACAATTTAGGGGGGGAGTGCAATTTTTATTTAAAATATATAAATATTGTCTCCGAAAGGTATTTTTGTTTGCTAGTAGCGTATAAATTGAAAACATTATCAAACACAAAATTGAACTTGTTTCTAAATTGTTTCGTATGCACGTTTGACGCATACGTTAAATCTAGTTGAAGTAATACTCCTAGAAATAGTTTGAGTATTTGAAACTAGTTTCAAAAACAAAAATTCGTGGTCGATAATGTTTTTAAAATATTTGAATGAACAATTTTAAACAAAAAAAATATGCGCATTTAACAAACAAAAGTATAATAGTAAATGCTTAATTCATTAACGGCTATTATCAGAACAGTGGGCCATGCTAAAATAAGCTTCTACCTATCTAAATAAACAAATTGGTAGGTATATCAAAACAATAGCGCGGGACAATTTATGTAGGGCAAATTAACTTAACAAAAAATGAATTTTAAAACTTAAAGTTTACTTTTTATTCAATAAGAAAGATGCTAATGATATTAGCGACTCAGTGGCTGAGAGGTTTAACGTGTCGGCCTCGTAAGCCCAAGATCGCGGGTTCGAGCCCCGGCTGAGTCGTTGGATTTTCTGGACGGGAAAATACTGGGAACGCATGTCACATTATTATGTGGCATGTAAAAGATCCCAGAAGGGCCCTTATGGCTTGGGTTCTCTCGGTAAAATTAAATCTCGGTATACTTTAACATCCGCAGAGAGCTCGGATTCATTGTAAACTTCGGGTCAAAATTGGTAGCGAGAGCCGCCTAGATGGTGGCACAAAAAAATGGCTCTTAATTCTGGGAAATATGCCGAGTCTGCAAAGATTTGACCGCCAATATTGCAGCCCCAGAGAGAAAATTATATACTAGTCGCAGATGGGTTACGAATGTTATCCTAGTAGTTTTACAACTTGCATCACGAGTATTTGAAGCAGTGACATGTTTATCTACTTTTTTAAAAGATTTTTGGCCAATAAATCGGGACCCAGCATTAAAGTCAGGCTAACTTTTAGCGATATAAAAATACGCCAACTAAATCATTTGGTTCTTGGACAGTTTTACAACTCTGGCTTTATTACCCTTAACATGAAATATTTCAGAGAACATATTTGAAAGCCCGCTTTTCCGAAAAGAATGTACACGAAGAAGGATGTCGAAGATTTGGTTCAATTTAAAGTATTCTCAAAAATAAGATAACTGGATTTTCCTGACTATACTTCCCGCCACCCTCATTTGAAACACTTTAGGGATGGAAAACCGAAACCGATCTTTTTGCCCTCGGTTTTGACCATAAACCGGTTTTTCATAAAGCCGGTCTTAAGGGGTCATAGGAGTCTAAAAATTTGCAAAGAAGGTACTACAAAGCATAGTTTGATCTTTCATGTAATTTTTTAACTACTCGATATACAAGTATAATTTTTTTATATGAAATTCTACAAGATTTATTTATTATACAACAAATTTTAAAATTTATGAAACTTTAGCCAAAACTAAAATAAATGATATTTAACATAAAGCTATTTGAACACATTGGGATTAGGCTTGCGCGGCAAATTTTGTGGTCAAAATTGAAAAAATGACCAAGAAAATGACTTTTTATTGTACAAATATGTACAAACTAGGACTTATACCTAAATTCTCAGCTCAATTTTAATCAGAAATTATTTTTTAAAAAATTTAAAATCAAAATTTAAACATTTTTAATAATTTTTCCGAAAAAAGTTCTTAAAATAATTTCTAATTAAAATTGAGCTGAGAATTTAGGTATAAGTCCTAGTTGGTACATATTTGTACAATATAAAGTCATTTTCTTCGTCATTTTTCTTAATTTTGACCTCAAAATTTGCTGCGCAAGCCTAATCCCAATGTGTTCAAATAGCTTTATGTTTAATATCATTTATTTTAGTTTTGGCCTAAAGTTTCATAAATTTTAAAATTTGTTTTATATTAAATAAATCTTGTAGAATTACATATAAAAAAATATACTTATATATTCGGTAGTTAAAAAATTACATGAAAGATCAAACTATACTTTATAGTACCTTCTTTGCACATTTTTAAGACTCCTATGACCCCTTAAGACTCAGTAAAACTGAAAAACCGGTTTTTGAAACACCGGGTTTTTTTCTGAAAAGCCGCCATCCCTACCATTTCTTATTTGGTTGTTTGCTAGTTTTTTTTTATCGTGGAGAACAGCCTTGTTACCTCCTAACGCAATATCAGAGTGAAAGTTTGAAAATAGGCGTTGAGAATTTTTTTAGTGTTCAAGCATATTTCTCAAAAACACGAAAACGGGGGGTGCTAAAGCTTTTTACGAAATCAGTTTATGGCTACATTTTGATAAGGTCGTTGACGTAAAGTGAAATAAAAAAAAAAATATATTGAAATCAGGAAAACGAAGAAACAATTTTAAATTTCCAGCTATAATCTTAGATGCAAAATAGAAGTTTTAAAATGTATCCAATATTTTTATTGTGATATTTTATATTTTTTTATAAATGAAAACTTGTTTTATTTCCCAAACTTCAGAAGTTGAGGCCAAAACCAATTTACTGAACTATTAAAAAAAATTAGTTTAAGTGTAAATCGCGTAACTTATTGGAAATCCTTCATTAATTAGTTCTGCACATCGGAAATTCTATTTTTTTTATCTTAAATGTTGGAGTTTGCGCTGTACACCCATGTATTGTTAAAAACTTTCAAGGTATTTCTGTATTAGTTTTAGGAAAAGTTAATGGGGATAAAAATAGTGCCTGAAATAATTTTTTATTGCATTTTACAATATCGCGAAAATTATAGTTTGACATTTTATAATTATCTAATACAATTTTGTGTCGACTGTACCAAATCACTTTGAATATTATAATACATTTCACAATAAATGCATTGACTTTTATTCCATTATATTTTATGTAAACTTAAACTGAAAAGCATCAAATAAAAACAAGTTCTGCAAGAACTGGAATAGCCTGTTCTTTCGTTACTGTAAAACTAATTTTATTGACAGACAAAAGTATGGAACAAACAAAGTTTGAATGACCAGCACAAAAAATTAATTCGACTGTTATAATGTAAAAATAGAAAGGTGGATATAGGAACAAAAAATAATAAAAATATTCGCATCCGATGTCATTTCTTTATAATATTTTTAAAAAAAAACGCAGCTTTTAAGGAAGAGTGCACGGATAGCTTGACTGACAGATGGACAGAAATCTACACGATGGAAATGCTTACTTGGCATTTCTTAAGAATTCCTTCGAACTTAAAAAGGAAAGCTTAATAAAATAGCACTTCGTGTGATAGTTAATATTTTTTTATGAGCTCATATTTGTAAATGAAGTTCATTTGAAACCTTAACCTTCTAGTGCATACTAATTCCATGTGGCAAAAAATATTCAGTTATTTGACCTTATTCTTACTTTTTGGTAATATTTTTCTATTTCTTTGGAATACAAATCAGTTGTAGTGACGAATATTTAAAAAAAAATTGAAAATGAAGCCTGTCAAAAAAAGGTCCATTATTTTTTATCCTTACATTGATTTGAAGATTTATTGAAATTTAAGTTTTCAATGTAAACTGTTATGCAGATTTTTTTTACGAAAATAGTTTATTTGGGGAAAATAAATCCAACGTATTAAAAAGCGAACTAAAAAAAAATCCATAGTTCAAATTACATTTCGAAAATAAGCACAGCTTTCATAACAATTATCCCATAAAACAGTCCTGTTGAGAACCATTAAAACTATAAAAATAAGTAAAGATCATTAGTGAGTTCGTCATGAACACCTGAAGTTGAAAGTAAACAGATATCATACAGACTTTACTTATAAGATATGCATACGCGTAAAATCAATTACACAAAGCGTTGCGTCCTATTGTTTACATTAAAGTATAAAAAATATTGATTTATTGGATTATTTCTGCGAGCTTAGTAGAATAAGGTTGATCTTTTTCCTACGCAAGGACATTATATTAGTAATTAGTAAGATATGAAAATAATACTTTTATTACACAGTTGTTAATGAAATCGAAATCGTTCTTTACAGCAGCGTATGGAAGAATATTCAGATTCTTTTTACACGATAAACAATCTTTAAAACAAAAATTCCAACTTTAAAAAAGTATTCTTTTCGATTTGCTAGAAACGCCACTTAATCTTTATGTATCAATAAAAAAATATTTCATTTTTATATTTAAAAAATAGAAAATATACACTTTTAACAGGCTCGATTTGTTAAAATAAATACTTAGAAAAAAAACGTTGTTCGAAACAAATTATAAATGCTTCGAAACAATTTATTTTTACTTATTTTCTGAATTCAAAAAATTTGATAATCCTATCACTTAACGTTGATAAAAATGATCTTTTTGGGTTTAAAAACTCTTAAATGCTCACGTAAAGAAATTTTTCGACATAACATTTATTAATTGTCTGCAGGCAATATATTTAAAGTAACTGGGATCAACTTTTTTTAAGTAAGATTACTTGAGCGCTTCCGTTTTTTTTTTTTTTTTGCTCCTCGTATTAATTAACAATTGACTAGAGTGGCGAACTGGAATTTACATTTTTTACATTCTATTTTGAAAGAATATTATATTTATGGTTTGAATATGCTACGCTTAGTATAATATTAGAATTTTAAAACATGGGAATTGTATGTATTTATTATAATACATAAAAGAATTGTTCTTAGTTACACCTCATGGATTGGTAACAATTCAAAGAAATAAACATTCAGAACTAGTTTGAAGTTCAATTTGGATCTCTTGTGATATTGATGGACAAAGACTAAACCATTTTAAGTTCGGGTTATTTTTTTAATGTTTAATTGATCTAACTAAAAATATTAATGAGGTTATAAACCTATCTTACGTTTTTCGAAAACATCAACAACGTTCAAATGATCTTATTGAAAGTATGAAGTTGTAAACCCATATTATGTTTTTCCAAGTAGAATATGTTTAACAATAAAAAACGACGAGCTCTTTATACGAGATATCCAATTTTGAAACAAATCTACAACAAAAAATTACATCGATAACTAAGACTTCCGATTCTCATTTAACACGTGTACTCAAACAAATAAAAACTACACATAGAAACTACATACACTTTACACTTAAATTTAACGTTTCATTATAATGCTGCTAATTGTGATTAAAACAATTACTTATATAAAATAATCTTATAAAAATGTACTTACAGGTTAATTTGAAGTTCATGCAAGTTCAATTTCTTGAGTCTTCGTTGTATTTGGACACAAACTATATAATAAATATATGCGCTTCCAGTCTTCTAATTAACTTCTTGTTTCAAAGAAAATGTCGTTTTACTTTGGGCTTAAAGTTCGATTAAAATGTTCTGGACACTTCTTGCACAGTCAAACAACGTACATGCACACCGATGACCGCCAAATGTAAAATGACGGTTTTATCAATCTTCATTGGATGACTTACTTAAACTGTTTAAATAACTGGCAATAATTTCAAATGGTTTTTCAGTTTGGTTAGATAAGTGCTGTCGTACTAGAGCTACCCATTAGAGTGGTTGGGTTGTTTAGAAATATTTGTAGATGGTGTAAAAATGTGTGTTAGGTATTGGGACCAATCTTACTGAGTCCAAGTTTAGTTGGTTGGTTGGTACATGTATAATGAGGTTTGTGTGCATTATCAGAGACCAGCTTAATATAACCCTTTCAGTCCCAATAACAATTTGGCATCATCATTTTAGAAGTCTTTTTCTGATCATCTATAGCCATTTATGATATCAAAAAGCACATCATTCGATTCTCCAAACTTTTTCTATTAACAAATATTTTTTAATTAATCCCAATAGATGACAGTTTTTTTTAAATTATGATCAGAAAAATGATGATGCCAAATGGCATCACTGGGATTGAAAGGAATAAAACCTCGTCAAATAAGACAGACACAGACAGATTTTTTTTAGTGACACAGGGAGAGAAGGACACCCAGGGCGAAGGCGGTAATCGAACCCGCACTATTTACAGCGCACAGACTGATAGCACAATGAGCTGCGATCCAACCCACTAGGATATCCGGGCTCCAAGACCAATGTGTTTTGGATATCTTATTACGAAGAATAAAGAACACAAAACGAGAAGTAAAAGAACTATTATCAAACTCAATATAGAATATCAACTTAGGGCTGTGAGGCGCCCTGTGGTCAGTGTCTCGATCTACGGATCAGAAGGTCCCGCGATCGGGTCCTGGTCGCTGAAAACTCCCCGAGTATATGCGGAGTACGTGCTCGTTAAATGTGTTGGGTCCGAAAGTCCTGTGGGCGGTCATTGCGCAGTTTCCCACTTGTACAGGTTCCTGGAGACTATTTCCCTCCTCTTCAGGGACATGTCTAAATTGTGGAGATGGTGCGTGATAGATGGCAGCATCTGTTACGTATATGTGTGCATATGAATGTGTTGTGACTGTCTTACTTGACGAAGGCTTATAAGCGGCTCTCTGAGCAAGCACACAAGCCTGAAAATATATGTATACCAACCAACCAACACCAACTTATTTTAATTTGAATGATATGCTTCATTGATATCATATTCTCGATTAGAAATAATAACTTCTCATAAGGGGCTTAAGTTTGCACACATCAAGTTCACTGAATAGCGTTTGAAAATGAACTGCCTAATTATTTACACAATAGTTTTAAAATTCCCTTTATTAACGAAACCTTCGAAATCCTAATTAATAATTTATTTATTAACAATTTCCATTTCAAAACAGCCTAGCTTGAAATCTATATTAAATTAATTAGTAACAGATGAAATATATAATGAAGTTTTAAATTGATATGATAATCTTAAACTATTTCCTAAATTGGAAAACTTCCTTAAAGTAGTTTTAGGAAATTGTAGTTTTAATTAGATCTTATAATCCCCTTATCATCTAGAAGTATACCTAAAATAAAACAATTATTTTTAAATATACAATAATTATTTTCATTATTATTAAATATACAATAATTATTATTAAATATACAATAATTTTTTTCATTTAAATACAGTTTTCTACTTTTCTTTGCAAATTTTGTCTCATTTTCATCTATATTTATCATGTTTAGTCGTTTTATAATTCCTGCGTTACGAGTGTGGCATCGTGCAAATGCATACAATTATAGGTAATATCAAGTAAGGTAAGATAAATTAAGATATGGTCAATGGTAATAGGGATAATGTACTTAACAAATTGAAATTTTAAGGAAAAGTCGCAAAAAGTACGTTTTAATTGAATCTTTCCGTTATCTATTTCTAGCCTACGAACAGAACCTTATCACAGATAAGTAACGTAATTTTAAACGGTCAGAAAAATGTAAGTACGTAATATATTCATAATATTTCCTTTAATAGTGACTTAAATTCATAAAAACATCATTAATCAAGGAAAGTACAATAATTTTTAATCAAACGCAGCTAATTTCGCACCATATTTTAAAAAGATTTAGGTTTTAAGACTTTCTTATGCACAAATACAAGGTTTTACAAATGACAATTTCTCTTCTAATAATGTCGACTTCGAACTTACACTTTCCTAAAAATTATATCATAGGAAAAAAATACATAATCAATATCGCCCAATAGATAAATAAAAACATAAATACGAAAATCAATAACTATGACAATCTTGCAACAAAAATAGACAAAATTAGTAACTTTTCGTCGAGCGCATAAAATTAGCGTTAATGTTTATTATATCACCAAGGTTTTCTGGGGTACTTAATCAAGATTCAGTACTTAACTTTTAACACCCTATTGTTATTTATTAGCCTTTCTTCCAGAATGTCCCCATAAATCTTTTAGGAAAGCAACGCCTTCATTATTTTTTATGTGACGGGCATACATCAATATAGTGACATTGAGAGCTTTAAAATAACTACGTTATTGAAGTATACTATGGCCCTATTTTAGAGTAAAAGCAAAGGCATGGATAAATAAGGAAGAGGGTAAAAACACTTTTTTATAGAAAAGACAGTTTTTTATCGTTCGCAATTAGTATTACAGTGCACAGTCCACAAGTGATAAATCTGTGTAGTGTAGTGTAATCATTTCCGGCTGCCTCCATTAGGAGCTTTAACTCAGCCAATAAACGCCTCGTAATTTAAAACCCTGGTCAAGTGATGAGGTCGACACCAGAGCGGGCACCCAACAGAACTTCGAGCGACATCGTACGCTGACGCCGTTGGGACTTCGGACTCCACAGATTTAACGAGCACGTCTGTCCCAGAGTACTCGGGCCCATCCGTCACGAGTTGGATTTTCTATTCTTTTCCCAGTACAGATATATACAATTTATAGGATGACTGGCAGTAGGTGGGATTCGAACCCCCGCACTCCTGAGAAGGCTGAATCTTGAGGCGGAAGCCTTAACCACTCGGCCAAGGACGGGAATCCGAATTCAATAATAATAATCCTAAACAAGGTTGGTAGGTTGGTATAGACATATATTTTCAGGCTTGGTGTGCTTGTTCCGAGACCCGCTTGGACAAGACGCTTCGTCAAGTAAGACAGACACAACAAACACACATACGCGACAAATGCTGCCATCTATCGCAGACCGCCTCCACAATTTAAAAAAGTCCCAGAAGGTGAAAAAACAAACACGTCTCACTAACTCAAAAGCTTTCCTGGATAAACAAAAGATTATCCTGTTAAAAAATTTGGGTATATTTCTTTAGCTGCCACCACTACTTGGAGCAGCAATTTACCAATTTTGTGAAATAGCCCTCGTGTAGCTCTAGTTCGACGATAATTCAAACCAAACCAATTTTGTGATAAATCCATAACACAGCATAGGGGCAAATCGGCGATCCAAATAGTAGTGGCAGCTAGTAAGTTTCTGGATTATCAGGCACAATCTTACACCAAGAATTTTAAAAGTTTAAATTCTTTCCTCACAAACAGCTTTTGATGCAAGCACGGTCGATGGTTCAAAATTATCTGCGAGGAAAAGCTCATTAGTTCGAAAGGGATGAAAAAATTCCCTATTTTGCTGCTTTTGCTGTTGCCATACCCTCGAAGAAGTCTCATAACTGTCATGAAATAGGCACTTATAAAAAGAAGTAATTAAAATCCAAAGAGCTTTCCGTCGTCGGAAACCTGAAACGGAAATCCCGAAACGTGAAAAAAATCTCAATATCTGCATTTCGGATTTTCGACCAAATCGCCCTACTTTCATTACCTTATGTTTCATATTAGGTTAAATTTGAATTATCGTCGCACTAGATCTACGCGTGGACTATTGGTGACGGGCGTCGTATTTTAGAACCACAGTCAAGTGACGAGCCGACACCTGAATAGGCATCCAACGCAACCGTTAAGGGCGACATCATACGCAGCGTTAGGACTTTGAAGGATATTTAACGTGCACTCCCTTACACGGGGTATTATTCGTCGGGCTTTTTTTTTGTTGGCTGCACGGGACATTTATTGGTCGGCAGTTATTTTCTTGATGCCCGGTCCCGAACCTGGGACCTTTCACATGCTAGGCGAGTTCCTAACCGACTGGGCTCCCCAGCCCTTGTTTCATATTAGGCATTGGGAATAAGAATGAATGTTATTAATTACGAAAGTAGTTCATTTACGGAAGGTCAGAAGGATATTTATTAAAAGCATGTATTATATTTGAAAAAAGAAAATAAAAAATTCTCAATTTTGTCACTTATATTATTTTGCAGAAGCTTTTAAGGCTATTGCAAAATATAAAGGCAGGGTAAATTTTAATAAATAAGAAGGCCTATGAGACCATCGGTTGGGAAAATGTATTGTTTTTATATGCTTTAACATGTGAGTAAAAGGTATAGTTTATGTATATTTGCATTTACTTTTGCCATCCATATTTTACGGGATAAAAGATTTACTTATTGATATAACTAAAAGGTTTTCGCTCCGAAATATTTGTTCATTTTAAAAGATTTACTTTTAGTTTTAAAATCAAAAATCTTTTGGTATCGAATAGAAGTACCCTAATACCCATTTCATATGAATATTATTATCAGTTATTTCCTTTCATATTGAATATTAATAAATTTAATAACGCATTTAAAAATATAATAGGGTGCAAATATAGATTCTGGATCTATATTTGCATATTATTTTGTATACAAAAATACTATTTTTGTAATTCATTCCAAGGCGAAAATACAAAGAGAGCGAGAAATCAAAATACAGTGGTGTCTTCTGTTGTAGTTTTTGATTCATTAATGGCCACTTAATTAAAAAAAATTGAAAAAATAAGAAAGTTGTATTACAATTGCATGTAAATAAAGATAATGATATTTAATCATTGAAACTAAAATTAGACACAAATACATCTTTGTGCTTCTTGTAGAGTTTTCTAATTTTAATAATAAAATATTTTTTATTGAAAAGGTTCTTGAAGTCCGTATTATCAATTAATAATTTGCCCGTAACAACAATTTCACCTGTGCTGAAACTTTCCAAAGAAATTTTAGTTTAATGTATCATTATTTGCCTGTTCATGTTCAATCAAAGCATCAGTAGAATTTTACGGCATTGAAAGGAAACGTGATGAATGCTTGCAATAGCTTAATATTGCCATCGAGTTTGGAAAGACAATAGAGCGGTCCATGTATGAGCGCAGTAACGCACTAAAGAAGCAGGCTAGAGCGGTGCATCTTGGGATACCTCAGTGCCAGTTGCCATAGTTTCGGCTACTATGTTGAACGCAGTAGCTCAAAAAACTGCTAAAGTGCTGCATCTTTTGATACCTCAGTGCAGGGCTGGGGAGTCGGTAAAGCACTCGCCTATCATGCGGAAGGTCCAAGGTTCGGGTCCGGGCATCGCCAAAATAGCTGCCGACCTATTAAGTGTAAGGGAGTGCACGTTTAATATCCTTCAAAGTCCTGACGCTGCGTATGATGTCGCCCTTAACGGTTGCGTTGGGTGCCTATTCAGGTGTTGGCTCGTCACCTGACTGTTGTTCTAAAATACGACGCCCGTCGCCAATAGCCCTCGTGTAGCTCTAGTGCGACGATAATTCAAACCTAACCTAACGATACCTCAGTGCCGATATGTTATGCGCAATAGCTCGCAAAACCTGACAGCTCTGCTTCAAACCATTTGAAGTGATAGATACCTCTTCCTAACTCTATGAATATTGATGGGGCTAGGAAGCCCCGTCGCGTCGTTAAGGCGTTCGCCTTGCATGCGGAAGGTAAAAGTTTCGGGTGCGGGCATCGTTAAAATAACTGCCGACACATAAGCGGTCCGTGGAGAGGAAGTGCATGATAAATATGAAGTCTCAACGTGGCCTATGATGTCACCTCTAACGGTTGCGTTGGGTGCCTACTCAGGTTTCGGCTCATCACTTGACCATGGTTCTAATTTGCGACGCCTGTCTCCAATAGCCCGCGTGTAGATGGAGCGCGACGATAATTTACACCAACCTAAATATCGCCGTTAAAATCTTTAGAACCATATACGTCCGTAAAAATATATGTCTACCAACCAACCCTAATGACTAGCAAACTTAATATAAACTGTCGACTTCGACCCAAATTTTCAAATTATATTAAGCTGATTCTGAGCCATTTTAATATTTCTATCTTTCTGTCTCCAGTAAAGTACACAGGATTATCTAATTTTATATTTTTACATTCGTCCAGTGCCGGATTACTGCCTATGCCTACAATGCCCGGGCCTAGGGGCCCAGGCAGGAAGGGGGCCCTTAAAAAAAAAGAAAGAAAAAACGAAAATCGCTATTCGCCTAATTCTGAAAACCTATCGTCTGACGGATTCCAATTCTGGTAAAATAAAATGAGGCGGTGGTTTTCTTTTTTTATGAGTTACTTGTGCACTCATAAATCAGTGAGGTCGAATAAAAGATACTGTCCCTCCCCCCTGAACTTTTAAGTTAAAATTTAAAAAATGTATTTTTTTACTTTGTCTCAAATGGCGCACATCGAATTGCAGCTAGTATTTTTGGCACGTTATATTGGCTATACGGAGCCAATATAACGTGCCAATAATTTTTTTTGGCTGATCCTCTCATGAAACTACGCGAACTGGCCGGCCTCCGAAATCAAAGAACAATTGAATATTGACCAGTCAATTTACAGCTTCCTTAGCCAATTCGCAAAGTGGCCGAATTCGGGCTTTGGTCGTAACATTTGCACATTATTTCTAAAAAATAATTTTTTTGTGCAATTAAATTTATTATTTTTTTAATTAAATACATGTTAACTTTATCTTTTATATGTCAATTACTAGTGTATTTAATTTGCTTAATTTCCAACTTTGAGGTGGTGGGGGCCCCAAATGTCAAGTGCCTAGGGGCCCTGGGTCTTTAAATCCGGCACTGCATTCGTCAAAGAACGAGAATAAAAACTAATTAATGCACCAAAACCAAATGTTATACGTATATACAATTTGAGCTTAATTTGATTCTAAACTTATATTACTTTGCCATTTTATGATAAAGCAAAGAAACGGAATTTGGAGACTTTCTAATAAAATTTTCAACTCCCATGCATTCGTTAAAAATTCACTTTTAGAGATAACAGACTAAATGGGATGAACTTAAGAGAATTCCACTCCGAAGTGCACTAATGTTACTAAAATTGAATCTAATGACCTAATCAGTTGCTATTTAGTATCAGAAGTGAACATATATAACGAAGCATTGAAACTGGAAATGGAAATTTAACCAATTCCCTTATATTCTAAATTTATTTTTCTGTTAAGAAAACGAGGAAGCTATTACGCAACAGTTTTTTTTTCTTAAGGGGTCATAGGAGTCTTAAAAATGTGCAAAGATGGAACTAAAGCATAGTTTGATCTTTCATGTAATTTTTTAACCACTCAATATATAAGTATAATTTTTTTATATGTAATTCTACAAGATTTATTTATAATAAAACAAATTTTTAAGTTTATGAAACTTTAGCCAAAACTAAAATAAATGATATTAAACATAAAGCTATTTGAACACATTGAAATTAGGCTTGCGCGGCAAATTTTGAGGTCAAAATTGAAAAAATGACCAAGAAAATGACTTTATATTGTACAAATATGTACAAAGACTTATACCTAAATTCTCAGCTCAAAATTAGAAATTATTTTTAAAAAAATTTAAAATCAAAATTTTAAAATTTTTATTAATTTTTTTTTAGAAAAATTTTCTTAAAATAATTTCTAGTTAAAATTGAGCTGAGAATTTAGATATAAGTCTTTGTTTGTACATATTTCTACAATATAAAGTCATTTTCTTGGTCCTTTTTTCAATTTTGACCTCAAAATTTGCCGCGCAAGCCTAATCCCAATGTGTTCAAATAGCTTTATGTTTAATATCATTTATTTTAGTTTTGGCTAAAGTTTCATAAATTGTAAAATTTGTTTTATAATCTTGTAATTTTTATAATCTTTATGAAAATAATATTGTAGAATTACATATAAAAAATTATACTTCTGCATTGAGTAGTTAAAAAATTATATGAAAGATCAAACTATGCTTTGTTGTACCTTCTTTGCACATTTTTAAGACTTCTATGACCCCTTAAGCAAGATTCTCTCTCGTAGCTTATTCTTTACATTTTAAATGGGATTATTTTAACAAGATGGCTTTATGGTGAAAATACAGGGTGGCGCAAAAATAAAAGTGGCCCGGCTTAGAAGTAAGAATAAGGCAGGAAATGCAGTAAAGTCAAAAATTAATGCAAAAACAGGTTTTCCAAGTGATACATTGATTGCTTCAATATTAAGCCCAAGCATAAGCCTGATGAATTATTTGCCGCTAACCATGTCATCTTCACCTGTGCATTGATCTGATAACCGCAAATTTACACAGCTCGCAAGGTGTAAAGTCGCTAATAAGTCGCTCTAGTCCACTAGCAACCAAACCAACCAATGAAAAACCAGGTTTGCCAAGTGAAGCCTTAAATACTTTTTTGATTTATTAACACGTTGGATGCCACTGACTCCTTAAGGAGTCGCGTGGTTCCGATTCACCGATAACAGCACATTCTGATGAAATTCATAGTACCATTTCGCCAACCGTTCTTATGAGTTCAAGTTCGTTTGTAACTTTTGCAACAGATCCTTCTGAGCTTGGAATAATACTTGGTGAATTGAAAGAGGGCATTCTATGTAAAATTACGAGGAAATTAAATCCTTCGTCTCAAGTGTAGGGCGACCAGACACATGACATACCGCATTTCGTAAAGTGATTCAGTTTGTTATTCAACAATCTAGCTATAAAAAATTGCAAATAGTCTGTTTTAGTTATTTTTACTTTTTTCAAACAAAAACTACCCAAAAATAAGAATTAGGAAAATTTAATGATTATTTCTTTGTCGAAAAGTTAATCACTGAAGCAAATCTTTTAATTGGCTTTCAATTCAATTATTAGTGACAGATGATGAGTTATCCGGTTGGAAAGGGCCAGGAACATTTCCTTGTATTTTTACGACTAGGTAGCTATCGTGTAGCTTTAGTTAGTGACGTTTATTCAACCTAACCTTGCTATTTTACGATCTCGAACTAAGATGTGTACTTGTTCAAAAATGAACAGTTAGTTTATTTCCATTGTAACGAGCAGGTTTAAAAAAACAGGATGTTTTTCTACTTCATCAGCCTCTATCGATGAAGACTCTATCGATGATTTAGTGGCAGCGAATGTGTTAAATAGCAAGTATTTATATTTTAAGATACTCAGACCGGTATTATCGGTATCGCTAACTTCGGAGCAGGACAGAACCATCAATCTCGGACTCCGAGCTTTAGCCTTGCAAAAGAGAACTGCTCATTGGTCGTCGCGGTAGTGGAAGCTAATAATGTGTTGTCACGGTTTTATAGACGTGCACTTCAGTACGAAGGTAATGTTAAAGGTTACTTATTTTACTGAAATAATATATAAACATATTTTGATCAATAAATTATCTTTTATTAAATTAGGCAACATAAGAACATAGATTCTGTTACATATTAAATTATTAAATCGTTAATAATATTATTACAAAACATTGCGCAAAATACATTACAGAGAGAAAAACGGCAAAGGCAGCTTACCCATCTTCAGTCTTTGCTGAAATCGCTTTTATATTCTCTTTTTTCTTCTGATGGCTCTCCGATGGCTCTCTTTTACTGCCTCTCACATTTTGGTTTATATAGTATAAATCAATTTAAACTTTTAACTTTACAGGGCCTGGGGAGCCCAGTCGGTTAAGCACTCGCTTATCATGCGGAAGGTACCAAGTTCGGGTCCGGGCATCGCCAAAATAGCTGCCGTCCGATAAACGGCTCGTGCAGAGAAAAATGTCCGACGAATAATACCCCGTGTAAGGGAGTGCACGTTAAATATCCTTCACTGCGTACGATGTCGCCCGTAACAGTTGCGTTGAGGTTGCAGTCAGGCGAGCCAACACCTGAATAGGCACCCGCCTATTCAGGTGTTGGCTCGTCACCTGACTGTGGTTCTAAAATACGACTCCCGTCGCCAATAGCCCCCGTGTAGTTCTAGTGTGACGATAATTCAAACCAAACCAATTTAACTTTACATTAGATTAGTTAAAGTCTACAACGGACACAAACTTACAAATTTTTGGAAGCATGTGAGTGATGCTAATGAATTACATCACAACTGATGAATCAAATTTTCACCTTTGGCCGATATTGAATCAATGACTTTTATCAATAGGATTTCGGTCTCCGATTGCCGATGTCGTCTCGTAAAATTTGGGATTACGTCTAAGGGGAAATCGCCTTACGTTTTCACTCCTACGCCCGTTTGGGGTTCTAGTTTCAAAAATCGCTTCTTAAACAACGCCTACGAATCCTACGATATAAAAAGAATATTTTCCTTAAATTTGGTAGCTTTACCTCAGGTAGTTTGGGCAGGACGTTGATACGTGAATCAGTCAGGACTTTGCCTTTTATACACATAGATTGCTGAAAAATTAATCAAATTAATTTATTAAGTTTACTACTTTATCAAGTTTCGTTATTTAAATTTGGAGAAAAAAAATTATCATATTAAACGAACGGAAAACGAACAAACAAATTTTAACAAAATGCTAAATTATATTTCAATCAATAATTTACTTAATATTAGTGCATAAGCAAGAAACAGTGGAGTGGCGCTGTAAACTGAAATTTAAAATATGCCAATCACCAAATCAATCCTTTTAATGAAATATTAGTTTACGTCTTAACTATACGCGCGCTCTTCTGTGATTGGATTATGGATTGGATTGAGCAGTAGACAATCTAGAAGTTTCTTAATAAGCATTCCTCTTCGAAGCAGTAAACCAGCTACCACCCTAAAACGTCTTTATTTATTGTTTTGGGTTTGGGTTGCACTTTGAGAAAATTGAGAATTTCGACTTAAATTACGTCTTAATTTAAAATGTCGTAAGTATTTTAATTACCCATAATATTTTAATGTAATCTGTTTGTGTGTGTTTTTGCACTGCTATCAATGTATATGAACTTGTTTGCATATCTATACATTAACAAAAACTCACTTCTAAGATGCATTTCAAAAACTGTCGTAATTGTTTTATCAGAACCAAGAGACTTGTTTATAAAGTTATAGGAATTGGACATTTCCAGATGTGTTTTTTAAAAAAAATTATTTTTGATGCTTGTTTTAATAACCAATTTAGCACACGGGATGGGGTGAATTGGTTGTTGTGTTGAAAAAATTTGCTAATTGCAGGGTAACTTTGAATACTTATTAGCCAGCAAATTTTAATGAGCTTAGTAAACTTGCCATACTGTTTAAGTTGTCACAATTTGGGGGTACTCTTCCATTAAATGAACCACGCTAACTTAACATCGTTGTGGCAGTTACCACATGCACACAACCTCAATTAATCAGTTACTTTTAATAGTAACAAAGAAACCCAAAATTTTGTTATTTTCCAGTTACTTCTCATGTATTTCGCTATTAACAAATCTTTTTGCGTTCTGCTGAAATTGAATTATTTCACTTTTAGCAATGGGCTGAATTTTGGTTCTTAACTTTTTTCCATTGGCCCTATTTATTTAGTCTTGATTCTATTTAAGAAACGGTTAGATGGCTACATTTATTTTTGAGTTTTTCTTATTACTTGAAATTTTGTAAAACTAAAATCCTTTCCATTCCCTGCTTTCAACTAATATACAGTGGTGGCCAAAAGTGTGGACACTTTTTGAAAGATTCATGTGTTTCAACTGTTAATTGTGTACTTGCATCTATTAAATTTCGTTTAAATACAACATTTAAATATTAAGTTTAAGGTAATTTAATGTAGAATTTCACTAAAAAAACAGAATTAAAGTATCTGTATTACAAATAAAGTTATGCTCATATTAGTTGAACAAGCAAGAACAATCATTTGATTCTCTTGTGCTGAAATTGCAATACAAGTTGGTGGTTCAATGACTTGCAAAACTAAGACAGATCATACTATTAGTTGCATAACTTATTCGTAATACAGATATTGTAATACTGCATTTATTTTTAATTCTACATGAAATTACTTTGATGATGATGATGTTGTGTCAATGGATATCGATAATATGGGACCAAAGGTCTCATAGACGGCTTCAGCGATCTGCATACAGTGGTCTTCATAAAGATTAAATTACTTTTAATTTGATATACAATTGCTTAATTTGATTTACAATTAATATATATTATGTAATCACACAAGGTTGAAAAATATGAAACTTTCAAAAAGTGTCCACACTTTTGGCCACCACTGTATGTATACTCATCAACATGTTTTTTGCTTAGATTTCCACCACCAAAAGGAACCGCACATGTTGCTGGACCAGGCTTTGTAGGCATAAAGTTTTGCCAAGAATGGTAAAATACTTACTTCTCTGCAAACTTGTTTTAAATTATCACTCAAAATATAATCTTTATTGTTCTATATTTACCTTTAAAATACATATGTATCTGTCAGTGAACAAGAAACCATGTATATGTCTTATGTTTCACATTTTTATTTTACTTTTTCTGAGTAACAAAAACATACTAGTGCGAAAAGTTGATTTGTAAGGATTTTTGTCTGCTTTTTAATTATTGACTTTACCTTCTGAATAAATATTTTGCAAAGCCTACATTTTCATGATAATGACGGGTTCAAAAAAATCCCTTTGAATGTAAGTTTAAAAAAAGAAGTCCTTCACTCCCCGGTTTAATTCCACGAGTAAGAAAACTGATCCGAACCAGACTAGCAAATCTGCAGCTGTTAAGGGGTTGGGGAGCTCAGTCGGTTTGGCACTCGCTTAGCATGCAAAAGGTCCCAGCTTTGGGTCCGGGCATCGCCAAATTAACTGCCGACTTATAAACGGCCCGTGCAACCAAAATTGTCCGACAAATAATACCCAGTGTAAGGGAGTTCACGTTAAATATCCTTCAAAGTCCTAACGGTTGCGTTGGGTGCCTATTCAGGTGTCACCTCATCACTTGACTGTGGTTCTAATACACGACGACCGTCGCCAATAGCCCTCGTCCCTCGTGTAGCTCTAGTGCGACGATAATTCAAACCTAACCTAACCTGCAGCTGTTTACTGTAGAGTGTACAACGACGTTGTGCATGTCCTGGTAGTGAAGGGGATGAAGTATTTTTTTTTTCAATAAATAATAAAATAAAGTTTCAACTTTGTAACCATCAATACGTAACTTGTATGTTACTTTCTTTTCAGTAACAACATGTTGTATCCAAGAGAAGACAAAGAAAACAAAGTATTATTGTATGCTGTAAGTACAGTCAAATATATCTATTTGCTCTGTTAAAAATACTTAAGTATAAGTAAATACAATATACAACATTTAAATGTACCAGTGTTTTTGTTTTATTATCAATTTGTTAAGCTATTGCAATTTTTGGATTGGACAAGGAGCATGTTCTTCTTTTAGCCTTTGAAAATGTACTAACATGTAATCAAATAAATCCAAGTGTTCAAAATATTTTTTTTCAGTGTCGAAATTGTGATTATCAAGAAGTGACAAACAACAATTGCATTTATGTAAATAAGATCACCCACGAAGTTGAGTAAGTGCTGTTTAATATTTATAGGCTTAAGTGTTTTAACCTCTTGAAACCTTGCATCCATTTAACCTTTTCAGTCCCAATGACAATTTGGCATCATTTTAGAAGAAAAAAAAATTGTCTATAGCCATTTGATATCAAAAAGCACATCATTCGATTCTTCAAACTTTTTCCTATTAGAAAATATTTTTTATTGATCCTAATAGATTTCAGCCCTATTTTTTTTCAAATTATGATGAGAAACATGATGATGCCAAATGTCATCACTGGGACTGAAAGGGTTAAAGAGATGCTTTGTTTTTTGTTCTTGTTACTGATGAATATGAACTGAAATGGTTCAATAGAAGAGGATCTGAAAGTCACTTTTCAGCCTTTGAATTTAGGTATCGGTCGTTCAATTTGTATAAGAATTTAGTTGAGCTGCAATGTTCAGGCATTGTTCTTTTCTTCTAAATTAGTTATTTATTATTTGAACAGTTATATGGATGCTTATTTTGGGGTGGTTCAGGAATTATAAATGTGCTTAAGTATAAGTTGAATAGTATTATAAAACACCATTTGAACAAAATAAAGTTTCTGAAATTTTTTTATGTTAAGCATTATGTAATTTTTGTCTTAAAATTTCTGATTATCTCATCATGAAAAAAGTATTTGCTAAATAGCAAAAACATATGTATATATATTGCCAATTTCTTTTTTTTAATGTGTGTCTCTTTGTTTAAAGAAATTACTGCCAATGACTATTTTAATCCAAGTTTTCTTCTGTTCTTTGTATAAATTTTAAAGTTCTTTATTAAAATATTCACTGTGTATGGATAGATTAGATAAAACCACGTAGGTACTGTAAAAATGAAATTCTATTTTAAAAACAATGTTGGATACTACTGCTTAATTTTAGCACTGTTATACAACCCTAATCTAATCAGCAGGATCCAGATATGTATTTTTTGTATTCTAGTTCTTTGTAAATTACAGGTAAATCATGAACAATTATGCTGATGAATGTTATGTTTCAGCGAGCTGACCCAGATTGTGTCTGATGTGATTCATGACCCAACATTGCCAAGGACTGAGGACCACATCTGTCCTCGCTGCAACCATAAGGAGTCTGTATTCTTCCAGGCTCAGAGCAGAAGGGCTGAGGTAAGGGAACAATTTAACTTCTTTGGTTCTATCCTATACTTACTTAGCCCTCTGTCACTCCACCACTGGAGCATAGGGGGACGTACATAAATTACGTCACGCTCAGAGGGGGGGGAGGGGTATGAGACAATGTGACGGATCGTGACATGGAGGGGGGGAGGGTTAATCGCTTGCGTGACGTAACGACTCAAAATTTCCGATTTTGCAAGGAACATCTTTTTTACATAAAGTAAAGTTTTTTAGAAAGAAATCTGAAATATTTTTTTATTATAAGATCATCAAAAGAAACACGATTTCAGTAATAAGTTGGGGGGGAGGGTATTGTATGCCACAACGTTCGCATTATTACCCTTCTACATTTTATGGACTGTTTCCTAATGGTACTTAGTAATAACGCACAAAATTGTGACACAACCTTGAGGAATTGGAGGACTAGCAGCTACATGGACGAACACCAAAAAGACCCAGAACTAAACAGTTGACAGATCCGATTACATCCCGACCCCTTTTTTAGATGGCGTTAGGGAATAGCTAGTTTATCCTTGAACAGCAAAAATGTAAATACAATGTCGATCCATTCCTATATATAAATTATTTAACCGAGACAACTATTACTCTTTTTTCTTTTCAAAGTTAATTTTAAAATATCGTTTTATGAATTTTTTTAAATTTCAGAAACAAAGGGAAATATTAAAACTAACCTTTTTCTTGAAATAAAAGAGGGGGGGGTTGCGACAAACGTGACGTAATTTTAGGGGGAGGGGTTCGACCAAACGCAACGCAGCGTGACATAGGGGGATGGAGGGGTCAAAAAAGTCAAAATTTTGCGTGACGTAATTTATGTACGTCCCCTAGGGCCTCTGTCAGATTCTTCCATCTTACACTGTTGGTGGCCAGATGTTTCACGTTCCACCATGTTGTTCCCACGTCCTTCAGTTCTTTCTCGATCGTCCGTCTCCAAGTGTTTCTTGGTCCTCCCCTCTTTCGGTGCCCCTGGGGATTCCAGTCAAACGCCTGTCTTAACTTGAATTTTTCATTTTTTCGCAATACGTGACCACTGCCACTTACGTTTCTTAATTTCAAACTCAATTGGTATCTGATTTGCTCTCCTTAGAACTTCTTCATTATTAATTTTATGGTACCACTCAATGCCAAGAATCCTTCTAAGGCACTTGTTAATGAAAACCTGAAGCTTTCTCATATTAGTTTTATTGCAGTGCCATGTTTCAGATGCATAGAGAAGGACAGACTTCACATTAGTGTTGCAAACTCTGATCTTAGTTGCGATAGAGATGGCCCTATTTCTAACCTTTAAAGGGCTCTAAGAAACTGGAGCTTTTACTTTCATTTACATAATATGAAGTATTAGGCAAAGAGTTCTATTGTGGGGTAGAGCCTGAACCTACCAACTGCACAATGGACCAACATGGTGGCATGTGGGGCCCAAAGACCAAGTGGTTTGGATCGCAGGCTATAACGCTAGCAGTCCACGCACTACAGGGGAGGGTTCGATAACCGCCTTTGCCCTGGGTGTACTTCCTTTCTCAGTATCAAAATCATAAATTAACCAGCACTTTTGCCTTTAATGGCACTTTTGTGATGGGGTCGAAAATCCGAAATGGAGATATTTTTGTTTTCTTCACGCTTTGGAACTTGATGGTTCTGTGTAATGTAGTTATTGAATATTGATTTGTCTGTCTGAAAACGCTCTAAAGCTTGAACTCTCAAAGAGCTCTGGACTTAAAATTTTGTGCACAAGTTCCCCTTTATATGTTTGATTTTATAATAAGGATTTTGAGAAAATCATACTTGTGCAGAGGGTAGCTGCCATAGAACTTTTTAGGTTGCAAAGTTAATGAAATTACCTTATAAAAGGTGTAATAATAACCTTGAAATGTATTGATTTATTGAGTGGCAATTTATTGTCATGTAGTGTTATACAGCCATAGTTTTTATGTATAATAACTTGGGTTAACTGTAATTTTATAAGAACTAAGAGTCGAGAACGAAGTCTTTAGGCCTTAAATACATACAAGATAGTACTTTCTTGTTCTGCATGTGTTAAAAGGTTCCTTATTCCTTTTATAACAAGCAATAAATGATCTTTTACACTCTAATGAGGTTTCAAAATTAACAATCACTAGACACAAAATACGACCCAAATCCTACAATTAGGCATGTAGTAGTTACAGTAAAATGTAGTCGCAATTATTGGGGCACAGTTTTTTTTTTTATGTCACTCAGCTTTTTTTAGGCGGTTTCCAAAATTCTTGCAATAAAAATCATCTTAAAATGGTAAATCTTAAACAATCTTATATTGGTCAAATTATCTTCTGTGATCTTTAAATCTCAAAACATGGTTGATAAAGTACAAACAACACATCATTTTCCCTTTAATTAGGGTTCGTAATTCGTACGCCACCTGGAATTCCTGGAAAACTCCTGAAATTAATTTTTTCCCCTAGGGCCTTATAACTCCTGAAATTAGAGTCTTATCTCTTGATATTTTTTTCCCCCTCCCTGAAAAAATTGATGACAATAATCGTTTTTTTTCTCCTTTCTCTACCGTTTTTCTCCCATACTTTATTCGGAATAAGTGATTACTGAATGTCCAGAATGCACCCCCACAACTCTTTAGAAGATTTTTTCCTCTTGTTTCATCATTTGAAGTGCAGTGACAGGGTGGTAACAGAACCTGGAAATCGGGGAATTCTCAGGTGACTTTTTTTAATTCTGGAAATATCGGGGAATTCTCAGGTGACTTTTTTTAATTCTGGAAATATCGGGGAATTCTCATGGATTTTTTCAAATTTTGCAAAATATCAGGGAATTTTTTTTCCATTTTGGATTGCTTAAAGTTAAACAGCAGGTTTACGTTCTTGTGATCACTACTAATGGACACTTGATCAAAAAAATATATATTCTGGTTAACCCGATTTGCCTGAAGGGGACCGATCTTGGAGAAAGGATCAATCTCTCTCACGAATCATGTTTTAACATGATTCTATGATCACGTGATTCTTCTGACCTCAGATTTTTGGAAATGTAGAAAAGTTAGGTAGGCTGACCCATAATCCGGAAAGTCTTAATTCCTGCAATATCTGGATTAAATTTTCTGTAGACAGCATTGAATTGTGTGTATTCAGAGGCGTAGCTACCGCGGTATCTGCCATATCAATTATACGGGGCCCCCGGACCACAGGGGCCCCCAATGTGCGTCAGTAAAAATCAATAAAATTTCCAAATTTTAACGCTTCCAGAAAACTGTTGGCTAAATACAGTAAAGCATGTCAGTTATCTTTATGACCAATTAAAAAGGCTCTGAAAACATGCTTAAAATTTGAAATTAAAAAATTATATCCATTAAGGAACTCATTGAATTATTGCCGATAAAGTTCAATAGTCTTGCATCCAGTTTTCCCGAGGTAATAACAGCATGCTTTCTATTCTTGACCCTTCCAGTAACAACCGCAACTGCCGAAAGAAGTTTTTTGAAATTACAGTGCTGGCAAAAATAATAGGGCCAAGCTAGAAACTCTGATATTTTCATAACCTCGTTGCTCAGACTTATGCAAATTTACCCACGGTGACGTAAATGACATCCTTTTTTATTCGTATCAAGTTATTAACACAATTCTAAATTTATTTTATTCAAAAATTCAGTTTTGTTTTTAATATATGGGAGAAGCTGGGAGGAATATTAGGGCCAAGCTTAATTTTAAATTGTTTCTTATTTTGTTGATTTTCTGAAGCACTTAGTATTTGTGTTTTGAAGCTTCTTAATCGAATCAAAGGCATGCCAATAAGAAATTTCAATTCTTGTGAGAATGGGAAGAAGTAGAACTCTAACAGAGATTAACCGAGGTAAGATCCTTAGTTACAAGGAATGTTGCTTGAATTCCCGTAAAATAGCAAAGAAAATAAATAGATCAAAGTCCGTAGTGAATAAATTTTTTAAAAACATCCGATTATTATGCTCAGCGGGAAAAGTCAGGGCGTCGTTCTTCACTGACTCCTCGACAAGAGTTGTTTTTATTCTTGCAACTCGTAAAATGCTTTCTTCTTCCCAGATTGTTGATGATTTGAAGCTTCCATGTACCAGCCGAACTGTTCGGAATGTTTTATCAAAAAACCCAATTGCAAAATTCAGTAAAATGAAGGCCCAACCACCTCTAACTAAGAACCATGAAATGGAGTGCCTTAAATTTGCTAAAGATCATATTACCTTTGGTGATAAGTGGCAAGATGTTGTTTTTTCCAACGAAAATATAATTTAATCTTGATAGGCCAGACGGGTTTAGACATTACTGGCACGATATCCGAAAAGAATCTCGAAGCGCCAGTTTGGTGGGGGATCTGTTATGAGTTGGGGAGGTTTTGCTGTGCCAATGCAACAACACCGATTGCTTATCTGAAAGCAAAATCAAATTCAGAAAATTACCAAGATATTCTTGCTGAAAAACTATTGCTGGAGGCACCTACCTCTGATCACGTCTTTAGAGTACATATTTCAACAGGACAATGATTCCATACACAATTCCAGCTCAACAAAATCATGGTTTGAAGTCAATAATTCTTAAATGACCATCAAAGAGCCCATATCTAAACCCAACAGAAAATTTTTGGGGTGTTCTTGTACGTGAAATTTATGGAAATGGCAAATTCTATAACACCAAGGAGGAGCTTAAAATGGCAATAGAAAAAATCTGCCGAAGGACACCTTGAAATGCATTTAAACATCTATGACCTCGAGAATGATAAAATTAATTGAAAAAAAGGGAAATTTTTTTGATTATTAGAAATTTTATAAGTAATATCTCATGTGGCCCTAATATTATTTCCAGCTTTTTGCATGTATTAAAGACAAAATAAAGTCTGAATTAAAAATAATTTATATTTGTACATTTGTTTTAATAGATATATTTAGAAACTGCCATTCTTTTCATTATATTTCTATTTACAAACATATTGAATACATAATTGTGCAAATATGGAAGTTTTTCTCTTGTCCCTATTATTATTTCCAGCACTGTAAAACTGGTAAAAAATTACCAAAGGACTTCGATGGACCAGGAACGCCTGTCAGACCTGTCACTTTTCTTTTAATTTTCTGCAATTGTTTTCTTTTGTAAGAAATCTTTACCCTTCCTAAGGGCCCACAAACAAATTTTTATACGGGGCCCCGCCAAAGCACGCTACGCTTCTGTGTGTATTACATGTTTTCTAGGTAATCATAAAATCAGGGAATTTTTTTGTGAAAGTTTCAGGGAAATCATGGAAATATCAGGGAACTTTTTTTTCTAGGATTTTGTAACCACTCTGAGTGAAGTCACTAACTAGACTAATACAATACAAAAACACTATTTATTTTTAATCCTCGTTACCTACTGAATTTACATTGCTGCACTCCTGAATTTCACTATCATATATAGAGTATGAACCCTCGTTAATCCGCATTCAATAAAAAAAATTATTTATGCAATTAATCATTCACTTTCAAACAGGTTGATGTATGATGCTACGGAATTGATATTTTTTTGTTTGCGTATATAAAACTTTTCTGGGGGTTGTTGTAATTTGATATTCATAATTTGTGTAACTTATTTTCTTACCATATATATCAAATCAACTTTTATATATTTCAGGATGAAATGAGACTGTACTATGTGTGTACAAATCCTAACTGCACTCACAGGTGGACAGAATGAAAGAGAACCTTCCATGACATTTCTTATTTAATTGTAAATAAATTTTTCTTTTTATATCCAGCAAAGTGGCTTTGTCTGTCAAATTTTATTCATATAAACTGATATTTTAACAATTGAAATACCAATTCAGAAAGTTTGCTATTTTTTAGATGACATTTTAACTGGGAAATTAACAGAACAGGGTTTGAAAATATAAGAAATTAACAATACCGAAAGAAGGGTAGGGTAAGTGTTAACATTTATATTCCGGCTTGTGGGCATGATCAGAGACCCGCTCCGAAAGAAGATATACAAAGGACTATTTTTAAATAAATATACATTGCAGTTACTGATAGGTAGAGTTCAAAGAAAAGGCAAATACAGTAGAACTCCAATTATCCAAAGCAATTTGGACCTAACCACAATTCGGTGAGTGATCTGGAGTAGATCGGAAGGGATATTTTAATCAATAACTCAAAAACTGTAACTCTCAACTGTATTGTTGGGATGCGAGATGTAGTGCTAGTTTCCGTTGTCATCAACACAACCAAATTGTAAGGTGTCTTGTGGCAAGTGGTGTTAGCTTTTTGTAATAGCTTTTTTTTATTAGTCAAACAGTTATACCAAAGTTTCGACTTATAAACTTTTATATTGTTACTGTTGGGTGTCATGTCAGGTAATTTTTTTGATAATTACTAAGCGCAACATCCAACAAAAGAAATGGGTTAGAACAGAAACGGGTGGAATTCTTTTTTGATTTCAAATCAATGATCAGCAACACTATGGATAGCTGGAGTTCTACTGTATTGAAGGCTATATCTTATTATTATCCACTTATTCGTGATCAGTGTTCTTTAATGACCCAAAGCATTTTCAGGATATATAACCTTTTAAAGTTCAACATAGATATACAGAAATAGTTTTTTTTTTGTTGAAAATTATAGTACTGACTGAACATCTAATACACAAGAAACTCGTCGAAGAATACATTGTCTGTTTAATATTATGGTTTTAAGAGCCAGATATTATGGTGAAGCTGTGCCAACTTATCAAATATCAAAATATATATTTTGGCTAGATCTTAATACTTTCTCATTTTGTACCGAGCTAGGGAGTTGCACTTAAACCTTTTTCCACTCCGCAACTACAAGTCATGGAGCATTAAATACACTATTTATCTAAAGTATTTTTACCTGTTTTTAGTTATTTTGAATCAAAAAGCAGTCTTGGTAAAATTTGTAAGTCTATTGCAACCAATCTAGCATTCTATTAACTCTTAAAGGTTTGGGTCAGGTTTAATTACTGTGCCGCAAGATTTCTACAAGGCTATGTTCTAAAAGGAATAAATAAAATATTTTTTAAAAAGATTATCTTGATTATCATAAAATGCGCTAAGCGGAATTAAGATAATGATGCTCGATTGAGAATTGATGTCTCAAAAAGTAAAATCAATTTTCTTAGCCATTGGTATCAGTTTTATTAATATTCCTGCTGGTTTCTATTCTTATTTTTCATGCAAGTTTTTGCATTATTAATGTTTGTAAAAGAACACTTGGTTTATTTACACTTTTAAAAGAAAAAAATTGATGTTATATTTTCCTTTTAATAAATTAAATATTGCTATGAAACTACTAGACTGTATATTCATATCAGTATTGGCTTGTCACTCAACTGTGGTTCAAATCGAGTGGAAAATGGCGATTGTTTAGCTTAAAAGGCGACAATAATTCAAACTAAGCTAACTATACACTAGGGTGTATCGAAAAAACCAAGTTTTTGATATCAAATTTGTAATAGTGCGGAAAAGTTGCCTTATGTTATTGTTAGTATCTGTGCAAAATTTTATTGATCTGAGTTAATATCTTCAGTTGCCTCTGAGACCATTAATTATGTAAAATTAGCTAATTTCATTTTTTTTCTTAAAAATTATGTAATCGGAATATTTAATTTTAATAGTGCGGAAAAGTTACCTTATATTATTGTTAGTATGTGTGCAAAATTTTGTTGATCTGAGTTAATATCTTTAGTTGCCTCTTGAGACCATTAATTATGTAAAATTCACTAATTTTATCGTTTTTTCAATATATTTTTTAAAAAAATTAAGAAATTGAATTTTTAAGTCTTACCACTGCCGAATAATTGCCATATTACTCTTTAGAACGTGTGCAAATTTTTATCGATGTTGATTAGTTTCTTCAGTTGCCTCTGAGACCATTAATTACGCAAAATTCGCTAATTTGGCCAGATATGCCGCCCCAAAGGCAACTGAAGAAATTAATCAACATCAATAAAAAATTGCACACTCTCTAAGGAGTAATATGGCAATTATTCGGCACTGGTAAGACTTAAAAATTCAATTTATTAATTTTTTAAAAAAATATATTGAAAAAACGATAAAATTAGTGAATTTTACATAATTAATGGTCTCAAGAGGCAACTAAAGATATTAACTCAGATCAACAAAATTTTGCACACATACTAACAAGAATATAAGGTAACTTTTCCGCACTATTAAAAAATTAAAGATTCCAATTTCATAATTTTTAAGAAAAAAATGAAATTAAGGAATTTTGCATAATTAATGGTCTGAGAGGCAACTGAAGATATTAACTCAGATCAATAAAATTTTGCACATATACTAACAATAACATAAGGCAACTTTTCCGCACTATTACAAATTTGATATCAAAAACTTGGTTTTTTCGATACACCCTACTATACACTCATAAACCCAAACCAATATCACTCCCTTCCACATGTCATAGGTTACTACAAAATATTCTTAGTTTCAAGAGCTCTAGAACGATATTTTGTCAACAACCAAACCAGAAAGTACTCATTCTTATTTAACTGCAACCTAGAAAACATACCAACTTGTATCGATTTTGCTGTGGCGCCTTGAATGTTGAAAAGAGTCAAGATAATTATGGCTAACACTAACTTGGATTTTAAGTATTTGATTGGGTTAGACTTAAAATTGCACTAGAACTACACAAGGGCTAAAGGCCATACTCTAATATTGAGAACTATGGTTAAGTGAGGAACCAAGAAACAAAATTCTCATACTAAAACTAGCATAATAAAGGTCCTTAACTTCACATTTAACTAAAAGCAAGTTTGTGTGCCTGGAGAGATTAAACCTAAATCAAAAACACCATCATTGTTAAGAACATTTTATTAGATTACTTAACACCTGCATACAGGAAAAAAATTAAAACAGGACAAAAATGATGGATGAAATAACATTATACAAGCAAAAAAAAATCAACACACTTTAACAACAAAAAAATTATAATAAATGGAAATGTTACCACTGCTGACTCACAACTACTCAAAGAAATTGTTAAAACCCTCTTCATTCTCATTATCATTAGTCTCCCCATTATCATTATAGCTGTCCCCATTATTAGTATAATCCCCTTGATTATAATCCTCATTGTACTTTTCGTTATATTTTTCATTATACTCCTCGTTGAAACCATCTTGACTGGGCTCTGGGTCCATCGGCTCCTCTTTGATCTTGATGTCTGGGACCATGTTGTCATCTGAAGCAGGTTTTTCAGCTCCGCGGTCGCTCTTTCGCCTGTCGCGGTCATGGTCCCTGTTGTGAAAGACAATCGTTGTAAAGATAGCAGATGCATCAGCAAATATTTTTAAAATTCATCGTGGTATTATATTAATCATTTTTGAATTAAAAACGTAGAAGAGCAGCTAAAAAATTATTACTATGAATTAAAAGGTTAATTTAGCATCAGTTGGAAAATAGCAATTTGTTTCCTTGGCATATCAGCCACTTCTAGCAATTACAATATGTGACAATACATTTTATTCCATTAAAGTTACATTTGTGATATTACAAAAACCACATACAGGTAGCCAATTGGTACCCTATTATAGAGCAGGGCAAGAAAGAACAGTCATAGAATATTTATTTTAAGAAATTAAATTTTGAACCAGTATGGGTGACTGAATCAACTGAGTGCCGACACCCAACGCAAATTTATTGTATGCAATGACTTTGTAGCATCATATTTAACATGCATTCCTTTACATAGGTTCTGATGTTTTTGGCTGCATAGACAGCTACCTGCAGGTCAGCGGTTATTTTGGCAATGCCTGGACCCGAAGCTTCCACATATAGACAAGCACATTATTAGCAAAGCTCCCAGCACCTCCGAATCAAAGGATTAACCGTTCAATTTCTAAAACGACCCAGACAGGCATACTAATAAGGATTTGATAATGCTATTCCTATAACAAGTTACTCGGCGACAAAATGCTTACATTCAAAAGTGTGAAAAAAGACAACTAATCCCTGACTATTCTCCAGATATACGCAAGCCTTTACCTGTCTCCGCGATCAGAATCTCTCCGTTTACTAATTAAGATTTCTAATGGGACTAAAAAAGAAGAGGACTCATAAAGATTTGATAATGCTATTCCTATAACAAGTCACACAGCTACAAAATGCTTACATTTGAATGTGTTAAAAAGACAACTAATCCCCGACTATTCTCCGGATATACGCAAACCCTTACCTGTCTCCGCGATCATAATCCCTCCGTTTACGTTCCCTGCTCCTGCTGCGACGTCGCTTATGGTCGCGGTCCCGGCTCCTTCGTCTTCTTTCACGTGGGGCCTCCGGGTTGGGTGTCCCCTCCACATCCGATTTCACGGCCCCATCGACCTTTTCCGGGTCAACCGGTGGGGCATTGCGGTCACGGACTCGGTCCCTGGAGCGGTCCCGCTTGTGGCGGTCGCCACGGTGACGTTCACGGCTCCTAGAAAAAAAAGGGCAGGAATTGATAAGGGCTATTGAATTCGGTTATTTCAAATTATCAATATAAAAACTTGTCTCAAGAGCACACAAATCCTTTGAGATTATTGCCTTGCGACTAGTCACAACCTTGTAGGCGCAAGAGGCCACAATTGTTGAAACAGCTCTTCTGGTTCAGTGCAGCTTTTGTAAAATTATTAAAAACTACTTTTTAACTAACTTTCATTGATGTTTTTGAACTTAACATACATTCCAACTGTTTACATTTCGAATATATAAGTATTTTTGATTTTTCCCTAATATGTGCTTTGGTATCTGGCAATTTAGGAAAATTAGTTTATACCCTCATTTTCCCCCAGGATGGGAGGAAATGGGGGTAGCCCAAAAGTAACAATATGATTGAATCAAAAATCGTTAACATAAAGTACAAATTGAAACACTCATTCCTAATATTTCTCTACACTTATTTCAGAAAAGCTTATTTAGAGATAATAATTGTAGAATAGAATATTTAAGCAAAAGAGTATTGCCCTCTTTCTACTATTAAATTGAGGCTCGTGTAAAACTTTACAGATTGCATCAAACTTTACAAAATAATCTTCATTGTGGAGAAATGATTATTAGTTTCCATCTTTGAAATAGTTAGGTATTTTAGATGATAGTATGTATCATTTAGTGAATTAATTTCAAATAATTATTTGCAAATAAAAAAAATTGCACGTGACAAGTTTTTCTGGGCATATTCTTAAGGGGGTATGGGACACTTTCAACTTTTTTCTTTAATATTGTAGATATCAATATAATTTTTTTTCCATAAATGTATACTAAATATACTTACACTTTTAGATAGTCAGAGGTTTTAAATAATCATTATTTTTTTTTAAAAAATAAAATGTGTCAAAAAGTGATGTCTCTTATTTTTGTTATAAGTCAAAAACTTATTTATTGGCAAACAAATATTTAGCATTTTTATAAACAGAAAAATGTATTTAACAAACTGTCTTTACCGATTTTTCATATTTGCCATAGTTTTTTTTTAAAAAATTATTGAAGTTTTTTTAAATAATTTCACAGGTTCACTTTTTTTATTAAAATTAATAAATAAAAAAATAAGCTATTTACAACTAATCCCTAAAGACAAATTAAAGATATATGTTTGAAAAATATGAGTAAAAAATTTTGACACTCTATGGGCAGTAGATTTTGAGTTATATCAATTTAAAGTCAAAAAATCATCGAAAACACGATCAAGGAGAAAAACAGCTTTGAAGTTTATCACTTTCCTTACTGAAGCACTCCAAACCGACCGACCAACTAAGGATTCGATAACGTTATTCCTATCTAATATTACGAGGAAGCAAAGATTATAAACGTGGTTGGCCAACACAGATGTCATGACATAAAAAACTACACATCTCACGTTCTACTGCAGATACAAATAAAATTTTTGTTTTAAATTATTCTAAAATATTTGTGTTATTTTTTATGATAATAATAATTTTTTTGATATTTTTGAAGATTTTGTGTCCCATACCCCCTTAAAGGAGCATTGATGAACTTGATATATTAAGTTAAATTTAAACAAATCTTATTAAATGAGGTTTTCAATAACACTGCATATTTTAATAACTTAAAATGGTTTTTTAAAAATATCCAAAAATATAATTCCACGACCAAAACTCCATTACATCTTGCATTCATAGCTAAGTTTAACCATACCACCAATGAATTTACCCCATATACCAAAAAATAATTATAATAATTTTTTTTTAAAAAAAATCGAATTATTCCTATCTAATTTTGCAGAAATACTCTTCGAGAACATGGCTATTGCATACAACAATGCTTAAGAGCTCAGTATGTTCTACAAAATAAATAGAATTCACTTGTAAAAACTTTGTTCTAACAGCTGAAACGAAATTTGCTTAAGAACAAGAATCCGAATAAATTAATAGTGTTGCCAGATTCTAAAAACCAAATAAAAATATAGATCATCTAAAAATAATATTTCAAAGAAAAAGTCTAACCAAATTTAAATGTAGGGTAAGGCAAGGTAAGTGTGACCCCTTATCGGCATAAATCGACTTTAGATCCTCATAGCACTGATGTAATATAGGCCTAACAACTTTTTGTGGTCCATTCTCTCGTAATGTTATAATTGTACCCATGGCAATCTTAAAACTAATTGGCAAATAATGAATTTAAAAAATAATTTTTCTTTTTAGTAGTCTGAGTGGCCCACTTGCCCCGCAGGGAAAGTGGGCCACTCATCCCGAAAGGAAAAAAATGTATCGGATTTGAGCGAAAGTGGCATTTTTTTTCCAAGAAAATTCTACTTCTCTAAAAATAAAACAATTTAAACTCTGAAAGTTCAAAATCTGTAACTTTCTCTGTCTGTGAGACACACATTTATACAAAGCTTCATTTTTATTATTATAGATGATACAAAGATATTTACCTTGAACGGGATCTACGTCTCCTTTCACGGCTTCTACTTCGGCTACGTCTACGCTCTGGTCTTTCTGGCCGTTCTCTTTCCCGTTCCCTACAAGAACAGACAGAAAAAAGATTAGAATGCAACTAATAATAATAAATATAGTTACAATTTAAAAAGTGCATAAATACTGTTAGCCTAAGAAAATAGTATTATTTGTAGATGGTTAAATTGAAATGAAGTCAAACTTGAGCAATGCGAAAGCTATTAGAGCAAGCTTTGTAATTAATAACCAGTCAATTGTTGACATACGTGTAGGCACCCGTGCAGAAAAAATATTAGAATGCAACTAATAGTTATAATTTAAAAGTACACAAATACTGTTAGCCTTAGAAAATAGTATTATTTATAGATTGGATTGAAATATAGCCGAGCTCGAGCAATGCGAAAGCTATTAGATTAAGCTTTGTAATTTATAAACAGTCAATCGTTGAGATCCGTGTGGGCAACCAACACAATTATTTTTAAGACTCATTGTGTGCACCGTCGGTACTTAGGGGCATATTTTACGTGCACTCCATCTGCAAAGGGTACTTGGACTTCTTGGGCTGGACTGACTATTTATAGATCAACACTACTTTTGGCAATGTCCGTTCCCAAACCCCATTCTTCATAGAAAATTTACAAATAGCTATTTATTTTTTAGTAGCATAGATATTTATGGATTGATCAATAAGCAATTACAAATAAGTTTTTAGAAAACTGTAAAAAAGTTTTAAAAAGAATTTGCTAAATATGCCAAACCAGCATTTAATTATCAATAACCTATGCAGATAAAAGAAAAAAAATTGAAAAGAACAACTTTAAAAATACTTACACAACTCTGTCTTTACCAGCACCACTGAAATATTAAAAACAAAAATCAAACATGTAAAAACTGATGGGTAAAGTTAGATTAATAGAAATACAAAAGAAATTTTTAAAAAGATTAAATATTAGATCTAAAAATGGCAGAATTTGCTCGGTTAGTGCAGTATGTTCTTTTTAAAAAAAGATTTTGTTGATATATTACATTAGGATTTCTAAATGCTCACAAGCAAACTGAAGGATAAATAATTATTACATGGTGATCAAATTTCAAGTTTGTTAACAATTGTCATTTATTATAGTACATGCGTATCCTAGCCTCGTGAAAATGTCAGAAGGTTGCAGAAGTTGAGATAGATATTTTCAGTTTTATATATACCGAATTTACTTATGTATTAGCCAAAAAAGTAGTGAACCAAATTAAGTAGCATAAACCAGGGCCCACTTATACACAAAACAAATGTTAAAAAAGTTCCCTAACCTAAAACTACAGCCAAATTTCAATAAAACTTAAGGTGTACATACAATTTAATAAAAATAATGACATAAAAACAAGTTAATTTCTGAAGATGAAATAAGACTGATATCTGTGCATGGCATCTACCAATGATGCTTAGTTAAATTGTTAGCTATCAGCGGGATGCACAATTAGCGCAGTGTTATTTTGATATTAGGGCAGTTCACTCAGCCAGTCCTCCGCAAGCTGTAAAGAAGACAATGCTGGTAAACCTTAGCATGGCAGGGGTTTCACTGAACATAGGGTTACTGGAATATCTGCGTATGAGGGTTGCGACATGATGCTCTCACCCGATTGGCTGGAGCATAGCCATGCTCCCGTGCCACAGAGCTGTTTTTTTCCCCCGTAGACATTATACGGTGACTCAGCGAAGCTCTAATAAATCGCATCCAAACGATATATTAAAAGGAACTTAACCACTTTTTATTATTGATTTTGTTTTTAATGATCTATATTCTTCAATATTTATTCTTTTTTGGATTAAAATTCTTAATGGTAAAGCTGCAATCCATGTTTTAATACCGGCGTGTGTCATTGCTATGGAATACAAAAGTTGTTTAAACTCTGAAAAAGTGTATAAAATAAAGCTTTACTTTTTATCTTTGTATTGTAAATTAAACATCATGTGGACTTTTACATTTCTAAAAATAGTATTTTTTTATCATTATACTACCAGAAAATGCCAGTTTTAATGTCGAAGCTAGCAGACGGTATTTGGCATATCTTTGGCGTGCGTTGGCGGAACAATAGTTGGCGGGGTAACGTCGTAAACATACCGCAAATCAAAATCATAGCTTACTTGAAAGATGAAAACATTCTTATTTCTTTCAAACAAAGCAACAACATAATGTTTATATGTGTAACACTGGAATCAATAACTAGTTTCGTTTTATTTGCGAGTTTGGCTGAGCGATAACGATTCTAGCATGGCACACCTGCTAAGCTCCTTGGCGTTACCCTGTACAGCACACAGTGTATTGAAGGTACCCTAACTGAACATAGCACCAACTTAGCCTCTCCATTCAAGGTCAAAATTACTAAATATGTCAAGGTCACACAGACAGACTAATATTTGTGGTCTGCCATGAACCATTTAATTTGACTTCCACCAGAAAGTTTTGGTCTGGGACGACCTATTCTTGCCTTATTTCCTACCTCAACTTATGCACGAGTTGTCGGTTTTAGAAGGACATTTGGCTTAACATTTGGTCAGTTTAGGTTTAAATTATCGCCGCACAAGAGGGCATTTGCTACGGGTGTAGTATTTTAGAACCAGTGAAGTGACGAGCCGACAAATGAATAGCCACACAAACGTTAAGGGCAACATTGTATGTAGCGTTAGGACTTTCGGGGTATTATTCGTCGGACATTTTTGGCTGCACCCGACGTTTACAGTTATTTTGGAGATGCCCGGCCCCAAGACCTGCTAGGCGAGTGCCTAACCAACTGGGCTCCCCAGCCCCCTTAACATTTGGGGTCGACTTATACACAAATATATACAGCAGCTCTCCAGGATAGACTCACCCATATCGATCCTCCCTTGTTTCTTCTCTTCCAGAGTGTTTGACATTGACATCTGGACCACCCCTTCGGGTACCACCGAGACCTCCACCTGGAAGGAATCATGTAAATTAGTTGATGGCAAATGAATTGAACGCAATTCTTTAAAATCAATATTATAATAATAGCAAAAAAGGATGGTGCACTTGCCAGTGACCCCCTTAATGTTTTGATTCTTCGCAAAATATTATCTAGAAACTTTAAGACTTATTTCATCAACAGGCTTATTTTAATTTGAATGTAAAATATATATATATATAGTACAAATAAAACAAAGAAACATAAAGAACAAAAAGTAAAAAGTACTAAGGAAAGAAAACAGTTAATCATTGTTCGGCGCTGAAGCTGCCTCAACGAATGACAAACATCAAGAAATAGATAAAACACACAAAAAAAATAATAAAAAGAACATGAAATTGATGACAATGCCACACTCATCAGGGGACAAAGTAACAATTGTCATCAAAAAGGACAACGCTATTTTTCTGTTTGGGTAACGACTAAAAGGTCTGAAAATATTACCCAATTCAGTCGTTACCCAAACAGAAAAATAGCGTTGTCCTTTTTGATGACAATTGTTACTTTGTCCCCTGATGAGTGTGGCATTGTCAGCCTTAAAAGTTAAGGGAAAAAATAAAAATATAAACCAACTAAAAAAGCATGGTCTAATAAGTGAAGTTGCTTTGGAGAAATTATGCAAACTGATGTTTTAAGAAACAATTCTTTAACGTTAATTTTAGGACCCTAATGTTACCCTCCAGGATTATATTGAAAATCACTTTTGCAATAATATTTACACTGAATAGTACCACAATAAAGATAAATGTGAATGATACGATCCTATTTCAAGAATCTGATATTAACCCAAGATTTTTACTAAATATACAATAAACATAAAAAAAATTAAACATCATACCCAATCTTCGAGGCAGCCACCCTTTTACGGTCCTTCCTCTTTCAACATCTACTAGGACTCTCCTACCATCAATTTTCTTTCCATCTGCATGCTTGTAGGCAGCTATTTTAAATAAAACGCAGGGGGAAAAAAGAACGGGAAAATGACAATTTTGTAGAAACATTGTGCGAAGAAACCAAAATGGTTTCTATATACACTTACCTTAACATACTTACATTTGTGAAGCAATGTTGAATTATCACAAAAGCGCAAGACATTAGGGTTCTTTTACACAGACAAAGTAAAATATTTTGTTTCACATAAGCAAAATAATATTGTAAGGGGATCAATCAACAAAACCTTTGGATCTGATGTTATTATTCTAAAGGATAATACCTGCACTAATAAATTATCATTTTTTTAACCTAAAATTGAAATTAGAGTTTAGTATTATATTAAAATTAATAACATTAACATAAAACGATCCAACTTGCATATTGGTCTTGCTTAACACGAAGCTTTAGCAGTTTTAAAAGAACCCTAATGCATTTAAGATATAAGAATGTGGTATGAAAGGTAAAGACCCAATTAAAAATTTCATATTAAGTTTTGTAAGCTGCAGTTAAAAAAAAAACAATGCTTTTAAATTTTAAAGTGGCGTATAATTTGGCCGACAAAAATTCTGCCTGATTAAATTAAAATATCAAATCTCTTGAAGTCCAATGAATAATCAGCAAATAATTGCAAATTGATTTTTATAACTCCTCTATTCAAATGCATCGAGTCCCATACTCTTACAATTAAGTTCAATAAAATCTCTCTCAATTTTGCCTAAAAATTCCGAATCTGCAATATTATGCAGCTGAATTCTGCTCATTGGTATCGGCTAACAATTAAAACTCAACTTACCGAACTTACCAAAAGTAAACAAGGGCATTCTTATAAGCTCAGACGCTTCTTCCCGAAAATTCCAATTAATTTCTTTCATATTTATTTGTTCTTCGAATATCATTCGGAATCATTTGAAGAAGTTTTTACCAAAGGTGTTTTAATATGTATACCCAATTTCTTACCAAACACCTTTTATTTACGCATTTATACAAAGCTTACCACTTTTAATACCTTAATTGTACCACTATACTTTACCCTTCTTACGCAATGCATTTAACATATGAAACAATAAATAAAAGTTAACAAAATGCTACTTTTACTACTATAGTTTAATTGAATTTTTTAAGTTAACCAGATAACTATTATAAAGACTATACACAATTAAAAATCTTAAAAGAAAAAAGAAATTCAGCAAAGAATTATGCAATGACAGAAACTTAAAAATAACTAAAATATACTAAAGCAATACTTATATTAATATTTAATCAAAATATAGTTAATAGATACATTTTTATGAAAAGTTAACAAACTTAACAAGCAGTATTTTTAGTCAAACCATAGTAAAATGAACTTAAAAAGTATTTTAAGTTGAACCTAGTTTTATTTATATTTAAACCAAAAATTCAGTCTGATAGGTCTCACAAACATATTTTATTTTAATAGTAATGTAAGAATCAATTTAGCATGGTTTGACCGTATTAAAAACATAACCTTACACATACATTGAAAAATTTAGAAAAAGAGACACAAATATATTTCAACAGGAAACTAAAACCCATTATCAAATGATGTTCGATCAAATGAAATTGAATTTTAAAACTACAAATGTTTATAATACACATCATTGAGAGTTTGGATTAATTGTGATTAGATTGACTTAATCTATCTTTTGTACAAAAAAGCTGATTTAAAAAAAAAAAAGAATTTTAGATAAATTTTCAAGTCAATTTATGTTCCATTAAACCAACACCCAAAGGTAACGAAAATGCAATAGAGGCACTAGAACAAAAAAAAAATCCATTTTAACTTAATTATTAAATTAGGGGGAAGGAATTACTGAATATCTAAATGAATAGCAACATAGGGCTACAAATTATTAATAAAACGAATTATTATGAATAGTTGAAACATGGAAGACGAAATCAATGAATGATTGTATTTGGAAAAGGTGTCAATTCCTAACATTCCTTATATTGAACTATACTTACAAATCCCATACCACCAAAAAAAAAAGAGCATTTAAACTGTAATTAATTTTTTTTAAAAATTGAACTTTTATAGCGGGGAAACCACAAACGAAACTTCTATGAATTCCTCTAATTTTCCATTCATTTCAGCATTTTTTTTATACGATGAATCCGAAAGGACATCTATTGCATAGGGCTGCTTACCTCAGCCAAAAACAAGCACACGAAAAATCCTAGAAGAGGGCACAAGCCAAAGACAGAAACCCAACACCCATGGGGTCGAAATCGACCGAAACTATCTTGCATGGTAAAAAACAAATGATAAATGTTCTTACCAGTACCAGCTTACCATGTACACATACAAACCCAAGCGTTCCTTAGAATTTTAGGGCAAGACGCAAAATAGGTACTGAAGTCGGTACAGTATGGACGCCTCAGCCATATTGGAGGGCTGTTGTGGAAATATAAACAAAGCGAATGTTAATGTATTCTTAGCAACAAACGATCACGACATGACAATGCCGGCTGGCTACATACCTTACACAAATGCATGCACAGATTACAATACACTGGATGTGATTTGCAAAATAGAACAAGTCACAGCATCGTCAAATCACTGCTTTTAGTTTTTCTCAAAAAGAATACTGTTGACGATAATTCCGTAATTTAATATTTCATACACATTAAACTATTTAATCTTCTGATCTAGCAAAAAACATAAATTTTAATGTTACATAAAGGATTTTTTTCTGATATTTTACTATTTTTCACTTGAGACTTTGAGAGAGAGGTCACCTATTCAAAAATGTACCTAGTTCTGATTATCTAAACAAATATTCAATTTGTTAAAAAAAAATTAAATTAATGGAGATAAATCCATACACTTGCCGATTTTCATGCAATTTAGAAAGTTAAAGAGTATATGTCAAATTGAAAGTTTTAACAAAATGACATTTTAATAGTTTTAAAATAAATGAATTCCTTAATTATCTGAACACATGACTGTATAGATAAAACATTGATATATACTTACGAACAATTATGCACAAAAAAGTTCAATAAATTTATCACTATTTCACATTAAAGCTAATTAAATACTTTCATTCTTCTAATAAATAATAATATAAATGCCAAAAACTTAAAA
This sequence comes from Hylyphantes graminicola, assembly GCA_023701765.1. Lineage (NCBI taxonomy): Eukaryota > Metazoa > Arthropoda > Arachnida > Araneae > Linyphiidae > Hylyphantes > Hylyphantes graminicola. The sequence continues at coordinate 49,708,146 of CM043121.1, forward strand.
CTTGTAAGTTACTTTTATATCTATTAAAAAAATCACCCTTAACCATAAGACAATAATTTACGGATCCGAAACCCAACAAAATTTTTTAATTATGCAACAATGCTATCATGGCTTGCCACACTTCACACACATCCCATCCAGTGTTTTGGAATTTGACACACACATCCACAGATTTGTAACCAGCCTTGAATTCGGTATGGAACTGCAAAATCACTTTCAAATTCCTACGTACCCACCTGTATCGCTTAACGACCATTAATAGTTTATTTAATTAACCTAAACGAAAAAGAAATGGACAGGGCTATATGTGGTATTTAACTGATGTGGAATTTGCACATTTGGAAAAAGACAGGAAAAAAGCCTCGTGAGCGGCTGCAGGACAGTGAAAATACTTACAATGCATGTCTCGTTCACGGTCATATTCTATAAATGCATATCCCCTGGGCTTACCGGCTTTATCGTGTACAATTGTTATCTGTAAAAGAAAACACATAAATTACTTTACACAAGTCTTATTGGATAAAAATGAATATTGTTAGTTATTAGGCTACTGAATTTGGAAAGTAAAGAAAATCCATCGTAAGTAGTTCTCTTAGCATTCTGCTGCATTAAATATACTTTTTTTAAAAACAAATTAGGAATTTTTTATATTAACACATTCGTTGGCACTTTATCATCGATAGAGGCTGATAAAGTAGAAGAACATCCTGTTTTTTAAACCTGTCAGTTACAATGGATATGAACTAACTATTCTTCATTTTCGAACAAGTACAAATCTTAGTTCGAGGTTGTAAAATTGCAAGGTTAGGTTGAATTAACGTCACTATCTTAAGCTACACAACAGCAAGTCGTAAAAATACAAGGAAATGTTCCTGGCCTTTGCCAACCAGATAACTCATCATATCACTAATTATTGAATTGAAAGCCAATAACCAGATGTGCTTCAGTGATAACTTTTCGACTATAAAATCATCATTAAATTGTCCTACCGTATATACTCGTGTATAACCCGACTCCGTGTATAACCCGACCCCACTTTTTTTAACCAGATATCCTTCCAAAATCGGTAACCCGTGTATAAGTCGAGGTAGGAAATAAGCTAGAGCCTTCTGAAAAAAATATTAGAAGAAACCGGCTCATGACGGGACCGTAATTTTTTTTTACTTGCAAGCAAAATTTCAACCCCAACCAAAACAGGTTTCCGCTTTGTCCTTGACATTGCTGACCCTGAATGGAGAAGCTAGGTTTAAACTATGTTCAGTGAAGCGTGAAGACCTCGCTGCCATGCTGCCAAGGTCACTGATTGACAACGTTTCTTGAAGACTGGTTGACTGAACTGCCATGTGCCAGAGCTACACGTGCAAATACGCATCACACAAAAACAGGTTTCGCTTTGATGTCCTTGACATTGCTGACCCTGAATGGAGAAGCTAATTTTAAACTATGTTTAGTGAAGCGTGAAGACCCCGCTGCCAAGGTCACGGACTGACAACGTTTCTTTACGCCTCTTGAAGACTGGTTGACTGAACTGCCCTGTGCCAAACCTACACGTGCAAATACGCATCACGCCGAGAACTAACAATTAAGCACGTTTATGGTAGAGATTGTGAAAGATACCAATCTTATTTCATCTTTAGAATTTAACTGTTTTTGTGTCTTTAATTTCAATAGTTAGTAGTTAAACCTTAAGTTTGATTGAAATTTAGCTTTAGTTAAGGATTTTTCCCCCTCGAAAATTTGATGTCTCGTGTATAAGTCGACCCCGTTTTTTACGGCCCTAAATTTGACCAAAATTTCTCGGGTTATACACGAGTATATACGGTAATTCATATTTTTTATGCAGCTTTTGCTTGAAAAAAATATAAAAAAATAAAGCAGACTAATTGCAATCTTATAGCTAGATTGTTGAACAACAAACTGAAATACACTACGAAATGCAGTATGTCTGGTGTCTGGCCTCCCTACACTTGAGACGAAGAATTTAATTTCTTCGTAACTTGAAATAGAATGCCCTCTTTCAAATCAACAAGTATCATTAAAAGCACAGCACAGACATGGTACAAGCTGAAGAAAAAAAAAGCTGAAACTTTTTTTTCTTATACGAATTACGATAGCAAAAATATTCCAATTTGCGAACGATTAATTTTTGTAATAAAAAACAAATAGTTAACTTTAATAACCAAAAATAGATATTAACAACAAGATAATTGGCTTAACTATTCCTAATCAGACAAAATATAAGAACAATTTAAATAATGAGTAAAAATTAATTAAATTTTATTCTGAATGTTGACTTCAGTTTGCACCAAATTAAAATAAAAAATATTTTTTATGAAAGATAAATTTTCTGCATTAAATAATATTCTTCACGCATTTTTAGTTGAAATCTGGAAAAATCGTGAAACTCAATCGATCCTACTATCCTGAAACTCTGGCGACCGAAACATCGCGGAGAAACTTCGACTTCCCTACTATCCCGAAACTCAGGCGATCATACCATCGCGAAACTCCATCGATCCTACTATCCTGAAACTCCGGCGACCGAAACATCGCGGCGAAACTTCGACTTTCCTACTTTCCCGAAACTTCGGCGATCGTAACGTAACAAAACTCCGGCGACCGAAACATCGCGGCGAAACTTCGACTTTCCTACAATTTCGAAACTTCGGCGATCGTAACATCGCGAATCTCCGGCGATCGTAACATCGCGAATCTCCGGCGATCGTAACGTAACAAAGCTCCGGCGATCATAGCATCGCGAAACTGCATCGATCCTACTATCCTGAAACTCCGGCGACCGAAACATCGCGGAGAAACTTCGACTTTCCTACTATCCCGAAACTTCAGCGATCGTAACATCGCGAATCTCCGGCGAACAAAACATCGCGGAACTTCGTCGATCCTATTTTTCTGAAACTCGGGCGATCGTAACATTACGGCGGGCGATTGCTTTTTCTTTCCTCCCGAGTTCCGACACTACGCTCCCCACTACCCATATATACACACACACGAATTTTAATGCAGATTTGCATCGATCTCGGGGATGATAAATTTCCGAGTCAAAAAAGCGGATTTCCGCGTTTCCGCGGAAATGTACCATGTCTGACAGCAGGATCAGTTGCAAAATGTTACAAATGAACTTTAACTCATAAGAACGGTTGGCGAAATGGTACTATGAATTTCATCAGAATGTGCTGTTATCGGTGAATCGGAACCACGCGACTCCTTAGGGAGTCAGTGGCATCCAACGTGGTAATAGAAAAGAGACTAACAAAAAGTTATTTATAGCTAAGCAAGGTTTATCAAGGCAAAGCTATTTATAGCTAAGCAAGGTTTTTTGGATAAAACAAAAAAAACCAAAAAACTAAGCTGAAAACTTGGGTTAGTTATTTTTCACATACATTTCTAAACACTATACAGTAGAACTTTGATTATCTGACCCTCTGTTACATAAACTGTCCAACCATCCTAAAAAAAAATCTCTAACCGGTCATTCTTTGCTGTTCCCAAAATAAACTAATCTCTAATGTACAGCAATTTAAAATGAAGAATCTGGCGAAACTGAAAGGGACAAACTTTTGATGTTAAAAAAAAAACAGTATCTCTGGTTATTTTAAAATCTGAATTCTGAAGTGATTTTGAAATCGGAAAAAAACCAGCCTTTCTAGGATCAGGAAGCTTCAGTGATTTTATGATAGTAAAACGTCCTCGACTGTAAAAATTAAAAGCACATTTTTGGTCTGTAGACTTTCGCAGCTCCTAAGTTCTTTAAAATGTACTATTTCTTTGAAAATTTCTATTTAATGGAATGTATCTGACCTACCTACGATCCCAAATATCAGACAATTAAGGTTCTACTGCATTTTGAAAGTTTAAGTTGCACACAATAGGAAACTTACTTTTTTAATAGGTCCATAAATTTCGAATTCTCTTCTAAGCTTTGCTTCTGATGTATTGTAATTCTGCAAAGGAAATAAAAAATATTAAAAATGACATTTTATTTTGTAAACAGATTTCTAAATTATTAAGTAACATACAATATTTATAAACAAGCAAAACTATCACTTTAGAGAGCATGAATTGAAAACTATTGAAAAAGCATTAATTTAATTTTCAATGCATTTAATCTACTTTCAATAGTAAGGAGAAAGTGTCTCTTCACTTTTTTTAAGAATACAAAGAATAAGGCTTTTAGAAATTATAAATTTTGATTTAAAAAAAACTATAAAAGCATGTGATGATTAATTGGCAACTAACAATTAAAAAATTATTTTTAAAAGGAGTATGATAAGGATATTTGACAAATGAAATAAACTTGAAATGATAACCTTAAGTTAATAAAAACACTTTATACAATTTGTAGCAGTTTGGAAACATCTAAAAGGTAGATTATTTTCTTTGAGCAGTTAATAACTAGAAATATTGTGCAATTGTATCATCAATTTTACACTATTTATAATTTTTTTTCAAAACAAAATATAAGGAATCAAAGAAAGTAACACTATTTATGAATTAGGAGATTATAGAAAACTTACAACTCTGGCTACAAACAATGTTTTGTATGGATCAGAGGTGGAGAGGGGATTATTAGTTGGTGACCCTGTTAAAGAAAATGAAAATTAATTATGTAGAAAAAAATTATAGGTGCTATATAATTCTAAACTACCAATTAAAAACAATTATAATTACTTCATTAAAGAAAGTATACATGCAACTGTTAAAACCTAAAATACCCTAGAACTATAATCAACTAGTTAAAACAAATTCTAACCAGAACATAAATTAAAACTAGTTTCCACTGGCTGAAACCAGTTAATAATACTAGTTGTGGCGAAATAGGCTGGTTTAACCTAGTTTTAACTATAAAACTTATTAGATAAAACGTTAGAATGGAAAAAAAGCATGATTTACTAGGTATGGATTAGTTGAGTTAATTATTGCTGAAATGCAATGAAGGCCTTTTGGTGATTGAAAGACTCCATTATGATTAAGATCAAAAACAAATTTTTAAAGACTCCATTAAAGTAATAAGATTACAAATTCTTCCTTTAGGACATTTAATAATGGAATAATTTATTTTTTAAAGCAATGTGGAGATGTTAAACTTTGCAGGTAAATAACCATTAACGTGTACACTGTACACTATGCTTGGGAAAATATAATAAGAGAATACCTGAAAAGTGAATACTTACACAAAGCTATGTCTTGTTCTAGTTTATAAGCTGTAGCTTCGGCTTTTGCTTTCCGCTAAAAAACAGAATACTTTGACATTAAACACAATAGTCCAGGCAACGAAGAGTTCTAGAGGGAAAGTTTTGGAACACAATTTTTGACTTCAAAACTTTGTTTAGACTAGTTAGGAGGTAAACATATCAAAAGTCCCCGCCCCTAGCCCCTGTGCTAAAGGGGGGAGGGGGGGTTGAATGTCCCATTTTTCGGTTTTTCGCTTATATCTCGAAAACTATGAGTTCTAGCTGTATAATTGTAATACACAAAATGAAAGCTGATTAAATTTGCTACAAGCTGCACCCCTCAAGTGTTTTAATATCTTGTATAGTTTTCGAGATATCCGCTCTTAAAAGTCAGTAATTTTGGAGAAAACACTTCTTCCCCCACATTTTCCCTCTTTTTTGACCGGATAACTCTTCAATAATGCACCGAAACACTAAATTTTGGCCCTAGATTGGTAGAGAATTTAATTCTTTTTAATAATATATCTTATTTTACTATTTTATCTATTTTCCTTCAAATTTTAAAGCGGTTTCAGTGTTGAGTGAATATTGTACTGAAAGTCCCATAGAGCTAATGCATAAGTTTTGAAATCGCAACTTTTGGAAAACAATTTATTTGCCATGTTATTCCACTTTCACAAGGTATTAGAATCATCATAACATCAATTTAACACAAAATTGAAAAGAAAATAACATCCGGTTATTTATTATTAATTAATAAAGTTTTAAAATAGTGGCGCCATCTGCTGTATATGTTTGAAATTTTAAAACTTCAAAAATATATAATTAAATAACTAGATAATATTTTTGTTTCAAATTTGTTTCATTTCGATGTTATGTTGATTCCCGTACCTGGACAAAAAGGGCTAACATGACAAAGCAATACATCTGTTTAAGTAGTTATTCCAAAACTAATGCATTAGCTCTATCGGACTGACAACCCCTCTTATATACACTTATTCTATACTGAACGTCTAAATAACACTGATACTCATTTTGTAGGCACGTTGTTACTTTAATATTTTATCTATTTTATTTCATTCCTCGAATTCCAGTGGGAAAACGGTCAGATGATCCCCCTGTTCTTCTTCATCTTCGGAGTCAACTTGAGAGACCCTTTTGAGGCTAGTCCCCTGGGAATTTTGGCATTCTGAGGAACATTTGAGACTTGATTTTTTACAGCTACAGTTTGAGCTGGCACGGACTTTCATGTTTCTGCAGAAAATTATTTTCATAATATTGTCAGGTGCTGCTGCTAACTCACTGTGCACTTTGACCATCAGGCAGTTATTCTCAATCTTCCAATCATACACAAGAGGAGGCAGGTCATTTCCCAACCACAGCTCATCTTGGTGTAATATTCAGAGGAAATACTGTTTTACTGCTTCCTCGGTGGGAAGAAGACGATATATCAGGCTTGATGGCGGCTCCGGATTTCAAGAGTGAATTATACCTGTGGCATTGGGGAAGGCCTCTTTCGCTGGAGCCCCATAACACCTCAAGATGCAGGTATTGCCTGCCTTTTGTACCTGATATGTGGTTAAGGAAGGGTATGAAAAGACCGCTGCTGCTTTCTGGACTTCTGACGACTTCGTACACAACTTCACAAATGCGATCCCGCTTTTTCGAAATGTGAAAGATGTAGTGTCGCATCCAGCTATTGTGTTTGCAAAAATAGCACGTCCTAAACCCAGTTGCTGTAACTCTTGGGATGATAATAAAAAATCCTTTGTCTTCCCACGTCCAGGCTTGATGAAACCGATGTCCTTATGCACATCAGCTGTAGCCATCAAGAGGACTGTAAGGTCGACACAAAATATTAAAGTATAACAACGTGCCAGCAAAATAAGTATCTGTGTCATTTCCGACATTATCACAGCCGTATGCCGTATCCACTATCAGAACGTCCACATCCCTTTCTGCTCGAAGGGTCCTACATTCAATTGTCCTCTTGTTGATGAGACTATTTTATTTGAATTGTTTGACAGAAAATCATCTTGTTTGACGTTTATCTTGGTGTCTTCAGTGAAAATTATATCACTGCGACTTCTTGAGTCGATAGCTCTTCTGCTGGTCCCAGTGCACAGTGAGTTAGCAGCAGCACCTGACGATGTTCTGAAAATTATGTTCGGATGATGTAAGAAAGACGTGCCAGCTCAAGTGTAGCAGCAAAAATAGCAAGCCTCAAAGGTCCTGGAGCATGCCAAACTTACCATTGGAACAGCATCAATGGGGTCCCTCAAATTGACTCCGAAGATGAAGAACATGAATAGCATCTGACAGTTTTCCCACTGGTGTTTGACGAATGAAATAAAATAGAAAAAATATTAAAGTAACAACGTGCCTACAAAATGAGTATCAGTGTTATTTAGACGTTCAGTATAGAATAAGTGTACATAAGAGGGGTTGTCAGTCCAATAGAGCTAATGCATTAGTTTTGGAATAACAACTTCCACAGATGTATTGCTTTGCCATGTTAGCCCTTTTTGTCCAGGTACGGGAATCAACATAACATCGAAATGAAACAAATTTGAAACAAATGTATTATCTAGTTATTTAATTATATATTTTTGAAGTTTTAAAATTTCAAACATATACAGCAGATGGCGCCACTATTTTAAAACTTTATTAATTAATAATTAAATAACCGAATGTTATTTTCTTTTCAATTTTGTGTTAAATTGATGTTATGATGATTCAAATGCCTTGTGAAAATGGAATAACATGGCAAATAAATTGTTTTCCACGTTGCGATTTCAAAACTTATGCATTAGCTCTATGGGACTTTCAGTACAATATTCACTCAACACTGAAACCGCTTTAAAATTTGAAGGAAAATAGATAAAATAGTAAAATAAGATATATTATTAAAAAGAATTAAATTCTCTACCAATCTAGGGCCAAAATTTAGTGTTTCGGTGCATTATTGAAGAGTTATCCGGTCAAAAAAGAGGGAGAATGTGGGGGGAGAAGTGTTTTCTCCAAAATTACTGACTTTTAAGAGCGGATATCTCGAAAACTATACAAGATTTTAAAACACTTGAGGGGTGCAGCTTGTAGCAAATTTAATCAGCTTTCATTTTGTGTATTACAATTATACAGCTAGAACTCATAGTTTTCGAGATATAAGCGAAAAACCGAAAAATGGGACATTCAACCCCCCCTCCCCCCTTTAGCACAGGGGCTAGGGGCGGGGACTTTTGATATGTTTACCTCCTAACTAGTCTAAACAAAGTTATGAAGTCAAAAATTGTGTTCCAAAACTTTCCCTCTAGACCCTTTTTTCAGCCTTCGTTGCCTGGACTACAATAATAACACAATACACAAAAAGCAATAGATACACAAACTAAACATATTCTTGAAATATACATCTCAAATATTTTAAACATTAAGTTTGGGGTACCAATACAGGGTGCAAAATTAAGAAAATTTTTCACTAGACAACCGGTCTAGTAGGAACTTAAAAGTACTAGACATTGAAAAATTTTGCTAGACCAAAAACATTAAGCAAAAGTCGATTTTACAATCTAAAATTTAATTTATTAACTAATTTTCACAGCAACACTAGTAAATCAGTTGTCTGACTCTTCTGTGAAAGTACTGTTACAATCACTTTCACTTAATGCAGACTCTTCTGAAGAAGTATTCTAGCGGTTAGATTCAAAAGCGCCTCTACATAAATAAAGCTATCTGTTTGACCTTTTTACATCATTTTTCCAAAATTGAAAGGCTTGCTCTGGATCAAATAGACCGATTTCTGGAGAGTGAAGTCTAATCTGCATCAATTGGGTGATGATTTGGGTCAAAAATTGTCAGTCAAAAGTTTGGTGGTAAAAAAAAATTGCTAGACTGGTGGTCTAGTAAGTTAGAAATTTTTATCAGCTTTTTCGAAAAAGTATTGGCATTGACTAGAGGTCTAGGGCTAATTTCGCGCCCTGCCAATATAATTGAATCACACACACAAATGGTTACTTAATATGTGGATTGCAGAAAGGTGTAGGTTTTTAGAACCAATATGTGAACCAGGGATTTGAAGTCACTTAAATTAAATGTAACTGTTACAGTTACTAAAAGTAACTATTTAAAGTTACTTTTAGAAACTTCAAGTTAAAAGTCAAGCTACAAATTTAAATTAATCATTTTATGTTTTTGAAAGAAAACCAAGTTAAAAGAAAAACAAGCACAAACAAAACACTTCTATTAAAACTAACAAATCGTTTATTTAATTTTAGAGAAGTTAAATTTCAAAATTTTAATCCGACACCCTTCGGAGGGTAACGAAAAAAAGAAAAAAGTAAGAAATATTTTGTTACCGTTAAAACTAATTAAGTTACTTTATAAAAACTAATGATGTTACCTAAATATAGTAACAGTTACAAGTAACACATTACTCTATCCTGACGTAAGCTATTGCAGCAGTAGTTGACTAAGATCAAGAAATCCATAATTAATATCATATGGTTGTTTCCAATGAAAACTAACAGGCCAAATGGTAAGAGGTTTTATAAAGTAAATAAGATCTGAACTGGCCACTAGTCTATGATTAGCTCTTTTGTTAAGCTAATCCGATCTAACCAATGCAAAAACAGGTTTCTGGCAACTTCAAGAGTTTTTCTCTTCATCGTTTCAACATATTCCTATCTCTGGGCAACTTTTATTTGCCTCACCCTGTATAACTACTATATAGTAGTCAAGAATTCATAAAAACATACAAAAAACAAAAAGAAAAACAATCGAAAAAATCTACCATTGAAAGAATTCCTTACCAAAAGCGTGTAAAAGCCAACTACACATCTAAAAAAACTACATAAACACTTCTAAAACTAGTCAGTAAACATACCTTATATTCTTGTCTTTCTTCTTTTGATACATATTTTTCTGGGGCAGGAGTTGTTGCAGGATCCTAAAAATATATTTAAGAAATTGAAATTTTAAAGGTCAATAAATGCAATTCAAGATACTTCAAGTGAAGCAGTTTCAAAATGAGATAATAATCACAAACAGATGAAGTAACAGTTCATAATAGACTTCAGCATACTACTCAAATAAAAGGTTAACATATGCAAAGTTTAAAAATAAATATAATAATTTAACTTACTTCAAACTGATGTACAAACGCCGAAATACCCGAGTACCCAGCGGTTTGTTTTTCATAAGGTAGTTTATCAACGGGAGGTAAATACGGAATAGGATCCCTTGGGGCAAAAAGGGCCAATAAATTTGCTGGGAGATACTGAGTCATACTTAAAATTACTTAGTAACACATTAAATTCTAAATTGAAAAATTACTGTTTTAAAAAAACATCCTAAAATATAGATCGTCAGATCAAAACGCAATTAATGGAGGACAACGCTTTTATTATTTAATTGACTTCACTTCCCTTCACTTCGTTTCACTACGTGGGAAAATAAAATCTTTTTTGAGATTCGATTGGTGAAAACAGACGACCAATCGGATCATTGATCGAAGGAAAAGCTGTATAAAAAGCAGGTAGAGACGTCTTTAAAAAAAAAAAAAAGCTAGTATTAATAAAGATAAATCGTTTAAGCGTGTTGTTAGCTCAGCGCACCAGAATTAGTTTTACAAACTAATAAATTATTAACGATTGATTTGTTGATTAGTAAAATTTCCTATTGCAGCGCTACTGTTTCTTGGTAACGAATACAAGTGTAGTATTACGGTTTTTTTATTTGGTAATTGAAATTTTCAATCTTAGCCATTTCTAATTCTTGGTTAGGTTTTGCTTTGAATTATCGTCGCACTACAGTTACACGAGGGCTATTGGCGACGGGCGTCGTATATACAGGGTGGTTATAAAATAACGCTCCCTATTCGGAGTGGTCTGTAGCTTGAATGAATAATCCAAATGCAAAAAACTTTGAGACACTTACTAATCAAGAAGGGGGGAAAAGAATGGAATCATAAAAAACAAACTCGTCTCTTGACCAGGGTTCTAAATTATGAGGCGTAATTGGATGTGTTGGCCGTAATTAGCCATAATTGGCTACTCCTCGTAATTATAACCTTGGTCAAGAGACGAGTTTCTGTGTAAAAGTTCCATTCTTTTTCGTAATAAAGAAACTCGTCCCTTTGACCAATGTTCTAAATTACGAGGCGTAATTAGCTGTGTTGGCAGTAATTGGCCATAATTGACGACGCCTTGTAATTTAGATTCTGGTCAAAAGACGAGTTTGTTTTTTATGATTATTCTTTTTATGAGTATTTCTTAGGATTCTATCTTTTTTTATGATACCATTCTTTTCCCCCCTTCTTAAGTAGTAGGTGTCTCAATTTTTGATGCATTTGGATTATTCATTCAAGCTACAGATCACTCCGAATAGGGAGCGTTATTTTATAACCACCCTGTATCTAATTCTTGAGAACGAACTTATAATACAACTCCATCTACTGTTTTGTTCGATAGCATAAGTGGATTACTATTTCAATGTATAAACACAAACAGTGGTTTAAAATATTGTAAATTAACCTGTTGCGACCTGGCGTCCCCATTCGGGGACATATTTTAACCCGGCAGCACTCGCCTGGGGTCTAATGGACCCCAGATAGATTATATACACTTCTAGATCTGAAACTCTAATTGGATTACCATTATAAGGATTTTCTATTTTAAAATTGACTTAGACACTAACTCCCCCAATTGTGTCTAAGAGAACTAATGTGATGGTTCATGTGGCTGCCTTTTTCTAGCCTCTTTAGGAGCTTTTGCACAGTCGATTACGCCTCGTAATTTAGAACCCTGGTCAAAAGACAAGTTCCTTTTTTTCTAAAAAGAATTTAATCATAAAACGAAACTCGTTTCTTGACCAAGGTTTTAAATTACGTGGCACAGCCAATTATGGCTAATTACGGCCAACACATCCAATTTTACATGTTAATTAGTTCAGAAACTGGCCTGGTCCAATAGAAAAAGATCCAAATATCAGTTTTCTGCTTTGATTACAGGTATCGGTCATTTATTTCTATAAAAAATTTTTAAAAAATTTTAATTTTTTTCCAATTTTTTTTAAGTTCTTAGGCATTTTTCCTAGGCATTTTGCATTTAAAACAATGTTGAAATAATCTTTCTCTGTTAGCTACAAATTAGTGATACGGCCTTTTTGTTGCGTTTATAGCACACAAAATTTGAATTTTTAGAGTTTAATGCGTGTCTCAAAGAATTACATAATTTTATTTACAAAATTTCTTTGAAAAACATATACTTTGTCTTGCGTGGTGAAAATTAGGTGAAAATTGTTGGAAGACAAGTTAAGATGATTCACGAACAGAGAAAAACTTTAGTTCTAATTCGAAAGAAAAGTTTGTACCAACATTCGTTTCAGTGAGATAAGAAAATATTGTATGGTTCAAAACAAATGTAATTCCAGAAGGACCAAAAATTAAAACCAAATAAAACAGTTCCGCTTGAACTGTTTTATTTGGTTTTAATTGGTTGCCACATTTCGCCACTCGCGAAGTGAAACAAGCCCAATATATATTTAACCTATCAAAATATGGAATAGGCATATAACACTTCGTAAGTGGCAATAATTCTAGCCGTATTGTTTTCAATTTTGATCCTCGTGAAATTGCATCAGTTTTGATAAATACAATATTTTCTTACTTTACTGAAGCGAATGTTTTTATTAAATTTTCTATCACTTAATTGCTATGGTATGGTATGGTACATAGATATTCCACCTTGTGTGTTTGTTCAGAGAACCGCTTATAAGCTTTCATCAAGTGGGACAGGCACAGAAAGAATTTTTACAGTCACAAAGAAATGAATAACACATATAGACCCATGCAAATTACTCAATCTTCAAAAAGGCGGCACTTGAGTCTTTTATTTGATGATTATAATATATTTTTATATAATATTTTTAATGAAATCTATTATGTCTATTTCTAGTAAAATCTATTATACAGTTTCGCTCTATATTTGAAAAAATTATTACCCAACAACTTTTAAAGATAACTTTATTGGAAAGTAAAATATAAAAGAAAGTTTAAAGATATACACTTAAGTGAACATAAATTTCCAAAAATGAAGCTAAATAAGGGAAATTATATAGATATTTTTGTAACTAGCATCCACAATTTCTTACCTATTCTTTTTGAACTTGTTGCTAGGTTTAGGTGTTGCGATGATCCCTACGTTTGTACAATTTTAAATTGTCTATAAATTAAATATAACTTTTTTTATTAGCTGACATGTAAAAAGATGCTTTTCTATTGAAAAGCTTAGAAGAAGACCGTGCTAAGTAACATTTATAGAAAGAAATAATATTTTTGTGTCAGCGAGTGCATGTTATTTTCTCTTTTAAAAATGTTCCCCCTTTTTCATGAAATTTAAGTATTTTGTTTGCCATTGATGACAAAATCGGACTATCCAAAGGGAAAACAAAAACTTCTTAAAGCTTATTTTCTCTTTTTCATATTTTTGTCCCTTAGCACGTTCTTCTACTAAACTCAGAGACATAACATAGAGTGGACTGCGCATTCATAGTAAAGCAGCTTAGGGATGGAAAAACAAAACCGGTTTTCAAAAAACCGGTGATCTGGTTTTGACAGAAAACCGGTTTTTTTGTATGAGACCCTTCGGAACCGAAAACCGGTTTTTTAGGGAAAAACCGATTTAAAATGGAAAACCAGTTTTTTCTAAAAAACCGCCATCCCTTGCCGATTAGCATTATGTCCTAAACATCATAAATCGCCAAGAGGGGAAAGGTTGCTACATATGGCAACTTAACGCTACCGTTTCGTTACGAACTATTCCAAATTGTCGCCAGACCTGAATATCAGCTAGCAAACCGAAGTGGAGACTACCATCAATATCCAAAGTCACGTGGGTTTCTACCAATCACGGCAGCTTGAATTTTTTTTAATGTTTTGCAGACGATTTTTTTAGCATTGTTGGTATTTTTCTCTTTTGGTTTTTATAATAAATATTTAATTACATTCTTTTAATCTCTGAGCATGTTAACAATCGTGAATGTTGTACTCTTAATTCAGTAACGTTTTGTGCAAGATGCCAAATGCTTCTGAATTCCTAATTGTAAAGAGGGGTATAAAAAAGGATTAGTCACACTTTCACTGGTAAAATTTATTATTTCTATCGAGGGAATTTATTCTAAAAGCTCTTTTATACTGTAGAGTGTAGAATCTTATTCATGAATAAATCATTTTGGGCCAAGTCAATTAAATTAATGCCGCCTCGGTGGCTGAATGGTCAGTGTACTGGCCTTAGGAGCTGCTGAGGTCGGGTTCGAATCCCGGTCAGGCATGGATATTTGTACTTGTCAATAAATGTTGTTATTTGTCTATGTGTTTGTGTCGTCCTTTCTGTGTGTCTCATGTGACTGTCCCTTCTGGAGAGCGGGGTAATTGGCTACATAGCCTACGCCCTTCCCTTCTAGAGGGCGCATTTGCATTAAAAAAATTAAATTAATGGTCTGCACATAGGACAGCTTAGAAGTAGAATATTTTTTTTACAATTTGGTCAAAACGAAACCTGTTTTTGCAATCGTAGTTTTTGAGTTATTTATATTTAAAATGTAGAACATTTGTTGAATTTGGAATATATTGATGTGTTTTAGAAAGTTGATTTATTCCAGGTGAAATAAAGAAAGAAGCAATATTTCAAAAAAAAAAATATTGATTTTTTTAAAAACCGGACCGTTAGAACGAAAGTTATAGAGACGGCGGAAAATATTCACCATGTCAATAACCAACTTATATTACAGCAACACTCTACATAAACCTACTAATGTTCTTTTAAATTAATTTTTAATAAAGAGTCTACATTCAATTGTTCAAGTAATCTTAAATAGACCCACAAAATCATAGAAATAATCTGATATCTATTAAGAGGATCTTAAAATACTAGCGATTCATCCTTGCTCCTTTCCAAGCTTCTTTATCATAACATTAGATTGTCGGCCTCTGTGTTCAGGTCGTTGTGGAAAAACTCGCCAAATGGTAAACTCGCCATAGATACGAGCCAAACGCGACACAGTCATGTGACTGTGTAAGTTAGATGATTAGGACACTTTAGGTTTGCCAATGCGCAGTCCACTCTATGTTATGTCTCTGACTAAACCAGAGACATAACATAGAGTGGACTGCGCATTGGCAAACCTAAAGTGTCCTAAACATCTAACTTACACAGTCACATGACTGTGTCACGTTTGGCTCGCATCTATGGCGAGTTCACCATTTGGCGAGTTTTTCCACAACGACCTAAACACGGAGGCCGACAATCTAATGTTATGATAAAGAAGCTTGGAAAGGAGCAAGGATGAATCGCTAGTATTTTAAGATCCTCTTAATAGATATCAGATTATTTCTTTGATTTTGTGCGTCTATTTAAGATTACTTGAACAATTGAATGTGGACTCTTTATTAAAAATTAATTTAAAAGAACATTATTGGTTTATGTAGAGTATTGCTGTAATACAAGTTGGTTATTGACATGGTGAATATTTTCTGACGTCTCTATAACTTTCGTTCTAACGGTCCGATTAAAAAGAAATCAAATATACTTTTTTTTGAAATATTGCTTCTTCCTTTATTTCACCTGGAATAAATCAACTTTCTAAAACACATCAATATATTCCAAATTCAGCAAATGCTCTACTTTTTAAATATAAATAACTCAAAAACTACGATTGCAAAAACAGGTTTCGTTTTGACCAAATAGTAAAAAAAATATTCTACTTCTAAGCTGTCAATGTTCAGACCATCAATTTAATTGACTTGGCCCAAAATATTTATTATAATTAGAGTTCTAACAACGTTGATTTAATCATGAATATGATTCTTCAGTATAAAAGAGCTTTTAGAATAAATTCCCTCGATAGAAATTATAGTTTATGAAGAACACACAATTACTAAAAGTATGCAGAACTAAATAAGTTTTACCCGTGAAAGTGTGACTAATCCTTTTTTATACCCCTCTTTACAATTAGGAATTCTAATTCACAAGCATTTGGCATCTTGCACAAAACGTTACTGAATTAAGAGTACACCATTCACGATTGTTAACATGCTCAGAGATTAAAAGAATGTAATTAAATATTTATTATAAAAGCCAAAAGAGAAAAATACCAACAATGCTCAAAAAATCGTCTGCAAAAACATTAAAAAAAATTCAAGCTGCCGTGATTGGTAGAAACCCACGTGACTAGGACGTTGATGGCAGTCTCCACTTCGGTTTGCTAGCTGATATTCAGGTCTTGCGACAATTTGGAATAGTTCGTAACGAAACGGTAGCGTTAAGTTGCCATATGTAGCAACCTTTCCCCTCTTGGCGATTTATGATGTTTAGGACATAATGCTAATCTGCAAGGGATGGCGGTTTTTTAGAAAAAACCGGTTTTCCATTTTCTGTCGATTTTTCCCTAAAAAACCGGTTTTCGGTTCCGTAGGGCCTCATGCAAAAAAACCGGTTTTCAGTCACAACCGGGACCACCGGTTATTCAAAAAACGGTTTTGGTTTTCCATCCCTAAGCTGCTTTACTATGAATGCGCAGTCCACTCTATGTTATGTCTCTGGACTAAACTCTTCAATTGGTAAGAATGATTTCCAAAAATAAGATAAAACAATTTTGCTACACAAACTTAGAGCTTATCAAATAGCGTAGCGTACCAAACAATTCGAATCCATTATTTTCGTTCTCGGACATTCATGTCCCCTTAAGGAAACGACCACTTGAAAATGAACTTTTATTAATAAAACACGAAAAATGTTAACACAAATTTTCAAGCTCATTTTAGTTAAAATTGATCAAATAAACGATTATTCCCTTGCAACAAATCGTAGTTTCACTCCTATCGGGTGGTAGGTAAGTCCGAACTGTGTGTCCATTTTGACTTTGGTGTGTCCTTTGGGCGGAAAGACCGTAAACTTCTGCATGGTAGTCACGAAGTAGCATAAAACCTCAGTGAGTGCTACCATTTCACCAGGGCACATTCTGCGACCTGCATTACATAAAAAAATTTAAATAACTAAAAGTTTAATGCCATGGGAACGTTTCATAAAAAGTTGCAAGTACAATAGAACTCTAATTACCTGATCTCCAATTCCGAAGCTGTGCTGAATGTCAAAAAAATTCCGATTTGTTACTGTTCATCTTTATTTGATGTCATGCCTATTAATTTTTTTATTCAGACCAAAAAATTTGCTAGGCATGACGTCCAACAGAGACAATTAGTAACAATTAAACGGTTTGGTTTGAATTATCGTCGCACTAGAGCTACACGAGGGCTATTGGCGACGGGCGTCGTATTTTAGAACCACAGTCAGGTGACGAGCCACACCTGAATAGGCACCCAACGCAACCGTTAAGGGCGACATACAACTAAACGGAGTATAAAAGTTTATGTGCCGCATATAAACTTGTGTAAAACCCAGATTCTTACATGAGTTGAATATAAATTTTTTTAACACAAAGCTATAACCCGATAGACGATCTTACAATTTCGATTTGGTTAGGGTGTTATCATCAGATACTGAAACTACATGATCTCACAGCCAGTGTTCGAAATTGGATAAAGAAATTTAGCCTTGGACTCTGCGACTTACATAAAAAAAAAAACAAGTCACAAATGCACATTACCTAGGAAAATTTTTTTAATTATGAAAAAAAAAATTCTTGAAATTCGTCTCTGCCATTTTTAAAGTTTACTGTACCTATACGATTTTAAGATCTTACTTGCTTGGTTATAGAGTCACGGGAGTTTCGCGATTTTATGGAATCACACAAGAATTTTGAAATTTTAGGGTAACTGGAGTTCCAAAATTAATATGAAATCACAATTTACTTCAGCTTTTTTCTGTTAAGTTTGTGGATATTACGGTCGTTTGAGTTTTTAAAGTTTTTGGCAGGGTTCCTATGCATGTGGCAATTACCAAAATTGGGAGATTTTAACAATAGTCCAAATTTGGTTAGGTTTGAATATCTTCGCACTAGAGCTACACAAGGGCTATTGGCGACGGGCGTCGTATTTTAGAACCACTGTCAAGTGACGAGCCGACACCTGACTAGGCACCCAACGCAACCGTTAAGGGCGACATCGTACGCAGCGTTAGGACTTTGAAGGATATTTAACGTGCACTCCCTTACACGGGGTATTATTCGTCGGACATTTTTGGCTGCATGGGCCGTTTATAGGTCGGCAGTTATTTCGGCGATGCTCGGACCCAAACCTGGGACCTTTCGCATGCTAGGCGATTGCCTAACCTACTGGGCTCCCCAGCCTTGCCCTAATTTGGGGATTTTATTAAATCCACCGAAGTCTCGAAATTTGTAGAGCGATTTTAGGACTACCGAATATTTGCGATTATATGATCACGTCAATACGCAAGCACCTTACTCTTCCTCTTCAGTTAAGCTCCGCAGCTCTCCCCTTTATTCCATAAAAAGTATCAGACAAAGTGTTCTATAGTAGGGTAGAGACTGAACCTACCAACCGCACCACGGACCAACACGGAGACAAAATAGAGGGGCATTGGGGGCCCGATGGCCGAGTGGTTTGAATCGCAGGCCATAACTCTAGCAGTCAGCGCAGATGTAACTTGTACGGGTTCGATTTTCGCCTTTGACCTGGGTGTACTTCCTTTCCCAGAATCAAAATTATAAATTAACTAGCACTTATTAGGCTTAACTGCCCCTCTATTCGGGCTCCGTAGTGAGCCATGGCTGCCGATGGCAGCTCAGTACGAGTCGTTTCTCTACCCTACTCCTACTATAAGACTCTTTGGTATCAGATTGAAATTTCAGTAATCTGAAAATAAGAAGAAAAGTTACGTGTCATTTTACCAAAAGAAAAAGGAACGTAGCTGTCCGGCTTCAAGTTGACTGACTTTCCATCTTCCAAGATAAATCGTTCCGGTTCGAACTTTTCCGGATTTTTCCAGTACTTGGGATCGTTGTGAACGGCCCAGATGTTATTCACAAGTAGCGTGCCTTTTGGAATGTCGTAACCTTGTAGCGTGGTGCTTTCAGAAAACCTAACAAAAAAATTATAACATTGAAGAATAATTACTCTAACCACTTAAAATAATCTTATTTTTTTTGCCATGCGGATGGCAATGAGTTAAATTACCAATAATAACTTTTTAGCTAAAGTTAAATTTTAATTTAAGAATACTGATATATGATCATTCATTTGGATTAAGATTTTTTGGTTTTTCAAATTCGACTAAAATTGGTTTGATTTGAACAAAGTACAGCAACAGCATTCTTAAAAATTTAATTAACCAAGCGCAATAACGAAACCTTAGGACTGCCATCTGGTGGTGACATTTTTAACTCAAAAGTTACCCTACGTCATTTAAAAATAATAATAATAACAATTCACATCAGCTCCCTGGTTTTAAATCAATAAGTTATTTAACTGCGTTTAAGTATCTACAAGAGCTTCCCATTTCGAAAAGGGTGTAATTATTGAATTACAATACAACGAGGATTTACTCGCGCCACAAAAGTGCTTCAGAGTTAATACAATGGAGAACAAAATATTTTCTAAGCCACATTTCTAAGGCTAAATTGAATATTTTTACAAACTTTTTTACCTGATAAATGTAGAAGACATACAGATCCCGACAATTCCACTTTTTAAAATATTTTTTTGATTTTTAAAAATAATTTTACACAAAATATTCGAAGCCATTTCAAAAAGTGGGATAGTAGAAATCTAAAAGTTATCTATATATTTACTATTAAAAAGACGATTGTAAAAATATAATACAGTCGGTGAAATGTGGCTTAGAAAAAAAATTATTTCTCATAGGGTTAACACTGAGGCACTTTGGTTTGGACACCCGAAGTCGATCGGACTCATTCACCCTTCAGTAATGAACCAATCTCTGACATCATTGGATTGGCGACTGAGTTTCGAAACTCATTAACTCTTAGGAAGGTATGGACACCACGTGATCAGTTTCTACTAATACTATTCGATGCGTTATTGCGCACTTCTGAATAAGCCACGAACCTGTAAACACGAGCGAAAGTGGGAAAAAGTCTCTCCACCCTGATAATAAAAGAAAATCTTCCCCTGTCTTGTGACTTGCTGTAATTTTTCCTTACCTTCTGAGTGTGCTGATGGGCACAAGGGTCCTCCACCTCATCGACTCCATGATGGTGGCGAATGTATAAGGCACTTTGTTCCTTTCCAAGTACTTTATTGTGCCGTTTTTTCCCAGTACCGTGTCTAATTCCTGATGCACCTTAAGTTGCTTCTCTGGATGCTCTGCCATCGCCACCAATAGATAAACGAAGGTGTTGTGCACTGTATCGCTGCCGGCAAGAACCATGAGTTGAATATTGCTTAACAAATTGTCGTCTGTAAAAGATAAAGTAATAGTAATAAAAACTGAAATAACCTTCGAATTTTAAAAAAAAATATCCTTACAAATTTTGCTGTGCCAAAAATCAGAGTTTTCTTAGGCCCTTATCAGACGGTAGGAACGTCGCTCATCAAACAACTTTTGGGACAGCAAACACGCCATCCAGTGAAAAGCTACGTCATGCGTGACATCACAAACTTAGAAGCAGTATTATCCCGGTATTGGATGAGGAGGTACAAGGAGGAGGCTCGACCATGACATCACGACTGAACTTAGCCTTTGATTGGAGCAGCCGTTCGACCAGCAAAAAGTAGCGGATATTTACAGGTCGACTCGAAAAAACTCAGCTAGCAAAAGCTACTCGAATAACCGGTTCTTGATATAGCGTACGGATGTCGCTGAACGAACGAGCTCTCGTGTGATAAGGCCTTTAGATTTTGATTTAGTTTAAATTTTTGATAGCAAAGTTTTTAAACTATTTTGGTGGTAAAAATTACATTTCGATAGTTAAATTTATATTTAAAATATTGAAAGGACTGACCTGTAAAAATATTCAGCTTTTCCTTCTTATTTTGTTCCACTTCTTGGAAATACGTCTTTACAAACGACTTCTTCTCAAAGAGTTCTTTGTTTTCTACTACTTCTTTTATACATTTGCTGCAAAAAAAGAATATTGGAGTATGAATGGAAAGAAGCAGACTATTTAAATTTAAGGTGAGATGATTCTTCAAAAACAACTCAAATCTAAGGTACAAATAATTCTGACGGTTTAGTAAATTTCTCATGTTTCAATCATGGCCTAACTTGATCAGAATAAAATGAGACTGAAAACGGGCCAGTAAACTTGTTTAATTTTTGTGTGTGAATAATTTGGTTAATAAACTGATATAAGTGACATGAAAAGCAATGAAATGAGTTCAAACACAAAATTACACTCTATTTGCTAGTTATTACTTCAAAAATAGCTTATGTACTATGAGCGAGCTATTGTCATGGCCTAGATCCTTCTTATGCCTTCAATATGAGATTGTTTCACCACGTGAATGGCAACAGCTCCAGTAATCTTGTTTTCCTTTTTGTCTGGAATTACATTTGTTTTGGTATTCGAAAATAAGTTTTCTAAGAACGTTTTACTTATTCAATTTTTTAAATGCCAACTTCTTGCCGGACGCTGTTGTTCGTTCAAATCGTTTGTTAATGAAAGCTTGCATAGAATGAAATGTTTCTTTCTATCTAAGACAGTCATTTGAGAGTGAAACTGAAGCAACCAATAAAATCGCAAAACACGGAAAAATGAAAACAAGAGCCTCATACACAATCTGAAACATTCCTATTGGAAAACCTGATAGTAATCAATAAAAAACTCACTTTAGATAGTCCGAGAACTCCTTAAATCTTCCAATTGTTTTTCTCGATCCCCGGACACCCAGCTCTAGCAAGAAGTTATTGAGTCTGGGCATAAATATGCCCAGGTCTAAAGCCGGAAAGTACTCCAACAAAAGGTACACATTCTGAATAAGTCTCCTAACCTGTAGACGAGATTGAGTATTGGATAAGGATTGTAGTGTCCAATGTTATGATTCAATAAACTTTAAAAAAAAAAAACATCTGATTTTTTTCGTTCATTACCTGATTTTAAAAGAACAAATCTGAATATGTGATACCCTTTTTAGTCTTCAATGGGGAACATTCATGCGACGGCAAGCGGTTTGTTATGCATCAGCTCGGGAAGCACGTGGTAATGTTATCCTATACAGCTATCGAAACACGTGCTTATGTTTTCCTATTACTCAAACCTGTCTAACCGCTTTTTTTCATACAGCGATTTGGAATTGAAGCTCAGATGGATATGGCGTGAATGTCCCCCATAGGCGAGTTTACATGAGCCATCGAATCTATGGAATGCCAAAATCCCCTTTAGGGGAAAAAGAGGTGGAGCAGGATTTCTGACACAAATGATAGTCTGTTGCCGAATCCATGGTAAGAAACATCAAACCCTAATCCATTGGAGGGTTTGCAAAACCCCCCAATGAACACTGCAATTCCGGTTCTGTCTAGGGGAAAAACCCCAAGAGAGGAAAAATTGCTGAGTTTGATCGTCAATTCATGGATTTGATGGCTCATGTAAACGCGCCCGATGTGTTGAAACCACATGCTGCATCAATAAACGCCCACTACCATCTATTTTTCAACACACGAACAATGAAAAGTGAAACAACGACATTATAGGCGCGTTTACATGAGCCATCGAATCCATGGATTGAAGAGCAAACAAGTCAATTTTATCCTCTTGGGGATTTTCTCCCAGACAGAACAGGAATTGCAGGGTTCATTGGGGGTTCCGTTAACCCTCCAATGAAGGAGGGTTCCCTCCAATGAAGGACTATCATTTGGGTAAGAAATGCTGCTCGACCCCTTTTTCCCTAATTGGGAATTTGGCATTCCATGGATTCGATATGGCTGCTGTAAACACGCCTTATAGGTGACACTCATAAGTATCATCAGGACATCACGAGTTGGCGCAGGATAATTAAAGTAAAAATTTTAGAAACACTTTACTTTACCTTTATATACATTAATGCGCTAGCCTGTCAATCAAATATTTCCATCTCTACCCATCTTTTCCAAACTGAACAATGAACACTGAGCGACTTTCTAAGTAATAACTGCCGTCAGTAATAAATTGTTAAAAAAAAAAAAGAACTAATGTGTCACCAACTAACCATGTTGGTCTCGTCAGTGGTCACAAAATACACTGCTCAAATCAATTAGGAGCACTTTGCGTACATTTTCAGTTTCAGCGTCTTGTTTTTCATACCAAAAATCTAAAATTTGTGAAATCGATTCATTATGCATCTAGAATGAAATGGTATAAAACAGGGAAGCAAATATAATTTTTTTTAAACTAATAATTAAGGGGGGGGGTATAAAAAATGAAGAATAAATTGTAACACTATTTTTTTTTTCAAATTTTTATTTGCAAAAAGGAGGTAAAATCATTTTTTAAACATCTGAGAATGCAAGCGTGGAGAATTTAGGGTCAATTTATTTCATAATTTTTTTTGAGTGAATTTTATTTTACCATGTTCTCGTATTTTCATTTGATTAACACAAACATTATTTACATCCTCAAAAGACATGATTCTTCCATCTCAAGATAAATTAGTGCAAGCTCAACTTACTGAGAAAAAGTCGCTAGCTCATGAATCCAAATGGAAACATTGGGGTTGAAAGAGTTTAAATCATGCGCAGCGCTCCCCTAATTGTTGTGAGCAGTGTAGTATCAAAATTATAATGCCCAAGTGCTATTAAAAGGTGCTACTAGTACTATAAAGTGTTTGTTACAACAAATGTGTTTTTGCAATAAATTTACATGCTGAAGAGAGACTTTATTTTGTCTTTACCTCCGGATCCCCATGTGGGCGTCGATAGCCAAACAGCATTGTGAGGACGTTGTTAGCGAAAGTCCCGCCAAGCATGTCCTCGACATCGATAGATTGGCCTTGGCTTGACCGGATGTGCTTGACTATGTCATTTACTTCTTCCTGTGAAGATGCAAAATCACATTTAGGATAGGTTCCTATGCAATCAGGAGATATTTTATGTCCTAAATTGGTCTGGGACATAATCCCGTCAGCTGAAAGCCTGAGCCGACAAGCCAGAATGCTGACAGCCGAAAGTTCGACCGTCTATTACCTTAACAGCGAAAAATGCAAAGTACATTAATGCAAAAATTAATATTAAAATTATTCGGCAGGACCCAACTGGCAAAATCTCGATACGGACAAAAACAAGACAGATTCGAAGATGCCGATAAATCGATAAAGCGCGATAATCGATACCTTTATGCTTAACTAAGAGCAATTTGAGTAATTATTATTATTATTTATTATTTTTTTTTGCTATAAGGTTATTGCCTGTCGGGTTTTCGGCTGTCGGCATTCAGGCCTGTCGGCTCTCAGGCTTTCGGCTGACGAGATCATGTCCCAGACCCATTTAGCATAAAAAATATTGTCGGATATCAAATATTTTTTTTATCAATTCTCGGTGAAAAAATTCAAAAAGCTTTTCTTTTGGTGCTAAAATAATATTTTTGTATAAATATGACATATACAGTACCTGAACTAGATCTTCCCATTCAGGTCGACCCATTCCTATATCTCTCATTGCTTTAATGCAGAACCTTCTCTGTGTGGTCCATTCCTGTCCATTGAGATTAGCAAATCCTAAATTGGCAAACAAAAATAACATTTGACTGTAAGCGTATTTAAAACTTAACGTTAAAATTTATTTTTGTTCAAAACCAGTTTAATACTATCTTGGGTTGGCCGCACAGCCGTTTTTCAGACTCGGTTTTCAATAGCTGATTTCGAATTCGGAATACTAATAATATAATTCGGACTGCACTAAGTTGGGTGAATAGAAATATGCTATGGAGAAGATCCTTCCACGCATGTAAAGAGTTCCATATATTATTTTTGAATCCATCCAGAAAACATGTTTATAACCTTAATTTCGTTTAAGGTCTAACAGATGTGAATATTATTTGAGAAAATTTGGCAATTTTGTCAGAATTAAAAGTGCATTTTTTTGTTAAATTGTACTCAGACCATTTTGTATGTAAAAATATTACCTTACAAGAGTTACCAACTAACGGACCAATTGCGCTTTACCCTCTTCCTCTTTACTCTTTGCTCTTTGTTTTTACCAAAGTTAGGTTGGCACGGAGTGTAGCATAGACTTTCGATTTTTTTTTTTGTAATGCGGAACGTGCACTTCTTCGGAGTTAACAAGTTTCATGAAAGCATGATATTCCATTCAATCCTCACTTACGCTGTGATCGCTGTTCAGTACCGAAGCGATGCATTCGGATTTACGTCATTATTATTTGCTTTTCTTCTAGCTTTATGACCCCCAAAAAATATGTACAAACTTGTGCGTCTAGTTGAATATCTTGTGGGTAAAGTGTATAGGCTTTTTTCCTCGGAATTCGGAATTTGCTAACGGAAACCGAATACGAAAAGCGACCGTATGCGGCACTCCTTAGAGGTCAATATATGGACATAAATTTAATTTTAGATAACACTGTTAAAAAACTGGCCGAAGTAGGGATAAGACAGGTGTGTCGGTTTTGGGTTCGAATCCCGGTAAAGCATGGATGTTTGTGTCCTTCAATAAATGATGTTATTTGTCTATATGTTTGTGTCGACCTTTCTTTGTGTGTCTCTCGTGACTGTTTCACTTCTGGCAAGCGAGGTAACGGGCTATAAGGCCTATGTTCTTCCCTTCTAGAGGGCGCATTCACTGTCATTTGTCATTGGATTCTTTCAGGCGGCTTTAGGTTATGACTAAATTATCGCCGCATTAGAGCTACACGGGAGCTATTGGCGACGTGCGTCGTATTTTAGAACCACAGTCAAGTGACGAGCCGACACCTGAATAGGCACCAAACGCAACCGTTAAGCGCGACATCGTACTCAGTGTTAGGACTTTGAAGGATATTTAACGTGCACTCCCTTACACGGGGTATTATTCGTCGGACATTTTTGGCTGCACGGGCCGTTTATAGGTTGGCAGTAGTTTGGGGGATGCCCGAACCCGAACCTGGGACCTTTCGCATGCTAGGCGAGTGCCTAACCGACTGGGCTCCTCAGTCTCAGGCGGCTTTAATAGTTTTTCTCGCTAAGCAGTTCCCTGCATTCTTAGCTCCAAGCCGTGGTCACTTTTATTTGCGCAGCAGAATTTGTAAAATTCATTCAATAGTTTTCTCACCAAGACCAAGGGGAACTTTACTGAAGACGTCAAGAGGTCTGTTCAAAGATTCTGTTTTGCTCAGAGCTTCTTTCATGGTTCCATCATTATTGCAAACCACGGCATATTTCCCTCCAAGGTACATCCTAAAACATTTGCTTCAGGATTTATATTCAAAAGACAAAAATAATAAAATTGTGTTGCGAAAATAAAGGGTCTTTTTTATAGTTATTGAAATAAATTGTTTGTAAAATTAAATAAATCCGTTGCTGTTATATAATTACTTGATCAAACACAAGGCAGTTTCGAATTTTTTTCTACCAGAATTTCAAAAACTTGCTCTAAAACGGTTTTGAAATTCAAGATTTCTGGTATTCTAATCAAATAGCAATTTAGCGACTAACCTTTTGGTTTCTTACTAATGCTTACAATTCTTACATACATTACAATTCTTACATATTTTTTAATTAAATTTTTAGTTGCTAGTAATTTATGTTTTGCATAAAGTAAGCAATTTCAACCCAAAATCAATTAATCATTTATAAATAAGTTAGTAGGGTAGACTAACCAGTGAGTGAACGTTTAAGCACAATTTGTTTTAAGAAAAATCTTATATTTTAAGAATATATAGCTTCTGGTTTTTGACACTGTGAACACATCTGTCATTACATGTAAATTTTACAAAAATAAGGGAGGTGACTTTATATTGCATTGCTTTGGGTCTTTTGGGGGTCCAAATAAAAAGGGGTACAAAAGCCAAGTGAATGAACAGTTCTTTTACCAGTGAATGAACACAAAAATGTCCAGTCAATAAACATGTTGAATTTTAATTAATGACCAATTAAAAAAAATCAGATGTCAGATAGTTTCCTACGAGATGGGAGGAAGTCAGTGTTTCCAAGCCATCCAGTGGAATTATTTTTAATCCTTATTTTTAAATGTATTTACCAACTGTTCATTCACTGGGGCCTGTTCACTCACTGGTCAGTCTACCCAATTGAGTTGTATTTTAAGCCACATTTTGAAAAATCTCTGATTAAGCAAAATACGAACATTGTGTGTCCCCTTTTCAGGAAACAAGAAATATATAAAAATAAAGAAATAATGAATTTAATTAGTTTCTTACCCGAAGATGTTTCCATATCTCTTGGAAAGTTTATTCAAGGTTATGTGTGGCTCTTTTGAGAGAAATGGCCAATAACCAAAAAACGGCAAACCAATGGGTCCAGGCAAACGGTTAGACCGATTTTTCACAAATAAATAGTAATGAACCCACAAGAAAAATACTACCAATATAGAAATTGTGACTTCTTTTTTGAGTAGGTTAATAACTAAATTCACATTTTTCTCTGAAAAAATGTTTTCATACATGTTTGCTTTGTTAGTTTAGCCTGCAATGTATAAACTATTTTCGGATAAAAATATGAAAGAAGATATCTTATTGTTTATCTTCTGTTATCGTTCACGCAGCATTGAAATGATTACTCATTAATGATATTTCCTGCTGATAAACTGAAATATGTTTTGTTCTTCCGAAACTAATTTAAAACGTACTTAGTGTAACGTTTAGTTTGACATTGCATGGCAAGTACAGTTTAAAATTCTTTTTAAACTAGGGGGCAAAGTCCCCAGCTCGCTACCGCTCGTCAAACCCCGAGAATCGCACACAATTCTTTTTTTTTTTTTTTTGCTCCGCAAACAAACATGCAAGACTAAGATATTTTAGTTAAAAGGTCCCGACCAGCGGGGAGAGTGCGCAAGAAGAAAAAGGGAAGATGCATCGGCTTCGGCTGTTTTTACGATGCGTGGCCGGAAACTCAAAATCGATGCCAGCAGTTGAATAATAAGCTACTTTCCGTGGGACTGCTCCAGGACATCACGTAGCTCTAGCGCTAAGCAACGATCTCTACTGCAGCCACGAGAAGCGACCTGAAGCAGCCCCGGCACAAAAGTAGCACACAGCCACACTTACAGCGTTTCTGACGTTTCTGACGTTTCTGATTGGCTGAAGCCGCTTAAGTCACGTGCCTTTCAAGCATCCGACACTTACAATTTTTTATTACTTAGAGATAGATATACCAAGTATACCTACGGAGCACATTGTTGCTTAATTAGCTCCCATGTATATGCTTCTAATGCACATGCTTTTACCAAAACCGGTTTAAACTCATTAAAAATATAAGTTAAAAAAATTCTAAAATTATCTCTGCAATATTTATATATACTCTTTTGCAATGTTTTGATCCAAAGTCGGCTCAGAGGATGCGAAATATTACGTGCCCACCTCATAATCCCATTAAATCGGGTTCGAACCCTGGGTTAGTCAGCATATTTTCAGAATGGGAAAATCGTCGGCTCGCATGTCATATGATTATGTGGTATGGAATAAGTCCATGAGTGCACATCTATCGCTGGAGTTCTCTCGACAAAATTTTAATGAAAGATCTGCATACTTAACTTCCACATAGAGCTCAGATTCATAGTTATATTAGAGCTAAAATTATATATAGTAAAGGCGCCTTGATGATGCCTTAAAAATGGATAACTATTCCGAGGAATATGCCGAGTCTACAAAAGGTTTTAAACAGGCCAAAAAACAGCCTCATTAAAAATTAAATTGGAAAAGTTTTGGTCCTGCAAAATGTTGCTTCATTCTATTGAAAAAATAAAATAGTTAGGATAAGTATGCAACTCTGAGCATATTTACAAGTAATTATCATTCCCTATGGCATGTCGTACCCTGTCCTAATATAGTTTCTTTAGAAAACTTAAAAAAAAAATTAGTTTCACTCAATCGGAAACTATACTTAACTCTAAACTGCTAAACTCCTCGGCGCAACAGCCCATTACTGGACCAAGGCCTGCCGTGCCTATTTCTGCTTTCGTGACCTAGGCCTCTGGGTTTCTAGGCATATGTCCCAGTAAGGTGATCAGCCTTACGCGGAACCCCTTATGTTTAGTTCAAAGACATGCTTGGTACCCATTTTATGGACCCACTCAAGGGATGAATGGAGGGGTCAACCTCACCAAAATCCGGGATTCGAATATTCGATCCCCGGACCTGTGGCGTGGTAATGAGAAGCACTACCACTTAGCCACTGGATCTCATACTTAGCTAAAGGGTATTTAAAATTAAAAGGCCACACTAAAGAAATTTAAGATTTGTTACAGTAGCTGACGTTGAATCGGAATATAAGCATGTTAAACTTTAACAGATAATATAAAAAATCGTACGTATGGCATGCCAGTGGCCATAATAAAAAAGCACCAGTATGGATAGTTTAATCAAATAACTGATTACGCTTGCACGATTATGATGCAACATATAAATATATCGGATGAATAATTAAAAAAAAAAGATTGTGGCAATAATATGTAATAAGCAGTTTAATCTAACACGTAACCAAATAAAATTCTGATCTTTTTAGCCGATAATCAAGATAGAACATTTACCCCTCTGTCTGGCTGATCAGCGATATAAGTATAACGGGCCGCTAATCTAATGATTTGGTGAGACATTGTAACGTTTGGCAATTTATCACCTTTTAATAACTATATTCGCCGCCTTTTTAATAATAATTTATCGCCGCCCTTAAATAAGAGAAAAAAGAACATATTTACTTAAAAGCTACTTTTGTTTTGGTTATACAATGTAATAAGTTTGACAAACGTATAATCGGAGATAAATGTATAATCCACTCCTTTCATGATGCTGTCATTTTATGATTTAAAGGATATGGTTTTATTTAAAATATAAGAACATAGATGGCAGCACCATAACAAATAGAAATGAACGTACCAATGAATGTGGAGACTGCACAGAGCTTCTCTATCGATGCTCTGTGCAGTCTCCACATTGTTATTTATATCTACGGCATTTTTTTTTTCAGAAAAAATAACATTTAAATTCGATGATACGCATCGCAAACACAGAATTTATTCTTAAAAGCAATAAAAAAAATTAGTAGCTATACGTCAACTTAAGTGACAATCTAATTATATTTTATTAGAATTAGTACTTATGACGAAAAATACACTCACCTGCAACGCATAATTTCATTAAACATTTGAATTATTATTTGTAATAATACAGAAAATAATCCATCAAAGTAAGGCAACAACCGAAATCCCATTCACCTTAACAAACTCATAAAAAGCTAATTTCATTTAGATTTCCCTTTCATTGTGCATATCTGAGAGAAGTTAATAATTTATTTTTGTATTGTAAAACTTCATTTAAATGTTGATGACTTGCATCAATGGTTGCTTTAGCTTACACTAAATGTAAGACATTGGGTGCGTTTACAGGAGTCATCGAATCCATGGATTGAAGAGCAAACTCAGCAATTTTTCCCTCTTGAAGATTTTCTCCCAGACAGAACCGGAATTGCAGGGTTCATTGGGAAGTTTCGCAAACCCTCCAATGAAGGAGGGTTTGATGTTTCATACCATGGATTCGGCCCCAGACTATCATTTGGGTAAGAAATTCTGCTTGACCTCTTTTTCCCCTAATGGGGATTTTGGCATTCCATGGATTCGATGGCTCATGTAAACGCGCCTGCTTTGAGGCTCTGGTTGGTTATACAAAAGTAAAAATAAAGTAAGATAGCCAACAAATTGCAGTTTAATTGGTGAATACAATAAAAAATCATTACTGTAATTATAAGTAATATTTAAATTTCTCACTTAGTTCTATACGAATAAATAAAACGGAAAAATTACTATTGTTTTAACATGGAGTTATGATCCATATAGAAAACCGCTTAACGACATTGTCTTTAAATTTGTAGTAAAACGCAAATTCCTTACAGCTTTACCAAAAAGACATAAAAAAAATATTAAAATTTCAAAAGCATGTAATTAAATAACTAGATAACATTTTCGTTTCAAATTTGTTTCATTACTATGTTATACCTGGGGGAAAAGGGATAACACATGGAAAAGTAATACTTTTGTG
Organism: Hylyphantes graminicola; assembly: GCA_023701765.1. Taxonomy (NCBI): domain Eukaryota; kingdom Metazoa; phylum Arthropoda; class Arachnida; order Araneae; family Linyphiidae; genus Hylyphantes; species Hylyphantes graminicola. The sequence continues at coordinate 49,739,438 of CM043121.1, forward strand.
GAAGGTATGATAACCAAAACTAATGCTTTAGCTCTATAAACTGACAATCATTCACTGAAATACTTATATAAAAAAAAGTAGGTTTTTAACTGTAACTGTCACTTAGGATCGATCCCATGCAAAAAATTTTAGTCCTTAAAAATCAACAATCACAGGGATGGAGCAGAGACATAACATAGAGTGGACTGCGCATTGGCAAACCTAAAGTGTCCTAAACATCTAACTTACACAGTCACATGACTGTGTCGCGTTTGGCTCGCATCTATGGCGAGTTTACCATTTGGCGAGTTTTTCCACAACGACCTGAACACAGAGGACTACAATCTAATGTTATGATAAAGGAGCTTGGAAAGGAGCAAGGATGAATCGCTGGTACACTGCTCAAAACAATTAGGGGAGCACATGTTTTAAACCTTTTCGCTCCCAATAATTCCATTGGGCATCATCAGCTTGTGATTTTTTTCTGACTAAGTTAAATTCGCAACTTATGTATCGTTAGATACATCATTGTATGGAAGAATAATGTATGTTGAAGAATTTAATTTTTTTAAAAATATTAATGAAAATATGAAAAATATGGTAAAATAAATTTCACTTTAAAACAGTTTTAGAAAATAAATTGACCCTCAATTTTTCATGCTTGCATTTTTTAGTTGTTTAAAAATATATTTCAACTATTTTTAACAAAAAAAAAGTTTTGAAAAAATTGTTATAATTTATTAAAAAGTTATTATTCCATTTCCCCCCTTTAAATTTAAGTATTAAAAACTTAAGATTTTTTATCCTGTTTTTTACTATTTCATTTCGAATGCATAGCGAACCTATTTAACAAATTTCAGATTTATAGGATAAAAATTAAAAAGTTGGGAGTGAAGTTAAAGTTGGAATTAAAAAGTGCTCCCCTAATTGTTTTGAGCAGTGTATTTTAAGATCCTCTTAATAGATATCGGATTATTTCTTTGATTTTGTGCGTCTATTTAAGATTACTTGAACAATTGAATGTGGACTCTTTATTAAAAAATTAATTTAAAAGAACATTAGTAGGTTTATGTAGAGTGTTGCTGTAATATAAGTTGGTTATTCATGGTGAATATTTTCTGCCGTCTCTATAACTTTCGTTCTAACGGTCCGATTAAAAAAAAAATCAAATATATATATTTTTTTGAAATATTGCTTCTTCCTTTATTTCACCTGGAATAAATCAACTTTCTAAAACACATCAATATATTCCAAATTCAACAAATGCTCTACTTTTTAAATATAATTAACTCAAAAACTACGATTGCAAAAACAGGTTTCGTTTTGACCAAATTGTAAAAAAAAAATATCCTACTTCTAAGCTGTCAATGTTCAGACCATTAATTTAATTGACTTGGCCCAAAATATTTATTATAATTATAGAGTTCTAACAACGTTGATTTAATCATGAATATGATTCTGCAGTATAAAAGAGCTTTTAAAATAAATTCCCTCGATAGAAATTATAGTTTATGAAGAACACACAATTACTAAAAGTATGCAAAACTAATAAATTTTACCCGTGAAATTGTGACTAATCCTTTTTTATACCCCTCTTTACAACTAGGAATTCACAAGCATTTGGCATCTTGCACAAAACGGTACTGAATTAAGAGTACAACATTCACGATTGTTTCATGCTCAGAGATTAAAAGAATGTAATTAAATATTTATTATAAAAGCCAAAAGAGAAAAATACCAACAATGCTCAAAAAATCATCTGCAAAAACATTAAAAAAATTTAAGCTGCCGTGATTGGTAGAAACCCACGTGACTTGGATATTGATGGTAGTCTCCACGTCGGTTTGCTAGCTGATATTCAGGTCTTGCGACAATTTGGAATAGTTCGTAACGAAACGGTAGCGTTAAGTTGCCATATGTAGCAACCTTTCCCCTCTTGGCGATTTATGATGTTTAGGACATAATGCTAATCTGCAAGGGACGGCGGTTTTTTAGAAAAAACCGGTTTTCCATTTTCCATCGGTTTTTCAATAAAAAAAACCGGTCTTCGGTTTCGAAGGGCCTATACAAAAACACCGGTTTTCAGTCAAAACCGGGACCACCGGTTTTTTGAAAACCGGTTTTGGTTTTCCATCCCTAAGCTGCCTTACTATGAATGCGCAGTCCACTCTATGTTATGTCTCTGGTGCCAACCGCAATGTTTCTCAAAAGATAATATTGTGTAAGTATGGGGCTGTAAGGAGCCTAGTGGTCAAGATCTCGGACTCGAGATCGGAAGGTTGAGAGTTCGAGACCCGGTGCCACTGAAGACTTACCGAGTATATGCGGAGTACGTGCTCGTAAAATATGTTGGGCCCGAAAGTCCTGTGGGCGATCATTGCGCAGTTTACCATGGGTACAGGTTCCTGGAGAAAATTTCCCTCCCCTTCAGGAACATGTCTAAATTGTGGAGGTGGCGCGTGATAGATGGCAGCATCTGTCACGTATATGTGTGCATGTGAGTGTGAGTGTGTGTGTGTGTGTTGTGACTGTCTTACTTGACGAAGGTTTATAAGCGGCTCTCTGAGCAAGCACACAAGCCAGAAAATATATGTATGTCAACCAACCAACTAACCTTGTGTTAGTATTTTGTTTTTATAATTCAGAGAAATCCATCTTTTATCACCAGTGATATACATAATGATATAGCATCGGAATTGCTTTTTGATCTACTTAAAGGTATGAATTATTTTATCATAGAAATACTAAAATAGTTGATTTTCAATAGTTTTATAGAGGCTTAAATAGTTTATGAAATGGTATTATTTACAGTTAAAAAATTTTGGCTTAAGATTGTACTGGAATCATGGAAATTTCTAGGTGCCACGACTATTTAGAACGTTAATTTGCCACTGAGTGGATCAAAATTACGGTTTTTCCACAAGTTTGGTAAATACACGCTCCAAATAGTTTCGGAAGCTAGAAAGTTCCAAGATTTTAGAGCAATATTGCAAAAAAAATTAATAATTCGTAATAAAACTGTTTTGGCTTAAATTTAGGTTAAGTTTAGTTTGAATTTTTGTTTCTCTACTTCTAAATTTAGAAAAAGTTCTTTGAAAAATATAGTTGTTTACCGTTGTGGAAAAAAACATTTCAATTTTCAAATACAAAATGTGTCGAAGACAACTAAAAAGAAAATTCCAATCACAGTTGAAGCTATTGAATTTTGATGCACATTACAGATAAAAAAAAAGTCTTATTACAATGTACATTGAACAAAACAATAAGGAAATAAAACAAACACGAAATAATTGAGTATAAAAACAGACAAACACATTACACAGATAAAAGTTGGAAACAGCTAGCTTTAAAATTATTAGAAGACATAGCAAAAATATCTAGATCGTGAGAACCGTTATTGTAAATTTTAAAAAAGAAATTTTGAATATAGTTGTAATGGGAAGAGCAACGGGAAAATATACGATGATTGCGAGTAAATCTATTGGGAATAAAGATATGTACAGTACTAGTTACGTAGTTTTAATCAATGCTATTGTTTAGAACTTTTTGGCAAAACAGAAGACAGGAATTTCACGCCCAGATTTATGGGTCGCGACATTAAAAAAGAAATCATACTTGAAGAGACACGGGAAAAACCGATTGATTTTGTAGAGAAGTTTCCTTAGCAGGCCACTTTGGCGATGATAGCGAGTGATCGCCTAAACTTGTGTAAGGAAGTCAGTTCCTACCACAGATATCATAGTTAGAGTAATAGAGTGGCCTTTCACGTGACCTCCAATGCTAACGGCGGGACGCGCAAGGAGCAGTGTTGTATGTCACGTGATCTGCCACTCTAATACTCTAACTATATCTCTGTAGTTCCTAGCTACCAAGATTCAGGCGATTGACGATCCCGACGCTTGGACCAAGCTAAGAAGAAAGAGAGAAACCGGTTTTCTGCAGCCAATGTTCGCCAAGCGCACAATTACGGGCGTTCGTTTAATAAATCAATCGGTTCTTCCCGTGTACTCTTCATATTTTTTTCAATCATATTTGAAGACTACAGGTAAAGAACCTCTTAATTGCCTGGCAATCTGTCTGCATTGAGTCTGCTTGACGAAGACAGCAAGTAATAGCCTTAACTGGTGTGAAGAAACTAGTTTTGCATTGGTTTTTATCAAGCGGTGCAGTGTAGCTCTAGTGCGACGATAATTCAAACTAAACTAAATTATCAAGCGGTGTACGTATTCTTTTTATCGCTATGATCGCGATTCACGCCATGAACGCTGAACCGCTTGATGCGCCGTCTAACGCATGAACTGCGGAAGAAGAGCCAAGGGAGAAACCGTTTTCCTATCAAAACAGTCGCCAAACAGACCTTCAATACAGATAGATTCCCCGTCGATGAAGGGGCTTTTCCTCTGGACTTTCATTTAACAAAACTTTTGCACCAATGTTATTCAGTTTACATTTTTTAAAAAATGCATTTAATTTTTACGAACGTGTCTTAGAATATTACGCTAAGTAATTAAAACCTTATTAATTATGAATTTTTTAACGTTGTAATAATTTTGATCCTAAGCCTCACTAAAACTACCAAATTTTTGTTAAGAAAAGAACTAGAAAGTTTTTCTATGTTGATCCAATGGAAAAGAAACAAGTTTCTATGCCCATTTCGCGGGCTGTATCAGGGCCTACTCAACTACTAGGGCCGAAGAAGCTTTCTCAAAGAAGCTTTTGGACGGAAATTTTGACGTCATAGTTCCGATTGACGTTGTTTTGAAGATGACGACAACCTGTCTCGAGCCTGTTCAGAACCACTCGTTCACAGCTGACCACAATTTTAGGGTTCCGAATGCGTCCGAACTAGCTTCTCGATTTCCAGCACTTGGAACAGTGACGTCAAAATTTCCGTCTACGCTCTTGTTTGAGAAAGATTCTCTGGCCTTGTTATTGAAGCTGGCCATGTTAGGTTAGGTTTGAATTATCGTCGCACTAGAGCTACACGAGAAGTTGGCCGTGGCTGTATTGAATATCTCTACAACCTGCTTTTATAATATAAATGTAGCTGACTTACAAGGATATATAACCCCTGATGTTTTTCAAATTGATTCGAACGTTATTTTAGTTTTCAATAAATTTTGTAACAAAGTATTTGAACCAATTTTTTTTATTTAAACTAATATTCGAGTCAATTTTGAAATAATTAAACTAATTTCAACCAAATTTTTGAACCAATTAATTTAAACCGGAAATCGGAATTATAGAGCTCTGTAAGTCAGCAGCATTTATAATATAAGACATTTATTTTTAATCAAATTAATATGTAAAAATACCCAATAGAGCCTGAGAAATGTGGCTCAATAATTTTGTATTGCTTTTTTTGCATTGGATTAACAAAGTGGCACTTTGGTTTGCAGACTCGCGTCCATTCCCTTTAACCCTTTCACTACTGAAACGGCCCACGACGGCCGTCCGACTAAGGATTCGATAATGATATTCCTATCACATATTACGAGGAAACAAAAATCCTTCGTAGCGAAAGAGTTAAATAGTCAATATTACCATGATCTAAGGAAATACCTCAATGGATAGTTTGAGTTGCAACAATTAAAAAAAAATTAGCCGATATTTGTTTGTGAATTTTCAAACCTTGTGCCGCTACTTAATGTGAGTAAAACTGCAAAAAAAAAAATCAGCTATCTTTTTTACATAAGCCGACATACTTGATTTAGTAACAATCCAATATATATGTTTATTACATTTGTTGCATTTAATTTTACATAAAAGCAGAACAAACTAAAGTAAAATCTACATTAGTTAAAAACTAATTTTAAATTTCAAAATAAAATCCTAGGGCAAAAGAGATTACTTATTGAAAGTAACAAGAAACACACTTTTACATCGGATATATTTTAAAGATAACAAACAATATTACCCTTTTCCCCCCTTTTAGATTATTTTTTCCCGTTAGTTGATTTCTGTACTAACATTGTACTATGAAGGAAAAACAACTTGTACAGGAGTAGTTTTCATATGATAAATTTCAACAATAAATCGATGAAATTGGTTAATATGGCATATAAATAATTTTATTAACTTAATGACATTGAATGACAATTGTAACGAGAACGTTCTTTTACCCAACTTTTTTTTTTTTTTTTTTTTTGGAATTCGAAAGAATTTAGAAAAAAATCGAAAGTTTGGTATTGGCACAGCGTAAATTTTTGCCGTCTGTACTTCCCTTTCCACTTCCATTGTAACCAATCAATTCTAATTAAACTCTAACCAATCAATTTTTTCCCGTAAAATTTTTTTTTGTAAGGTTTAACAATATGAACTAATCTTTTATACTTTTAGTTTGTTTCTCTGCGGGTATCTATCTACCAATCTGTCGATTGTTTTAACTTCCGTTATCTCAGCCGATTTTTAATGTTCTATTTTGTTTGAAAATTATGTTTTCGTTGACTCTTGCTTTGTATTCATACTTGCAATAACTTCCGTTATCCCAGCCGATTTTTAAAGTTCTATTTTGTTTGAAAATTATTTTTTCGTTGACTCTTGCTTTATATTCATACTTGCAAACGATAATTTAGATTTCAATTACGGATGTAGATTACAATTCCTAAATATGGCAACTCTGAGATTGTTAGAATTCTCGATTTTCAGAAAAGTCAAATTACTATTTAAAATAAATTTATAATTAAAGAAACAAACTGTATATTTGAGTGACCCTCTGCTTTACCCAACTATTATGTAAATGCGCATTCATGTAAATAGTCCATAGTGTGAAGAAAAAATCTTGATTACAGAAATTAAAATGATCCGATAGAAGAAGGAGCATAAATGATTTTTCAGAATTCGATTACAGGTGTAAGTCATTTATTTCTGTAAAAAATTAATTTGAACTAGGGTCAATACGATATTAGTTTTTTTTTAAAAAAAAAAACTTTATATTAGCTCTTTCTTTAAACTTTTCAAAACGTTCTTTTAGTAGTTAATTTTAAAAGCATTTTGTATTAAAAACTATGTTCAAATAAACTGTTAACTACATATAAGTGATACGACCTTTTTTGTTGAATTTATAGCGCAAAAAATTGTATTTTTATAGTTTAAGGCATGTCTCTCAGTAAAGATTAACTTAGTTTTTTTTAATTCGTTGTAAAACATACTTTTTAGTATATATTTGTATAAAAAGTATGTTTAGGGCATGAGAGAAGAATATGTGTGTAGGACTTTGCTGAGTTCTTAAGAGGATAATAATTTCCGTGAGTATTTATGTAGAATCCCATTCAATGTTACATATTATTCTAAACATGCTATCTTATATATTTTTTAGCAAATATTTGTTGAAAATTTTGATTTTATTTTTCCCGAAATCACAGCCTGAAGTAGGTGTGCTTCACGCTGTGAGTGGCAACAGTTCCAGCTGTACCGTTTTCATTTTTGTTCCTTCTGGAATTGCATTTGTTTTAAAAATACAATATTTTCTAACGTAACTAAAATTAATGTTGAATGATTGCGAACGTAACTAAAATGAACAGTTCCAACTGTACCGTTTTCATTTTTGGTCCTTCTGGAATTGCATTCGTTTTGAAATATGCGATATTTTCTAACGTAACTAAAATGAATTTTGAATGATTGTGGACATAATTAAAATGAACAGTTCCAGCTGTTCTGTTTTCATTTTTTGGTCCTTCTGTTATTGCATCGGTTTTAAAAATACAATATTTTCTATTGTTACTAAAATGAATGTTTGTACAAGCATTTTTTTTCAGTAGAACTAAAGCTTTTCTCGGTACCTGAACCACGTTATATATAAATTGCTTTAAAAAATGCTAACATTACTAAGCAATACCGTCACAGAAGTTTGGGAATTCTAAAATAATGCATTGCTCTTTGGAATTTACCATCCTTCTTAACTTTACTCATCCTTTTCTGATAATATTAAGAAAAAGTAATTCAATAGACAGGAAAAAGATCTTTTGGCTGCAAAAATAACTTTAAAAAACTACCATACACTAGGAGTTCCCAACCATTTTGCACCTGCATACCACTTGACTTTTTGAGAAATTTTGGCGTACTAACACACCTAAATATTTTAATAAGCGTATAACAGTTGCTCTTCTGAAAGTGTCAAAAGCGTTGTGAATAAAATTCCTAAGAATTTCATATTTAGTGGCTAGATATTTATTTTTTTTATGATTAAAATAAAGGAAAAATAAAAAGCCTAAAATAGTATTAATTTACAATTTTATTTATTACATGTTACTACGCACCGGTTGGGAACCCCTGCGATGCACTTTAAATATCTTACATTCTTAAAACACTCTTAAAACAAATGAGCGATTTTATGGCGTCTGAGTTAATTTTAACTCATTCCAGTGTCAAATTTACTTCCCTTATAGGAGTGGATTTCACTCCTTTGTTAAGTTAAGCCTCCGACAGGATCACTAAAAACGAGTGATTTTAACTACGTCTGAGTTAATTTTAACTCAGTCTAAGTTAATTTTCACTACTTTCCAGTGTTTAAAATGCATTTCTCCTACAGGAGTGGATTTCACTCTTTTGTTTTAAGAGTGTACATTCGCCAACAGTGCGATAAACTTGCCAACTCAGTAAACTACCCCACAAACGGTGGCAGCCTTGGAGTCCTCATTAGTGGAAGGAATCGGAACTACGGGCATTGCCGGGGCCGTCCGCTTCTTCCCCTCATTATCTGGGGCTTAACAATAGAACACGGGGCGCTCCCTCATTAAGAACCATACGCCCGCAGTTTGTGGCATCGGAGGACTTCTAAGCTCCTTTTGGACACGTTCGATTTGCGGTGACGTCACAATAGAACTCCTAGAACATATAAAAAAAGAATCATCTCGAAAAAGAATGATAAAAAAAAATACGTGTCGTGCTTGTTCGACAACAAACACTCGTCGTTCGTTCTAGAAGTGTCTACTTTAGATGACAAAATAATAACTCAATAATTCATGGCTTCTTCACTTCTCTTCCTTGTTTAGTTGTTTGTCCTTTGTGAGGATTGCAGCGTTTTAATTCACGGTATTTTCTGTTGTTGTGGGGATTTTTATCAAAAATCGTCTGCTTTTGGTATGAAATCGGCTAATTGGACGCTGTTCGAAGCTTTAATTTTGAGAAGGCTCCTTCAGAATGATGTTTTGCATTCTGTGTTGAGTTGGTAACAATGCTGTGTTCGGTACTTGAGTTCAAAAGTTTTGACTGAAATGATTATTTTTTTTACAGTTTTAAAGGACTTTGAAATGTTGAAAAATTCTAAACAATATCAAGGCGTTTTACCTCTCATATTTGAGTGGGATACTTGTGTTATCATACGAATACATTTCAATTAATTAATATCTAAACTACAATGAAATTTCAATGGCAGTTTGTTGAAGTGTAATAATGCAGTCGGAAGAGCTAGAATTTCAGAAAAACTGGTATTTTTATGCGATAATATTTTAACTTTGTGGCAGCTTCATTGTGAAACACTTAACATTTCTGAGCATTTTCCCACTTATATTTCATTCTATCATTATTTTTGAACAAACATTAGCTTAATCTAAGAATACTCAACGCTTATATTAACTATAAACAAAATACAGCCATAAGCACTTGTTTGAATAAATAAGTTTTTAAATGAACAATAAATTTTGTGCTATGCTATAAAAGTCAAAGAAATTAGGTTTTTTATTGGTTATATTGTAGAACAGCTGAAAGAAATATTTCTACATAACTTTATTATATTGTATATTAATCGGCAATTGATCGTTTAAGGTTTGGTATTAATTATCAAATAACTCATATCAATGTAAATATTTCAATTATCAATGAACAATAAAAGTGAAACGTCACTCCATACAACTGATAGTACGCCTAGCTGCCTCTATCTTTACGAAAATTGTACCCTACAATTCTTTTTGCATGAGAAAATAATAAGTAACACTAGCCTGCGATGATTTTTTGAACTGAGTTCGACTAATTTTTATATATTTTGTATGCTTAATTTCGAAAAAAAAAGTGAAAACATTTCCTCGTGTCTCAGTTTTTCGGAAATGAACAGAACCAAATCTAACTTAAACGATAGATTTTTCACAGCCAATTTTCGGCCTTTTTTTGGGATTTTTCTTCTATTTTTTTCTTATTGTAATATACATTTGGCTCACATACAAGGGCACAAAAATTTTCTGGAGTAACTTTGGTTTGGTTTGAATTGTCTTCGCACTAGAGCTACACGAGGGCTATTGGCGACGCGCGTCGTATTTTAGAGCCACAGTCAAGCGACGAGCCGACACCTGAATAGGCACCCAACGCAACCGTTAAGGGTGACATCGTACGCAGCGTTAGGATTTTGAAGGATATTTAACGTGCGCTCCCTTACACGGGGCATTATTATTCGTCGGACATTTTTGGCAGCACGGGACGTTTATAGATTGGCAGTTATTTTGGACCCAAACCTGGGACTTTTCGCATGCTAGGCAAGTGCCTAACCGACTGGGCTCCCCAGCCCCTGGAGTAACTTTGCACAACCCATTGTTACAGCGTTGTATTGTAATCGTTTTTTGTTTGTTTTTGTTTTGAGAAATGAGAAATAATTTTATATTTGCTCTGTAATTAACCCTCTAATGCATGATTTTGTGTTTTCATCCCAAAAAAATATAAATCTATCTTTAATACTCATACATTATGGAAAAATACTGAAAAAAATTTAACTGCATTAGAATTTAAATAATTTCAAGTTTTAAAATGTTTTCCTTGTGAAAAAAACCAACTATAAAATTCCAATTTTGATAATAATGACTAGAAAACTACTAAATACTAGATTTCAAAATAACCCTTTTTAACTATAACAATTTATTTGTATTTAGTAGTAATATTATTAGACTTTGAATACTGCCAAAAACGTAATTTCACAACAGTTAATAACCTCGCTCTTAAATTTTGAATACCTTTTACTACTGTCATCTATGAGGATTATTAGTAACTAAAACTTCAAAATGCAATGTAAAAGATGAAAAAACACAAATATGTCGAGAGGGAGCTCTAATTTAATAGAATAAAGTGGATTATGTAACTTGTTGCCAAACGGCATATACAATTGAGGGTTAAACAATATTGGAATTTGGATATTATACCTTCATCGGAAATTTTAGTGAAACGGCACTCCATACAGCTGGTAATACGCCTAGATGCCTCTATCTTTATGATAATTACACCCATACATTCTTTTTGCATGAGAAAATTATAAATAACAATAGCCTGTGATGATTTCATGAACTGAACTCTGACGACTAATTTTTATATATTTTGTACGTTTAATTCGAAAAAAAAAATAGTTAAAGCATTGCCATCATGTCTCAGTTTTTCGGAAATAAACAGAAAAAAATTAACTTGAACAGTAGATTTTTCACAGTGAACTTTAGGCCTTTTTTGTGTTTTTTCAATTTGATATTTTTTTATAATTGTAATATATGTTTGCCTCACATCCTAGCTTCCAAAAAGTTTTGTGGAGTAATTTTGCACAACCCATTGTTACAGTGTTGTATTGTAATCATTTTTTTCCTTCTGAGAAATAAGAAATAATTTTATATTTTCTCTGTAAATGAATGATTATTCAACTGGTTTTTTTTTTGTTATAATTTTTTAATCATATAGAGACAATAAAACTGGTTTTTTTTTCAATCTTTCCCATGTATGAGTTCACATTCAATATATCGTCACTTAAGTTCCCACATGTGCTATCTTAATGAATTCCAAGGGAGATAGCACATGGGGCAACCAAAGTGACGATATTATTCCTGATTTTTAACCAGATAGTAGTAAAACATATGTCCACGTTCTCACTTTCGACAACATGGACGCACATCTCCCCATCCTTACAGGGATACTAAATCCCAGGGAGACAGGATCCAAAACCTTTCTCCCGGAAAAAGAATCAAGTCTCCGTACTCTCCCCAATTAACCGGGATTTAAACCGTGGAATCTTTTCACTTGAGCAAGATTTAAGCTGATTGGCGCAGATTTCGCCACAGTCCCCTCGTTGCTTAATTGGCAAATGCTCGATGCCGTGGCTTGAATTGGCTCAGTATGTGCATAACTTGGTGCTGGGGTGAAAGGGGTTTAGTCAAAAGGTGTTTGGGTTTTCGGTTAAATATGTTTAACAGTTTGGATGCCACTGACTTCTTAAGGAGTCGCGCGGTTCCGATTCACCGATAACAGCACATTCTTATGAAATTCATAGTACCATTTCACCAACCGTTCTTATGAGTTCAAGTTCGTTTGCAAACTTTATAAGCATGATGGTCTAGTCTTTACACAAACTACACGATCTAGCTCTTTCACCTATCCTTTTGTGTAATATTTAATTGGCCCCTAGTAATGCGGGTCTCTGACCAAGAACACAAGCCTAAACATATTTATGTCCTACCAACCAACCGCCTAGTAATCCCAGATGTGACTGATGAATTTCCATACATATATTTTAATGCTCTTGCAGTTTTTGTGTTATTGCGAAGTGTATAATCTTTCGCCCGGAACACTTCTTCGTATTTTTAGGACGTCGTGTAGCTTTAGTTAGCGTTGTTAATTCAACCTAACCTTGCACTTTTACGACATCGGACTAAGATTTGTACTTGTTCGAAAATGAAGAATAGTTAGTTCATTTCCTTTGTAGCGAACAGGTTTTAAAAAACAGGATGTTCTTCTGCTCTATCGATGATATAGTGGCAGCGAATGTGTTAAGAGGGATCGTGAGTCCCATAGGGTTAATGCATTAGTTTTGGAATCACAACTTCTGCATAAGTATTGCTTTGTCAGCCCTTTTTCCCCAGGTATGGGAATCAACATAACATAAAAATAAAACAAATTCTAAGAGAAAATGTTATCTAGTTATTCAATTATATATTTTTGCGGTTTTAAAATGCTCCGAATGCCCAGCAGATGGCGACCTAATTTTAGAACTTTATAAATTAATAATTAAATAACCGGATGTCATTTTTCTTCTCAATTTTTTTAATTGATGCTGTGATGACTCCCATACTTGGTGTAAGTGGAATAACATGCCATAGTAATTTTTTGCAAAAGTTGTGATTTCAAAACTAATGCATTAGATCTATGGGACTGACAGTCTCTCTTAAGAAAAATACCTAATGTGTTCAGTTGGAGTAATTATAACTAGAATTATCTTTGGGGCTGAGGAACCTAGTCGGTGAGGACATTCGAATTGCATGCGAAAGGTCCCAGGTTCTGGACTGGGCATCGCCACAATATCTGCTGACCTATAAAAGGCCGAACAGCCAAAAAAAAAGCCCGACGAATAATACCTTGTCTATGGGAGTGAACTTTAAATATACTCCAAAGTCTCGCTGTCGCTCCTAAAAGTTGAGTTGGGTGCCTGCTTAATCGTATACTTACCAGTAAGTAGTATCTTCTTCCAGTGTCACCTCGTCACTTAAATGGGGTTTTAAATTACAAGTCCTTCCCCAATAGAACTCTATAGTGCGACGGAAATCTTTGCCCAGTGCAATTTTTGTATGCTTATTAAGAACGATATAAATCTTAATCGCTTTAAACGTACTTAACTTAAAATACGTACACTTTGAAATACGTGCTCATTAAATCTGTGTAGTTCAGAAGGGACTAATGTAAGATGCATTTAAATTTCTGTTGAGTGCCAGCTCACATTCCTGAACTTTGTCACTGTCTGTGATTTTAAATTACGATACATAATTCAATGGTCTTTTTTGGTACTGCCCAGATTAAAATCAAGCATATAGTTTCTGTTTTGTTGTTTTACTTTTTTTTATGCACATAACTACTTTTACTAAGTGTCTTTTAACCCTTTCAGTCCCAAAAATTTACTACACTACAGAAACATCTGATATTCACAAAATAAGCTTATTTTAGGTCAAATATACGAATTTCATAAGAAAAAAAATTCATTTAAATTTTTTATATGGTTTTTGAAACAATGCCAAAATTTTTTAACTGTGGAAAACAACAAAATAAAATTATATATATATTACCTAAAAACACTTCGAGTTATATATTTTAAGGTATCTGACCATATTATTAAAAAAAATTAGTAATTATTTTAACCGAAATAGTTTAAATTGTGTTTTAAATATGTGGAACTGAAGTGAACTTATCAAAAATCAGGAGAAACGCTTGTTGACGATTTTCTAAATAAAAAAAATAGTAGTTCTGACTTCTATTGAGATTAATGTAAAATATTGTCTGATAGAACAAAGTGTGAAGAATCGAATGATGTGTGTTTGGATGTCATAACGGGACATAAAAATTTTGAAAAAAATATTGAAAGCGATGATGCCAAATGGCATCACTGGGACTGAAAGGGTTAAAGACGATAAGATTATTTTTACTTTCACTTACCTAATATGAAATTTATGGTAATGAGAGTATCGCGATGGGACTGAAAATCCGAAATGGAGATGGTTTTTTTACATGTTTTGGAAGGTGCTGATTTTTAAAACTGTGGTTTTCGAGCCTTAGTCCATCTGTCTGAAATCACTCTACAGCGTGAGCAAAAATAGATACGGACTTTAAATTTGGTACAAAAGTTCCTAAGTTCCATGTACATGCTAATCGTCATAATAAGGTTTTGGAAAAAAATTGCGCATTTCCAAATTAGTTGCTATAGAACTTTTTAGATTTTAAAGTTACTGAAATAAGCTTGTATGAGGGGTACATAATTTCCTTTAAATGAATTGATTGAGTGATAATTGATAATAACAGTGTTACACACCTCTAGTTTCAACTGAATGCGTGACTTAATTCATTTTACCTAACTTGTAAAGATATGCCATTGCAGGTTTCGTGGGAAAGATTTCGATATTTAGTGAGACAATCACAACAATGATGTAAAAGATGCATTTTTAACATCTTAAAATCCCCCTTCGATATTTTCAAGTTTTGTGATAACTAAGCTATTTTTGACTACTTACAACAGCTTATTTCTACGAAAGCTACGTGAAATTTCATTGATGCAAGTGCAGTAATTTAACACTATTTTAATTGGCTCCTCTTTTCTACATAAAATAGGTTTAGCAAAATATATATCGTAAATTGAAATTGGTGGCTAAAAATTTGTCTAGTAAGTAAAATGTTAAGACTTTAGAAACAGCATGTGACTTTTCCTCAACCTAGCATTAACTTAAAATTATTAATTACGCTTTACAATGCTTTTATAATTACCTATTTGTTGAATGCTGTGCAGTTAAACTTCTTAAACATTAATTTGAAATTTTCAAGAAATTGTAGGCATCAAATTTTGGTTTTAAAATAGCATCTAGCATTTCTTATTCATAAAGCTTCAATTGAAGATTACCATTCTTAAGTATTTATCAATAAGGCAACTTTAGGATGCTTTACACAACAAAGAGTGTTTTCTCTTTCGTACTTCATGTTCTTTTTTGTACCTCAAACTTCAGAAGTTTTCTTTTTCTCTTTATAAAAAAACTAAATCTATCTGAACCAATTTAAAATTGCATTAATACTTAAAAATACCTTTTAAATAATTTATTTTCATGACAAATTAGAACTTATGTTGAGTTTAGCCTGACCGGATTAGTTTCAGTGACTAATTTCTCAACTATATGAAATCATCATTTAATTTTCATAAATTAGTTTTTGTTTACGTTTTTTTTTAACTATGAAAAAATTAAACTGAGAGTATTGCCAATCTTTAGCTTGATGTTGAATAACAAACTGTATTGCGATAAACAGTACGTCAAGTAATTAAAAGCTTTGTAAGAATTGTTTTATTAAGTACGTCATTTCAACTTAAATGTAGATGCCATACAATTAATATTTTGTTTTTTTTTGCATCCAAGTTTCGGACATGCGGTAATTTTTTTAACTTCTTGAGGTGTCCTGTGTCACACAAGTGTATTTAGCTTCCCGTATCACCAATGTTTTAACAATACTTTAAAATTAATGATTAAAATGTATCGATGTGAAAACAAAAGTAGCTAAACATATGACATCAAAACGCTGTTTTTTCGTCAACTGAGATATTTTTTTAGATGATCAAACGACACCTCGATATGACTCTGCTGTTTCTGGTGTCATATCATTTCAAAGAACTACAATATATGAAACCGCGATCTTTTTTTTTCCTACCTCTTTTTATCCTCTTTCTTTACAATGAGTCTTAGTATCACGCGGCGTTATTCCAAGAAAAACTCCGAAAGAAGAACGAAAGGAAAACCGAGGATGGAGAAGTTTTGGTTTAATGTTTGCCACGTGTGTATTATTTCAATATCGCCAAATTATTGGGGAATGTATTATTTAAAATGAAGACGTTCTTAAGTATTATTATTGTTATAAAACGATTGACACCAGTATATCCAACTTTGTATCTCAAATTCGTTTAAAGAAAGTTTGCATCACCATTAAAGTAAGAAATTCGCTCAAATTTACAATTGATTAAACCTACAAAAGATATTTATTGGATAAATATTCCCATCGGTGATGTGAAACGTATATGTTATTTCAACTTTAAAGTGGTTAGATGTACTTATATACTCTAATTAAATACTCTATATACTTCATACTCTATACTTATATGCTCTAAAAAAAATTCAATAACTTCAAAACTTACACTCTTAAAACAAACGAGTGAAATCCACAGAAGGATAAGTGCATTTTCGACACCGCAGGAGCGAGAATTAAGGTAGGCGAATACCCAAAATTCAAAAATTTTTACTATTGGCTTAATCTTTTCCAAATTTGGCATAGTGATTTCAAATATAGCAGACAATGCTTTTGGGGCAATTTTTTTATTTAAATATAATTGATTTATTTTAAACGGTGTTTTTCAACTAAAAAAAGGGGGTTGCGCCAACACTTCTAGGATAAAAAGTTTTACATTAATTTACCTAAAATTTTTTACCGATGCTATTTCAATATATATCTGTGCCATGAACCTCTAACATCTCATGTAAGCATAGTAGTTTTTTTTAAATGTCCAAGTGTAAAATAATCGAAAAAAATCCTTTTTTTTGTGGTAAATTTATAACATTTTTCTCAATAACTTATTTTCTTGTAATTTGTATGTAACTCTAGAGGGTCATTGCATGCATCAGCTCAAAACGACGAATTTAACACATAATTAATGTTCATAGGATGAAAATTCAATGTGTTAGGCTTGTTAGCGTAAACCTCTTTTTTTAATAGAAAAACACCGTTTAAAATAAATAAATTATATTTAAATTTTAAAAAATGCCTAAATAGTATTATTCATTATATTTTAAATCACTATACCAAATTTGGAAAAGATTAAAGTAATAGTAAAAATTTTAGAATTTTGTGGAATTTTGGGTATTCGCCTACCTTAACTCAGACCGATTTAAAATCGCTCGTTTGTTTTAAAAGTGTAAAATGTTCTAAGGCAGCTACTAATTGTGCAGCGCAATTTTCTTTAAAAAAAACCTAATTAAAATGTACAGGTACTAGGAACTCGTGCATCAAATTTAAAGACCATTGGTCTCTTAGTTCGAAAGTGGAGGGGTTTCAGACACAGTCAGACAAACGGACCTAGTTTCAAAATTCAATTTTTTAAAATAGGTCCCCTCTGAAACGTGTAGAGAAAAATTTTAAATTTTAGATTTTCAATCTTATTGCAATATTTTCATTAACTTTTATGTCAAATTAGATAATTAAAAGCACGAAATATTTTTCAACTCAAGTAACTGTAAAAATGATACAGTATACGTCGTACTCTTGGAACTAGACACTGATTATAAACATAAATGTAGCCAAAAGACAGATTTTTCGCCAAAAAATGAGACCTCTATTCACTACATCCTAATCATTAAGGTTAGGTTTGAATTATCGTCGCACTAGAGCTACACGAGGGCTATTGGCGACGGGCGTCGTATTTTAGAACCACAGTCAGGTGACGAGCCAACACCTGAATAGGCACCCAACGCAACCGTTAAGGGCGACATCGTGCGCAGCGTTAAGACTTTGAAGGACGTCGGAAATTTTTGGCTTCACGGGCCGTTTATAGGTCGGCAGCTATTTTGGCGATGCCCGGACCCGAACCTGGGACCTTCCGCATGCTAAGCGAGTGCTTAACCGACTCGGCTCCCCAGCCCCCCCTAATCATTAAGATGTCGCTAGATATTTGAGCTCTGATGTTCAACAGACACTAATAGGACTTGTTGTGAGACTTAAACAGTTTTACGTTTTTGGAAGACTATTTGTCTAACATGACATAATGATTTAAAAACTATGGAGTCGTACATATTTTTCCTAGTTATTTGATATCAATATTTTAACTATTTTTAAATCCCCGAGAACGGCGGCTTTATCTACGATGACCATTTTTTTTTAATTGAAAGGTAAATATAGATCCAAGATTTTGATTTTTAAAATTTTTTTTATTTTGCGAATTATTTAAAATAAAAGAAAAACATCAGAAAGGGACATTTAAATTTTAAAAAAAATCTGTAGACAATTTATTAAAAGCATCATAAGGGTTTTAAGTTTGAGAAGTAAAACAAATAAATTTAGATTTAAAACTAAAGTTATTTGAATGTGGTTTTTTTACTTCCCTTCAATATAATTAACATATTTTTAGTGATTTGAATTATAACTTGACATTATCTTTTTGATATTTGTACTTATTTTTCTGAAATATATAATAAAGTGCATAACTACAGTTGTTAATCAACTACAGTAAAGTTTACGGATTGAAGTTGCTTGGGTTAAAATTTTCAACCTATGCTAAAGTTTTTTTTGTTCACAAATTATCTATTTTATTGAAAATTATAAAAAATTCAATAGGTTTAAACTGCTGTCGCTTTATATTATTATATATTTTTTTTCAGAAATATAAATAAAATTTTAGACGATGTTACAACAAAAATGCACTTCATTTATTTTTCTAATTATTTTATATAAATAAACCCAATAAAAACTTCCGATTTTTTTTATCTTATATTTGTTTTCATTATTATTATTGTAGACAGGTTTTTTTTGTCAATCAGACATCATATTCAGTAATTATATGACCTTTGAACATTTTCTATAGCTGGACCTACTTCATAGAGCTTTAGTTGGTTAAGTCAATTAAACCAAACCTTCATGTGAGCAATATTTAAAAAAGTGCAGTTTTAATCACACAATTTATTTTACTTACAGCTCACAAAAAGCAGTTTACAACATTCAACACTGAAACATACATTCGCGTTAAAAAAAATAAAGCACATTGTTTGCAAATGGTAACTCAATATTCGAATGCCCTCGTAATTTATAATATTTATAAAAAATGTTTTATAAGCCATGTATTACATAGTGTAATGAATATGCAAATAAAACGGCTTCAAAATGTATTCGTAAGCAAGAAGTTTAATTTACATTTTTTTTGTCTTCGCCATTTTAGCTATATAGATTTTTTTTAAATCCTAGATATATAGTAATAGATTTTAGAGATTATTAAAACTATTACCAAGCTAATAAGTGCAAAACAAATCATTTAAGATAACTTTGGAGCAAAATAAATAAATGCAAATCATTGCTTATTTTGATCATAAAGTTACATCAGACTTTCATGGGTTAAAATATGTTTTATTAATATTGAACCACTAATGTTTCTGTTTTTTGTTTGCATTTTATTTTTTTCTTTATCTTGAAAAGGATCGTGTATGAATATATGATTAAAGGTCATACAAAAAGAAAAATAAACTACAACACTTATATATCAATGTACATTTTAATTTCAATTTATACAGAATCTAGTTCTTCCGTTGAAAATCAAGGAAAGTTCTTCACATCAAATGTATAAAGTTGTTGCCAACATAAACAACACGTGTGTGATAGGAAATGTTTCAATATAAGGACAAGGAACAATTGACAACACCCAAAACGTACACCGAATCTTCATCATATTAACCATTGTCTTTGTAAATCCAGTCTCTTTACAGTTCGTCTATTGCACATTTTCTGACATTTTCTGCTGTCATGAAGATATTTCAAACAGGAAAGTCAAGTCGAAATGTCGTTTTTAAACTCTGTCCAGTTTAAGTACACATGTCGGAGACACCGAATAGTTAATGTAACTCTTGTTGTTACAGTTTTCTTACAAGTAGCAAAAAAAAAACTTTAACTGGAAACTTCTTAAACATTTTATAAGAATGTAGTTTTAGCAAATAATTCTTGAGTAAATCATTCTTTTTGTGGGCTTAGATTTTCTTTCTGAATTGCAAACTGTGGTTGAAGTTTTTTAAAACATATTTTATGAAGCATTAATTACATAATTTCGAAAAATAGGCCATTGGAAATATTGACTGGGCTTTTATGATATTGTTCTACGAAATTTCAAACTCAATATCGAGTCGAAGTGAAAGCTACACTTTTGAAATATATGTGGCAATATTTACAATTATGTAGTTCGAAGAATGTTTTCTTAGGTAACAAATTCATGTTATCTGTGAAAACATAAAAACGTTTTTTGTCTTTTATTAATTAGTAGATAATGCTAAATTTATCGTCGACGGCATTTCCTATGCATTTCGGTATATTCAAACAATGCTAACAATCCGATGTTAATGTGTCCATTTTTAAAATAAAATATCATTGTTTTGTTTACAAAATTAATTAAATTACCGAAAATATTTAAGTAAATGTAAGAAACGAAGTTTTAGAATATAATTGTTATTATCCTTTAATTGCATATGACCTTACATAAGACCCTTTAATTGAATATCTATGCTATTCTGTACCATGAATGTTAAAGCTTTTATACTGAAAAATAAAAGCATATTATGTACTAATTTTCAATAAATCAATGTCAGCAATAACGAAAACAATCCAAATTTGGAGATAGCAATATGATTTGA
This sequence comes from Hylyphantes graminicola, assembly GCA_023701765.1. NCBI lineage: Eukaryota > Metazoa > Arthropoda > Arachnida > Araneae > Linyphiidae > Hylyphantes > Hylyphantes graminicola. The sequence goes on from CM043121.1 coordinate 49,760,269, forward strand.
ACTATGAAAGTATGACTAAAAAAATTGCAAGTAAGCCAAATCATCTTTCTTCACAAACTGATCCCATTATCAAAAAAGGGATCATCTTAAAATCACTATATAGAAATCGGGTCTATCCCCGAATTGTCATGAGGCATCAGTGAACTATTTTCAAGTGAAAAACAAATAGATTTTTTTAAAAGGAAGATAACTGAGGGTTAAAATTTAAAAAAAAAATTGCTACCGCAAAATAACCAGAAAAATACGACGCTTTCTTATTCAAGTTTAAAGTTTTTGAGCCAAATGAATTGATTCGCTTTTTAAAGAATTAAGATTAATATATTAAGACAAAAACTTGCCTTTGAGTTTTTAATAAGGGCTACATTTGTTATTTATCAATAAAGTTCAGAACGTAGCGTGTGGGTGAAAGAAATTCCTGTAAACGGTCTCTTCGGCTAAGTTTGTTTCACCGTCGGGAGATGCATTAATGTTAATGTTACAAACCACTTAAGAAACCCGTCTACTTTAACGATAGTCATTAAATTTAAACTGATTTTATCACTTCACTATACCCACCCTAGTTATAAGGTACATTCATCTTTTTATTTACCTTCAAAACCAAATTAAACCACAACCCTAATAGCACGCAATTTAGAATGGCAACGATTCGAGTGACTTTCTTTACCATGTTCACGCTGTTTCATAGAGCAGATATCCAGAGGTGTAGGCCAACGATATTGTGTACAACTATTGTGTCTAGTCCCTACAATTACAATGTAATCGTGCTTTTCCACCTCCCCGTCTGGTTTTCCAGGACAGATTCAGGGGCGATCTTTTCTTTTTCTCCCTACACCCTACTTGAATTTGGAGAGGAGTTCCTATTCACCTCACAACAGAGACTCAAACAAGCTAGGTTTAGAACAGCGACGCTCACGTCCTTTCTAGAAAACCACACGATGCGATGGGGGAAGCCAAGCTTGCGTTGCAATCACAAGGACTGTAGAAAAAGTTTTTAAACCCTCAAAAGAATTAATTCACTGACAAAAACTTCTAAAACAACTCCTGGAACGAAGGCAGCGGCGGTAAAGATTCTAAAGAGCCTCAAGCAAGCTGGGTTTAGAACAGTGACTTTCACGTCGTTTCTAGAAAACCATACGATGTGGTGAGGGAATCCAAGCTTGCGTTGTAATCACAAGGACTAATAGCTCAAGTTTTTAAACCCTAAAAAGAATCCATTCACTGACAACAACTTCTAAAACAACTCCTGGAACGAAGTCAGGGGCGGTAAGGACTCTGCCCCGCCTTGCGGTCTGGGCATACCGGCCAGGGCTTCGTAGTCGGCGGCGCCCTGGGTCGGCTGCTGGGGGCTGTGCTCTGAGAACGAGGAGGTGGCCCCCGGGCTGTGGGGGTTCTGCGAATGGGGGGTCGGCTGTGAGTTCTGACCGCCCCCTGCTTGCGGATGGTCCACCCCTCGAAGGTTGTTCCTGCGCCACTTGGCACGGGCGTTCTGAAACCACACCTGAGGACAGAAAAGAGGATGTGTGAGCAATACCACCTGGATTAGAAGGCCAGATAAATAAGCTGGCTTACGTCATATTAGTGGACCGATTATGTAGTTTTTACAATGATCGTTCGTAATTGGATATCGTACTATCTTTAAGATAATTGGAACCTAGCTATCACTGGTAAACGCCGTAAAATCGATCGTCTGATGTGACTTTATACTGCTTAGTTCTTCGAACTTCTAAGTGGTATTCATATGAGTTGCCTATTTCCGAAATATCCTAATTGCCTGACAATGATACTACTCGTTTGGCGATTGACATGCCTTAACAGACCATTATTGCTTGTGGCAATAATACCACAAGCAATAATGGTCTTAAATAAAATAATAAATGGTGCACCAAACCACGACAGACTCAACTAATAATACCAGAGAACTCTCTGTGACGTCCCACTGTACGTCCAACTCGGGTTGTCGGCTGTTCTGAAAGAGATGAACGAATCTTGTTCTGAACCTGAACAGTATAGATGGCCCTGAACGAATATGTTTCGTGATTTTTTTCCCCAATACCCGACAATCCGAACCAGACGGATAGCGTGACGTTACGAGCACCTTTTGCGAATTAAAATTTTAGTAGGCCATGACTAAACACAGTCACTAATGGGCTATAAGTTGGCGAGGTGCTTACCCATGGACCTAGAAGTCTGCTAGAGATAACTCCGCAGTAGGACTGTCTATCACCATTGGTCACCGAGTTTGGCTTGCATAAGCAGACCATTACTGCTTGTAGTAATATTTCTACTCGTGTTTCGAAATTGATGACTCGTGTGTTGAAATAACTTATACAATGAGACGTATCTTCGTAAAAAGAGTCAATGTCTTATGCAATTTGAAGTGGACTACACAGTATATTGGTATAGGTACAATGACTACAAGGTTAATTCGATTTCATTCTTTATATTTTTTTACATCTTAAAACCGGTTTCTTAAAGATCAATATTTGTTTTAACTTCCGATTCTGAATGTGCAAACCATGTTACTGAAGCATAACAAAAGATAACACATACCTGAAGCACCCTTTTTGACAGTCCCGTCTTCTGTGCCAGTTGCTTCAGGTCTTTGGCGTCCGGATTCTGGTTGATCGCAAAGTAGGATTTCATCGTCCGTAACTGATGGTGCTTGAAGGAGGTGCGCATCCGCTTCGTCCGCTGCTGGCCCCCTCCCGCTGCACCCCCTCCTTGGTGGGGGTGGTGGCCCCCTCCAGAGTCCAGCGAGGACAGGTGGAGATTGCAGCCGTCCGCCGACTCCAGCACTGTGGGAAGATATATGCATTATTACAAAGTGCATCTCAAAAGAAGGAGGTTGAACTTGACCCTTTCAGTCCCAGTGACGCCATTTGGCATCAACATTTTTGTGATAATAGTTTCAAAAAATAATAGGGCTGACATCTATTCTGATCATTGAAAAATATATTCTAATATAAGAAAGTTTGAAGAATCGAATGGTGTGTTTTTTTATATCATAAATGGAATACGATCAGAAAAAACTTCTAAAAAGTTGATGCCAAATACACAATTCGATACCAGTCTTTGGTGATAATACATATATGTATTGATGCCTCAATTCCAGTAGAAACGATACTCAAGCTTTTTGTTAGCTTAGATTATGTTACCTTAAACTTCAGTAAAGAAAGAAAATTATTACTAAGAGAGATATACGAGAAGAAATAAGAACTGTTATTGGTCCACTAATGTAACGACATTAAATTAGATGGCATCATTATGCACTGATGCCTCAATTCCTATAAGAGTGGTACTCTATCCTTGTTTTAGTCTATGTGGTGTTTCCTTAACACCCCAGTAGCATCGAATATTGGCCCAATATTGGTATGACGTTGGAAAATATTGGTTATCTTGGGCAAATATAGCAAGTTTTACAACATTCAGCCAATATTGGCCCAATATACAAAAAAAATATTTCGAAAGTTAAAATTTGCCAAGATAGGACCAATATTGGGGATATATTGGTTGGCATATACCTAGGGGGCGCTAGCGTTTGACATATTTTTCCTTGATGAGATTAAGAAGAAAAAGAAGAACAGCCAAACGGCCCTTCGTTGGCCGAGAGGTGCCGAGCCTCACAACGAGAAGGTTCTTGGTTCTGTCCTTGTCCTAGCCATACTATAGACGTATTCGTGCTGGTAGAAAAATTCCTCTAAAATTCACCGGGGTGCCCGAGTACACTGCGATATACGTGCTCGTTAAATCTGTGGAGTCGAAAGTCCCGACGGCGTTAACGTACGATGTCGCTCGATGCATAGAATTCGAATTTGTTAAGTAGGAGGTTAATTTTTGAAATTGACCCCTAACCCCAAGGGGTCTCACACCAAAAATAATGGGATACGTGTTCGCCGATTTTTCCATCTACCCAACCGTTCCGAAAAAAGTCGTCGGATAATATTGGTCCTATAATGGCAGTCAATATTGATTATTATGTTGTTGGATAATATTGGTCCTATAATGGCCAATATTGGCAAAATGTTTCCTCCCAATGCTGGGCCAATAAGGGTTAGCATATTGGCTCCACATTGTAACCAATATTGGGCCCATATTCGATGCTACTGGGGCACATTCGCTAGGCAGTAATTTTGTTTCCGCGTAATATGTGATAGGAATATCCTTATGGAATCCTTAGTGAAAGGGTTAGACCGAAGCAGAGCGACTAGAGAGTCTACAGAAAAGTGAGTCTTACTGAGAGTCTGCGAGAGCAGTCCCTCCCTGGCCACGGGGTCCTGGGTCTTCCTCTTTCGGGGCCTGCCCTTCCTCACGGTCCCAGTGACACCGGGGAAGGGCGCGAAGGGGGCGTCCACCGGGTGGGGGTGGGGCGGAAGAAGCGTCATGCCACCGGGATACCTGGAAATGAATACGATGTATTTGTTTACAGGCCTATTTTTTTGCATTATTTAATGTATTGTTTGAAAAGCAGTTTTAGGCAGTCAAAATCATTAGGCTTCTCCTGAACACCTTTTAAAATGCGTGGGTTTTCTCTAGAGATGACCTATATTGCAATACTGTTCTAGTCTTCGACTACCTAATAGTCAATGACCTCGTAAATCTTGTCTGACTTCTTTATACGAAAAGGATAAGTAACAATAACGCAGTTAAAAACTACATCCAGACAAAGATGATAATACGGACTGTCTAAATTAATTTTGAGTACCCAAAATTGAGAAGTCTAGTTATGATATAAATCTAAAAAATGACCTTACCCTGTAAAAAAAAACCTGTTAATTTTATATAAAAAAACAGTATTTTTCTGTAAGTATGTTAATTTCTTTAAGACACTGCCGAGGAGGTATTGTGCTACCTTTACCCATAAGTGTTCGAAATTAACGGTTGCTAGTTGCAAAATACTACAGATATGGTAGTACTGCGCCCTGCAGTACTACCAGATCTTTCAATTTTGAATAAATCAACGACATAAATAAATACGAAACAACGAATAAAATTATGAACAAAATAAATTTTGTCGCAGTTATAGCTACTTATTCCCCCAAATCATCAATGTTTTTTAATCATGTTTTCCAACGATCAACCCAAAAATAAGCAGGAAATTACTAACCTTAACTTGTCCTAAAATTTTCAAACTATTGTTGTGACCGTAAATTGCAAAAATTCGGCAGTCCTTAAATCACTGGAGTCTGCAACGATCCGTATATAGCGAAACTTTGAACTCCTCAAAATCTCAAAATTTTGGCCATTATAAAATCCCCAAATTGTCGCAATTCTCAAATTAAGAAAACCGGCCTTTTAAAAAAAACTCAGACGCTATCATAATTTCCAGAAACTCTGACTTTTGTAAATTCTCAAATTTTAGCACTCAGCTTATCTTAAAATTGTGAAACTCGGGTGATTATATAATAGCAAAGCACTAGTAATTCTATAAGCATGCAACTCAGGCAACCTTAATTGCCCAGTTAAGCAGTGCAATTTTTTTAATCAATTTTTTTTTTCTATGTTCCTAGGTAATGTGCGCTTGTGCTTAGTTCTTTTTCTTTTATTTCCAATGCAGTTGGCGAGAATGAACACAATTCTATCGCCAGAGGTGGATACAGAGAACAAGAAAGATAGAACATATGTACATACACTCTTAAAACAAAAGAGTGAAATCCACTCCAGTTGGAGAAGTTTTTCGACACTTTAAAGGATTGAATATTAACTTAGACTGAGTTAAAATCACACTAGTTTGGAGTGATCCTGTCGGAGGCTCAACACACAAAGAATCCACTCCTTCCGGGTAAGTGCATTTTCCAAACTGGAGGAGTGAAATTAACTCAGACCGAGTTAAAATCGCTCGTTCGTTTTAAGAGTGTATATACAAGTCAGGGCGCGAGCCAGAAGAGCAGCTCTTTAGCCTCCCAATACCGGGAATAGATGTACTCCTCCTTCAGCGCAGGGCATATTTTTTTAAAAAAGTTAGTAGCCCAGATTTCTTCTAAATTTCTGTATTAAATTTCAAACACTGCTCTTACCTGGGCAGCAGGTGTGCTGGCAGCTGCTCGCTGTGGTGGGGCGGCGGCGGCTCCCCGTGGGTCATGAGCTCGTAGTGCGCCCTGCAGTACACCAGGTTGTCCCTGAGGCCGAAGTAGTCCCCCTGGGTGAGGGCGGTGTTGCACCAGGCGCACGTGAAGCAGTGCAGGTGGTAGACCAGGTCGCGAGCCCGCATCACCAGCTCGTTGGCGAAGATGCCACGCTGGCAGCGGGCGCATCGCTTCACGGCGAACAACCTGTGGACAGGACGACAGGGTTAGTCTTTGGTTTCTGAAGAGAGCGGTTGTTATCGACCTAACAATGGGGGACATTCGCGCCATAGTTTCGGACATTCACCAGAGCTTTAATTCCAAATCGCTGTATGAAAAAAAGCGGTTAGACAGGTTTGAGTAGTAGGAAAACAATAGCACGTGCTTCGATGATAACATTAGCACGTGCTTCCCGAGCTGATGCATAACAAACCACGTGACGTCACATGAATGTTCCCCATTGAAGAGCACAGGGGAAGAAACCTTGCTTGACTAGGAATCTTCCCGTAGTCAGGTCTGCTTGGCAGACATTATAACGACAAGAAACCGTTTTCTCCCTTGGATCTTTTCTTGCGTTGCTCGCAGGACAAACGTGGGATCGTGTCTCGCGTTAATCAGGTTTGCCGCGTGGGAAGATACAAGTGAAAATCCGGTTTCCTTGCACCAGTTGAAGTGAAGAGTCACTATTGTCGCCAAAGAGGCCTGATAACGGACAGATAACCTGTTGTTGAAGGTTTTTCTCAATGGAATTTTTAATTCTGGGCGTGGAATGAGTATAGAGTCGAATAATACTAGCAGGTTTTTTCATTCTAATTTAATCGGCAATATCATTCTATCTTCGAATGCGACTTGTTTCGAAGATCAAATATAAACGCTTTTAACATTATGTGTCATTCAATTTAGATATTAACTACACAATTATAACCTGTAGAAGTCAGACATCCACCCGAACGGGTACTCAACCCCTCTTGTGTCAACAAATGCTATATCACACTTCTGCCTTCTTAGCTATGGTTGGAGCCACACGACAACAACATTAACAACAAGAGACATACTGGAATACACATAACTTCGGTATAAGCAAAAACGTTCCCACCCATTTTCAAAGTTCGTATCCGGTTTTTATTACATTTTTCCTGAGACGTCAAACAACACGTCATATAGCCTGTGCGTCTCTTCTTTCAAAAAGACTCATTACGTTACAGAATATACTATTATCATATAGCAAGAGCGTTATAAGAACCATTTTTCTTATAACAGTGTGTTACTCACATCAAGGGTATATGTATTACTTGCTGTATCTTTCCAATTTCTAACGGATATCGAAATATGTGGACCTGTCTGGCTCCAGCAAAATGACGGTCAAAATTTTACGTAATTTAGCACCACGTTTAGAATTTCATTGCTAAATGATAGCGGTAAAGGTTTAATTAAGCGTTGATGAATCGTTAAAAGAAGTTTAAAAAATCAACGCCATGGAGAAGATTCCGAATAGTTGCATCCAGGTATCTGGCATTGGTCACGGTTTTCAATATTAAGCAGTCCATTTTCTATATATTACAGATCATTGTTTAGGACCAACGACCTAGAATATAACTGAATGAACTGCTAAATGATGAAAAAGACGCGATCAATGCCAGATAAAGATGGATGCCAAAATGTAACAGACGATAATTTTGTTCTACCAACTACTGAATAGCACTGTTTAAATCTTATATGATTTATGTATAAATTAAAAACTATTTTAGATTTCTTTTATTTACCTTTTTCTTAAATTACCAATTATAATCCCATTTGATTAAAGAAAATTCGATCAAATTGTTATACTTGAACTTTTGTTTTAGGTTTCCTGGAACGTCCATTTTGAGAATGTTATTCTTACATTCATAAATAGAACGGATGTCGGCACTTTTTCAACAGTGGTACCTGGGGTAAGTTTCAATTTTTATTTAATAACTTTTCTTTAACATTCAATAGAAATATTTCTGCAACGCATATGTTTTTCGAAAGTGCATTACTTTTCTCCTTACAAGATAAATTTATTGCTTGAATATTGGGCAATTCCATTTATGACGGAATGACATTATGAATTGTAGAATGGAAGTAAAACAATGACCACGAAACTATTTTCAAAGGAAAATTGGTTTTTACAGCTTATAGATTACTGTTAATGATTAAAAGATTATTTTAAAAAAGTTGAAATTTTTAAAAAAAGTATTTATTATTTCATTTTTGTCTAACTTCTTTTTGTGAAATGGAGTGACATTTTTGCAACCGCGACTGCATCCTGGTACTTAAAAATGGAAATTTCTGTGAATTAACAATTCATTTAGATTTTAAACTAATGCATATCTTAAATACGATAGATAATATATGTAAAATTGTAATTTAAAGAAACCTACCTGTAACATGGTTTAAGTTATTAATTTGACGCGGTGGAATGACTAGAAGTTTCATAGATTTTACATTAAATTAAAATTGTGTAAATTATTAAATTTAATTTTTTTATCATCTAGAATACTCATAAGATATTAAATATTACATTATTTACAGTTATTCATATGTGAAAATTTTTTCAAACACTTATCAAAGTCAATTTCCAAGTAGTTGAAATGCGGCTGAATTTGCAGAGAAAACAAATATTTTTTGTCCACAAGACATCATTCTTCTTTATCGGGAAATGTGAATACATTTCCTTTATCACCCTGCTTTCTTAAACCAAAATTTGAAAGCTTGGAATACATTTTTAAAACTAATTAGTAAATATTTTTTTTAAAAATACATTTCAAAAAGTTGACATTTTTATGGAATTGCCCTACTAACAATTGATTAAAATAGCATTAAAATATTAGGTTTCAGTCTATCAAATACTAAGTTTCAGTCCATCAAATATTTACTTTCCTGTCTATATTTATCAACATCCCTTGCAAAATTTATGAAAACCAAACTAGTACATAACTTTTCTTCCTACGACAAAAACGCCACATTTAACACCGCGTTTCTGTTTGTTTACTTCTCAGTGTTAAAACTACTACTGCGAGGAAACAACTTTTACAGATAAGGGACTGGTTTTGGTAAAGTAGCTGTTGCTCAACGCTTTATTTCCAAAATGACTACAAATTCCTACAACAGTATTATTTTTTAATGAAAACTAGGGATCGGTATATTTTATGGCTTTACGAATTACTGCGAAATTTTTAATTTTTTTAAGGTACACTAGATTTTTTAACTTTTCAAAATTGCCAAAATTGTTAATAGACTACTGTTAAGTAACTATGCTACTTTATTTTAAAGGTAGACTTACAAAAGAGTATATTAAAGACATAGGAACATATTTAATTTTTTATTTAAATTTAAATTCGTTAACTATTCTGAAAACATACCGTTAAAAGTAATTAATTGCAAATAAAATAAAAACAGTAAAAATATGAATATCTTAAGTGAATAACATAAGAAAGGTTTCAATAATGTGATAAGGCTGTAACCAATTTTGTTAAATGAAAATTGAATTTTTTTTAAAAAAAATTGATTCATCGTTCAAGTTAGCTAAGACATTTTTAAAATTTTCATTTGTGACTATTTGCTTCTATCGCTTTTATTACTAAAAATAGATGCTTGGAGTATTAAAACACAATTTAAATATTTTTAATTTGAAAATAAAATACGCAAAATATTAATGTAAAAATTAAAAGTATCAAAATACACAATTTTTATCAGATTTATCGCTTACAGTAGTTTTCTGTATAATGAATAAGGTAAAATTGCATTTAAAGTATTTTAAAAAAGTTAGTAGATAGTACCTTTTTTTTGAAAAAATAACGTCAAAGATTTTCCAAACATACGAATAAGTGTCAAAAACATCAAAACTTCAAATACATCACTGTCAATTGAATTACTTTTATTTTAATTGATGTGACGATAAATTATTCTGCCCAAAATAATTTTTATTTTATTTAAGTTATCCATTTGTGAATGAAAATGTGTTATATAAAAAACAGTATTAACGAAAAATCTAATTTAAAAACTGTTAGCAAAACGTCTCAACTTGAAGTGTATAAAAATACATAAATCTATAATTGGGTTTATTCTTAACATGCATATTTCATCACTTTGAAGCATTTAACAAGTTTTTATCTCTTAAAAAAGGCCATTCGTCAAAATGTTCAAAAGAAGTTCTCAAATCGAAACAATTTTAAACTGTCAAACGAACATCTAAGAAATTCCCGCTTCGAAATCCTAAAATTCAAAAATAAGATCCTTTTCATTACATAACTTGAATAAGTAATAAAAAAGTTTTTAATTATTGTAAGACTACTTATTTATCGCATCGTATAATAAGCATAAAAATAGCAATCTTAGTTAAAAACAACCTTATATACTTTATCCTATTCATTCGTTTGAATTTTAATTACCTTAATTCTGTAGTGTTTTCTTTTATGTGATAAAGATGAAAGAAAATATGCTGGTATTTTTGTCCACATCCAACGCGTCTTTTAACGTTTTAACACATCCAACCACGGTTTTTATTCATATTTTTTTTCTTTATCTAGCCACTTTTAAAACGCTCCCAACGTTCTTTTGAGTCATCTTGAAATTGAAAAAGAACGTTTTTGAGGAGATTCGAAATTTTTCCAGCAGGAAAAGGAGTGGAGTGCTATCCCAAATGAAAAAAAAAACGCACAAAGTTTTATGTAAAAGTTCTATACATGAACATAAACGCACGAAAACTGAATCAATATTCTTAAAAACCAGCCCCCAAAAATATCTGAAGCCTCCGTAGTTACCATGGTAATAGCACGTGCTTCAAAGTTATGCATATATATTTCCCACTCGTGGCTTCCCTTTTCGTAAGCCAATTGACACTGCCCCCCGTACTTTAAAAGTACTCGAGTTTTACCTCGGTTTTTAAAAAAAGGAGGTACAACTTTTGAAATAAATAAAAATTTACTTCAACTTGAAAATACGTTCGAGGAGGTTTAGCGTACGTAAACGTGGATTAGTTTTTCCCATGGCTAGCGCACTGCTAAACTTCTCATACAAGCTCTTGTTGGTGCTCTATTGATGGCTTCAGTGTAATAGTGGATTAAGTTTGTGATCAGATCATGGTGAATACACAGTTAAATATTTCGGATTCCATTGATTCCATTGATTTTTATGATACATAATTTATGATAAAGAAAACTTTATTTTAGCTTCCACACTATGGTTATAATGTGATACGTCAAAAAAAAATCAACGCATCGAAACTAGAAGTAATTAAAAAAAATTTGAAAAAATCGAATCATATATTTTTTTTAATTTATTTAAATTTTAAAATTTAAAGTATGGAGTCGTATAGTCGGTTTTGGAAATTATGTTAAATTGAAAAATTAAAAAAAAATTGTGTAAAAGTTTTAAACTCATGTAGTGAAAAATTTCAGCCTTGTATATCATTCAGAGGGTTAAAAAGCGTTATAAGGCTATTTTTAATCGACATTATTAATTAACATGAAATATAAATTAAAAGTAAATATATTTGTGTTTTATGGTATGGGTAAACACCACAACTTATTTCACTTTTCAACGAATGTTAGGCTGACGTATGCCTTTCTAGGGATGAAACGGGGGATGAATTTTGGAAAACTGGCACTCGAAATTCTGGGTTTCAAAAACTCTGGTTTTATACGGGAGGTTGATTCAGGCCGATATTTGAGTTTGCTTTTTGTTGGTTATTCGTTTGGATTTTGAAAGGTCATTTTTGTTTCGTTTTTAAAAGGGGTCTTTTAGAGTCTTGGAGTTGGCTAATTGCTGATTTTTGAAGTGATGTGTCATTTCAATGCGAAATTGAAACAGAAATTATAAACTAGAGCTTAAATTATCCTATTAAGGGGTTCAAAAAAATATTTCATTTAAATTTGAATCATGTTTAATTCCCTTTTAGAAAAGCAAGCAAATTATCTAATTTATAAATTGATATGTTATCAGAAACTTACTAAAGGTTAATTAGAGAGTAATTGAAACTTTTCTTCGTATTTCTGTGGTCTATTATGAAATTAAAACAAATTACAACTTGCAGAATTTTAAAATTTAGTAGTGGGATTGAGATATTTTTAAGTAATGTGCATAATAACTTCTGAAATTTATTTTAAGTGTCAGTGAATTAAAGATGTGAGTGTGTAATCCCGAGCAAAAATTAATCGAATTTAGACAGCTTGCACGCTGGGTAAGTCCGGCAACATTAGTTGTGTCACCAAGTAATGTATAAGGTCGAAATAAAATAATATTTTATGCTATGGTTTTTCCGGATATCTCCAAAGCTATTTACAGTGTTATTACAGTGTTAATCGTGAAAAAGAGTATACAGTGTTGGGAATAGCTTAATGCAAATTATTGTAACGTGAATAGTTCATGCGACAAAAGTGCATCCGAGTGCATAAAAGTATTTTGTTTAAAAAATTAATTTCTTTCAAGTTGGAATTTTTTAAGCTCTTTACATCGTATTTGATATAGTTTCATTTTTGAACTTTTCCATCTGCCTAGTTTTAGTCTCCAAGAGGAACTTTAGCACAGCTACATGCACCTCGTAATTTGAATCGTGATAAAGTGACATGGTCGACACCTAAGCCGGCTTAAAAATTCTTCTTCTGAGTTCCACAAACAACATCCAACATATCTAAAAACATATTCCTTTCTCTCAATCCCTTAGCCAGTTTCGCACAGAACCCTTCCGACACACAGCTACGGGAAAGTAAAAACCTCCAAATCACAACTCTTCTAAAACCCGCCAACCTTATCCGACGGCCCGGGGCAACGACGACTCTCAAACCATGAATGAATGGGAAATATCCTCCAGGAAGCCAACGTACGCTTGTAGAGTGGGGAAAAGCATGTAGAGTGGGGTACCCGTTCAAGATAGACTGCTTCCGTGAACAGGTGTGTTTCCCTCCTCTCTTGTTTAATCTTGATGCACGGCACTTCTGTTCGAGGCTTCACACCTTGCATGTCAAGTGGATAGGGGCTTTTGGTGGCTGTAGGTTGATAAAATTGTTCGTGATATTTATATTTTTGTTATAAGTGACAAATTTATTGGTGTTGTCAGATAAAATTTGATCGAGACTTCAATAAATGGAAGTCGACATATTTCATTCGGAATCTCCATATAATGTGTCCGGCTAGAATCTAACTTATTTTCCTCATTTACATTTCATTTGGTAATTAACGGTTAATAAGTATGTGTTGAACAACAGACTATGACTCAGTTTGAAAAAATAAATAAAATGATATAGTCTTGTTGATCTGACATGTAAACTTGTGATAGATATATTTTGCTTATTGCTGCGTATTTCGGATAAATTTTTTATAAAAATGTATCATAAAGAGGATAAAAGATATCGAATAAAGTAGTTTCTATTCTAAAGTATATTTGTTATTTTGTTAAGGCAATATGAAACGAATAAGATAACTAAAATATGCATCTCGAGATGTGACACGTTACCGCGATGTGACCTTTCCCAACAAAACATAAACACAAACTGGATTTTATTAGTTTTTAAAGCAAATAGGTCGTTGCTGAGTAAGAAGAATATTACATTAAGAAAATATTTTTTAAAAAATATTTTCCTAATATAATGTTGTAAATATTAAAAAATCGGTCGGGACGAAAATTGACCCTTTCCTAGTATTGACCCCAATGGGTTGCATAAATGGCCATTTAATAAATAAACATTAACGAATACAGATGTTTAATCAGTAATAGTATTTAATTTTCCAGTTCAAGTATATTCTATTTGAATAAAAGTTTGTATATTGAAAAATATGCAAGAAATTTATAAAGTAGACTTCAATTTTATTAAAATAATTATTCAAACCAGCTTAAAATTAAAATACCTAGTTTGGTTTGAAAATATTCGCCTGTTTATTTCTAGCCTCCTTAACGCATAAAATAAAAAAAGGCAGTTACAACTTTGATAAACCGAACTATTAATTTCTATGTATTTTGAACGATGATTTTGATTGGGATGGCTTTGGGTTTTATTTGAGTTTTGATTGACTTTGAAATAATTTTAAAGTAGGCAGGTTTTCCACTATCGTTGTGGTGTAGAATCAGAAATTTTTCGTAATATAAATTTGTTACTTCTTTTATATGACTATAATGCCTTAGCAGATTCTTGCTCAAACTTTTCTTTAAGTTAATTAGTACAAGTAGGATTTTTAGTTCACTTGGAGCGCCAAAAATACTTTCCTTATGTCGAATGGCTACTACGACGAATAACAATCAGTTAACTTCTCAATTAAATTTTTACCGAAGGGCTCAGTGGACCCCTGACGAGCAACGACTGGTATACGAACCCACTATGTCAACGACATACCAAAATCTGATTAATAATAAGCACTTTAAATATGCTCCCAGATCAACAGCGTACGACTTCGCCCTTAAAAGTGGCGTAGGGTGCCGATTCAGATTTCGGCTCGTCACTTGTGGTTCTGAATTATGACACCCGTCAACAGTATCCCTCGTGTCTCTCTCACAACTTAATCACTAATTTATACAACACTAATCCTTAGCCCATCTCTTCACCACAAAAAAGATACCCAAGAGCCACGCTGTCAGAGACGCAAAACTCTCAGAATACAAAATGCGCCCTTGCAAAGCGCAACGAGGTGAACACGCCACCGCCCTAAGGTGCACAACGCCCCTCTACAAACTCTCAAGTTCACCGGTGCAAAACTCTGGAGACTCCAGAACGCCCCGACAGTTCTGGGAGAACCTTTTTAGGAGCCCTCAGGGCGTGCTTGAAATAAGGGACGGCCCTATGCTGGTGAGTAGGTGTCGAACTGGAGGGCTTTTGAAAGATTGGGATGAGTGAGTTTCTATAAAGGTTTTATTTTTGGTCATAAATGTGAATTTTATTTTTCTTATAAACCGGCTGCCACAACTTGACATCCCAAATATTTTGATAGTGGAAGATTCCACTTTGAATTAAGGTTTTAAGACGAAGGAGGAAGGGTTGCCAGCCAGCCAAAGGCGTTTGGCAAAAAGAGGGGATTGTTGGTCTAGTTAGATTGTGAATAAAGTATCGCACTAGAACTAGATTAACACACCACCGCCCTAAGGTGCACAACGCCCCTCTACAAACTCTCAAGTTCACCGGGGCAAAACTCTGGAGACTCCAGAATGCCCCGACAGTTCTGGGAGAACCTTTTTAAGAGCCCTCAGGGCGTGCTTGAAATAAGGGACTGCCCTATGTTGGTGAGTATAGGTGTCGGACTGAAGGGCTTTTGAAAGATTGGGATGAGTGAGTTTCTGTAAAGGTTTTATTTTTGGTTATAAATGTGATGTTTCATAAAACTTCCGGGTAACTCCGTCTTATATCTTTGAGGGGGCTGGGAAGCCCAGTCGGTAAGGCGCTTGTCCCTAATGCAAAAGGACATAGGTTCAGGTCCGGGCATTGCCAAAGTAACATATCAAACGTCTTTGTACCCCAAAAAAAATCCGACACCTAAATACCCAGTGTGGAAGAAGTGCAAGTGAAATATTCTTGTCCGATGTCGCTCTTAAAACTTTCTTTTTGTGCCTATTCAGGTGCTGGCACGTCGTTTGATCTGTGTCTAAATTATGATGCTCTTCAATTATACTAGCGTGGGTAGATAATCTGCAGTAATCGCAACAATGAGTTGTACCATTGTTGCTCTAAAAATAATTTTTGTAAGTATGTTTTCTTATATTTTTGTACAATTGAATGCTTGCAACAATGGTCCAAGTCTGGAAGTTATTGCAGTTTACCTGCCCACGGCAATATAGCAATTGTGTTGCTCTAGTGCGACGATAACTCAATTCAACTAGTCAACGTAATTTACCATATTACTGAACATAAACTCAAATAAAACACTTTAAAAAACCTTCTCTTTTTTTATAAGTCTTTTTTTTTTAAAAAAAAAACACTCACTTGATACATTTAAGTAGTTTCTTGTGGGATTTTGCAATTCCCTCCCTCTTCTTTTTGTTAATATGAGGGGACAAATGATTGCGAAAGATCGTCTAAAAAATATATTGGATTTTCAATCAAATTTATAACCTATAAACATAATTATACTTTGAATGAAATTGCTACAAAATTGCTACAAAACGGACACTAAAACATGAATACGTTTATGTTATTAAAAAAAGTTTTTTCAGTGCTCTACATATAGAGTAAATCAATGAACTTTAGATACTATCTTATTTCCGGTGAACCACAACGAAAGTTGTGATACAAACACTTTTTGACAGTAGCCACTTTTTTCTTAATAAATATTGGTCACGCAATAGGAAGAATATGCAGATGATTTCTTTTTATATTTTTACTATAGCCGGTGGCAACGGATGTTAGACACCAAACGATAAAAAAAAAATGAAGCAGCAATAATAGAACTTAATAAATAATTCTAAGCACAAAGAAGATGGAATTAAGATTGAGATGTGTTATTTTTTTATGGTTGTCTTATTTTTTTCCTCTTTTATTGTTAACGCGTGATATTAGCGACAGGTTTTTTTTATGTATAATCTACGCATGATTTGAGATTTGATGTTCGTTTAATGTTGACTGCTATGAGTTCTTTTTAAGGAAATAATCCATTCGAATTGCACTGATTTCCATCAATTTTTGTTTTTTATTGTAAAGTGTTCAAAATACACTCATGTGGCACACAAAATATCACATTCACTTTGATTTTTACCTTTTATTTTCATTAAAAAAAACTATTTTACGTTTTGCAGAAGAAAGTAATGAAACGTAAAATTATTTGTATAAGTAGCGGAACAAGTCACTGCTACTTTTTAGTGACTCCAAAAATGTGCCGTTTTTTAAAAACCTTCAACTACTTTAAAAAAAATAAAAAAGATTCGACCTTCAATAAAAATGAATTAGCAATATTTTTTTTATTTTCTATACAAACATTTTTTTCCAAATTGTTGACATTTTGTTTTATTGAATAAAAATTATCATTAAAATTTCGGTAAAATTTTACCTAAAAAGTTATTGTGTGTAGAAATACTTGAAATAGTATGTCTGCTTTTAAAAGAACCTTGAAATTGATAATTTAACGAGAAGTTGTAAAAACACAAAATTCCCAATTTTCCTTTTACTTTAAGACACTAAACTAACACACTAAAATTCTTATCGGAAAAATAACTATATTTGTAACAGTAACTGGTACCTAGAACTGCTTCCACACAAGATTTATACACGATACAAAATAATTGCCAAACTCAGAATTTGATTGTTGCGAATGGCAAGGGTGATTTAATTCTAATAAAATGTTCTTCTAATGCTTTTTAAATGAGCATTAAATTGCAGGTTTTTTTTAATAATTAAAGTACTTCGAATTCCATTTTCTTCTGAAATTTTCAATGTCTTCTAATTTCGATGCGCTAACTTTTTAACGGATCACACTTGCTTGTGGCTTTTGTAGTTTCGTGTGTGACAGACGGACGGACTGAACGATAATAATAACTGCCACTTTTTAAGATATAAATGTAGTGTGAGAGGTAAAAAAACTAAAGTAGGGTTAAAAAATTAAAGGAAAACAAAAAGTCTGCAATTAACTCAATATGGAAATATGCTCTTTTAAAAAATTTTTTTAACTACAAATAGTTTAGATTATTTTATATTTATTTACATTATTTTCCATAAGAAAAGTTTCGCAATTGGGACCAAATAAACTATTTTTTTATTTTATAACGGCTCTTCCTCGTTTTACACACTAAACAAAGGTGTCAAAAAATTAAGCAACCAAATCCTGCTTCAAAAACCCTGAATTTAAACAAGAAAAATAAATATTTCACAATCAAGCATTCGTTTTCAGTTACTTTTCACGACTAATTGCCGCCATTGAATGACGCAAATAAGGATTCTTCTACAAATGCATCATTTCACGTATTGTGCAAAATAAGACAAAGGAAAACTGAGCAGTTAAACACAAGGATATGCATTTGCAATATTAACCAATAACTGTTTCATTTTTTTTAACTGTCCACTGACTATCCAAGAATGGTTATCATATGGTTTGGAAGTGTTATAGCGACATTATGGTTTAGGTTTATCGACATAAGGTACACTCTTAAAACAAACGAGCGATTTTAACTCAGTCTGAGTTAATTTTCACTCCTTTCGGTGTCAAAAATGCACTTCCCCTACATGAGTGGATTTCACTCTCTTTTTCTTTTGTTAAACCTCCAACAATCTTAACAACAAACGAGCGATTTTAAGGCGATTAGGAGCGATTTTAAGGCGATTAGGAGCGATTTAGGGCGATTGCGAGCGATTTAAGGAGTTAACTTTCACTCCTTTCCAGTGTCGAAAATACACTTCTCCTGTAGAATTGGATATCACTCTTTGGTTTTAAGAGTGTAGGTTTTAGGGTTTTCGTGATATTTACATTAGGGAGGAATTAACGCGGTTCTCATCGAGATAGGTTCGAAGTTTCCAAAAAAGTATTTAACAACAAAGTAAGAAGAAAAGTGAGATTATCGAGCAATTTATAATAAGCAAGCTACTATCTAAAGATACTAAGTCCATATTTAATGAACAATATAGTTATTAAATAAAGGGTTAAGATTTAAAAAAAAAAAAAGGTATGGGTCCCTTTTTCGCAATGTTATGGTACTGGTGCCGTTGCGTTAAGAAAACACTCCACCCTTTTTTTATCGACTGCTATTGAAAATGTAAGATTTCGAGATCTGATGTTATTTTTTAAAGAAAAAAAGTGTAATCGAGCTAATCAAAAATTTATCGTTAACCCTCTAATGCATGCTGTTTCCATATGGCAGCCAGTAACATAATCCACTTTATTCTATTAAGGTAGAGCTCCCCTCTACAAATCTGTGTTTTTTTTCTCATCTGCTGCATTAAATTTTAGTTACTAATAACCCAAGTATAATAATATTAGTACTAAATATAAATAAATTGTTTTGAAAAATAACTATAGTTCAAGAGGTTTTTTTTAAATATATATTTAATAGTTTTCTCTAGTCATTCTTATCAAAATTGGAATTTTGCAGTTGGTTTTTGCCGCAAAAAAATTGAAATTATTTAAATTCCAATGCATTTAATTTTTTTTTCACTATTTTTCTCATAATGTATGCGTAATACAGATACAAATATATTTTTTCGGGATGAAAAAAATCATGCATTACAGGGTTAACCCTTTGTGTTGAAAGTTTTCTATTCAGATTTTTTTGTTTACTAACTATTTAAAAATACTAACAAAAATAAAAATACTACAAAAGTGTACGTTTTTGTTTGGTTATCCAAAATAATTTTTCGCAACATATACAATTTGTGAAAGAATAATTTATAGTTAGTAGTTATTACTAACTGAAACTTGCATAAACGAGTAATTTTTTCAAATGAAGGTCATTAAAAAAAGATTTTTAAAGTTTAAGATTTGTCTTTACTAATAAATTTGCTCATTAATGACGGGTAAAGCAAAACATGGGCACGAATCATTGGCTAAGTAAAAAATTCTTTAAGTTTATAGACATACAAAGAAATAAAATTGTAAAAAATTATGACCATTGCGATGCCACAATGCGAAATTGGACTCAAAAGTTAATCGCTTGCCATATTTACATTTTACAAAGTATTTCAGCTTTCTGGGGTTCATTAGCTGCTGACCTATAAACGGCCTGTGCAGCCAAAAATGTCCGACGAATAATATCCCGTGTAAGGTATTGCACTTCAAATACCCGTCAAAGTCCTAACGCTACGTACGATGTCGCCTTTAAAGGTTGCGTTGGGTGCCTACTCAGGTGTAGGCTCTTCACCTGACTGTAGTTCTAAATTACGACGCCCATCGCCAAAAACCCTAGTGTAGCTCTAGTGCGACGATAATTCAAACTAAACTAAGCTGGGGTTCATTCATTTTACATTAAAACGTAATCCATCACAAACAAATCAGGAAGAAAATATACTCACGAAAATTCATTGGTGCGCAACCAATGTGTCAAATATCGATGATATGTGAACGTTCAACTTCATTAACTTAATCTCATTAATTCGTCTTCATTAACTTAAGGTAATTACCCAGTGAGTGTTTTTTTAAATATTTCCTCAAAGGGAATATAATTATAAAATCGTAGGCAAGTTTATTCGTATTAAAGAGTTGTGTTTAAAGGTGGTTTAAGAAATGATAAAGAAAAAAATGCAAATATAAATATTTTCAATACAAAATACAGATTATAACTATAGATGCAATTACTTTTATAGGATATTAGTTTAATAATAAAATGTATTATTTTCTTCAATTAAAGAATCTTGGAAAAGAAAATTTCTGTTTTAAACTTTGTTTTGTTTTTAACTTTTTTTGTATTTAGTTTTAATTACATTTGGGGAAACTTAAACCGTTAATTTCTTCCGTCGCATATAGATTACTATTTGCCTTTCTTACAAATTAGTTTTGATCAAATCATTCCCTAACTTTTTGACAGTTACTTTTTTATAAATAACCTTTCTTAACCTTAATTTATTATTATTTTACACAAATGGTTCTACGAAGCCATTCACACAATTATTATATACGTTCATTAAAAACATTCACTTTAAATTTCAAAAAATGTGGCGTAAAATGACATTTGTAAATAACTTTTATGCTGGTTCCAAAAAGAAAATATCGGAGCGATTTTAAAAGATCAAGAAGTACTTGGTAAGTTTTAGCTCATAAATTATTTTTTTTAATGCAAATTAAAAATTTATTAATTATTTTTATATTGAGTATTCGAATCGTGGAAAAATGGGATCACCAGGACTTGTGTAGTTTTGTTGTTACTGCACAAGAGTGGACTTGACTCTGACCTACCGCTGACCTATTCTATGGACAGTTTGAAGGTAGGGTAAAGTATTAGTTTCATCTGTATCGTAATCGTAGTGCCCGTCAAGATCAACACGCTGACAAAAAACATTGATTATGAATAAGTTTTTGCTATACGTTAACCTCTTGTGACCTGACGTCCCCATTTAGAGAATTTTTTTAACATCCCCACAAACAATTAACACTTTAATTAGTTTCAAAATCGACCTGGTCTGATAGAAGAAGATTTCAGCCTTTGATTAGAGGTATCAGTCATTTGCCTGTAAAAAATGATGTTGAACGAGAGTCAATACGAAGTTTGGTTTGGTTTGGTTTGAATTATCGTCGCACTAGAGCTACACGAGGCTATTGGCGACGGGCGTCGTATTTTAGAACCACAGTCAGGTGACGAGCCAACACCTGAATACAATACGAAGTTCTTAAAAAATAGCCTTAAACTAGATCTTTCTTTGAACTTTTCAAAAAGTTCTTTTAGTAGTTAATTTTAAAGGCATTTTCAATTAAAAACAATGTTAAAATAAACTTTTAACTATAAATAAGAGATACGGCAGTTTTTTGCATGTATAGCACAAAAAATGTGTATTTTTAGAGCTTAATACTGTTATGCATGAATTTTTTTTTCATCCCCCAAAAAATATATTTATCTTTAAAACTCATATATTATGGTAAAGATACTGAACAAAAAATGAACTGCATTGGAATTGAAATAATTTCAATTTTTAAAATGTTTGCCATATTTCATAAACCAACTACAAAATTCCATTTTGATGAGAATTATTAGAAAACTACTAAATATATTTTAAAATAACCCTCTTGAACAATAATTATTCTTAAAAACAATTTATTTATATTTAGTGTACTAATATTATTATACTTTAAATACTGCCAAAGACGTAATTTCACAGCAGTTAATAACTTCACTCTTTAATTCTGAATACACTTTTACTACTGTCATCTATGAGGATTATTAGTAACTGAAACTTCAAAATGGAATGTAATAGATGAAAAAACACAGTTTTGTCGGGAGGGAGCTCTACTTTAATAGAATAAAGATTATTAAGTTACTTGTAGGCCATATGGCAACAGTATGCATTTGAGGGTTAAGGCATGTCTCTCAGTTACATAATTTTTTTTAAAAATTACTTTGCAAAGCATACTTTTCAATATATTTGTATGAAAAGTATTCTTAGATTAAGAATATAAGTGTAGGATTTTGCTCGGGTCTTAAGAGGATAAGGACTAAGTCCTTATCCTCTTAAGACCCGATTGTCACCAAGTTGATTGATTGTCACCAAAAATTTAAAGGCTCACAATTTTGTTAACTTTTTACAAGATAAGAAAGTTTTTTTTAATATAGTAAAAATCATATCAACTAAAACCTTCGTTTATTTTTTTAAAATTTTGATGGTTAGAGTTGCAACATATTTGGGGAATAGCCCAATGGGCCAATGCTGCAAACAAATCATTGCATTCACATATACGTTCCCCCCAAAAATCTTCTTTTTTCGTCAGAGAACGGGAGCTTTAATGGAAGCTTTTACACATAGATGAATAGGGCGCAGCAACCTCCCACTTCGGGAAATAAATGCGAGCGGCCCAAAACGGAAAACATCGAAAATAGAAAGAAAAAATATATGCACTAGTAGAAACCTAGGAAGGGAGTAAGTAATAATAATATGCAAAGGGAAAATATTCGGAAGCAAATAAAAACGAAAACTCGTGAATCCCCGAGTACGGATGGTAAAGAAATAGTTATTTGTTCTTTGGTTCTTGTTATGTAAAATGTAGGGTAAAACGAAGAAAAAGATTCAAGGATTTTTATTAGTAACTTAGTAGGTTAAGAATCTTGTCCTAGAAGTAAATAGAATATTTTATTTTTTTTAATTATTGTTAAACAGCGTTTTGAAGCCAGATAGAATAAATACGGATTTCACTCTAAAAAACATAAATAATTCATAATTTTGAGCTTATTTTTGAATTTTTTAACGCTTTGAAAACCACTTTAATTGTACCTCTAGGTTAGGAACGGTGAACATGCTACCAAAATATAAGTGATAATATCAATAACTCAGGGATCGATATTTAATAAAAGATAATTAAATGGAAATTTTTGGTATTCGTTTATTAGTTAGTTGATAGTTCTATCTCAAAATATTTTTATTGGATAAAATTTGAATATAAATAATTTAACCGAAAATATCTTCTAATGAATATTTAATTGAATTTAGAAGCATAAATAGATCAACTGCTTGGTTTTCCTTTTAAAGATTTGGTGTAATAAATATAGTAAAAACAATATTTGTTAATACATCGATCGCACAGTGTACGTAAAAGTAGCATATCTCTAATGATAACTCAATAATAGTTACTTTAACTTAGTAATAAAGTAAGAATGCTTGAATATTATTTATATTTGAAATTATGTCACTTTTTTAAGGGGAAAAATTTAAAATAATACTTATTTTAACCATTATATTACAATTTAGCCCATCACAGCTAAGTGTTCCGTATTTGATACCAATTACTGGGTGAGCCATAAAGAAACAGGTTACTTTTCTTTATTTATATTTCATACTACACTGCTCAAAACAATTAGGGGAGCACTTTGCGTACTTTTGTTTGCCCTTTTAGTTACAAATTCTTATTTTCTATTATAGAAATAAAAAACTTGTGAAATATGTTATGCATCTAGAATGAAATGGTAAGAAATAGGGGGGGGGGATCTTAATTTTTTTTACTAAAATTTAAAGAGGGAAATATTGGAATCATAACTTTTGAATATATTATAATAATGCTTTCAAAACTGTATTTGTAGATAAAGGTAAAATTAATTTCTAAACACATCTAAGAATACAAGAGTGCAGAATTTAGGGTCAATTTATTTCATAAAATGTTTTGGGAGTAAATTTTCTATTACCATGCTTTTCATATTTTCTTTTAATATAAACAAACATTAATTATTTCTTCAAAAGGCATGATCCTTCCATCTAACGATTAATAAGTGCGAGCTCAACTTACCTGAGAAAAAAATCGGAAGCTGGATGATACCAAATGGAAT
The DNA here is from genome assembly GCA_023701765.1 of Hylyphantes graminicola. NCBI lineage: Eukaryota > Metazoa > Arthropoda > Arachnida > Araneae > Linyphiidae > Hylyphantes > Hylyphantes graminicola. Next base: position 49,784,215 of record CM043121.1, read on the forward strand.
CATTAAGGGTAAAGGAGTTCCCCTAATTGTTTTGAGCAGTGTATTTAGAAGGGTCGATCAGTGTTACAAGTAACGAATTCATTCGACAGTTCTATTAAAAACTAGGGAAATAACATGGCTAATTAATTGACTTTTAATTTTTGATTTATTGTGTGATTGACAGGCAATTTTAGTTCTAATTAGCCTATTTTATATTTATTGAGTGATTTTTGCGTTTAATGCTCCATTAAATGTATTAAATTGACGTCATTAAAAGTGATACCGACAATTGGGTACAGATGTTTCCTGCAATTTTACAGATAAAAGCTAGATTAGGTTACGTTGGAATTATCGGTCTCACTAGAGCTACACGAGGGCTATTGATAAAAGCTAGAATTTACCCTCAATAGGCGCGTTTACATGATCCATCGAATCCATGGAATGCCAAACCATCCATTAGGGGAAAAAGTGGTCGAGCAGGATTTCTAACCCTAATGATAGTCTGTGGCCGAATCCATGGAATGAAACATCAAACCCTCCTTTATTGTAGGGGTTGCGAAACCTCCCAATGGAACCCTGCAATTCCGGTTCTGCCTGGGCGAAAATCCCCAAGAGGGAAAAATTGCGGAATTTTCTCCACATTCCATGGATTCGATGGCTCATGTAAATGTTTTAACTGCTAACATAAATTGAATAACAAAAAACAGTATAACTGTTCCCCTCAAATCACCTCCAAAATAACCAATCGATGTGACTCCAGGGCGCATTTGGAAGCGTGAGCCGTGCATAATAGAAATCTCTAAAAATGCGCGCTCTGTACCAGGAGTTTCGTGCCTTTTTCGCGTTCGATTCACGCTGGTTGGGTTCTTTTCTAAGTTTGTAACACAGATAGCTAAAGCCCCCTGGGCGTTTTACTACTTTTTTTACATATGTTTTGTTTGCTGTTATTACTTTATTCAAATGCGTTCGCTTATTGTGCGCGTGTGTTAGGATCTTGAAATGTTAGATGGATGTTTTTCGCAGTTCTTGCTATATTCTTTTTATTTCTTTAGAAAAAAGTTTTGTGTAATTGTAGTAAGGGGCTAGGGGTGTCATCAAATGGACGTGTGAATGGCTTTTTGCACAAAAAAGTGGGCTTTTAATGAAAATAATCTTCATTTATTTCATTATTGTTAAATAATATTACTATCCCTTGAAAATGCATTAAAAACAATTTTTTTATCCATACTCACACATAAACAGCATAAGTACTCAGAGGCATTAGTTGTGACTTTTTCACTGAAAACGACACGCTACAAACCAACACACATATACAAAAACATCTTAACTTTAAAAAAAACCTTCAGATTTTGTCCCATCTTATTAATTTTTTACGCTTAAAATCTACAAACAGCTGAATTTTTTTATTAATTTATATTAAAATAAAACGTTAACCTAAATTTAACCTAAAAATTCAGCATTGCACGAATATCAACTTCGTACCTAATAATAGGGTACGAAGAATACTATATACAATAATATATATTTAAAAAAAAACTTCATTCGTTGCTGTCGTTATGAATTTTTTTCAACGCGAAAGTATCAACTATTTTTCAAAAATATTAAGTGTTATTTTTTATATATATAAATTCATTTTATCCTTTATTGCCGTAGGTGACGTCTTTTGAAAAGTTGAATGGCATTGGATCATAAATTTAAATAATAAAAGTTTTTATTGTTAAAAATACTAATTTCGATCTCCTATATTTTTTTATCGACATCGGAAGCAAAAATTATTTGCTTCATCATTCATTCAAAAACAATATTGGATTTTTAAGCAGCATTAAATACATTATAAAATTATGCTATATTAGATAAAATAGATAGAAAAAACATTTACCAATAACCCTAGACCTACACACCGGGGTAAATATTTACCCATGGTAAACTTTAAACTAAGTTTCTAATTACTGTCTCAACTAATTTGTCACAAACTAAACTTTAATAAAATTTAGTTTGCTCCTCATATTCTCTTTGCCATGAAAAAACAACAATTAATTCATTCTTTTTACATCTTTAAAAAGATGTTGCGGTGATGCTTCCAGTCGCAAAGCACCTTTAATCATATAACCCTTCAATTTGGCCCCTTTAATCTTGACTTGAGAGATTGGCCAGTTTCAGTTGTCTATATGTAGGTATGTGTCCTGATGTCACTGGTTGTAGAGCCGTATTAAGGTAGGCGAATACCCAAAATTCTGAAATTTTTACTATTACTTTAATCTTTTCCAAATTTGGCATAGTGATTTCAAATATAATGAATAATACTATTTATGCATTTTTTTAATCTAAATATAATTTATTTATTTTAAACGGTGTTTTTCTACTAAAAAAAGAGGTTTACGCTAACAAGTTTACCACATTGAATTTTCATCCTATAAACATTAATTATGTGTTCAATTCTTCGTTTTGAACTGATACATGCAATGACCCCCTAAAGTTACATACAAGTTACAAGAAAAGAAGTTATTAAGAAAAATGTTATAAATTAACCACACAAAAAAGTTTTTTTTTTATTAGCTTACACTTGGACATTTCAAAAAAAAAAACTTTTATATTTACACCAGATGTTAGAGGTTCATGGCACAAATATATATTGAAATAGCATCTGTAAAAAATTTCAGGTAAATTAATGTAAAACTTTTTATGCTAGAAGTGTTAGCGTAAACCCCCTTTTTTAGATGAAAAACACCGTTTAAAATAAATCAATTACATTTAAATAAAAAAAATTGCCCAAAAAGCATTGTTCATTATATTTGAAATCATTATGCCAAATTTGGAAAAAGTTACGGTAATAGTAAAAATTTTAGAATTTTGGGTACTCGTCTACCTTAAATATCAATAAGATCGGAATTCAGCTTCTGTACACGAGGTTCTGCCTATCATAGATATTTGGATATTAATTAAGAAAAGGGTTTTTTATAAAAGAGAAATGTCGAATAAAAATAAGTCCCCGGTAATAATTTACATTTCAATACAGGGCCTCGAACTTTGATGGTACAGGGACTCCCTGTTGCCTTGGACCAAAATCACTTAGATTAGAAAGACCGGCGAACTTAGATGCCTGACATAATATTCGTGAGTCGATTCTGCTGTTTTGACAAAATATCGTACGTAAATCGGATCTCGTATTATTTTTTAGATAAGAAGAATCATACCATTATTGGTCAACAACTCAAAACCAGTCTTATTAGCTTTACGTTATGTTGCTTAGTTCTTCGGCCTTCTAATCCAGATGGTATATCAAAGGCCGGTCCCGATATTAAGACAAATTCAACAACACTAAATTTTCCATTTGAATCATTTATATATAAATCAAAATCCAGGCTGACGTATTAACACCCAGCTAAAATTACTTGAGGTGCGGATTCCAAATTTTAAGAGCATAATTTTTTTTATATATCATAAGCGTTATAAAAGAAGCTAGTTTTTGAAATTCGAACCCAAGCGAGTGTAGGAGTACAAAACGTGAGCCGATTTCTCCATAGGAATAGGATTTCTCCATTTAACAAGCCTGTGAGAAAGCCATTTAACTCCTAGAAGGGCCTGGAAACAACCAACCTCTCATATCAGAATGGGAAGACCCCTCATCAGAATGGGAGATTATAATATCCAGACGGGGTCTTGACCCGTGTACACTCTTAAAACAAAAGAGTGAAATCCACTCCAGTTGGAGAAGTGCATTTTCGACATTGCAAAGGAATGAATATTAACTCAGACTGAGTTGAAGTCACTCGTTTGGAGTGATCCTGTTGGAGGTTTAACGCACAAGGGATCCATTCCAAAAGGAGAAGTGCATTTTCCAGATTGGAGAAGTGAAAATTAATCAGACTGAGTTAAAATCGCTCGTTCGTTTTAAGAGTGCAGGGGGATCAATTGGTATAAAAGTTTACCTAATAACAATCACCTTTATTAAGGATACACCCGTGAAACGTCGGGTTTATAAAGCTAGTATTCTATAAACATAAAACATTCCACACACTTTCAACCCCCTCCAACATCTCTCCTCTATCCCTTTTCAATTTTTTATACCTCCCGCAACTTTTCCTATCCCCACCCCCTCGGGGCATTCCCACACACCTCCTCCCACCCCACCCTAAAAGAACACAGCGTGGGCGTGATCGAACGTCACGTGACATCCAATACTCCCCCTCTATGTATGTAGGTGGGAATCGATGGAAGGTATCTGGTTCCAATTAGAACTTTTTTAAAGAACTTTGGCGCGTTTTTTTGTTGATGATCGATTTTCTTCTCACACGCTTGTTGTGGGATGTTTTTTGTTGGTGGAGAGTTAAATTTTGGAGTGGGGGAAGTTGGATTTTTGTAAGGGGTTTATGATTTATAAGTTTCATGCCTCAGATCTTAATATACCTACCCTCAGGGCCGACCTTGAGAAGTTGGGGCCCAAGGTCCAGATAATTTTGGGGGTCCTTTTTGAAATGACATGGTTACAATAAATATAAATACTAAAAAGTTTTGACCTTTAAAGGTAAGGTCAATCGTCAAATATATTGTAATATTAAACAATTATTATTTGAAATATTGTTATTGAAAAATCAAAAATATTAAATACTTCCATCCGTTTTTCGTAAAATCATACAATCTTGTTGCATGGGAAACAAAATGTTCTGGTTTACAGCCAACTTTGGGGGACCCTACAAATGTTGGGTTCAAGTCCCGGGCCTTGTGAGCCTATAGCCAATGATCAGGGTCTAATGATGCCTGCCTTATCTTTAAGTGATTTTACTGTACTGTTAGAAAGTGTCGTCATGGCAGGAAAACGAATTGGTTTGGAAATTCCCTTTGTCCGTCGACTTAATTTCTCTCCTTCCCATATAATTCAAATGAAAAAAAAACCTGCTAATCGAATCGAGAATAATAACGAAGCCGTATTTGATAATTTCTAAAAAGAAATGTTTAAAGTTTAAAAATAAAGTTATTTCAATGATCTTAAATTCCAATTAAAATGATCAGGGTCTAATGATGCCTGCCTATCATTTAAAGTGATTGTACTGTACTGTTAGAAAGTGTCGTCATGGCAGGAAAACGAATTGGTTTGGTAATTTCCCTTTTCCTTCGAGCTTTTTCCCCTCCATTAATTAGAATTTAAATGGAAAGAAACACTGCTAATCGAATCCAGAATAATAACGAAGTTGTATTTGACAATTTCTAAATAGAAATATATTTGAAGTTTTAAAAAAACGTTATTTCTGTTTCTAGTCCAATTCCGTATACATTTCCTTTAAACACTTTAATTTCACAATCGCATTAATTTTTACTTGTTAAAAGTGTATGAAAGTGTTAAAAGTGTATCGCTAAAAATAGTTAAGAACTTAAAAACGGTTGCATTCTTACTTCCTTAATCTAGAAGTAAATAAGTAATACTTTTAGCAACAAAAAAGTTGTATAGCTTTCGGCGTATAGTCAAAAGTCATGTTCATTGCCAAGCAGGGCCTGTTCTAGGAAATCCCAGACTATAGCCACAACCAATTTTGGGGGGCCCTTAAGTTAAAATGTTATGTATGATTCCCAGTAACGATGGTGCTATGACCTTATATATCAAATTTTTGCTACAATTTTATATGTATCAAATTTTTGCTACAATTTTATGCATCCTTAAAAACATCTATAAAAACAATCATGTTTGGTCAATTTCTTAGTCAAAATTGAGCAAAAAACAAAGTGGGGTATAAGAATTTATTTAGTCAAGTGATATTTTGCGCATTTACTGCAATTAGCAGAATAGAAACTTAAATTTAGGGGTCTTGGACCCAGCCTAAGGGGCCTTATGGAAGAACAGGCAATGTTGTCAAGACAGAAGCACAATAATGCTTTTATTTCCAAGTTCTCGTGCCATCGCAACACGTTCTGTGAAGAATTTTAATACCATGTTAATTCAAACAACTATAAACCCAATATCGTGTATACACAATGCATCTTCATTTTATTTTCTTCTTAATCTCAGATATATTTTCCATTTCTTTCGAAGATTAGCCCAATGACATCTCCGGAACAAAACTCTGACCAAGCGAAAACCCTCTCTCTTGTTCTAAATTCCAAAATAGCTTAGCCCATGTCCACGCCCAGAGTAATCCCAAATACTCGGAATCGAAGTTGGATTACAATACAAAGTATCCAACAGTTCGCTGATCAATCGCCCATTTCAACATGGGTCGCGTATGATCGAGGACCCGGCCCAACAACACGAATTGCAGTACATTTGTTTGGACAACACGCGATTTTTAACAAGGTGTATACACTGTAAAAAATTTGGCTTGAATTTACTAACGATTACTTAGTAACTTTACAGGAAAACACCATTTACTAGAAAATCATCTGTAATCTAAAGAAACTACTGTAGCAATACTAAGAAATACTAAGTAAATTGATGTAACGCTTACAGCGCCACCTGGCTATCTTTTTGAGATATGCGTTTCCCTTGTTGCATTGTTTTGTTTCTCGAAATTTGTTCGATCGGCCATCGGATTTAGCAAAAACTAACCGGTGATCGCATCCGTAAATTGAAAATGTACGAGACTAAGAGATAAAAGTCTGATTCGATATCGGTCAAAGGTGAAAATTCAATCAATGTACGTTTCATCGAAAAATTATGACTAATCGATATCACAACGATGAGAAACCGAAAAACGTGGGGTTTCTTAATTTTAGCATATACATACAAATTGCTTTAAATTATTTCTAAAACTTCATATCCGAAAGCTTTATATCGATCAAGATTTTAACCTCATTATTTACAAGCAAATAATCTACATGTCTCGATGACCGCGTGGACAAGCGCGCTACTTCACGTTGAAAGACGAGCTAATCTTGAGGTTGTGAGTTCGAACCCTGCGACCTGCTCCGGAAAAGTCGGAATAATTCTTGACTAAAAGAAAATTAGTGGCGCCCTCTTGATTAACATTTTTGAAACTGCTAGTTACTAAGGTTTTCCTAGTAAAGATACTACATAAGTGGATGTATTGATTACTAGAATATATCTTGTAACGTTTACTGAAGTTTTTATAGTATGCTTGCAATTTAAATGGTTGTATTGGATACTAAGCTTTAATTAGTAATATATACACATATTTCTTATGTAACATTACTAAAAAAACTTATGGAAGCTGAGTTTCCTAGAGAATTCTTAGTAACCTTACAGATTTTTTTTTAGAGTGTACGCAATGTCCAGCATCGCACGCAAGACGAGGTTTACTGGTTTGGCTCTCTTAAGGCTGAATTTGGCAGATTTCAAATTTTTCTAAAGCCTTCAAAGATGGTTGGCAAGAAAATAAGCTACACTCTTAAAACAAAAGAGTGAAATCCACTCCAGTTGGAGAAGTGCATTTTCGACACCCTAAAGGCACGCATATTTTCTCAGACTGAGTTAAAATCACTCGTTTGGAGTGATCCTGTCGGATGTTTAACACACAAAGGATCCACTCCAAAGTGGATTCCAGTCTGGAGGAGTGAAATCCACTCAGACTGAGGTAAATTGGGAGTGTTTGTTTTAAGAGTGTACGCGAAAATGTAATTTCTGTTTAACCCTATCAGTCTCAGGGATGCCATTTTGCACCATCATGCTTCTGATCATAATTTTTAGCACTTCGGCTGCTGAGGACGCGCCAGCGCGTCCTGTTTTTCCTATTCATCGATAACAGCATATTCTGATAAAATTCATAGTACCCTTTCGCCAACCGCTCTTAACAGTTCAAGTTAGTTTGTAAACTTGATAAAACTGATGGTCTAGTGGTTACACAAACTGAACGATTTAGCTCTCTCATCTACCCTTTTGCATGATATATGACACCTAGTAATCACAGATGTGACTGATGAATTTTTGTTTATAGATTTTAAAGCTTATGCAGTTTTTGTTTTATTTTGTCACCTATTTGAATTATGTTAACCCTTGAGCAGGCACGGACTATTTTTGACACATTTTGATGGTGATTATTTTTTAGGGGTGCAGATAAATTTATAACATAAATTGATCGAGTGACTTTTATAACCAATTCTAAACGTTTGGAGAACTCTGAAAAATATAAGTAACATAAGAATATTAGTTCTAAAAAAATCCTTGAGTATGTTACACCCTGCGCGCTCGTTCCCGGGTTTACCTCAATGAATTATGGTTCCTAAAGCAAATCTATGGTTATTTGATGATCAATTTGAGGATATAGAAAGTAGAATATTCGATTTTACACTTTTGCAACCGATCCCACTGCGCTTGGAATAATAATTGAGGATTTGAAAGATTTCATTCAATTTCAAATTAAGAGGAAATTAAATCTTTCGATTCAAGTAAAGGGCGACCAGACATACTGCATTTCGCAGTGCGGTTTAGTTTTTTTATTGAAGTATCTAGCTATAAAAAAATTGCAAATAGTCTGTGTTGTATTTTTTGTCATTTTTTTTAAACAAAAACAACCCAAAAAAATATGAATTATGAAAATTTAATGAAGATTTCATAGTAAGTTAATCACTGAAACAAAACTGGTTATTGGCTTTCAATTCAATGATTACTGACAGTTGATGAGTTATCCGATCGGAAAAATCCAGGAACATTTCCTCGTATTTTTACGACCAGCTGTCGTGTAGCTTTAGTTATCGACGTTAATTCAACCAAACCTTGTAATTTTACGACCTCGAACTAAGATTTTTACTTTTTTGAAAATGAAGAACATATAGTTCATTTCTATTGTAACGAACTTGTTTAAAAACCAGCATGTCCTTCTACTTCACATCAGCCTCTATCGATGCCAATTTTTAATCTCTATCGCCGCAGCCAACGTGTTAAAGAAATAATAGGGCTGACATCTATATGGGTCATGATAAAAAATATTTCTAATAGAAAAAGTTTGAAGCATCGAATGATGTGCTTTTTGATATCATAAATGGCTATAGACGATCAAAAAATCTAAAATGATGCCAAATTGTCATTGGGACTTAAAGTGTTAAGTTCGTCGAAATAAATAAAATATAAGACAAGGAAGCCTACAATTTATGATCCCTTTATGTAGGATAAATTAAGTTACACAAAAAACGAATTTAAAGTAAGCATTTCTATTCGAAAATAACGGTGTGAATGGTAATCACAGAGTCTTCATTAATGGGTAGTCAATGCTTACGTCAAAGACAAAATGTGAATGGAATCCTCATAATATGTGTTAGTCCAGCTCCTTACTACTGTTACCCTTCAAACTAAAGGAGTAGTCGGGTACAGACCTAACAACTGTGGCCCTAGTGCGACGTTATTCAAAGAGCCAATTTGCCAACTCTCCGGGTTTTACACTGTAATAAAAATATTTTTCGGAATAAGTACAGCAAGAGATAGTTTCAATTTTTTCTCCTTCAAAAATAAGGCAATGAGTACGCATATGATACGGAACTTCAGAAAGTAGTTAAAAATATCCTGGTAAAATCCAAAGAGTTTCCACCTCTGCTGTTATAACTAAAAGTTTGATTTGGTTGAACTCACTTAGAGTTGGGTTGTCTTACCAAAGCTTAGATTTATTATGCATAGATTGGGATACAAGGACAGGTCTAGAACTTCAAACTACATAGAAATTAAGTCATTAATTCTACTATTTGGTAATTTTAGTGCATTTTTACAACTTCTTTACCAGGAAATGGAATCAATTATCTTTCATTCAAACTATAAAGAAATTTTTTCCCAGCATCATAAACATTATATTTATTAACATTTAACAAGTTTTCTACTTTTCATGATTTATTGGTGGATTTCATTAAGAGAGATGGGTCCTCCACCCCTGACTACGTCAATGACTCTTCCTATCAAGTAATGCTCATGAATAATGCTTCCAATGCATTTATTAATATTAAACTTGGCATCAAAACACAACTATCTTTCGGCAACCCTGAGCCGCAGACAACAACGACACCAAACCCCTTGTTGAACTTGAAAAAAGCAAACAAGCCAAAGCCTGTCCCACTTCACAAAGAAGCCCTGCGGGCACGCGTCTACTACTAACTTCCTTCACCCCTCAGGCCAAGTTGCGAAACGCCATTTAGGATAAACAATGGACCACTCCAGATTACATCAGAAGAGAAAGATAAGGTAAATAAATCCATAAACAAAACGGAGTCGATTGTGTAGGTCTTGTCGAGGAGTCGAGGACACTGTTTTTATGCTCCTATTCGGACATGCAACGGCCATCAATATGCTGGTGGTGGTGTGGTCATTGAGATAGGAAAAGTTATGTTATGAAACATGAAGATTGAAGTGCGATGCAGTTGTGTAATAGGCAGGGGCTTCAATTTGGAATATAATAAAATTGTTTTTGTACATTTCTCGGGGACACTATTTAACCATTTGTTACCACTATTCAACCTTTCGGACTTGCAATGATTATCAATATGCTGGTGGTGGTGTGGTCATTGAGATAGGAGATAGGAAAAGTTATGTTATGAAACGTGAAGATTGGAGTGTGGAATTGTGCAACAGGCAGGGGCTACCATTTAGACTAAAATAAAATAGTTTTTGTATGGTAGACTATTGCGTAGTTTTTGCAATTTAACCATTCGGTCGTACAATGGTCATCAATATTGGTCATTGCGATGGAAAAATTATGTTTTGAAACATGATGTTTGAAGTGTGATGGAGTTGTGCAACAGGCCGGGGCTACAATTTAAAGTTAATATTATTTTTGTACATTTGACGAGGGCACTGTTTTGTTGCCCTTATACGACCATTCGGACATGCAATAAGTATGAGCAATAAGCATATTAATATGCAGATTGTGTGGTAATTGCATGTCCGAAAGATGTCATGTTTTCATAAGTGAAGATGGAAGTGCGGGGGTTACAGGCAGGGGCCACAATTTAGAGTTAATTAAAATTGTTTTGATACATTTGACGAGGACACTGTTTTTATGCTCCTATTCGGACATGCAATCAATATGCTGGTGGTGGCGTGGTCATTGAAGTAGGAAAAGTTATGTTATGAAACATGAAGATGGAAATGTGGGGTTGTGCAACAGGCCATGGATTCGGCCACAGACTATCATTGGGTAAGAAATCCTGCACGACCTCTTTTACCCCTAATGGGGATTTTGGCATTCCATGGATTCGATGGCTCATGTAAACGCGCCTATGTAGGAGTTAGATTTTTTGACGCAAATAATACAAGACGTATTATATGCATAATTTTAAAGCGATATTTTATACTCCTGTCACGAGCTCGTGTTGAATTAGTTATTTTTTACACAGGGTAGATGGAAACACCATAGTTACTAATCTTGCTACCACTTTGGTGTAAAAAGTTAGATGATAAACTCGATTTTTTATAAAAGTTTAAGACTACTATAACTTTCAGAAAATGAAACTTGAGCCATGGGGCCTATTCAATTAGCATTAGAAAGTTTTCACTCGTACTTCAACAATGGGTCCGATATAGCAGACCTCTATATTTTTGGATAAGCAACGGACATCTAGAAAAATTCTAATAAATCCAACCAAAACCACCCTCCTCAAACCCAGTACCCCAAAATTTAATTCAAATACAACCAACTATCCCTCAAAGTCTATAGAATATCGAACATACTCGAACACAAAATTCGATCTCGTAATCAATTTCGCTTTTCATTTTCATGGCGGCGCCCTTGCAATGAAAGCGAAAGCGGCGCCGCCCCTCCCCACGCCCCTTCAAATTGAACAGTGAAACTTTAATATCGATTGTACCACGCCCTTGCACCAAGTGCCCTGGTCGAGATAAGAATGAAGTGTGTACCGGCAGTTGTAAGGTAGGGAAGTTAAAGATAGAAGTGTTGTTGGTCTATATGAGTTTTTTTGATGGTTGCTCTATTACAGTAATCCCTCGCTATATCGCGCTTCGTTACATCGCGCATTCGGATATATCGCGCCTCGTATCATGTCCCCCACTTTACTTTTATTTACTTTCAAAACCACTTTACCACTTTTTACTTTCATTAAAATCGATTCTAATACAGTAACCCCTCGCTATATCGCACCTCGTTACATCGCGCATTCGGATATATCGTGCCTTGTATCATGTTTCCCAATTTTTATCAATATGTACTTCCCTTAAAATCGATTATAATACAGTAACCCCTCGCTATATCGCGCCCCGTTACATCTCGCATTCGGATATATCGCGCCTTGTATCATGTCTCCCAATTTTTATCGATATGTACTTTCCTTAAAATCGATTCTAATACAGTAACCCCTCGCTATATCGCGCCTCGTTACATCGCGCATTTGGATATATCGCGCCTTGTATCATGTCTCCCAATTTCTTTTTCCATACGTACTTTCCTTAAAATCGATTCTAATACAGTATCCCCTCGCTATATCGCGCCTCGTTACATCGTGCATTCGGATATATCGCGCCTTGTATCATGTCTCCCATTTTTTTTCCATATGTACTTTCCTTAAAATCGATTCTAATACAGTATCCCCTCGCTATATCGCGCATCGTTACATCGCGCATTCGGATATATCGCGCCTTGTATCATGTCACCCATTTTTTTCAATATTTACTTCCTCTAAAATAGATTCTAATACAGTAACACCTCGCTATATCGCGCCTCGTTATATCGCGCATTCGGATATATCGCGCCTTGTATCACGTTTCCCAATTTTTATCAATATGCACTTTCCTTAAAATCGATTCTAATACTTGAAACTGTATTAACTTACTCCATTGACGACGAATTTTCAGAAAATTGTCTAAGCAAAAATAAGCTTTTCTGTTTTAGGTTTATCGAAATAAACAAAATAAAAAGGGAAATAAAGACCAGAATCCTAAACAATTTATGTAGAACAAATTACGTTGCACTATAAATGAACTTAAAAACGTTAAATTGATAGATTTTTATACGGAAATGAAGATGCCATAAAGATATTCACAACGTCGTCGGTAATTGGTTAAAATTGCTAAATTCCAATTAAAATTGTATTCTTCTACATCTTCTCATATTTTCATAATATTTTTTAGCGTGTATGTTTTAACAGATTTATGTTGATATGTTTTTAAATACTTTTATTTAAAAATCCTTTTAAATGCTATCGTTTTTTAAAAGTTGCAGAAGATAATTGTCAGAAAAAAAAGAACTACTTAGACGAGAAATGATCATCTGTCGTTTTCTGTAATTTTTATACGTTCTAAAACAAATCATATATAGTTAAAGCGTTATAGATATAGTATAACGAGCCTTCAAAAGTACGGATCTGCATAAATAGCTCTTCTTCAAAAATAACAAGTTTTAAGAATACATTTTGGTAGTCTGGGGGGTAGCATAGTAGGTAGCATATGTTCCTTGCGTATAATATCACTTGGTAATGAAAGTCTTTGAAAGAGGAGGGACCATTGAGGATTTATTTTGCTGTTTTTGTATGGAATACTGATTTGGGGATTATGTTTCATTCGAATGTGTTGTTTTTGGAAATTGGATACTAAATATTTTGGAAAGAAATTGAAAAAAAATTCTGTTTTTTTTATAATTCCATTTAAGAGTCATTTTTTTTAAAAAGGGGGCAACTTGTGATCGTTGATGCCTTGGATTTTCTTAAAACTTTCAGGATGTTAGTAGTACTAAGATATGAAAAAGTGAATTTCAGTTTTTCTTAAATTCGTCTTTTTTTACCTTGAGAGAAGGTCAAAGTTTGAGGTAATAGATCAATGGTGTACATTATATCATCCTGCTACTTGTAACGCGATGAGCGTTCAGTGATTTTTTTTTTTTTTTGAAATATTGATACTACTTGAAGGATACTATAGGATACTACTTGATACTAAGAACATGCCAGCATAATTAGTTTGTTGGGTCTCTCGTGGCTTTGAAGGTCAGGGTTCTTTGAAAAAGTCAGTTTCGTCGATTTTTGTCATGTTTCTGCCTAATTATCTGCTTAAGCTTTCTTGGGGAGCATTTACATCAACTTCCATTTAAAAAGAAAGTCTTTCAAAGTTTAACTTGCTTATTAAATCGATGTGATGCATATTTGCGTTCTTCTCAAAACCTGCATAATTTTAAAAGTCTTTAATAGCCCTCGTGTGGCTCTAGTGCGACGATAATTCAAACCTAACTTAACCTAAAAATCTTTTATAAAAATTTTAATAAAAACTTTGTTTTTGTAAACTTTATAAGATTAAAATCATTTTCGTTTTTCATTAAATATATCAAGGTGAACGAATTGATAATTGATTTAAATACAGTGTAAAATCAATAAAATAATTATATAATTTCAGTAAATAACTCGTAGTTTAAAACAAATTTATCCCCTTTCAGGTAATTCGGAAATCTGAAAAAATGATAGAATGATTTTTAAAAATAATATAATGATTTTTAAAAATATTATAATGATTTTTAAAAATACAATAAATGTTTCAAAACTGCAATTTTAACACTATCAGCTACGAAGGATTTTTGTTTTCGCGTAATATATGATAGGAGTATCATCATCGAATCCTTAGTAGTACGGCCGCCTGAGCCATTTTAGAAATAAGAGTCAAGGCTACTAAATGAAACAAACTTCTTTGCCCGATTCAGAAAAAATCATAATGCAATTGAAGATATAGTTTTATAGAAACTTAATTTTAAAGATATAGTTTTATGGAAACTTAATTTTAAAGATACTAAACTGCTTATCAAAGAATACTTCCCAGTATTTTATGCAATTGCCTAAAACTATGTTTAAAAAATACAAACTTATATTTGTATAAAATTATGAGTTTCGCCGAAACCTTAAACATCATTTAATCATATGAATTTTCAATTCTTTTAACCTATAATTGATGTTTATAGATATTAGAATCGCTTTTTAAATGAAAATTTTATTCGAATTAATATTCGTCGAAATATTCGGATCGAGATCAAACGATTTCGAAGAAAATTAATAATTATTAAATCAAAAGGATTCCACAAACAAAATGTGTCTTTATGAAATTACACGGCTACCTTTTAAAAAAATAAAGAGGATGATCTTTTCGTCGAAAAATAATTTAGGGTTTTTGCGTCAGGTCACTAAAAATAAGAATAGGTCAACAAAACGAAGTGAAGAAGTAAACAAAGAATTAAACATCCTGGATTCGAGGTTACAGAATTTTTTTGCTATGTTTTTCCGGTGTATTTCAAACGGCTATTATTTAAAGGATGCATGCTTCAAGATGATAGTTTTTCCAAGAAATTGTCTTTTTGAAACAATAGCATTTTGGTGCGCAGTCCTTTATGAAAATTAAAGCATCAAATCCTTTATAATTTTGATAACGTTATAGAAAAGTCTTTTGTTGAAAACTACATTTAGGTAATTACTATATTAGGTTCTAGGAATGGACACATTCACCCTAAATTTTCTTGGAAAAAGTAATCATAGTTTGAATTTATTATTTTAGTATTTTATTGCAGTTAAGCTATATGCTATGGAGAAGATCCTTCCGCGGATGTAAAGAGTTCCATAAATTATTTGTGAATCCATCCGGAAAACATGTTTAAAACATTAATTTCATTTAAGGTCTAACAGGTTTGAATATAATTTGAGAAAATTTCGCAATTCTATCAGAATGAAAAGTGTATTTTTTAAAATTGTATTAAGATCATTTTGGAAGTAAATATTGCCTTACAAGAGTTTCCACCTAACAGATCAATCACGCTTTTCCATCTGCCTTTTTTATTATTTGCTTTTACCCAAAATAGGTTGGGTTATAAGTTTATAAGTTTTGGGCGGCTAGAAATAATTTAACATCGATCAACAAAAGTAAGGGTCACTAAATTTCATTTCGATAACAAAGTCTAATTTGCATAAAATCTCTCTTTAAAAAATAGTTATTTTTCTATTACGCCTTATAGTTTTACTCAAATGCATTAATTTATTGCATTCTTAGACCATTTAAAAGATTAAACGGGTATCCTTGAACTTTCAAATGGAACAAATACGTATTTTTATGACCTACTTAATAATGTCAACTATTAAGTGCTTTGGAAATTATTGAAATTCAAAGATTAAAAAATTATTCATTGAAATTATGAATCTTACTAATACGCACAATGAAAAACAAACAAAACATTAAATCCATATACGTTTCATTGAAATAGAGATGCCACTAGTACAAATTGGAAATAAACTTGTATTGGAATTGAAGACGATGGTAATTTGCAATTATTTAATCAGAGCAATTATAAGTAAAAAAAATTTAAAGTGTAAAATATTATTGTGGTATTATTCGTCTGACATTTTTGGGATGCATGGGCCGTTTATAGGTCGGCAGTTATTTTGGCGATACCAGGACCCGAACCCGGGACCTATCGCATGCAAGGCGTACTCCTAATCGACTGGGTTCCCCATCTTTTCCCCCTTAAAAATATAGTTAATAATATTGGAAGAAACAATTTTAAAAAGAAATTTATTTAAAAGTATGTTTTGCAAGGATTTTTATAAATAGCGTTTGATATTTTCTGAGTTGCACATCAATTTTAGTGAGATCTCAAGTCTAAGAAATACTCATTTGTTGTGATACAAATGCACAAAATTTTATTTTTAATGTTTATTATTAATAATTTATAATAATAGTGCTTAAATGCAAACTCTTTTAAATGATACAACTAAAAATAGAAATAAACTTTTTAGTAACAAGATGGATGCCGACTAAAATGTCAATAAGATAAACTTCTTTTGTAATTTCAAGCTAAAAACAAATTAAAAACTGCAAATGAATAAATTCATTCCTTATACACATATTTTGGTATTATAATTTTGAGGGACAAAAAATAGACACTGATTTCTAGAAAAATATCCGATCGTTAAGGCTTAATACGATGAAGCATTAAATGGATTTACATATTAAGTATATTAGCATGGACCTAACCTGTACTTTAAAAAAAATACTTAATAGTTGTATGTTTAATTCTTTGATAATAATTTCTAAGGAATTAGTAATCTGTGAATTGTAATTTGCAAGTGACATATCCACTCATTACCTCTGAGACCAAATTATACCCCCCCCCCTTTACCCTAACGCCACTTTTTAGCCAACTGCACCGTCCCAAAACCCGGTGTATCCGGAAGAAGGCGTCAGACATCGCCGCGTGGCATCGCGACCAGCGCGGCATCAAAGGCGCTCTTTGTCCATAGCCGGAAAGATGTCATCTATGCCGCTTTCACGGCTAACTTCACCCCGCGTTTCAGAAAAAAAGATGATATTCCGTTAGTAGTGGCGTGTCAGAGGTTAAAGGGTGATGGTTGGAGGAGGTTGAGTATTATTTTTTTAATTGTTTAGACATGTATTTATGTGGGTTTAGTTTTAAAAATGAATAAAATTTTACCTATTAAAATATTTTTAAAAAATAACTGGCGTTAACCTCTTAAGTTTAGAGAAGACTCGAGCAAAATCCTACACTTATGTTTTTAATCTAAACATAGTTTTCATACAAATATATGCTAAAAAGTATATTTTTCAAAGAAATTTTTTTTAAAAAATTATGTTTAATATTTACTTAGGGATACGCCTTAAACTCTAAAAATACACATTTTCTGTGCTATAATTGCAACAAAAAAAGCCGTATCACTTATTTGTAGTAAACAGATAATTTTATCATTCATTTTATTTCAAAATGCCTTGAAAATTAAGTACTAAAAGAACTTTTTGAAAAGTTTTTTAAAACATTTAATTAATTTTTTTAAGAACTCTAACCACTTCAATTTCGGAACTAATTAACGTGTTACGTGTTTGTTTGGAGGTTTTAAAAAATGTCCCCACATGTGGACGCCAGGTTGCAAGAGGTTATACTTAGTCGATGTTAACACAATACTTTAAAAAAAATTCTCTTCATTTAACAATCTGTCATGTGATATACAATAGTGATATAAACTATTTTTAACCTTCAGAAATATTTAGGTTGAGAAGTAATTGGTTAGTATCAACATCGAGGTTTTGTTATCGAAAATATTTTGGATGACGATTAAAAGATTTACTGATTGACCAGTAAAGACCTGGTATTACTTGCATATTGAGTTTTAAATGATTTATAAAATTGATTACAACAATGCTGAAAAAGTGTCTGGAGAAATGCCACAACTTAGGCCCTTTGCCTTATATACTATTTTGTAGTATTCAGTTGGTGGATTTTATTCTTGTTATTTTACTAAGGTTAAAAAAAAATTGTAAGAAATAAGTGCTTGAAAATGTTGAAGTTTTTTTTAAAGAAATGTAACTGTCTACTGAATATAGTACACTGCTTAAATGTCCGTACTTGGTTTCCAAAAAATGGGTTCGTAGCAGCTGCAGTTTCTGTGTGGTGAAACGTTTTTTCATTTTTCCGGTTTTAGGTTGAACCGTTTTTCAAATTACGGAAACTAAAATCTGAAAATTGGTTCAACTTTATTCCAAATATAATGTAAAACATTTGACCATATAACTGCTGGAAACCATTTCCTTTTGTAAAACCTATCACGATATTTTTGAAATAGTAAACAGTGAATTTTTACTATTCCTGAAAAAAAAATAGCGATCAGTGTCAGAATAACTGAGCTTTTAAAATACGAAAATGTCACTAACTATGTGATGTGTAAGAAAATGAAGTCTTGGTGTTCAAATGCACAGTCACAGTGATGCCATGTTAGAGAGAGGTATTGTCATTTGTCGATAATTGTTATTGGACAAAATGTCCAAAAAATTTGCGAGGTCTAAGTTTCGACGCATTTTTCAACTGTTAACTGATAAGTTCTAAACTATAGTCAACATTCTAGTATACACTGTATTGATAGGCCATTCTTGCAAACAAAACCTTCATGACCAAACAGGGCCGGATTTCTAAATAGGCTAAGTAGGCTGTAGACTAGAGCAGCAAATTTTTGGGGCTGCAAATTTTACGACCAGTTATAGCGGCATTGGGTGCAAAACAATTATTTTGAAAATACTAAAGAGAGTATTTTTAAGAAAGAAAGCAAATAGTTTACACTAATGCTTAAACGTATATATAGTACTAATATTATTAAACATGGTATCCGCGAAGGCAATTGCACCTTCTCTCCCGGATTTGGAAGTTGAAAGATTAAAAGTAGAACAGTTAAAAAATATTCGCCCATTATTTCGCTTTCGATTTAGAGTCTACATAGATGATTACAATTTAAAAAAGAAAAAAAATAGTAAAGAAAACTAGATCTGGTGGAAATCGATCGTAGCCTACAGGCGGCAGATCTTTAAATCCTGCCCTGTGACCAAAATCCTTCAAACAGGGAGCGGGATGGGGAGCCCAGTCGGTTAGACACACGCCTAGCACGCGAAAAGTCCCAGGTTCGGGTCCGTGCATCGCCAAAATAACTGCCATCCTATAAACGGCCAGTGCAGCCAAAAATGCCCACGTTAAATATCCTTCAAAGTCCTAACGCTGCGTACGATGTCGCCCTTAACAGTTGCGTTGGGTGCCTATTCAGGTGTCGGCTCGTCACTTGACTGTGGTTCTAAAATACGACGTCCATCGCCAATAGCCCTCGTGTAGCTCTAGTGCGACGATAATTCAAACCTAACCTAACCTATCCTTCAAACAGGGAAGTAAAGTATCTGCCAGTATACCTTCGTGCGTTTAAAACAAAAAAGCTTCTCGATAGACACCGCAACAAACCTGCGTGTGATGCCAACTTATGAAACAAAATACCAATAAAAAAACTATCCCATAAACGCTACAAAAAGGGCCGTCAGCCAAACCCCATTGTTCCAGGGACAGGGAAACAAAACTCAAGTTGAGTTGTTTTAGGCAGCAGCGCGGGGTGGGTATTAACCGCTTCAGTGGCCAGCGGGGTCAACTATTGTTGCAGTTCGTGTGTTAAGAGGGCATTTGAAATTCAGCGCACACGGTTGGGGATATTAAAAGTGACAATAGTTGGTCGGAAAGGGGTGGGGTAGGGTGGGGGATGTTTTTTTTTATTTTAAGATATCAAAATGGAAGTTTGATTTTAAAGTAGTAATAAAATATTTATATTTGCTTTTTATGGAGATATTTGTCATTAAATCTTGCTTCTAAAAATAAATTATTTTCTCTTAGAATGTTTAACCAGCTAATTCAATAATAAAAAAAATGCATTTTTTTTAATTAAAAATGTGTTACTTTTTTATATTTAAACTGTGCACATTTCTAACTCAAACTCACACACTCACGGAAATAACACTTTCATTTTTGACGATTCAGGAATCCTCAAGCCTCATTTCGTTAATGTTGAGGATTGTTTCGCCAAACTATCACGTGACTTTTGAGTGAACGCGAATCCTCACTTTTACGATCGTTATTTGACGATTCTGTATCTTGATTTTGAGGAAACGGAATCTCATTGTTGTACTCACATGCTCAAAAATGACGAAATATTTCTTTGGGTTAGACGACGCTCAAATCCTCATAAAAATAACGATTCAAATTTCCCCACTTTGAGGAAACGAAAACTCGGAGCATTTGCCAGTAATGGAATCGTCAAAATTAAGGAAAATTTCGTCGTTTTTGAGCATTCATTTTTAAGAGTGGATAATCGCATGATACGTTATCCTTTTTTTATAACAGTAAGCTAGAATAAAAGCAAAACAGGTTTTAAAAAAATGGCACAATTACTTAACCTTAACTAAAAATGTATAACAATTTCAGATAATTAGCCTTCTCATTACTCTTTCACACAAAAAAAAAACTGGGTGTAAAAAAACTAATGTTATGAAATTGTAAACGATCATTTTAATGTGATGCTTCAAGTGTCTCAACATAATGACGCTTTCAGTAATTTGATAATGGTTAATTACTTACGGCATGTTTGCTTTAACGTTTATCATCAAGAAGTACTTATACTTCGCTAAGTCGACAATGAAAATTTATCGTATGTTCATCTTAACGAGACATAAGACTTGAACGATTAATTAACCATTTTTCTTGTGTTTATAACGTCAGGGTTTTAGTTTCATAACGTTTTTTTTATGTGATTGATTGAAGTTTTTATATTTCTACCGTTTAATGTATTTATGTTTGTATAATTTAATGTATTTATATTTATTTGCGTGACATATTTATTTTTTGTACTTTTTAAATTCATTTTAACGATTACTATTTCATAATGTAATGAATAATATCGAACTGAATATTTATGAATAATTTCACTCGAAGAGTGATTTTTAGTAAGCTTAATGTACTCTAATTTGATTATTAATATACTAATATTTTAAGCTTTTTGCTCTTATTTTTTTTTACTTTTTTTAAATGTTCTAAAATTTATTTAATTTTTTTATTTAAATATATATTTTTACCAACAATTAAATATTAAATAAGTAAAACATTTTTACACGGGAAAATGTTTTAAAAGAATTGGTAAATGCTTTCATATTAACCCTTAAATGATTTATGTAACGGGTGTAGAAATCTACTCTATTCTTTTTTCCCAAAAATAAAATATTACAAATTAACATCTTATAAATATTTATAAAAAATCTATTTTATCTAATCATTTATTGGTTTAATTAAATAAAATAAAAAACATATGACGTGCAATTTTAAGGAATTATATTTGAGCATCCACTATTTAAAAAAAATTTTAATGCTGTTTAAAAAAAAACCAGGATACACGTTTCAAAAGTGTTCAATGATAAAAAAAAATACTTTTTCGGACATTGACTTGTCTTCTGCGATATAACATAAAATATAAATATTTTTCTATTTTTTCGGTACAAATTAATTTGCATTTATTATGAGTGTTTTTGTTTTATGTTTGGTGAGTTGAAAAAAAATTATAAAACTGTTGTGAAATTTGCGAAATTTATCAACCAAAAAAAAATTCAACACAGTATTTAAATAATATTAAAAACATATTTCCTGATTCTTAATACATATACTTTATTTTTTGTGTGCTTAAAAATTAAATATTTCCGCCTTTATTATAAGTCTTAACTTAATTGTAAATGCGTGTTCATATTTTAAACAAGTATTACTATATAATTCTCTTTCATAAACATAAAATGCGACTGATTTTTTGAATTTTTTTTACGCTATATAACTTAAACTTTAAAAAAATGAACGCTTATTTTCCGTGGAAATATAAAAAATTCACATCAAACACTATATTTAAAAGTTTTATGTCTTAATTACAATCTAAAG
Source organism: Hylyphantes graminicola (assembly GCA_023701765.1). Taxonomy (NCBI): domain Eukaryota; kingdom Metazoa; phylum Arthropoda; class Arachnida; order Araneae; family Linyphiidae; genus Hylyphantes; species Hylyphantes graminicola. Next base: position 49,806,321 of record CM043121.1, read on the forward strand.
GATCATTATTCCATGTGGGTGAGGAGATTTCTGCTAAGTACCACTTTTCTAAAACGTTTTGATTGAAACAAAAATTATAAAAAAAAGTTTCTGTGTTTAGAAAACTTTGGAATATTCCAAGAAGTTTGTCGGCGTTACGCTTGGCTGCACTTTTTAATGTTTCCTTCTACATTATATTTTACTTTGAATCATCGAAAATATCAACAGTAATAAAAGGTGTTTTAGAAAAGGTGAAACATTGGAGGGAATGCTTTTTGTAAGATGCCGCATGATCGTTATTTTCTTAATTTAAATGCAACAGCCCATATACAAGTGAATACCAGCTACGACAGCATAAAGAAAACGTCACATGCTTTGCATTTGAAATAGTTCTTTTAAAAAAAACTTAACTTGCTGAAGTGAATAAAGCAAAATTACTAACATTGTAATGCATGATTTTTTTTTTCATCCCGAAAAAAATATATTTGTATCTTTAATACTCATATACATTATGGGAAAAATACGGGGGAAAAATTAAATGCATTGGAATTTAAATTATTTCAATTTTTTAAATTTGTACCATATGGCAAAAACCAGCTAAAAAAATTCCAATTTTGATAAGAATGATTTTAAAACTACTAAATATATTTTAAAATAACCCTCTTGAACTATAATTATTTTTTCAAAACAATTGATTTGTAATTTAGTAATAATATTATTATACTTTGAATACTGCCAAAGATGTAATTTCACAACAGCTAATGACTTCACTCTTTAATTTTGAATACACTTTTACCACTTTCATCTATGAGGGTTATTAGTAACTAAAACTTCAAAATTTAATGTAATCGATGAAAAAACACAGATTTGTCGAGAGGGAGCTCTACTTTAATGGAATAAAGTGGATTATGTTACTTGTTCCCATATTGCAACAGTATGAATTAAAGGGTTGAAGATTGTTTACAAAATGATATGTGAAGATAAATCATCTCTTCATATCATCTACTACCATCATCTTACCTAATATGAGATTTTCCTCCCATGTGACTTGCTAGTTTAACACTTTCACTCCTAATAATTCCATTTGAAATCATCAACCTTGCAACTTTTTTTCTCACTATATTAAACTCACACTTATTTCAAATAAATTATATTAATACCTGCATTCCTTTTTCTATGTTATATTTCCTATTTGTATCGTTCTATGGAAGAATGTCTTTTGAAGAATTAAATAATGTTTGTTGCAATTAAATGAAGAGATGAAGAACATGGCAAAAATAAAATTCAATCTGAAACTGTTTTATTACATAAATTGGCCCTAAATTCTTTATGCTTGCATATATAATTGTTTAAACATTTAATTTAAACTATTTTTAACAAATAAAGTTTCGAAAAAAATTCTAAAATTTTAGCTGAAAAATTATTTTTTTTCTGCTTTTTACCATTTCATTAGGATGCGTCGTGAGTACATTTCACAATTTTTCGATTTTTTTTATTAACAAAGAGCTTTTTAAAAAAAACAATTGATAGATTTATTTAAATAACCTTAAAATTAAAAAAAAAAATTGCTTGGGAGAAATTTCCCATATGCAATTGCATTTTCATCTGCTTAGTTCTATGCACAATAAATTAAATTGTGACAGTAAATAAATCTTCTTGAAAGTTTTGCCCGGTTATATACTTTTTCAGTTTGCAATGCAGAATCTTAATGCAACGCTTTTTTTATTTTAAGTTCCTTTAAATAAAACTAGTTTTGTTTTTATTCCGAGGAGTAAACTCTTATGAAAAGAGTGAAAAAAGTACTTTTTTTTACTGCTTTTGGGTGAAAAAAAGTACTTTTTGTCACTGTTTCAAAAAGTTTGACTTTTGCACACGTTTGACATTGAAATTACAATGTAAAAGTCAGATTTTTTTCACGCAGTTATAAAAAATATTTTTAGCTATTCTCCTCCTTTTTATCCGAAATTTTTTTTCATTGAAATACGTTTTAAATTCTAATGTGCAAACATTTTGCTCCATATGTCCACGACTTCTCTTTTAAACATCTAGTTTAAGCTAGACTTAAGACTATTAAATACAAAAAAAAATTATGTGTTTCGAACTTAGTTTTTCCTATCCGTAAACTAGCTGCGAGCTAATTATCAAATTAACAAATATTTTATGGGACTTCATATTTGACGTATTACTTATTGCCTATGGTCATTTTAGAATATGTCATCAGAACTACTCAACTATTACTACGACCATACTACTACCATACAACCATATGAATAAACGTGGAAAAACCTACACTATTAAAAATTTCTGTAAAATCAAAGCACATTCTGCGTTCAGTGCAGAGAATAAGCATGTTTACACCAATGTATTCTTACACTCTCAGAAATAACACTTTCATTTTTGACGATTCATGAATCCTCAAGCCTCATTTTGTTAATTTTGAGGATTGTTTCGTCAAACTATCACGTGACTTTTGAGTAAACGCGAATCCTCACTTTTACGATCGTGATTTGACGATTATGTATTTTGATTTTGAGGAAACTGAATCTCATTGTTGAACTCGCATGCTCAAAAAGGACGAAATATTTCTTTAGATTAGACGACATTCAAATCCTCATAAAAATGACGATTCAAATTTCCTCACTTTGAGGAAACGAAAACTCGGAGCATTTGCCGGTAAACGAATCGTCAAAATTAAGGAAAATTTCGTCGTTTTTGAGCATTCATTTTTGAGAGTGTAGAAGGAATCGACTTTATGAACGACAGCTAAAGAGCATATCTGGTCAACCCATTTTTAACAAAATACATAAATTAAACAAATAAGATGAAATATCAGGAATGGAGTCACGCGTTACTTGTAACAGTTACTTTTATAGGGTAACACATTTAGATTTTTCAGAAAGTAACTGTAACAGTAACTTAGTTACTTTTAGCGGTAATGAATTTTAAAAAAATGTTACTTTTCTGCTATTACTTCCCAGGCAGCTTTTTACCGATATTTTCGGCACAACTCGGCATTCGACTTAATTTAATCCTTTAAAATTTAACTTTTAACGCCACTGAATTTTCGTTCTCAACTTGTTAGGATTTTTCCTATTCATTTAATCTTGTAACATGAAATGTTTTCATAGTAAAGGTGATTAGTTACTTTTCGTATGAAGTAAATGCAACTAGTTACTTTTCATTTTAAGTAACTGCAATTGCAACAGAGTTACTTGGTTAATGATGTAACCGTAACAGTTGCATTTCTAATGAAGTAACTGTAGCAGTTACTTTTCAATAAGGTAACTGCAACATAGTTATTTTGTTAATGAAGTAACTGTAATAGTGACTTTTTTAATGAAGTAACTGTAACAGAGTTACTTTTTAATCAGGTAACCGTAACAGAATTACTTTTTAATGAAGTAACTGAAACAGAGTTACTTTGTTAATGAAGTAACTGTAACAGAATTACTTTGTTAATGAAATAACTGTAATAGTGACTTTTTTAATGAAGTAACTGTAACGGAGTCTACTATTTAATAACTTAACCGTAACATAATTACTTTTTAATGAAATAACTGTAACAGAGTTGCTTTTTAATGAAGTAACTGTAACATAAATTCTTTTTCGATCCCTGGGAAACATATAACATTAATTGGACACTCACCTATAGTAATCATCCTTACAGTAGATATTCCCCTCCCTGGCGAAGCAGGTCAGCTCCGAATCCAGCTGTCCTTTACACTCGCAACAAGTCAGACACCGCGCATGCCACTGTCTGTCCACGGCCAGCAGATAGAATCTGTCCGCTATTCTGAGTCCGCACCCACCGCATAAGTGGTGCTGGGGCTGTACGGGGCTGTACTCCCCGCTGCTGCTGATGACAGGCATGCCAGTGTCTGAAAAGTCCTTGTCCGGGAGAATGGTTGGATTCTCCCTTTAGGTCTCCCCTTTATGTCACACTGGGTGGTAAAGGGATTCCAGAAAACATTGAAGAGTTTCACTGGTGTCTTGAAATAGCAATTCAGTTAATAATCAATTTATAAATCAATTGAAAGCATGTCTTCAGTGCTTCCAGTCCATATCATTGTAGGCATAAGTAAATCTGCATATCGCAAATGGGAATTGCACATTGTTTTGGTCAATTGTTGTTGAAATGAAGTATACGCTGATCTATAATGTCAACTATATTTCTGCAGCAATTTATACACTAATTTAAAGCATGTGCCGTCAATATCATTGAATGTCAAAGTAAATCAGCATTGCATATATAGAAATGCTATGTGGGAATTGCACATTACGTTTTGATTTTTTTTTAGTTGCTTCACATTCAACAACAGATATGAATGTTTTTTGTGCTAAAGACTACTTTATACTAAAGACTTGTATGCTTTTCTTCAGACAGTTGTAAGCAGTTAAATATCATGAATTTTACAAAATTTTGATATGATTCACAAATAATAAGATTATTCTTTATAGAGGTTTACACAGTCATATTCACAATTTTTTTTTCTCTAATTGGTGGGCGCTCCAAGGGGTAGTAGCAATATGCAACTGTGAAACAGTTTTTTTTTCCCGACTTGTTGAAAGGATATTTTAAAGAAACTTTGTGCAATCGCTAGATTATTTTGTTTTTTTATGAACTTCATTAACAATTTTACATTTCGTATACTATACTTTTATGTAGGAAGGACTTAGAGTGGCAATCTTTTTTTACCCTAAAAATTTTATCTAAGTCATTTAATGCCACTTAGCAAAATTACGTTGTTGATGATAAGCACTATGTTAACGTTTAAAATAATGTAGGGAAACAGTTCAAAATATCTTGGATTTGAACCGGAACTTCCAATATGAAGTTGTTGCAACTATTTGTGTAACTATAGCTGAAAAGTAAATAATCTTATTACTAGCAATCATGTATGATTTTACTAATATGCCATAGTTTTAAATTCAATAATAAAAAAATTCTTAGGATAGCATATAGTTTTTTTTTAAATGCCTATTTAACAGTTCACACAGTTGACAAAACTGCTGACGATTCGACTACTTTTTAAAATAAAAATATCCTTTTTTTTTTCTTTTAAACGAAAATTAGTTCACGCTTTTCCTCTATGTTTATAAAACTGTAACTCATTGAAAAAGTAGGAACTTAAATCATCTAAAAAAGTAACTGCTAAATCGCATGCATGTGAGACAATGTAGTTATAAAATTAGTTAAAATTAAACGTTGGCAATGAATTCTTCGAAGTTCACAAACAAAATAGCAAAAATATAAATTCCGCTTCTAGGTTTAAATCTTACCTCAATCACTTAATCTAAGATAATTACAAGTGATACAAACATTTGTCAGTATCAAACATAAGAAATAATCCCAACAACAAACACCTAATGCATCTTCAATACTTCCATAAAATAATCATCTCTTGAAATAATTTCCATTGTCACCATCAATCAACAAATCACTGATCACGATTTCCATCATCACAAACTCTCCAATTTCCCAAAGACAACCATTTTCACAAAACAACAGTCCCAAAACAACATCAAGTCTCTTCAGAAACTGCAGAAGTAAACACAAGTCTCTACCAAAATGAAACCACGATCCAAAGCAACTTCCCGCAGAGTTGCATCGAGATCTGCAACATCTTTTTTGCTCTTGCTGATCCCTGTTTCTTTAGCCACGCCCCGAACCGGTTTGGCCAATGGGAGGAGGGGTAGGCGTGGCGATCAGGCTTTGATTGACGGCGTGCGCGGGGGCGGATGGTAATCGCACGGCGCACGTGACTGCCACGTGCGTTTGATCAGCAAGTCGCAGGTTTTATAGGACGTCTTTTTAGACGTCGAAACGGAAAGTGGTCGTGGTGACGGAATTCCATCGACGTCGAAATGTACACAGAATTGACGTCTTTTAAGAAAAGAAAAACGTCTTATTTGTAACGTATTATTCGTCGAAAAGAAATTGAAGTCTTATAAAAAAGACCGTTTGTTACTACACTCTTAAAACAAAAGATTGAAATCCACTCCAGTTGGAGAAGTGCATTTTCGACACTGGAAAAGAATGACTTTTAACTCAGACTGAGTTAAAATCACTCGTTTGGGGTGATCCTGTCGGAGGTTTAAAACACAGAGAATCCACTCCAAAGGAGAGGTGCATTTCCAGACTGGAGGAGTGAAAATTAATCAGACTGAGTTAAAATCGCTCGTTCGTTTTAAGAGTGTAGTTTTTTTTTTATTTGGTGAACGTTTTGACGTCTTTTCCAACTTGTTTCGAACTTTTTAATAAAAAAAAATTCAGAGATTTTTTTTTTCTTTTTAATTAAAATTGCTGCACATGCAAAACTTGGAGCTCTATCATGTGATACGTTTTTTGAAACGATCCGTCGGCTTCAGGCTAAATCCGCATTTTCATGTGACGCAGCTTTATTCCAGCTTCCATTCAAATTTTTCATTGGTGGCTCCGATGATTGGTGTTTTGGCATGTGAAGCTAAGTCCACTACATTGCTTAACCAATCGATATCTTATTTTCATTCCCGTGGGACTGTTGTCACTCAAAACATTTCCTTCTTTAAAGTCAACAAGTTTTCCATTTTCTTAAACTTTAACCCTTTCAGTCCCAGTGATGCCATTTGGCGTCATCACTTTCAATATTTTTTTTTAAATGTTTATCTCCCGTTATGACATCCAAACACACATGATTCGATTCTTAACACTCTGTTCTATTCGACAATATTTTACATTAATCTCAATAGAAGTCTGAACTTTTTTTTATTTAGAAAATAGCTAACAAGCGTCTCACCTGATTTTTGAAAAGTTCACTTCAGTTCCACATATTTAAAACACAATTTAAACTGTTTCGGTTAAAAAAAATTACTAATTTTGTTTTTAATAATATGGTTAGATACCTCAAAATATATAACTTGAAGTGTTTTTAGGAAAAAAAATTTTTTTATTTTGTTGTTTTCCCACTGATAAAAAATTTTGGCATTATTTCAAAAACCATATAAAAAATTTAAATGAATTTTATTTTCTTATGGAACTCTTATTTTTGGGCTTATTTTGTGAATATCGGATGTTTCTGCAGCGTAGTAAATTTTTGGGACTGAAAGGGTTAAGTTAAGTACATTTGTTACCTTTGGTAAGTGCCGTTTTTTTACACAAGTGCGAACGAAATACTTAAAAACTCATTTTCTTGGAGTTCACTTGGATTTGTCACTTGGAGCGTTCTTCCACCAAGCTCTTCAATTCATTTGAACCAGTAATGAATCAGCAATGAATGAGCAATCAAGCAATGAATAAACGGGATTATAATGTAGTACTTTACTAGTACTTTACATCTGTCATTATATGTAAATTCTACAACAAAAAAAAATTAGGTGATTTTATATTGCATTGCTTTGGGTCTTTTGGGGGTCCAAATAAAAAGTGGTACAAAAGCCAAGTGAATGAACAGTACTTATAAAAGTGAATGAACACAAAAATGTCCAGTCAATAAACATGTTGAATTTTAATTAATGACCAGGACAACCAATCAGATGTCAGATAGCTTCCTACTAAATGAGAGGTATAGTCCAGTGTTGCCAATCCATCAAGTGGAATGATTTTCAATCCTTACTTTTTATATGAATTTACCAACTGTTCATTCACTGGGGACTGTTCATTCTCTGGTCAGTCTACCCAGGGGCGGACTGGCCCGGGCGGCTAGTCGGCGATCGCCGAGTGGGCCAAACTGTCAAGTGGGCCAAAAACAATATGATAATATTCGTTTAAGTGGGACAAAATCTACAAATACTTAAGTGTGTATTAAAACATTCAAAATAAGTGCAAACAATATGGGACAAGATCGCCTTGAGGACTTAATGTTTTTGTATATTGAAAGAGATTTTAAGAACGACTATGAAAAAGCTATGGATTATCTAGGCTAGGTCTAAGATTATCTAGGCTTTTTGTTGGATATTTGTAAAATAAACGTATATAGATGTTATAAGGATAATTAAAGATAACATAACTTCTATTTTAAATTTCATATTGAATTTCTTACTATTAATCAAAACAGTTGATTAATTAATAAACATATACATCGATATCCTGTATTATGGTATGGTGGGCCAAAGTCATTACTGCGCCGAGTGGGCCAATCTTAGCCAGTCCGCCCCTGAGTCTACCCTATAACCAGTAAACCCTTTCTATAATTTTTATTCGCTTGGCTAATAAAATTTTAAAGCTTTAACAAAAACCATTTTTGCTAATGATTTGGCTAATTTTGAATACAATTCGGATTGCTGTTAATTTTGATTCTATGCTGAGTATTTTTTAGTTTTTTTTCATTCAAAAGTGTGCTAATTGTATTTTCAACTCAAAATAATGCATATTTTACAAATTATGCAGTAAGTGACGTTCTGGAAGTACTGCCGGCACAGGAAGTGATGTAATAAAAATTTCTAAGGAATAATTTTGTCTATTTTAAGCGCCAAATTGGCTATATTTTCGAAAATTACGTCTGGCAACCCTAATCTAAAAAAATTCGAGAAAAGACATTTTGCAACCCCTAGAATATTATTTACATTTTCCCGAACTTCACGACTTTTTAAAGGTACATCGGTCCTTATAAATAAGACATCAACATCAACGATAAGAATTTTCAAAACTAAACTTAAATTCACATTTTTCTTTGCATTAGCAGAGGTCAATGGTAAATAACATCCATTCGTGAGTTCTATCAACTATCAATCCCATGTTTATTTGCCGCCAAAACGTGAACGGTTGCTCTAGTAGGAGGTGTTTATGTATTCTCCGTGACACCATAAACGTGCACGTCACAACTTAATTAACACGTGATTGTCCGCCATGTTATTACGTGATTATAGCGTCTGTAGGATGTGGAATCATAGAGTTGGTTTTCGGGGAGCTGTTGTTTTCTGAACTAGTTTTTAAATTAATATTTTACATAAAATTAGGTTTGAAATATCGTAGCACTAGAGCTACACGGGGGCTATAAATTGTTATTTTAAATGCAAAGGATTTTTTTATTTTTTAAATGCCATTAAAATACATTAAGAAAAATAAAGCAAAATTTGTCTATAATTATAAAAGTTTAGAACCAGATCATTGAAAATAGAAATAATTCCACTTAGAATTTAGATAATGTCCATAAAAAAAATTCAAGAATCTTAATTTTATTCCTTTAATGAATACCAGAAACAAGAGCTAGATTTTTAAAAAAAATTTGCCCCTCATAGAGAGATGGAACATTGGTAACCCTTTATAAGACTGTGGGAAATATACTTCCCAGCAACTTCATCAATTTTGATTAGTGCTGCCATCTCCTGATAACTTCAGAAAACACACAAAAAAAATACTAATGCAGGATTCCTATAGACGATACGTTTGAATAGCTTCCAGCGGGGGATGGGGACTATACTTCACACCGAAATAAAATTGTCTTAATACTCAAAATTAATTTTAGGTAATGAGCTAAATGATTTTCTTTTTATAAATCAATATAAATCCCAGAAATACTTTATCGTAACATTACTTAAAAAAAGGGCCTTATAAAGGGTAAAAAAATACTTATTTACCCCACGTAGACAAGAAGTTTTAGAACACAATAAAAAAATTATTAAGTCATGCTTCTAAAACTGTAAAGCACAGCTCTTTATACCATACCAAAAGATTTAAAAATATTGAGTGGTAAAAATCAAAGGAATAAAGCTTCTATCTTGAAAAAAAAACCACATTGTTATCTAGAAAAATGCATGAAGGAGCATTTGTTGAAAACAAAAACAGCTGCGAAGCAATTTATTACCGTTTTATTAAGGTAATTATAAATGATTAATCCATTAACGACTGTAGGCAAGAAAATTTATTACGCGAAAATAAACTTTCGACTTAATTTAATTTCAATGAGTAAAAAAGTAAATGTAGATCATAAACATGAACATTGAACAATTAATGTGAGACAAATTGCGTTATACGAAAAATGAATTTGAAAAACTTAATTCTAATGGTTTTATTCGAAAATTAACCTGTATGTTAATGTAATGGTATTCAAAAAGTTGTAGTTAAAGGGTTAAAGAACATGTTAAAAATAACTCGATAGATCAGTCATTAACATCTCTTTTCGGCACGTCTTGAATGGTTAACGTGCAACGGATGATTGCAAATGGAATGTGTGGATTTTGTATGTTTATTTTAACTTGGGAAAAAAATGTTTTGTTGATATGATGAAAATTTAAAAATTTTGAAAAGCATACTTTTTTTTAATTTTAGTTTCATTAGTAAAAAGAAGATTTTAAGTAAACAAGAGTGATATTTTACTCGTGACGTTGGATTTTTAATCTATATTATTTAAACAAGCTCTCTACTGCGGACGCTGCTTTTTCTTTGAGTTTCAATATTAAAACCTCATGTTATGTCGTGAAAAAGGACTTTGATAACGCATTGCTAAACTCAGAATGCACTTTACAACTTATTTTTAAAAAAAATATTAAAACTAATTTTTATTTTTCAAACTAGATTGACAAAATTTTTCAAAAATATCGATAACTAAAAGTGTCAATGGCTTTCATACATAAAAAAATGATGTAGCATTAAATGTTTGATTATTCATTATCAAGCGAAAAATTTATATTTTTATAACTCAAAACATCCCACTCAACTGACGGCGACGCGCTGCTTGGCAAATGTTAAAGTCTCGGTTTCCTCCGGAGTCCGTCAACAGATTTAAGCGGTCGGACAAGTGCGGTGAGTGACGCCATACAAACTACTGACATTGATTACGCTAGAGTGATGTCCTCGGGAGCGTTGCCGGACAACTCAACACCACCGCCAGATTGAGTTGCTGTTGAGTGCGTTGGGGAAATCCTGATGACAACGTTTTTTGATGTTGTCTGTTACGTGGTGTGCTTGCCAAAAATTAAAAATTAAATAAAATGACGGAAGGCGAGAGTTGTTTTACGCTTGCCGAGGAAGAAATGCTAATTGATTTTGTGAGAAATCACGAAAAACCTACATTTTCCATTTTTGACATGCAAAGACGAAAACCAAAACATCAACAGAGTGCGTAACGTTTCGATGCAGTGGCGGCCGGTAGAGTGGCGTCATCCACGTATAATAGCGGTCGCATTTTTCTGGCGACAGACTCCGAGGAAACCATAGCTTTAAAGATGCTTTTTTTTTTGCAAAATTAATTGCAAATCAAATTTTAAATTCATAAATGCCTGAAAATATGTTTATATAAGGAATTAACGTGTAGAATTTTGCTCAAGGAGTAAAGTGATTAATTATTTTATTAGTTTTGATTAAGTCTGTTTTTAAAACATTAAACAAATATTCAACATCATTCATTTTTTTTTCGTTCAGTTTCTTGATTTCAAACGTGTATTTATAAATACAGCCCGAAGAGTTCAAAGGTCAAACTATTTTTGTAACTCTGACTAAAATCAAGCCAACTTAAATCTTATTTCCCTTTCAGTTGTTGACTGTTATTCGAGTAATTTGGAAATTTTTTTAGTAGTTGCAAAATAATTTATATTTAAAAGCCTTCATTATTGCAGGTGGACTTAAAACTTATTATGAAAACCATATTTTTTCCATACTTTAAATGCATATTCAAATTATTTAAATAATAAATTACGCAATGTATATTTTTCAATCATTAAAAATCATACGAGTAATTGCTGCAGTTAGGAAACGATTTTAATGCATATATTTTCTATTTACTACTTTAAATAGCAACAATACTTGCAAGCGCGTTTTCTTTTTTAATGATTAGGTATAAAATGGAGATCCTGCAATTAAATTAATTAGCCCTTGTGTATGAAAAGAGATATAAAAGCTTTACGGAAGTATCTTATTATTCAAAATATAAATTAACTGCAATAAGTTTCTTGGAATTATGCAAGGTTTTCATCTCTCCCAGATTTCCATTAAATTTTCTACCTGAAAACATTTTTTAAAATTACAGTATGTATTATAGTAAATGACCATTTGTTTATTATGTTTAAATAAAGGGTTATTAAACTTTTCTAAAGATAAAAATCTTCCTAAACTTCTCCTTTATTCTACACAGTTACAGATAGTTTTACATATTTTTTACTGTTTACCTTTACGATTATAATTATGGTGCGACTGGAAATATATCAAACACATTTTTTTACATGCCAATCCGAAATATGATAAATTATTGAAGGCTCTTTATAATTCGATACTTAAAAATTCTATTTGAAATCTTTTCTAGCCTATCACTATACTATATGTTATTCCTGAATTTTTCAAAAACCAAGGAATGATATAAACTATAATATCATGTTTGCGTTGGTGCTGTAGCATCAAATAACATCCACTCAAGATGGCACTGATTCCCTGCTGTGTTGCTACTATCAGTCGTCTAGATTCTAGCAAATATTGTAGTATAGAATCGGAAGCAACTACACTCCAAGCCAACCTAAATTGAGTAAAAACAAAGAGTAAAAAGGAAGAGGGAAAAGCGTGGTTGGTCCGTTAGTCGGAAACCCTTGCAACGTAATATTTACATACAAAATGATCTGAATACAATTTAACCAAAATACACTTTTCATTCTGATAAAATGCCACATATTTTCAAATAATATTCAAATCTCTTAGACCTTAAACGAATTAATGTTTTAAACATGTTTTCTGAATGGATTCACAAATAATTTATGGAACTCTTTACATCCGCGGAAAGATCTTCTCCGTAGCATATTTTTATTTACCCAACTTAGGTTGACAAGGAGTGTAGGTCTTTTTTTTATGTGCATTTAGTAAACATAGGTAGTTGTAATATCTTCCGCAACACTACAATGTAATCTCCATAGTTTCTTCTTATATAGAAATTGCTTTCACTTGAACACTTGCAAAAAGATAACACTAATGGATCCATTGTCAAATTTTTACTTGCGTGACCATAAATATTTTTTTTCACGCGCTTCTGTATCTGAGGTAAATATTACTTTCTCGTGTCTCGATACTAAATTTCCGACTCATAACCGGAACTGAAATCAATATAATGAATTTTCAATGTTAGTTTTGCTTCCTTACTCTTTTTTTTTGTGGGGGTCTTAAAAAATGGTATTTTATTTATCGACGACTCAAATTTGTATTATATCTGCAATTTCTTCTATGTTTTTTATAGATAAATTAATCAATGAAAAATATTTTGCAGGTCAAATTAAAGTTGAAATTTATGAAAACGTCTGACTAATAGAGAAGAAACCAAAATAAACTTATTTTACTTTTTTTTAAACATATTTTTCGAAATTATCCATTACGAAATAATATTTCATTATGCAATGATCCAATTTGCAATATTCTTTACTATTTTTTGTCGCATTTGATTTTTTGAACGATAGCCGAGTTCCAGAGTATATTAGTTTTTAGTGTTAGCGTTAATTGATTTGTTTTATATTTAGTAAATAGTTCAGAAGCAGTAAATCCTGATGAATTAGTACTCCCGAAAAATATAGTACGTAGCACTCGAAATCCCTCATACAAATCAAGACGGTGTTATTTAGAAAGCTTCAAATGTTATTTATCAACTCATTATACTGTTTTAACTTTTTTTAACAAAAATTTAAATATAGCTTTTAAGGTATACATACACACTAGAAAAGGCCAAAATAACTAAATTAGGCATTTTTTGTTTTTAATTCCATTAGAGTCTCCAATTCTTCTTCTTTAAAATGATATATAAAGTTTGTACTGGTACTCCACTCTTATGAAAAATTACAGAGGTTTTCTAATCTTCCAAATCATAAAAGTTAGTTGGCTTTTATAACCTTTAAACTCAATTTTCTCAAAACTTCACTTTTCTTATGTGTTACTTTTCTTAAACAATGATAACTAAAGTTTAAATTAACAATTTGTCGAACGAATTATTTATTTACATGTGGAATAAGTTGGGGGAGGGCGTGAACCTCAAAAAGATTTGCTTTTTTTTTTTAAAAAAATTAGTTTTATATTGCATGTCAAAGTTATTTTTTTCTTTCTAAAAAATTGGATTTTTTAAATATTGATTATTATAAAAAAAAATTAACAAAAAACTAAAAGAGCCACAAACTTGTTTTGTAGTTCAAGCTCTTCGGAATGAATAGGTGATTAATTTGCATGGGAATTTTATAGGTCTGAGTTCATTAGTTCTTGAGCTATGAGTGTTTAAAAAACATGCTAATAATGCTTAAAATGCTAATTAATTAATAACATTTCAATTTTTTAAATAGTTTTACACGTACTCTCTTACACTTATAAATTATATCAAATTTCAAATATCATTTTGATTATTTTTGTTTAACTGGTGCATTGATGACTTAGGGTTCGAAATCAACGGTTGGAAGTCACAAAATGCGACATAATCCTACAATTTAGCGACTTCAAAATAAATTTATTAGCAAGTAATCACGACTACTTTTTTTAATGTCAGGTAAGTTACTTTTTAAAGTGCTTTTCAAAATTTTCAATTTCATTTCTTGCGAAAAATAAAGATCTTAAAATCGCTAGTCTTCAACGATCTATAATTGTCAAAATTATCAATACTGTAGTAGTTGAACAGCAAAACTCCGGTGATACATGAAATGTGATGCTCTGATGATCATAAAATCTGGAAAACTCGGCGATCGTTGGTATTCCTAAAATTTATTAACTCTTTTTTTTTCAGGAAGATTGCGAAATTACGATGACTTCATACGTGCGCAACAATGGCTATCTTAAGAGGTTGGAAATAAATTATATTAAATGCATTTTTTCATAAATATTTTTCTCAAAAATGCTCGCAGATAATGTTCCTCTACTCCTTTTTCATATATATAACTTAGTAGCTCAAAAATTGCTTCTAAATATTTTCATTTAATTCCAAACACTTTACGACGATTGGTGTAGTAACTCTAATACATTACAACTAAAAACCCCAGACCACAACCTTACATGACTGATACACATCATTACGGTGGCTGGACCGATTTAATAAGCACACAAGGATCAGCTCTATTTGCAAGCTCCCAAGGGTGTTGTCCTGGGGTTGGGGGGAGGTATCCCCCAAACGATATCCGAGGAAATCTTTTGGGAGAGGAGATCTTCTAATGAGTACTAAAGTGCGGGGGTCCTTCAGGGGTCTTCTGATTTAGTAGAACATCGGTCATTTTTCTTCTTAAAACTATTGGAGGGGATTTTTGGGGGTATTTTTAGTGTCTAGACACGGTGAAATAGGATATGGGGTTGTAGTAAAGGGAAGGGAAATTGTTTTTTATTGGAAGGTATCGGATTTTTATGATGAAAGTTAGTCTTGTTCAGAAAAAGTGAATGGTAAAAAATCATTCTAATCAACTGACATATTTTGTCTTCCTAACGCTTTATAAAACGGTGAAAAGTAATTTTATATAACAAATTTATTAATTTCTTCTACTTTTGGCCCTATATAGTTTCAATTATCATGGACACGATAACAACAACATTAATTTCTACTGATGTTAAAATAATTGAACTACTGCAACAATATATACAATTTTTTGGTTAAAATCATCCCAGTTCACAGCGAATCAGGTGAAAAATACGTAAAAAAATTATAAATTATTTTACATATTTTTGCTTGTAACTAAGGTGAAAAAGAAAATCTTTTACATTTCAATTTCTGATAATCGTGTAAAGTTAACCCTTTCAGTCCCAGTGATGAAATTCGGCATCATCACGTTTCTGATCATAATTTTAAAAAAAAGGTAAGGCTGACAACTATTAGGATTAATAAAAAAATATTTTCTAATAGAAAAAAGTTTGAAGTATCGAATGATGTGCTTTTTGATATCCTAAATGGCTATAGACGATCACAAAAAAATTCTAATATGATAAATTGTCATTGGAACAGAAAGGGTTAATGCTTCCTTAAACTGTAAAAAGTATTTTATATAACAAATTTATTAATTTCTACTGATGTTAAAATAATTGAAGTACACAATAAATAAAAATTTTTGGTTAAAAACAACCCATTTCACAACGAAACAGGTGAAAAATCTGTAAAAAAATATAAATTTTACATGATATATTTTTTGTTTGTAACTATGATAAAAAAGAAAATATTTTACACTTCTATTGCTGATAATCGTGTTAATTTAACCCTGTCAGTTCCAGTGATGAAATTTGGCATCATCATGGTTCTGGTCATAATTTTTTTAAAGTAATGGGGCTGACATCTAAAGAAATTAATAAAAATATATTTTCTAGTAGAAAAAAGTTTGAAGAATCGAATGATGTGCTTTTTGATATCATAATTGGCTATAGACGATCAGGAAAAATTTCTAAATGATGATGCAAAATTGTCATTGGGACTGAAAAGGTTAAATCATGAGCACTGCGATTCTTTTGCATATTAATGACGGCTTTATGAATGCCACTAATTCTCTAACCTTCATTTCCGAGTAAAAATCCTTAACTTTAAGTTTTTTTAAGTTCGACATCTGCCTCGTTTTTGACAGTAATACAATGTACAGAATTTCAAATTTCGTCGTCCATAGCCTTCTTAAAGCTCTAATGGGACATTAATTCAACCAAAAAAAAAACCCAGAATTCATATTCTCTATAGATGCGTTTACATGAGCCATCGAATCCATGGAATGAAGAGCAAACTCACCAATTTTTCCCTCTTAGGGATTTTCTCGTAGTCAGAACCGGAATTGCAGGAGTTTCACAAACCCTCCAATGAAGGAGGGTTTCATGTTTCATACTATGGATTCGGTCACAGACTATCATTTGGGTGAAAAATCCTGCTCGACCTCTTTTTCCCCAAATGGGGATTTTGGCATTCCATGGATTCGATGGCTCATGTAAACTCGCCTAATATCTTGAACAACCATATCTTGGAAGACTTTCCAACAAGCTATAGATTACCACTAACTCAAAAGAAAATGAAACCCTTTTCTTTATGCAAATCAATAATCCATTGATTTCTGTTTCTTTCGATCCTCCACTCTCACAGGAATCGGGGAAGACTGAAAACCTCCAAGAAGAACTACAAGGAAACGACATTTTCGATTAAATGCGTTTTCCTTGTCGCAACTCTTCCCTCTTCCAGCAAAAACTTTTAACAAAAAGAAGATATAAAAAAAATAGTGGTTGAAATGCACATAGGGAAAAAAAGCTCCGAGCCATATCCTTCCTTCACATCAGAAACTAAAAATAACCAAAAACTAAAAATTCCACATTCTGATAAATCCCGGAAGAAATTCTGCCATCATTTACTGTTTTTATCATATTTTTTTATTTAAAAAATCTTTTGATAAAAAAAATTGCAGAAGGGGGGTTTGGAGAGTGGCGATCCCTTTCAACTGATATCCGAAAAGGGGTTGGCTGCGGGGAGGACTTTCGGAGTCGCTTTCGCTGGGCCATTAGTAGTAATTGGGTCTGGCTATTGTGCACAGTGGGTTCAGGTAGGGACGGCGTTTCTCTCTCTAATGATCAAGCCGCAGCTCTGACAAAGTGGCCGGAACGGGAGGAGGGGAACAGGGGTTCAAATGTGAATCCAACTACAGTGGTGGCCAAAAGTGTGGACACTTTTTGAAAGTTTCATGTGTTTCAACTGTTACCTGTGTGCTTGCATCTATTAAATTTCGGTTAAATACGAACATTTAAATAGTAAGTTGATGGTAATTTAATGTAGAATTTCATTAAAAAAACAGAATTAGAGTATCTGTATTACAAATAAAGTTATGCTCATTTTAGTTGAACAAACAAGCACAATCCATGGATTCTCTTATGCTGAAATTGCAATAAAAGTTGATGGTGCCAATGACTTGCAAAACTAAGACAGATCGTAGTATTAGTTGCATAACTTATTTGTAAAACACATATTGTAAAACTGTATTTATTTTCAATTCTACATTAAATTACTTTGATGATGAAAGTGTTGTGTCCGTGAATATAGATTATATGGGACCAAAGGTCTCATTGACTGCTTCAGCGATCTGCAGACAGTGGTCCTCATAAAGATTAAATTACTTTTAATTTGATATACAATTGTTTAATTTGATATACAATTAATATATTCTGTAATCACGTAAAGTTGAAAAATATGAAACATTAAAAAAGTGTCTACACTTTTGGCCACCACTGTATATTGTGTAAAAACGAAGGGTGTGAAACACCGCACCACTTTCAACAACAACTCAATATTTAAAGGTAATTTTATATTTTGAGGTAGCTTCAATAATTTTAAAACTAAAGAAGTTCTAGAGCAGCTACCCTTTGTGCATTACGATGTTTTCAAATAAAAAAATAGAAACGATGTTTTCGAATAAAACATAGAAATATTTTTATTTTTAATAATTTAACTGAAATCTGATACAAAAATGTATATAGATAGTAAAACTTATTATCAAACCAAAAGAAATAAAAATTATAATTTTAATTTCATATTACAAAAAAAGCACTCCAAAAATTGGCTTGCTTCAAGGGATGTTAATTCGTTTCTACTTTCATTCCTTTCCTACCATCTATCGATGTTCTAATTGGTGCTCTGTTCCCACCTGTAAGTGTTAACCACCTCTTGGTAGACTGTCCTGCTTTTTCACTGAGCAGACTTGAATTTTTTAACAAACCCATCTGTCCATCAGATTTTAACTCATCCCCCATATCAGTTTTCCTTTTTGGTTGATATTGGCTTTTACTCTTTGATATATATGACTGTTTTTTAATGCTATGTATAAATTTTATGAATAATTTCTTACTTTTTTATAGAAAACCTGGTGTTTTAGATTTCTAATTTTCTTTTCAATGTTTCATGAACCGTTTGAACCTTTTTAATTAGAACAACCTAGTGTTTGGTGAAGTATGGCTTCAGATGCCCTTGCGCCGTAAAACCCGAACGTCCATCCTGTTTCCGCGTGACATTCATTTCCTTATCAAGGATTGAGACCAAAATTACATTTCATTTTCATTTTCTGTTGCCACTCAAGTCCCTTAAAATGCCTATTGTGCTCTCTTCGCACCATATAGTGGGATTAACAACTAAGCGACGGTGGTGGAGTATTTTTTTACTTTTGTATTAGTTTCGTAGGGAGTATTCGAATCGTGGAAAAATGGGATCACCAGGACTTGTGTGGCTTTGTTGTTGCTGCACAAGAGTGGACTTGACTCTGACCTACCGCTGATTTATTCTATGCACAGTTTAAAGGTATAGAGTAAATCATTGGTTTCACCAGTATCGTAATCGTAGCGTTCGTCACGATCAACACGATGATAAATAACGTTTCCTATTAATACGTTTTTGCTATAGTTCAAGTTTCTGTGATGTAATGTTAATACTAATACTAATCTTAATAGTGCGACCTAATCTTAAGTCGAGATATTTTGCAAACTTATGATTTGATTGCTTGTCACTGAAAATACTTTCATTGGTTCTGCACAAGCATCATCCATCTTATGAATCTTGCTAAGTGAAAACAAATCCTGGCAATAAATAGCACCGAATATATGGCGATGGAGCACGTTAAATCTCTCTCAGAAGATATATTTTTTTATTATTTCATAAGGCTAATTTTGTCATGTAAAATAAGATGACGCCTCTGTTTATAACTTAAGGTATCCTTATACCTTAGACAACTTTTTCTTTAATTTTATATAGACTTTTAAAACTTTATGAGAAGATCAGGCACATGAAAATACCTAAATTCATTTTAAAAAATGTATTATAATTTTTTCAGAAAAGAAAACAGTAAATATCCAGGCATGGGATCATATAAAATCTAAGCTCTAAGCAAAGTAGTTATTTAATTATGATAGTTTGAAATTGCTAGCTTTAAAATATGATTATTTTTTAATAATTTAATTTTTTAAAAAGTCTGTTAAAAATTTCATATTTTTTTTGCAATTGTTATTAAAAGTATGGCTACATGCCCTGATTCGTACTCTAAAATATTCGTTAAATTTTTAAAATCGAATTATATTAATTTGAAATATCTTACTCGGAGTACAAGCATATTGTGAAATAAACACTTTTAATGCAGCTCTGAAATACGGGCATTAATTAAGCCCATTCAAACGAATTCAAAACAGAGTCAGATAATAAAAAAATATTACAAAGCAAAGCCTTTGAAGCTTTCTATTAAATAAAACATATATAATTAAGTTTTATGTGGTATATCTCTCATATATTCACGCCATCTAATAATTAGGATCAATATTTCTTCATTGTAACAAACAAAATACTTAGTAGAAATTTTCTAATAATTATGATATAAATCGGGGGCATGATTAAAATGTATTGTTTATAATTACCATGCTTTGACACTTAAGTAGGCATATTTTTAAAATAATATTTTGAATTTACGTTTTATTATTTCTGAAAAAAATTAGCATCAGTGCTTTCTGCACAAAGTCATATATTTTAAAAGTTAAAGTGTCGTTAAAGGGTTTTTCAAAGAGAGTCACGAATTGTGGTCGTATTTACCTGCATAAAATTCTCAAGGAAGATTTTGCAAATTAGTGGCATATACTATTAAAAGAAAATTATTGATAAATTCCCAAATTAACTAAAAAAATCAATTATTTTTATATTGATTTTAACTTTCATCAAAAAAATTAATAACAGTTTAAAAAGAAATTGCCTAACAAAGCGGCAAGAATAATTCCTGCCAATGTTGTTTCCTTACTAACGTACTTTATATGCAGAAAAAACACCATAAAGGATTTTTTTTACTTCGCAATGGAGAATTATCACATTTTTTTTTCTTGTTTTTAAATGATTCTAAATGACTTAAAACCCTTAAAAAATGTATTCATTCTTCTTTTAGATTCGTATTTTGCTTTTAATTTAAATTTAAAAAAGGGCAGTTTCGGTTTTCATTCGATACACAGAGTCACGTGATATGACGTAGTAAGGTCTTCTCCACCGAGAAGCGACCACAAACAAAACAAACGCTTTTGCTGTATTCGATTTTTCGCTTCTATTATATCCTTTCTTCAAAGCTTATTTTTATAGTATTATGACTTCTAAAAAGTACTGTATTGTGCCGATGTGCGGAAATACTTCCCATGTTACTCCAGACAAAATATTTCTAAATGTGCCGAGGAATAAAAATGATAGACTGAGATGGTGCCGAGCGATGAAAAGAGATCCCAAAAAGAACGTTCCTTTGGCTGAAGACTCTCATCGTCATGTTTGTGAGGATCATTTTGATGTAAGTAGTCATTATTATTACATTTTTAAAACTTACAGAGCAAAGCGCTAGATAACGATTGTAAATAGCTATTATCAAATCAAAAAACAATGTTACTATGCAGCAATTAAAAAGAAAAACTTCTTACACTGCTATAAAAACAATAAAACATTCTTCAAATATTGTCTCTGAAAATCATTATTAAAAAAGATCCATATCTGAGAAATATTTTTGAAAAAGCAATTTTGTGTGTTGGTGCTGTTTTTTAGTTGCAAAGGGTCAAAGAATTTCATTTTGTCATTATTAATTTTAAAATTATACTGATTTATCCCTCAGTTTACTGGGGTAATTCTTGGTCATTGATATTTTTTTATATTTGATGTTCTTTTTTAATTTCTGTGTAAATAATATTAGTATTTACTTTAATTGTAACTTATATTATACTTTAACTAAATTTATAAAAATGAGATGGAAGAAGGTGCAATAAAACAGTTGCAAGAAACCCTCTTTAGAAGACTCTAAGAAGGTGTTACATGACAACGATCCATTCTATATTGGGAAAATAACTAAAATCTTTGAAATGGAAAAAGTATAAATGAATTTTTTTGGAAAAGCGCCAGAAATTTTAGTTTGCCTAAACAAGACGTTTTGGAAGTAATTCTAAACAAGTACATATTCTATGTACTAGTTAATTTACAAGGAAATAATCCCTTTATTGTTGATAGTAACAGGATACACGTAGCATACAAATGTTACAAGAAACTCTAAACAACCACTTTAATTTTGTTGTTTTTTTCAGCTAGAGAAGGATATCGAGAATTACATGAGATTCAAAATTATGGGATGCAAGCTATTTTTGAAAAAAGGAGTTTTGCCACACAGATTTGAATGCCAAAAAGTTAAGACACCTGAGGCTGCCTCTACTGAACGTGCAGCTGAACGAGAAAGAAAAAAATTTATAAGAGAGCTGCTTGTGCAAGATCCCACCACCGGGTCCCACCATGCTGCTGGCCATTCACCAACCGAGGTACCTCCTGATGTCCCCACCTCCCATTGTGCTGCTGCTGGCCCTTCGACCACCACCAATGATGTCCCCACCTCCCATTGTGCTGCTGCTGGCCCTTCGACCGCCACCAATGATGTCCCTACATGCCACCACACTTCTGCTGCTGCTGAAGCTTTGCTGCTGCTGTCGACTTCAAATGCTGCTGCAACTGACTTGCCATCACAACAAGTTTGTACATCATCTGATTGCATTGACAAGGGCATTCAAGCAATTCCCGACTGTGCAAATGCTAAAATTAATACATCTATTTCGATACCCTGTCAGATTTTGAATAATGATGATTATTCTTCTGTAACTGGTTCGGGCATTGATGATTCTGACTCGGAATGGGAGCCTTATCCAACGGACGAAGAGTCAGATTATCAACCAGAAGAAGATTTCTCTGAAGAAGACATGCAAATGAGAAATCTTATGGTGAAGCGCTTGTTGCGCAAGACCGAAATGAATGTTGGCATTCTACAGAAGGTTTCATTTGCAATCGAGTTTCTGTCTTGTCAAGCTAAATGCCCCCAGCTCCATGTAATCATCACTTTACACAAAATAAGAATGAATCATTCGTTTGCCTATTTAGGTTTGCTGTTTGGTTATTCGACCTCCAGTATTGGACGAATTTTTCGAAAAACTGTGTATCTTCTTGCTGCGGTTTTGCAAAATTTCATTATTTGGCCAGAACAGAACGTAATCAGGCAGTGCCTGCCCATTGCTTTTAGGGCCCGTTATTCAAACACACAGAGCATTGTGGATTGCTTTGAAACCAAAATTGAAAAAGCATCCAACCCAATGAATCAAAGCCTTTCTTGGTCTATTTACAAGAAAAACAACACGCTGAAATACTTAGTCTCCTGTACT
Organism: Hylyphantes graminicola; assembly: GCA_023701765.1. Taxonomy (NCBI): domain Eukaryota; kingdom Metazoa; phylum Arthropoda; class Arachnida; order Araneae; family Linyphiidae; genus Hylyphantes; species Hylyphantes graminicola. The sequence continues at coordinate 49,829,347 of CM043121.1, forward strand.
CCCGATGGAACAGTGAATTTTGTTTCTCGGGGTTATGGAGGACGCACTTCAGATGCAGTGCTGTTAGAAGATTGTGGATACCTAGATAACCTCATACCAAACATGGCGGTAATGGCTGACCGAGGATTTAAGAATGTGGCGCATTTGTTGCTGAAAAAAACTGCGAATTGGTTAGGCCTCCTAGTGTGTCGGAAGATGTGCCGATGACATCGGAAGAAGTAAGAACTTCAAAAAGAATTGCATCTTTGAGGATACATGTTGAAAGGGTGATCGGCAGAATCAGGTATTTTGATATGTGTTCAGAAAACACATGTGTCGACCACAACCACTTGCAGCTGTTTGATCACATTATTATTGTAGTGTGTGGCCTAATTAATTTACAGTCGAAATTAATTAAATAATGTTTGATATTTGTCTATAAATTTGTAAATATTTCTCAAAATAAAATGTTTGTCCTTACGGAGGAATGAGACCGACAGTCAACTTCCTTCTGTGTTAATCTAATGGGGGAAAATAATTTTTAGAGTTTAATTATTAAAGCTGTATTGAATACTTTTACAAACATTTTTTTTAATATGATAAATGTAGCTGGCTTAAATGTCTCATTCCCCCTTAAGTATAAAAGGAACAGGAGTTAACTTTTGATTCATTTAAAGAATAAATATATTAAGTATTTGGTATGGTTGAAGCTGAATTTCAGAGTTGAAAGTCATTTAAGTTTTGTATTCATTCTTAATAGATCTGTGGGAATTTTTTTCTGCCTGTATTATAATAGCTTTATTTGAAAAATTATTTTTATTTAAAAAACTCTTATTGAAATATATTAAACCTACTTTTAAAAAAAAATAGTTTACTAGTTACAAACCAAATTGCATAATACAATTTTGCACTTTGCTTTTTCCTAGTAATATTTGCTTAAGTTTTGGCATTAAATTCATGCATAGCTTACGTGTAAAGAAACTAATTTCTGATTTTGGCATGATTTTACATGGTGCAGATTAATGTACACCAATATCAAACTCTTGCTTACAAGCTAATAACTTCTTTAAATTAAGAACAAATTAACCAAGACTTTATTTATCGATTGTAGGTACTTATTAGTATTTTAGACACGATTCTATTTAAAATATTTCATATACAAATTATGTAGAAATTACTATCACTTGCAGATGCTATGGACATTAGATAGTATAAACAGATACTTTTGGGTCTTTTGAAAATTTTACTGAAAATATCCATAGAGTAAATATAAAATGTAGAGGGGACATGAATGTACATCGTATATAAGTATAAGGTACAATTTATTACAAAGTCAAATAAAAAAGAAACTGAATACAAATATAAACAAGTGATTTAAGGGGTCATAGGAGTCTTAAAAATGTGCAAAGAAGGTACTACTACAAAGTATCGTTTGATCTTTTATGTAATTTTTTAACTACTCAATATATAAGTATAATTTTTATATGTAATTCTGCAAGGATTTATTTAATATAATTTTTTTTTAATTTATGAAACTTTAGCCAAAATTAAAAGCCATAAAAAATTAGCCAAAAATAAATGATATTAAACATGAAGCTATTTGAACACATTGTGATTAGGCTTGCTCGGCAAATTGTGAGGTCAAAATTGAAAAATGACCAAAAAATGACTTTATATTGTACAGATATGTACAAACAAAGACTTATACCTAAATTCTCAGCTTAATTTTAATTAGAAATTATTTTAAGAACTTTTTTCAAATAAAATTAATTAAAAATTTTAAATTAAGATTAAAGAAATTTTTTGCAGTGCAAGCCTAATCCCAAAGTGTTCAAATAGCTTTATGTTTAATATCATTTATTTTAGTTTTGGCTAAAGTTTCATAAATTTTAAAATTTGTTTTATATTAAATAAATCTTGTAGAATTACATATAAAAAAAATTTCTTATGTATTGAGTTGTTAAAAAAATTACATGAAAGATCAAACTATGCTTTGTAGTACCTTCTTCGCACATTTTTAAGACTTCTATGACCCCTTAATAAATGCTGAAATATTACAATCGGGGATATACTGCACATATCCAAAACTCTTTAGCTTTCATAAGCAAATTGTTACAAAAAGTATCATCAAAGTTGACCCACACTTCAGTGGTAAGCCTGGTAGTTTCGAAATCGGGATGGGCAACACAAAAAAGACCCTTTTTTTTTCTTAGCGAAAAGCATCTGGAGCTGAATCTGGGCAAGGTGCTTATTCGACGGCAAACCATTTGTGAAATATTTCTCCATAGTTGAGGTTGAAGATGGGCATTTCACTTCGACAACAAATTCCTGGCTTAAGCCATCAGGAGAAGCCCCAGCGAAAGGAAACTTGGGACTGGTTATGAAACCTGATGGGAAAATCTGCACTTTGTGGCTTTTTCTCAGTTCCTTTATCACATCAGCTTCCAGAAGGCTCCCTCTTTTCATCACTGTATTGAGTCTGAATTTAGCCCCAAGTATCGATTCTACCAGACTACCACTGAGTGTTGTGCATCGGGAGGCTTCATATACCTTTGAGGCTGTAATTCTCCCGTACCTTAACTCGTGCCAATCTGAACTCCTTGATTGGGTTACAGAAGCTGCCTCTGCTCTTTTGCACATATCTTCTGTCATTGTGCTGCCCAAGTAACTTAAAAAAGTTTCAGGATCTTGGGGAAGGTTTTCATGGTTGAAGTTCATTTTCAAAATGTGTAAAGATAAATGTTTCTTATTGTCACTTACTTTAAAGATAGCAGATATTTGAATATCATTTACATTTTGCTCATTGAGTTTCCGCATCATAGCTTGTACAATCTGTGGGTCTTTAGGTGGGAGGCTTTTCACCTCCTTTGTACCCATTTTGCTGGCATATACTATCTTTACAGAACTGCCAACAGTCGACAAAGCAGACTTTTTCCAATAGCACTGGGTTTCGGTAGTCGAGGGCAGAGAGCATTGCCTGTGTACCCAGAAGAGAAATGCCACAGCATGCTTGCAACCTCCTTTGTGGGCAGCGCAACCGTCACAAGTGACAGAGACTATGGTTCTTGTAGCCTCGTTGCACTGCAGGGAAACAACGTAGGCTTTCTTTCGAGTGTTGTGCTCAGGGGTAATGCGGGCCTTAACTTCGCATGTGCTGCCAACGCGCCGCAGCTGAACATAGCCCACCGCATTATCTGCATAGGATCCACGGGTCGACCTGTATAATAAAACTTTTATTAAAGCATTTTTTATGTTAACAGGAAAAAGGGTGAAAAGGAATATAAATATCTTAAACAGGCAATAACTCCTAATTTTGTATTAAATTAAAGTTACATAATTAGGTAGCTCATCCATTTTTTTATGATTAAATGTAGGATGTAATATTGAAACAGAATATCACAGTTGGTGATTAGTATTTAAGTACTATTTAGTTTTGGTGAGGTTCTAAAAACAAATTAAGGTTTTTAATTTAAAACTAATAATATTCATCTTTAACAGAACAATCACTTCCACATAATTTTACATTCTGATGTAGCCTTATACAGAACATTAAAATAGAAGTCATATTAGTAGAGTACTCAATTATACTATTCAAGTTATCTGGTAAGGTAACAAAAATTTACATTTAAACATTTATTTTTAATAAGACAATAACTTCTATTTTTACTAAATAGCCCCTTTAAATAAATTTTAAAATAGTTAAGCATGTAACTAACTATTGAGAAAAAGAATTATCTACCAGTAGGAATACAAAGTTTTGATTTTAAAAATTAGTCTTTTTTTTATCAGACTTTTACTATATCATAAATATCACATTAACTTTATTCATAAAATATATAGTGATGAAACATATTTATGCTACATGTAATATTTTTTTTTCTATTTCCTATAAAACAAACTAAATATCTTAGAAACATCTTACCTTTCAGCTTTGATCCCTTTCATTTCAGCTGACAAAAAATCCAAATTTTCTTTGAAAAAATTGATAATCATATCTTCGGAAATGTTAGGCAAAATATCTGTTTGTGCTTTGGTGAAACCCTGTTCAACAGCCATTGGAAAAAAATATTTAAAAAACTTAAAATATTGCAAAAATCAAAGCACGTGCAATTTCGCTGCGCGCTTCTCAAGTGGTTCCGTAGCGAGGAGGAACGAGAAGACCTTTCTACGTCACGACGTTCCTAAAGTGCGACGGCCCGTTTTTGATTGCGCCGCGGCTCTGTTTTTTTTAATTTGAATAACTCGGGAAATATTTCGTTAAAAAAATTTTTAATGACATTTTTGGACTCCAGACATCTTAATCTACAAAATTAACCCATTTTTAACAAAATTTAAAACATGTGATAATTCTCCATTAAATGGTTTGATAAATTTATCGTAATTCGTAATCAACGAAACATGTAAATAATTAACATAATTTTATGTATTCCTTTTTCCCGTCAATGCTGTTCCCTTATTAACGTACATTATATGCAGAGAAAAAAATATAAAAGAATTTTGGATTTCGCATTTAAATAGTTTGATAAATTTATCGTAATTCGTAATCAACTAAACATGTAAATAATTAACATATTTTTATATATTTCTTTTTCCCACCAATGCTGTTTAATAACTACCGTACATTATATGCAGAGAAAAAAATATAAAAGAATTTTGGATTTCGCATTTTAATTGTTTGATAAATTTGTCGTTATTCGTAATCAACTAAACATTTAAATAATGGACGTATTCTTATGTATTTGTTTTTAAATAAGTACGCTAACTTTTTAGAATCTGTTTTTTGTTACTTTGAAAGCGCACCATGTCTAATGGAGAATTTCTGATGAAAATGTATAGATTATTTCCATACAGTTTACTGACTTCTATGTTGTAACTTTAAAATACGCTGTTAACAGGGACAGAAGTTGAATTAGTTTGAATTTGGATTTTGAATTAGTTTGAAATTAACTAATTTGGTCTAACATGGAGCATTTCGTTCTAACATGGAGACAATGTTGGGTAAATTTTAATTGCAACGACAATTAGCGATTAGCAATTAATTGGTAAATGTAACAACAACAGCTAACAATTCATCAATTGTAATTGTGGAAAATTATAATAAAAAATTATTTAATTGTTAACTATAGTAATAACAAATAATTTTCAATTGTTTTGTTAATTTTTAATTAAAAATGGCAATTAACCACTTTTTTATTCGTCAGCTTAATTTCCTAAATCTTTACTCATTTCGTTTTAATACTTAAAGCTAATTGTTAATTTTAATTGTTTCATAAAACAATTAAAAAAATTTATATGCTATCATTTAAATTGTGAGTTACAATTGACATACGTTAATCAAATTAATTCAAATGCAAGGTGCAATCAAATTAATTCAAATGCGATTAATTTAATTGCAATTACTTTTTTATTTAATTAACAAGATAATTGACAAATTAATTTATTAATGCTCAACACTGCATGGAGACTGTGGGTCATTTAATTTATATAAATTGAATGGTGTTTTGATTGAAACTAAGCGGTGTTTTCGGTAAACCTGTTTTTTTAAGATATTGAAATCTTATGCTGAACTATTAATTTAACTACTGTTTTTGGAGAGGACCTATTACTTTCATTATTTGATATTTCTTATTAGGTGATTGAAATTATCGAAAGGGAGTTGAAAATCTGAAAAATTTTTGTTTTTTCTACTCATTTTTTGAGGGTGCTTTATACAAAAATGGGTATAGAATATTGGTCCGTTTGTCCGTCTGTCTAAAAGCACTCCACAGCTTGAATTAAAAGACCCACATATTTCCAATTTGGTATACGAGTTCCTAGTGAATGTCGGACTATTAACCCCTTGGGACCTGGCGTCCCCATTTGGGAGCATGTTTTAAAAACCTCCCCACAAACAATTAACGGTTAATAAGTTCTGCAATTAACCTCGTACGATAGAAGAAGATCCAAATATCAGTTTAGCCTTTGATTACGAGTATCAGTTATTTATTTCTACAAAAAAAATTAAGTTGACGAGGTTCAATACAATACGGTATAAGAGTTCTTTAAAAAAAATAGTAATTTTTTTCCAATTTTTTCAAAAAGTTCTTTTAGTAAGTGATACAGCCTTATTTTTAGCATTTATAGCACAAAAATGTGCATATTTAGAGTTTAAGGCGTGTCCCTAAGTAGCTATTAAACATAGTATTTTAAAAAGTTTCTTTAAAAAATATACTTTTTAGCATATATTCGTATGAAAAGTATATTTAGATTAAGAATACACGCGTAGGATTTTGCTCGGGTCTTAAGAGGTTATAATATTGAAATCTTTTATGTTGAAGTACCTCAAAATGGGAGTAAATTTCGTCAACAGTCCTGTTTATTTCTGCAATTTCTGTCCAGCCCCTGTATATTTTCTTCCATTTCTCTATCGATTGCTTTTTAACAAGCGTCGCCGTTTCTTGACTTCGGAAACTCTTCGTCACATGAGCAGCCTGACAGTAAAGAAAGGAGCAAGGAAGAAATATATTATGAGTAGTTTTACTCTGTTACTGATCGTATGTTCCTACTCCCATAGCTACACCATCCTTTAAGGGGGAATGGGTGCGCTAGACAGCGGGTCTCCAATAACTCAAGTGCCTCGGTATTAATTAAATGGGAATAAAACTATTTAACATCTAGAGTCTTCCACCATAAGCCAATCGGCACGAGGGCAAGAGGGAGGCCCAAACTTCGATGGATTGACTGCGTAGACGAAGATTTCAGAACGATTAAAGTGCAAAACTGGAGGTCGGCTTCCAAAACAAGATCAGAATGGAAGAAGATTCTGAGGAAGGCCCTGGCCCACAAAGGGCTGTCGAACCAATAAAGAAGAAGAAGAAAACTATTTTCTCTGCCACGTTTCTTCGGCTGTATTGAATATTTTTACAAACGGTTTTTTAAAAAAATAATAATAATAAATGTAGATATTTTACATGTCTCTATAATCCCACTTTTTAAAATTGCTTCGAATACCTTTTGTAAAATTATTTATTGAAAGTTTAAAAAAATTATTAGAACCAATTTCAAAAAGTAGGATTGTCGGGACTTGCAAGTTAGCTGCATTTATCACATAAAGAAAACGCTTGTAAAAATATTCAATACAGCCTGAGAAATGTGGCAGAGAAAATATTTTTTCTCTATTAGATAAACAATGATGCACTTTGCTTTGGAGATCCGTGGTCTAGATCATACATTTTCCCTTAATTTTTTTATTAATTGATGAAAAAACTAGGGGGTGCAACACTAAACAACTTTCAATTACCACCACAAAATAAATAAATACATTCAAAGGTAATTATATGTCCCATTAGGTTATTTCAGAAAATTTCAAACCTAAAAAGTTCTTGGTCAGTTTACTTGCGCATGCCCTATTTTTTCAAAAGCCTTGTTATGACGTTCTACTGGTGCTGGTAACTCGTGTACTAAATTTGAAATCTGTAGCTCTTTTAGTTCGAGATGCAGAGTGGTTCCAAATAGACAGACAGTCGGACACCATATTTGAAAACCACTAAAAATTTTAATACTTACATTGATTTCAAGCCTAATTTCAAATGTATTATACAGGGTGTTCGTAAAAGAATGTTCGAGTCGTAATGGTATATTACAGGAATTTATTTGATACTAAATATAACAAATTATACATGTAATTGAAGGAAAACTAATGGCTATACATTCAAGTCTATACGTGACCCGAATAGAGTTGCAAAAGTGCTAGTTAATTTTTAATTTTGATACTGAGAAAGGAAGTACACCCCGGACAAAGGCGGAAATCGAGCCCGCGCCCGTTACAGAGCGTGGACTGATAGCTTTATGGCCCGCGATCCAAACCACTCGGAAATCGGGCCCCACAGGCCACCATATATTGTATCCGTGTTGGTCCATGGAGCATGCTGTTGGTAGGTCGAGTCTCTACCCTACTATACTCTTAAAACAAAAGAGTGAAATCCACTCCTATGGGAGAAGTGCATTTTCGACACTGGAAAGGAGTGAAATTAGCTTCTACACTCTCAGAAATAACACTTTCATTTTTGACGATTCATGAATCATCAAGCCTCATTTCGTTAATTTTGAGGATTGCGCTTCGTCAAACTGTCACGTTACTTTTTGAGTAAACACGAATCCTCACTTTTACGATCGTGATTTGACGATTCTGTATCTTGATTTTGAGGAAACTGAATCTCATTGTTGTACTTACATGCTCAAAAATGACGAAATATTTCTTTAGATTAGACGACATTCAAATACTCATAAAAATATGATTCAAATTTCCTCACTTTGAGGAAACGAAAACTCGGAGCATTTGCCAGTAACGGAATCGTCAAAATTAAGGAAAATTTCGTCGTTCTTGAGCATTCATTTTTAGAGTGTAAATCGCACTTTATCACCCTAAATCGCTCCTAATCTCCTTAAAATCGCTCGCTAGTTGTTCAGATTGTTGGAGGCTCAACAAAACAAAAGAGTGGAATCCACTCCTAAAGGGGAAGTGCATTTTCGACACCGAAAGAAGTGAAAATTAACTCAGACTGAGTTAAAATCGCTCTTTTGTTTTAAGAGTGTATAGAACTCTTTGAAAGAAACATTAACAGTCAAACGACTACTCTTTAAAAATCCGTTCCTTTCTTGTCCCTTGTGAGGACTCGCCTTTCAACATACACTTCGCGGCGGTTCCTGTACAGAAAGCGAAGCAAAAATATAAAGCGCCGGAGCGAACAGGAAAAAAGAAACGGAAGTCCGGTAGGCTTCTTTATATAGATTTTTTATCTTTATATCGAGTGATATATATTGTAACGTCTACCTTTTTATTTCTGTCCTTTTGACGAAGAGTGAAAAGGGCAATTGGGTTTTTATGGCTACTCGGATGACCGTTTTCAAAACTTTATAGGTGGAATAGAGACATGACTCGATAGGCAACAGACAAGTATGCTGTAAACTCCGGTTCGTGTGTTTCAATTCCCTAGAGCAGTACCAATATGCAATGTCTTTCGGAACCGACGTATTAGGTTTCAAATCTCGCATCTTGAATCAATCGAGAAATTGGTATCTGACCGAGCAGTAGGTAACGGGTAAGTTAGGGCCTATGTAGCAAAAGATGGGCCGTATAGAGTGTGCCTAAAATACGTTACCAAACTCTAGTTGAATGTTGAGGTAGCGATGAAAGTTTCGTAACACCATAATAACTTTTTTAAGTTTCATGACATAAACTTTAACTATACGGAGACCACTAGTCCCATAGGCTTCGTTATATAATTTTTTTTATCTCTGTATCGAGTGAGATGATTGTAACGTCTACAATTTTGTTTCTATCCTTTTGGCGAAGAGTGGTTAGGTTTTAATTATCGTCCTACAAGCAGTAGTTCACGAGGGCTATTGGCGACGGGCGTAGTATTTTATAACCAGTCAGGTGACGAGCCAACACCTGAATAGGCACCCAACGCAACATTAAGGGCGACATCGCGGCGAAGAGTGAAAAGGGCAATTGTGTTTTTATGGCTGCTCGGATGACCGTTTTCATAAATTTATAGGTGGAATAGAGACATGACTCGATAGGCTACAGACAAGTATGCTGTAAACTCAGGTCCGTGTTTGAATTCTCTAGCCAATCCAATTGTTCTTATAGGCGACAAACAAAACGTTCCATTTTCTATCCTCTCTCAGTCGCCGAATAATTTCAGCAAACGATTTCTGCCCTGTTGCCACTCCACGAAACATTAACTACGGAGAATGTGGACCGCACCGAGAGCTGTCATACGCAGACGAGTTGTGGGGGCACATTTGGAATCAAAGCATTCCTTTGTTTTTACCCTTGCCCCATTTTCTATTCCTCTAAAACTGATGGATGATTTTTTTTTCCACTTTCTTTTTCTTGTGCGCGTCCAAATCGGTGGCATCAGTCCGTCTCGTTCTGCACAACAATTTCGCGTTGTGGTTCGGATGATTCCATGGCAGATGTACTCGTTACATTTACCCATGGTGGTACAGCAACCCCTCGTTATATCGCGCTTCCCGGGAGTCAAGCAAAAAAACGCGATATAACCGAATGCGCTACACTCTCAGAAATAACACTTTCATTTTTCACGATTTTTTTATTTTCTTTTTCCTCATTTTGTTAATTTTGAGGATTGTTTCGTCAAACTACCACGTGAGTTTTGAGTAAACGTGAATCCTCACTTTTACGATCGTGATTTGACGATTCTGTATCTTGATTTTGAGGAAACTGAATCTCATTGTTGCACTCGCATGCTCAAAAAGGACGAAATATTTCTTTAGATTAGACGACATTCAAATCATCATAAAAATGACGATTCAAATTTCCTCACTTTGTGGAAACGAAAACTCGGAGCATTTGCCAGTAAACGAATCGTCAAAATTAAGGAATATTTCGTCTATTTTGAGCATTCATTTTTGAGAGTGTATATAACGAGCGACTGATAAATATTATACTAATTATATTTAAAAAATTTAGAGACATGATACAAGGCATATATCCGAATGCGCGTTATAACGAGGCGCGATATAGCGAGGGTTTACTGTACTTTGCATGTAGAGAGTGGTAAGTGTGGTAATGGGAGGGAGGGAGAAACTCGTCTAGGAGATATGAAAGACATATAACTTATAGAGAGTTTTTTAAAATTGATAAGGTGAGAAGTAGATGTTCTTTTCTTAACTTTCGCAGGAAAACCGTAATTAGTCTATTTAAAAATGTGTGTGTTCTATTTGAATTTTGTTTCTCTGTTTTATAGTCAAAGCAAAAAAAAATCTTTTTCATTGTATTAAATAAAAAACCGTCTTCAATTCTACAGTACCAAACGAACTTACTAAATGAAGAGTCCAAGGGAAAATCCCTTTCATCAACTGGTCGCCATCTCTAACCAATTTTAAAATCACAACAATGAGTCAAGTCTTGAGTGGCAACAGAAATATTAAACTAAAATAAATCATTCCTCCAGGCTCAATTGCTGAATCCATGTCACGAGCGAACATAGGACCAATCGGAGCATTGATGACTGGAAGCTCAAAGATGAAAGCTGGAACGAATTTCGTCACCTGAAAACAACCCAATTTGCTTCCAAACGAGCCAACAAAGTATAAAAACCGCTTTAAAGTAAGTATGAAAGCTTTAAGTGCTACAACACTGTATTTAAGACATAAACAATGCCAACACTGTCTCCATACAATTAATTCGTCAGTCTCCAAAGACCTTAGCAGTGGGGTGGGCCTTGACTGGGTTCTCCCGACTCTCGTTATCTCTTCTTCCTCCAAGAAGATAAATTCGTTGGATAAACTACGAAACCTCACATCCTACAACAGAAGTGCGGATTATGTTGTTTAGAGGAATCGAGTGTTCAAAGTTCCTGATATTTATCATTATTCGTTTCTTGTTTTATATTATTCATTTCATCATGGAACTTGAGAGCAATAGCTGAGAAAGTCTTGCTAAATTAATTCAATTGTTTTTGTTTTTTTAATCGTAACAGATACTCACTACAGTGGCAAAGTATTGTCAAAAAATCAGACAGTTACGAAGTATGTCAAAATTCTGACAGTGGCAAAGTATTACGGGAGATATTAAAAACCTTTTAAAACGACATTTAAGCACCATCACTGTAAAACACGATGGGTACATAAATCATAAATGCAGCATTCTTATTGAGTAATTATTTTAAAATTAAGAAATAAGAAAAATGTCGAAATTTGAGTATAAACTTCGTGTGATTCATGACTTGCCGAAATTTTTTCTAGATTAAGAATTTAAAATTCGAATTTGATATTTTTGCTTTGCTATTAGATCCACACTCTTAAAACAAACGAGCGATTTTAACTCAGTCCGAGTTAATTTTCACTCTTTTCTAGTGTCGAAAATGCACTTCCTATAGGAGTGAATTTCACTCTTTTTTTTGTTAAACCTCCAACAATCTTAACAACAGACGAGCGATTTAAGGCGATTAAGAGCGATTTAGGAGTTAATTTCACTCCTTTCTAGTGTCGGAAATGCACTTCTCCTATAGGATTGGATTTCACTCTTTTGTTTTAAGAGTGCAGTTGTATTAAAAACAAAACAAGAAACAGGAATCATTATTTTCTTTCTAAAAACTGGTAAAAAGATCAGTTTGTATATTCTTATCAACTTAAACGATGCGAGGTATCGTAGTTTAAACCTCGATTTAATTCATCAGATTAGCAGATGGATCGAGAGCCATTTTAGAATGAGCATGTCTCTGTGTTTTGGATTGAGCATTCTTGGGTTCTTGATGAATTGCTTGGAATGGGATAGATAAGGCACAAGCACGCTGAATGTACTATTGTGCTTAAACATTTATCATAGGTCTTTTTTATTTTAGAGGGTGTATACTGTTAACCACTTTGTATAGCTTACAATGTTGCGGGGAATAGGCATGCTTACAAAGCGAAATTTTTTTTGAAAAGAAAGAAACTTCGATTTTATCCTACTGCCTTACTGGGTGGTCCAAAATGTGATGATGAACTATTTTAAAACGTACTAGGTTTCACCAAAAAAAAATTGTTCCTTCCTACAAGCTGCAATAGCATGTGTGCGGTAAAATGTTTCACTATATACTTTGATTTTTTTTCAACCATTTCTCGGGTTTTGGTTTTCAAAATCTAAAAAATGCTTCAAACTAAAACCGAAAATTTTGAGATAGGCCATTTAATTTTTTTTTTCCAAACATTACATTTCAAAACTTTAATAACAATAACCCGAGCGTAATTCGAAATTTAACATAATCCAAGAAGCTGCTTTGACACTTTCCGTGTTAAAGATTTTTGTGGCCACCTAATATGTCATAGAAGTAGCATTATAGAATCTTAAGTTCCTCATGCTTCAAAGCATGATAAGCAATTTAAGTGTTAAAAACTTGATCGAAACCTTCAAATGATTCCACTAATAAAATCTATCCATGTTTGTACAAATATATATGTATGTACAATTTATTAAAAAAAATGTACACATTTATCAATAACAATACACGTTTTATATGATACAATATACAATTTATAAAACTAAACACTCTCTTCATTTATTTCTATATATTCGTATCAATCATTTTTACCAGCAACAGTGAATATTCACCACTAAAAATCTTACTTAACCAAAAAAAAAAAATCCCCCTTTTTACAAAACCAACATCAAGCCCCATTTTCACTGTAACCATCCTAATAGATGCGCCCCTGCGTATGCTTCCGCCCCTGCAAAAGAAAAGGTGGTCACGTGTCACACATGGCGCCCTCCAATTGGCCGACACTCGTGTCCTTTGTCATCGACATAAAGGTGGGGGTGGGTGACAATTGAATTGTCACGTGACTTAGGTGGGGTGGGTTTCAATGGAATATCCTTTTGTAGGAATGACACCGTGAATCTTTTTGTTGCGGGTTTTTTTGTGACTGCCAATGGACTTTTTTTTTTTGTAAGATGGTTGGGATATGGTATAAAAATGGGGAGAAGAATGTTAAGCATATTCAGAACGTTTATCATTTTTTAAATTTTTTTTGCGTATGGTAACGGACTATTTATAATAAGAGAATTCCAGAAAAAATATTCTTTTTACTATTTAATCCAATCGCAATGTAAACATACGATTTTGTAGGATAGGAAGCGTAATTTGAAAAGCGTATGAATCCACTTCTGAAAAATATTTGAAGATGCAAGTTCGACTAAAAGATTTTGGATAGTCACTTTTGAAGTTACTAGATACGTATTTTTGAAAGGAAGTAGGAGAAATGGTTCAATGTTAAAACTATTTTATAGCCTCACGGTTTCTAAATGACTTTCTATGACTTTTGGATCGAACGAATTCAATGGAACAAAATTTTTAATATTCATAGTGTTCTCATTCTATGCAGATCCCCTGATCGGGACATATTCGCGTGACTCACTCATCCTGCACAACAACGCAAAATAAACATTAAAACCCTAAAAACAAAACATGCATTCCTCCTTCCAAAATCACCTCTTTGTATACAGGGGCGGCGGCAGCAGAGGGGCTAGGGGTGCTCAAGCCCCCCTGTCGGGGAAGGCTAGCCCCCCCGTCGGGTAAATTTTAAATTTCGTCGGGATAAAACTAACTTACAATATCGGAAAAATTTGGGAGTCGGAAAAAAACCCTTTTAACCGTTTCAAAATTCAACACTGGTTCGCATTTTCCAAAACTGACTCTCAGTCGTGGTTCGTACCCTGCTTCTTCAATTGACCTTGAGTGCATACCCCTAAGCGGCGAAATGTAGCTTCTCTTTTATCGTCCCACCACCCCAAACAGTGGGGTTAGCTGTAGAAACCCTCTAAAAGCTGGGAAAACAAAAATAAAAAAGGACGTTCTTTTGAGTTACCAACTAGTAGTATCATATGTCACCACTGCTAACGAATTTATGGCCTCGGGAACTTATAGTGGGGGGTGCATATAGTTGACCTTCACAGATGGGAGGGTTCATTACCACTAAGAGTTTTCTTCCGAACGGATTTACTTGGAACACTTGTAAAAGATTTGCTTTTTTGTAAGCATAAAAGAATGTGAAGGAACAGACTACTTGGGTATGTTTCACCTCAATTATTGTTTTATTGAATTGTTTGGAAGCATTTTAATACATATATTTTATTTAAAAAGAATGATTTACTCGATTATTGATATTTTTTGGGATAAAATTAAAAAGAAGCAGTAAATTTATTGTTGGGGCTCGTCTCGGCACGTAAAAATTGATTCGCAGTTTTACATTACATAGCCCAGAACTGGGAACGCAAGGCAAGAATTGCCCTGTGCGTTATGACCTAAGGCCCCCAGTCCGGAAGTGGCACTCGAATGAAACTTAAACAAAATAATACATATCTATAATAATAAATTAATAAAAGTATTAACAATAGTATAAATAATATACGTGCTTACATAGATGAGTAAAAACAGTAACTTCTTTCTATAAAATCAATTCTACAAATCAATGGGGCTCAACGGAGCAAGGGGCCCAAAAAAGAAATATACAAAACTAACGCAAGTGACCGTTTCTAATACAGTGAATATTTTTAAAGCAGTGAATTATGAAGTTCTAGGTGGATTGCAAATAAAGAAGGATATATTAATGCATTGGGTAATTTTATAAATTGAATTCCTATTTTTAAGTATATTGCGAAACCACACCTCCTCAAGACCGGCAGACGGCATGGTTATGTGAAAATCCTTTGTATATGGGCATGAAAAAAGATAATGGTCGGGATCTCCCTCTCCGTTATTGCAGGGACAAGCGGAGGACGGCTTAATATTAAATCTAAATAGATAAGCAAGGAAAGGGCCATGACCGGTGACAAAATAAAGTAAACATTTATTGTATAGTAGAAACTTTAAATTAACTTTTGGATAAAATTTAAGGGGTCTGCGTCCGATGGTTGCATTGTTCCAATAATTTTGCCATAAGATTAAGAGTTGTGATTTTAGGTAAGATTTTAATTTAGAAAGTGGTGCTGGAATGATAAATGGCTCACCAATAAATGCCCCGGTCTTGGCCCAAAAATCTGCCATTTCATTGCCTTCAATATTGGCGTGGGCTTTAACCCAGTGCAAGTTAAAATGTTTTAAATTGTTGATGAGAGCGATTTTACAGCGAAGAACAAAAGCCGTCGTTCCGCCCGTCCCCTCAAAAGCCTGTATTGAAGACAAACTATCTGTAAATATGTTAACGAAACAATTGTTTTCTCCAGCCCAAGACACGGCAAAACAAATTGCCGCCATCTCGGCTTGAAAGACGGAATTAAATGGGGAAAGTTTGAAGTAAAAATTTTCAATGACAATATTATTTTTAAAAATCACCACAGCAAAGCCCACGTTATCGGAGATTTTCGAGCCATCTGTGTAAATGTCAAAGGTTTCCTCTGGCGAGAATGTATTGGGTAAAGTATTTAATTTTAAAAATTTGAACTGAGAGGGAATGGAACAGAAGGCACGTTTACAATCAAAATTATCTAATTTAGGAAAAGTATCATCTTGGAAATCATACTCCCCTTGTAAAAACAGAAATTTTCTCGCCAGAGTTAAAATAGTTAGGTTAACCGGAGGGATACCCGACAACGCGGAAAGAGCACTATTAGGCGTAGTGCGGTAAGCACCCAGGATTCCTGATAAGAAAAATTCTCTGAAGAGACAGTAATTTCTCAGATTGGAATTTGGTTAGGGCAGCACCCCAGACACCAGCAGCATAAAATAAAATTTTCTCAATTACGGTTAAGTACCAAAGTTTTAGAAAGTCTGATTTGACCCCCCAGTTAAATCCCACAACTTGTTTAAATGTATTTGAAAAACTAAAGCAACGGTTAATAACAGAATCTATGTGCTGAGTGAAGGACAGAGTGTCGTCCAGGGTGATGCCCAGATATTTGAGAGTTCTAACCACAGAGATTGACGAATTGTTTAATTTTATAATGGGATTTCTACTTAAGGTACCATTGGGGTTGCGGGCAATCCGGACACCCCTTTGGATAAAAATTAGGGCTTTAGTTTTATTGACTGCTATGGCGAGATTAAGGGAATTTAAAACATAAGAGATGGCACTTAATAAAACATTGGAATTAGTTTCTAAAATGCTACGAGTATTGCCTGAAGCGAGCACGATCAAATCATCCGCGAAAGCTTGAAGAAAAAAGAGGTCATTATTAAGGTGTAAAATACTATTAAAATAAATTAACCAAAGAATGGGGGCCACCACAGAACCCTCTGGAGCTCCCCTGTAAATGTGCTTTTTAAGAGTAAAATTGTTTTCACTACAGATGACTGACCGGCTCGCTAAATAGAAACTAATAAAGCGTTTGAAGAAGATCGGGAAGCCGCCCCTATCTAAAATTTCAAAGAGGATATTCCAATCTAGGTTATCGAAAGCTGCTCTGATATCAATTGATATCAGGGCGGTAAACTTATGTTGAGAAAGCCTGTTTTTTATTTCTTTTTTCAGGTGATAGACTGCGAGCTCGCAACTGCGAAGCTCGCGAAAGCCGTATTGTTTATCGTGAAGAATATTGTTTTTAAAAATCCATCTATTGAGTTTATTGACAAAAATTCTTTCCAAAATTTTACTCAGTGTTGGCAGTAGGCAAATTGGCCTATAGGATTCGCAGAGAGAAGGATCTCTACCTGGCTTAAGCAGGAAGAAGACCCTCCCCTCCGCAAGACACTTAGGGAAATAGCCAAATGTAAAGGTGATGTTAAAAAGGTTAACTATAAAATGAGGGGCGACCTCGTAGATCTTCTTCCATAAAATATAATCGAAATTATCAGGTCCTGGGGCTTTACCACCCTTGAGTTTATTAAAGACACAAAATATTTCTTCCTGGGAAATTGAAGGGGGATTAATTGGAGTAGTATAAACGGGCAGATCAAAACCAGTGGGTATGGTGCAGAAAGAGTAATCAAGTAACCTATTGAGTTTATCTGGGTATGATAAGTTGGGATTGTCGGGGAAGGAAATGGCTATTCCTTGATGGCGTTTAATTTTTCCAAAAACGGTTTTGAATGCTGCTACTACAAGGCATCCTACTGATTCGCAGTTTGAAATCCCTTAAAAAGTTTTTTTTTTTTAAACTGCTTTCAAATTGTGTCAATTTTTTTATATACACTGCTCAAAACAATTAGGGGAGCACTTTTTAATTCCAACTTTAACTTCACTCCCAACTTTCTAATTTTTATCCTATAAATCTGAAATTTGTTAAATAGGTTCACTATGCATTCGAAATGAAATAGTAAAAAACAGGAGAAAAATCTTAAGTTTTTAATACTTAAATTTAAAGGGGGGAAATGGAATAATAACTTTTTAATAAATTATAACAATAATTTTTTCATAACTTTTTTTGTTAAAAATAGTTGAAATATATTTTTAAACATCTAAAAAATGCAAGCATGAAAAATTTAGGGTCAATTTATTTTCTAAAACTGCTTTAAAGTGAAATTTATTTTACCATATTTTTCATATTTTCATTAATATTAAAAAAAATATTAAATTCTTCAAAATACGTTATTCTTCCATATAATGATGTCTCTAACGATACATAAGTTGCGAATTTAACTTAGTCAGAAAAAAAATCACAAGCTGATGATTCCCAATGGAATCATTGGGAACGTAAGGGTTTAAAACATGTGCTCCCCTAATTGTTTTGAGCAGTGTACAAAATATGGATATCTTAATTGTTTTTACTCTCAATTGTCGATAATGTTAACTAAGAGATAATAATGCAAGAAAAATATAATCTGGAAGAGTCCTGGACTAGGGTCACCTCGAATTTGTCGTCCAATATCTGTACAGTTTTGTGGAGGAATCGGCATTAGCTGAATTTACCAACACGTTTTTTGTCAAACTGTGCACCCCTAAAAAATAATTTGGCAAGGCATCCTACTGTTTGAATTGTGGAAATTTTTGGGGATTTGAATCGAGTTAAAAAGAAACCTGTACAGTAACGCATTTAGCTGAAATAGAATTTTATAATTGAACAAAAGCATTAATCGATTTATAATTATTTTGATGAGTTACGTTTTTGTTTCATTTTTGAATATTAATAATAAACATGCGAAGTGTTCACGGGCTGATGTTCATTGTTGTTCATATTGGAACCAATTCGAGAATGAATGTTTTTTTAAACTTAAATTTTAAATTATACGGAAGCCCCCCCCGTCGGGGTACACCAGCCCACCCGTCGGGCAATTCCTAGCGCCACCACTGTTTGTATACCGAACAATGTTACCATCATTTTATTTCACTTACCATAAGGCACAACCATCTAACCACGTTTAGGCACGAGCTCCAATAAATCAAAGCTAAAGGCGAAACAAGGACACGGTAGCCGATCTAATTTAATCCTAAGCTCACTTTACCTCGTCGAAATAGTCCAATTACCGTCTAAAACAACGCCCCCATTCAATACTTAAAAGTCCTCGTGCATAGAAATCCTTAATAAAATAACCATTTAATCTGGGGACCTCTTTTTAGCCGTAACCGTTAGTCTTTGGGTCCGATTAGGGTACCGGTCCGATTGACTTGGATTAAAAGTTGGAATGGAATCTGTATGCTCTTTATGGTGAACTGTTGCTTTATTTGTTGTTTTATAAGTAATTTTTTTTTATGTTAGGTTTTTAATTATCGTCGTACTAGATCTACATGAGGGCTATTGGCGACGGGCGTCGTATTTTAGAACCATAGTTATGTGACGAGCCGACACCTGTATAGGCACCCAACGCAACCGTTAAGGGCGACATCGTACGTAGCGTTAGGACTTAGAAGGATATTTATCGTGCACTCCATTACACGGGGTATTATTCGAACATTTTTGGCTACACAGAGCGTTTATAGGTCGGCAGTTATTTTGGCGATGCCCGGACCCGAACCTGGGACCTTTCGCATGCTAGGCGAATGCCTAACCGACTGGGCTCCCCAGCCCCAGTAAAAAATTTTAGCACAAAACTTTCCGTACTAGAAAAAGAAATGTAGAGATCATCGCGCAGCCATTGTTAAAAACCTACAAATCAAAATAAATAGCACCAAGATATGTGTCAAATTGTATTTCAGTCTTTTTAAAAAAATGAACCAAAAAGATTTATAACTTAGAATTACCACACACTCAAAAACTAAACATATATTAACCTTTGTTTCCTAATTCATGCCGTAACTTGACTGTGGTTCTAAATTAATTTTTGGAGTAATAGTTTCGAAATGCGCACATTTATTAAAGAACCTTTTCGAATTCAGCAAGATAAAATGAATAAAATGTTCCGATCTCCTGTATCGTGAATCGAAGATATGCACCTCTTCTTATCGACTTAAGGTAGGCGAATACCCAAAATTCTAAAATTTTTACTATTACTTTAATCTTTTCCACATTTGGCATAGTGATTTCAAATATAATGAACAATGCTTTTTGAGCAATTTTTTTTTATTTAAATATAATTGATTTATTTTAAACGGTGTTTTTCAACTAAAAAAAGGGGTTTACGCCAACACTTCTAGCATAAAAAGTTTTACATTAATTTACCTGAAATTTTTCACAGATGCTATTTCAATATATATCTGTGCCATGAACCTCTAACATCTGGTGTAAGTATACAAGTTTTTTTTTTAAAAATGTCCAAGTGTAAGTTAATCGAAAAAAATCCTTTTTTTTTCTGGCTAATTTGTAACATTTTTCTTAATAAATTTTTTTCTTGTAATTTGTATGTAACTCTAGAGGGTCATTGCACGTATCAGTTCAAAACGAAGAATTTAACACATAATAAATGTTCATAGGATGAAAATTCAATGTGGTAGACTTGTTGGCGTAAACCTCTTTTTTTAGTAGAAAAACACCGGTTAAAATAAATAAATTATATTTAAATAAAAACAAAAGCCTAAATAGTATTATTCATTATATTTGAAATCACTATGCCAAATTTGGAAAAGATTAAAGCAATAGTAAAAAATTTAGAATTTTGGGAAATTTTGGGTATTCGCCTACCTTAATCGTAATATTTTCAAAGGCTTTAGAAAAATATACAAATTGACCTATAAACATGCAGAAAGGAGAAAAGCAATAAATAAATTTATGAGGTTGATTGACCCTCTAATGCATACGGTTGCCATATGGCAACTTGGGCAACAAGTAACATAATCAACTTTATTCTGTTAAAGTAGGGGCTCCATCTCGACAAATCTGTATTTTTTCATCTATTACATTCCATTTTGAAGTTTTAGTTACTAACAACCCTCATAGATGACAGTAGTAAAAGTGTATTCAAAATTAGAGACTGGAGTTATTAAGTGTTGTGAAATTACGTCTTTGGCAGTATTCAAAGTATAATGGTATTAGTACTAAATACAAATAAATGGTTTTGAAAAAATAATTAAGTTCAAGAGGGTTATTTTAAAATATAATTAGTAGTTTTCTAATCATTCTTATCAAAATTGGAATTTGGGGAATTGGAGAATTGGGTTTTTGTCATATGGAACAATTTTAAAAAATTTAAATTATTTAAATTAATTTGCAGGTAATTTTTTTCGGTATTTTTTCCGTAATATACTCTCTTTCAACGAACGAGCGATTTTAACTCAGTCTGAGTTAATTTCACTTCTCCAGTCTGGAAAATGCACTTACCCGAAATTAGTGGATTCTTTGTTTGTTAAGCCTCCGGCAGGATCACTCCAAACGAGTGATTTTAACTCAGTCTGAGTTGATATTCAATCCTTTCCAGTGTCGAAAATGCACTTCTCCAACTGGAGTGGATTTCACTCTTTTGTTTTAAAAGTGTATGAGTATTAAAGATACCAATCTATTCTTTCGGGATGAAAAAAAAATTGATGCATTACAGGTTTAAATTGAAGTCTCTTGGAAAAACAACGAAACCAGAGTAACTCCATATTTATTTCGCATCTCATGCATCAAAGAGATCTTCTGGACGCGCGCATCTTGAAAGTGTCACGCGCCCGCAGTTAACCCCTCGCGCATCCACGGTCCATCGCGTTGCGTCACAAAACAATGGGTCCGCGGTTCAACGGCCCAGAAAAATGGTGGGCTGGACGGAGGTCATCCGATGGACACGACAGGAGAAGAAATTGAGGTTCTGCTGCTGCTGGTATCATCTTCGGAGATATGAGGATTGGGAAGGGTGTCTGCCGACATTGACGGCTTGACCTTTATCTGTGTGCTAACAATTGAGTTTAGCAGAGGAACGTGCTAAGTGAGATTTTTGAAAAAAAATTGAGATTTTTGTGGAATGAAAATTTTATTTCCTTCTTAAAAGCTGTACCTCTTTTCACAAACTTTAAATTCAGTATATTTCTTTACCTTTTGTAAGTGTTTTTAAAGCGTCTAAGTGCGAACGAAAAACTTTAAGCTCGTTTTCACCTTTTTGTCACTTAGCACGCATTATCTTGCACTAAGCTTTTCAGTTCTTCCTTGTGTTGTGCCGGAATCAGATATAGATGAAGAGAGAGAGACTTTTAGAATAAAATGGAAATGATAAGAAAAGGCATCGGGGCCTATCCCTCGTGTAGCTCTAGTGCGACAATAATTGCACCCTACTCTTACTTCAGGAAAGCAATTTACTCTAGAGATGGTAAAACTATTCAAATTAATTGAAGAACCTTTTTGAAATCAACAAGATTAAATGGCAAAGACGGCCCAGAAAATTGGTGGGCTGGACGGAGGTCATCCGATGGACACGACATCAGAGAAGAAATTGAGGTTCTGCTGCTGGCATCATCTTCGGAGATGTGAGGATTGGAAGGGTGTCTGCCGACATTGACGGCTTGACCTTATCTGTGCGCTAACAATTGAGTTTAGTAGAAGAACGTGCTAAGTGATATTTTTGAAAAATAAATTGAAATTTTTTTTCAATGAAAATTTTATTTCCTTCTTAAAAGCTGTACCTCTTTTCATAAACTTTAAATTTAGTATATTTCTTTACTTTTTGTAAGTGTTTTTAAAGCGTCTTAGTGCGAACGAAAAACTTTAAGCTCGTTTTCACCTTTTTGTCACTTAGCACGCATGTTCTTAAACTAAGCTTTTCTATTCTGCCTTGTGGTGTGCCGGAATCAGCCATAGATGAAGAGAGAGAAACTTTTAGAATAAAATGGAAAGGATAAGAAAAGGCGGCAGGACCTATCCCTCGTGTAGCTCTAGTGCGATAATAATTGCACTCTACTCTTACTTCAGGAAAGCAATATAGTATAGACATGGTAAAACTATTCAAATTAATTGAAGTACCTTTTTGAAATCAACACGATTAAATGGCAAAGACGGCCCAGAAAAATGGTGGGCTGGACGGAGGTCATCCGATGGACACGACAGAAGAAGAAATTGAGGTTCTGCTGCTGGTATCATCTTCGGAGATATGAGGATTGGAAGGGTGTCTGCCGACATTGACGGCTTGACCTTTATCTGTGTGCTAACAATTGAGTTTAGTAGAGGAACGTGCTAAGTGATATTTTGGAAAAAGAAATTGAGACTTATGTGCAATGAAAATTTTATTTCCTCCTTAAAAGCAAACAAGTGTACTTCTTTTGATAAACTTTAAATTCAGAATATTTCTTTACCTTTTGTTAGTGTCGTTTTTAACGGTATCTAAGTGCAAACGAAAAACTTTAAGCTCGTTTTCACCTTTTTGTCACTTAGCACACGCATGTTCTTTCACTAAGCTTTTCAATTATGCCTTGTGGTGTGCCGTAATCAGCCAGAAATGAAGAGAGGGAAACTTTTATAATAAAATGGAAAACATAAAAAAAGTATGGCCTCATGTAGCTCTAGTGCGACAATATTGCACCCTACTCTTACTTCAGAAAAGCAATATACTTTAGAGATGGTAAAACTATTCAAAGTAATTGAAGTACCTTTTTGAAATCAACACGATTAACTGGCAGAGACGGCCCAGAGAAATGGTGGGTTGGACGGAGGTCATCGAGGACACGACAGAAGAAGAAATTAGGGTTCTGCTGCTGGTAGAATCTTCTGTGATATGAGGATGGAAGGGTGTCTGCCAACATTGACGGCTTGACCTTTATCTGTATGCTGGCAATGCTGTCTTGTGGTGTGACGGAATCAAGCATAGATGAAGAGAGATAAACGTTTAGAATAAAATGGAATGGCTACAAAAAAAATCAATGTCAGGGCCTGATCAGGACAGTGCAAGGGATTCCAGCAATTCATTGCAATTCACAATGTTGCCGACAAAACTTAACTGCTTTCGAACTTAACTGATTCTTGACTTTTTCTTTCTCGTTACATTTCATAAACAAGAGTAAATTGTATTATTTGTCAAGAATTTTACTATTTTCTATTTAAGTTGTGAAATTAAAAAATTACAACTAAGCTTCATTTAATTAAATTAATGTCCAAGTAACTGAAATAAAATTAATTTAACAAGATTTGGGGACTTAAATTAATTTAACAAGACTTGTTAAGATAAGCATAGGCCTAACTGACTTATTCGGTGGTCGTGCCTTGATCTGGGTCCATATTGGCAGGGAGTTTGTATCACTAGTTTAGTTTGTGAAGTCTACAGCTTTCTTAATATAATGATCTGTGGCTGGCACCATGTTGAGATAGGACCTATAGAAGAGTATCAATAGAAATTAACCAAATGTTGTAACCATGAATTCTATTTGAGCAAACAGCGAAACAGGGATTTAGTTTGTTCTTTAATCTATAGATTCAATCTTGATTATTAAAACAAATTTGGTACTCGGTGTAGTGTTACAAACCCCCAGATTTATTACTGCGAAGCACCAAATTAAAAAAACTTTTCATTTTAATATTATTAAAAATCTATCCGACAAAATCATTCATATATTCTTTCATATTTCTCCATTTCCATTTAAAAAAAAAAAACTCACAAAAATTTATCAAAATGGAAATTTTTCTCTCTTTCCTTCAGCCATCAGAACTTCTCCCCGTGAAAAAGATTTTCCCATTTCTAAACTTTCATCTTTTCGCTGATCCCGTCCCGGCTTCTCATTAACGGAGGAAAAATCCGTTAATTCCGTCTCGACTTACACTGCGATTGCAGTCTCTTAGCCGGAATCGGTATCCGTATAAAGAATAATAAAGAGCGGGAACTCGACAGGGAGGGGACTGTACCTTTAATAAAAACCAATCCTACTGTATCGCCCAAGGGTTCCATTTAAATAATGCCCTATAACAGGGATTGGAATAACGCCAGGGCCGGATTTAAAGATTTGCCGCCTCAAGGCTACGATCAATTTGCCGCCAGATATAGTTTTCGTGACTTTTTTTCTTTCTACATATAAGAATCATTTGTGTACCTTTACACTCTAAATCGAATTACAAGGCGAATTTTTTTAAACTGTTCTTCTATTTTTCTTTGAATTTCCAAATCCGGGGGAGAGGGTGCAATTGCCATCGAAGCAACCATGTTTACTACTAAATATTACTACTATATATATATATACGCTTGTAGCTACAATGTATGCATAAATTTAAATTATTAGTTTTCTTTCTTAAAAATATTAGTATCTAATATCGATATAATATTTTTTATGCCAAATGCCGCTTTAATTGGTCATAAAATTTGTCGCTCTAGGCTACAGCCTAACTTACACTTTTTTTTAGGTGAGCCGAGTAACGCTGTTCGATCTTTCAGAAAGTATCTGTAACTCATAGTTACTTTTATCGGTAACGAAGTACAAAAAAAATTGCTACTTTCCGTTGCTCTCACGGATATTTTGGCATATTGAACGTGCATTCCATCTACACTTAATTCATCTCCATTCAATCATCTTCTTCGCATACTTGTGACTAAACCCGGGGGTGACGAGTGAGGTTGATCACCTAACCGGACATAGGCCTATCTCCCCCAGAGCCCTTAGTCACGAAAGCTGAATTGGGCACGGCAGGCCTTGGCCCATTGCCGGCTGTTGCGCCGAGGAGTTTAGTTTTATAGTTGGTTAGGTTACGTTTTGAATTACCGTCGCACTAGAGCTACACGAGGGCTATTAGCGACGGGCGCCGTATTTTAGAACCACAGTCAAGTGACGAGCCGACACCTGAATAAGGCATCCAACGCAACCGTTAAGGGCGACATCGTACGCAGCGTTAGGACTTAGAAGGATATTTAACGTGCACTCCCTTACACGGGGTTATTATTAGTCGGACATTTTTGGCTGCACATATTTGGGCTGTTTATAGGCAGCAGTTATTTTGGCGATGCCCGGACCCGAACCTGGGACCTTTCGCATGCTAGGCGAGTGCCTAACCGACAGTTTTATAGTGGGATCGGCCTGCGGAACAATCGAGCTGCGGGGTGGAGGGTTCTAACGAAGTCGAAATCCGAGAAGGGTTTTGCTGCGTCAAAAGAGGGGTGGGAGTTGAAGAGTGAAAGTCTTTTATTTTCCGGACCCGAATTATTTTTTAATGAGGTGAACTTGTGTTCGGTTGTGGATTTGAAACGGGAAAGAGTGTTAAAGGAAGTGTGTCATTTGGTGTGCCACTATTACTGCGCAGCCACGCTGATTTTAGGTTAGGTTTGAATTATCGTCGCACTAGAGCTACACGAGGGCTATTGGTAACGGGCGTCGTATTTTAGAACCACAGTCAAGTGACGAGCCGACACCTGAATAGGCACCCTACGCAACCGTTAAGGGCGACATCGTACGCAGCGTTAGGACTCTGAAGGATATTTAACGTGCACTCCCCTACACGGGGTATTATTCGTCGGACATTTTTGGCTGCACGGGCCGTTTATAGGTCAGCAGCTATTTTGGCGATGCCCGGACCCGAACCTTCCGCATGCTAGGCGAGTGCTTAAACGACTGGGCTCCCCAGCCACGCTGAGGAATGACGCCTGCTAAACTATTTAAGTTTAGTTTGAACTATTATCATCGTTAGGCCAGCAGTCTGCGCGCTGTAACGGGTGCGGGTTCGATTCCCGCCTTCGCCCTGGGTGTAATTCTTCTTTCTCTGTGACAGTAAAACTCTTTCAGTGTCTGTCTTATTTGACGAAGGCTTATAAGCGGGTCTCTGATGAAGCACACAAGCCAGAATATATATGCACTATCATCGCACTAGAGTTACACGAGGGTTATTGGCGAACGGGCGTCGTAATTTAGAACCACGGTTATAAAATGACGAGCCGACAGCTGAGTAGGCACCCAACGCAACCGTTAAGGGCCAAATAACTGCCGACCAATAAATGGTCCGTGTAGCAAAAAATTCCGATGAATGATACCATCGTATAGAGGGAATGCACGTTGAATACGCTGTAAACTCGATGTCGCCTTTTCAAGTTGCGTTGGGTGTCGGCTCGTCACTTGGCTGGGGTTATAAATTACGAAGCCGTTGCCAATAGACCTCGTGTAGCTCTAGTGCGGCGATTATTCTAAGGACCAGTCTAAGGATATGCACGGATTTTTTTAATATTTGTTTAATGATTTCTAAGATATTTCAAATTATTTGTAAAGTGCTTTAATATAGAAATTCGTATGACTTAAGATTATCATAAAATATGAACTTCCTCAGCCAAAATCTAATCCAAATATAAATGTAGGAATTTGCGCTTTTTTCCGATTTTTGAATTTAATCTTTAATTTTAGTCATTTTCCCTCTGCTCTTTTAGTCCTTTGATTTACCTATTTCTTTTATACTCTAGGTCATCAAAGCCTACTTACGGATAGTTTCATGAACCAATAGTTGAAAGAATAAATAGAAAGGATAAAAATAGAATATCTCGATCAATCAAACATAAGTATGAAGTATACCATTCTTTTCAAATTAATTTTCTTGGAAAGCTACAAATGTCAATAAACCTTTAGGGAGGTGATCAAAAATAAAACATTTTTCAGATTCCCTTCAGGTCTGTCTTCGAAACTTTTGATAAAAAAAATTTGGGGTATGGACATTTCCACTGAATAAGAGACTTTTCATTAAAGACTGATTTTAAAGAGTATTACTTTAGAATTTGATTAAGTAGCACTTTATGGGGTGTCAATGGTGGTTATTCATGTAAATGAGTGAAAAGAAACTTTTGCTTTAGAAAACATTTATTTAAGAGATAGAGAAAAGAAATACAAAAGTATTTACACAATTATTTACATTCTTCCCAATGCCAAATGATCACTGAAAAAGAAAAAGGTTGAAGCATTTTAAATATAAACAGTCAGCATAGTAATAGTTTAAGAACACTTAAATAATAATGATGGTTTTCTTAACTTAGTTCTTACTAAGAGTTTGAGAATTCATAAATGCACTTTTATTATGTTCAGATGGACATAAATTTTTTAATTTTTTTAATAAATTAACATTAATCTTAAATTAAATATGAAACGTTTTATTTGGTTACTAAACCCTTCAGTAAAATGTCATACAACCAAGTTTTTAAGGAGAAGCTTAATATCTCTCGTACTTCTTTAACCCTCTAATGCATACTGTTACCGTTTGGTAACAAGTAACATAATCCACTTTATTATTTATTAAATTAGACCTCCTCCAAGACAAATCTGTGTTTTTCTCATCCATTACATTTCATTTAAAAGTTTTAGTTACTAATAATCCTCATAGATGACAGTAGTAAAAGTGTATTCAAAATTAAAGAGTGAAGTTATTAACTTTTGTGAAATTTCGTTTTTGGCAGTATTCAGAGAATAATAATATTAGTACTAAATACTAATAAATTGTTTTGAAAAATTAATCATAGTTAAAAAGGGTTATTTTGAAATATTTTTAGTAGTTTTCTAGTCATTATCAAAATTGGAATTTTGCAGTTGGTTTTTGTCATATAGAATTTTTTTTAAAAAATTGAAATTATTTAAATTCTAATGCAGTTAAATTTTTTTTAGTATTTTTACCATAATGTGTGAGTATTAAAGATACATATATATTTTTTTGGAATGAAAATAAAAATTCATGCATTAGAGGGTTAAATATGATAAGTGTAACTAGCTTAAACATTCCTACAATGCCACTTTTTGAAATTGGTTTGAATATTTGATTTTTAATACGTAATTTTAAGACAACATATTTGAACAAATTTCAAAAATTGGAATTATTTATACCATAGGCCGTACATTTATTATATAATAAAAGTTTATGTATGTTACAGTAAAAAAAATCTAATCTAGAACTAAAATTAACTAGTAAAAACTAATTTCAACTGAGACATCAATTAAAACTAGTTTCCACTAGATAAAACCAGTTATCACGACCTTTTCCTAGTTTTGACAAAATAGATTGGTTTATAAAGTTTTAACTAAGTTGGTTAAAAAATATCTTGATTTTATAGGGTAGTCTAACCAGTGAATGAACGTTTAAGGCGCTACGTTCGCCAGTGAATGAACACCAGGATATAATGACCAGGGCAACCAACCATATGTCAGATAGCTTCCTACTAGATGGGAGGAAGTCAGTGTTGCCAATCCATCTAGTGGAATGATTTTTAATCCTTATTTTTTAATTATATTTACCAAATGTTTATTCACTAGGGCCTGTTCACTCACTGGTCAGTCTACCCTATAAAACTTGTATTAGATTTTAAAAAAATAGCATGATTTACGATATTAGGCTTGAATTGAGTTAATTATTGCTGAAATGCAAAGAAGGTATTTTGGTTATTGGAAGACTCCAACAATATAGGAGAAAAGTTTTTTAAGGACTACAATAAGATTATATAACTCCTCTTTTCAGATATTGAATAATGGATTCATATTTAATTAATCAAGTAAAGAGATTTTCACAGTAAAACAACTAGTGCTACAAAAACAAATATTTAAGTTTACATATCTCCACTTTTTTCAAAAATTTAACCCTCCCAATAAATTAAGTATAGCATTTCCAGTTTATACTAGTTTTTATCTAAACATATTAGGATAATTCCAGTTTTATCTAGAAGCAACTACTTTTAAATAAAGGTCTCAGTAAAAACAAGTTTTCACTAGATTCACGCAGATTTCGGGTTTTAACAGTAGCATTCATAAATAATCAATACAGTCAGGGTATTTTTGGGTTAGAAAAGTCATATTTCTTCGCATTAAATTATCACAAAGAGAGAATTGTGTATAAACCCAATCGATGTTCCAACCGCCACTTCTATTCCCCTTGTTTAATACAAAATAAGATTGCACATATTACATTAACTAGTAAATTTCAACAAGCTATTTTCATGCAAACTGTAACCACTGTACAGATTTGTGTCCTATGAAATATGTAAGGTCAAATTTATATTTGGTCTATGATAAAACAGTAATCAAGTTATATTCAAAAATTTTCATAAAATACAATTATTGTGCCATGCGCGGAAAGTGACCAATTGGCACAAAAGCTGGTTTTTCAGAAAAATCGTATGAAGTTTTTTTTTTCATCTCAGTAAAAGAAATATTTCATTAACTGAATTCCAACTATTTTCCCAATTGATTTAAGATTTCCTCTTCTTGCTAGATATTTTAACTTTTGAATATTTTATAATTTATATAACTTGAAAAGTCAATTGTCCGCTAGGTCATTTTTCCGTGCACTGTGTGATATGTGAACATTGAAACTAACACAATTCAATTAAATATTTTTTAAAAATATCTTACCTTTATTTCTTTTGATAGGTTATACTAATGGGATCGCTATAAAACCCATATCGGTTATGCATATCCATGGCCCTTACAGCAAAATGGTATTTGTGCCCCTCGATGAACTGAGTCAGGGTGCAGGCCATTGGCAGGGCCATGGCCTTAACGCTGCCGATTTTCTTCCACAGCAAGGTGTTGATAGTAATGTTTTTCTGTTCTTGGTATCCAAAGATGTCAAAAAATGTCAGGGGTGCATAGTTACGGTTATCGGGTGTGTTGGGTGCCATGTCCCATTGTAGAACGATTCCTGAAAAGCACATTGTTAAGAAATGTCACAATGAAAAATTTAATTAACTGTCGTTAAGAATTTAACAGCTTAGTGGAAGAACGTGCATAGTGACAAAAAGGTGAAAATGAGCTCTCAAGTTTTTAGTTTGCACTTAAATATGTTAAAAACAGAACACACAAGCCGTTCAAAGAGTATACTAAACTTGAAGTTTATGAAAAAACGGAAACTTGTTATCATTAAAAAAGTTAGTAATATGTTCACGACACAAAATCTCATTTTTTCAAAAATGTCACATGTCATAGCATGCTCTTTCACTAAGCTCTTCATTGTGCATTGGTATATTTAATTATGAGCTATTCTCGTATACACAAAAATCAGAATTATTTATGAGAACAGAATTATTAATGCGACAATATTGAATTTTTAACCACTTTCTGAATTTCGGTGTCATGTATATCAGTTAACGTATTTTCAAAGAGGGGAAACATTAAACTTTCTATTTTCATTAAAAATTCGGTAAATAGTTATTACAAAGTTAAATTTGGAGAATTGGCAGGTTGGTTGAATTAATGCTGCACTACAGCCGCGTTGGCGGGTCTGTTGCTACTAAACACAATTCAGCTTGTCGAATATTTAGCAGGAAAAACTGTATTGAAAACAAGATGGCTCAGCGTTATGATACATATCAATTGATTTCAATTTGGTGAAAAACTAATTTTATCCAAATCTAAGCAATATTTAATATTCGACAGCGAAAAGCCAGTGAAAACAACAGGGGCTCATTACTGACTAATATGCATAAAACTTGTGAATTCAGTTTGATTTTTATTCGCTTTTTCAGCATAATATCAGGCAAATTATAGACAGATGGAAAGTTTCTATGTCACTACTGCCAACCCAACTTGGGTAAAAACAAAGAGTAAGAAGGGAGAGGGAAAAGCGCCAATTGGTCCATTAGTGGGAAACTCTTGTAGGGTAATATTTACATGCAAAATGATCTGAATTCAATTTAACCAAAATATACTTTTCATTCTGATAAAATTGCCATTTTTTTAATAATATTAAAATATGTTAGACCTTAAACGAAATTAATGTTTTAAACATGTTTTCTGCATGGATTCACAAATAATTTGTG
Organism: Hylyphantes graminicola; assembly: GCA_023701765.1. Taxonomy (NCBI): domain Eukaryota; kingdom Metazoa; phylum Arthropoda; class Arachnida; order Araneae; family Linyphiidae; genus Hylyphantes; species Hylyphantes graminicola. The sequence goes on from CM043121.1 coordinate 49,860,777, forward strand.
GAACTCTTTACATCGGTGGAAGGATCTTCTCCATAGCATATTTCTATTTACCCAACTTTGGTTGACAAGGAGTGTAAGTGTGTTTCGTTATAGTATGACAAGTAAATTTAAAAAAATTTATTTAATTACTACAATTTTTACAATGTACATCTTTAGAATAGATGTTCATAATAAGAAACTTTAATTTACTATATACTATACTAATAAGTTTTATTTGCTTTTAGATATAAAGAGAAATCGATAGAATATAAAGAAGAGATTGTACAAAAATACAGATATCCTTCCTTCTTCATGCATTTCAAAATGTAATATTGAACTAATAAAATATCTTGTGTTGAATCTTAATATCATTAAATTAATATCATAAGATATTTACCACCCCATCAGCAATTAGAAGGTTAAGGCTCAAAGGGGGGGGAGAAGAAAATAATAAATATAAGGGATTAAATGTTTACACTTGTAGTCGTCTAGAAAATGTTCTTATAATACAGGAATTCATCCATTTTGAGGTCTAAAAAGATCCGTTAAAAAACCTGTTTTAAACTATAATTTTTTATATTAGTTTTGTAATAGTGGCATTACCCAAATATTACAGTTAATAAAATTTGAAATTTCCTGGCATAACAAGTTATTAAAGGAAACTGTGTCAAAGTTGCCATACGTACTTCAAAAATTTAGATAATTAAAACTCCATAAACAAAATTTTTTTGAAAATTTATTTCATATTTGTATACTCAAAGTGAGAAGCTGACAGTGCAGAATTTTTTTAATAGCAAAGTAGCCTAACAATATTTTAATTCTTCCCAATAATATTCTAATAAATACTTTAATTTCTATAGTAACATAAATATTAATTAAAATAAACTTTATTTAGATGATTCATTGAATCTATGAATAATGGGGTTGATTCACAGAGAATCTGGCAATATCTCTGCAGTCCTGTTTTCTTACTCTCGAAATACTTTTATTTCGGTAGAGATAATCAGGTTTGTGTGCTGACCAAGCACACTAACCTGAATATAGGTCCACCAACCAACTTAACCAAAACAAAAGTAATTCAAGACTAAGGAAAACAAGACCGAGGAGCTATTGCCAGATTCTCCGTGAAACAACCCCATAGAGACCAGCACAGATAATTTTTTTAATTTAAATTTGAAGGGATCAAAGACAAATTATTTATGTAGGATAACTTTAATCATATAAATTTTTTAATTAAGATTATTAAACAATGTTCAAGAATTAAGAAAAAAACATACCCCTCTCTTCTGAAGATATTTTAAGGCGGGGCTTTGGTGGGAGGGGTGGAAGATTTTTATCTATGGCTGCAAAAGGTTTCGGTGGCAGCGGAGCTGGGTGCTTGACCTAGAGTTAATAAAATGTCAGAAAACATTAGTATGATAAAATATCAAATGGAATTTCAGATTTTTTCTACATATAGAACTCAAGCGCTGAACTTTTATACAAAAAATAAAGGGTTTTTTGGAAGGAAAATTCAAAACTAATTTAAATTGGATGAAGCTGTAGAGACAAACTTTAAATGATTTTTGAAAATGAACCGATTTTATGTGCATATGCATTAATTTTAGTTTAATTCAGGTGTTGCCAAACTATATTTAATTAATTTTAATGAGATTATAACTAACTGTGGATTTGTTTAGACATGAAGTTATTTGTGTTGTTGAAATATAGCATGAAACATAGATATTGTAAACAACTCATAGAATTGTTGGCCATAATATCGAACTGGAGAGTAAACCTCAGCACTCACGCTGAAATCCATTAAATTTTTAAAAAAAAAGATAACTAGTAAAATATCAATACTGGTCTTATAAAAATGCAAACGAAATAATCTAAAATTGCATCACAACAGACCTGTAAACATAACCTAAACTTTACTATTTCCAAAATAATTTATGAAGCGTGGGCTTGTGCATCGAGTCAAAACTTTAAAAAAAAAAGTTTTTCAGACTATGAAACTATTTTTCTTTTTGCTTGTCCAATGATTTCATTGATTTCTCATTTTTAATCCATCGTTGTGTGTTTATTGTGGTCTGCTTCGTCAATTTTAAAGTTATTTCTGTGCAACTAGTTTATTCCTTCTATTTATTAAACTTTATCGGTTTTAATTGGATCAAATATCAAGTAAGCAAAGCTTTACTGAAACCTCAATGTTGTGAAAAAACTTAGGCTTGGATGATATTTAATCTTATGCGGGAAAAGTTAAGCAAAATTGTGGGACAACAATTTAACATGATACACGAATTGAAAAAAGTATATTAAAAATATATACTTTAGTAAAGTTGCCGACCCGGTAGCACAACGGTTTGGGTACGAATCTCAGTATGTTTGTGTCTGTCAATAAATGTTGTTATTTGTGTATGTGTTTGTGTCGTCTCTTTCTATGTGTTTCTCTTGTAACTGTGTAATTTCTGGGGTCGAGTACAATAGACTTGAGGTCCCAGTGCTTGGGGAACTTGACCCCCACCAAGAAAGTCATAAGGTAAGAAAATAGTTCAAAACAAGTGCAATTCCAAAAAGTACCAAAAATGAAAACATTTCTGGAATTTTTGCACTCGCCACATGAAACATGCCTATTTAGAAATAATGAGGCTTCTGTTCTGGATTAAATATATTGGCAAACTAATATAATTTTGGAGTGTATATAAAACTGTAAAAATATTTTAATAAGGACTTGTATAAAAAGTAGGATTTTTAAACTGTACAGTATGAAAATGAATGATTAATTTCATAAGCTTCCTTTAAACAAAAATAAATACGTCCATACAAAAAAATAGCCTTAAACAAGCACAAATCTAAAACATTGTATGATTGAGTTCTTAAGAGATTTAATAAGTACATACCATGGTCAGAAAACTGTAGGCGGGCTGATCTGTAAAAAGGATCAGAACATATTAATACTAATTAAAGTAAATGAAGAATTTCCATCAGATTATTCAGAAAATACATATTAAAATTTCAATTATAATTGGTAAGTTTCATGACCATACAATTGAGTCAGGAGTCTGAAATAGGATAGCTTTTTTTCTTTATTTCTTAAAACTATTCTTTTTAATTATGATAGAGCAAAAAACAATTTTATCAAATACAATTTAACGTCAAATTTTAACGTTGTTTACGTTTAAAATTGAATAATATTCAATTTAAAACAAAGGTTCCCATAGGTTAGTACAAATTTCCTTTTGTTAGGAATTTTTTTAAGGGTTTATAAATTCTAAATTTTCATATAATGTGAAAAAACTTTCAGGAACCAAAATTAGTTTACATACTTAAAGCAATTTAAGGTTTGGTTTGATTGAATTATGCTGCACTAGAAAACTATGGACCACCAAAAGTATTACTACAAGAATGCATGTAGTCTTTAGCAAAAAAAAGAATAGATAATAAAGAAATAAAATGCAAAATACATGGTGGCATGGTGTTTTCACAACCATTTTCATGCAAATTACGTAGTGCTACGCTGTCTTAGCTGCGGCGCTACCCATGATGTCCTGGACTAGATTTGATTGGGTTCGGGAAAGCGTCGTGGTGGGTGTTGCTGACGTAGATACCCAGCTATGTATATAAGCTTCGCTTTAAGGGGGAATGGGCGCGCAGGACCGGGGGTCTCCAAACTCAAGTGCCTCAATGTTAATCCAATGGGAAAAAATTATTTTCTTTGCCACATTTCTCCGGCTGTATTGAATATTTTTACAAGCGGATTTTTTTATGTGATAAATGTAGCTGACTTACAGGTCCCGACAATCCCACTTTTTGAAATTAGTACGAATATTTTTTTTAATATCCAATAAATTATTTTACGCAAAATATTCGAAGCAACTTCAAAAAGTGGGAAGATAGAGACCTGTAAGTCAGTTACATTTATCACATAAAAAAATCCGCTTGTAAAAATATTCAATACAGCCGGAGAAATGTGGCAAAGAAAATAATTTTTTCCCATTGGATTAACATTGAGGCACTTGAGTTTGGAGACCCCCGGTCCTGCACGCCCATTCCCCCTTAAGGCTGCTCATCACCCCCATACCCATTCCTCCTTCGGTCGGGCTTGCTAATGGTAAGTCTACGGGGGGAAAATGGTTTTTCTTCCGAAAAAAAGCAATGAAATTATAGGAATATTGTGATGCGTTTTTTTTTTAATTCATAAAACTCCAATAAGGTTGTGCTTATAGAGGTTATTTTTTTAAAAAAGTTATTCAATTTTTTTATCGAATTTTTTTTTCTATTAAAAAAAGGCAAGTAACGTTTTTTAAAAAAATAACATCTAAAAGCACTACTTTATTGGAGTTTTATGAATTTAAAAAAAAACCGCATCAAAATATTCCTATAATTTCATTACTTTTTTTGGAACTAAAACCATTTTTCCCCATAGACTTAACGTTAGCAAGCCCGATCGAAAGAGGACGGGGTATGGGTGTGATGAGCAGCCTTAAGTTAACTTTTTTTTCTTATGAGGAATATGATTATGAAAAATTCAAAAACTGATAAAAGGGAAAATTACACTTGTGGTTACTGCAATTTACCCGCCTACAGCAGAATTAACTGGGAAAAGGTCAGCAGAATCAAAAAAATCAATGTCTGCAGGATGTTTTTGACAGCCAAGGACGAACGGTCTTTCCAACCCAGATAGTAATCACATCAAGTTACACAACAGAATTCACAACTTACTTTTCTTAACTGGTTCCACTGGTTTAGCCGGCGCTTCGGTTTCATCCGTCAAATCGATGCATTCGATGTCTGGCATAGGTTTCTTCACTTGCTTTTGGCCTGAAGTTGGTGGTGCTGGTGCATCTGTGGTGGGCTTGGCGGTAGATGAGGGATAGATGACTTTATCGTTTGGTGACTGCGTAATAACACCTTGCTTTGACATGCCACCCTTCAGAAAAATAAGGTAATATCAGTTTGAGTTATCATCACACTAGAGCTATTAAGGACCGGGTGATGTAATTTATAACTATAGTCAAGCGACAAGCCGACACCTAATTGGCACCCAACCCAACTATTAAGAGTGACACTGTACAGAGTGTTGGGACTTTGGACCATATTTATCGCGCACTCCTTCTACACAGGATATTATTGGTCTCTGACATTTTTGGATGCACAGTCCGTTTATAGGTCGGAAGTTATTTTGCCGATGCCCGAGAACCTGGGGCCTTCCACATGCAATACGAACGCCTTAACAAAAAATTAATTCTCAAACTTTAATAAATAAATCTTACAAACTTTTTCAAATAAAGCACTGTTGATGAATAGCACCAACATAGAATAATAATTTTTGCACTTACATCGGAAGAACGTGGTAAAGGTGGTAAGTTAACTGAAGAACTGACATCCTTTGTAAAGCTCTGAAACCAAAAACAAAAAAAAATCAAGTTCAATACTGTACCAATAAACTTAAGCTAAAAGTCTTTTTATTACAGAGTGATGATCCTTCAAAGATAAGAAAAACATGCAAAACAAAATGTTAAACTTCAAAGATGGGAAATATAAATACTAATTTACAAAGAGAGTGACTAAAAATAAGAAGTTCTGAGAGAACTAAAATTGCCTAGTTTCCTGTTACTTAAATATCTCACTGAAATTCTTATAGGAAAAACAAAAGGTTTGTAACAATAAAATAACTTTTAACTAGGGCCACTTCCAACCTAGCGATTTTCATTAATTTTCTTTATTTGTAGTTCGAAGAATAATTATGTAAAATTGCTTGGGTCAAATCCTAACATTTATTCCAACTATATTTGGCTTGTTCAGAAAATATCGCTGATGCCTTAAACGACACAAGCTAATCATTCTAAAAAAATATCACAATAGTAAAGAAGAAATGTAAATTAAAATTAACTTTTTTTGTGCAAAAAATATAGAATGCCTTGCTGCTTTCTTAGCAAACCAACACAATGAACAATCAAATACATTCTGTGATGCCATTCCTTCAATTATTATTATTGTTAAGTGATTCAAGTTTCTTGCACTAGTGTTGAAGTAGCTACAGCGATTTAAATGACTAAACATTAAATTACAATCGTATTTCAATGGGTAGTTTGATGAAAGAGAGGTAGACAGATGTCCATACCGATGTACTGACAGACAGACAAAAAATATGAAAGATAGGTTTCTGATGTCATACATTTCTGAGTTGAAAAAAAAGATAATTTTTAAGATATGGCAGATAGAACGTGACATCTTGCCTCATGTATGTCAATAACTACTCTTCTAATATTTAATAATAATAATAATAACTTTATTAATATCAACCAAGAAACTATAGATAAAATACAAAATACAAATATTAGCTGCTTAGAGGAGCATTCCCGTTCAAGCAACCTAGAAATTTAAATTAAACAAGTTTCAACAAAGTAATTAAAGTAATTCAAAATAATGTTTTTTTTTTTAAAAGTAAAGTAGACTTAAAATCATAACAGATGCAGAAATATGAAAGAATTTAATTTTTATTTCGTGTAAGCAAAGAATGTTAAAACAGAAATACCTTAGATTTGATCTACAAGGCTATTCTACAAAAAAATTTCCTATTTCAATTTTACAATTACTTGGAAAAAATTTTAACCATTACTGTGCCAACATAATAGCAAAAAACTTGCATAAAAATAATATTACTATTACTTTTAAACATTAAATACATCATAAAACTGGGAAAATAGCAATGAGAAAAGGAATAAAACGTTACCCCTTTTAGTTCACTTCTCAAAAACTCTTCTTGGTTCTTTTCTATAATTCCAACCTAAAATTTCAAAAAAAAGGTTCATTGCTTTTTAAAGAAAATTTCTAATACAAAGTATGTATAATAAAAACCACTGCCTAACAACCAACCTCCATTCCAAAGAGAAGTGGTTATTAATGCAATAAAAATAATTCAAACTATTTTCAATATGCAAACACTCATTATCATTTTAATATAAAAATCTTTCAATTTTGCAACTACAAAATAAATTTAGATGCACACACAGTTATTGGGATCAATTTTATAAAAATCATCAATGCTATTTTTTTTTTTCATTGTGGTTTTCAATGATCTTGCCCAAAATAATCTTGAAATCGCAAATCGCCAACAATAATGAATTTGACTTTACAGTAATAAAAAAAACTTACAAATTTGGCAATCCTAGAATCACACAACACTAGCTGTATATTGTGAAACTTTTGAAAACCTAAATAATAAAATCCAGAAATAGCAACGATTACTGTAAAATCCCAAAATTGTGGCAATTCTAACAATTAGAAACTCCAATTATCCAAAAACTTAAAAAACTGAGACCACTGTAATTTCCAAAAACTCAGATTACCATAAGTATTGATTTCTTAAATTTTAGAATTCAAGTTCCAATTCTGTATCCATAAGCCCACAACTCCAACTTAAAAATCACCCAGTTTGAAGAATTTGTTTCAAGTACTACTTTTAATATGCTGACCCGGCGGCACAATGGTTAGGGTGCTAGCCTTTGGAGCAGCTGGATTGGGGTTCAAATACCGGCAAGACATGGATGTTTGGGTTTGTTAATAAATGCTGTTATTTGTCTATGTGTTTGTGTTGTCCTTCTTTATGTGTCTCTTCTGGTGAGCGGGGTAACGGGCTATAAAGCCTATGCTCTACCCTTCAAGAGGGCGCACTCACTGTCATTTTTTGTGATTCTTAAATTTTCGAATTCAAGTTCTGATTCAATGTCTACAAACCCGCAACTCCAACTTAAAAATCACCCAGTTTGAAGAATTTGTTTCAAGTACTACTTTTAATATGCTGACCCGGCGGCACAATGGTTAGGGTGCTAGCCTTTGGAGCAGCTGGATTGGGGTTCAAATACCGGCAAGACATGGATGTTTGGGTTTGTTAATAAATGCTGTTATTTGTCTATGTGTTTGTGTTGTCCTTCTTTATGTGTCTCTTCTGGTGAGCGGGGTAACGGGCTATAAAGCCTATGCTCTACCCTTCAAGAGGGCGCACTCACTGTCATTTTTTGTGATTCTTAAATTTTCGAATTCAAGTTCTGATTCAATGTCTACAAACCCGCAACTCCAACTTAAAAATCACCCAGTTTGAAGAATTTGTTTCAAGTACTACTTTTAATATGCTGACCCGGCGGCACAATGGTTAGGGTGCTAGCCTTTGGAGCAGCTGGATTGGGGTTCAAATACCGGCAAGACATGGATGTTTGGGTTTGTTAATAAATGCTGTTATTTGTCTATGTGTTTGTGTTGTCCTTCTTTATGTGTCTCTTCTGGTGAGCGGGGTAACGGGCTATAAAGCCTATGCTCTACCCTTCAAGAGGGCGCACTCACTGTCATTTTTTGTGATTCTTAAATTTTCGAATTCAAGTTCTGATTCAATGTCTACAAACCCGCAACTCCAACTTAAAAAAATCACTCAGTTTGAAGAATTTGTTTAAAGTATTAATTTTTAATGCATACATTTTAAAAATTGTCCTAGGTAATGTGTTTGCTCCTTATCTTTTTTTCAAAGTTAGTAGCAAAGATTGCACCTAAATTTCTTTTTATCCAATTTATAATAATATCCAATTTATAATAATGAGTAGCATAAATGCAATGGGATGGACTGAAAAGGAATTCCCCAAGTTCAAATATTCAAAATGTTCTATACTGATATTTTCTAGTACTCTTAATAAATGTCCCATGTGTTGCCAAGAGAACTTGAAAACCAAATTTATTTCTAGTGGAAATCCTGACTTAATTTTTTAAACAGTCTTCACTAAAAAAAATTAGGATTGCACAAGGTTATACCTTGTCTAACCAGTATGCAAGCTTCGAAAGCATTTTCCTCCCCATCCCCGCATGCGTTTTTCTTCGAAAACTGCGTAAGCGTGTTTTTTCCCCACCCAAAATGGTTACGACTAACTATTTTAATTGTTAACCTCAAACGCGCTAGGCTTAGAAAAGCTATGCCCCCCCCCCCCATGTTTCCTAAAAAAACAGCGAAGGGATGGGGGAAGAAAGTCTTTTCGAAGCTTTCATTTTGGCTAGACATGGTCTAACACATGACTATAAAAAACAAATCTGTAAAATTGAGAAAATTCTACATAATACTTTAAAATAATAACTATGATTATACATTTTGAAATTGAGGCAGTCTTATAAAATTTTACACCAACAACTTTGAATCAGTAAAAGTAAGATTATGTTTACCAATTTAGCCAATTTTGAAAACTCATCTCTTTGAGCCTTCATTCTTTGTAATAGTTCTCCTGCATTACTATTTATAACATCTATCGGGTTGTTGTTAATTATTTCCTCAAACACTGCTTTTTCTATGTAGTTTCGGATTTCCTAAAAAAAATAGCAATTAATAAGATCCTATTTTTTTAAAAAAAATATAGCTTTAAATTACTAGATATATTCATAACATTCAAAGATATGCTGTACAAAAATGTGCATTAAAAGAAAATAAATAGTAAACCTAAAATCAAATATATTTTTTACGAGATTGCTGTATATGAAGAAATTAATTGCATTTTTTTAAATCAACCTTCATGTAACAAATAAAATTTATTCAATCACAGCAAATGTATGAAGTAATAATTGCTTAAACAAGTCATAAAATATGTTTTTCTATTTGAACAATGTATTTGATGAAGACAAATTAAAAGAGACATAAAACTAATTAAAAAAGCATACATTGGCTTTTGAACCAGATTCTTTAATCCTGCTATTGGTTAACTGTTTACATTAAGTTCTAAACTCAGTGTTGTGACAGCCCATAGGGGGCCAGGGCCTGTGTGTTTATTTCAATGGAAGAATGATAATACAGATGTTTTAGTCGGTTGGTCAGACTAACATGAAACTCCACTATTTAGATCCCAAGCGAACTTGGTCCTCATTTTATTGAGCCACTGAAGGGATGATAGACTCAAAAAACCTTGCTCAATTTATGATTTAAACCTTAGGATCAAAACCTTTGGTATGGTAGCACCAAATGATACCACTCAGCCACTGACTTTTTCCTCATTTTTTTTAATATATTTTTTAAAAATATGAACTAACAAATCCTACAAGGAAACATACATGAAAAAATATTATCAAAAACACAGTTTTCAAATTCAGAGCTATAAAAATTTGCTAAATTGCTGCAGTATCTAATTATACTTACATGACTAAGTGTTTTTGTAACTATACAATTTATCAAGTTATAGAATGGAAACAGTTAAAAGACAACAATAACTTCTTTTAACCTTTTCAGTCCCAGTGATGCCATTTGGAATCATCACTTTCAATATTTTTTTCCAAATGTTTATGTCCTGTTATGTCATCCAAACACACATCATTCGATTCTCCACACTTTGTTTAATTAGACAATATTTTACATTTATCTCAATAGAAGCCAGAACTACTATTTTCTTTATTTAGAAAATAGGTAACAAGCGTTTCACCTAATTTTTGAAAAAAAAAGGAAAAGTTCACTTCAGTTCCAGATATTTAAAACACAATTTAAACTATTTGGTTAAAATAATTGTTAATTTTTTTTAATAATATGGTCAGATACCTTAAAATATATAACTCGAAGTGTTTTTAGGTAATATATATTTTTTTATTTTGTTGTTTTCTACAGTTAAAAAATTTTGGCATTATTTCAAAAACCATATAAAAAATGGAAATGAAATTTTTATTTCTAATGGAACTCTTATTTTTGACCTAAAATAAGCTTATTTTTTGAATATTAGATGTTTCTGTAATGTAGTAAATTTTTGGGACTGAAAGGGTTAAAGGTTATTATTTTCATGATTCGCCTGTCACTTCTTAGCATCTCAAATATTTGGATTGTGGAAGAGTCCACTTTGAAAAAGGGTAAGGAAGATTTTAGTTCAGGAAAGAGTTACTATATTTGGCGATTCATTGCTTTTAAGGGCGCATATTTCTTTAAGGTTTAGAAACAGATTCTAAATTGAAAATAAGTGTGAACTTGCATCGGCTTCACTATTGTTACATAGCTATATTTCAAATTACTATGTTTCCCAACTAATAGTGATACTGAATGTGTTAAATAATACATACCACAGATGCGAATTGACTGACAATCAAGTCCAGATAGCAAAAAAATGCACATGCAATCGTTTACTGCTATCAGCAATCAAATATGATCACCCTTTCACCAATAATTCATGTGTACTTCTAGTGTAACATTTTATTTTCAACCAAACTAACCCAACAATCCCATCCCTTATGATCGCCAAATGCCATGGGAATGGCAACCCTGCCTTCTTCAGGTTCTTTACCTGTTTTCAGAGTGGACTTCCACAATCCAAAATATTTGAGATGGCAAGAAGTGACAGACGAACTATAACTAAGTAATGACAAATAAATCAGAGACAGAAAACAACTTTTAAAATGTACCTCAGCTGTCATAATAACAGCATCAGGTCCTTCCACATCTGCTAAATCTTCTTCATCAGTTGTTATTAAGTATGCTAGAAAACAACAAAGAAAATGTTAGCCATCGTAAAAATTAAGAAAATCCATATAAAATCAACATGAAGACAAAATATCATTTGGTAATTTCAAAATTAATGCATTAGGTCCAGGAGTTGGCATTACCTAAAATTTTTTTTATAAGTATTAGTAATGTATTATTCCAAGTAACTGTTATTTTTAGCAAGTAACCGAAACTCAGTTACTTCTAACGGTAACAAAGTACCGAAAAATTTAGTTTTTTTTCTGTTATTTCTGGCACTGCTTTTCACCTATATTTTCAACTGTTGGGTGTTCAACTTAAATTCAAGTGTTTCAAATGAAATTTTTTAAAAAGCATGAAATTTTCTTTCTTAAATTTTTTCTGATTGTCTTATTTTATTAATTTTTGTTCACTTTGAAAAATGGTATGGTGGCTAAATTTCAAATTTTCTTATCACTTGACATTTCTAAAAGTAACGGTAACTACAATCGGCAAAAAAATTTAAGAAAATTCAATGTTTTGTTTTTAAAATTGAAATAATTGATTCAAGTCAAACACCCTGTTGTTGAAAATATCAGCCAAATCCGGTGTGAGAGGTAACGAAAAAGAAACGTTCTGTTATTTTGCTATCGCTAAAAGTAACCAAATTGGAGTTACTTACTGAAAAATCTGAAAAAGTAATTAGCTACTTTTCATACTAAACAACTGCAAAAGTTACTTTTTTAATTAACACTTTACAGACCGGTAGCGGTTCGAACATACTACATTTAACCTTTTACATCTTAACATTTTCATTGCTCGCTCAGCTGCAGATCGTCTGAGACCTCGACTCTGTTTCCCAGTAGTCCCTGTGTAGCTCTACAACTAAACTAAGCACCTTGATTTTGACTCGATGTGACCGATCCAATCCACTGAACACTTCTGGTCAAGAGCGATCCACAGTATACTGGACAACTTGAGGCAGAGCGGTCATAGACTAAACGCAGCCTAACTTAACCAAATCTAACTTAAAGATCAAATTCGATTAATCAACGACCGGTTGGAAAGAGCTGAAAAACAAAACGTCGATTAACCGACGGCTGGTCGGTTAAGTGTTAAGCAAATGTAACAGAGTTACTTTGTAAAAGTAACTTTCCAATGCCTGATTAGGTCTACAGGCAGGGTTCCCACTCTTCTTTCAAAATAAAAATCAAGGACTATTTAAGGACTTTTCAAGGACACCAAAAAATTTTCAAGGACTCTTAATTATATGACGCTATTTTAATGAATAAGACAAAATTTATAAAATAACTAATCTAAACCACAATTTTTTTTAAAAAAACAATTATTATTGTTTAACATCGTATGAAATATTGACAACAGCAGATGTTATAGCAACCATATCAGAGGGGAAAAGGATTTGGCGGAAATATAACCGGTTAATCTGTCTAATAACGTTTTGTTTGCCGAAGTGCTAGATGCACCATTTATCACTGCTTTGGCATTGTTTTAGAAAATGAGTTCCCGTAATTCAAACGTTGCGTGCCGTCACGAAAGAGAAAAATCAAGGACTCTCAGTGAATGTTGATGAAAATCTAGGAGTATTTAGAGCGTCCTTGAAATCAAAAATTAAAATCAAGGACTTTTCAATGATTTTTGTAATTGAGTTTGACTGCATTCACATTTGTTTAGAGAGTTACACATTTACAGCATAATTATTAGAGTCCTGTTTCTTTCTCTATAACAACAGGATTCAACTGTATTCAGGGTTCCTACTCTATCTATGAAATCCAGGAGTTTCTAAGGAGTGCGGCACTGTGAATTCAGGAGGTAAAGAGGAATAAAATTGAATATACAGTGTTACCTCCTCTAACGGACACCTCTAAAAAGCGGACACCTCTAAATAACGGACATTTTCTCAAGTCCCAGTCCCTTAACATAGGTTACTTAATGTAATCCCCTCTAAATAACGGACCCTCTAAATAGCGGACGCTTTTTATTTAAATTTTTTTTTAAAATTCGGCTATCAATCCCAATAAAACACATTTTTGCATCCAAATATTTTTGCACCCTCATTTTCTTATCGTCAAACTACGCATTGGTGACTGTTTTATGACCTTCTAGTAACCTTAGAGTGACCACCATAGCTTTACAATGGGTTCTACAGACACGCCCCATGTCAATTTCACCCATTATTCTCGAAACCTTCTCTTTCCCAGAATTGAGAGGGAGTGAATGCAATCGCCTCTGTCCTTTTTGCGAAACTGTTTGACCGCTTGCCTGGAGTTGTGTCCGATTTCTAATTGCTCATAATCCTAAAAAGTCGAGTTGCTAACAAGTAACGAGAGCTAATTTAGATTAAGTAAAATAATGTGTTTAAAGAGAAAAAGGTTAACGCTAAAAGAAAAAATGGATGTTGCTGAAAAAGAAAAGCTAAGTGTGAGATCTACTGCAGAACGTTTTTAAGTTGGAAAAACGCAGTTAAGCCGTGATATTTCTTTCAAAGCAGTAAGCTGCGAATAAAAGTCTGTGGACCCCACTCAAGTTGCCTACTGGATCAAAGGACTTAAACAATTGAATCGGTGAGTGCAGAAACAACGTCAGTCACAAATTTCAAATTTTTCAGGAGGTAGAAATAACGTAATAACTCCTCCTCTATTTCTGCACTAAGCACTCGAAACAAACGTCCTGTATTTACGGAACTACTCAACAGACTAACGTAGTTTTTGCACCCAACACGCATCTTGCCTTTCTACGCTTATTTTCATTGAAAACGGGTTTTCGGATTTTTTTTTACTGAAGTGGTTTCTGCACTCCCCGAACCGATTAAATTGTTTGAAGGGTATGAGGTTTGGTTTTGGTTTGAATTATCGTCGCACTAGACCTACACGAGGGCTATTGGCGACGGGCATCGTATTTTAAAACCACAGTCAAGTGACGAGCCAACACCTGAATAGGCACCCAACGCAATCGTTAAGGGCGACATAGTAAGCAGCGTCAGGACTTTGAAGGATATTTAACGTGCACTCCCTTACACGGGGTATTATTAGTCGGACATTTTTGGCTGCACGGGCCGTTTATAGGTCGGCAGCTATTTTGGCGATGCCCGGACCCGAACCTGGGACCTTCCGCATGCTAAGCGAGTGCTCAACCGACTGAGCTCCCCAACCTGAAGGGTAAGAGGATCGAAACATTTTTAATTGTGATAAGACTGGTTAATTTTACGGCATCTTTCCGGACAAGGCTATCAAAATGTACTTATTTACTTATATTATAAATCAAAGCTATTAAATTTATTTCCTTTAGATTAAGTAGTAATTTTAACCTTTTTCAGTGATGTTTTTTTTTCAAAAATAAAAATTTATCCCCCCCCCCCCACAATAACGGACACCTCCAAATAACGGACAAAATGCCCGGCACCGCGAGTGTCCGGTAATCGGAGGTTTTACTGTAATTGTTTGATATTGCATTAGTGTAGTGACTTCACTGCACTTCAAATGAGAAAACAGAAGGGAAAAAAATCTTCTAAAAGAGTTACGTGGTGCATTCTGAGACATTAACTAGTATGACATTGCTCAAACTATTTTTTTAAAGGCATTAAGCTTATTCCCAATAAAGTACTGTAGAAAAATGGTCAAGTAATGAAAACAAGAATTGTCGTCAAAAACATTTCAGGTGAGGAGAACAAAAATTAGGAGATGACACAAATTGCAGGAGTTATAAGGGACCTTAGAAACAAAAAATTAAATTCATGAATTTTTCAGAAGGCGTACGAACCCTGTGCATTGTAGAGTTTTGAGGATTCAAAAACTTTTATTTAAAAAAAAGGTAAGGAAAAGCTTAAAAGTCGCTTGCTTGAAATATTCGAAATGAAATTTAAAATCCATTACCAAAGTTAGGATCATTTTGACCCTTTGGGATGATTCTAATCATTGCCTCTTCCTTTTTATCAATTTTCGGTTCTTCTGAAATAGAAAATTCATTTCATGAACTAAAAATTGTGGAAAGCCAGCATGAATAAAAGTTGTTAAAAGATTTAGTAACAAAAAAGCTAAAGAACAATTTATTACATATTTTTTAAAGCATTTTTAATTTAGTAAAAAAAATATTTTTAAAAGAATGCCTACATAATACAGTCCAGAAATAAACTTCTGATATTCAGACCAAGGTTTTTTTATACAATATTTTTCCTGTGCCCCTTCAATCATAAAAATAAATTTTTAGGAGTTAAAATAAAACATATCATGCATTGGAAGTAGTATAAGCTTTTAAATTCTTATTAAGTGCCAATAAACCATGTGTAAAATTAACCAATGGGAATGCTTCAGATGATGTAACTTTCAAAATGACTGCCATAAATGAAAAGAAACTTTTTTTATATAGAATTTCTTTTTGAACAGAAGCTTCCTTGGACAAATGATCAACCAACAGCACAGCAAGAAGTTGGCTTTAAAAAATTAGATAAGTAATATATTCTTTAAAAAATCATTTTTGAATACCAAAACAGAAGTAATTCCGGATTTTAAAAAATGAAAACAAGACAGCTGGAGCTTGTAGCGGCTTCGATAACCCATCTGCCAAAAGGATCCTCAAGGTGGAGATGAGTCATCACGGCTTATATAGGGGAGAGTGTTGTACCTTGGGACACTGACAATTTCTAAGAATCTATTGGCAAAATTCATGCATTGTTTATGTCTAATATTAGCCTTAACCAACAGACATCATCAAAATAAAATTTAGCACTAGAATCATTGAATTGATGAATTGGTGACAAAAAATAATATTTCATTACCCCAAAGTAAATATTTTTCTCATTCTAATATAATTTTTTACCTTTGTACTTTTACAAAAGTCAACTGCATTTTATTTTCTTCATAAAAGAGAATATTTAAAAATATTTTGGTTATGAGAAAATGATGATAATGCATTTAGATTGTTCACTATCTTGCTTTTATTGAAACCATGTAGTGTGTTGTACCTTGGGACAGTAAAGCATATTATATCATCATATAATTTTAAATAATTTGGACTTGCAATTTTGCTGTATAATTTAAATTATTCTTGAATTATGAAATTTTATCTGTGTATTTCCTTGAAAAAACAATAAAGTTTGCTTCCTGACACAAATTTGTTCAAGTGTATGGCTATTGACTGAATTATAAAGTATGTCCCAAGGTACAACATCATGTTGTACCTAGGGACAGTTTATCCTCTCTACTTTAAATGAGTGGCATTTTTTTAATTTCAAGCTACCAGAATTTTAAAAATATATATTATAGAGGTATATATTGGTGTGTTGAAATGCTGCTTTTAAATTTTTATTTTGACTATAATTATCGAAGAAAAAAATTAAAATGTAAAAATTGTCCCAAGGTACAAGACTCTCCCCTACTTAAATTAACGTTTTAAACTGGAATAGTGGTGGGAGCATGGGCGGTAAATCAGCGCCACCAAGTTGTTAATGGAATATTAAGGTTGTGTGTGTGGTAACCGCCCCGCCACAAGCTGTTGCCATTTCACAACGTGAAACAACCCCATTATCTGTATTTTACCAATTCAAATCCTTACCTGGTGCAGCTTCTTCCTGCTCCATTGGTTCTTTCTTAATTTCTACATCAGCTCCTGCTTTTTTGCCAGTGGCTTCCATGTTTGATGATACAGCTGATAAGCTTCAGTTACTTTTAATCTATCAAAATGCAAATTCGTGGATGAAAATACTTCAAGCATCTTTAAGTTTGGCTAAATTTACGTTTTAAAAAAAGCCATACATGATTACATTTTTGTGATAAGGGGTAGGGGGAGGGGAGAGTACAACAAAAATAAGTTTACCGGAGATACAGGAATGATGAGAAAGTTTGGGTTTTAAATAACTGAGTCTTTTGACTTTAAACCTACGGGGCTGCTTGGTGAGCTTACAAAACTCGCCAACCTGCCAAAGTTACATGTTCTTCCGCTGTCAGAATTCTATAAGCTGGTACATTAACCTTAGTTCCACTGAATCGGTTGTTAAAGCTAAAACGCTATGACAAAACAAACTAATCTCACTACACAATGAATTAACATTGGCAATGCAGTATGCATTCGTTTTATGACATCTGAGCAGTTTTGTTCTCGATTTCTTAAAAATTATCAGTATCCAACATGGGGCAGTATTGTAAGTCCCTTTAACCCTCTAGTGCATACTGTAGCCATATAGCAACAAATAACATAATACACTTTTTTTCTAGTAACCCTTTCCAACTGAGATATCACAATCGTGTGGATCGTTTATTTGTAAAAAAATTGACTTTGTTTTTAAGGAGTTGCTGGCATTGATGCTGTTGAACGCATTTTTTTTCGATAAAACTCCAAATTTAGTCTCATAATTTTAAATAGGCGCCATCTGACCGCAGGTCTAATGTGCTAACACTTGTTTGAGGCACCAGGCAATTTTGTTTTTGTTTGAATACAGACATTTTGTATTAAATCAAAACATGTTCAGGGCAATTTTGAAAACATGCAAAAAAAATTTTAGAATTCAAATATGCACCATTATAATAATAACGTTCAACAGCCGAACTTATTGGCAGAACTACAATCATAATTAACCTGTCTTTTATATTTTAATACCTTAACTAGTTATGTCTGAACCAAAACTACTTTATAGTCAAAGACAATGGCGGCATGAGAGAAAAAAAACTATATGATAAAAATTCAAGATTACAACATAATTAATCTTGGTATAGCTATGATATAAATGGTATGTTTATCGCCAACTTTTGGAGAGCACAGAAATCTAAAGTTGGGCTACACTTTTCGAGCTGTTTGAAAGAAAATTGAAGTGCCAAATTCAGACCGGCCAATACATCATAACTGTTCCTTAACCTTTTATTTCAGGGTTTAGGTTTTTAAAATCATGGTGAACTCATTGACGCTAATGTGAGTATTAGAATAAAAGTTACAAGCCTCTCTTTAGATATTAACGAACACAATAAATTGATTTTTTAATGGAAAATACATTAAGTAAAGTAAATAATGGTTACACTTGTAAATAATGGTTACTTACTCAACTCACGGTGGCAAGATTATGTGAGGAATAAATATGTAAACTTAAATGCACCTTCCGTAAGGCTAAGTTTAAAAATAATGTAAACAAAACTATAAAATATCGTTGGTTGGTAGACATATATATTCAGGCTTGTGTGCTTGGTCGCAAGGACCCGCTTATAAACCATCGTCAAGTAGGAAAACACAAGCAAAGCTCCTTCTACTTTGACACAAGAAACACACAAACACATATGACAGATGTTGCCACCTCCGCAATTTAGACATGTCCCTGAAGGGGAAATTTTCTACAGGGACCTGTATTGCCTGTACCCAAGGTGAACTGCGCAATGACCGACCACAGGACTTTCGGACCCAACAGATTTTACGAGCACGTACTCCGCATATGCTCGACAAACACAAACATCCATGCCTGAACGGGATTCGAGCCCGGAACTAGCAGCTCCAGAGGCTAATGCCTTAACCACTACGCCGCCGGATCGGCAACTAGAAAATATGTTTTGGCTTCTTGTGTAAGCTGGTTTATTGCTTCGTTCGAGATGGCCTTATACCAGTCATAATATTTCTCTCAATAGAGCGTTGATAGAGCGCAGCACTGTGGCTTGTAAGTGGATCCCATAGATAGGAGGATCCTTCCAATCAATTTATGGTGCTGCCATCTATTGAAAAGCGATGGAACTGAACGTTTAAATGCTATTCCCTTATTTCAGGTAACGCTTTTCTTCCAGCTTTCAATCCTGCGTTTCTTTCGATCGGTCACGCTCGGTACGCACTAAACATTGATTCAAATTCAAGAATTGAAAAGAAATTATTTTCATTCAGTATTTCTGTTGCCTCTGTTGACTTGACAACATGCTATTCTTTGGGTTATTCCATTGTAAAAAACTAAATATCAATAACTTTCTACTCCTAAAATACACTTTTGAATCTGTTTACGAATGAAAATAACGGAAAAATAAAACTTAAAAAAAAACACCTCTTTCCTGTGCATGGGTGATGTGAAGCTGGAATGTATTTGAGTAATCGTATTGTTAATAAGTTGGAGCAACTTTTGAAAGCCAGTTAACTTTTCCACTGATGTTAGTTTTAACCTTATTAATGTTCATATTCATAACAAAGGTCCTTACGATAAATCAAATTATTCTATAAAAAATCTTCAGATTTTTTTTAATTAGCTAATCATCCAGCATTTTTTTTGTTTATTTTCCGAAAAAAGTTTCAGTGTTCCTTTGTCGGATGTATTAAAAACAAGAAGTTCTTAAAGAACTAAAATAGCCTACTTTCCTGTTACTTAAATACTTACTAAAATTCTTATCTTGAAAAAACTAGGTTCGTAACAGTAAGTGACATCAGCAACCGTTTTTCCACCTTAAATTCTAAAATAAATTTGACTAAACACAGCATCTAACTAAACACAGCATCTTTCACTAAACACAGCTTTATTTGCAGTTATAAATAAATATTTAATTTTTCGTAGAACCAAAAACCAAAAAACTACTCTTCAATAAACATTTACTTGCTAAATTCGGCTAGTTTCATTTATTTTATTTCGAAAATTAAATAATTATTTCTTAAATCGTTTGCAAAAATTTATATTTCAAAGAATAAATATATAATATTCCTCGCTTTTAAATAGAATGAAAACAATTTATATCAACATACAAAGATCTCGTAGCGAAATATATATTGACGTCATCTTAAATTGTTTTATGTCTCAAAAATAAATTTATTTTAATTTATTATCTAAAAGAATTAAAGTTTCTCAAGCAATTGTTGCTATGGCAATGGTGAATTAATTCTAATAAAAAATGGCTTCCTGTGCTTTTTAAATGAGCATTAAACTTTGCAGTTTTTTAAATAATTGAAGAACTTAGAAATCGAATTCTTTTATGAAATTTTCAATGTATACTCATTTCGATGCGCTGAATTTTTTGACGTATCTCACTTGTCCGTGGCATTTCTAGTTAAATTCAGCGATTTAAAAGACTCGAAATTGAATTTCAATGCAAGTTCAATGGGAAATTCGTCGACAAATAGTAGATTTATGTCCGTCCTATCGTACAGACAGACGGACAAAAAATATGAAAGTTGGGTGTCTGAGGTTATACCTTTCTAATAAAAAAAGAATTTTTTAGATCGGATGGATAGAACCGATTTTGGAAGGGGGGTACGGACAGACGGACGGACGGACATCGACCGCATGTCAATACCTACTTTTTTATTTTTTTTTTAATTCTTCGAATTAAAAAAAAAAAAGAAAAGTAGGCTAAAAATTCTTGCAGAGCCCTTGCTAAATTAACTTACGATTACTGTGTTCTACCGCAAACAAAATAAAAAGAAAAAAATTTTCTTGCAAAACGTTCCATTTTTTTACTAATCTCTAGAAATGAATTTCCAGCTTCGCCCCCCATGACATTGTCCCCCTTTTAAGTATATCGATGAGTATTGTTCTCTCCCTCTACACGGGGAATTTATTCGTCGAACATTTTTCGGCTGTGCGGCCGAATACATTTCATCATACTTTTACATTTAAATTATAATTAAGAGGACTCCCTTGGAATTCCACATCTTGAAAATCGTAATGTTAGTCCTATGGAAAACATTCGCAAGTCAATTACCGCCACTATTTTAATAAAAGGTTACTAGTTTTTGGTATCATTGTAAAGAACGAAAGGAGTAGATTTTGTAAAATTAATTTGTTTTGTGAAAATCACATATTTAGTATTTTTGATATTTTTTTGAAGTGAGTAAAAAATGGAGTACGCATTAAGTACTGACTTCAAAAAATTACTAAAAATACTAAATATGTGATTTAGACAAAACAAATTAATTTTACAAAATCTACTCCTTTCGTTCTTTACAATGATACCAAAAACTAGTAACCTTTTAATAAAATTGTGGCGGTAATTGACTTGCGAATGTTTTCCATAGGAATAACATTACGATTTTCAAGATGTGGAATTCCAAGGGAGTCCTCTTAACACTATGTCCCAGTCGATAACTTCGGTCGATTTTCGATAACAGATAAAATCACATCGAACAACATGGAACAATGTGGGCAAACCATAAAGATTATTATGGCCTACTCATATAAAGCCCATGCGCGACATCGTACGCTGCGTTAGGACTTTGAAGGATATTTAACGTGCGCTTCCTCCACACGGGACGACTAAACGACATTTTTGGCTGCACGGGTTATTGGTCGGCAGCAATTTTGACAATGCCCAATTTTTTATTAAATGTTCGATTCTGCTCCGTTATTAATTTGATAATACGACACAGAAAAATTTAGCTATTTTCTAATTTTTAATAATTTGCTTTGAGATAATTGTGGGACATCATTGTAAATGAGATCATGTGGGCCCATGTGCACATCATGCATTGTGCTCAAATTACCAAAATAGGCCCATATGGATCCCATGTTAGTGTTCTAGATATAATATATTGTACTATAGCCTACAAATGCATATATATTCATTATTCGAGTTTAAATATCATATTCTAAAGAAAGAATGAGACGAAGCGATTGTGGGTCTCCACACCTAACCTGTTAATCCAATATAGAAAAAAATTGTAAGTCACATTTCCGTTTCCCCGACTGTATTGAATATTTTTACAAACGGTTTTTTAATAATAAATGTAAAGTGACTTGCAGGTTTCTATTATCCAAGTTTTTGAAATTGCTTAGAGGATTTTATGTAAAATTATTTATTTAAAATTATTTTTAAAAAATATTCGAACCAAATTCTAAAAGTGGGATTGTCGGGACCTGTAAGTCATCTACATTTATCATTTAAAAAAAAGTTTGCAAAATTATTCAATACGGCCGGAGAAATTTGGCTTGATTTTTTTTTTCTCCCCATCGGATGAACACTGAGGCACTTTGACTTGGAGACCCGCGGAGCACACCACACCCCCGCCATTTTCCCCACCTCTGAATAACCGTTGCCACTCTACATTCGAAGTTGGGGAAATATCTGGAGTGCGACCTGTGCATGACAACCGGAACAAACGAGAAAAAACGACATCCCCCGACCGGAAGCAGTCATAAAACAATGGTGGAATATGGAATGGAGTTCCGCCATAGTGGATGGGGGCATAACTTTCTTCTTCTGAGTGAGACAGCTGCCCACTAAACGGACTTAACTGCACTTTTTTTTGTGATAAATATGATTTTTTTAAATGGCCAATGGGATAATTTGTAAACGGATCTGTACAGTCTATCCGTTGAATGTTGAAATATGCAAAGACGTTATTATTGAAGGCATAATTTTAAACTATGGCAAAATGAGAATTACTGGTTCAAATAATGGAAAGCTATTTAGAAGAACTCTGAGATTTGTGTAATTTAATTAGATGCAGAGTTTACAGTAACAGAGCTAAATAATAATTTACAAATCCGAATAGGTTGTTACATGTTTACTTGAAAACTATGCTCCACATCAATATGTCTGTGGACATTTTCTTGGGCCTATATTATTGAAAGATTAGTATTGAAAGATCTTGTTATGCTTTGAACCTAATTTTATTGCGTCATCCTTATTCGATTATTTTTCAGTTCAAAAGCTCTTCACAATTCCATTCCTCCTGTAAAATTTCACATCATTATGCACGAAGTAATTAAGATTTGCAATTTTCCTTAAACCGATGAAAATTTTACATCCTACACTCTTAAAACAAAGGAGTGGAATCCACTCCTGTAGGAGAAGTGCATTTTCGACACTGGAAAGAAGTGTATATTAACTCAGACATGAGGTAAAATCACTAGTTTGGAGTGATCTTGTCGCAGATTCAACATACAAAGGATCCACTCCTGTAGGAGAAGTGCATTTTCGACACTGGAGAAGTGAAAATAACTCAGACTGAGTTAAAATCCGCTCGTTTTTTTTAAACCACTCGTTTTTTTTTAAGAGTGTATATACACTGTGCCATTTGATCTTTGAACTTTTGGTTTCTGCACCATAAGCTTCTCGGACAGAACGAATTTTTCAAATGAACCAGCCTCCACCAAACAAGTCATCATATCTACCGGCAAGGCAACTTAACCGCCTTACAATAGTCCCCATCCCCTAACGAACTCTGTGGAAAACAAAACAAAAATCTCAGCTCTAATTTAAGCCCAAAAAGAACAATTTCATTAAAAAGGTGGTATTCAGATGGGGGAAAGTGGCGGAATATCGATCAAAATGTGCGTAACGACCCTTTGTTTGAACTTCCAACCCCCCCCCCCCCTTTGTCACGGTGGCACGCGACTGGTACGAAGCGACTGGCACCTGTAGTTGACCTCCCGACATCCGGAAAATATTTATATACCTTATTCATATACAGGGTGGTTATAAAATAACGCTCGCTATTCGGAGTGATCTGTAGCTTTAATGAATAATCCAAAATTGAGACACTTACTAATCAAGAAGGGGGGGGGGGGGGGGGGAATGGAATCATAAAAAAAGAATCCTCAAAAAGAATCATCACAAAAAACAAACTCGTCTCTTGACCATTATTGCTGACACAACTAATTACGCCTCGTAATTTAGAACCCTGGTCAAAAGACGAGTTTATTTTTAACGAAAAAGATTGGCAGCATAAAAAGAAACTCGTCTCTTGACCAAGGTTCTAATTAGGAGGCGTAGCCAATTATGGATAATTACGGCCAACACATCCAATTATGCCTCGTAATTTTGAACCCTGGTCCAGAGACGAGTTTGTTTTTTATGGTTCTATTCTTTATCAACCTTCTTGATAAGTAAGTGTCTCAAAGTTTTTTGCATTTGGATTATTCATTAAAGCTACAGATCACTCCGAATAGCGAGCGTTATTTTATAACCACCCTGTATATAGCTTATTTTTCCCTCCTGCTTTATTACATTGCTAATGAGTTATTAGTTTCAGTCATAAGAACCAAGCAAAGTTGGTTAATAATAAAGTTGAATTTTAACTTTGTTTCTACTGACAAAGTCAGGCAGAATGTTAACTTTACTTCCATTGACCGTCACTTGACTGTGGTTCTAAAATACGACGCCCGTCGTCGCCAATAGCCCTCGTGTAGCTCCAGTGCGACGATAATTCAAAACCTAACCTAACTTCCATTGTCAGCATCAGACAGAATTTTAACTTTGTTGCCATTGACAGCATCAGGCAGAATTTTAACTTTGTTGCCATTGACAGCATCAGGCAGAATTTTAACTATGTTGCCATTGACAGCATCTGGCAGAATTTTAACTATGTTGCCATTGACAGCATCAGGCAGAATTTTTACTTTGTTGCCATTGACAGCATCAGGCAGAATTTTAATTATGTTGCCATTGACAGCATCAGACAGAATTTTAACTTTGTTGCCATTGACAGCATCAGGCAGAATTTTAACTTTGTTGCCATTGACAGCATCAGACAGAATTTTAACTTTGTTGCCATTGACAGCATCAGACAGAATTTTAACTTTGTTGCCATTGACAGCATCAGGCAGAATTTTAACTTTGTTGCCATTGACAGCATCAGACAGAATTTTAACTTTGTTGCCATTGACAGCATCAGGCAGAATTTTAACTTTGTTGCCATTGACAGCATCAGACAGAATTTTAACTTTGTTGCCATTGACAGCATCAGGCAGAATTTTAACTATGTTGCCATTGACAGCATCTGGCAGAATTTTAACTATGTTGCCATTGACAGCATCAGGCAGAATTTTTACTTTGTTGCCATTGACAGCATCAGGCAGAATTATAACTTTGTTGCCATTGACAGCATCAGGCAGAATTTTAACTTTGTTGCCATTGACAGCATCAGGCAGAATTTTAACTTTGTTGCCATTGACAGCATCAGGCAGAATTTTAACTTTGTTGCCATTGACAGCATCAGACAGAATTTAACTTTGTCTCCATTGACATTTCCGTATTGACAACTTTTATCATAAAATGGCCAAACAGCGGACGAGTCTTGAGTTGAGATAACGACGCACTAAAGCTGCACGACGGCTATTGGTGTGACGGGCGGTATCATTGTACCTTGTCTAGCCAGAATGCGAGCTTCGAACAAAATTTCTTTCCCCTTCCCTTCGCTTGGTTTTTTTATTAAACGGGGGGAGCATGGCTTTTCACGCCGTTTAGAAGAAAAGCCAAGCGAAGGGATGGGGAAGAAGCTCGCATTCTGGCTAGACAAGGTATAGTAACCTCCCTCTCGGCAGACCCTTTACAGATCGGCAGTTATGTTGGCTATGCCAGAGCCCGAGCCTGAGACCTCTCGCATGCCATTTTAGAAATTTGTTAGCTTTTATTTTTTTCTTTACCTTTAACATTTAAATTACTGCTTTAAAATTTGCTAAATATCTGATAGAAGTTAACGACGAAGAATTCAAACATGAATTGAAAATAATAAAAAAATCTCTTAATTATATACATAAAAATATAATAAATACTAATAAAATATTATTAAAAATATAGAGAAATTTGTAACTTTCAATTTTCGGATTTGAATGAGTTCTACATAAATTTAAATTAAGACTAACTTATTTAGGAGAAATTTGAGATTCTATACTAAAAGTGAATATTTCGAACCATGTCTTACCAATATCACTTTTTATAAATAATGGGTAATAACAAGGACATTTTTAAATGATAGGACGTGATTTCTGATTTTTAAATCAGTGTTTACATGTTTTACAATAGATTATAGGTCGAATTTTTAAGAGGCTAAAAACAGTGTTCAGATTGTGAGATTAGATAAGTGAAGTTTAGTAGTTCGCATGCTTAAGGTAAGGCAAGTTTGAATTATCGTCACACAAGAGCTACACGAGGGCTACTGAAGTTCGCATTCCTAAATCTAAACAGTAATTGAATTAATAGTTTGGATAAGAGGTTTAAGTCGAGGGAGGACCGTCCGTGGCCGAGTGGCTAAGGCATCCGCCTCAGGATTCAGCCTTCTCAGAAGTGCGGGGGTTTGAATCCGACCTACTGCCAGTCATCCTATAAATCGGATATCTGTACTGGGAAAGATTAGAAAAAATTCAACTCGTGACGAATGGGCCCGAGTACACTGGTATAGACGTGTTCGTTAAATCTGTGGAGTCCAAAATCCCGACGGCGTCAGCGTACGATGTCGCTCGAAGTTGATTGGGTGCCCGCTCAAGTGTCGACTCGTCACTTGACCAGGGTTCTAATTTACGAGGCGTTATTGGCTGCGTTAAAGCTCCTAATGGAGGCTACCCAATAAGGAAAAATCTGCTGGGACAGCAACAGGAAACTGCTGGCTTCCAGCAGCCGAACTGCTGATTCAGTGCCGGGAGAAAGTGTACTTAAAAGTCAATAAAGTGTCCGCGGGAAAAATGCTGGTCCAGCAGTGCTGGCCAGCAGCGATCCATCACTTGTTCGCAGACAGCTGCGTTTTCTCCAGCACTTTTCTAGTAAGCCGCCCAACAGTTACTGCTGTTTTCCAGCGGCAATTTAGCAGCGGGCCAACAGCAAGTGCCGATTTGCCAGCACTTTTCTAGTAAGCCGCCCAGCAGTATGCTGCTGTATTGACGACAGCAATATGGTGGTAATTCAGCAGTTATTTCTTCCAACACCCTTACCGGAAAACTGCAATATAACAGCAGCAATAATGCAGTATTTCAGCAGTTATTTTCCTGCAACCTTTTTAGAACGCTGCCAAATGATAGCATCAATATTACAGCAGTCCCCCTCCCCGCACTGTTAAAACTAAAGGTGGCATTTGGCACCTGTAGGGGTGAAAGGACGTTTTCCGTCAGCGACACCCCAACAGGCGTCATACGGCACCCTTAACTAGGGTGAAGGGATGGCACCCCTAGTCCAGAGTGACCCAGGAAATGAAATGACGGCACGCTAAGGGAGAATAAAGGCACCCCTGATTCGGGGTGCCCAGAGGTGCCACAGCAAATATCAATAGCCGACCAAGGATTTTATGCCTTTGGATCCTCTATAAAACTGTACATTGAATAATAATAAAACAGAATTAATTGAATAAAAAAATGATTGTTTAATAATACCTACATCCAGACTCACTCACATATCGGAATTTTGATCCGGATCAAAGGCCGATAACCCCCTGATCTAGTACTTCCAGAGGTATTGATGTGGTATGAGAACATGGAGAACTTTTTGACCACTACATATTTAACGTTACCCAGCCATCATTAGTCAACACGGTGGTCTTTAGACCGAATACAAGTGCCAACCCTACAACAATTAGACCCAGAACCAACCCAGCACCGCCGAGGACAGATCCCACAACCCTTCCGATGCGAACACGACGCTTCACACGACTAAGCTACCGCGGCTCAAGATGCATATACCTACTTTTGCTAATTAAAGGCTTCTGAAAATACAGATAATTTTGTTTTGGAACGACAAACCGGTCGCACCGATCCAGCATATGTACATCGGCAGCGGCACACCAACATTTTGTCAACAGATAATCACCACACGTATGCCGGCAACGTAAAGGGGCACTTCCCAGCAGAAACACGACAGCACCGTTCCAGCATATGTATACCAGCAGCGGCCCACCAACATTTTGTCAACTGATAATCACCACACGTATGCCGGCAACGTAAAGGTGCCCTTTCCAGCAGAAATACGACAGCACTAATCCAGCATTTAGTAGACCAGCAGCGGCCCACCAGCATTTTGTCTTCAGATAATCACCACACGTATGCCGGCAATGTAAAGGTGCCCTTTCCAGCAGAAATATGCATGCACCAGCACTAAACCATCACTTCCAGCAGTTAATCAACTGCTGGGCCAGCAGTTCACTGTTTACTGGGTAGAAATAGGCAGCCGGAAACGATGACACTACATTAAGCCGAGGAACAATTTTTAAACTATAAATAATATTTTCTATTTAAAAAGAATTTGTTTGGTGCGTTTATGAAAAAAATTCATCTAAAACTTTTGTAGTACATATTATATCTAAGGAAAATTTTTATGTTACTCTTTCGCATTAAACTGTAGTAAAAAAATTCCTGACGCTCCAAATTCGAAAGCAATTGGAAAGCGTTCGAAATAAACGACATTACATCGCCGTGTGTGTTTGGCGTTCCAATTCATTCCCATTCCTTCGGCAAACTCAAACTCCCGTTCTTTTTCGAATTCTAATCGACAAAAACTTTTAAAATACATCTTTTGAACAAACACAAAAGACACACGACGACAAAATTCAATAACTCCGCAATATTCGAGGGCAGAAGGTGCCGGACAACTCAACTCATCTCGGTTATGTTAGTTGCGTTCCTGGAGGCTACGCAGGGCCGTGATAGGAAAAAATCGAATGCAATAAGAAGGAATAGACCTAGGGGGTTAGTAGACCCCCCCCCCCCCCTAAATCAGTGCTTCCCCCATTCCCTTCTGATTTGGCGGAACACCCCCAATTGCATTAGATCCTGATGATAATTCGATTATGACTTAGTGCTGCGTTTCCTTGTATGGGTTATGAATTAATGGAGTTATGAATTACAGACACGGAATATATAGCTGTTGGGAGGAAAATAAATATTCTGTAGATGTTACTATAAGGCTGATTCATATTTAATTAGTGGGTTTGTTAGGTTCGTGTTAACAAGAACAATAATGAAAGAAAATATATAGACTCTCCGTGTACTATCATCTGTATTTGAGGGCTGAAGGTAAAAACCAGTGAAAGATACCTCGTACTTCTAAACCACGATCAGAACCTCTGTTTTTTTTAATTACTTTTCAGTTGAGGGTACATAATTTTAGATCCCAGTTTAACGGCAAACTAAGGTGGCGATTAATTCTGATATCACTCTAAACAAGCAAAATCATTCAGTATTTCAGTTTAATATAGTTTTTAAAAAACTAAAATTCAACTCCTCATAATTTTAGATCCCAGTTAAACGGCAAACTAAGGTGACGATCAATTCTGATATCACTCTAAGCAAGCAAAATCATTCAGTATTTCAGTTTAATATAGTTTTTAAAAAACTAAAATTCAACTCCTCATAATTTTAGATCCCAGTTAAACGGCAAACTAAGGTGACGATCAATTCTGATATCACTCTAAGCAAGCAAAATCCTTCAGTATTTCAGTTAAATATAATTTGAAAAAACTAAAATTCAACAATAAATAATTTTAGATCCCAGTTTAACGGCAAACTAAGGTGACGATCAATTCTGATATCATTCAAAACAAACAAAATCATTCAGGATTTCAGTTAAATATAATTTTAAAAAACTAAAATTCAACAATACATCATTTTTTTCGTTAAGGACGTGCAAACAACAATCACACGCCGCAATAAGAAGAAAAAGCCGTGTCCTTGTTTTCAAAAACTCCACTAATTTACATCCCCTCCCGCGGCGGACATCAATTACTTTACAAAAATCGCGTTCTAAACATCAAAACAATGGCAACCGCTACATCTAAACGTACCCCATTTTTCTTCTAAACACACCAGTTATTTTCAATGCTTTCCTCAAACGACTTCTTACAATGAAAGTGGTGTGTGTTTACTGGTTCATTACTTCACTCTGCTTCTCTGGAAGTTCCTGAAGCACCTGAAGATGGCTGCGTGCAATATCGGGTCTTTCCTTTACACGTGCTCAGAGGCTCAGACCTTCCATTCTTCACGCCTGTTTGTCCACGGCTAATATTTTCCCAGATCTTTCCCCCACAGAGGGGCGTCTCCCGCGTTTGCCAACCACCCACAGGTGTGGAGTATTTAAAAAAATATATAATAAAAAAAAAGGTGTTGGAATAGTCGTCAACAGTTACGTATACCTCAAAGTCAAAGGGAAGTAAGTACCAGAAACGATGGGTCGTTAATGCACAGGTGACCATCATTTCCAGGGCCTGTTGGGGCTGGGGAGCCCCGTCGGTTAAGCGCTCGCTTAGCATGCGGAAGGTCCCAGGTTCGGGTCCGGGCATCGCCAAAATAGCTGCCGACCTATAGACGGCCCGTGCAACCAAAAATCCTTCAAAGTCCTAACGCTGCGTACGATGTCGCCCTTAACGGTTGCGTTGGGTGCCTATTCAGGTGTTGGCTCGTCACCTGACTGTGGTTCTAAAATACGACGCCAGTCACCAATAGCCCTCGTGTAGCTCTAGTGCGACGATAATTCAAACCTAACCTAACCAGGGCCTGTTCCTCCATAAGGCCCGTTAGGCCCGGGCTAGGACCCCTAAATTTTAGGGCCACTAAATTTTACTTTCTACTACGCTAAATGCTGTAAATCCCCAAAATATCAGTAAACTGAAAAAAAAAACTATTATACTGCACTTTGTTTTGTGCTCAATTTTGACTAAGAAATCGACCTATAGGTTCGTTCGGTATATTTTCATCCATGTTTATAAGGATGCCTATAAAATTGCAGCAATAATTTGAAACATAGTTAATTTCGCATCATCATTACTGGAAATTGTACCCAAATTTTTTGTAAAGGGGCCCCTAAAATAGGTTGTTCCTATACTTTGAGATTTCCTAGAACAGGCCTGACCATTTCATTTAGAATATATTAAAGGAATGAAATTAATCACGGTATTGATAAATGACTAATCTAACCACTTATCGTTTTTAAACAAGTCGAGATTTGGATGATCAAAGACGGGGTATTTAATGGACTATCAGGCGTAAAATTTGTAAGGTAATAAATCAGATTATGCAAATGTGATTTGAAATTATGGTCGTTTTAAAAAATATTTTTTTAATGACAATTCCGGGGAATAATGACGTTACTGATTTGAGAAGAACAAACTTTACAAGAAAAAGGTAAACTTTATATCAAAACATAAACAAATGAGTACATTTTCCACTATTTCAGCTGAAAATAAGTGTAAGCATAAGGACCGACAATAAGTAGGGTTAATCAACTATTATGAGCCGTATAATTTAGGTAGTTACCCTAATTTTCATCACCCAACCAATTTTGTTACAATATAAATCACCTCATTATTAAAAAAAACTGACCAATCTTCAATTAAGTAGATACGAAGAATTCTCTTGATAATTCTTGGTGCGCATAATATTTATGAGGACAAATGCTTAGGAAAAACTTTCTTTCAACTCCATATGATATTTATCTCTTTTCTATTAAGACAGATAAATATATAACCTAACTCAATAGTTTTGAATTAGTATGCAATATTATCAATCCACGGTTATTCAGCTCTCCTAATGTAAAGTTTTTAAAATGGAGTTATGTCATTTTCGATCTGAAGTTTGAGGTTCTTAACTGTTGGCCTCGCCTATCCTTGTCCTATTGGACCGGAAGTCATGGCACTTAATGGTGAGGTAATTAACTTGGTTATGAGGTCAGTTTAGGTATGGATGAGTATTTTGAATTTTAAAGTGTTGGGCGCAAAAATGAATTTTGAAGATCTATATTTGTACTTTAAAAATAGGCTTCTTTTTTTTAGGGGGGGGGGGGGATTAACGTACTTGATTAACTCTTTTTGGTTTTCTGAATTAAATGCTAAGCTTTGAAATATCTGATGTATCTGTATTTGAAATAAAGCAGAATCCCTCCATGTCTGAAGCCTCCGTTTTGGATAATCCCGACAGCCAAAACTCCGACAAACCAGAACCCGACAGGTCATAAACCCGACAACTATATAATGCCGACAGGGACGAAATTCCGACAGGGTCGAACCCCGAACCCCGATAAATCAATTAATTAATGCAATTATGCTTTTTAAATGGCAATTTAATTAATAGTTTTGCATTAATATTTTTGCACTTTTTTTCTGTTGGGTTATGGCCTGTCGGGTTTAGGGTTTTATGTAACTCCTAAGATAGCCCCTGTATAATTTTTTCATCAATCATTCTCAAAAAAAAAACTGTACGTTCTCGAAATGAAAAAGGCAAAATGATTTATTTTGAATCAATGATTTTCTCAAATTTGCGAGAACCCATTTCAAAAGTATATGTAGCAGTAAATTGGTCTCTGCATGTTTTAACCCTATATTGCATGATTTATTTTTCATACCCAAAAAATATATTTGTATCTTTAATAATCATACATTATGGGGAAAATCTGAATAAAAAATTAACTGCATTGGAATTAAAATAAGTTCAATTTTTAAAATTTTTGCCAATGGCAAAAACCAACTACAAAATTCCAATTTTGATAAGAATGATTAGAAAACTTCTAAATATGTACTAAAATAACACTCTTGAACTATAATTATTTTTTCAAAACAATTTATTTGTATTTAGTACTAATATTTTTGTACCTTGAATACTGATACCAAAGACGTAATTTCACAACAGATAATAACTTCACTCTTTAATTTTGAATGCACTTTTACTACTGTCATCTATGAGGGTTATTAGTAATTAAAACTTCAAAATGGAATGTAATAGATGAAAAAAGACATATTTGTCGACAAGGAGCTCCACTTTAATAGAATAAAGTCGATTATGCTTTTTGTTGTCATATGCATGGCAACAGTATGCATTAGATGGTTAAAGCATATAATTTCTGGAAAAACCATTCCAAAACTTGAATTATTTAAGCGTTTATGGAGAATTTTCTCAAAACTTTTGTCAGCACAAATTAGAAAATTTTTATCTTCACATTATCACCAAAATTGTTATTTACTACAATTACAATACAATATATCTAATAAGTATTCAATTATGATCAGCAATTAAAAAAACTTCATCCGTGATAGTAAATTTGTCCTGAAATTGAAAAATGTATGTTGAGGAGACACGAAACAATTTATTACATTTTAAGTGTACTATATTTTAATTTTTAGTTACAACTTATATTATGTGAATGTCATGCATATATTTTTTATTATCTGTATTTCCAAACAAATTATTAAATAATAAAAGTCAATGTTTTTATAAGAGACATTGATATGGGTTCACAAAAAATTTTATATTTTAAGAAAACAACCCTTATACAATATACGAATAATTTTTCTTGTTCTTTTTTTTTTTTGTGGTTATTTTTTGACTATTTTTTTTAATATTTGTAAACATTTCTCGTCACTTTTTTCTGCATTTGAAAGATATTCCTTTCGTTGTTGCAGAAATTTATCGCTGAAGATATTTAGATGGATCTTAGACCGTACCAATTGCTTTTTAGATATTTACCTTACTATTACCTATTTATTAAAATGTTCTAGTATTCTAATTTAACGAAAACAAAATAAACTTAACAAAGAAAATAAGAATCAAAACTCAAAAAGTAAGATCATTAGTTTCCGACACAGCCGCATCATTAGTTTAAGACTGCTGAAATAAAGTTATAGGTTATTGAGTTCATGCATTATTTATTGAGGTCATGCATTATTTTTGTAATTTATTTTTAATTTTTAGTTATTCATGACCCTTCACTGGACGATTATTTGTTTGTACTATAGAAACTATTATGTAACTTCTTCAGTTGGCCGGATTACTTGGAAAAGTTATTAAAGCAATTGAAAAGCTTAGTGGAAGAACATGCTAAGTGACATTTTTGAAAAAGATTTTCGTGTCAATGGAACATATTATTCCATTTTTTAAAAAAATATGTTTCCCCTTTTTCATGAACTTAACCTCTTGCGACCTGGCGTCCTCAATTGGGACATTTTTTAAAACTTCCCCACAAACAATCAACGCGTTCATTAGTTCCAAAATTGACCTGGTCCGATAGAAGAAGATCCAAATATCAGTTTTCTGCCTTTGATTAAAGGCAAAAGTCATTTATTTCTATAAAAAATGAAGTTGAATAAAGGGTCAATACGATTTCAGAGTTCTTGAAAAATTGTTTTAAATCTTTTCCCCAAACTTTTCAAAAAGCGCTTTTAGCAGTTAATTTTAAAGGCAGTTTGCATTAAAAACAATGTTAAAATAATCTGTTAACTACAAATAAGTGATAAGACCTTTTTGTTGCATTGATAGCACAGTAAAAGTGTATTTTTAGAGTATTTTCTAAGTAACTAATTAACTTTTTTTATTTCTTTGAAAAA
This sequence comes from Hylyphantes graminicola, assembly GCA_023701765.1. Taxonomy (NCBI): domain Eukaryota; kingdom Metazoa; phylum Arthropoda; class Arachnida; order Araneae; family Linyphiidae; genus Hylyphantes; species Hylyphantes graminicola. The sequence continues at coordinate 49,895,152 of CM043121.1, forward strand.
CATACTTTTTAGTATATATTTGTATGCAAAGTATGCTTAGATTATATATAAGAATATAGGTGTAGGATTTTGCACAGGTCTTAGGAGGTTAAAGTTAAGGAAAGTTTTTACCGTTTTCAAGTATCGTTTTAAAGGATTTAAATGTAAACTACGAAACTTTAAAGCTCATTTTCTGGATTTTAACGGGTTTTTTTTTTTTCACTTAGAATTAAAAAGCTTAGTGGAAGAACGTGCTTAGTTTTTTTTTTATTATTGCCGCACAAATCACTGATTTATCTGTAAAGTATTTAACTGAAAAAGCTCCAAAATATTAAACAAATTTACGATGTATATACTTGATAATTTTAAAGAGATGTACTGGTTTAAAGTGGTTATACAAGCGTACTAATTGATTTTTTTTTTTTTGCAATAATCACTCAATACATATACAAAATATGCAAATTGGAACTAACAAGCCCAGTCAATCAACAAGTAAAAAAAAACAGTTAATTTTATCTATTATTTTGTGTGGTTTCAATTATAGAATTTTTATATAAATTCGTTACTTAGCAGTAATTGACTAAATGGTATGAAATAAAGAATAAAAATAATAATGCAATAAATATTGCTGTGCCACTTATGGAAAAGATGCAGTAAATAGTTAATTACTAGTTTTTGTGGTAAATGTATTTTTTGAGTTGTAAATTTTCTCAGTTTTGTTAGAAAAAAACATAAGTACAAAAAAATTATAACAACGTTATTCCTTGACAAATTTTTTTTAAATAAAAAGTTTATGTTTTACATATGATTAAGAATCACAAACATTTTTCTTACATGGTAAAATTTGGAAGTTAGTTTAATCTGTGTTTGACCTAGATTATGCTTTAATGACTCAGTATAGTCTATCTTTAACAAGGGCAAAGTTCACAAGATTAAATATGAGGGACCACATTAAACTTCACTATTTTCATGTGAATGCTTTTGGTCTCACGTTAGCATTTAACTTTGTGACATCCTTTGTAAAGAACCAATGTCGTTATTATCTCTATATTTAAAAAAATCCCTAATTGTATAACAGCAGTTTTCTCCAAAAAATAATAGAATTTAATATAGACTGGCTGTTAAATTTTTTTCCTTTGCGGACTTGTAAAGTCATATATTCGAGAACTATTTGACGCTTCATAATACTATTGTGTTTATTAGCATTTAAATTTAAAAATGCTTTTAAAAATAAGGAGTTCGAAGATTATAATATTTTTCAGTGTATTTAAACATTTTCATTGAATTAGAATAAGTTGTTAGGTTATTTTAAAGAAAGAAACCGTGTTGGTATTCGCCATTAGAGACTTCTAATTTCCTAAAAATAACTTAATCTATTTGTTTTTGTTTTTTTGTTTATTTAATATGCAGAATGAAGCCGTTTTTCTAAATCTGAATTACGTTAAGTAAATGTTTCAAAAGTTAAAAAAAAACGAATTCTTCAAGTGGAATTTATTATTGAATTCAAAGAAACTATATTTTTCGCAGTTTTAACTAAATTAAGAACTTTTACTACGCAACAACTAAATACATTGTAAGACATATTTACCACATTATCAGAAATAACACTTCCATTTTTGACGATTCATGAATCCTCAAGCCTCGTTTCGTTAATTTTGAGGATTGTTTCGTCAAACTATCCCGTGACTTCTGAGTAAACACGAATCAATCCTCACTTTTACGATCGTGATTTGACGATTCTGTATCTTGATTTTGAGGAAACAGAATCCCATTGTTGTACTCACATGCTCAAAAATGCCGAAATATTTCTTTAGATTAGACGACATTCAAATCCTCATAAAAATGATGATTCAAACGTCCTCACTTTGAGGAAACGAAAACTCGGAGCATTTGCCAGTAATGGAATCGTCAAAATTAAGGAAAATTTCGTCGTTTTTGAGCATTCATTTTTTAGAGTGCATATACCATATTTTGCAACAAGACGTCAATTTCTGTGAACTACATTTTAACGCCATTCGGAAACAAGCACTTTAAACCACAATCGACCAACTCACATCCATGATGGACTCGTTAAAAATTATGGTTATTGCTCGTCAAAACTTGACTATTCAAACCCATACTCCCAAGTGACCCTTCTTCCCCCATTGGAAATGCCTTTATTTGTCTCCCTGTCACATTTGGTTGACGCGTACAATGGGACAGACAAGTGACTTTCCGAGGTTCTTTCCATTGTTGTGGTCTACCAGACCACCCAGGGAGTTTACAATGGTCCGTACTTGAACAGGTAGACCACACAGTTTACTGGGAGACCTGACGCGAACGGGTTTGAATCCGGGAGTTGTTTTGGTATATGGAGGGTTTTGTAAGTTACTTTTAAAAAGTAACTTTCTTTACCTTCTTAAAACGAACGAGCGATTTTAACTCAGTCTGAGTTATTTTCACTCCTCCAGTCTGGAAAATGCACTTACCCGGAAGGAATGGATTCTTTGTGTGTTAAGTCTCCAACAGGATCACTCCAAACGAGTGATTTTAACTCAGTCTGAGTTAATATTCAATCCTTTCCAGTGTCGAAAATGCACTTCTCCAACTGGAGTGGATTTCACTCTTTTGTTTTAAGAGTGTAGTTACTTATTTACAAAGTAACTGTTACAGCTATTTAATTTAAAATGTAAATCTGTTACAATTACTTAATATGAAAAGTATCGAGTTACAGTTACTTAATACGAAAAGCAACTAATTATAGACAGAGTTATTTTTAGAAATTTCACATGTTATAGAAAAATTAAAATTTAACATTCTTGTCATTCTTCTTCAAAGAGAACCATCAAGATTAAAGAAACACAAGATTAAAAAAAACACTGCAATTAAGATGAACTAATAAATTTTCTAGTTTAGTTTGAATTATCGTCGCATTAGAGCCACACTAAGGCTATTGGTGGCAAAGGGCGTCGTATTTCAGAACCGCAATCAAGTGACGAGCCGACACCTAAGTAAGCACCCAACGCAACCATGAAGGGCGACATCGTACGAAGTGCTGGGACTTATAGGAGCATATTTAATGTGCACTCCCTCTATTATTCGTCGGAATTTTTTGGCTGCACGGGCCGTTTATAGGTCGGCAGAAATTTTGGCGATGCCCGGACCCGAACCTGGGACTCCCGCATGCAAGGCTAAAGCCTAACCGACTGGGCTCCCCAGCCCTAACATACTTTTTATTCTAAAAGGAGTTTCATTTCAAAATTACCGTCTGACAGCCTCCCTCTATTGGGAGAAAGCTTGTGGGTAAGAAACGAATTGTTCCGTTACTTCGTTACAACTCGATTTTTTTGTTGTTTTGAAAGTTACAGCACATTTTGCTGCTCTTTTTTACACCAGTGCTGCAATGTTTTTTACAGCTAATTGATTTTATCTTAACCTACAGACTCACTTGCTGAGCCACATTAACAAATTCGAGACGTCAAGAATGAAATTTTAATTAACAATCGGACGGATAAGCAAATTGGCTGAAGTGTAAACTTCACTCTTAAAACAAACACTCCCAATTTACCTCAGTCTGAGTGGATTTCACTCCTCCAGACTGGAAAATGCACTTCTCCTTTTGGAGTGGATCCTTTGTGTGTTAAACCTCCGACAGGATCACTCCAAACGAGTGATTTTAACTCAGTCTGAGAAAATATGCATGCCTTTAAGGTGTCGAAAATGCACTTCTCCAACTGGAGTGGATTTCACTCTTTTGTTTTAAGAGTGTTGTTTTTACTGCATGATGGACATGAGATTAAATTGAAATTTTTAACTGAAAATTTAATTTCTTTATTTTTTTAAACATTATATTTTTGTATTAGATGGTTATAAATAGCTTCTCCATTATTCAAATTTCAAAATTTAATAAACTTATTTATAATTTTTTTATGGGTGTTGCTTGAATACCTGTCAGCTAGGTGACGGATTTATAGTCTGAAACCATCAGAGTTTTACGAGTAAATCCCCAATAATTGTTTTTAAATGGGTAAACAATGGAGATACAAATAAACATTTTAAGAAACTTTTTTAGGTATAGCAATCAATATAATTGCTGTAATTAATGTTTAAATTTATTAAAGTAACCTATAAAATAAAGAATCAATTTAAATAAATTAAGTTATAGGTTAAACAATTATTTAACACATTTGTAGTAAAACTTAGCAATTGTTTTTAACATCATCTCTTGTCTTGCTGCAGAATATTGGATTGCTACTTATTCCAACAAGTGGAAGTTTAATAATATCGGAAACATTTATTAAAGTCAATTTCTAAACAAGAAACACTTTTTTATTACAAATTCATGGATTTTAATTTTAAACAAATATCAAATAAACGGATTTATGCAATGATTTTATTAAAAAGTTCAAATTAAACTTAATGCAAAAACAATTAAAACATTAAAACAATTTTTCAAAGTATTAAAAATATTTTTTAACAAAAAAAAATGGATTTCAATGCAAAAAAAAATAATGTTAAAAGCTTCTGTATATAAAATTACATTCAATAATGTAGATATACCAAAGTCATAAAATTATAAATTGCTGCAAAATTTAAGAATATTATCTTTAAAAATGTGTTTTTCATAAAATAAAAATTTAAAAATATGAAACTTGCATCAAATTAAAATACACGCATAATTGATCTTGTCGGGGAAAAAAAATTCAGATAATTCTTATTTAACTATATATTTACATATGTACATTTTATAAATAATCTCTCTGTATATTAATATTGCTACAAATTTCTGCTACTCTAAATCTATACAATTGAACAATAGTGACAATATTATACACGCAATTAAATTTACAAAATTTTTCTTCTGCAACTAGTGCTAAAATACATACAAATAAGGATTGATGCTAATGCAACTTGGAATAAAAATAAACATTTCTAATTGCAGGATAACTTAAGGGGTCACAGAAGTCTTAAAAATGTGCAAAGAAGGTACTACAAAACATAGTTTGATCTTTCATGTCATTTTTAAACTACTCAATAAATGAGTATATTTTTTTATATGTAATTCTACAAGATTTATTTATTATAAAACAAGTTTTAAAATTTATGAAACTTTAGCCAAAACTAAAATAAATGATATTAAACATGAAGCTATTTGAACACAGTGTGATTAGGCTTGCGCGGCAAATTGTGAGGTCAAAATTGAAAAAATGACCAAGAAAATGACTTTATATTGTACAAATATGTACAAACAAAGACTTATACCTAAATTCTCAGCTCAATTTTAATTAGAAATTTTTTTAAAAAAAATTTAAAATCAAAATTTTTAAATTTTTATTAATTTTTTTAGAAAAAAGTTCTTAAAATAATTTCTAATTAAAATTTAGCTGAGAATTTAGGTATAAGTCTTTGTTTGTACATATTTGTACAATATAAAGTCATTTTCTCGGTCATTTTTTCAATTTTGACCTCACAATTTGCCGCGCAAGCCTAATCACACTGTGTTCAAATAGCTTCATGTTTAATATCATTTATTTTAGTTTTGGCTAAAGTTTCATAAATTTTAAAACTTGTTTTATAATAAATAAATCTGGTACAAATACATATAAAAAAATTATACTTAAACATTAAGTAGTTCAAAAATGACATGAAAGATCAAACTATGTTTTGTAGTACCTTTGCACATTTTTAAGACTCCTATGACCCCTTAAAAAAAAGGAAATCAAATACTTTCCCGAGAAAAATTATTCGGTGAATGGTTAGGTTAGGTTTTGAGTTATCGTCGCACTAGAGCTACACGAGGGCTATTTTATTCGGTGAATGATTTAAAAAGGAACTTAAATTAAATAGTTCTTGGGTTATTTTGTAATGGAATTATATTGGATGGTATAATATATTGTAAAATTTTTTTTTCAATTCCTCAACAAATTTACTTATTAAAGATTTGGTTTGGTTTGAATTATCGTCGCACTAGAGCTACACGAGGGCTATTGGCGACTAAAGAAATTTAAATAAAGCTTTCATAAGTTACCTTTCTTTCATTTTGAAAAAAATACAAATGGTGATTTAAAAAATTACAAATAAATATTTAGCTTATTTGTAAGTAATTACAAAGAAATACAAGTAAAGATAATTTAGTTGCAAAAAATAATAATTACCTTAAATATAACCCTTCTAGATTATCTTTTTTATGTCTTTACAATCATTTATATGATCAAGTTTTGTTTAAATATAGTAGATAGAAAATAACTCAAATTTTAATAAAATCGGGCAACATGATGCTTCATGTTTTAAAGTAGGTTTCCAATCACATTTACAACAAATTATGTCGATTCAAGTTTTTGCTGGAGTAATAATTTGTCAAGGTTATAATTGCTCTCAAATGCAAAATAGAACACAATTGAAGAGTAAAGGGGAAAAACCGCTTTATTTCATAGAAGGCTTTTCTTAATAGTCTCTTTTAAGATGATAGCGAGAAATCGCCTAAACTGGTATTAAGAAACCGGTTACTCGCTTTGTTTATCTTTCACGGCAACCCTGATTCCCGCCAGAGATCAGTGGATACGAGTTACACGTTTGTACAGCGAATGAAGAAACGAAAGAAAAACCGGTTTCCGGTGGCCAATGTCCGCCAAGCAGACACAATTACGGGAAGACTCTAAAGAAATCAAGCGGTTCTTCCCCTGTACTCTTCAATTTTGAAATGCAAACCAGCAAGAGAATGTGCCCTTTTCTGGTATTTGAACTGAGTCCTGATAGGTCGATTGGTGGAATATTCGTCCAACTTGAGCTAACATTCGGCTGGTGAACACTCTTAAAACAAACCCTCCCAATTTACCTCAGTCTGAGTGGATTTCACTCCTCCAGACTGGAAAATGCACTTCTCCTTTTGGAGTGGATCCTTTGTGTGTTAAACCTCCGACAGGATCACTCCAAACGAGTGATTTTAACTCAGTCTGAGAAAATATGCATGCCTTTAGGGTGTCGAAAATGCACTTCTCCAACTGGAGTGGATTTCACTCTTTTGTTTTAAGAGTGAACGTTCGGCACGATGATGATCATCGTCAAATGTTTTTCATTGAGTTTTTTCGTTCTGTGACGCTGGTGCCTCCAGTCATAGAGCAGTTGTCACTGGTTGTGGCATGCTGTAGTACGGGGTGGAATGCAGGTAGGACGACATACCACCGTCATTGGGCTGGAAAGTGGAACCGTAGCTTGTGTACGGCGGGGGTGCCATCTCGTACAGCCTAGGGTCCATTCTGGAGTCCGTCTGGGAGATGATACTGTTGATGGAAAACGGGTGGTTGGTCGAGGAAAATGAGTGGGACCCTTGCTCGGTCTTGAGAGGAGGTTGGGAGAGGAAGTCCACGAAAGTCTTCATGATGTCCTGGTGGTTGTCTATGGTAGGGTCGATCATGGCACACGACTCGGCGTACTTCATTTGGCTGAAGGACAGTTCTTGCTTGCAGCAGTCTAGCCTGTTCTTGTGATAGTCACTGTTAGTCTGGGGCTGGTGGTGGTACATTTGCTGGTAGGAGTCGTTGATTTGGTGCACTGGAGGACTTGCCATCGGCATCTGGGGGGAGCTGTCGACGGACTTCACTTGTTGCTGTTTCTGGTGCGAGTCCAGCTTCATGTCGGAGTTGGTGGATCGGATAGGGGACGACGACTCTCGCTTCTGGCACTTCTGGGTCTGCCTGAGCTCCTCTTTCTTGGAGCACTTGAACCTCTTCTGCCTCCTGAGGTAGCATCCGTTCTCGAACATGTTGGTGGAATCCGGGTGTAGAGTCCAGAAGCTTCCCTTGCCGGGCTTGTCCGGCGTCCTGGCCACTTTCACGAAGCAGTCGTTGAAGCTGAGGCTGTGCCTGATGGAGTTCTGCCACCTCTGCTGGTTCTGGCGGTAGTAGGGGAAAGTGTCCACGATGAACTGGTAGATCTCGGACAGAGTCAGCATCTTGGAAGGATGGTTGTTGATGGCCATTGTGATGAGGGATATGTACGAATAAGGAGGCTTGGCCTGGCTGAACGTCCTCCGGAACTTCTCAGTCCTGGATTTCTGTGCCAGGGCCATGCTGATGTCCATCTGTCCTGCCATGGCGTAATCGAAGTTTGGTATATCCGAGCCTGGATGTAAGGGTGTCATACTTGACAAGGGCGGCATGGGCTGGGTCATGCAGGAAGGTGCTACCGCACCCATGTTCTGGTGGGTAAGAAGTCCGGTAAAGTTGTTGGTGGGATAGTTCATGGAGACAGGCATGGAAGATGGTGTCATGTAGTTTGGCGAAGGCATGGCTGGAGCACAGTCTGGGAAAGTTTTGTGAGCTAACATCAAGTCCGATGTAATAAGTCGATTGGAAGAAGCAATGGATTCGCAGAAAAAGGAAATGTTTTGAAAAGTTCCACGATTGCAAGCAAAATTAGTTGATTTTTTTTGTCAGCACTTAAATAAACACTAAAACTAATCTGCAAAGCTCATTTTACGAAAGTATCACTTCACTAAGAGATTAAATAATGTCCACTTCCACGATATTAAAAAAGTCAATTGCAAACACGATTGCAAATATTTGCCTCGCCGATCTCGGTAAGAGTGATAATCTTTATTAGTGCAGGTAAACAAAATCTGTTTTAAATAAATATTCAAATGTTTGTGAGACACACACAAGAGTTCCTTCCTCAAAACAAAAAGTAGGTGTTGTCACGGGCAATCAAAATAAAATCATCACTTACTGCTTGCAGATGTCAAATATCCACGGTCAATCACAAATAGAAAAAAAAAATCATAAAAGAATTATTGGCCAAGTCGAAAAGTCATCCAGTCCAAATATCTGTTATCACACATCCTATGTTAGCCCGTAGTACACAGACCAGCATACAACTCAGTTTGAACAGTTCACAAACTCAAACTTCCAGCCAGCATGAGTAAATAACTCTGGTAGTATAACAAACGTCGACCAAGAACGGGCCAAGTTGTACTCCCGTGGGACCCGCCTACAGTGATAACTGACATCGTCACGGGCTTAAGCCACGCCCCTCCGGTTATCTCATTGGATGAAATGCTGGAGGGGGAGGAGTGAACGCGGTGAGTGACAAGTGTGGGAATTTATTATTAGATTGTGGGGTTATTTTTGGCACGGAGCTTTTTATGTGGGAAGCTAAATTGTAGAATATCCATTTTAACGGAATGATTGATTATGCGTTTTGACAAATTGTGTTTCCTGGAAAGTTCGTAGGATATAATATTGCTACAATGTCTATATGATTTTGCGTTTAGTCATGTTTTTTTTATTCAAAATAACTTTTTTCTAGGAATACACAATTAAATTCGACATTTTTTCTGATAAGTGGGGACCTATTTGGTTTCATTTCAAACACGATTTTTTTTATCAAACGGAAAAGTTTCACATAAATTAAAGAGTAAGATTTCTTTTCAACGTTCTAAGGTGTTGGGCTGATTTCATGATGTTGGGCTGATTTCATAGCCAACATATTTATCTGCAATGGCCGAGCCCACATTCCTGGATCCTTTAATTGGGTCTCGATTCCAGGTGTGGGCTCGGCCATTGCAGATAAATATGTTGGCTATGAAATCAGCCCAACATAAGGTATTTTCTTAAAAGTTCTTAAATTCTATTGACAAAATTATTTGCTTTTTTTTAAACATGTAAAATATTTTTCTACGGACGCGAAGGTTACCTACGTTTCATTATTTTGACAGTAAAAACTTGGTCCACTGTTCGAAATTTTGTTCGACGAACGCCGCACATCGTAGCTTTTATCAAAAACTTTGAGAATCGCCGTAATCTATAGTTTTAAACGTTTACGAAAAATTAACGGTATGTGACACTACACGACTTTCAATTGCCACTCAAAAAATTAATGCGTTCAAAGGTAATTACCTTATAAGGTAATTTTAATTACTTTACAATCTAAGGTAACCGATAAGGTAATTTTAATTCCTTTACAATCTAAGGTAACCTATAAGGTAATTTTAATTCCTTTAAAATCGAAGGTAACCTGTAAGGTAATTTTAATTCCTTTAAAATCTAAGGTAACATATAAGGTAATTTTGATTCCTTTAAAATCTAAGGTAACCTATAAGGTAATTTTGATTCCTTTAAAATCTAAGGTAACCTATAAGGTAATTTTAATTCCTTTAAAATCTAAAATGTTCTGTGGCAGCTATTATTTGCTCCTGCATGATTTTCTCAAAAACGATATCATCACGTCCGACAGGTACTGGGAACTTGTGTACCAAATTGTAAGTTCACATCTCTTTTAGTTCGAGCTGTAGAGTGGTTTCAGTCAGACGAACCAATATTCCAAAACCAGCACTATTTTAGAATCAATGCTCTCCAAAACGTGTATAAAACACAGAATCTCCACTTCCGATTTTCGACCCCTTCGCATTACTATTCCATATTTCCTATTAAGTAATTAAAAGTAAAAGAAATGGATCACGTTCTCTTAACGTGCATCCAGCTTCGAGAAATACAATAGGACCCCAATTATAATAAGTTCTTGTATTTCTCCATTTAATCCCTAAAACGTTTCTTTCTCCTTTGGGAAATTCGGGATATCAAATTCAAGCGTTGCATAAAGGATATCATATGGGTTAAAACTATTAAATGTGTATTTTCGAGCAACAGCGAACCAAATCCATGGATGACTTAGACCATTTCTTCTCTGAGAAATCAGTAAAGTTGTATAGAAATTAAATTAAGGTTTCAGAATAAGAGTGGGATGAGTTGAAAAGGACTTAAACCATTGTTGCTCTGCAACGCCATTTAGTACACGCTTATTCAATGTTAAGTAAGTTAATACGCGGAAACCCTCTTGAGCTCGATGCTAATTGGAATGATATGTTTATAAAAGTATCAGTATCGGTCTTTAAATAGCAAAGAGGATCCCTAAATTAGATCATTATTATCGAATAGGAATAAATGACGTTTTATGTAGTGCAGAAGATAATTAAGAATATAGGAATTACATGAATGGTTATAATTGTTTAATGAATAGCGATGCATAGAAAAGAACAAGCTTATCATCACTGCGCCAGTAACCAACATCGTTTTATTAAAAAAAAATATCTTTTAAAATAATTTTTTAATCTGTTTTTACAATTAATCAAATTAAAAATATTGAATGTTTATTTTTTTTAATGTTTGTAATGCCTGTATAGCTTCTTTAATTAACGTAGGAATTCCCTATTTTAGCTCATTATTATCGAATATGAATAAATGGCGTTTTATATAGTGCAGAAGATAATTAAGAATATAGGAATTCCATGAATGGTTATAATTGTTTAATGAATAGCGATGCATGAGCATGGAAAAGAACAAGCTTATCATCACTGCATTTGTAACCTACATAATCTTATTAAAAAATATATATTAAAAGGCTTTTTTTTAATCTCTTTTCATAATTAATAAAATTTAAAATAGTTAAAAGATTATTTTAATGATGTTTGTTAAGCTTATTCTAGCAGTTACTAATGATATATAAAAAAATGATGATTAAGTGAAATGGTGGTATAATTTATTTACAATTTCTATTTTTTTAGTTCGATTAAATTAATTTCAGTTTCCATTTGAAGGATCAAGTTGCAAAACTCACATTCCCCAAAGTACAACTAAGATACAGGTTCCAGTCCATTCATTGGTGACTTTATCCCATTGAATTTGCAATATAACAGTCGAAATTTGCCACAGTGAGCGAACTGTACCCTATTGTTAGTCCGGAGAATAAATTTTGTATTTATTGGGTTTTAATGTACAATAGTACTTTCTGGTACTGGCTATATGCTAATTAATATGATTCCTGATATGGCTAATAAAGGATCCAGGAATGCAGGGAGAGGCAGGGGCGGACTGGCCCGGGCGGCTAGTCGGCGATCGCCGAGTGGGCCAAACTGTCAAGTGGGCCAAATAGAATATATGATAATATTCGTTTAAGTGGGGAAAAAATCTACAACTACTGTGTGTATTAAAACATTCAAAATAAGTGAAAACAACTTAATATTTTTGAAATAAATTTAAATTAAGTCAAAAAGGCATTGGCCACCACTAAGCATAAAAGGGGCCCACATTTTTTTCAATCGGGCCAAGGGGCAAACTTTGCCTCTGAAACACCCTATATACATATTACACAGGGTGGCTACAGAATCTGTGAAAACAAATTCCCTGGCTTTTCCCTGATTTTCCAGGCTGAATGTAAAAAATTTCCCTGACTTTTCCAGGCTGAATGTAAAAAATTTCCCTGATTAGCGGCAATGAACTATATTAACATGCTGGTTTCCTTCCAGTACTTCTAAAACCACTTTCTAGTATATTTAACATTAAAAAAAGATTTTTTTTAAAAAATAAATTTATTTAATGAATATACAATGAGCTTTTTAAAACAAATCTATAAAAAAGCAAGCGTTTAAGCCCATATATTTTTTTTAGTTATGATAGGACTTTGAGCAGCAACTCAACCACTTAGGTGAAAGCGTTTTCCGGATTAAACTTTTTTTATCCTTTCTTTTACCGGTTAAATGGCAGTTTTGGAAATTTTCCCTGATTTTTAACAAAAATCACCGATTTCCCTGACTTTTCCCTGATTTTTCCAGATTGATTAAATTCCCTGACTTTTCCATGATTCCCCTGATCCTGTAGCCACCCTGTTACATATAAAAGGGTCCTAAAATTTTTGTTCAAATTGAGCCCAATGTGGTTATTATTTGGGCCTATTGGTCCACATTGCCTCTGAGGCTCCCTATACATATTATATATAAAAAAAGGGCCTATAAATTTTGCTTAAATTGTGCCCAACAGAGGTCACTTCTGGGGGCCCTATATATATTATATATAAAAGGGGCCGACGTTTATTTTTCAAATCGGGCGCAGGGACCCACTTTTCCTCTGAGGCCTCTTATATACATTATATATAAAAAGGGCCTGATTTTTTTTTCAAATTGAGCCCAATATCTTGGTTGAATTGGGCCCATTGGTCTGGTCCACATTGCCTCAGAGCTAAATATATTATATGAAAGGGGCCAACAAGTTTTATTATACAAATAAATCTACTAATGGAAAGTCAAAGTTTAAAATGCAAACAATGCAAATGATGCTTAGTTTATGCCTTCAAACTTTTGCATGAACTCAATCTTTACGGGCCGACGTACCCTTTATTGCACAGGGCGTACAAATATAAGTTGACTTTTTCATGCACACAAGTTTCATGTGAACGCTATTTTTCAGTTTTGAAGCTCATAAAAAATCGTTTGCTCTCGAATATGGGACAAGATTGCCTTGGGGACTTAATGCTTTTGTATGTTGAAAGAGATTATAAGTACGACTATGAAAAAGCTATGGATGACATGGCTTGTAATTCCAAGGAATTATCTAGGCTTTTTGATGGATATTTGTAAAACGTATATATATGTTATAAGGATAATTAAAGATAACATAACTTCTCCTTTACATTTCATATTGAATTTTTTACTTTTAATCAAAACAGTTGATTAATTAATAAACATATACATCGATATCCTGTATTATGGTATTGTGGGGCAAAGTCACGACTGCGCCGAGTGGGCCAATCTTAGCCAGTCCGCCCCTGGGGAGAGGCCATTGCAGAAAATAATGTTAGCTGTGAAATCAGCCCATGAAGTTATCCTGCGAGTTCTGCAACTAGACAATTTTTTGAGAGCTGCCTTTCCAAATAAACTCCCGATCTATTTTAAAAAATATATATAAGCACACGAGTTTTAGTTTTTAGGTGATTAAATTAAACTTTGGGTGTGTTGTGCGCATCGAAATATGTTTTTTTTTCCCTATTTTTAATTTTAAAAACTATGAAAATAGGGTTTTAAACAAGGTCTTATTTTTTTTTTAGTTGTTTTAAATTTTGCCGAAAGAACCCCAGCCAAATAGGTCTCACGGAATTTTTTGCATGCCACATAATAATATGACATGCTTGCCGACCATTTTCCCATCTGGTTTAGTTTTGAATTATCGTCGCACTAGAGCTACAAGAGGACTATTGGCGACTGCCGTCGTATTTTAAAACCACAGTCAAGTGACAAGCCGACACCTGAGTAGGCACCCAACGCAACCGTTAATACCAACATAGTAAGCAGCGTTAGGACTTCGGAGCATATTTAACGTGCACTACTGGGTATCATTCGTTGGACATTTTTGTCTCCACTGGCCGTTTATATTATGTAGGTCAGCAGTTATTTTGGCGATGTCCGGACCCGAACCTGAGACCTTCGCATGAAAGGCGAATGCCTCACCGACTGGGCTCCCCAGCCCCATTGTACCATCCGGAATATCTGACGACTCAGCCAAGGCTCGAACCCGCAAACTTGGGCTTATGAGGAGGACACGTAATACCTCTCAGCTACTGAGCCACCCATATTTTCTAATATAGTTTTATCTATATTCATCCAAACAAAACATCAAAAACAACTCCGGTTAACCATTTCTGTCACCAACCACACCGAAAACAATCTGGTCCAGAAACTAGAAACCTCTGGTGAAATAAAAATAAGGACATCTAAAAAACAAAAATACTTCACGACATATCCATAAAATATAATATAAAAAAATCTCTGGGGGTATAGAATAACAGGAAAAGGAGGAAAATCGAGAGTTTTTCGGGAACTGGGAGAAAGGCAGTGGTCAAATAGAGACGGATGCGTGGTCCGAGGTTTAGGGTTGCTGTAATTTCTTTCTGGCACACTTTATTAGGAAAAACCGCCAATGAGTTGAGTAAGGGATTTATATGAGAAAGAAAGAAACTTGTTTGTTGAGTAACTTTCTTCGGATTTTTTTTAGTGGGGGAGTTTTATTGGGTGTAATGGTTGGTAAAATCCTTTTGTTCGCTTTGCTCGATTGAAGCTAAGCAATTTTCTTAGGTTCCAAATTCATAATTGCGTTTTAAATCATCGTCATTTTAAGTTTGTTTTTACTGCGTGCGATTAGTTCTTTTAACCCTTTCAGTCCCAGTGATGCCATTTGGAATCATCACTTTCAATATTTTTTTTTCCAAATGTTTATGTCCCGTTATGACATCCAAACACACATCATTCGATTCTTCACACTTTGTTCCATTAGACGATATTTTACATTAATCTCAATAGAAGTCAGAACTGCTATTTTTTTTATTTAGAAAATAGCTAACAAGCGTTTCACTTGATAAAAAAAAGTCAAAAGTCAAAAATAAGCTTATTTTTGACCTAAAATAGGCTTATTTTGTGAATATCAGATGTTTCTGTGGTGTAGTACATTTTTGGGACTGAAAGGGATAATAATTTTA
Source organism: Hylyphantes graminicola (assembly GCA_023701765.1). Classification (NCBI taxonomy): domain Eukaryota; kingdom Metazoa; phylum Arthropoda; class Arachnida; order Araneae; family Linyphiidae; genus Hylyphantes; species Hylyphantes graminicola. The sequence goes on from CM043121.1 coordinate 49,910,407, forward strand.
AATCAAATATCTGTGAAATCAAATATTGGTTGCATTGCGTATGAATTCTAAATTAAATACTAGTCACGATAGAAGGGTTTTACTAGAGTATGAAAAGTTACTGTTAAAAATGTTTAGGCCAATCAATTTCAAGATGAGAAAATGATTTTCAGTAAAATTTCATCACCATTCATCCTCCCAGAGATAAAATTTTGTGATTCATAGCTCCTAGTTATTTTTCTCTGAGTCTCTATCTAGATTGAACAGATTTTTTAATGTGAATGCAGTGTACACTCTTAAAACAAAAGAGTGAATTCCACTCCAGTTGGAGAAGTGCATTTTCGACACTGGAAAGGAGTGAATATTATCTCAGACTGAGTTAAAATCACTCGTTTGGAGTGATCCTGTCGGAGGTTTAACACACAAAGGATCCACTCCAAGAGGAGAAGTGCATTTTCCAGACTGGAGGAGTGAAAATCAATCAGACTGAGTTGAATGTTGAAGTCGCTCGTTCGTTTTAAGAGTGTAGTGCCGAAGAATATCTTTGAAGTTATTCGGACAATTACTGCCATTTGCAAATATTTTTTTTTGTTTAGCTGCATATTTATCAGGGTCTGAAATGCAATACGTTTTGCAGGACAGAAATTAAAATATGGACATTTCAAGTATTTTTGTGCTTAGTGAAGCAATTCAAGATACGACGTCAAAAAGTACTGTACTGCAAAAATCAGTATATCTGGTTACCGTAACTCTATTAATCCTTAAAACAGAAATATAGTTGTGGATTAGAATAAAAATAAATTGTATTTGAAAACACCATAATAAGAAAAAAAAACAATACTGTGTTACAACAAAGACCATTATTTTCTCAATGTAGGGTAGACTGACCAGCGAGTGAACAGGCCCTAGTGAATGAACATTTGGTATATATAATTAAAAAATAATGATTGAAAATCATTCCACTATATGGATTGGCAACACTGACTTCCTCCCATATAGTAGGACGCTATCTAACATATGGTTGGTTGTCCTGGTTATTATGTCATGTAGTGTTCATTCACTGGCGAGCGCAGCGCCTTAAACGTTCATTCCACTGGTTAGTCTACCCTATAAGAAAATGTCTATTTTTAAATCTTATGGAGACTTTACCAGTGTGTGAATATACCGCCAATCTAGCAACCCGAATCCCAAAGTGTGGGAGTGGGGAGAGCGGGGTAGGTACAGTCTTGTTGAGCAAATATACCCCCCCCCCCCCCCGACATCAAACAGAAAAGCTCCCTTAGCAGTAATGAGAGAGTGTGCGTCAGTGTTTGCACATTTTGCTCACCCCCCCCCCCCGTTTTCTTTGCCTTCATCGTTATATACTGAGGAACTAATGTGCACCAAACCATACCCCCCCCCCCCCATTATACGCTTTAACAGTACAAGCGAACCCGTTGGGGACATACAGTGTTTGTATGATGGGTGGTGGACAGATATGTGTATTATGAGATGTAGTGTTTGGGAGTGTGCATATAGTGGATGAAGTTTTAATTTGGGTAATGCGATGATAGGGCCATATGGGTAAAGTGCTGAATTCAGAAGCTTTTTTTTTCTCCGAGGCATATATTAGATGCCAGATAGGATCGTTTGGTGATGGTGGTTTGGATTTTAAAAAAAAATATGTATTGCCAAAATGTAGCATTAAAAAATCAGATTTAAAAGTTTTGTCCCGCTTATGCTTTTATTCGCAAGAGCAACAGATTTTTTTTCCACGAGGCATCTAGCATTGAGGCAGTGTCTGTATTATGGGTGGACAGATATGTGTATTATGAGTGTATAAGGTAGTGTTTGGGAGTGTGCATATAGTGGGTGAAGTTTTAATTTTTGTTATGCGATGATATGGCCATATGGGTGAAGTACTTTGAAGTACTGAGTTCAGAAGCTTTTCTTCTGAGGAGGTATGTATCAACCTGATAATATATAAGGATGTTCTGATTAAAAAAACATTACTACATTGCCAATTTCAGTATTAACTATAATTTATTTATTATTTTCATTTATTCATTATTTATTATGATAATATAGATTTAAATGGTTTGTTCAGTTTCCAGCTTTCATTCACTACAGCATGTGATTTGCTATCGAAAGAGACTTAGTAAAAAATATCAGTGTCCCATTTGATTATATTTGACATCGTCCATTTTTTCGACTATAAGAACAGACTTAACTCGTAAATTTTGAAGGGAAATTAAAATCTCCTCAATATCAAATATTAAAAAGGTAGTTATATCCCAAAAGAGTTTTTAAACTTCTTATATTTCGTTTTTTTTTTCCTTAAAAAATTCAATCATTTGCAATTTAAGAAAGTACTTTTTGAAAAATGGTCAGATTGTATCTTTATGGATCTTTTAAAAAATCATGAAACTCTATAGCGCATAGTTGGCAAAAACGTTGAAACACTTAATCTAGGCTTATCGTGAGTATATGGTCATTGTCTCAGACTGGTAATGATATGGTTCCATAAGTTAACGAATCGTACAAGCTTAAAAATAAGAGAAATAAAAAAAATCTTTATGTCCAGAGTATATAGGGGAGAGTGTTGTACCTTGGGACACTGACAATTTTTAAGAATCTATTGGCAATATTCATACATTGTTTATTTCTAATAGTAGCCTTAACCAACAGACATCATCATAATGAAATTTAACACAAGCATCATTGAATTGATGAATTGGTGACAAAAAATAATAAAACCCCAAAGTAAATATTTTTCTCATTCTAATATAATTTTTACCCTTGTACTTTTACAAAAAGTCAACTCATTTTATTTTCTTCATAAAAGAGAAGATTTTAAAATATTTTGGTTATGAGAAAATAATGGTAATGCATTTAGATTGGCCACTATCTTGCTTTTATTTAATCCATGTAGTGCATTGCACCTTGGGACAGTAAAGCATATTGTATCATCATATAATGTTAAATAATTTGGACTTGCAATTTTGCTGTATAATTTAAATTATTCTTGAATTATGAAGTTTTATTTGTGTATTTCCTTGGAAAAAAAAACAATAAAGTTTGTTTCCTGACACATATTAGTTCAAGTGTATGACTATTGACTGAATTATAAAGTATGTCCCAAGGTAAAACATCATATTGTACCTTGGGACAGTTTATCCTCTCTAGTTTAAATGAGTGGCAATTTTTTAGTTTCAAGCTGCCAGAATTTAAAAAAATATATTATAGAGGAATATATTGGTGTGTTTAAATGCTCCTTTTAAATTTTTATTTTGACTATAATTATCGAAGAAAAAAATTAAAATGTAAAAATTGTCCCAAGGTACAACACTCTCCCCTATACAAGTTTAATCTGTAAGTGGTCTAATATCTTGCAGAAATTCGAAGTTATGATGCAATGATCGTTATTCAAATTATCGTTGTCCAAAAAATCTCTGCTATTGTTCTCGGTTATGGTCAGCCATCATAGATGCTCCAAATGCTGCTGATATAATACAATTCGCACGTACCAAACAAGTCTAGTAATGTGGCGTCAAACAACAGCATGTAACACTTTGTCCACGACGCCTAATCGTCGCGAAATCAGCGTGAAGGTTTAGCCGGTTCATTAGAACTTTTACAATGTCCATTATCTTAAGAACTGGCGGTCCAAGGTTCAATGGTGGAGACTACCAGCAGGAGGTCCTAAGTTTTATTGGTGGTGGTTTGCCGCGTGACAACGCTGGAGATAAGCGTGCAGACAAAAGGGGTTTTTATCCTAATCGACAGTGGGTGGTATGGGAATAAAGATTATCCAGTCTGCAAAGAGATTTGAACTTAGCAAAGGAACCTTGGAGTATTTTTCGGAATATTGCCCAAATGCTGAAGGTCAGGGTATAGAAACTTCCGGTGTCTGGATTTATTTGTAGTATCACCATGTTAGAGACTAAAAGGTTGACGAGGACACTGATGATGAACTTATATACTTATTAGAGAGCCTAAATAAAAGAACGATCTAGTACTTATCGAGACAAGACGATATATAGAAATATGGCGATATGAAGATTGCTTTAGACATTTATCTACTATCCACCTAGGTATAGAAGTGTCTACGACAATCTATGTTTACTGAAACCTCAATTATGTATATTCAGATAAGAAGTTTCCAGTTTTTTTTTTTTTTTTTTTTTTTTTAGTATGATATGTAACATCGTCAGTAAGGAGTTTAGTTTTATTGGTGGTCAGATCGAACAATTGCCAAGCGACAACACAAGAGATAGGCGTGCAGACAAAAGGGGTTTTTATCATAATTGGCAGTGGGTGGTATAGGAATAAAGATTATCCAGTCTGAAAAGAGATTTGAACTTTGCAAAGGAACCTTGCTGGCGGGAGAGTATTTTTCGGAATATTGTCCAAATGCTGAAGGTCAGGGTAGAAACTTCCGGTGTCTGGATTTATTTGTAGTATCAGGTTGGAGACTAAAAGGTTGACGAAGACACTGATGAATTTAATCTGTACTTATGGAGACAAGATCGAGGTATAGGAATATAGCGATATGAAGATTGCTTTAGACATTTATCTACAATCCACCTAGATATAGAAGTGTCTAGGACAATCGATGTTTATTGAAATCTCAATTATGTATATTCAGATAACAAGTTTACATTTTTTATAGTATAATTATATAGAAATGGTTATGACGAGCGACTGCAATTTATATCTATAGTTATGGGAACATCTTCAGTAAGGAGCTAAGTTTTATTGGTGGTCAGATAGAACAATTGCCGAGGGACAACACAAGAGATAAGCTTGCAGACAAAAGGGTTTTTATCATAACTGTCCGTGGGTGGTAAACATAAAGATTTTTCCAGTCTGAAAAGAGATTTGCGAATCTTGCTGTATAGTAATATATTTTCAGAAATATGGTCGATTGTCAGAGTAGAAATGTCTTGTCTGAGGCAAATTTTTCTGGTTTTGTTGGAGCCAGAAAGGTTGCCTGTATCAGTGTTTTAATCCAATGGAGAAAAAATATTTTCTCTGACACATTTCTCCGGCTGTAGTGAATATTTTTACAAATGGATTTTTTATTTGATAAATTTAGCTGACTTACAGGTACCGACAATCCCACTTTTTGAAATTGGTTCAATTTTTTTTTTTTAAATTTTGATTAAATAATATTACAAAAAGTATTCGAAGCAATTTTTTTTTTTAAAAGTGGGATTATTGAGACCTGTAAGGTATCTACATTTATTATTTAAAAAAACGTTTGTAAAAATATTCACTACATCCGGAGAAATGTGGCAGAGAAAATAGTTTTTTCTCATTAGATTAACATTGGGGCACATGAGTTTGGAGACCCATGGTCCAGCGCTCCCATTCCCCCTTAAGTAGAAAATTTTTGATGTCCGAATATTGTGATAGATTGTTTTTTACACTCCTCTATACTTAAGCCATATAGTTAAAAGTGTCTTTAGGATAAACTATGCCGAATACAAAATTCTCAAAATTGCCTCTTATTCTATATTTTCGGTATTTTTATACTTAAGGAAAAAATATATAGTAACGGCGATGAATAATCAAGGGTAAACACAGATGATGTTAGTTGATTTCGCTTTATATAACGTGTATTCTTGAATTTGGAGGAGGGTAGGGAAGGGAAAATTTTGATAATCTAATGCTCAATAGCAGTAAGTCAAACGTCATCAAATTTATTAAATTCTAAATGCCTGTCTGTTCTTGGTTTAAAACTTTCCTCGGTATCCCCATTTCAAAGTCTGAATTATATAAAAGTTAAAATTCTCGGTGACAAGTTAAAAATATTCCAAATCTTTGGGACCCTCCTATACTCGAAATTTAAGATTCCAGGAAACCACGGCACACAGTTTTAAAACATCTTTAAAAAGATATTCTACTCTTGAAGTAATACAGGGTATAGGGTAGATACATATATTTTCCGGCTTGTGTGTTTGATCAAAAACCCGCTTATATAAGCCTTCGTCAAGTAAGACAGACACAGAAGGAATTTTTGCAGTCACAGAGAAAGGAAGGTACACCCAAGCGAAGGTGGGAATTGGACCCGCGCCCGTTACAGCACTCATATCTAACAAAATGGTCCAAACCACTCGGCCATTCGTGCCACCTTGATGTAATAGTGATGGTAAATCCCAACAATTACCACTCGACAACACAAATAAGTTTCCAGACAACGGTGCCTTATCAATTGACAGTGGGTGGTGATAATAAAGATCGTCCATTTGATGGAGATGGCCAACATAGATTTAAATCTTAAAGGACTTAAACGGACTTAGGTGCTGAAAATTTTCCCCAGTTATTGCCAACGGTCAGTGCAAGGTTGAAGGTATTTCCGGCGGTTTGGACTGTATTACTTCCGTCTTGGTGGAGCCGTGGAGCCAAAATCGATAAAAGGCGCGTTTACATGAGCCATCGAATCCACGGAATGAAGAGCAAACTCCGCAATTTTTCCCTCATGGGGATTTTCTCCCAGACAGAGCCGGAATTGCAGGATTCATTGGGGGGTGTCGCAAACCCTTTAATGACGGAGGATTTGATGTTTCATACCATGGATTCGGCCACAGACTATCATTTGGGTTAGAAATCCTGCTCGACCTCTTTTTACCCTAATGGGGATTTTGGCATTCCGTGGATTCGATGGCTCATGTAAATGCGCCTAAAAAGAATATGTGAATTATGATTCTGTCTATTGGAAGGATTAAATTATGGCATACTGATATTAGAAATTGTATTTGTAAGCGATAACTATAGTAATGTAATAAGAAAATTATTTCTCTTACATTATTATTTCCCCTCTTGAATATAAGATAAATGAAATATAGAACTCATAGGTTTTTGGTCGGTTCTAAAGATTTTGATTTTTTTTACGCTGCTCTCCGAATAGGTTTGTTTAAAATCGAAACAAACAAAACGTAAGACAAATAAAGACTAGACAATTTCTCTTGGATAAATTAAGTCTCACAAAAAACAAACTTCCAAGACACTAAAGCTGACGTTTATAATCAGTAAGAAAGGTGTTACTTGCAATCACAAATGGTTCTTTAATGAGTCAGATAGCCTCGTTCAGACTGGGAAAGAGGACTTTCCCCTAAATACCACGAAACCTACTTTTGGGATTTGGGAACATCAGCTCATAGCCCTCTGATGTAAAAGCAAATTGGCTGAAGTGTAAACTTGTACTCAAAGCATGAGATCTAAATAATAATTTTTTACTGAACATTTAATTTCTTAAATTTGTTAAACATTATCTTTATATAGTATGTGGTCATAAAATGGCTATTCCATGTTTTAAACTTTAAAATTAAAAAAAAAAATTATAAATATAATATGTTTTTTAAGAACTATATGCGTTGCTGGAAACCCGGATAGCCAGGTGACGGGTTTATACGTCTGTATCTTTCAGAGGGATATGATTCACACTCTTATGCCATTTACTCGACTTAATCCGAAGACCTTCCACACAAAGGCCGCAATTTATCAGAAGACTGGAGATGGTTAGCATTCCTATCCTTACAAATCTACAGAATCCTATCTCTCTGGACATCTATAAAGTTGCTATCCTGCCACGATAGAGGCACACGAAGCAAGTTACTTTTTAAGATAAGTTGTTCAAAGCAGATGTTTTTCAGACACCGAAGTCCAATAATACGCATAAATGCTCTCTAGATAGTATCGATATATTTTAGTACAAAGTTGACATACAGTTTATTATAAAATTTATTATTAAACAAGTATTAAAATTATTTATTAAACAAGTAAATTATAATGCTATTTCAATTAAATTATCCTAGTTAAGTTGACGACATAAAGTCTTTAAACTATTGCAGCAAAATTCAAAATTTGACTTCATATTCATAACTAGAGAAAAAAAAGTAAAGTTCTTGGAATTTCTTTTGTGTTTTTTTCTTCTCAAAACTACAAAAAAAAACTGTTTGCTTTGGTTGAAAAAAAAAGAGAAAGCCAGTGTAGAAGCCTGCAGTGGCCAGGCAAGCTCAGTAACCATCCAAATGACCTGAACCATAGTTACAAACACTCAATAGGAGCGTTTACATGAGCCACCGAATCCACGGAATCAAGAGCAAACTCCGTAATTTTTCCCTCTTGGAGATTTTAGCCCAGGCAGGGCTGAAATTGTATTGTTCATCGGGGGGTTTCTCAATGTCTCCAATCAAGGAGGGTTTGACGTTTCATTCCAGGGATTCGGCCACAGACTTCATTTTTGGGTTAGAAATCCTGCTCGACCACTTTTTCCTTTAATGGAGGGTTTGGCATTCCGTGGATTCGATGGCTCATGTAAGCGCGCCTTACAACTCTACATATAATAAAACATACTGAAAAATACTAATTATTTCAAAGCAAAATGGTCTATTTCGTTGTCGTGGCTACTGCAGTTTACCCGCCCACTGCAGAAATAGACTTGAAACTTCATCAACTTGAAAACCCTCATATGGCCAGGGATTGCTCTAGGAAATTTCAGACTATAGGCACAATCTATTTTGGGGGCCCCTTTACGAAAATTTTTGAGTACGATTTCCAGTAATGATGATGCTATAGACCAATGTATAAAATTTTTGCTACAATTTTATAGGTTTCCTTATAAACATCGATCAAAATAATCGCGTTAGGACAATTTCTTAGCCAAAATTGAGCGAAAAACAAATTGGAGTATCAAATTTTTTTTTAGTTTACTGATATTTTGGGGATTTACAGCATGTAACATAGTAGAACCTAAAATTCAGGGTCTCTAAATTTTGGGGGCCCTAGGCCCGGGCCTTATGGAGGAGCAGGCCCTGCATATGGATATTTCAATACTGTCACTCAAACCAAATACAACAACCGAAACTCAAAACAGACAAACCCCTTTATACCTCAGCCAACACATAAACCATACCAGTTCATTCTCGAATCTAGTCCTTACCATCCCCCGACTCGACGCTCTGAAAAGCACTGCCCCCGCACCTGTGTGACAGTGCACGTGCTACCTTGCAGGTGGGTCCTTCTTCACTTGAACCACCCCCTCAGCTGATGCCATTCCTCAATTCCCCTTTTCTTAAGGGACGACATCTTTTATTCGTCTGCAGTGAAAGGGTGGAGAGTGACGACTTTGACACGTCCCCACTTCAAATGCGTCAGGTGCACAAGAATGGCTTGTTGGGGTTTTGTGTTCTGGTGTTCCATTAGGCAATGGTGGAGGACATGTTGGGGGGGTGGAAAGTTAAGACAGTCAAAAAGTATTTTGCCATTGGATTTTGAAATGTCTTTTGCATTTTTCTTAAAGCTTTGCTTATACCTGTGTGTATAACAATTGGCGGTAATGGTATTTTGACATTTTACCATAGTTAAGGCATCACCTGTCCTGCCCCTAAATATACAAAGGAACTATTTACTGTTTTAAACGAAATGTGATATAACATTTAAAAAATCCATAAAGTAGTAACAAATATTTATTATTATCATCATTAGATTTTTAAAAAAATACATACGAGAACTGATTGGCTGCTGCGTTAAATTACCAACCAATCAACAGTCGCAAAAATTTTCACGTGTCTGTGAGAACTACAGAACAACACCTTTAGACTATCACAAAATGTATAAAGCACTGTTGGTTTAATTTTGCAAAAAATAGTTACAGAACAAAAGCTTTAACATCATACAGGTATCCATACAAAAGCATCAAATAAGAGACAAATTTATCTCATTCAATCATTCATCTTACAATACGAAATAAAACTGTCCGTAACCAACAAGCATCAACTTGAAATTTTACTCTCTATTTAAATTATGCCAAAGAGATAAGACAAGTAAATACATGTGAGTGACTAATATAACCCCTAAAAACTACGTGCTATCAAGGGAGTAAAGAATATTTTATCTCCACCCCATATCTGAAGATTTGGTAGCAAAGTTATTGCATGATCTTCTCTTGACATCTAATCTACATCTAAATGCCAGAAAGATATTAGAAAATATTTGGAAATGATATCATACGATATTAATGAGCTGCTAAGACGAACTGAGACACTTCTCCCAATACACAATAAATATACGGATTAATGCTTGACAACTAATAATTACCAGTATTTAGTTATTTTTACTTTATTATATAAACGAAGTGCTTAGTGAAAGAGCGCGTGCTAAGTGACATTTTTGAAAAAATTGAGATTTTTGTGTCAATGAACATGTCATTCCATCCTATACAAGTTAACAAGTTTCTCCTTTTTCCTAAACTTAAAATTTAGCATACTTTTTACGGTTTGCAAGTACAGTTTTCAACAGATTTGAGAGCAAAATTAAAACTTTAAAGCTCATTTTCTCGTGTTCACTTTTTTGTCACTGAAAACGTTCTTCCACTAAGCTCTTCAAATGTCGCCAGGCATTAAATAGGGGTTCATTCATTTAAAGTAGACCCCTTCTCCGGCTTTGGGCAATATAGTATAGAATTATATAGATATATACCTCTATTTGTCTCTTTATTGGGGCAACTTAGGCCCTAGGATTAAACCGTGCCATTTATGAATTAACTTTTCCCTCGATTAACTATTTGCTTATAAATCAAGACAGTGTTGAAGAAAAAAGCAAATACTCAAAATAAGCGATGTTAAAGAGTTTGTACTGACAAAAACTTGTGTACATATTACCCCCTTCAGTATCTCAATCCTCAATCTTCCAATGTATGAATTAACTTTTCCCTCGATTAACTATTTGCTTATAAATCAAGACAGTGTTGAAGAAAAAAAGCAAATATTAGAAATAAGGGTGGTTAAAGAGTTAGTACTGACAAAAACTTGTGTACATATTACCCCCTTCAGTATCTCAACCCTCAATCTTCCAATGTATGAATTAACTTTTCCCTCGATAAACTATTTGCTTATAAATCAAGACAGTGTTGAAGAAAAGGCAAATATTTAAAATATAAGTGTAGTTAAACTGACAAAAAACTTGTGTAAATATTAGCCCCTTCAGTATCTCAATCTTCCAATGTATGAATTAACCTTTAACTCGATTAATTATTTGCTTATAAATCAATACAGTTTTGAAGAAAAAAAGCAAATATTCAGAATAAGTGTGGTTAAAGAGTTTGTACTGACAAATACTTGTGTAAATACTGCCCCCCCCCCCCTTCAGTATCTCAATCCCCAATCTTCCAAAACATTGGCACGTTCCAACTAATCTCTAATGTAAAAAGGATTATCATTTCAAAAGGGCACGGGACTGTCCATTCGTACTCACATGACCACACTTCTGATCACGAGTGTAAGGGGTTTGGGGGTGTGGAACGAATTAAAGGTCGTCCAGATAGAAGTCTTGTCACACGAATAGAATGTTCTAATTCTGTCTCCACTTGCAAGGGACGTGACGAGATCTGTCCTTGGTGGAATACAGCTGGAGATTACATTAACGACCCTCGTGAGATACATATATCGATAAAGATTTTTTCTTGATTAAAGATGAGTTTTAGTTGGTGAGAAGCCCAGTCGGTTAGGCACTCGCCTAGCTTGGGAAAGGTCCCAGGTTCGGGTCCGGGCATCGCCAAATTCCTGCCGACCTATAAACAGCTCGTGCAGCCAAATATGTCAGACGAATAAAACCCCGTGTACGTTAAATATCCTTCTAAGTCCTGACGCTGTTACGGTGTCACCCTCAATGGTTGCGTTGGGTGCCTATTCAGGTGTCGGCTCGCCACTTGACTGACTGAGGTTCTAAACAAATGACTAATAGATGAGTTTTACTTAGAATTGAAAAATAAGTTTAATGCTTTTGCAGAAAAAATTTAGGTCAAATGCGGCCATTTTGGCACTTTAGTTCGATTATGCAATGGAGCCACACTGGAAAAAAAGAAAAAACGCCACTTTTATATACGCAAATTCTCTACACTTTTAACGGTTTAAAAGCGTTTCGCTTACTTTGCTGTCCCTTGACCTTTTTTTTAATGCATTTACAGCTCTAAACAGTGCGTGAAATGTCAAAAAAGATACTTCTTTTGGCTTCAAACTACCGAAAGATTTGGTGGTCGAGTTGGTATGACGCTTCACTTGCAACTTAACTTTTGTGGGTTCGAATAGCGCTTGACGCAATACCTCTTCTCATTTTTAAAAATTATGAATATTTAACAACAAGGAAACCCATTTAATATTAATTTACTGCATTTAATACAAAGAAGTTTTCGCATTTTTTACGTTTTTTTTTTTCTGGCAACTCAGCTGCCATTCTAAAACCATAAATTTGAAGGGATTTTTTTTTTTCGTTTCTCTTATTTTACTAAGAGACCCTAAAGCAATGAGTTAAGTTCCAGAGTTCAAATGTCGTAAGTCTTCCAATTCCAAAACAATTTACAGTAAAATAACGAGTAAAAAAATCGAAATATGAATTTGAGAAAGTTTCTCCATTGAGGCAGTAGGTGTAACTTTTTTAAATTAACTATTAATTACTTCCAATATAAAAGTTTTTGAGTTAAAAAAAAAGCGAAAGACTATGTTCAAAATATGCCGTACCCCCGAATAGCACCTAAAATTAGAAGATAAAACTAAAAGTTCGGTATTGCTTGATAAGTTAAAAGCAACCTATTTTATTTTTAAGAATTTTTCAGGCGAAATGTTATTCCAAATCCAAAACCTACCCAGATGCTTGTAACATAGACACTACGTGCCATGGTCAAAAATAACGAAATAAAGTCAAACCAGATGGTCCAGCTGAACCATATACCATCTTGAAACATCTGCAGAAATCCTTCCGAAATTCCGGGACATAAGTTTTTTCTACCACAAAATCCACAGTACGAATTCTATACGGCGCACGAGCAGCCAGCATAAGTCGATTATATAAATGAGCTTCGTATTATATTAAGGGACTATGAAAAAAGAAGTTTGGGTTTGCCCGGGTTAATCTAATGCTGGGGGCAAATATTTGTGGTAAAGTTAGATGTTCTGCAGTAGGGGGTCTATCTCTGTACAAATAAGCACACTTTGGGAATGCCACAGGTGGGCTGTATGCTAAGCCACAGCGCAAATAGGCAGTGATATCTTGTAAGATTTATTGCGTAAAGGGCACACTCTCAGAAATAACACTTTCATTTTTGACGATTGATGAATCCTCAAGCCTCATTTCGTTAATTTTGAGGATTGTTTCGTCAAACTATCACGTGACTATTGAGAAAACACCAATCCTCACTTTTACTATCGTGATTTGACGATTCTGTATGTTGATTTTGAGGAAACTGAATCTCATTGTTGTACTCACATGCTCAAAAATGACAAAATATTTCTTTAGATTAGACGACATTCAAATCCTCATTAAAATGACGATTCAAATTTCCTCACTTTGAGGAAACTAAAACTCGGAGCATTTGCCAGTAACGGAATCGTCAAAATTAAGGAAAATTTTGTCGTTTTTGAGCTTTCAGTTTTGAGAGTGCAGTCGTATAGAAAATGTTATAATTGGTTAAGACAATTATTTGAATCTTAGTTCATTGTTAATTACTGTGTATCCAGTCTTTGCTAATAGACGATTGGAGCAGCTTGCCTAAAATGACGTCCCAGCTCCTTCAACAGTGTATTAATTCCCACAAACAAACCACCTGGCAGATAAGTCGTCTGAACTAGAATAACCATGCCTACGAGGACGTTACAGCTACGTCAAACATTGTATTATACCTAGTAAACAAACCTCGCTGAACCCCTTACCAATCGTCCATTGGCTTTATTGGGATTAGAAATAATTGGTGAGTTTCAAGTGACGTAATTCGTCTACCTTTCTGTACTGCACTTCATTTGATCAATGTTCTGATTGGCACTCTGTTTCCGCTTGACATTGATTTAACAATCGAGGTTCGAGAAAGAATTTAATTTCATTCAGCATTTCTGCTTCCACTCAACACATGGAAAATGCAAATACCCATTCAGCTTTTTTTTTTTTAATCGAGTTATTGACGAACTATTTTTTTTATTTTTAATGAGTCGTGAAGAATTTATGAAGTTTTTAAGTAATACGAGAAAAATTCTTTTCGAACATAACAACAGACAAAACTGTTTCATAGAAATGATTAGAATCTATTAAATATGAAAAAAAATTATCGTCAAATACGATTCATGATTTTAACTAGCAATAAGAAAGATAAGAATTATCCAAGAATAGGCGTCAGTCAAAGTTCACTGATTATTATCAAAGTTGATTGTACTTCTTAATCGCCGGATTAGTTGATTAGTTTAGATTAACATTTAAAACTTATTCTTCGTTTGAAAGCATTTCGTAATTCGACGAGTGATATACCTAATTAGTTATACACATATCTAAGTTAATCATCAACTACAACTCGAGTTAACCACTTATGTGATTTATTTACATATCAGCTTTACGTTTCACAAGTTACTGTCTAATCAACACGTTCGTGAAATTTCGAGGATTTTTGATAAATCTCATTTTTTCTTACAATGGAGAATTGTAGCACGTCGTTTATGGCAACAGCTGCAACGTTTTGCTGCCTGGAACTATATGTTTTGGTATTCTAAAATGAATTTTCTAAGAATATTTTAATTATGAATTTTTTTTAATGCCAACATTTTGCTGCGCTTTTGATTGTTCAAAATGTTTTGCTATTGAAATCTTGCAAAGAAAAAAATTCTTTTCATGTATATTGGTCATTTTGAGAGTAAATCGAAGCTATAGCAATTAAATCGCAGTATGTGAAACCGAAGCAACCAATGCAATCCATGTGCCGTCACGCTATTTGGTAAAAAGTCACTTTACTGTAGATTTGCATCAATGGGGCTGTTTCACTGAGGATCTGGCAATAGCTCCGCGGTTTGTTTTCCTTTCTCTCGAATTACTTTTGTTCTGGCTAGGTTGGATCAGGTATGTGTGCTGACAGAACACTAACCTGAATATAGGTACATTCTAAAAAATGAATGCTCAAAAACGAGGAAATTTTCCTTAATTTTGACGATTCCGTTACTGGCAAAATGCTCCGAGTTTTCGTTTCCTCAAAGTGAGGAAATTTGAATCGTCATTTTTATGAGGATTTGAATGTCGTCTAATCTAAAGAAATATTTCGTCATTTTTGAGCATGTGAGTGCAACAATGAGATTCAGTTTCCTCAAAATCAAGAAGCAGAATCGTCAAATTACGATCGTAAAAGTGAGGATTCGCGTTTACTCAAAAGTCACGTGATAATTTGACGAAACAATCCTCAAAATTAACGAAATGAGGCTTGAGGATTCATGAATCGTCAAAAATGAAAGTGTTATTCCTGAGAGTGTAATATTAATTCGAGAGAAAAAAAAAACAATACCGCGGAGCTATTTCCAGATCCTCCGTGAAACAACCCCATTAAATATTTAAAAAAAACTTCCTAAAACATTCAACCTCCACTTAAACCGTCCCCGAAACATTTTAAACCAATTTAAAACGGAGCGGCTTCATTGCCATTCCACGCGTTTTCCAACGATTAAAAGTTCCCCTTTGATAATGGAGGAAATCTTCAAATCTTTTCTGCCCAATCACAGAGTCAACAATTGAGCAGTAACTGATTGAGAGTGCATGTTGACGACGTCATCTCTCATTAGAAGGTCCAAAAATAAAAGTCGCCACTTGTGTTTGCTTTTCGAGTTAGCTGACGCTTGTTTCGAAGAGTAGGGATTTTTGGAGGGATACATCTCCCTAAAATGGGGATTTTTGGAGGGATACATCTCCCTTAAATGGGGATTTTTGTAGGGAAGTTACCCGGAGGAATAAATGTCAATTTCACATGCAATTAATGGTTGTGTTAAAGCTCTTAATGGAATCTAGAAACAGGCAGCCAGAAACGATTACACTATACTACACTACAGGTAATTTTAGTCTTACTTACTATGCAGCATAATCCGCAATGGAAATGTTAAGTTGTTGCAAGTTCTCTCATGCCAATTTACAGACCAACCGAGCAATCGAGGCTGAGAAATTTATTTTCATTCAACATTTCTCTTTTACCTCAAGACCTGAAACATGTCCATACCATTGTAAAAATTTTAAAAATCGATTTAAAATTTTAAAATTTATTTACTTTTTGAACCTTTTGCAACTTGATACGTAGTCGTGGGAACTATTTCTCTAAGCAATGTAGCATAATAACTTTTTCTCCCTTAACCCCATTCTTTGGTTGTGCGGTTTTTATAATTCTGTAAAACTTGTTTCACTACGAATGTACTAACGTCATGGGAAAGCAACACAAAGGGTTATATGCAAGCGGTTATTTTTTGATTTCACAAAGCGTCACAATGAATAAGTTATAGAATAAGTGGAATGGATTTGATTTTTTTTGGTATTGGTTGAATTGACGTCGCACTAGAGTTACAAAAAGTTTATATTGGCTACAAGCCTCGCAATTTTCGACCATGGTCAAAAAGTTTTCTTGAATAAAATTTAAATGGATATAGGCACATGTTATCAAAATTTTCATTGAAATGAAAACTATTTGAACATTAAAGCAATTTAATTTTTATCTTGTTTTTACAAATGAAAACAATTTAAACCTAAAAATAAATTATTGTTAGTGCAAGGGAGATACAGAATCGTCTTCCAATAAAATTTAATAGAAAAATCCCTACAAATTTCCCCTCCACACTTCCTGAAAACACTTGAGCGCATGCGCGAAAAATCCTAGGGATTTTTAAAAGGTAAGGACAATCAGTCTTTTAACAAAATCGAAATTAGCTTCAGTCGAGTCCTCGCTGTGAATACTAATAATGGCAATATTTGGACGCGATTCGATGATGCCAAAGACAAATTTACGAAAATGACGAACGACGACTGAATAGTCGTTAGTAACGAGAAGGTTTATTTGAAAGTGTTTCTTCAGTTCTAAATATGCACACAAAAATATGTTTAAACAAGAGGTAACAAAACAATTGCTCGCAAGTTTAAGATGACAGAACTTTCTGAGGATTTTCCATGGTACATAGCATGTAAATATGGCAAAACCTTAGAAAAATGGATGCATGACACCAATTCTTATTGTATTTTCAAGAAATTAATACTCTAGGACCAAAAGTTTTTTTCTTTTAATTTGCTCCAAACAATGGACATGTTTCATGAGTTGAGTGGCAAGAAAAATGCTGAATGAAAATAAATTCTGCAAGAGAATAAATGCCATGTGGGAGCACTGATGATGGAAATAAATGCAAAAATAAAATCTGGAGGGAATTATATCAGCTAAAACAAGCCATTAATTCGTATTACGATAAGCTAACATGATAAGCTCATACACTGCAACAGGCATTGATGGGTAGGCCCTTGGTGGGTAGTGATAATTTACCTGACAACCACCCTCCCCATTACCACCCATTGCATAAAACATACTAAAATGTATCAATCGAAATATTTTAAAAATCGTACTCAGGGCCTGCTCTAGGAAATCTCAGACTATGGGCACAACCTATTTTGTGGGCCCCTTTACGGAAAATTTTACGTATGATTTCCAATAAAGATGGTGCTGTATGACCCATGTATAAAATTTTGCTACAATTTTATAGGCTTCCTTACAAACATCGATCAAAACGTTAGGTCAATTACTCACTTGAGCAAAAAACAAAGTGGAGTAACCGAATTTTTTTTTAGTTTACTGATATTTTGGGGATTTACAGCATTTAACATAATTGAACCTGAAATTTAGGGGCCCCTAAAATTTGGGGGCCCTAGGCCTGGGCCTAACAGGCCTTATGGAAGAGCAGGCCCTGATCGTACTGATACACAAGAAAAATATTAGGTCTTAAAGTAATCGTCTGAATCACACTTGGTGAAAATTTTCCATCATCTTCGTCACAAATAATAATGGTTTCATGCTAGCAGTTATTGAATCGAACGTCAAGTTGCCTTATTTTTCAGAGCAATGTATTGACTTCATCTTTACTTTTTAAAAAATAATAATAATAATTAGTCTGAAAATAATATATTTTTGACTGAATCGTATACAACTTGGTAGTATCTTGCACACCATGAATATGAACAATCAATAAAATCCAATATAAATCTAGCTGAAAATTTCAACTACAACAACAACAATCAACTCGATTAAGTTGTGCGGGTTTTTTTTACTAAAATTTAATTTGGGCTTTTCATAAAATAAATAGTTCATAAACTAAATCTTTTATTTTTTTAGATTCACAACCAATTATATATTTAATAGATAAAATACTAATTTAAACTTGAATAATCATTGCTTGACCAAAGTAACACAGAAAAATGCTGCAACCGTGAGATTAAGAGGTGTTTAGGGGAGCCGGGGGGCAACCGGGATCAAATCCCTTTCCCATTATATTACAGCAAAAGATACAGTTTGAAGAATCCAAGTTAAAGTAAAACAAAACAATTCAGTATCCATGCATTTGAGGTGATAAAAACCCTTTGTAATTTTTTTCCGAAATGGAACATAAAGTCAAAATTTCTATCAATTTAAAGAAAACAAAAATCTGAAGGCCCTAGCAGATTTTAAGTAAATAACTACTAACTGGTCACATTTTGTAATTACTAGTTAATATGTATACTTCTAATACAAGGTTACATAACCATCAACTCATTCGAAACATTCCAAATGGCGGTCGATAATAAACCTCAAACACCACCTATCACCTGTTGAATCACCGCGGTGACAATTACACTGGTAACAACAATAACCTTTTCCCACCCGTTGCATAAAACGGATCGTGTGAAGGCCCCCGTGACCCCCCTCATAAAAGCTGGGGGCGGGAGGTCAGAACACGTGTGCGGGGGCAGCTGCCCCCCTTTCACACTGGCAAATGTGCAACAGCCCGTGGTGATGGACACAAGTCCGGTCCGCAACGGACTGTTGGATTGAAATGACATCGGGTTGAAAGCGGGATGGTCTAGGTTTTGTAAAACAGTTGTTGGTTGAATGTGTTTTTAAGAATGTTGATGAACTTTTGATGTTGAGGACTTTTTTTGTTTAAGTTGTTTAAAAAAAATTAAGATTATGCCATGATTTATGAACTACACTCATAAAACAAACGAGCAATTTTAACTCAGTCTGAGTTAATTTTCACTCCTCCAGTTTTGAAAATGCACTTCCTCGAAAGGAGTGGATACTTTGTGCGTTAAACCTTCAACAGGATCACTTCAAACGAGTGATTTTAACTCAGTCTGAGTTAATATTCACTCCTTTTCAGTGTCGAAAATGCACTTCTCCTACTGGAGTGGATTTCACTCTTTTGTTTTAAGAATGTATCCTTTTGTAAAATACGTTTAATGCAAACAAAATTACCTAACTTTTTCAAGGATGTTGGATGTTGCAACGGATGATATTTGGTAAGAAAATTTAAATTATTTTTATTAATTACTTAAAATAAACTTAATCTCTAAAACTTATGTCAGGGATATATGGAAAATACAGGGTAGGCGAGAAATATTTTGGGGGGGAATTTACGGAAAGTTTGCATGTGTTAGCCAGTAATGATGGTGTCGGTTGGAAAATGTCTCAGAATTTTTCTACCATATTAGCAGAATCCTTATAGCATCAATCAAAGCAACCATGTTAGGTCAACGTCCAAGTCCAATTCATACTAAAAACAAAGTCAGGTCTCAAAAAATTAAAACTTTACGGGATCTTTAGAGGTTCAAAACACTCTTTTAAAAAATCTAAAATTTAAGGAACCTAGCCACGGGCCTAATGGGCTTTATAAAAGAACAGGAAAAACGGGTAAATACAAACAAGATATATTTCTTTTCCATCTCTGGTGTGGTATTAAAAATTGCGGGGGCGATTTACTGCGTGTGTTCCCTTCCTCGCTGTAACCGTGAGATTAAGAGGTGTTTAGGGGAGTCGGGGGGCAACCGGGATCAAATCCCTTTCCCATTATATTCATTATTGGTGTGATCATGGTGGTGTTCATTAAATGCCTCGGCGGCAAGTGGCAAGACTTTGATGAAGTTTTTCCAGACTTGTATGCTGAGCTTAGTACATAACGGATAATTTAGTAGGGTCTGTAGAAGGACAATTGTTTGTTAAGCTTTGATATTACCATTTATTTAGATACATTCATAATCCATAAATAATTTTATTTATAACAAAGCCGTAAGAAATGGAAACTTTATGAAATACCATCTTTATTTTTTTATTAAATTTAAAAACAACTTTTACAATATATATAAATTAATGCATTTTTTTAAACTTTTAAATGATGTAAATAACTTTTAAGTGATAGAGATCCTGAAACTGTATACACTACGATAAAATGTAAGCAAAATGCACTACAATAAAATGTAAGCTTTTAAAGTATTAAACGATACAACTAATACACATTGCCTATAGTTAAGCCTTCAAATATAAAAGTGCTAAACAAATTCTTATATGTTGTATATTTTACAGACGCGTTTTTTGTAGCAAGGCAAAATACGACATCTATAACGGCACTAACTATAATACGACATCTATTGTCTCATCGGGTGGCGCTGGCCAATGGTGGCCTACACTAGATTGTGCTATTAATGTAGTAATTTCATTACGAAAATTACGTTCCCATGATTTAGTAATTTCATTATAACACCATGGGAATGTAATTTTTCAATGATCGTTTTATTTTTCCGACATAAATATCGATATTATACAACTGCAATATACTCCGATCTTTCGATATCGCTACTTGTACTTCAAACATAAAACGCGTATGCAGGTGTAAAAAATCAAAAATCGCTTGCCGTGCCGACAGATAAAGCGTCGCATTAATTTGAGGGCCGCCTCACATAAAAACAAATTAAAATCAGCCCCGGCGTGAACGAGTTAAACACTTTATTCCTTAAGTAAATTGACATGCACCTTTTCAAGCGCTGTCCATAATGCCAGTCTTTAAATAAATACCCCAAACAAAACAAATAGCTTTATTTCAGATTGTCCTTATCAAAATTTACAAAATTTCCATACATAAACCGGGTGGCACCATAAAACAAAATCCTATAACACAAACTCCCGGTATTATCAATTCATCAACCCCTATTGGCCACCCAATTGGATTGGCGCCCACCTAGACAAATACACTTTCTACATACAATCATTGTCTGTCTGTGCACTAATTGCCTATTAATTGTCCGTTTTCCTTATGCACCCAGAGGCGCCGAAACTCTTTAGCTATAAGCCACAGCCCACACACAGATAGGAAATTAGTGGGCCTTTTACAACTTTTATCTATCCTTGTGACATGGACGGTGATAGAGTGGGCAGTTACAGTTCAGACGGTCAACAGCGGTTTGTCGCCAAGGAATATGGATCCAGGTTTCTGGGTATCCGAAAGTAGATGGCTCCGTTGTGGAGTAATTCATCTTTTTGTCGCCAAGAAATATGGATCCAGGTTTCCAGGTATCCGAAGGAAGATGGCTCCATCGTGGAGTTAATCTTTTAAGGTGGCTTCAGACTACGCCTTAGGAGGAAAGTCTGAAGACAAGAAGGTCGGAGTAGAATTTACCATTTATTAACATAAGTCACCTATTTAAAGTATTTACTGTAGGATAATATTCTGAGTCTTTCTAATTGGTTATGTAATAATAATTTCGAAAGATTATTTCTACATTTCTAAAACGCAGAAGGACAAACATTAAAAGTAATTAGCTTGTATAAATCATTTCATTGAAAACTAAATTCAAATTGAAAGACACAGATAGGAAATTAGTGGGCCTTTTTCAACTTTTATCTATCCTTGTGACATGGACGGTGATGGAGTGGGCAGTTACAGTTCAGACGGTCAACAGCGGTTTGTCGCCAAAGAATATGATCCAGGTTTCTAGGTATAGGAATGAGGATGGCTCCGTTGTGGAGTAATTAATCTTTTTGTCGCCAAGAAATATGGATCCAGGTTTCCAGGTATCCGAAGGAAGATGGCTCCGTTGTGGAGTTAATCTCTTAAGTGGCTCCAGACTATATGCCTTAGGAGGAAAGTCTAAAGGCAAGATGTCGGAACAATATTTTCTGCACTCTTAAAACGAACTAGCGATTTTAACTCCGTCTGAGTTAATTACACTCCTCCAGTCGGGAAAATGCACTTATCCGGAAGGAGCGGATTCTTTGTGTGTTAAGCCTCGGACAGGATCACTCCAAACGAGTGATTTTAACTCAGTCTGAGTTAATATTCAATCATTTCCAGTGTCGAAAATGCACTTCTCCAACTGGAGTGGATTTCACTCTTTTGTTTTAAGAGTGTATTTTATAAGATAAGTCACCTATTTAATGTATTTTCTTATTGATAACATTTTGAGCCTTTCTAGTTGGACAGGTGAAATAATCATTCGGAATAATTTCTATACAATACCGTTTATGTTTTCGACTATCTCTGTAATTTTAACTCCCTTTAACAAGCCACCCTTGTAGTAGGGTCCCGATTTTCTATAATACCCGGACTTAGGGTCCCCAAATTTTAGGACCACTAAATTTAATTTTTTTTCAAATGCTAAATGAAGAGTACAAGGGAAGAACCGCTTGATTTATTAGGAGACTTCCCACAATTGTGTCTGCTTGGCGGACATTGGCGACAGGAAACCGGTTTTTCTTTCGGTTCTTCATTCGCGGTACAAACGTGTGACTCGTGTCCACTGATCTCTGTCTGAATAAGGGTTGCCATGAATTAAAAACAAAGCGAGTAACCGGTTTCTTTACACCAGTTTAGGCGATTTCTCGCTATCATAGCCAGAGAGCCGATTGGGGAAAGCCTTCTACGAAATCAATTGGTTTTTAACGTGTACTCTTCAAATGTTGTGGCCCCCAAAATTTCTATAAATTTGAAAAAAAAATATGCTTTTCCCTTTGTGTTTAGCTTGACATCGACTTAAAAGTGACGATCTTAACAATGTAATAAGAAAGTTTAAAGAATGATAGAAAAAACATAATGCATCAGCCAACTAGCACTTTCATTAAGTGACTTAATTACACAAAAATTTCCCCCAAATCCGCTAAAATCTGTTGTGCCTATAATCTATGTTTCCCTAAATCAGGTCCTGCAATTTGACATAATGTTGAAATGGAAACTGTTATTACCACAAAAGGCTCAAATCAAACACATGTAAATTGAACGTTCTGCACATAAGCGCTCTGTGAAAAGTAAACTTCCAAGCAATAATGAACCGCTGTGGACATAGGTGGGGGAAGGGGGGGGGGTTACTCATGAAACCATGACATCACCTGCGTTGACCTAATAGACCCCCACGGACTTTATTGTAAGTCTATGTGTCAATTCGTTTACGGATAACAGTAATTGTATACGAGCTTCTTGACAAAAGAAAAGGGCAGCGTATTACATGGTTTACACTTTGACCTTATTCTTAAAACAATACAACAGCCGTTAGACAAAAATGCACGGTATGCCATCCATAAGAAGGTAAGAGTATTCATTTATATTTCCTCGTATAATTAATCTTTTACCCTTTCGCTATGCATGATTTTTGTTTCCGCGTAATATGCGATAGGAATATCTACATCGAACTCCTAGTCGTACGGCCACCTGGGCCGTTTCAGTAGTGAAAAGGTTAAAGGCCTGCTTTTAATACATTAACTACTATTAGAAAGGAAATTCGCGATGCGAAAATTAGCTGTCTGGGATTTCTTTAACAAAGTACTTCTTCTGCTAGACCATATATAGACCAGCACAATTTACGTAGGACAAATTAAGCTATGCGAAAAACGAATAAAACGAATTCAATGGTTTCATTCGGAAATGAAGGCGTTAATGGTTTTCAAAATATCTTCGTCCATGAGTTAACAAGGCATTCACTGTTGTAGACCCATTTTCCAACTGAATACTTTTTTGTACGGAACTGTGGGATCTAAAGAATTATTTGTAACAATAAAAAAATTAGCCTTTAGAATAAATTTCCAAATGCGAAAAAAAAATTCTTTTAAAAAGCATCAAATTTATTGATGTCAATAAATTGATAAACTAAATTTTTAGCACGCATTCTAATTTTTTAAATGAAGAATACCAATAAATCACTGACTCCCATGTAAGGCGCGTTTACATGAGCCAACGAATCCATGGAATGTCGTTAGGAAAAAAAGAGGTCGAACAGGATTTCTAACCCAAAAGATAGTCTGTGGCCGAATCCATGGTATGGTATGAAACATCAAACCCTCCTTCCTGAGCCCTGCAATACAGGTCATGTATGGGGGAAAATCCCCAAAAGGAGAAAATTGGTGAGTTTGCTCTCCAATCCATGGATTCGACGGCTCATGTAAACGCGCCTATTATCTTTCATTCCAAATTCATTTTTATAACAGGAAACTCAAGTGATTTAGAAGCGTGAAAAAAATCACGCAACCAAAAATAACCCAACGTTTGCCGTCCCACGGGTCTACACTCCCAACAACAACAAACACAACAAGTATCCCCCCAGACAAAAAATAAAAGTGATATCTCAATCCCAAATATTATACATTACGATTACATAAATCGCTTTGTCACTTTCTCACAAGATGTTTCCAAACACTTTCCCGTTTATCCTTTTGAGTCGGGTGCTAATCTGTCGTGGGTCTAGGAGGGCAATAGTTAGTAAAGCCCCCCTGGAAAGTTGAAAGCGTACATTAGCACCTTGCTTTCTGTAGAAAAACTTCCGGAAACCATTTGAAGGGATAATCCCTTTTCTGTGATCGTTTCGCAATCAATGGGTGTTATTTCTACAGATCGGTTTGGATGGTAAGATAGAATTGTAAATGGTATTTTTTGCACCCAAATTGAGGTTTCAGTGGTTATAATTGAAGTTGCTTTTTAAAATGGCTGTAAATTGATAATTACTAATCAAAACTATTTAGGAACATCTAAGAAACAATGTAATTTAGTTTGGAGAGCAACATTAAAGTTTGTATTAAAGTAAGTATGCGGGAATTACAATTAAAGTTGGGTTTAAAGTAGCTGTAAATTGAGAATTACTGATCAAAACTATTTAGGAACATCTAAGAAACAATGTAATTTAGTTTGGAGAGCAACATTAAAGTTTGTATTAAAGTAAGTATGCGGGAATTACAATTAAAGTTGGGTTTAAAGTAGCTGTAAATTGAGAATTACTGATCAAAACTATTTAGGAACATCTAAGAAACAATGTAATTTAGTTTGGAGAGCAACATTAAAGTTTGTATTAAAGTAAGTATGCGGGAATTACAATTAAAGTTGGGTTTAAAGTAGCTGTAAATTGAGAATTACTGATCAAAACTATTAAGGAACATCTAAGAAACAATGTAATTTAGTTTGGAGAACAACATTAAAGTAGGTATTAAAAAATGGAGCTATGTAGCACTGCATAAGGCAGAAAATCCTTACGGATAAATTGTTACGTATAGACCTGAAAGCATCAGCTATTGGGTTCATGGAGGGCTTTGGTTTAGAAATATGAATTTTTACACGAGCATTTGTGGAGTAATAATGATTAATTCAGTTTGGCGAAGATCAATCGAATAATGGAGCGATGAAGCAATGAAACAAGAACTAAAATCAGCTGATAGATAACATTGTATTCATTACAGCCAGTGGAGGAAATTTCTGGTATGTCTATTTGTGGAATTTTAGTCTCGTTCCTTCCCTACATTGCTTCCAG
Organism: Hylyphantes graminicola; assembly: GCA_023701765.1. Lineage (NCBI taxonomy): Eukaryota > Metazoa > Arthropoda > Arachnida > Araneae > Linyphiidae > Hylyphantes > Hylyphantes graminicola. Next base: position 49,935,943 of record CM043121.1, read on the forward strand.
TGATTTTAAACTAATAACTAATACAATCCTCTCACTCCACGAGGGAGTTTATGAATCAATAATCAACACAACACATCATGTTAAAAAAGTATTAGTTTTTCTAAAACGACGGAACTGACTTCACTAATGTGACTCCCAGATATCCGCAACAAAACTACCATTTCAATTCATAATCTTATTGGGTAGAACGAAAGTTAGAACTTTGTCAAACCAGCGAGCACAGACCCTTCTAGAGGCGCATCCATTCCCGCACAAAAAAAAAGTTTTTCTTTCTGTGGCAAGGTGGATTTGGGAGAAAGGTGGTTGTCAAAATAAATGGATCTCCACCACTTACGTAGCCGCGGGTGTGATGGCTAAATTTGTCCATCTATTCGGTTTATAAAGATGCAAAGAAAGTACAGGATATCATAAAATGGCCATGAAAGTCTAAATTTATCCGAAGCTGTACAAAATCAGGTAAAGCCAGAAACTCAAAAAGCCAAAGAAATGAATATCGACTTACATTTATCAAAGTATTCTTCGAATTCCACTGAGCACATCAAGTTGCTGCGAATGGATTTCTATTGATATTACACTGCTGAAAACAATTAACGCTTGGTTTAAACCCTTTTCCCCCTAATGATTCCATTTGGAATCATCAGTTTGCGATTTTTTTTTTCTCACTAAGTTGTGCTCGCACTTATTTATCGTTTGATGGCAGAATCATGTTTTTTGAAGAATTAACGCATGCTTGTTGTTATTAAATGCAAATATGAAAAATATGGTAAAATAAAATTCACTCACAAAGCATTTATGAAATAAATTTACCCTAAATTCTTCGTGCTTGCATTATTAGGTGATTAAAAATGATTTTAACTTTTTTTTAACAAATAAAGTTTCGAAAAAAATGTAGTTATAACTTATCCAAAAGTTAAGATTCCATTTTTTTCCCCTTAAATTTTAATTACAGAAATATTTCCCCTGTTTTATACCATTTCGTTCTGGATGCATAATGAATCTATTTCAAAAATTTTAAATTTTTAGAATGAAAAGATGGAACTGAAAGTGTTAACAAAAGTAAGGAAAGTGCTCCCTAATTGTTTTGAGCAGTGTATGTATATATACATCGCTAACAATACGTATAATTTTTTTTAGTTGTTTCTTGGTATTGGGAATCTATGCACGGAGTATCCGCAAGTAACTGCCATCGATTTGCACTGTTAAAGTTCCTTCAGGAGGCTGGAAATAGGCAGCCGGAAATGATTAAATTACAACTGCCATCTAGTTCCTGATCTTGACCATCAGGTCGATAAATAAAATTTGCCTTCTGTATTGGGTTGGGCTAATGAAGTATTTTAGAAGGATTAAATATTGGCGCATTGATTAACAGGCTATCAATAAAACATCTCATAAATGTAAAGCAGAGCATCCTACTTTTTAACCAATTCGCAATATAATGAATAGGAATTTTAACTCGTCATTTTCGATGAAGTAAGTAAACATCTTGGTTAGAGGTCGTAAAAGTACGAGGAATCGTTCCTGACAATCATGACTCTCAAAATCTAAGATCACGTTACTCTTAAAGTAGGCGAATACCCAAAATTTCCCAAAATTCTAAAATTTTTAATATTGCTTTAATCTTTTCCAAATTTGGCATAGTGATTTCTAATATAATGAATAATACTATTTAGGCTTTTGTTTTTATTTCAATATAATTTATTTATTTTAAACGGTGTTTTTCTACTAAAAAAAGAGGTTTACGCCAACAAGTCTACCACATTGAATTTTCATCCTATGAACATTTATTATGTGTTAAATTCTTCGTTTTGAACTGTTACATGCAATGATCCTCTAGAGTTACATACAAATTACAAGAAAAGAAGTTATTAAGAAAAATGTTATAAATTAACCACAAAAAAAGGATTTTTTTCGATTAACTTACACTTGGACATTTAAAAAAAAAAAAAAACTTGTATACTTACACCAGATGTTAGAGGTTCATGGCACAGATATATATTGAAATAGCATCTGTGAAAAATTTCAGGTAAATTAATGTAAAACTTTTTATGCTAGAAGTGTTGGCGTAAACCCCTTTTTTTAGTTGAAAAACACCGTTTAAAATAAATCAATTATATTTAAATAAAAAAAAATGCCCAAAAAGCATTGTTCATTACATTTGAAATCACTATGCCAAATTTGGAAAAGATTAAAGTAATAGTAAAAATTTTAGAATTTTGGGTATTCGCCTACCTTAATTATAACATTAATTAAAAGTAATTAGATGAAATAGCTACACTTGGTTAGAGCTAAGTTGGGTAAATAGAAATATGCTATATGGAGAAGATCCTTCCGCGCATGTAAAGAGTTCCATAAATTATTTGTGAATCCATCCAGAAAACATGTTTAAAACATTAATTTCGTTTAAGGTCTAACAGATTTGAATATTATTTGAGAATCAGGATGATTCATCCGAATGAAAAGTGTGTTTTGGTTAAATTGTATTCAGATCATTTTGTATGCAAATATTACCTTGCGAGAGTTTCCAACGGACCAATCGCGCTTTTCACTCTTTATTTTTACCCAAGTAAGGTTTGAAAGGACTGTAGTGCCCGTCGAATAACAAAAACAAACAATTTTGCTAATATTTTGGTTAATTCATTTCCGTTAGTTATTATTTAATTTTAGGTCATTATTCTGAGAACTTTTTTTGGTGCCTAAAATACTCTCGTGGAACTTTTTAACCCCTTGAGAGGAAAGATTTAGTTTCCGCGTAATTTTAAATAGAATGTACAGGGTGGTTATGAAATAACGCTCGCTATTCGGAGTGGTCTGTGTAGCTTGAATGAATAATCCAAATGCATAAAAAATTGAGACACTACTAATCAAGAAGGGGGGAAAAGAATTGAATCATGAAAAGGATAGAATCCTAAAAAATAATCATAAAAAAGAATAATCATAAAAACAAACTCGTCTCCTGACCGGGGTTCTAAATCACGAGGCGTCGTTAATTATGGCCAATTACGGCCAATACAGCTAATTACGCCTCGTAATTTAGAACCCTGGTCAAGAGACGAGTTTCCTTTTTTTCAAAAAGAATGGAATCATAAGAAAGAAACTTGTCTCTTTACCAAGGTTCTAAATTACGAGGCATAGCCAATTATGGTAAACTACGGCCAACACATTCAATTACGCCTCGTAATTTACAACCCTGGTAAAGTGACGAGTTTGTTTTTTATGATTCCATTCTTTTCCCCCCTTCTTGATTGGTAAGTGTCTCAAAGTTTTTTGCAGTTGGATTATTCATTAAAGCTACATACCCCTCCGAAAAGTCCACTCAATATATAAGTATCGGTTTTTTTATATGTAATTACAAATTTTAAAATTTATAAAACTAAAGCCAAAACTAAAATAAATGATATTAAACATAAAGCTATTTGAACACATTGGGATTAGGCTTGCGCTGAAAATTTTGAGGTCAAAATTGAAAAAATGACCAAGAAAATGATTTTATATTGTACAAATATGTACAAACAAAGACTTATACCTAAATTCTCAGCTCAATTTTAATTAGAAATTATTTTAAGAGAACTTTAATTATTTTAAGAACTTTTTTCTAAAGAAATTAATAAAAAAATTTAAATTTTGATTTAATTTTTTTTAAATAATTTTTTGTCATTTTTTCAATTTTGACCTCAAAATTTGCCACGCAAGCCTAATGTGTTCAAATAGCTTTATGTTTAATATCATTTATTTTAGTTTTGGCTAAAGTTTCATAAATTTTTAAATTTGTTTTATATTAAATAAATTTTATTGAATTACAAATAAAAAAATTATACTTATATATTGAGTAGTTAAAAAATTACATGAAAGATTAAACTATGCTTTGTAGTACCTTCTTTGCACATTTTTAAGACTCCTATAACCCCTTAATCTAAGCCCCGTACGATCTGTTGTAATAGTGTAATAGTTTTATCTGATTAATTTTCTAAAATCCACATCCTCAAATTGAATGAAAGGAGAGCTGTACATTATTCTATAATCGCCTAAAAACCCTATATTTGTTTGCGGTGTGAATATCTCTACAAATATTATTCCTGGATTACTTGTCTTCAATCAGCGAAAAATATACTTCGCCCAATAACATATACTTGTTTTCCAAATATAGACTACATTTCGAATAAGTAATAAATGAACTTACCTGAAATCTTTCTGCCAAATTTTGAAACAGGTACTCCTATGCAATGATTATTGTTTTCCATTTTATTTACCTACATACATCAATACTTAACGCAATCAAATGAACCTAATCCATGCAACAAGCATCTAGTTTTTTTTTTTAATTGATTGGTTTATAAACCGCACTACTTCAACACTAAAACAGTAGTTGGGTTTAATTGTCAGTGCGTACGTGTTATGACTTTAAAGGATTATAATTCAGTATTCTTAATAAACTTTAAAAATTGTTCGTAGTCCAAAGTCTTTGAAGATACATAATTCGTATTGTAATGAAAGTTATCACAGGAGTTATACCAACACCTCCTATAACGTAGTGGGGTGTTCGAAATTACGAGGTGTATTTTTACTTACATTATAGATGAACAGTAGATCTCAATTCCTTATCTCTGGCATCAGGTTAGGTTAGGTTAGGTTTGAATTATCGTCGCACTAGAGCTACACGAGGGCTATTGGCGACGGGCATCGTATTTTAGAGCCACAGTCAGGTGACGAGTCGACACCTGAATAGGCACCCAACGCAACCGTTGGTTTCCTTAGGATTATTTTACGCATGATTCTGAAGACAAAAGATAGTGATATTCTGCATTTAATATAAAACAATTCGATATTTTTCAAACAATAGAAATAAGTTCATAACTAAAGATCTTATAAGGAGACACATTACCAGAAAAAATTACTATGAGTAATTTGCTGCTATCAAAAAAAATTAATCCCCGTGTAGCTCTAGCGCAACGATAGGCGAAATTATCCTAACTAAAAAAAATGCAAATAAATGCGTTTGCAAATACAATTTTACAATTAAACATTCATAAAAAGAAAAATATTATATTTTTGAAGAAGTTAAATTTTTCTAGAGATAATTTTTCAAATATTTTTTAAAACGAGACTGATATTTTTTAAGAATATGTATGAGATAAAAACACAAAACTGTGCATACATTTTTTAAAGATAGCTTTAACAGCCAAATTAATGTGCAAAAAAAAAATCTCTTAAATATGTTATTTTTGGACCTTTCAAATATATGATAATAAAAAAAAACTAAACTTAGAAGAATCTAAATCAATTTGTAGTGGCGTCCTCTGTTGATAGAGTACAAAACAAAAATAGTTTTAAAAAAATAATGGGTTTAACAACATAACAAGGAATACTGTCAAGGATTGATAATGTTTCAATATTTTTTAAAACTTTATTGAAATGGAAAATTAGCCTTAAATCTTCATATTTTTTTCACAAAAAATAAAGCAGTATAAAAAAATTTCTGCTGATTTTATTTAGTGAAAATGTATAACTAGAACAATAAGGCATACAACTATTTATACCATTTTTATAATTTTGATTTCATAAAGAGGGAAACGAAAATAAACAATAGCTTTTTATTGATCATACATCATAATACCATTTCTCATAAAATAAATTTATAAATATTATTTATGTCTTTGCATAACAATTAGAATATATTAATGCTATAAAAGTAGCCAGGTGCAGACAATCTTAGATCAATATTACATTAAACAATGTAATATTTTTGGTATTTTTTTAACTATATTTTATGAAATAACAAAAAAAATTATATACAAAAGTAACAATCCAAACTTTAGTTACAAGTTCAACAAGCAATCAATAATTATAAAAACTACAGTAAAAACAATGTATAAGTAACACGAACAGCAAGTCATAAATATAAATAGGCATACAGGCAAACAAGTATTCATAATATAATAATAATCAAAACAACACCAAACAAACCTATCATAAAAACACACACACATAATTTATAGTTTCTATAAGTTTCAAACTACTTTGATCTTAGAAAAAATTATCGTTTAGAAATTATCGTTTTATGACCACAGTATAAATGAAAGTATACAGTATAAGGTTATAGAAAAAAGTATTAACTCAATTGAAATCTTTTAAGGAAAGTGTTGACTGTTGATACAAAGAACAAAGTTATTATTGCTAATGAATGTTTTTTAGTATTTATTAAGGTTTTTACAAGTGATTTAATTTTAGGGCAAATATCAATGTTTTTAGTTAAGATTTTAAAAAAAAGTAGGTTTGTTACAGAATCTGTCACTTAAACGGCTTCCACACAATATTTATGCTCACAGGAAACACACTATTTATGCACCTCAGACAGAAATTCGCCTAACTAGGGACTTCTAATTCAAAATTTTAAACGCCAAAATTAACTATTTTCATTAATCTTCTTTGGCAAATTAAAAATTACTTATTGTCGTTTGCTAAATTTGCTTGAAATTCGAAGAATAATGATGCAAGTTTTTTAATTAATATCTTTTAGTCGCCACTATTTCATTTACAGTTCAAAAAATATATAATTAGTAAAATTGATGCTTTAAAAATAAAAGTGAAAGTATAAAAGCATGTTATTTCAATGTAGATTAAATTTTTAGTTATTTAAATTTTCAATATACTTTCAATTTAAATTTTTTAATGAAATTTGGAATGTAACCTAGCCTGATTTTTTTTGCTTTAAAATGATGTATCCCACTTGTTTGTGTGACTTTCAGTTTGTTAAAGTGGGTGACGGACGGACTGAACGATTATAAAAGTTCACTTTTTACGTTACAAACGTAGTGTGGAAGCGGAAAAGGACACTAGTTTAATTTAATTGCCAAATTTCTGGTACAGCTATGATATAATGGACAGTCTGTAAATCAGCAAGCTGGAAAATTTAACGTAAGATTGCTATATCCATTTAGTTGTATGAAATATAAAGTGGAATGTTTACCACATTTGGATATTTTCATTGCTTGGCAACATAACACAAATTGAAACCTAATATCATAGCTGTTCCAAAGTTCGAAATAAAATTACACTGAAATAGATACTGGGAGAACATGGATCAGTCGAGAAATAGTAAGAGCTAATTTGACAATGACAGTATTATTGCAAGCTTGAGATGAATAACCAAAAGAATTTAACAAATAAACTAAGGATTGAGCATACATAAATTTGCAAAAATTCTTAAGATATATATTGAAAAAATAAAATGTTATTGTACAGTTTAATGCTATTGGAAATAAATAACTGAGGGAATTCTTTTATAGTATTTTTTTATTGAAGATGAAAATATTCATAAAATCTATATTTTGTGGTTGTTTATTTTTATTTGAATTCCACATAGCATGGAAGAAGCTATTTGCTTTAAATTTTATGATTTGCCCTTCTCAGGATGACTTAAGAAGCTTTCAATCACACTAGTACTCGTTTATAGAGAAGAAGCAGGGGATAGACATTGAAATAAGAGCACTTTAACTTTTGTTACTACTTGAATAATCAGCTATTAAATAAATTGTCAAAAATGCAATACAACTTGCCGGTAAGTTTTATTACAAAATAATTCTAAAGCAGAAAACTTGCACAAAGTGTCTTTAAATCTTTGTTTAACCACTGTTTTTTAACAAATATCACTATAAGTGAAATATGATATTCATAAATACAATACAAGTTTGGATCCTAGCAGAGCCCACACTCTTGGCGCAAATTATTTAGGCAGGCGATAATTGTGCTATCCTGGTAACCCTAATTATTTTCATCACACATATAGGAACTTATGTATTATTCTGTGAACATGCAACTCTCATCAAATCAATTGCCACGTCGTGCTAGTTTTTAAACAAAAACAATTTTTTTTAAACCCTTATAGTCCCAGTGATGCCATTTGGCATCATCATGTTTCTGATCATAGTTAAAAAATAATAGGGCTGATATCTATTGGTATTAATAAAAATATTTTCTAATAGAAAAAAGTTTGAAGAATCAAATGATGTGCTTTTTGATATCATAAATGGCTATACTATAGACAATCAGATATTTTTTGCTAAAATGATGATGCCAAATTGTCATTGGGACTGAAAGGGTTTAAAAAAATTATAAGTCACAAAAACTTTACAATTATTTCTATTATTAATGTATAATTATCATTTGTTATTCACATTCTTATTTACAGTTTCTATGGGTGTTTTTTTTTATTAATTATTATTATATTTTATTGATTATATTTTTTATAAATTTATGTTAAACATCAGATTTGGCAGTAATATTGGGTCTGGTGAAAATGCTTGACGAGATAATATTTACGCATCTTGTCCCGCAATATTCACTTGACACCCTCGTTGTTCTCACACGTTATTTCAGTTGTTCGTCACTAAGAGTGCGGGCTCACCTAGGATCTTAACCAATACACTAAGCAAAACATTTAAAAGATTCATAAATATCACTGGGGGCCAAAAGACTGATAGGCACTCATTTTCTTCGCCTGCACCTGAAGTTCAGTATACTTAAAACAGCCCTGTCCTGGCAAACCCGGAGAGGCAGGCTGCTTAAACCACCACTTATAGGTAAAGTACCAAGTCAGTATCGCTATGGACCCTCCCACAACTTTCTGTACCATGGAGTGGAAGTATATTATGGTTGCCACCAACATCACATCCCATACAATGGACAACAGCGTGAGCCAAATGAAAGCTGACCTAACGTAAGGCGTAAACTTGAAGTAATGGTCACGAAGATGGGTTAACTCCACTTCTGTGAGAGGTTTCAGTGGACTTTCATCGTCGAATTCCTCGTTGCGGATCAAGTCTCCGATTCTCTCCCACCCGCGAATGGATTTGGCCTCTTCGGCTATCAACAGGCTGCAGTAGATCAGGAGAAAGGCATGGCCTGATATGTCGAAACCCCTCCAGTAAGAACCGGCAAGCAGACAGCTGGTCTTTGTGTTGTATTTACCCGACATGCAGCTTGAAGTGTAGGCCTCGAACAGCACGAAGCTCTTTGTCCAGCTGAACCACATCAAGGATCCGATGCCCAGTCGCCAAAAGTGCTTCTTGACTTTCTCTTTATTACCACAACAGTAGACCCACGATGTGAGCGCAAGGAACACGGAAACCGACAGGAAGGTCCATGCCCAGCCCCACTTGACGAAGTACTGGTTGAGGAAATTGCTCTTCCTGGAGAAGTAGCTGCGGGGTATGGGGGCGAAATCGCAGATCAGAGACCCGAAGAACAGGGCCGCGAGGTAGACGGCGATTTTGAGTTCGGTTTCGAAAAGCACGATGCGGCGACAGACGTGCATTACCAGCATCACGATGACGCTCTGGACGGAAGTCGGCTCGGGAAGGGGCTTTTTGCCGGCACCTCCCGGTTTTTTGGATGGTGAAGTCTGCCATTTTTGTTCTCGGGAGGATCCTGGTCGATCCCTTGAAGAGGATTGCCGTTTCACGCCGGCCATTTATTTTATTTTCCTTGTGCTTCGTTTTTTATTTCCTTCCTCTTTGTTGTTTTGGTTTTCTATTTTTAATTTGGGGAGTTGAGTAATCTTTCACCTGAGGGAATGGAGTTGCTGGATTTGTGCCAACACGTGTCAGTAAATAATAAAATCCTTGGACTAAAAACTTATAAACTTTTTTAATTAAAAAATATTTTTCATCTTTTTAAGCCAATCTAAGTTGCTCAATTGAGATATTAAAATTCTTCCAACCAGAGTAATTTATTAATATTAGGCTATAGTTAAATGTTCTGTCTTAACTGTGATTGCAAAATATTTCTCAACCCTCCAAGTACAATTTTAATTTTTCTGTATACGTTTTTTTAGTTATTTAATTTTATTTTTACCTTCATAACTTTTAAAAATTAATGGGAATTTACATTATAGTTCCTACTTCATTTTTTTTTCATATAATTTAATCATTGAATTATATCAAGAAACATTTTAACTAGTGTAGGAAAGCTGCACAATCAAAACAACTGCTCAGCAGGTGTGTTTTAAAACTTAATTTTTAGACTTTCTGCTTGGCATTTATTCTCATAAACAAGGGAACAATGTCTCAAACTTCAGTAACCAGACATTACCAATTTAGGAAACGCAATGCCCAGCAAGTTGACGTCTTGAAACCAAATCCAACCGTCGTTTCAGGAGATGGCGACACCAAAACTGCCACAGAGAAGGGAGTGAAAAATGCCAAAATGACAATTCCAAAAACTGTAGCTGAAAACTCGAAATCGCAGAAAAGTGAAATTTCAAAACCTGTGAACAAGAAAAAACCTGCACCGGCCAAAAAGGCGAAAAAGACTACAACTGACAAAAAATCAAAGGGTAACAAACAATCTACTCTAAAAGGTTTTTTTACAAGTGAATCAGACCTATCAAAGGACACCACAGCTAAGAATGTACCAGCAAAGTGCTTTTCCTGTGTTAGTCAACAGCGAGTTTCGAGTCCTTTTACTTCTGCTGAGACATCAGCCAAAATTTTGCAGCAGTCGCCAAAACGAAGTCCGTCTAATTTATCAGATGAAGCAACTCCGTCCAAAAAGAGACTATTGGAAGAAAATGTAGCCGGAGTGAGTAGAGATGAAACTGTTGACAAACCGAAAGAGACTGCTCGTAGAAAACTGCAGTTAAGTTCCCATTCATCCCCTGTATCTGAAGTACCTTCACCTAAGGGTACAAATAAATTGTTGGTACGTATCATTTCATTTAGTAAATATGTATTGTTAGTAAAAGACAAATAATGGAAAAGATTTACTGTACGGTAACCATTGGCGCAGTTTTTTGGATTTGGTGATAAATAATTTTTTTGTTTGTGGCAACTTGTCTGACTTCGACTGGTGATTTGAATTAATTGACTTTGCAACGATGACGTTTTCCGTCAACTCTTCTAACCGTTATTTGCTCATTTCATTTGGGGTTCTGGAAAGTCGCCAGAATACGGACTTTTGGCGTGATTTCGGAGACGTTTCTTTTAGAGTTAAAGTTACTTAAGCGTTAAACAATATTTAATTAATATAATTTTTTGATTTAATTTGTACAATAGTTACTGAGGGCCCAGTGGTAAGGCTTCGCATTGGCGGGCCACAAGTCTGGAGCAACGAGCTTATAATAGGGGTAGAGCGGCCTAGGGAAGGTTTCTACTACGGAGCCGGTGGCACTCAGATAACTTCTCATACAGTCACGTGGTTTACCACGTGACTATGAGAAAGGGAAGTATATTTGGCAAGTTATCGTGCCGTTTGGCGCTTTTTGAAAAAATAGCGCCGAATTTCAAAACATTTTGTCTTTGTTTTGGAATGTTTTTTTGGTTGGATTAATGTTGCGTTAGACCTACTGATTATGTAGGTCTTTTGATAAACACTTCACTTTAATTTATTAACGGCTAGGATATTTTTATGCATATTTGTAAAAAATATATACAAATCTGTTGTGTGTAAGAAAACTTAAGAACACACTGTTCTTAAGACACACTTCATTCAACTAATTTTGTGAAAAATGAGCCAAATCAAACTTTGAAAAATTATATATATAATACTTCCTCCTTTCTTATGAACTTCGTTGCAGTTAAAAGCACAACAAGAAACAACCATTTTTGCAATAATTTAGCTGCTGCGAATATCACGAACCTTTTCTATACCGATTGCCATAGCAAAATACATACACAGCCTGCTCGTAGTAGGAGATGCAATCACGTGACCCTAGGAGGAATTCTCTTCATGTTGGTTCCACGGTATGGTTGCCATTAGCCGCTCTACCCCTATTATAAGCTCGTTGGTCTGGGGATCAAATCCCGGATTGGGCAAGGTTGACCCATCCTTTCATCCCTTGAGTGGGTCGATAAAATGGGTACCAAGCGTGCTTGGGAACTATGACATTTGTAGGGAGGGGGGGGTCTAAATCGAGCGCTGCGACCAGAGGTCTATTGTACTATCCCCTGGAAATAAGAATAAATCCCTCCACTTTAGTGCTTGGGAACTAAGCACTGGGGGTTCCGTGTGACGCTGACCACCTTACTGGGTTGTATGCCTAGCACCCCAGAGCCCTAGGTCACCTGAAATGGGCACGGCAGGCCTTGGCCCAGAAATGGACTGTTGCGCCTGGAGTTTTTTTTATTATTACAATAGCCAAGTTAAAATAAACAACTGTCTCTTTATTTATTTGAGTGCTATATGAACACAAATCTTAAACTGGTTTTCCTAGATAATTATATTTAATCTGATGTGCGACTTTACATAGTTCCAGAGTGCTATATGCAAAATAATAGCTAAATTGTTAAAAGAGAACACTCAAATTGATGAGGTTTCTTTCTAATCTGAGATAAGAGTAATGTGTTACTTGTAACAATTGCCTTTTTTAGGCAATGCACTGTTAGCTCTTTCGGAAACTAACTTGGTTTACTTTATAACTTAGTTACTTTTAACGGTCACAAAATCGTTACTTCTCGCGCCACTCTTCACCAGCATGTAAAATACTTTTTTTTGTGTATATAGCTGTTTTGCTATACCAAAGTATTTGTATGTAGCAATTTTTAAATGATGCATGGCACTTTTGAAAAAATTTAAGGATACGAAAATCGCGAAACTTCGAAGATCCGAAAGTCGCGAAACTACAGCTATCTGAAAGTCGCGGAACTCCGGGGATTTAAATATCGCGGAACTCAGGGGATCCGAACGTCGCGGAACTCCAAGAATCCGAAAGTTGCGAAAATACGGTGATCCGAAAGTCGCTAATAGCAATAGCCGTAGTTCTAAAACGATTTAGCTTAGTATCGCAACTAAATGCGATACAAAGCTAAATCGTTATCGCAAGTTTACATTTTGGTGTCGCGTTTCGCCATGCGATACCGCTTATTTTACATGCTGCTCTTCACAGATATTTTAGCCGTTAAGCTTTTACTTAAACTATTTAAAATTTAACTTTTAACATGATTCATTCTGAACTTTTTTTCAAATTGTCAGTTTTAAGTTATTTAATTGAAACAATCTGTCAATCTCCTTATGGAGATGGCAAGTGTGTATATAACATTCACTATGGTGCAATTTCATTCTACCACAAATAGTGTCAATAGGTTACTTGACTGCATCGCTAAAATACCTTCCAACATTAATTAAATTATAGTTGGAAAACCAAATATAATAAACATATTGATTTTTTTTTGCAAAACAAATCTTAAAATAATTGATAAAAATCATTTTCAAATGGCTTTTTTTTTTCATTTGTATGTCACACGATCACAAACATGTCGATTTGGCTGACTTCACTAGAATGAATAAAAAAACGTGTCATGTTTTTTTCTTTGTAATTAAACTGGATTTAATGTAACTTACTATTAAAATAAGAATTATATAGATAATGTGATAGCAAGCGTGATAGCAAGATAGTTTTTGGAGTGATTTTTCGTCCTAATTTTAACATTAATTTTTTTCTCTCTTTTATGGGGTTTTTAAAAAAACTACGGGTATAATATTTTTGGCATAAGAATGTTTCAAGCCAATAATTTTTTTTTTGTCAAGTACCCTATTGGGTGCCTACTCGGATTTTGGCAGCTTCACTTGACCATTTTTTAAAATTCATATTTAATAATAGCCCATGATTAGCTGCTACATTAATCAACCAAAAGCATGATTTCATATTCTGCATCTCTGTATGTAATATAGCTGTAGTTATACTAAAAAATACTTTTTATTATATTATTCTAATATTTCACTGCTTTAATTAATAATTACAGGATGCTCTTGTTGATCAAACCAGGCTAAAGTTGATTTCTAGTCCAAAGCTTGGCGAACTAAAGAAAGCCCTGCATTCATTCTCTGAAAAGACACTGAAATTGCAGAAGCTGCAGTCGAACCCTTATATGATCAATTGTATCGCATCATCAGACAAGACATTGTAAGTGAATGTTTTTATAATCACTATGATGTCTAAAATCATATCTTAAATTTAATGTTGCCTAGCATACACTGACCATTGGAGTACATATTCAACGAGTAAAATTAGTGAGTTTTGTTAATTTCAAGTGATATATTGCCAGCCACACATCTTTCAGATCAAGAGCTTGGTAGAAGAAAAAAAAGAAAGAAAAAATTAGAAAAAGTGTAGACGTAGAAAAAAATTAGAAAAAATGGAAAATGAGCTTTGAAGTTTGCACTTGGATCCATTAAAAACAGGGTTAGAAATTTCTGGTCGTCAATATGCGACCAAATCCTTCAATAATACAACGATAAATAAATTTAGACTTATGCAACTAGTTTCTTAAAATCCATAATATCATGTCTTTAATCACAATAGTTGGTTATACAGATTGCTCCTAAGTTTCTTTATCCTATTTCTTACACTGAAAAGTACTTGCATCCCTAAAAAATATAATTGACTTAAAGTTATTAATATAATAGGGGAAACTATCTTATCTTTAAGGTGAGGATAGCATGTTCATTGACACATATTTTTTTTTTATTATAAATGTTGCATAGTTTGTTAATGCAATAGATGAAGACCTTATTGATTAATTCCAATTTTGATGCATCAACGTATGTTCGTAATTTACAATGTTTGACAAATGTTAAATTATATTTTTATTAACAGACAAAAGAAGAAACCCATCCCTTCAGTATTAGCCTGTGAAAAGTTTCAGCATCTCGCTGAAGCCGAGTCCCTGGTCCTCCCATTAAAATATAGGGAGCTATCCGATACATTCCTGAGTATGGATGCTTTGGTAGCCCAGATGTACAATAGAAAGGAGAAAATAACCTTTGATGCAGTTAAGGAAGGCATGCAGATTATAACAAAAAGGTTTGTTATTTTTCTCCTATTTGTTGCAGAATTTTAGATTCTTTGTTTAACAGGGTTCCCACGGGTCCTTGAAAGTCCTTAAGAAGTCCTTGATTTTTATATTCAATTTCAAGGACCCTTTATACTCCTTGATTTTTACCAAACATTGTTTTTAAAAAAAAGTCATTGATATTTATTACCGATTTCAAGTACCTACCCTTTAGTACTCCTTAATTTTGACAAACAATTGTTGAAATGCCCTTGATTTTCTTCGTTCCTGACATTCAAATTTCAAGAAGTTGTTTCTTAAAATTGTGCCAAGTCTGCTCTAAATGGCACACATAGACCTTCGGCATTCTACAAAACTATGCTTACTAACCAGTTATATTTTCGCCCAATCCTATAAGAAAATCGCCTTATGTAAGAAGAAAAATCGCTAAATTGGTTGATTTTTAATCAGAAGAATAACCTTTGC
Source organism: Hylyphantes graminicola (assembly GCA_023701765.1). Lineage (NCBI taxonomy): Eukaryota > Metazoa > Arthropoda > Arachnida > Araneae > Linyphiidae > Hylyphantes > Hylyphantes graminicola. The sequence goes on from CM043121.1 coordinate 49,951,191, forward strand.
ATTATGATTAAAGGTCCTTGAAAAATATTTTGGGAGTCCTTGAAAAGTCCTTAAACTCCTTGATTTTTATTTTGAAATAAGAGTGGGGACCCTGTTTAATAAATTTTTGAGGAAGGTTGTTGTTAGAGTTTGGTCGGTCTTAAAGAAAGCTTTTGGCATCCGTTTTAAATAGGATGGTGGACATAGGACATAACTTCTAAGTTAAAGGTTTTAAATTAAATCATTTATGTACCTGCGTTTTACAAGCCAGTACCTTCTTAATATTTTCAAATATGGTATTCAGACCATTGTTCTGATCATGTTTTTAAAATATCAGGAAATGCTTAATGCATTCCATCGTAGTATTAGCTCCCAGAAGTTTTGAAAAATGACAAAGATCTTGCCTAAAAATAGAATGGCAAAAAGCTTTTAAGTTTAGAATATTATATGTACACACTTGGATAGCTTGGTAACCCCAGATTACTGAATTTCAAAATTTTGGAACGAAATAATTGCCAACAAAGAAAAAGGAATTAAGTTACCGTTTTGTGGGGGTGCCAGTTGTAAGATTTCTTTTAGTTTAAAATATCTTGATACTGTTTATTGTAGTTCAATTATGAGTAAAGCTACAACTTGGCTGAATTCATATTTTTAAATTATTTCATTTTCTTTTTCCGAAAATAAAAACTTTGTTGGGTAAATAAATCAAAAAGCCGGAACTTCAGCACATTTAAGTAAAGTCTTATATTAACCTTAATTCCATTCATTGCATCGATATATTTTCATAGATTTTTTTAAATCTTTTTGTGTTACATTTTGTATTAACTAGTATCATTCGTTTTTCTCTTTATTACTTATTTTAGGAATTTTAGCAAAGCACATCTTGGACAAATTGTAACTGTTTTTCCTTCAGCATATAATTTCACAGTGGAAAAAGCTAGTGGCATTTCTAAAGGAACTAATTCTACTGAATTCCAATTAATAATTATGCCTAACTTGATTACAAATGAGGGTATGAAAGGTAAATCATTAAAATGACTTTCATTCTTTTACTATTTCTATGAATCTTTATTCTGATATTGATATATGCTTTATTTGTTTAGGTAGTAAAAAGAAAACAGCTGCTTTTCATCCTGTTAATCCAATGCAACTAACATGCAGAGCTAGTGAGTTTAACAACAAATTATTGGAAGTAGTCAAAAATCACCATCAAGTAATTCCTTTTACAATTTATACATTGTTTGATATTTTTTAAATGTGTTAAAGCAATACAATACATGACTTTTATCATTCAACATAATTTAAATTCTAGATTTTGTTTACAATTTTTTTATTTGATTTAAATAGATTTTATGCTAAAGGACTATTTGAGAATAAAAAAAATATATTTTGTTGTTCAACTAATACTTTCTATAGTTACTTGTTAGTAAATTTTCCTTGACAAGTTCTATATGTATTTCTAGGAATTTTTAAAAAAGCTAAATTTCAACTCTGTTTCAATGGACAACATCAAACGGTGGCACCCTAAATTCCCTGTTGATTCAGTGGCGGACATTACAGCAGCCCAGTTGCCTGAGTTACCTCAGCACAAAATATGTACAGCTAAGGATGTCCTCAACAAGGTCAAAGGCTCTTTTAGAAGCAAAGTAAGTGCTTGTTTTTTAGTACTCGGGCCTTTCCGCCTTTTTTTTTTAATCTCATTTTGGCTCATGCCCAGAGCGATACAGAACCGTTGAAATTTTTTGACCCATATATTATTGGGGGGGGGGGGGGTCAACACAGCAAGACAAGACATCACAATGCATCCATGTTTGGTTGACCTATCCGTCCTGGAATTATAAAAAATGTACTACTGCCTTTTCGCCGCAAATAAGCGATCAAAAATTATGTGTCATCGAGGCTTGGTTCACTGAGCCTTGAACTATAAAGAACAACAGACTGTTCTGTGTGTGTGCGATTTTGCCGCAAAATAAGTACAAATTACGAAGCGTTGAAGTTTGATTGACAGGTCCGTTTGTTCTAAAACTTTAAAAATAACGAGTCGCTACTACTGTCATTTTTCGGCGAACTAATTCGCTGAAACTGCGGTACAATTTGCTAGAACTGCAATGCATTTTTTTAAGTGCTTGTTTACTTTTATTCGCACCGACATAATTCGTCGAAACCAAACTTTTCAATGTAAATATCGAATCATTAACAGATTCTAATAACGAAGATAAAAATGTTAATTAACATATGTAGATGAATTAAGATTAAAGTAAAACTAAATTACATTCTTTAAGCATTTTTTCCTATGTGTGCATTTTATGGAAGCTATAACTAAATTTTATTGATTTGCCCATTTACGCCGCCAGTGCAAAAAATTGAATTCAGTATTCAGCCTTTTCGATTACTTTGCACTTTCATGGCAGAGTACTAAGTAATCTTATGCAATGTAAAGTTTAATTTAATTTTATCACATTTAATTATTATGAGTATTGTTTTGGCTTTAACTTTTCTAGAGTATTTATATTTTGAGTGACATACAAAATTAGAGTAGTTGATATTATCACTCTAGTTTTTGCATTATCTTTTATTGGCTTGGAAATTTTATGTACAAAAAAAGCCAACATCTGCTACAGAAGCAGAACTGAAATAGTATTGTTTCAAATTAACATTTTTGAAGCACATTATTTCTAGTTCTTTAAACTTTTTATTTGTGTTTTTATAACAGGATACAAAACCTTTACAAAGTGTTACTGAAGAAACTGAAAGTTCTAATATGAAATCTAGACTGACTGAATTGAGTAAAACCACAAGTCTAAACTCCCCAAACCTCAAGAGCATTTGCATGGATTTATTAGAAAAGGTAATACAAAAGCCATTATATAAATTAATAGTCTCAAGTAGCTTATGTAATGCTGTGGTCTTAGTATATATTTTAAAATTTCAACATATAGCTAAAGGTTAATAATTGAGGGTTGCCACAGTCCTTGAAAAGTGCTTGAAAAATACATTGATTTTCAAGGTCTTGAAAGTGCTTGAAAAACATTATCCACCTTGAAAAGTCCTTAATTTTTTGGGCTGATAAATTTATCTTGAAGTGTTGCAAATGTTAATTTCGGCTTCATTAAAAACACTTTTTCAATGTGAATGAGTTCCTATTATATTTTTTGATTTATTGTTTGTATAATCCAAGAGGGCTGAGCAAGTGATTTTAGGCTGATTTTTTAATAACTAAAGATTTTATTTTGTAACACATATTTAAGTTCATTTGAAAGTTTGAGAGCTCTTAGTCGTTTTTTAAGTGATTTAAAAACAAAAAAAACTCTTGTGAAATTTAGGTGTTGCATGTTCGACTGTACAGTCTTTGAAAATGGAGATATATATTCTCTTGAAAAGTCCTTAAATAGTCCTTGATTTTTTTTTTACCAAAAAGTGTGGCAGCCCTGATAATTATAGTAAATGCATTAAAAGTATTTAAAGAAACATGTTTCTACTTTCTTACAAACATTAATAAAACATTGAAATTGGAAGGAAGAATACTATCATGACACACACCTAAAAGAACTTATTGTCTTTACAATTTAAAATATAGATTGAAAAAGAGTAGTCGTGATGCTTCGGCTTAGAATTTGGTGGTGTAGAAAGAGTTTCACATATATTAAATAAGGAAATCAAAATTTAACAAAATCTGTTTTGCTCTTGTTCTTAGATTCGTGGCAAAGAATCTGCCTTAGCTTTGAAAAACTTGATTGAAACTCCTGAAGAAAAGAAGGAATGCGGAATGTTGGAAAAGGTGCCAAAATTAGTCAACATTGTATACCTGTATCCTTTTTGTCTTTTCACTATTCATAAACAATTTGTTGTAGCTTCATGCTAAAGTTACTTGAGCTCAGTGTTTTAATAATGTGTAAAGGTATTGACATGCTGAAGATGTCTCTCTGTACCCCCTTAATTCTTAGTTATAGGTTCTATCTGTTAGATCTTAAATTTCTTTTTGTTACAAAGGTCAAGGCATCGAACCTATTTTTTTAAACTTATTGTCCATCTGTCTGTGCTCAGACCGCTATTTACATAATTTATCATTAACAACCAAACTTGTTTTTAAAAAAATACTGTTACTCAATATTTAATTATTTATTGCATCTTTAGATTCATTTATAAACTTCTCCTATTTATGGTTGAAAAAAACAATTTGGGATGATCATAATGAAATTCGACACTATTTTGTCAAGTTTTTAAAAGAATTATTTTTTTAGAGACTGCAGAGTACATGCCACTTTTTGGGGTCTGGTAATATATAATCAATTATTTTAAGCAAATTGGTTTTGTTGTGCATTTTCACTTAGACTTTTTTTTTTATTGAATATTGACTTTTTAAAAACATAAGTTATTTTTGGGGGGATAGCAAATAGACAGTAAAACTAACCAACCTTGCTTGACGTATAGTTAGCCATCAATATTTAGAATTGTATTTCTAAGTTTAATTTTATGTTATTTAACATTTTGTAATAATGAATTTGTTATTTATCTTGACATTGCATAGTTATTTCATAGCAGAACGCAAATCAGCTATTCACATCGACCTAGTTGTGGAGAAGATTATACGCAGCTTAAGTTCCTTATTAACACTAGGTAAATTTTATTCTAATTTATAATTTACGGGGGTTTTTTTGTAAATTTTCTTAACCTGTGTTATTGAGTAGTCAAATAATTTTCGTATAAAGAGGTAGTTCAATTATTTTATACCTTGAGGCTATGTGGTTTTGTGTATTTTTGCAAATATAACAGAATTGTGGAATGCCAAGTTTCAGTAACTAACAATGCAACTTTTAGAAAAAGTATTTAAACGATTTGCATTAACTTTTTTTAATCATCTGCAGCTTAGTATAGACAGAGGACTAAGATCCTATTAAAAACTATAATAGACAAATCCCATGCTTTTAAATTATTTTACTGTCTATGTTGGATTATTCAATTTTATTATTACATAATTTATTTTTAGATAAAACTTACTGGTTATTACTTAAATCTGATTCATCAAAATTTGTTTTCGGTAATGTAATAACAAATATTTATGTTTGTGTTTCAGAGGAAGTTAAAGAAGAATTAAAATTTATACAAGAAAAATTTCCTTTCTGGTTGAAGTTTGTACAGTGTTCTAAAGGTGTTTATATTACTTTAAACAAGAGCGTGCGCATTAATCCAATGTTAGAAGATGCTGGACTGCAGTGATTTTATTTTTTAAATGCATGTAAGCATAAAACTTGATGCTCCATATTTTAAGTGTTAAAAATTTGTAGTGCATTTATTTTTATTGCATGATAATTTTGTAAAGCTTTTATTTTGTATCTGTGCAATTTGTGATATAATAAACTTCCATTTTCATACAATTGTGCTTAAATTTTCATTTTATTAAATTTATGCTGTATAAAACAATAGTAACCTCAATTATCTTTGGATCCTCCACGACATTTTAAACTCCAAGAATATTTATTTTTGATTTACCTTCGATGTATTACTGGATAGCTGATTTTAAATATCTTATTTGAGCAAAACCCTGCCATGGCATTAGCCCGACAGTTAAAATCCCAAGACTATAAACCCGACAGCAAAAAAATCACAAATTATTAAATTAGCTCCTAATTAAGCATAACGATATTAATTTATTGATTTGTCGGGGAATTTATTAATTTCCAGGGAATGCCGAAATCCCCATCACGGGAAAAAAAAAGGTCGAGCAGGATTTCTAACCCAAATGATAGTAGGCGCATTTACATGAGTCATCGAATCCATGGAATGAGGAGCAAACTCAGCAGTTTTTCCCGCTTGGGGATTTTCTCCCAGATAGAACCGGAATTGCAGAGTTCATTGGGGGGTTTTGCAACACATCCAATGAAGGAGGGTTTACTCGCCTTGTCTGTGGCCGAATCCGTGGTATGAAACATCAAACCCTCCGTCATTGGAGGATTTGCGAAACTCCCCAATGAACCCTGCAATTCCGGTTCTGTCAGGAAGAAAATCTCCAAGAGGGAAAAATTGCTGAGTTTTCTCTTAAATCCATGGATTCGATGGCTCATGTAAACGCGCCCACTATCTAAAGGAGCCTAGGCAGGAATTCCGAAAATGGCAAGGTTGATGATGGTCAAACTCTTTCATGAGATTCCCTCTCGTCAATTCATAAATTAAAGGAGAAAACAGTACAAAGAGTTCTTATTCCATTTCTATTAAACGGTTCTGGACATTAGCCCGACAGCGAAAACCCAACAGGACATAATCTTGACAGAGAAATAATGGCGACAAATCAAGTGCCATTTTACTAAATTAAGGGCAATTTAATTTACTAATTTCTGCTTTTTTTTTGCTGTCGGCATTTTGGCTTGTCAGGATTTTTTTTTTTTGCTCTCAGGTTTCTGGCTTATCGGGATTTGGGGTCTAGGCCTTTTGTCCCAGTTTGTAAAAATATAATGGGAACTTCTTTTAAATTATCAACTACAATTTTTAAAATAATGAATAGATAGGTAGATTTAAGATATTTTATTGCATTGGCCTATGACCCGCTTACAATGGTTGACAAAGTACAAAAAAAAATTTCAATGCAACAAAACACTTGATGCGCATCAGTTTTTTAAAATAAGCCAAATTTCGCAATATTACGGAAATTTGAGGTTGGCCTGCAAAAAAATATGACTTTGAACTTTCACCTAGCGGGAGGGGGCTTTCGACGATCCATTAACCCTAGCGGTCAGTAAGTAGTTCAAGTTCAAAACCAGTAAGCACGTACGAAGCAGAGACATAACATAGAGTGGACTGCGCATTGGCAAACCTAAAGTGTCCTAAACATCTAAAGCCTGCAGCACATTGGAGCGTCGAGCGGAATGCCGAGCGAACAATCGCCGCGTCAAACCGGTCTGAGGGTGGTTTTCCCTACTGCGCAAGCGCGAAAGAGATGCCGCTCGAAAAACCGCGGCGAACAATTTCCCGATCGCTCCTCTGAGCGATTTTTGGGAGCGTTTTTTAGAAACCGCCTTCGCGCATGCGTAGTTATAGATATTGGAGGTTTGTTTGGTCCGATGCCGAAAAGCTGTTCATAAGCTTCCATTCATGACGTTTGAGAACACCGAGAATAGTTTAGTAAGAGGAACTAGATTTTTCGGCATTTTTTTTACATTGTTTTGCATTTAATTTGTTATTATTTAATAATGGTTTTGCAATGTAAGCATAAAATCTTTTATCATATTTAATATTTATTTTAATTCTCGACGTCAAATTTAGTACACCAAAGGAAAAATTGTATAATATTTTCTGAACCATTTTAAATCTTTCATCAAAATTATGAAACGTACACAGATAATTAAAAGCTTATTGGTAAATGTCACCTTTAAGTAAGAAATAAATACTTTAAACAAAGAGTGACTAAATGATCAAGCAGCTTCTTACATTCTGAGCATGCGCCAAAGCGGTTTCACCACGTGAAAAAATTCGCCACTAGGACCCGGGCGACAAAACGTGAGGGAAAAAATGTTCGCCGCGGCTTTTCTTAACGCATGCGCAGTCCGAAAAATCGCTCGCGTCAAATTACGAGCGGGAAACCGCTCCAATGTGCTGCAGGCTTAACTTACACAGTCACATGACTGTGTCGCGTTTGACTCGCATCTATGGCGAGTTTACCATTTGGCGAGTTTTTCCACAACGACCTGAACACAGAGGCCGACAATCTAATGTTATGATAAAGAAGCTTGGAAAGGAACAATTATGAACCGCTAGTTTTTTTTAAAAAAAAGATCTTTGTAATAGATATCAGATTATTCCTTTGCTTTTGTACGTATGTTTAAGATTACTTGAACAATTGAATTACGTGGACTCTTTATTAAAAATTAATTTAAAAGAACATTAGTAGGTTTATGTAGAGTGTTGCTGTAATATAAGTTGGTTATTGACATGGTGAATATTTTCTGCCGTCTCTATAACTTTCGTTCTAACGGTCCGATTAAAAAAAAAAATCAATATATATATATATATATATATATATATATATATATATATATATATATATATATATATATATATATATATATATATATATATATATTTGAAATATTGCTTCTTCGTTTATTTCACCTGGAATAAATCAACTTTCTAAAACACATCAATATATTCCAAATTCAACAAATGCTCTACTTTTTAAATATAAATAACTCAAAAACTACGATTGCAAAAACAGGTTTCGTTTTGACCAAATTGTAAAAAAATTATTCTGCTTCTAAGCTGTCTATGTTTAGACCATTAATTTAATTGAATTGGCCCAAAATATTTTTTATAATTAGAGTTCTAACAACGTTGATTCAATCATGAATATGATTCTTCAGTATAAAAGAGCTTTTAGAATAAATTCCCTCGATAGAAATTATAGTTTAAGAAGAACACACAATTACTAAAAGTATGCAGAACTAAATAAATTTTACCCGTGAAAGTGTGACTAATCCTTTTTTATACCCCTCTTTACAATTAGGAATTCACAAGCATTTGGCATCTTGCACAAAACGTTACTGAATTAAGAGTACAGCATTCACGATTGTTAACATGCTCAGAGATTAAAAGAATGTAATTAAATATTTATTATAAAAGCCAAAAGAGAAAAATACCACAATGCTCAAAAAATCGTCCTTCAAAAACAATTAAAAAAAATTCAAGCTGCCGTGATTGGTAGAAACCCACGTGACTTGGACATTGATGGTAGTCTCCACTTCGGTTTGCTAGCTGATATTCAGGTCTTGCGACAATTTGGAATAGTTCGTAACGAAACAGTAGCGTTAAGTTGCCATATGTAGCAACCTTTCCCCTCTTGGCGATTTATGATGTTTAGGACATAATGCTAATCTGCAAGGGATGACGGTTTTTTAGAAAAAACCGGTTTTCCATTTTCCATCGGTCTTTCCCTAAAAAACCGGTTTTCGGTTCCGAAGGGCCTCAAACGAAAAAACCGGTTTTCAGTCAAAACCGGGACCACCGTTATTTTGAAAACCGGTTTTGGTTTTCCATCCCTAAGCTGCTTTACTATGAATGCGCAGTCCACTCTATGTTATGTCTCTGGTACGAAGACTCAAAGCATAGTCATGGATGTATATTAATGGATGTACTACTGAATGTTAAGAAAACGCAGCCGTTGTCAACGGCTTAGAGGACAACTATTTGGCTTCTTTTCTAATTTAGCGCTTTTATTTGGCTCCAATTCTTCCAGCGATTTCATCGATCTATAAATGTTACTGGAGAGACCGAAATACGTATGCCCATTTTTCAACTTTCAGTTGCTATGATAAAACACAAATTAGAATAACAAGAGATATTAAAAAATATTCGGTGAAGCCCGGCAACCCTGTAAGAGTAACCCAACTTTTGCCGCCAATCCTATACTTTACCTGTTAAAATAGACATTTTAAACCAACTTTTTCAAGAATTTTTTAAGCAGAAAATTGATAGATTATTGCTTTAGGAGGTTCTTTACATAATGAAGTTTTGGAAACATGTACTTTTAAAAAAATAGAATTGCGGCAACAATCTTTAATACTTAAATTCCTTGGAGTACTATTCTTGGCGAGCGATTGGCGACATCCAATGCAAACTGCAAGGCAAGTGTCCATTTCGATCGGCGAGGTTATGCCAAATATGGCACATATTCTCCCTAAAGCTGTCGCCAAGTGACCCAAAAAAAAGCTTCACCAGCTTATCATGGGATGATTCTTCCAGAGTTTCAGTTCAGTTCAGTGGTGTCAGCGTACGATGTCGCTCGAAGTTCCGTTGGGTGCCCGCTCAGATGTCGACATGTCGGCACATGACTCTTGTTCTAAAATACGAGACATTATTAGCTGGGTTAAATCTCCTAATAGGGGCTGAAAATAGGCAGCCAGAAACAATTACACTGCGAGTTTGGCCCATCCATGGCCGAGTGGTTAAGGCATTAGCCTCAGACTCAACCTTCTCAGGTTCGAATCCCACCTACTGACAGTCTTCCCATAAATCGGATAGAAAATCCAACTGGTTACAGATGAGCCCGAGTATACTGGGACAGACGTGCTCGTAAATCTGTGGTGTCCAAAGTCCCGACGGCGTCAGCGCACGATGTCGCTCGAAGTTTCCGTTGGGTGCCCGCTCAGGTGTCGACTTTGCTACTTGACCAGATATTTAATTTACAAAATGTTATTGGCTGTGTTAAAACTCCTACAAGGAAACTGTGGACTGTAGAGCGCCGTATGGTCAGTATCTTGATCTACGGTTCTTAAGGTCCCGCGATCGAGTCCTGGTCGCTGAAATCCCACCGAGTATATGCGGAGTACGTGCTCGTTAAATCTAATGGGTAAGAAAGTCCTGTGGGTGGTCATTGCGCAGTTTCCTACGGGTACAGGTTCCTGCCTGGGGACTATTTTCCTCCCCTTCAGGGACATGTCTAAACTGTGGAGGTGGCACGTGATAGATGACAGCATCTGTCACGTATGTATGTGTCTTACTTGACGAAGGTTTATATGGGTTTATAAGTAAGCACATGCCAATCCGGCGGCATAGTGGTTAAGGCATTGGCCTCTGGAGCTGCTGGGTCCGGGCTCGAATACCGTTCAGGCATGGATGTCTGTGTTTGTCGAGTATATGCGGAGTACGTGCTCGTAAAATCTGTTGGGTCCGAAAGTCCTGTGGGAGGTCATTGCGCAGTTTCCCATGGGTACAGGTCCCTGGAGAAAATTTCCCTCCCCTTCAAGGACATGTCTAAATTGCGAAGGTGGCGACAGATGGCAACATCTGTCATATGTGTTTGTGCCTGTCTTGTGTTCTCCTACTTGACGATGGTTTATAAGCGGGTCCTTGCGACCAAGCACACAAGCCTGAAAATATATGTCTACCAAGCAAGTAAGAACATCCGAACCGAATTGCGAATATTGAAAGAATAGTTTGTTTATGAGTGCTTGCTAACGATTAATTCAATTTAAAATATTACAAAAATGCCTTGACCTTAAACCGAAGAAAATTATCAACAAAGTTCGTAAGTATTGGAAACTTGCATTTTATTTGTAAGATTGAGCATGATAAATTGCCGGGCACGCTTCTTTAGGTGAACCCTTATTTATTATGGGGCGTCGTTTGACTGTGGGTGTTCTAACTTTTGTCTTATTTAATTTCCTTTAATAATTTCTGTAGTACTCTAAGTTTGAATGTAGATATTAGACCATGCAAATGTAATGAACCAGTTGAAATAAGTGAGTTTCATGACATAATTTAGTTTCCATGGAAATATTCATATGACATTTTGTTTTTCTACCAATCAGATACTCTTATTTACTAAACCGCAATAGTGCCGAAAATGGCATTTTCGCCACTGTCTGTGACTTAAGCACGTAAAGTGTCACCTTCGCAACGATTTATGAATAAATATGATACAAAAAAGTGAACTTTTTTGCACGTTGTTATAAAAATATTATTATTATTTACCCAGTTCTTAAAATAATATGTAATATGGTGTAAATCTAATGACTTTCTATTTTATCAATGACAAATTGATCCAATAAAAGTGCCTTTTTGACATCAGAAATGCGTACGCATTTAAATTTTTAATTCTTCCTTTGGCCAAAAAATTTATAAAAGCAATACTTATATTTAATGAAAAAACTATAACAAAAGATTAAAAAAACCCATAAAATACAAAAAACTTAATGAGCACTCGGAACTCGGAGAGATCAGACTCATATTTTTCATTTGTGGATACCATCTTTGCTGGACTGGATATTTTCTGCTTCGTGATAGTTTTTTAATAGTTACAATAGATAACAGTAATATAACCTGGCTGTTATCGGTCGCCGGATGTCTTGGAGCCTAGGGAGTTGTCTTGGAATGGTCATTTCAGCTTTACTGCAAGCCAGGGCGCACTTCCTGCACTTCGTAATTCGTGTATACATTGCATTGCAACACAACTAGCAGAAAAGTTTAGGAAATCTTCTTTTTAAAAATTTAAATGACAGATGTATTTTTTAAGTAACAAATAATTTGTAATTATATACTATACACTCCACTATCCAGTTCAAATATATTCCCCCTTTTTTAACCAATCGCAGACACAAGATATTAAATTTCTACCTCATAAAAACATAAAATGTAAGGAGTTTTTTTAAAAAAACATTTATATATATGTATATTAATTTCATTAAAAGTTTCGACATTTTTCAATTTTTTTGAAAAGCATACATATACATAATATCTATTTTATTTGTTCATTAATAATTACATGAACACGTGTCAAAAATTCCAGACTTATTCCGAATGCCTTCTGAAGAAACTGTTGCTGAGCTTATTAAAATTACAAAATTTTAGTAAGACATCATCTTATTGATTACTTAATGACCATTAATTCTGTAATGCATGAATTTTTTTTCATCCCGAAAAAATATATTTGTATCTTTAATACTCATACATTATGGAAAAAATACTGAAAAAAAAATTAACTGCTTTGGAATTTAAATAATTTCAATTAAAAAAAATATTGCCATATGGCAAAAACCAACTACAAAATTCCAATTTTGATAAGAATGATTAGAAAACTACTAGATATATTTTAAAATAACCCTCTTGAACTATATTTTTTTTTCAAAAAAATTTATTTCTATTTAGTACTAATATTATTACACTTTGAATATTGCCAAAGACATAATTTTACAGCATTTAATAGCTTCACTCTTTAATTTCGAATACACTTTTACTACTGTCATCTATGAGGATTTTATTAGTAAATATAGCTTCAAAATGGAGTGAATAGATGAAAAAACACAGATCTGTCGAGATCGAGCTCTACTTTAATAGAATAAAGTGGATCATGTTGCCTGTTGCATATGGCAACAGTATGCATTCGAGGGTTAAATCTGCAGTTTTAACAGTAAATAATCAGGTAAAATCAGGAATTTAAAATATTGAAATGGCTTTAGATAAAAAAAAAATTTCAACGTTAAACCTAGGATCATTCTGCAGAAGATAACACTCGATTACATAAATATGAATACATTATTTAGATCAAAAAGTAGTTTTTTTACTAATAATAATTAAAACTTTTAACGAATTACCATGTATTAAAAACACTATTCAGAATCACAATATTTGACGTGAATCTTACATTTAACATATTCGCTGTAAAATTGAACCAATAAATATTGCTTTAATAGATAAAGATATTTAATTTCAACACAATCTTTGTTTTCGTAAATTGCCGCAACATCATTTTGATAAACAGTTTTTAGTTAGTGAAGTGCAGTTCTTCATTTACCTACACCTATTATTTGCGCAAGATAAAGAATATATATTTTTTTTTTAATTTTAGTAATTTTGATAGTAAAATAAACATCCTATAGACGCTTTCCTATTATATAATCGATTTTTAAACATTTAGTACATCATCATAAGTTAGAAATATCAACTGTGCCTGATAATTGATATTTGACGAATTGGCCTCTACTGTTAGACATTTTTTATATTTATTTATTTTTATCACAGGTATTTTAATAATCTAAAACTCAGTCCCAGAAGAATGAACTTGGCTGCATTTACATTCTTTTTAGGTTAGAATATAGTTCAGTTTTACGTGGACGTATCTGAGTATCAAAAACTAAAATATTTTTTATAAGTACAAAACTTGAAGTATAAATTTGCTTGTGTGTGCTCCCTCCGGATTTAAACTAGTGTTTCCTTATAATTTTATTTTAAAATATTCTATTAAAAATCTAATTTAGAAATATGTTTTATTTCGAATATGATTTTTCTACATTAACACATGCAAAATTTCAATTAGGTTCAATAAATATATTTAACTTTCAAAGATAACAAAACATAAATAAGCTGTAAAATTTTAATTTTGAGCATAGAAACCCTTTTTTTCGCATAAATGTACTACAGGATTTTCATCCAAAATTTAAAAACTGCACTATCACTACCCTACGTGTGTATGATAAATGGTGTCTGTATTTCTATTTCTGCATGAAATAGTAAAGTAAACCAAATATTGTATGTTGTTCTAGCCCATTAGCACTAGTCACCCCTAACGGGCAGAGTAAAGTAGAAGAAATAAAGGGGAAAAAAACTCTTCAAAGTTCATTAAATTTGTGCATATTGCATGCGAAGATTCTCATCCAAGAGCGCAAATTCCATGTGACGATTGCGAAACCTTGGTTATAATACGTTTACCAGTAACATATTCAAAATCCTCTTTTTTTCGTTTTTGTTATTACTTTTTTCTAGAATTAAATATATTTTTTTAGTTTGCTCTCTTCTATTTTCCATTACTCTTTTAATCGATTTAATTCTTGTAAACCCTACCATTAGTGGTCAGGGACAAATCCAATTAAACGAAACTGATTAAATGAATTATATATAATGCTGATGGAAAATACTAATGTTTAAAACTTGAGGAATAGTCATGACTTACATAATTTTTATTACTTGGGGACAGAACATGACATCTTTAGCAAGATGTAATACATAATACTTTATTCTAATATAGCTATATGAAAGCTAAAGTCACAAATTGCAACAAAGGGGAACCTCGAGCTGACCAAAATTTTCAAATTACAGAATAAATTTTTCCTATAATTTAAATCCGTTTCTTTACTTTATTTACAAAATCTAATTGAACATAGTATAAAATTGTTATAGAGACCTGGCATAACTTGAGATTGATCTCTTATAGACCTGGTGAAGAGGTTTAGAATACTTATTGAGAAAAATTAATTTTAATTAAAAATATATGTGGAATCATGAAATATTAGTTTTTTTTAAAAAAATTAAACAAAAAAGCATTTACACAAGCTGTTTGAAATCGAAATGTCTATATTGCAAAGAAAAAAAGGCTCAAAAGAGATGGGTTTCAAATAATGATTCATAATTTCCTTCCGTCTCTTTTATTGGTCTATCATTGAAATAACCGTTTGTTTATGTGATTTAACCAACACTAAATTTCTAATTTTGGAAGAAACTATAATTTTCCATCTGCAATATATACAGGGAAAATAGTTATTTAAGCCGCTGTGGGAAAAATAAACTTTTTCCAAGCAAGGAGAAAATTTACAGAATTTTCAAAAAGTCGAGATTCGGATACATTAACTTTTTATAATTACGTGCAATAAATATCAGAGATCATTCTATGCGTTTTTCACGGGGCGCGGCGCCCTGCCCGCCTTTTTTTAATATAAATCCCGCCCTAAATGCCCTTTTTTACAAAATAAATCCCGCCCTCGTTGCCCTTTTTTACAAAATAAATCCCGCCCTCGTTGCCGATTTTCGTTTAAAAATGTCCGCGTTTTCCCGAGTTTTTCAAAAATTACTCTAATCCAACTTTCTTTTTCAAAAGTTTATTTAACCCAGGTTATGTTATATTATACTTTTAAACCCGTTTTTCTAAACTTAATTATTAAAAAATACCTAAGATAATCGATTTTAGAATTAGATAGACGATCGAGAATTTTGAGCAAAAATAATGCCGTGACAAGGTGTTTTCACAACACCCCCCAACCTAAAAAAATTCTTTCCTTCATTCTCGGTCTATATCGATGAAAACTAAACTTAAATTTTGATAAATAACAAGTTTAAATAATAGATTTTAATAATAAAAGTAAAAATTTTAATTAAAATTTAAAGGATGAATTAGGATTGTATTACAATAAGATGTCTTCAAATATCGACCAACGGGTGCAATCCCCCATTGAAAGAGGATCATCTTCATCCGGACCAAAAATATGCAGTTCATGCTTCCTGCTGATTTGATTATTTTGCGGCCTAGTAATTTTTTTAGAAATCTACTGATGACGTCACATTGCCTATACTCAATGATTGACAGTTCGCTGGCTTTGATGCGTTTGCGTGATCGGGAAGAGTGTCGCAATACTTTTGTAGCTCTGGTACAGGACTAATTGGACCAACCAGAATCTTTTCTTCTAATCTATCGTTTTGAGTCGTGACCTTGTGATCACAAGAGCAGCTGAAATGTTTTTTTTTTTTTTTACTTTTGAAACTTGGGCTCTTTTTATTTTTATTTTGTCCTATACTGGGGTTTCAGACTGGTTTTAGTTTTTTTTTAATGGAGTGTTGGCTTATACACGCTATATATAAATAAATTTTTGTTTGTAATTACTAGTTCTTGAATTTTTCTGGAAAAAATTCTTGAATAGTATGCAGTAGAACTCCAATTATCTAAGCAATTGGAATTGGAACCTAACCACGTTCATATAATTGGAAATTTGGAGAAAAGATATATTGTAATCAAGTACTCAATGTATTGTTGGGCTGTGAGATAATGAAGTTTTAATTTCGGTTTAACCAAATCCAAATTATGATGTTGTTTGGGTTATAGCTTTTGTTTCAGTTTGAGTTGTATCTTTTTATAATAGTTTTTTTTCTTTCAACTTATATTAGAATATTGGAAAAAGTGTATTAAATTTTTTATGGGATCTATAACAAACTCGGCCTATTTTTTTTTGTTGTTTGTCTCTGTTGGATGTCATGCTTAGTAATATTTTTGGTGGGTACAAAAAAAATTACTAGACATGACATTGAATAAAGAGGAACAGTAACAGGTAGGCCAAGTTTAATTTTTCTTATATTCTTATAGTCAGCACCTCTTTGAATAATTGGAGTTCTGCTAAACTTGGAAAAAGTGTATGAACCATGCTTTTAATTTTAAATGCTAGAGCTGAATGCAAATAAAATCCATGTTTGTTTGATTAGTAGCATTAATGATTTTCACCACTTCGCTCGAGGAGATCTGTTTGCAGTTCTGGCTCGTTGTTAGGCATAAGTGCCTCATCATGTTCTTCACTCACTAGAAAAGATGTTTCATAAAATGATGGAGTAGAAAACTAATAAATATTTAATTTGGTATGCGAGTGTATTTTCTATTTTCCAAAAATCCGAAAAAAACTATTATCGCATTTTAGATGCCCTAAACTTTTTGCAAGTGCCCTTTTTATATTTAAAGCGCCCTGCCCTTTTTTAATTCTAGAATGAACTCTGTAAATATTTTTCTTTTATATAATATAAAAGAAGGAAATTATATATTTTCCAGCAGTCAGAATTTCCTTCTCTTATATAAGTATTTCTTTGCATTATACATTCACATATACATGCAGTATTTTACTTTGATACCTTTAGCAAAAACTGCATAAGCTCCGAAGGACATAAGATCTTAAGGACCTAGACAAATACTAATCACTTCAATAAGGCTTTAACGTTAAACACCTGAAAGACCTAAGGCACTAGTCCAAGGCCACCACTAGTCCCCGCTCCATAACTGGAGACAGCGACAACCTTACTTGACATTGCCGCAAGCTGCTCCTTTTGATAAGAGAGTGTGCCATATGAAAGAAGAGGGGGGGGGGGGATTTTCCCCTGTTCTCTAGATAACAGGAAGAGGAGGCACAAAATTTCGAAATATAAATCACTACTCAGTACTCACAATTTAAATTTACCTTTACAAATGTTTTCAATTGAAAAAAATAGGTTAAATATTAAAGTGTCTAAGAATAGTGTTAAAAAAAAATATTTATTATTAATTCTTTTATTCTAATCCCTTCTACCATATGACTCTGGTTATTCAATTGATCATAAAACCATTATAAATAATACTGAACACTCTTTACTTATCTTGTAATATCATTGTTAAAAGATATGCTGATTATGAATAACATTATAAAACCAGGAATTGACTAAAATCACTTCTTAATCATGTTAAAAATAAACTTAATTTTGAGAAGAAATCTATGTTTCTATTTTGGTCTGTTTTATATATTTTCCTCGACTCAACTTCAGTACACG
The DNA here is from genome assembly GCA_023701765.1 of Hylyphantes graminicola. Taxonomy (NCBI): domain Eukaryota; kingdom Metazoa; phylum Arthropoda; class Arachnida; order Araneae; family Linyphiidae; genus Hylyphantes; species Hylyphantes graminicola. Next base: position 49,968,984 of record CM043121.1, read on the forward strand.
TATATTCCATATCTTATCGGAATTTCTTACAATTAAACGTGCAAGTTCAAATAAAATCCCGTGGTCAAACCACCAACAAAAAGTAAAAAATAAGAATAAACCTCAAATACTCAAAAGCAAACTATACTGCATTTGGGGGTTGCCTGTCAACCAAATGTCGCGAAACCTAAAAAACCACTTGATCTGCTACTTGGCAAATGCAACACTAAATTTTTCCAAATAGCAAGCGCCAGAGGCAAAGAGCTGGGAGATTGAGGGCGGAGCATGAAGTACGTCACGACCGCGGGAGGAGTGAGCAACCCTTAATTACCGCCCAGTGTAGAAAGAGATGCGACAATGGGGCACGAAATTGTCCAAGCCGGGTTGCCAAACCGCCGGGGAGAAACTGGTCAGGCTTGCTTGAGCTTGGCGTTTTATCGCTTTTCAAGTTAATATCGCAGTACAAGTTAATATTCATTTTATTAATAAATCACAAAATCAAAAATTACTCAAATCAAAAATTCCAAATTTACCAATAATATTTAATAAGTAACACGATATTTTTAGGTTTTGAGCAGACGAGTCTGTTTACAAAAAGAATCTTCGCCAAGATGTAGCCAACTAGAAAAGCAAGCGAATCAATGTTTATACTCGTATTTCAAGAAAATACCAAGATTCTTTGAATAGTTAAACGGTGAAAAGATTTCTATACACACAAAGTGAATACCGTTTTTTAAAACGAAATGAAGCAATATTTTATGCATAATATGTCTTAATAGCCATCATTAATACATTCAGAAAGCGTACTGTTAAAGGAAAACTGTCCTTTTTCTAACTGCTAAAGTATTTTTGAAGAAAATTATGGTTTTATAATATTCTTTACACATTTAGGAAGCTATAAATAAACATAAAATAGTTGTACTTTTCCTAAATTTTATGGATTGTTGACGATTGCAAAGGCTACTTTTTTTTCCTATGCTAACTCTATGAGGGAGAAAACGAAAACTGCCCGAAGGGGACAATTTTAGACCTCGAACAATCAGGAGCGGCTGCCAATATGTCGCGTCTCTTTTAGACGCAGTAGTGATGTAGGGCTCTAGTCGCCAATAGCCCTCGTGTAGCTCTAGTGCGCCGATAATTCAAACCTAACCTATGGGGCATGGTCTCGATGACCGACCAATGCTTTTTTTCCCTTTAAATATAGGTAATTGTGCCCCCCCCCCCCTCCTTGTAAGCACTCCTGATATTGTCTGTCTGATCCTGAAATGACTTGTGGCTCAAAATTAAATTTTTAACAAAGCAAAAGGTTCCACGTTCTCACACTGTACTTAAATTACCAACAAGGCATCAGCTGAAACAACACTGCAACATATAAATTATATTTTTTCTGTAATTCCTTACATTCTATCCCAATTCTTTGCAGTGCATGTGTAATAAACACAAAATAAATTAAGAGTTAACAGTTCCCACTAAAGCTAGGCAGAATTTCCCCATAATTTATTATAAGGATTCTAAAGTGGGAAAAAAATGAATTTCTAGTGTTTGGATTTCGACTGCACGAGAATTGCACTATATTTTAAACAGATCCTTCATTTCCTACTTCAGAAATTTTGTTGCAAAACAATAAAATAGTCTGCTGTTGGTTAAAAAACTATCAAAAGAGAGTTTATATGCTGTAACAAAGGATTTTTAAAAAAAAAAAAAAATAGGATGTGAAACAAGTTTCTAATAGGGTGTGTACTATATATAGTATATGTCTATAAAGAGGAAGAATATTTTCCATGAGAATATTTTATATTATAAAGCAAAAAAAGTATCTTGTTAACACTCCTTGCCAAACTAAGTTGGGTAAATAGAAATATGCTATGGAGAAGTTCCTTCTGTGGATGTAGTTCCATAAATTCCAGAGTTCCATAAATTATTTCATTTGTGAATCCATCCAGAAAACATGTTTAAAACACTAATTTCATTTAAAGTCTAACAGATTGGAATATTATTTCAGAAAAATTGCAATTTTATCAAAATGAAAAGTGTATTTTGGTTAAATTGTATTAAGATCATCTTGTATATAAATATTACCTTATAAGAGTTTCAAACAAACGGACCAATCGTGCTTTCCCGCCAGCGTTTTTACTAATTGCTTTTACCCAAGTTAGGTTGGCACGGAGTGTAGTCAAGTTTTTTCTGATTGATTACATATTAAAACAGATTTGAGCATTTACCTTCCTTAGAAAATCACTTTTTATTTATAAATGACTTTAGGATTTTATAACGGTACGTACATATATATTGCATCACTGAAAATTTTTACTTTCATTACTCTCTCTCTCCCCCCCCCCCCCCCCCCTTCAGCTCAGAAATTTCTGTCATGTTAATTCTGAATTATGAAAATAAGAAAAATTTGATTAGCATGGGAAAGAAAATACAAGTAACATTTATCTTGGTTATATAATTTATCTAGAGACATTGACATTTCTGTTGTCCCAGAACTATTTAGCAATTCTGAGACCCTATCACACAAAAAAATATGGTTTGGGTGTCTGTATAGTTCTGTGTCCTTTGATGTTCCTTTGGTTGGTTGCTTGTCCTCTGATTGGTCAAGATAGTATCGTGATTCAGGGATGTTCAGTAAAGTGGTTGATTTTTAACTTGTTAGATTCACCTAATTGATAAGGCAGATTGATTTCATATTCGGTACTGTCAGGAGGAGGAGGTCTGGATAATATCTGAGACTAATAATGCCAACATTGTGGCTTATAATGGTCTCCTCATTATCTTTCTGAAATGAAGTGATTTTTATGATAAAAAAGAGTGATGATTTTTTCTCCAAAACTTTCAAAGTGAAATTTTCCGAATAACACAAGCGATTACCCCTCCACATCACGATCCGTTAAATTGGGACGTACCCCCCCCCCCCCCCTTTCTGCCCGATAGCAGAGCTTATTCCCTGCAGCCAAGTTTTTTTTCCATAAAAAGTCATGCTGCAGGGTCATTTCATGTGAAATCACCCAAAATTAGGAACATTTGTTGCCGACTATTCATCGATTTTTTTCCAAACAATTACCAGATAAAGTTATTTCAAAGAAACCCTCAAATAATAATTTTTAGCGCATTTTGTCGATTATTGGCTGAGATACAGGCTTTTGAAAAATCATTTTTTACGAATTTCAGCCATTTTGGATTTGACACTATCGACTAAAACTTCAATAACTTGAGAATTAATTGTTCAAATTTAATCATTTTGGTATGTATTTTAAGCTATTTATATGAGAGACATAAATTTGTGTTTAAAAGAAGTTAAAAAATATTTTTAATACAGTTTAAGAAGGAAATTTTTTTAAATTCACTGTATAAAAAAGCCCATTTTTTTTGAAATTTTGTGAAAATGTTATTCATATTCAATATGTTCTTTAAGTGCAAAAAAAATTGGAGAGGTAAAATTTCTTAAAAGCTAGAATTTTTTTTTTTTATGTAACCGTGATATTGAACACGCTAAGGCTGCAATAACTTGAGATGGTTTTGAAACTCAAAATTGTGAAACTTGAATTATTTCTCTAGTTATTGCAGCCTTAGCGCTCAATATCACAGGTTACAAAAAAAATTAAATTTGAACAATTTTCAAATTATTGAAGTTTTAGGGCATAGTGTCAAATCCAAGATGGCCGAAATTCATCAAAAATATCATTTTTCAAAAGTCTGTATCTCAACAAATAATCGACAAAAAGCCCTAGAAATCGATATTTGGGACTTTCTTCACTAAAGTTTAAGTAGTACTTTTGGGAGAAAAAAATAGTGACTATCGGCAGCACTCGTTGGGGGATTTCACATAGAATGACCCTGCAGCCACATTCAGTAAGTTCTGCTACTGTAAGTGCTTGAAATAATTTATGTGTGTAATCAATATTTCATTTTTTGTAACTTGTTATTTCCTTATATTTAAGGTTTTTCAGCAAGACTACTTCCTTGCATACTATTTCAATACAAAATTAAATGAAAGTGAGCGGCAACAAAACTTCAATTGAAAAGAACATTAAGAAGGTTATCAAAACAATCTAATTTTTCTAGAATTTCTCTGAGAATTTACCAAAATGTCGGCTGTGAAAAACATTTTGACAAGAACTGTTACAAAAACACACACATGTGAAGTATGTTCTAAGGGTTTTGAAGAGAAATCTGCCCTTCAAATGCATCTACTCACACACACAGAAGAAAAGCCACATATTTGTGAAGTGTGTAACAAGCAATTTAGTCAAAAGTCTAGCCTTCAAAAGCATCATCTTATACACACAGGAGAAATGCCACATTGTTGTGAACTGTGTAACAAGCAATTTATTCAAAAATCTAGCCTTCAGAGACATATTCTATCACACACAGGAGAAAAGCCATATAGTTGTGAAGTGTGTAACAAGCAATTTAGTCGAAAGTCTAACCTTCAAAAGCATCGTCTTATACACACAGGAGAAAAGCCACATTGTTGTGAACTGTGTAACAAGCAATTTAGTCGAAAGTCTAGCCTTCAAAAGCATCGTCTTATACACACAGGAGAAAAGCCATATAGTTGTGAAGTGTGTAACAAGCAATTTAGTCGAAAGTCTAACCTTCAAAAGCATCGTCTTATACACACAGGAGAAAAACCACATAGTTGTGAAGTGTGTAACAAGCAATTTAGTGAAATTTCTACTCTTCAGAGACATCTTCTAACACACACAGGAGAAAAGCCACATAGTTGTGAAGTGTGTAACAAACAATTTAGTCGAAAGTGTAGCCTTCAAATCCATGGTCTTATACACACAGGAGAAAAGCCACATTGTTGTGAACTGTGTAACAAGCAATTTAGTGAAAAGTCTAAACTTCAGAGACATCTTCTATCACACACAGGAGAAAAGCCACATTGTTGTGAACTGTGTAACAAGCAATTTAGTCGAAAGTCTAGCCTTCAAAAGCATCATCTTATACACACAGGAGAAAAGCCACATTGTTGTGAACTGTGTGACAAGCAATTTAGTGAAAAGTATACCCTTCGATTACATCTTTTAACACACACTGGAGAAAAGCCACATTGTTGTGAACTGTGTAACAAGCAATTTAGTGTGAAGTCTAGCCTTCAGAGACATCTTCTATCACACACAGGATAAAAGACATCTTCTATCACACACAGGATAATTATGAAATGTGTAACACGCATTTTAGTCAAAAGTCTAATGTTTTGGAAAACTTTAAAGATTCAAGCAAACATGTTTTGGAATTTCCAGCGACTCCAGTAAAACATAAAAATGGTTGGTTTTTTAATTTTGGTTAGATTCACCTAATTAATAAGAAAGATTGGTTTCATTGACCATACTAATGTTGTTTTGCTCTTTAAAATTACTTAAATCACTTAGGTTGAAAAAAATAATTAAACATAAGGATAAATTGGGCAGAGTAAGACAAATTTATGTTTCTAAGGTTTTTTTTTTTGTACATTTATCATAGTTTTTAAATTATTTTTATTTTAAGAGATAATCAAAAATTCCCTTACAAAATTTCTTGCACATCTCATAGTTAATATTAAATGGGAAAAATGTGTTTAATGTTGCAATTTTTTTTTTACCTTGATTGTAAAAAATATTTGCAAATCAAAATTAATACAAAAAACACACTTGAACGATTCTTAAATTTAACTGTACATGTATAACTTAAAACTGTAATAAAATTTTGAATTTATTAATATGTGGGTTCGAGGACCCAGTTAGTTTAATAAAATAATTCAGAAATTTCTTTATTTTTGTTATAAAATTCTTTAATTAAATTGATGTAATAAACTATTATACAATAACATGTACCATGAAAATTGACTTATTTCTCATTCAACAAGTACTTAAATAAGGAATTTAAAAGCAATTATTTTTCCATTGTAATTCCACGTTTAATTTTCAATTTCTACTAGGAATGAAGGAATTTTTGCGTGGTGTTGTAGGTGGTAGAGCCATGACATTGACTTTTTAATTAAAAAAACCCAGGGGTTTTGGCCTTCTCGCTGTGTAAACTTGTTATGCTATAAATGCTTAACCCTTTAACCTCGAAATAGGCCCAGAACGGCTCTACCAGCAAACATCGGGAAGGCCGTTTTCGGCCGTTTCGTTTCACAAATAGGGGTGTTGGGTACGTTAAAAATTAAGCGTGCTGTGGGAAAAAAAATTATCCACCAGCGATCATTTCGGTCTGTAGTAATCCAATATAATCGGACCTTTTTTACTTTTTAAAATAATAATATTCTAAGTTAATTGCATGACACAAAATTTGCATAAGGGGCCATATTGTTATTAAAAATGTTACCAACTTCAAAATTTTCAATAGCAACATCCCTTTTTGAGACCATATTTCAAATTTATGATATATTTTAACACGAAATACCAAGTTTTGTTAGTTTTTAAGCATTATTAGAGGAGTTAGAGACATGCAAAGTTTAAGGGCCGTAATGTTAAATGAGTTGCACACAAAAAACTATCCCAATATATAAATAATTAAGATATTGAAACGAATTTTTTACTGAATAGTAATTATAATAACCCAAACAAAATGCGGTATTGGGGTATTTGAAACAATTTTTATATTTTAAAATAATTATTATTTTAATTTTTAAAAAAATTATGAATAGAAACCCCTTAATATTTTTACAGAAATATATTTAAGACAGGAAGTTGAAGCGAAATCCCAATTTTTAATTTCTTTTGTTCATAATTTGCTGAGTCAATCACCAAAATATTTTTTAATTGCACTTCAGGGGACTGTGTATAAGATTATATATGAACGTGATAAACAAATACGGTCTTGTAAAGGAAGATAAACATCATTACCAACAACCTTGAGATGGTCCCCGATAGGATATCAAGTGATTCGATTGAATAACTCGTTAAATATTCATCCAAATGTAACAAAAACTTATATGTAGGGGTTTTCGAGGATGCTTAACGTTTCTAAATAATCAAATATGGGTGTTACTATTGGAAATTTCAAAATTGTTAACATTTTTAATATGAAGACCTCCCCTTATGAAAATTTTGCTTCATGCAATTAACTTGGAATGTTATTTATTCACAAAGTCAGAAAGGTCCGATTCCATAGGATGACTAACGGCCGAAATAATCACTTGGGTATTTTTTGATACAGGACGATTCCATTTCGCTTTTTTCCTGCCTAGAAAAACTCGTATTTCGGGGATGAGAAATTCTCCTATACCAAAACCGACCTTAAGTTTGCAGCAGAGATATGTACTACGCGGAGGAATTTGCGTAAACAACGCGGCTGGCGCCGAAGCTTCGCCTGCTCCGATTGGTTGATAATTTGACCCTATGACTTGAAATAACAAATAAATTTGTTTATTGAATGTTAAATACCTTTTTGTATTCGATTATCGCCCTCAAAAATGAGAACTATTTACCCTCTTTCTCGTAAAACATTTATATACTGCAAACTTAAGGTCGGGAGAGGTATAGCTTGTGAGGTTAAAGGGTTAAATTACAGAATTTACTTGATATCAAGGACATTTTTGCAATAGTTTTATATTTTGTTGCTGACAAGATAATTTAAAACAAAATTTGGTAATAAACTACTTAAGGTTGATGTAAAATTAATATGCCTCCCCCATGCTTGTTAATTTCTGTCATGTTAATTATGAATTATGAAAAATAGACAATTTGATTTAACTTTAAAAAAATTAACATGGGAAGGAAAATACAAAATACAAGTAACATTTATCTTGGTTAAATAATTTATCCAGAATCATTGACATTTCTGTTATCCCAGAATTATTTAGCAATTCTGAGACCTTATCACAAACGCACAAAAAAACGTGGTTTGGGTGTAAGGTAAAAGAGTAAAGAATCTGCATGGTCCTGTGTCTTTTGATCTTCTTTCGTTTGGTTGCTTGTCCTCTGATTGTTCAAGATAGTATTGTGATTCGGGGATGTTCAGTAGATTCTGTAAGGAAGAAGAGTAGGTTTGGATGGATAATATCAGAGACTAATAATGCCAACATTGTGGCTTGTAATGGTCTCCTCATTATCTTTCTGAGATGAAGTGATTTTTATGATTAAAAAAAAAGAAAAGATTTTTTTCTCCAAAACTTTCAAAGTGAAATTTTCCAAATAACACAAGCGATTACCCCTCCACATCACGATCCGTTACATTGGGACATACTCTTCTCTGCCCGGTAGCAGAGCTTATTCCCTGCAGCCAAATTTTTTCCATAAAAAGTCATGCTATAGCCACATTCAGAAAGTTCTGCTACTGGGGTCCTCTGTACTTGACGTAAGTTATGTGTGTGATCAATGTTTCATATTTTTATAACTTATTTCGTTATATTTAAGGATTTTCAGCAAGACTATTTCCTTGCAAACTACTTCAATACAAAACTGAATGAAAGTGAGCGGTACCAAAACTTCAATTGAAAAGAACATTAAGTAGAAAACAAAACAAGCTAATTCTTCTAGAATTTCTCTGAGATTTTGTCAAAATGTCGTCTTTGAAAAACATTTTGACAAGAACTGTTAAAAAAAAAACACACACACATGTGAGGTATGTTCTAATTGTTTTGAAATTAAATCTGCCCTTCAAATGCATCATCAAACACACACAGGAGATGTGTGTGGTGTGCAATTTAGTAGAAAGTCTAGCCTTCGATTACATCTACTCTCACACACAGGAGAAAAGCCACATAGTTGTGAACTGGTGTGAAAATTTTTTTTAACATTTAAATAAACGGCTAAAGTTTAATGATTATAGAAAGTGTACAGAATATTTTTATAAACCTAGTTTTTGATTTCTTACTAACTCTATTAAATCATTGTTTCGTATGTTTTTCTTAAGTTATGTATGAATTTATTAAAGCAACAAGAAAACAAGCAGCCTTGACTTCGATATCTTTTCAAATATCGAATTTTAAATTTCTTAGGAATTAAAAAAAGTTTTCAAGGTAACACTAGTCCATTTAAGGAACGAATGATAGTCCTTGTTACTTTGACACAGGTTATACCAGGTTTCTTTAGGTATAAAAGTTTAATATTGTATTTTTAATTCACGTCAAGAAAACCTGGAATTTCCCTAAAATTCTTTTCAAAACCTGGAAAAGTCAGAGAATTTGGTTTTCCAACTTCTGTGGCTACTGGCTACCCTGGTTTATCTTGACATTGTATAGTTATTTCATGGCAGAACGCAAATAAGTTATTCACATCGACCTAGTTAACGCTTTTTTTTTGTAAATTTTCTTAACCGTTTTATTGAGTAGTCTAATAATTTTCGTATAGAGGGCTAGTTCAATTATTTTATACTTTGAGGACATGTGGTTTTGGGTATTTTCGTATGGCTATGTCCAGACGGCGACAATTAAAACAAAAATGTCACGTGATGTGTCACGTGATGCGCGCGTCACGTCACGTGATCCCCCATACAATTTGTATTGGGATGCGCGCGCATGGAGGATGAAACAACCGCAATTCATACACCGTGCGTCAACGACACCTCAATTGTGACGCACGGTGTTTTAGCTATTAACGCATGCCTTAAGTGTTTAGGAGAATACTCTGATTCGGTGCGTCTTGCGTTATGGTAACTTCTGAGAGAAAAACCGAATTCACCATTGGAAATTTTCAAATAATCAAATCGAAAGCCAAAAAAGCAATTAAAAATTCCACTCTCGCCAAGTAACAATTAATCAATTGAATTTAAATTACATTTTGAGAACCTTAAATGTCTCCATTTAAATTGATGTGTTTAATTTTTTTTCTTGTGTTTTTTATGCATTATGACAAAAACGTTTGTCCAATATGATATGAAACTGGTTTGATATGATTGATGATTTTGATACTGGTTTGTCAAAATGTTATATAAAGCGAAATAAAATAATGGTGGATAAATGTAAATATTTAAAGACTTGAAAGTGTCTAGGGGCTGGGGAGCCCAGTCAGTGGTGGCGCTAGGAATTTCCCGACGGGGGGGCTGACCTACCCCGACGGGGGGGCTAAAGTATAATTTAAAATAAATTACCTTAATTCTTTAATGTAGATCCGTAGGATAAACATGTTTTTTTTTTTAATTTGGTGCAAAAATTGTAAAACTAACTTTACATTTATAGAGTATATTAGTATAACCATCGCATAATGTTAAGAAAAAAATTTTCAACCTACACTTTTTTTAATTAATTATTTTTTTAATTAATTTTTTTAAATCCTAACTCCTTTTAAGTTACAACTTTAATTTTTTTTTATTTTACAACTGTGTAATGGTGATATTAAAAAATGCTGTTTTTTTAAAAATACATACTAGTTTTAATTTTTAATATATATTATATTAAAAAAATTTAAAAATTGAATTTTCAATTCCAAACTGCTTTTTATAAAAAAAAAAACTAGACTACTTTACTCAAAATTTTTTGGTTCTGTTAAATATGCTAAATGTATTACAAAAAAAAATATTAAATCTATGCAAATTAATAAAAAAGCATTACACTTTTTTTAATTTGTGACGAAATGAAAAAAAAAATAATAAGATTTTGATACATAAAGCATTTTAACATAGTGTCAACTGTAGAAATTTCGAAGATAAGGGTTTTTAAACAGCACAATTGGATCGTTTTTCAAACTAGTAGAATTTTGAAATCTGGTATACGTTTTCTGCACTATGTCTATTTTTGGATTATGCAATAAAAAAATTTCCCTCAATTCCAAGGTACTGGTCTACCTTAAGTTTATATAATTAACTGTCAAATTATGCCAGAGATCAATCAGAAATATGTCAAATACGTTTCAATTCAATATATAAAATTAAACTTTAACTAGACATAAGTAGAACTACATTCATAATATAAAATTGAAATTTTCATTAAAATATTCACATATTACAAAAATTCACTAAAAAAAAAAACAATTTGTTTTACATTTTTTAAGGAAAATGTATCCAACATAAAATCTTCAAAAACCTGATTTTTTTTAAAAAATATTTATTGCGAGGAAAACGTGAAATTTATTTAATGTGCCCTAATAAAAAAGAAATATAACATAAAACTAAAAATATTTTTATTTATAAATAATGCAATTTCTTAGCCGTTTTCTTAGTAAACTAATAATAATGAACAATCAATGAATCCATTCCAAACTGATTTATAACAAAAATAAACTTTACTTCAAATATTATATTTGAATAAAGTTTCTTGTGCCAGTGGTGATGGCAACAGCGGATTAAAATTATCTAAAAATACATTTTAATACTAATCAAGGTTAATTCGCCTACAGACAGTAGATAAGTGTCCGTCCGTCCGAGCGTACAGACATCTATAAAATCGCTAAAAATGGAAAAGTAGTACTGGCATGCTGAGTCCCTTCTTCAGTGTACCTTCCAAAATCGGTCCTACCCGCCGGATTCTATTAATCTTTTAATCTATCTTAAAAATTATTTTTTTATTAGTTTGACTAGTTTTATTTATTTTCTTTCGAAAGTTATCGTAATTATTTCGAAATTAATTTATTATCGGTTGCTAGAATAATTTATATTTTAATGAATAAATATGGAATATTGCACGCTTTAAAATAGAAAGAATACATTTCATGTCATCATCATACAATCAAAGAATCTTTTTGTGAATAAATTTCTTGCTTGGGCTATGAAAGTGAGAGACAGACGGGTTGAACGATTACAATACCTTCCCCATTTTACGTTATAAACGTAGTGTGAAAGCTAAAATTGGAGAAAAGAATTAAACCATTTTTGTACGTTGAAATAAATACGAACATTAATGTATTATAATTTTTTTACGTACCTTCGGTTTCAGAGAGATCTTTTTTGATCGTCTTCACTGGATTTAGCGATTCCCATGGACTTTTCCTTTTTTTTTACGCCAACTTCTACGAACGGAATATTCCTGTTTTGCTTTTCATAATCTTGATATTTCAAAAGCTGTGTGTTTTTTTTTTACATAGTCATTGTCAAATTGTTCTGCACGTAAACAACATTCAACCTTAAAACGTGAACCTTTCCCTCGTTTATTATTCATAACCAAATTATTAAAACAAAAAAAATCTATTTCGGATTCGTGTTTAAAAAGCTGAGCAACCTACCGTATTAATTTTACTGCTAAAATTCACAAAAAATCTACGCAAAATAAAAGTTTATACACTTTTTTTAACCAAAAGAAAACGAACGTTGGTTGAACACGTGAACTGGTTCAAAATACTGTAGCGTTATCGGATGGTACTATTTTTTTTTTTTTTTTTTTTTTTTTTTTTGCATTTTTCTTTCCCAATAGCCCTCTATTCTGACGACACATCTGTCTTAACCAATAGCAGAAGATCACCAAAATGTCCTTTTTCTGAGAATTGTTTACCCCCTTTTTTGGTATCCCTTTAACACTTCGGGTAAAATTACATTTTAGACCGGAAAAAACATGTCAGCATCATGTATCATTGTCGAAAATTTACGAGTTCGTGACTAAGAGTTTACTAACGCGAACTGAATCCAGATTCCTCTCTACAGTACAATCCCAGATGATCCTAACTATGTAATGCGAAACCACCCTCCCTATAACTAACCAAACTTTCCCAATTAAGAACCAAGCAGTCTGCTCCTCCGCAACCTTCCGCTGGTTTGAAGATAAGGGTTCCCCAATACCCCAATCCCCACTCCATGAAGAACGGTGGTGTGGTGTATGATATCGTTTTCCTCGACCCCCGTGGAATGGAAAATCTTGCGGAAGGGGTGCATTTCAATAAGGGCTCGATCACACAAACCAGGACTGTGTTAAAATATGCAAAGTAGTGATCATTTTTAAAACTTTTAAAGGGCTTTTGTTTTATCGACCAAATTTTTTCCGACATTTTAACCAAACTAACATATAAAAATGAAAGATAAAAAAAATTTTTAAACTTAAGGACTAATTTTCCCGACGAAATTAAAAAATTCCCCGACGGGGGTGCTAGCCTTCCCCGACGGGGGTGCTAGCCTTCCCCGACGGGGGTGCTGAAGCACCCCTAGCCCCCCTGCTGCCGCCGCCCCTGAGCCCAGTCGATCAGGCATTCGCCTAGTATGCGGAAGGTCCCATCAGGTTCGGGTCCGGGCATCGCCAAAATAACTGCCGGTCTATAAGCGACACGTGCAGCCAAAAATGTCCGACGGATAATACCCCGTGTGGCGGGAGTGCACGTTAAATATCCTTCAATAATTCTTCGTTAAATATCCTTCTTTCCAATACTTTTAGCTTATGAGTTAATTTAAAATCTAACTGAACCTACTGGCCCTATGAAGCTATTTACGAATCTAGCATTTATTTATATTATAATGTATCTAAATTCGAACTAAAATGATTTTTTTTTATTTAACTCTTAATATAAATGTATTATATACCCTATCTCTCTGGCTTAGTGGTCAGCTCTTCTTGATCTTATTCCGAAGACCCGAGATCGTATACGGGTCCAGATAAATTAAAAAATCTCAGATAGTATCCAATTTAATTATGTTATAAAAGTTAAAAATCTATGTTATAAACCAACAATTAAATTTGTTACGTTTTAATATTACTGACCAAATTTAATGTTTTCGTATCAATATTGAAATCAAGGTCACGCTTTAAAGTTTAAAACAAGCGATTTTCATCCCATTCCACTTTTCTAGCACAACACCGGCATTGGGCAGACCAAACAGATCCTCCAGACGCATGCGTTTGAAAAAAACCCTACGATTTGGCGAAAAAACCGTTCGCTATTGCCTCGTTTGGCGATCGCTAAGTTTTTGTTTTAATTGTCGCCGTCTGGACATAGCCTAAATATAACACAATCGTGTTCAAAACCAGTAAGCACATGCGAAGATTCTAAAGTGGGAAAGGTAAAGCCACTTGTGAACCAGTATCCCACAAGGCAGTTCGCAAGCCGAATGGCATACGACACCAGATGGCACCATGAGATAATTTGACTAATAAAAAATGTATATTTATTATTAACTAATTAAAACTTTTTTAAAGTTTTGCTAGCATAAGTTTATAGCTAGATATGCATTGATAGTTTCTGGCAGACATAAGGTATATATTCATAAAAGAAGCATATTAAAAATGCAGTTTTTATTGCATGTAACTCTTCGGCAAAAGCATTTTTGTGAAACAGTATCCCAAGATGCATTGCAAAAACGGCGAAATGTGGATTCATCACACAATCGAGCGGTTGGTATTGCGTTCTACGGGATTGAACACAATCGATGGGTATATCTGCTACTTTCTAAATCTATCATAATCGAAGCATGGTTTGTTTATGTGTGCTTTGCTAAAGACTAATTCAATTGATATATAATATCTGTGGTTGCATAAACATGTTTTCTCTTTGCCGCGGCTTTCTTTTTCGGTGCTCGACTAGGTTGCTTCTCGCTTGATTATCTATAGCGGTTTTGGCGTTGAAGTGTTTGCCTATTTGAATACTTCCAAAAGTTTATTTGTTTTGTTTTCTGCCGGGTGGGCGGATACATATTTGGAATTTTTCGCACGGGTTTTCCCCAGTAGTGGGCTGACCAGGTTTCTCTGCTGTCGCTGCTCGTTTTCCAGTCCAAGGTAGGACTTTTTTCTTTGAGTTTTTCTTATTGTAAACGTGAGTTAAGTCTTGGTCCGGTCTTGCCATGTCAGGCGCTTCGGGCGGCGCCGACATGGAGGTCTCCTCGTCTGACCCTCTCCTCTACAATTCTCCTTTGACCAACGTCGACATTATTGACAATGCTTTTTCCTCCGGATACCGTGGGGAGTACACGGTCATTTTTAGTGGCGGTGCCTCTCCTATTCCCAGATCATTTCCCAAACGCCTGAAGGATAATCTTAATCAAAAATTAACAAATCCTAAGAAAATTATCAACATAAAATTTACTAGACAAAACAATGTTCTTTGCAAAACCGAGGACCCAAATACAGCCAAAGAACTATTGAATATTAAACTTTTGATTTCTGTCTTAGTTAAGGCCGAATTAAACATGGTCAACATCACGTCCCGCTTCATTTTGCACGACATTCCCTCGGATATTCCACTAAACGAATGCGTTGAGGAGTTAGAGGCAGAAAACAATCTGAAAGTCATCGAATGCCGAAGGTTTTCTAAGCGAGCAGGCAAAGGTTTCGCCCCTACCAACACCATTCTCGTAACTGTCTTGGGTACCCACCTCCCAGATTATATAAAACTTTGGTACGAGATAAAACGAATTAACCTTTTTATTGATCGACCCAGAATCTGTTTAAACTGTGGCGGTTGGAATCATTCCACCAAAAGTTGTACTCGACCAAAAAAATGCCTAAAATGTAGTGAGGATCATGACTCAAACTTATGCAATAACACCCCAAAATGCATTAACTGTGAAGGTACGCATGAAGCTACCAGCGACCTTTGTAAGAAAAAACAGGACGAAAGGGATTTCCTAGCATTCAAATGCATTAATCGTCTAAGCTTTTCAGAAGCCCGCAGCTCATTTAAAAGCCGCTCACCCCTCTCAAAAGTGGTTCAGTCCCCCCCTCCCACATCCAACTACATCACTAAACAGGATTTTGAAAACAAATTCCTCCAGTTACAAACTTCCTTTGAAAATACAATTGTTAATGCCCTTAACGCCCAGGCATCATCTATGATATCCATGTTCCAAAACATGCTCCAACAACTGGCTCCAAACCTCTCTTCTCTCCCACCTCAATCAACAACAGTCCCTACTCCCAACCTCTCTCTAGTTTCCCCTCTGGTTCCAACAGATCCTATCTCAAACACCCAAGTCGAAACCCCGAATAAAAGAACCCGCACAGATCAGAGTAAAAAAGATATCACTGCCTCTCTCCCCAGCATTCCCTCCGATAACAAACCACTGCTCCCACAAAACTCTTCCTTCTTACGAGACAGTCGTCTCAACATCCCCAATACACACGAATCAAATACTGTCTCTCCTGGCACCCCCAGCCTGCTCTCAAAAGATCAAGCAAAATCTGCAGCCGCTAATCTTTTGAACATCAGCCCACATTTAATCTAATTTCTCTGCTTCCCTCATCACGGAAAAGTTCTCCCACATGCTAGTCAACCTCATTTTCTTTTTCTTGGTCCTCCCAATGAGCTCTCTAAGACTAGTTCAATGGAATTGTCGTAGTCTCAAGAACAAACTTTTCCTGTTCAAAAAACAGCATCTTTTCCTCCTCCCACATCTTAGCCCTTCAGGAAACCTTCCTCAAGCCGAATGATAAAATCCATCTTCAAGGTAAAACCATCTATCGTCTAGACCGGCCTACCCATTCCCCCAATAGGGGTGGGGGCCTCCTTATTGCGGTTAATTCCAATATCTCTAGCAAAATTACACCAATCCTTAATCTTCCAGCCTCGGAGGCTGAAATCCTTGTCATTAAAATCCAAACCCCTACCCTCTCTCTCACCATTGCCAATATTTACTCCCCGAAAGGTTTGTTCCACGACTCTTGGCTCAAATGTGTTGCAGATAACCTGCCACATCCATGCGTGATTATTGGTGATTTTAATGTCAAGCACCCAGCTCTTGGGTCGCCCCAAAAATCCGGAGATAGCGATAAAGTCATCGACTGGATCCTCGACAACAACTTCTATCTCCTCAATACAAAAATCCCAACTAGATTTGGCCCTTCCTCCTCGTCCCTTTTAGACCTGAGCATAATCTCTCCCGATCTTTTTAGGATCACTAGCCTTGAAGTATCTCCAGATATGCTTGGTAGTGACCATAAACCAGTAGTTATTTCATTTAATGTTTCTGGTAACCATAGCCCTAGCATAAGGAAAGTGGTTATTTGGTCTAAAGTCAGAGACTGTTTCTCAAGGCTCCCTGAGGACGAATCTAATTTCTGCTCATATGAAGAGTTCGCTGCCTTCACTGGGGATGTCATCAAAAAGTGCACCAAAAACGTTGCGTTTTCCAATAAAAGGTTCTGCCCCTGGTGGGATAGTCGGTGCCGTTTCTTGCTGGGCCAAAAAAGAAAGTTTTTACGAAAGTCGCGTGGCTCCGCTAACCTCGAATCTTGGCTTCTCTACAAAAAATTTGCGTCCCAACTTAGGAGGACTATTAAAAACCTCAAAAGAAAATACTGGAATGACATTTGTGAAGACGGGGGATACTCTGGGAAAATTTTTAAAATTATTAAATGTATTCACAATAGAAATTTGGACCCTACTTCCTGCAACAAGATGATCGAGTTCGGAGGATCATTGGTCTCCGATCCTCTTGCCCAAGCTAATATCCTTGCTCAAAAATTCAGTTCTGAAGAGATCAACCAATTTATCCCGTTCACTTTGGCCGGAGGAGATCATGCCCCTTATAACAGGGATTTCTCTCTGTCTGAGCTACAGTCAGCTGTTCATAGCATGAGAATTTCGACCCCAGGGCTAGATGGGATTAGTGCCAAACTTATTAAAATGGTCTCTCTCAATGTTTTGAGAAATATCCTTGTAATCTTCAACGATATTTTCAACTCCAACCATTTCCCTGAAGAGTGGCTTATCTCTAAAATTCTCCCTATTCAAAAACCAGGTAAAGCCCCTCACGAAACTACTTCTTATAGACCAATTGCCTTAACTTCAGTTATGTGCAAGATCTTCGAGAAAATGATTCTGAGTCGCATCATTAGTTTTTCCGACAGCAACAAATTTCACCCTTTTCATTGTGGGTTCATCCCGCACAAAGATTGCTCATACGCCCTTTCAATTATCCACCATAAAATTGTTCATGCTAAAAATAACAAGCAGTACTTCGTCCTCATCAAATTAGATATCGCAGCGGCATACGACTCTGTTTGGAGAGACGGTTTGATGGTGAAACTCCTACAATTGGGTATCAAGGGTAAGATCGCAAACTGGATTTTTAAATTCTTATCCAGCAGGAAGATCCAAGTGTCATGGAGGGACAAATCCTCAGATCTAAAAGACTCCTCTAAAGGAGTTCATCAAGGAAGTGTTCTCAGTCCTTTTCTCTTTACCATCTATATGATGGATATTTTCGATATGATCCCCCATAATGTCGACTGTCTCGTCTATGCAGATGATATTTTCATCTTTTGCCAAGGCGACGACTTTAATAGAGTTACTGACAAACTACAATTCACCCTGTACAAAATCAGTAACTGGTGTTCTACTTGGAAACTCGACATTAAACCTGCTAAATGCGAGAGTATTAACTTTTCTAACAGACGCTCACATATTTCCACACCATTCCATATCATGGGCTCTAATATCCCGATCGTCCAAGACATTAAAATCCTTGGTGTCTACTTTTCTAGCAATCTTTCCTTCAAGACTCATTTTAATTTTCTTAAGAAAAAAACCATCCGCAAGTTAAACTCTCTCAAATGCATTGCTTCCAGGCATTGGGGGACTCGCTCATGGCATCTCATTCAAATTGTCAATTCCACAATCCGTAGTTCTCTCGACTATGGATGCCACGTTTTCCTTGGTGCTTCCATAACCGACTATGGGATTTTAGAAGTTCTGTACAACAGAGCAATCAGATTTGCTACTGGTCTCCCCATTTGGACTCCTATTCCTCTCCTCTACGCAGAAATCAACGAATCCGCCATTCGCGATCGCCATAGATGGCTCGCTTCCAAGTTCTTTTTCAAACAATGCTCTTTATACCAAAATAGTCCACTTATTGACCTTTTCCGAAAGTCTTCGGCCATCCCGAGACTCAAAAGATGTCCTTCGCTTGGTAGCCTCATGAGACGGGTTCCCTCTGATTTAGGAATTAATATAGATCAAATTATTTCCAACAAATTTGACTTCAACCCTAGTAAGCAAATCTTCTTCCACTTGAATGACCTCCCGTTTCAAAACAAATCTCTCCCAGATATTGTCATTCAAACCTCCTATCTGGAGTTTAAAAACAGCCTGGAGGGGAACTGGACCCTTGTGGCCACAGATGCCTCAAAAAACTCTTCATCAACAAACATTGCAGCAATCGATACGACTAGAAATGTCTCGGTTGCCGGTCAGGTCCCTGGCATTTGCTCTGTTTTCACTGGCGAGGCCTTAGCGATTTATATTGCTATTAAATCCTTTATCAAGGGAAAACAAGACTATATTATTCTGTCTGACAGTTTTTCTGTGTTAAATGCCCTTAGCACGATCAACCCTAAGTCCCCTAGCGTGATCGCTCTGATCAATGATCTGCTTGTTTCCTCCGCCGACGCATTCAATAAAATTCTCTTCATTTGGACCCCTGCTCATGTGGGCATCTATGAAAATGAACTGGCTGACGCAAAAGCCAAAAACGCCCCTTCTCAGCTAGTTGTTGAGCTGATTACAATTGAAGACATTTTCCACCGCCTTAGGACCAATTTTCGCGAAATGGTGGCTAAAGTGTGGTCCGACTGTAAATACTCTGATTCCTTTTCCTACATTACTTCTACCCCAAAAGAACTTAGATTCCTTCCTTCGAATAGATCTGGTGATATCTATCTCGCCAGATTCAGAACTAAGTCTCTCCCTACCAAAGCCAAACTCTATCGCGTGGGCCTTGTCCCGTCGCCCCTGTGTGCTACCTGTAATGTTGAAGAAACTATTGAGCACATCCTCCTTGCATGCACTCGGTTTGATAATGAAAGAGTCAAACTTAGACAAGGAATCGGCTGCATTCCCCTTCATTTTCCTTGGTTGTTTAATTTTTTCAGTGATGATGGTGTCATAAATATTTAGATTAGTCAACCTTCTTAAATTGGCAACATCTTCTGAACGTAACCATGGAAACACATCAACTTTGAGAAAGCTGTATTCGGAATTCCAAAATGCTTCTTATGTGATATTTTTGATGAATAAAACTTCCTAAGTATTTTGTAAATTTGCAACTTTATTTACATTTCAATTTATTCATCAAAATAATGGTTTAACTCTTAACTTAAACTTCGGATGACTAGATGGATCAGTTACTCAAGCCAGAACGATTCGACGTCAATCCAGCCAACGTTGGTGCAGAAGCTAAGTGGAAACATTGGAAAACAACATTTGATAATTTCCTCGAAGGAATATCGAATATCTCTGAAGACAAGAAACTGCCTCTTTTATGTAACTTTGTCACGGCAAATGTTTTTCAGTTTATCAATGAATCGAAGACATACTCAGAAGCTATAGCAGCGCTAGACGCAATCTACGTTATAAAACGAAGTGAAATTTATTCTCGTCATTGCTTGGCGTCAAGAATACAGCAGAACGGTGAGTCAATTTCTGAATTTTTGCAAGCGTTGAAACAAATAAGTAAAGAATGTTCTTTTAAAACTGTTACCGCAGAACAGTATCGCCAAGAATATATCCGTGATGCTTTTATTCGGGGTTTGAAATGTAATCGGATCCGCGAACGCCTACTAGAAAACACTACCGTTACGTTGGATAAGGCTTTTGATCAGGCAAGGGCCCTTGAACTCGCTGAACTTCATTCAACATCCTATCGTACTACAACGGATTCGGCAACTATTGCTTCCCTGGAAAGAACCGAAGAGATTGCTGCTGAGAATTCGGTAACAGCTGTCATTCAAAAGCGTAACTCAAAATGCTTCTTCTGCGGAAACAGTCGTCATCCTCGTAACTTATGCCCAGCCAAGGATGTTCTATGCAGGAATTGCGGGAAGAAAGGGCATTTTCAGAAGGTATGCAAATCTAAAACCATGGATAGCCAATCTGCTGTTTCTATTAACGTCCTATTAGCTTCGGCTGCTTCACAATGCTTGCGAAGTTCAATGACGAAAGTTGAAATAAATGGCGTTGAGCTGGATGCTCTCGTTGACACCGGAAGTTCGCTAAGCTTCATAAACCGAAAAAATGTAGACAAATGTAAGTTACACACTAGGCCTTACTATGGGCGCATAACTATGGCCAATTCTTCAGTAAGTTCGGTAATACAGAATTGTTGTCGAGTAACAATAAAGCTGGAATCTCACGTGTACGAAAATGTAGACGTATTAGTTATGAACGATTTGTGTGCTGACTTTCTCGTAGGCCATGATCTACTAAAGAAACACTCCTCGTTAGAGATAAACTTCGACGGCGACAAACCTCCTCTTAAAATTTGCTCTTTAGCTGTAGCTCAGATTTCTCCTGTCTCTCTTTTCTCCAACTTAACTCCAGACTGTAGACCAATCACAACGAGATCAAGAAGACAGACCCAGGAAGATCATCAGTTTATTCGCGAAGAAACAAAAAGGCTACTGGAAGAGGGAATTATTGAGCCAAGTATTTCTCCCTGGCGAGCCCAAGCTTTCGTTGTAAGAGGAGAAGTTCGAAAACTTCGAATGGTTATTGACTATTCACAGACTATAAATAGATTCACACTTCTAGATGCCTACCCACTCCCGAGAATAGAGGACTTAATTTCACAAGTCTCGACATATTCCATATTCAGTACAATTGATCTTAAAAGTGCATACCATCAACTACCTTTAGAGCCCTCAGAAAAACAATACACTGCTTTTGAAGCGGGAGGCAAGCTTTACCAGTTTACAAGGGTTCCTTTCGGTGTGACAAATGGAGTTGCCTGTTTTCAAAGAGTCATAGATAAAATAATAAACGATGAAAATTTAGAAGGAGTGTTTCCATATTTGGATGACGTGACTGTCTGTGGAAAAAGCCAAAATGAACACGACATCAATTTAGACAGATTTCAAAAGGCAATACAGAAATATAATTTAACCCTAAACGAAGAGAAGTGTCATTTTTCATCACACTCAGTCAAGTTACTTGGCTATGTTGTCGAGAATAAAACCATTGAAGCCTCGTTTCCATAAAAATGAGGGGACATTGATAAAAGCTACTTCGCCATTTGAGAGGCTAAATCTGGACTTCAAGGGACCTCTTCCTTCAGCATCGCGAAACCGCTACTTGCTTACTGTAGTGGACGAGTTCTCCAGATTTCCTTTTGCTATCCCGTGTCCTGATATTTCGGCTACAACTGTTATTTCCTGTTTACAAAGTATATTTTCTTTATTTGGCCTCCCAGCTTACATTCACTCGGACAGAGGTGCTTCTTTCATGTCAGCCGACTTGAAGAATTTTCTGAATTCACAAGGAGTTGCCTCCAGCCGCACTACCGCGTATAACCCCCAAGGCAACGGTCAAGTCGAACGTTATAACGGGATTATATGGAAGACCGTCCAACTAGCCCTCAAGACGAAGCAGATGTCAATTGAACGATGGGAGGAAATGCTTCCGACCGCTCTACATTCAATACGTTCTCTTCTATGCACAGCAACAAACGTTACACCGCATGAAAGGTTATTCGCGTACTCCAGAAGATCCAGTAACGGGCGCTCTCTGCCAGACTGGTTAACTAAACCTGGCCCCGTTCTTATGAGAAACCACGTTCGAGAAAATAAATACCAACCTTCAGTAAAAGAAGTTCATCTTTTGGAGGCCAACCCAGATTACGCTTTCGTTAAGCTTCCGGATGGACGGGAAACTACTGTGTCATTGCGGCATCTGGCACCCACAGGCGAGACATCCACTCGTCCTGACCACGAGGATTCCTATACTAGTGAATCGCCAGAATTTATGGAGGAAACTGCTCCTGTTACTACGAATAACGAATCGACCCTCCAGCCACAGGAAACAGACCGTCCTCGTAGGCAAAGGCATCCTCCCTCTTATCTTTCGGACTATGCAACTAAATTCTGAGGAGGGGGTGAATGTCATAAATATTTAGATTAGTCAACCTTCTTAAATTGGCAACATCTTCTGAACGTAACCATGGAAACACATCAACTTTGAGAAAGCTGTATTCGGAATTCCAAAATGCTTCTTATGTGATATTTTTGATGAATAAAACTTCCTAAGTATTTTGTAAATTTGCAACTTTATTTACATTTCAGATGGTTATGATTCACATAAGGCAAAAATGATTATTAGGTTTATCGAAACAATTATGAAAGATTTCTAAATTTTTTATTTGATTCTGTAGGCCAATAGAATCCGAGATTGATCATTGCGATGAAGCAGCCTAGCCGGCGAGCACATATCGCAAAAATATATACTACTACTACTACTACTACTAATTCAATTGTTAATAAAAATATTACTACAATGCATTGACCTTAAACCGAAGAAAATTACCAACAAAGTTAGTAAGTTTTGGAAACTTGCTTTTTATTTGTAAGATTGATCATGATAAGTTGCCGTGCACGCTTCTTTAGGTTAACCCATATTTATATAGGGGCGTGGTCTCGATGAACGACCTATGCTTTTTTTCTTATGATATAGGTAATTGTTCCACCCCTCTCCTTGTAAGCACTCCTAATATAAAAAGACTTGTGGCTCAAAATTAAAACTTTAAACAAAGCAAAAGGTTCCACGTTCTCACACTGTACTTAAATTACAGTTAAGGCCTTAGCGGAAACAACACTGCAACATATGTAAGAGTTACCGTTTCCCCCTAACGCTATGCAGAATTTCCCCATCATTTATTAAAAGCATTCTACATTGGAAAAATGGAGAAATAGAAAAAGATATATGTATTTCTTGCGTTTGGATTTCGACTGTGAGAATGTCTTCTATATTATGCACAGATCCATTATAACTTCAGAAATTTTGTTGCAAAGCAATAAAATAGTCTGCTGTTGGTTAAATAAGCGCCATAAGAAAGGGAGTTTTTATTAAAAAAAATAGGATGTGAAACAGGGCTCGAAAATTATATTGCCCGACATGCCCGGGGCATGTAAAAATTCCAATCAGGCATGTATTTTTTCGCCTCACATGCCCGATTGGGCATGTAAACATTTCATCAAAAATACCTTTAAATAAATTTAAATAAACATTTTGTGTTTTAATAAATCCCCAACATATCCATTCGTTGCTTCTTGAAAATTGATAATTTTAATCTTAGATCAAAATTAGTTACTTCACAATGTTGTCATGGCATCAAATAGAAATTCGACAATAAAATTCTGGTGGGCACCGGGAAATTTCACCACTTTCTACAATTTTCGAATCCCTTGTTACTTTGGCAAGGTTTCTTAAGGGGAGCGGACACCCCCATTCCCTTTTCTACCTCGATCGAGCTGGTTAATGCTAAGTCTATGGGGGAAAAATGATTTTTGTTCTAAAAAAAAGCAAAGAAATTATAGGAATATTTTGATGCGTTTTTTTTTTAAATTCATAAAACTCCAATAAAGGTGTGCTTTTAGATGTTATTTTTTTAAAAACGCTATTTACTTTTTTTTAATCTAAATTTTTTTCGATTAAAAAAAGTATATAACGTTTTTAAAAAAATAAACTCTAAAAGCACACCTTTATTGGAGTTTTATGAATTAAAAAAAAACCGCATCAAAATCTTCCTATAATTTCTTTGCTTTTTTTTGGAACAAAAACCATTTTTTCCCCATAGACTTAGCATTAACCAGCCCGATCAAGGTAGGAAAGGGAATGGGGGTGTCCGCTTCCCTTAAGGTATAATAGTTTAATATATTATTAATTAACCTTGATAAAACCTGGAATTATCTGTAAATTCTCTGGGAAAACCTGGAAAAGTCAGAGAATTTGGTTTTCCAACTTACGTAATGTAACAGTTTATTTCGTTGATTTCAGCATACTGTTTTTTAAAAAAAATGTAAGCTCCAATTACGCATTTTAGTTTCAGCTTTTGTTATTTTTGCCAAACTCATGCCTGGGTACAGCTTTCTTTTCCCGCTCGGCCTGCGCTTGGGCATGTAAAAGTTTTATTCAGGCATGTACTTCTAAGACTAACATGCCCGACAGGGAATGTAAAAATGTTGAGATTTTTCTAGCCCTGATGTGAAACAAGTTTCTAATAGGGTTTGTACTCGTCTATAAAGAGCAGCGTGTAAAATACTTTTTTTGTGTGTATAGCAGTTTTGCTACACCAAAGTATTTGTGTGTAGCAATTTTTAATTAATGCATAGCACTTTTGAAAAAAATTTAAGGATCCGAAAATTGCGAAATTTCTTGGATCCAAAAATTGCAAAATTTCTTGGATCCAAAAATTGCAAAATTTCTTGGATCCAAAAATCGCGAAACGTGGGGAATCCGAAACTTCGGCGATCCAAAAGTCTCAAAACTACGGAGATCCAAAAGTCTCAAAACTACGGAGATCCGAAAGTCGCGAAACTACGGAGATCCAAAAGTCGCGAAACTACGGAGATCCGAAAGTTGCGGAACTCCGGGGATTCAAATAGTGCGGAATTCCGAGGATCTGAAAATCGCAAAACTACGGCGATCCTCGACTTTCAATTTAACTTTGTATCGCATTTAGTTGCGATACAAAGCTAAATCGCTATCGCAATTTTTCATTTTGGTGTCGCATTTCGCGATGCGATACCGCTTATTTCACACGCTGATAAAGAGGAAAAATATTTTATATTTTAAAGCAATAAAGTATCTTATTTACACTCCTTGCCAACCTAATTTGGGTAAATAGAAATGTGCTATGGAGAGGATCCTTCTGCGGATGTACCTAAAGAGTTCCATAAACTATTAATTTGTGAATGCATTCAGAAAACATGTTTTTAAAACATTAATTTCATTTAAGGTTAACAGTAGGGATGCACCGAATATTTGGTATTCGGCCACTTTAGCCGAATATTCGGTCTTTCCAAATAGCTTTACTATTCGGCCGAATAGTGAAATTTAAATTTGTTTCCAATATCTTCATGTTATCATCCTAAAACATTGAAAAATTCCCAAACCGGACTTGTTTTCTTTTTTGATAGACTCAAATTCTTAAGTTTTTGTTATTTTTAATGGTAAATCAAGCTTTACTCATGTTTCATTAAATAAACATGTCTCTTTAAAGCTTTAAAAGAGCCAATAATTACTATATTATAGATCAGAATTGTAATTTTTTCAATTAAAGATTTTTAAAAAAATCAATTTTTTTAATTGTATAAAAATATTGTAAGCTATGGCTTTATTATTATTTTTTTTTCTAATTTTCATTCTACATCAGATGTAAATTCTTCGGTTTTAGTTTTCATACTTTCGTTTTCGTGTTGTGATTTTACCAAGTTTCAAACACTTCCTGAAAGGCTTGTTTTAATAACAAACGAGTACTACTTTATTGTGTTTCTTTAATTAAAAATTTTATAGCTCTATTGTAATAAAATTATTATGCGCTTGTGTGTGTACTTATATGTTTATGTTGAATAAAAATTAATGAATAATAAATACAACTTACTTAGATCTGACAAAAAAATAATAATTGGCTTATGCAGGACGAATATTCGGCCAAATTTGGTATTCTATTCGGTGCATCCCTAGGTGACAGATCTGAATATTATTTGAGAAAATTTCTCAATTTTATGGAAATGAAAAGAGTATTTTGGTTAAATTGTATTAAGATCATTTTGTATGTAAATATTACCGAACAAGAGTTTCCAAGAAACGGATCAATCATGCTTTTCCCTCTGCCTTTTTACTATTTGTTTTTACCCAAGTTTGGTTGGCACAGAGTGTATTCAAGTTTTTCTGATTGATTATATATAAAACCGAATTGAGCACTTACCTTCCTTGGTGCATCACCTATTATATATTAATAACTTTAGGATTTTATAGCGGTATGTACGTATGTATATTGCGTCACTGAAAATTTCCCCCCCTCGCCCATAAATTTGTAAATTGTAAAGGAAATTTGATAAAACTTAAATTAACATGGGAAAGAAAATACAGGTATCTTGGTTAAATAATTAATCCAGGGGCATTGACATTTCTGTTGTCCCAGAACTATTTAGCAATTCTGAGACCTTATCGCACGAAAAGGATATGGTTTGGTTGTAATCGTATCTGTATAGTTCTGTGTCCTTTGATGTTCCTTCGTTTGGTTGCTTGTCCTCTGATTGGTCAAGATAGTATCGTGATTCATTGATGTCTGGTAGAGTGGTTGATTTTTAACTTGTTAGATTCACCTAATTGATAAGAAAGATTGATTTCATATTTGGTACTGTCGGGAGGAGGAGGTCTGGATAATATCAGACTAATAATGCCAACATTGTGGCTTGTAATGGTCTCCTCATTATCTTTCTGAAATGAAGTGATTTTTATGATAAAAAAAAAGTGATTTTTTCTCCAATACTTTCAAAGTGAAATTTTCCGAATAACACAAGCGATTACCCCTCCTCATCACGATCCGTTACTTTGGGGCGTACCCTCCCCCCCTAGCTTTTAAGAAATTTTACCTCAATTTTTTTTTGTACTTAACAAACACATATTGATTAATGTTTTCACTAAGTTTCGAAGAAAAAAACCTTGGGCCGATTTTTTTTTACAGCCTATTAAAATTTTTACAGTGATTTTTTAAAATTTTTCCTTCAAAAACTTAAGTAAATTTTTAAAAACTTCTTTTAAACACTAGATTTATGTTTCTCGTATAGATAGCTTCAAATACACACCAAAATTGTTAAATTTGACCAATTAATTCTCAAGTTATTGAAGCTTTAGGGTACAGTGTCAAATCCAAGATGGCCGAAATTCTTCAAAAATGATCATTTTTCGAAAGTCCTTATCTCAACAAATAATCAACAAAAAGCGCTAGAAATCAATATTTGAGGCTTTCTTCACTAAAGTTTAAGTAATACTTTTTGGAAGAAAAAAATCTGTGACCAGTCGGCACCACTCATTGGGTGATTTTGCGTGGAATGACCCTGCAGCTACATTCAAAAAGTTCTGCTACTGTTTGTGCTTGACTTAATTTATGTGTGTAATCAATGTTTCATATTTTTGTAACTTGTTATTTCCTTATATTTCAGGTTTATCAGCAAGACTACTTCCTTGCATACTACTTCAATACAAAACTGAATGAAAGTGAGCGGTACCAAAACTTCAATTTAAAAGAGCATTAAGTAGAATACAAAACAAGCTGATTCTTCTAGAATTTCTCTGAGATTTTGTCAAAATGTCGTCTGTGAAAAACATTTTGACAAGAACTGTTAAAAAAACACACACATGTGAAGTATGTTCCAATTGTTTTGAAAAGAAATCTGCCCTTCAAATGCATCTTCGAACACACACAGGAGAAAAACCACATAGTTGTGAAGTGTATAGCAAGCAATTTAGTCAAAAGTCTAGCCTTCAAAAGCATCATCTTATACACACAGGAAAAAAACCACATTGTTGTGAACTGTGTAACAAGCAATTTAGTGAAAAGTCTAACCTTCAAAAGCATCATCTTATACACACAGGAAAAAAACCACATTGTTGTGAACTGTGTAACAAGCAATTTAGTCGAAAGTCTAGCCTTCAAAAGCATCGTCTTATACACACAGGAGAAAAGCCACATTGTTGTGAACTGTGTAACAAGCAATTTAGTCGAAAGTCTAGCCTTCAAGTACATCTTCTAACACACACAGGAGAAAAGCCACATAGTTGTGAAGTGTGTAACAAGCAATTTAGTCGAAAGCCTAACCTTCAAAAGCATCAACGTATACACACAGGAGAAAAGCCACATTATTGTGAACTGTGTAACAAGCAATTTACTCAAAATTATACTCTACAGATACATCTTCTAACACACACAGAAGAAAAGCCACATAGTTGTGAAGTGTGTAACAAACAATTTAGTCGAAAGTTTATCCTTCAAAACCATCGTCGTATACACACAGGAGAAAAGCCACATTGTTGTGAACTGTGTAACAAGCAATTTAGTGAAAAGTCTTCTCTTCGGAGACATCTTCTATCACACACAGGAGAAAAGCCACATAGTTGTGAAGTGTGTAACAAGCAATTTAGTAGAAAGTTTAGCCTTCTAAAGCATCATCTTATACATACAGGAGAAAAGCCACATTGTTGTGAACTGTGTAACAAGCAATTTAGTGAAAACTATACCCTTCGATTACATCTTTTAACACACACTGGAGAAAAGCCACATTGTTGTGAACTGTGTAACAAGCAATTTAGTCGAAAGTCTAGCCTTCAAAAGCATCATCTTATACACACAGGAGAAAAGCCACATTGTTGTGAACTGTGTAACAAGCAATTTAGTGAAAAGTATACCCTTCGATTACATCTTTTAACACACACTGGAGAAAAGCCACATTGTTGTGAAGTGTGTAACAAGCAATTTAGTCAAAAGTCTAGCCTTCAGAGACATCGTCTATCACACACAGGATAAAAGACACATAATTATGAAGTGTGTAACAAGCGTTTTAGTCAAAAGTCTAACATGCAATTACATCTTCAAACACACACAGAAGAAAAGCTGCATTGTTGTGAATTGTGTAACAAGCAATTTAGTCAAAAGTCTAGCCTTCAAAAGCATCGCCTTGTGCACACAGGAGAAAAGCCACATTGATGTGAACTTTGTAACAAGCAATTTAGTAAAAAGGCCAACATACGATTACATCTTCTAACACACACAAGAAAAGCCACATTGTTGTGAACTGTGTAACATGCAATTTAGTCAAAAGTCTAGCCTTCAAAAGCATCGTCTTGTACACACAGAAGAACAGCCACATTGTTGTGAACTGTGTAACAAGCAATTTTGTCAAAAGTCTAATGTTTTGGAAAATTAAAGATTCAAGCAAACATGTGTTTGAAACTTCCACCGACTCCAGTAAAACATAAAAATTTGAAAATGGTTGATTTTTAACTTTTTTGAGATTCAACTAATTGATAAGAAAGATTGGTTTCATTGTATATTTATTTGGTACTCTATGGTTAAAGTACCATTCTAAAATCTGAAGGGATGCAATTATTTTTTTGTTAAAAACCATACTAATGTCATTTTGCTCTTTAAAATTATTTAAAGCATTTTGGTTGAAAAAATAACTTAACATAGGGATGAATTGGGCAGAGTAAGACAAATTTAGGTTTCCAAGTTTTTTGTACATATACAGTAAAACTTCTCGGGAGCGACCACCCTCCATTCTGAGGAAAATAGGTCGTTGAGGGAGGGTGGTCTCTTTGAGAAGTTTCCTCACTGAGCTGCTTAAATGTTCAAATCAATTTTATAAACAATGGTTTAGTAGTAAAAATTAAAAAAAAAAGTATACAATTTTCATCATTTTATTTAGTTATTTTAATTATATCCAAAAACTAGGTCCTATTTTTTACAAAACACATTTAGGTTACAATCTTTTAAAATAAGAAGAAATATCTTTTTGTTAAATTTTTTTCTCAATTTTTCGGAAAGTACCTCATATTTCAATTTGTTTTTACGTTTTGTAAAAAGACTTTATTGAAACGTCTTTCAAGTTTCGCAAATTTAACATTCACTGGTATTTCTCCATTCTGTGAGTTTCTTGAACTTTTAAATTACGACGCACGCCGCCAATAACCCTCACGTAGATCTAGTGCGACTATAATTCAAATTACCTACCAACCTTAAACTTCTTGCCATCAAAGTTAGCCCCTTGCTTGTGTGACAATGATCAACCCTAGTGATTTTTTGTGGAAGGGCGTGTCCAAGCTTTACCTTGGCTAGGGATGTCAACGTACATAATGGATGGCTCTACCTTGCAATTGTTAACTGCAGTAAAGTGAAAGAAGCTTCCTAAATCCTATTGGCAACTCGGACAATTCGTGGAAGGGTCTTTCGAAATGATCCTTTTAACAGCAAACAGGGGGGAGGGCTGAATTTGTTCAAACTTGTCATTCTGGTTAACTCTTCCGTGTGATAATATGGAGGAAGGTAATTCAAAGGACGAAAAGAGCAAACAATGACCAGTAGCTGCAGGAAAGCAAGACTTTTTGGAAAAGTGATACCCCGGATGAGACCTATATTGTAGTCGTAATCAGAGGTTGGCCTGGTCTGTCCGAGAGGTATTTTTAACATCAAGCGTATGGGGGAAAAAATCGGTGTCTTGAAAAATTGCCCGTTTGCAGAGGTGGTCGCTTAATAGAGGTGGTCTCTTGTAGAAGTTTTATTGTATCATAGTTTAAGTTATTTTTTTAACCCTTTCAGTCCCAAAAATTTCCTACACTACAGAAACATCTGATATTCACAAAATAAGCTTATTTTAGGTCAAATATACGAATTCCGTAAGTAAAAGAATCTATTTAAATTTTTTGTATGGTTTTTGAAACAATGCCAAAATTCTTTAACTGTGGAAAATAACAAAATAAAAAAATATATATTACCTAAAAAAAACTTCGAGTTATATATTTTAAGGTATCTGACCATATTATTAAAAAAAATTTGGTAATTACTGTAACCGAAATAGTTTAAATTGCGTTTTAAATATGTGGAACTGAAGTGAACTTATCAAAAATCAGGAGAAACGCTTGTTGACTATTTTCTAAATAAAAAAAATAGTAGTTCTGACTTCTATTGAGATTAAACTAAAATTTTGTCTGATAGAACAAACTGTGAAGAATCGAATGATGTGTGTTTGGATGTCATAGCGGGACATAAACATTTTGAAAAAAATATTGAAAGTGATGATGCCAAATGGCATCACTGGGACTGAAAGGGTTAAAGAGATAATCAAAAATTCCAACATTTCTTGCACATCATAGTTAATATTAAAAGGGAAATATTTGTTTTATTTTGCAATGTTAATTTGACCTTGATTGTAAAAAATATTTGCAAATCAAAATTAATACAAAAAACACACTTGAAGAATTCCTAAATTTAACTGTACATGTATAACTTAAAACTGTAATAAAATTGTGAATTTATTAATATGTGGGGTCAAGGATCCAGTTAGTACAATAAAAGAGTTCAGAAATTGTTTAATAGATGTGCTTTAATTTTCTTTTAAAGACTAACATTTATTTTAATTATTACCTTACCTATGATACCACAAATAAAATATGTCAAGCATGTTTATTTTCCTAAAAAAATTGTTTTGTTATAATAGTGGCATCACTGCTGTTCTGGGCTCGAAAATTATATTGCCCGACATGCCCAACCGGGCATGTAAACATTTCGTCAAAAATACCTTTTCATAAATTTTCATAAACATTTTGCATTTTAATGAAGCAATTTGCGTTTTGTATACCTTGAGCCGCATCGCATCGAAACGCGGCATGGCGCATGGGTAATTTCTGGAAGTCGTCACTGTTTTCACCATGCCATGTGAGATAAGTGCCGTCCAATCCTGATGGGATTGTATATGTGCGAGTCATATATACGACAGTTTTTTAGTTTGCAGTAGTAAAAGTGTTATAACCGAGCTGAATACCCAAGAACGTGAAATAAATGCTGACAGTGTGATGGAATGCCCGTTGAAAAAAAAAACTAAAATCTGATTATGAACAAAAAACATAAATGTTTTGTACAGCAGAATTGGTTGACGGAATTTACGTGGTTGTGGAACAAATCATGTGAAAGTTTTATTCTGGCATGCATTTCCAAGATTAACATGCCCGACAGGGCATGTAAAAATTTTGAGAATTTTCGAGCCCTGCTGCTGTTGAAAGGATGTTTTAGCATTTATCTGCCTAAGCATTCATTTGTGTAAAAATTTTGAGAATTTTCGAGCCCTGCTGCTGTTGAAAGGATGTTTTAGCATTTATTTGCCTAAGCATTCATTTGTCCAAACCTACAAAATTAAACTCCTCTACAACAGAGGCAATTAAGTGTAGTTTGTAAACTTCTAATGCACGAATTAACTAACCCTCTAATGCATGAATTTTTATTTTCATCCTAAAAAAATATATATGTATCTTTAATACTCACACATTATGGAAAAAATACTAAAAATAATTAACTGCATTAGAATTTAAATAATTTCAATTTTTAAAATTTTTTCCATGTGACAAAAACCAACTGCTAAATTCCAATTTTGATAATGACTAGAAAACTACTAAAAATATTTCAAAATAGCCGTTTTTAACTAAGATTAATTTTTCAAAACAATTTTTTAGTACAGTACCAATATTATTATTATTTGAATACTGCCAAAAACGTAATTTCACCTAAGTTAATAACCTCACTCTTTAATTTTGAATACACTTTTACTACTGTCATCTATGAGGATTATTAGTAACTAAAACTTTAAAATGAAATGTAATAGATGAAAAAAAAACAGATTTGTCTTGGAGGAACTCTAATTTAATAGAATAAAGTTGATTCTGTTACTTGTTACCAAACGGTAACAGTATGCATTAGAGGGTTAACACATTCACTGCCACTATATCATCGACTGAGGCTGATGAAGTAGAAGAACTTCCTGTTTTTCAAACCTGTTCCTTACAATGAAAATGAGCTAACTATTCATTTTCAAACAAGTACAAATCTTTGTTCGAGGTTGTAAAATTGCAAGGTTAGGTTGAATTAACGTCGCTAACTAAAGCTCCAAGACAGCTAGTTGTAAAAATACGAAGAAAGGTTCCAGGCCTTTTCCAACCAGATAACTCATCATCTGTTACTAATTATTGAATTGAAAGCCAATTACCAGATTTGCATTCAGTGATTAATTTTTCGACTATGAAATCATCATTAAATTTTCATAATTCATATTTTTGGGGTTTTTTTTTGTTTGACAAAAAAAATAAATAAATAAACCGAGACTATTTGCAATTTTTTATAGCTAGATTGTTGAATAACAAACGAGCCACCCTGCAACATGCAGCAGCAGTGGCGGATTCAGCGGGGGGTAAATGGGGTAATTACCCCCTCTAAGATTTTTTTTTGTTTCAATTTTTCGAAAAAGGGTACTTCTCCAGCGATTTTTTTTTTCGAAAACAAGTTTTCGTTTTTAAACAAATTGGACCACAGAATACTTCTATAAATTGTAGATTAGTACCCATTATAATTGTAGTTATGTAGGATTTTTTTTAAAAATAAAGGCAATTCAATTGTGAATCTCTTATTTCCACACTAGCAACACACAATACAAGGGAAGTTTCCGTTATCTGAGGCAATAAATTTACCACCGTCTTCCACGAAATAATACTTTCGAACAAGATTTGAAAATAGTTGCCAAGAACAATTATTTAATTAAATTTATGAATTATTAAAAAATGATTTATTAAAAAAAATCAGAATTATTAAAATTATAAAAAAGAATCTCCCCCCCCCCCCAAAAAAAAATATCCGGATTACCCCCCCCCCCCCCCCCTATGGGTTTAAGTCTGGATCCGCGTCTGTGCAGCAGTATGTCTGGTCATCCCACACCTGAGACGAAAGATTTAATTTCCTCGCAATTTGAAATAGAATGCACTCTTTCTAATCATTTCTATCAAGTTTACAAAAGAACTTGAACTCATAAGAACGGTTGGCGAAATGGTACTATTAATTTCATCAGAATGTGCTGTTATCGGTGAATCGGAACCATGCGACTCGCTGGTGGCATCCAACGTGTTAAGCAGTTCAATTTGCTACAAGCTACTTTCAATCAGCAATTCAATGCAACACCTCTTGTAAACAAAACCTCACGACGGGGTTACCATTTTACATGCCGGTCCACTGGCACAATGGTTAGTGTACTAGCCTTTACAGCTGCTGGGCTCGGGTTCGAATCCCGGTTAAGGCATGGATGTTTGTGTCTGTCAATAAATGTTATTTGTCTATGTGTTTGTGGCGTTCTTCTTTGTGTGTCTCTTGTGACTGTCTCTTCTAGCGAGCGGGGGGCTATATAGCCAACGCCCTTCCCTTCTAGAGGACGCAATCAGTCATTTGTCATACCATTTTACATGTGACATAGTGAGAGCAATCCACTCGGACTGATCACTTGACTAAATGATCGGCTAATTGGGTCTTGGAATTGCTTTTGTGATAAGTAGTTACATTGAACTACTTCAACCACATCATTATTTGAGTGCTGAGGCCATTTCTAAAGGTGTTGTTCGCTCCAACTCTACATTAACAAATATTTATTATGAAGTGTTGACAAGTGTGAAAATTTAGTAAAATATTATACACCTCTTTGTGTATCAAAATTATTTATTTTTCTTTTAAATTTTTTTATTAAAATGAAGCAATGTACAGCAGAACTTGTATACATATTAAAATCAAGAAACATAAAGTACACATAACCAATTGCACATTTTCAACAATGAAGATCAATCAATACCTTTAATACTTTATATAATTTAGTACAAGTCTGCAGTGCAAATAACACAATACTGTAGGTTTGGGAATGCATATTATAGAACAAACCTTTCGATACTTTACCAAGTACCTTTCGGTTATATCTGAGGACTGGCTAACTCATCAAATTTGATGCAATTTTTAACTAAATTTTAAGGCCAAGCAAACAATATCCACGTGCTGAAGTTTTGAAATTCGAAAAATATATATTTGTCTAACCACTCAAAAGAAATTTCTAAAAGGAATTATACATTTACTCAGTGTAATATTTTTTAATTGATTAACAAAATTCACATTCTGCTAACCAAAAAGATAATGGAGTATAATCTTTATCTAAACAGAACCGTGATTTAAAATGATTAAAAAAATAAATGGAAAATTTTAACGTATTTACTCTCAAACTTAATGGCTACAAAAATATCATGTATTTAATACATGCACATTTTTTGTGATTTTGTGCATAATTTGACAAGATTCAACAAATTAAGGCAAATAAAAAAACTCTCCAACTCAAAATTCACAAATATAATTTGGATTACAACTGATAATAATTTTATTGCCCCCCAAAAAAATACAACATTAATTTGACAATTACTTATTCGATAATATTTAGTACAACATTTTAAATAAAATACACTATTATTTAACAGCCCTAATAAAGTTCTAAAAACATTTCTGGCATAACATCAAAAACATGCGAGATTCTAAAACCAATTTAAAATTAACTTATACATTCGAAATAGTTTTATAACAAAAGTTTTACTATTACTATCACAACTAAGTGTATATGTTATGCTACTTTAATAAGTTTATTAAAATATTAATCCTTTGATTGTAAAAGAATCTTAACATTTATAAAATATAAGTGTGCATGTAAATTTTGCTCTCGATATAAATACATTTTCTAGATCTAAATGCTATTTCTAAAAAACTAGACAGAAAAATAAAATAATGCATTTATGTCTAAAAATAGTAATCGAAAAAAATTAAGCATAGCACCTGTTTAACCATTTTTATACAACATTTCAAAAAGTAGACTATGTCATAAATTCCTAATAAGTGCAATTGTCTATATTTGAAGGTAAAGTAAAACTTTATAATACTCAACAGCAGTAGATTTATGCATAAATAAGGTTTTTTTTGAAAAATATTTGTAATGTAAGTGTATCACCAGTATCTTTTTCCCAATGGTCTGCTTTATTGGCAGCTAATCCTTTGCAGACTCGGCATATTCCCCAGAATTGAGAGCCATTTTCTCACTAGTATGTATCTATAAAGGAAGAATTCTTGATTGGCTGACTTGTGCATCAATGCCCAGCCAAAACTATTGGGGTACAGATACCAAATTGCATATTCTTTTTTTTTCTCTAATGAGGCTGCAACATTGGCGGTCAAGCCTTTGCAGACTTGGCACATTCCCCAGAACTGATAGCCATTTTTTTTGTGGCACCATCTAGGCGACTGTCGCTATCAATTTTGACCCACAGATTACAATGAATCTGAGCCCTTTGTGAATGTTAAAGTATGCCAAGATTTAATTTTGCTGAGAGAACCAAGCCAAACGGACCCTCCAGGGATCTTTTACCAGCCACATAATTATATGACATACATGCCGAGAATGTTCCCATCCAGAAAATCCTACGACTCAGCCGGGGCCGGAACCCGCGATCTTAGGCTTACGAAGTGGACACACGTTTAACCTCTCACCCACTGAGCCGCTATTCTTTTCGTACTAAATGCGTCATTTAAAAAACGATTTTTTGAAATTTGAACCCAAAGTAAAAAAGGGCCAAAACATGAGTAGTTTTCATCGGAGGAATTAAGATTTCATTAAATTTAGTCAAATGGTAAGAAATTATTGATATCTTTTTAACTGTCACACAATTGAATGCTCTTGCGAACAAAAAAGTCAATTGCAAAAAAAATAGTTATTTAAAAGACTCAATAGTTTTCATAAAAAAAAAATATATCAATTCTTTAAAAGTGCAATATAAAATAATTTAACATTATGGAGACCATTTTCATAAATATACATAATTTCGTTGAAATGCAATAAAGTATCATTTTAGATGTATAATTTTGCTATTTACACCATGATTTCATGAAATTGCATAAATTTTGATTAAAATCTTAAATCAGGAAAGAAACTTATTTTCATAAAAATACATAAAATTGTGAAAATGAAATCGAAAATAAATTATTTTCCGATCATGGCATCATTTTGCTATTTGTCAACATACTTTTAAATGCTGCATAATCCCCATCATGTGAAACAGCAAAAGTTTTGACCACAATCTTAAAATACAAATAAATCAAGACTTCTTTTTTTAAGGAAAGTTCTCCCATCCAGATGAAGAATTAGCATTCAAGTTCTCCTTCTCAAAGTTATTATTCTTAGTATCCGCCACCACGAAAGGGTTAGTGGTAACTTTCGAAGCAGACTTCAACCGTGTCATGTTCAGCGGCTCGCTATAAAAACCAGGAACAACAAAAGGCGGCGTGGAAGTGGTTCTAGACAAGGCCTGGAACCTATAAGGACTCGCGGAAAGTGTGGTTCCATTCATCATTATTCCATCAGCGCTCGACGACAACGGCTCGTGTGTTGTCCCTTGCAGCTTGTTCACCATGTTCTTCACACAAGGGCCCTGAGGTTGTTGGTAGAAGGGATTGGTGGACCTGGACGGAATGGGTTTGCTGCAGAATTCCGCGGACAGAGAGAATAAGTCGTTGAGTTCCGCACTGTGACTGATGTGGGAGTCCAGCTCGATGAGAGGTTTGGACGCGATGCTCTCGCATGGCTCCGAGCTGGTGGATATCTTGGATGTGAGTTTTGATTTGGAACTGGGAGGTCTGGGGAGACGAGGGGGTGGGGTTGGTTCTTGGAGGGTTGTGGATTTGCGGAATGGCGATCCGATGCAATCTGGACCGCAGGGAACCTTTTCGTCCAACTGAAGAAAGAGAATGTAAGTTTGGATTAAATACATTTCAAAGGGATTCTTTTTAACCCTTTCAGTCCCAAAAATTTACTACACAACAGAAACATCTGATATTCACAAAATAAGCTTATTTTAGGTCAAAAATAAGAGTTCCATATGAAAAAAAAATCATTTAAATTTTTCATATGGTTTTTGAAATACTGCCAAAATTTTTTAACTTTGTTGTTTACAACAAAAAAAAGTTTTTTTTCCCTAAAAACACTTCGAGTTATATATTTTAAAGTATCTGACCACATTATTAAAATAAAATTTAGTAATTATTTTGAAATCGTTTAAATTGTGTTTTAAATATAAGGAACTGAAGTGAACTTTTCAAAAATCAAGTGAAATTCTTGTTAGCTATTAAAAAAAAACTAAATAAAAAAATATAGAAGTTCTGACTTCTATTGAGATTAATGTAAAATATTGTCGAATAGAAATACACCAAAATCGACCTTAAGTTTGCAGTATACAAATGTTCTACAAGAAAAAGGATAAATAGTTCTCAGTTTTGAGTGCGAGAATCGAATACAAAAAAGGTATTTCACATTCAATAAACAAATTTATTTGCTATTTCAAGACATAAATTTATTATCTTTATTAGTTTAGTTTCAGTTAGAGTGTTATTTTAATTATTTTTTCCCTTCGATTTTGATATAACAGGGCGCACGAATATCAGGGTCGAAGGAGCAGGCGAAATTTCGGCGCAAGCAGCGTTGTTTACGCAGATTCCTCCGCCTAGTACATTTCTCTGCTGCAAACTTAAGTTCGGTTTTGGTGTAAGTGTGAAGAATCGAATGATGCGTGTTTGGATGTCATAACGGGACATAGACATTTAGAAAAAAAAATATTGAAAGTGATGATTCCAAATGGCATCACTAGGACTGAAAGGGTTAACAATAAAATTATGTTTAACTTGAAGGGTAAAATTAAAAGGGTCTCATGCAAAAATATACAATTCAAATATACTGAACATATAGTTAAAACTCCAGTTAATCTCAATATCACAAAAGAAATCCTAACATTTAAAAATATAAGAGCATTTTACTTTAATGTACTGCTATCCTATCATGAAAACTAAATCTGTTTTAAATTTACATTTTTGTATAATAGTTTTCTGACATAGGACAAAATCTATAATTATTCATGCAATAAATAAAATACATTATTTTACAATATCCAAAATGCAATCAACACTGTTTAACATAATTAAATTGCTTAACACATAAGTCTATGAATACAGTAAAATATAACTTTCTACCTATAGGGGAATTTCAATTTTCAGTCACGCATAGCTAATGCATTACTTATGAAGTCGCAACCTTTGCAAAAGTATTGCTTAGCCATGCAAGCATTTTTTTTTCACTAGGTACATGAGTCATCATAAGAGAAAAATAAAACAAATTGGAAGAGGAAATAGCATCTTGCTATTTAATTATTAATTTTAAAGTTTTAATTACAAATATTTTGGAGAGGGCAACACTATTTTTAAACTTTATCAGTCTTCATTAAATTATTTTGCTGTTATGACGATCCTAACGTACCTTGCAAAAAAATGATGACATGGAAAAGCAATAATTTCCCAGGGGTTTCAATTTCAAGTGTATCATGATAAAATTTATAAAAAATAATAATTATAAAAATCATCATTCATTTATAAAAAAGTATCATAAAAAAACAATAGTAAAAAACAACAACAATATAGCACTCAGATAATTTTACTTATAACTAACCGATAGATCTATCAGTTGTGGATCTGATACACTTGATCTAGAAGAATTATTGCAGATAGAACAACTTCTAAAAATGACGTCATGCAAATCGCCCATCAGATCAACATCAATGGGTTGAAATGTCAGCTGTGGACTTTCGACAGCATTTTTCCTCACGGGTGAGATGGGTGCAAAAGTGTTTGTCTCAGCAGAGGCTGGAGACCTGTAAATATTCAGTATTTCATAATAAAATATCAAGCATATATCACACATTAATATAATACAAGATTTTTAGTTAAATTAGTTTTTTAAAAATTTGAATGAAGATCACTTATTTATTGTAGTTAAGTTAAATTATTATTGTTGTAGTACTTAAAAACTCAGCTAAAACTTTAAATCTGTTTGGTTTTCTCCCAAATTATGTGTATTTTTGACTCTCTACCATAATTATCACTAACGTATTATGTCAAAACATTTTATTACATCTGTTTTCATCATAAAGTTGTCACTTGGGTCGGAAACACAAGAGTTTTATTGAACAATTATTTTTTATATGATGTCCATGACAGATGCAAGTTTTTTAACATTGTCTTTCCTCTTTTTGAATTTAAAAAGTTAAATAATATTTAATTATGTTTACAAAATACAAAAAATACTAAAACATTGAGTGAAAAAATACTTAGATAGAACACTAGAATTTGAAAAACTTACAATGAATTTGGGATTTCTCTTGACCTTGTATGAGAAAGAATTTCTTTTTTATAAATATGCTGAAAGAAAAATTCAAACTTTCAAGCACTTTGAGTTTACATAAGAAAAGTTTAATTATGCAATTGTTATTCACCTCATGTAAAGTTTATCAGAGGTCAATCATACTCTCCTTTTGCGAGAAAAAGTAAGCGCTCTTAATTGCTTTTTCTCTATTCCAATAAAAATATTCAATGTGATTTTTTTTCTGTAAACTGGTCTGCTTTTTGGCGGATTATGCCTTTAGCAGACTCAGCATATTCCCCAGAAATGAGAACCATTTTTTGTGGCACCATCTAGGGTCTTACTACCATTTTGACCCTAGATTACAAAGATTCTGAGCTCTATGTAGATGTTAAAGTATGCCAAGAGAACCCAAGCCAAACAGGTACTCAAGGGATCTTTTACATGCCAAATGGCCCATCCAAGGCTAAGTGGTTTAGGCATCCGCCTCATGATTCCACCTTCGCAGGAGTGCAGGGGTTCGAATCCCACCTACTGCCAGTCATCCTATAAATCGGATATCTGTACTGGGAAAGAGTAGAAAATCCAACTCGTGACGGATGGGCCCAAGTACACTGGGACAGAGGTTAGGGATAGACCGATGCATCGGCGCCGATGGTTTGAAAATTTTACCATCGGTCTTGCCATCGGCGGCCGATGGTAATTTAGTGAAAAAAATCGGCCATTGGCCTAAAAAAACCTCAGCCAACCGATGGTGACGGGGGACAACCGAAAGTGCTTAACATCCGTGACGACGACCACGGGTAAGCTACTTTCGGATCCCCGGAGTTAAGCTACTTTCGGATCCCCGGAATTTTGCATTTTGTTTTTGGAAGGCGGAAAATATCGGCCCATCGGCCGATGTAACTTTTGAACCATCGGTAAACAATCAGCATCGGCCGAAATTCGCCATCGGTCTATACCTAACAGAGGTGCTCGTTAAATCTATGGAGTCCTAAGTTCCGACGGCGTCAGCGTACAATGTCGCTCGAAGTTCCGTTCAGGTGTCGCTCAGGTGTCGACCTTGCAC
The DNA here is from genome assembly GCA_023701765.1 of Hylyphantes graminicola. Classification (NCBI taxonomy): domain Eukaryota; kingdom Metazoa; phylum Arthropoda; class Arachnida; order Araneae; family Linyphiidae; genus Hylyphantes; species Hylyphantes graminicola. Next base: position 50,010,377 of record CM043121.1, read on the forward strand.
TTGACCAGTGTCCTAAATTACGAGGCGTTATTGGCTGTGTCTAGGCTCCTAAAGGAGGCTAGAAATAGGCAGCCGGAAATGATTACACTACACTACATGCCAAATATTCATGTGACATGTGATTGGTAATTATACATTTTTAACTTGAAACTTACTTTCACCATTGGATGCTCGGTTTCATATGAGTCCAGACCGTTAAGTGAAGTTGGGGCACTTCCCCTTCTTTTAGGAACTTCTGGTCCTTCATTGTGAATAGTCTACAAAACACAAACATTTACATTGAAAAACACACACATAGTCTTAATTTTCTAACTAAATTAAGAATGAACAAATTTGCTTTGAAATAAACTGATAACACATTTATATACTACACTTCTGCCACGGGCAGATACCATTTGAACCCATAGAGATCATAGTTAAAGTATTAGAGTGGAGGATCACGTGACCTCCAATGTTAATGACGGGACAAGCATTTGGAGCAAAATTGGAAGGTTATGGAGCCAGTGTTCCCACACTACAAGGAGAAAAATGCCATGAAAAAATTAAATTTTATTCCAAAATAAAAAATAAAAAAAACCAAAAAAATACTAGCTATATTTTGGAATATTTTTTAGTGGCTTTTAAAAAACTTGAAACACTTTTCTAATATTTTTTTTTCTAATTTTAGAATTCAATTTTATTTTCACGCAGTATTCAACTTCTTATATGGCAAGGGCAGAAAGTTGCCTGGGTTGCCATCACATGAAGAAAAAGAATATTGGGAAAAAATAAAATTAATTTTAGAATTACAATATTCCAAAATGCAGCTGGTATGGTTATGGTATTTTTTTTAAATTTTAGAACAAAATTTTAATTTTTCATGGCACTTCACTGGCTATATAACCTTCCAATTTTGCTCTCCATGCTCGTTCCGTGCCCAATCCATGCTCGTCCCGTCGTTAACATCGGAGGTCACATGATCCTCCACTCCAATACTTTAATTATGATCTCTATGACTAAAAGACCGATTATTTCAGTGCAGTAAGGGTTCAATTCATTGCTGTGCTTATTGAAGTTTACCTGCCCACGGCAGACTTGTCCTCAAAATTTTCTCTTTGAGTGTGAAAGTAGGTGACAGGGCTCAGTTAAAAAACCTTAATTTTTAAAAACTATATAAAGAAAAACTAATACCATGAAGAAAACTTGCATTCTAGCTTTCGATTTTTTTTTAAAATGTCTGAATGCAAAACTCATACTCCAAATTATTACTAAGATATAGGGCCTTGATCCATTTTGGGGGGGGACTTTTGAGTAGTGTAATTTTATTTGGATGAAGATCCCAATGAACGAGCCAACATAATTAAGACATATATTAGTCATCTGCCTGTATTTGAAGGGATAAGGAAACTCTGCTGTGTGAGAATTTTGTACCAACATCAAATCCCTGAAGTGATGGGTAGGGGCAGCCCTCAACAGCAAAGCTGACATTCATTTCTCCCTTGTTTGCACTCGCAGCTCACAATTTGGGGCTGGGGAGCCCAGTCGGTTAGGCACTCGCTTAGCATGCAAAAGGTCCCAGGTTCGGGTACGGGCATCGCCAAAATAACTGCTAATCCATAAACGGCCCCTGCTGCCAAAAATGTCAGACGAATAATACCCCGTGTAAGGGAGTGCATGTTAAATATCCTTCAAAGTCCTAACGCTGCATACGATGTCGGCCTTAACGGTTGCGTTGGGTGCCGATTCAGGTGTCGGCTTGTCACTTGACTGTGGTTCTGAAATACAACGCCCGTCGCCAACAGCCCTCGTGTAGCTCTAGTGTGATGATAATTCAAAACCTAACCTAATCTAACCTCGTTTGCACACAAGAGGGCAGCACTACCGACCATAAATGGATCTTTTTTATTCAGAAACAGAGGCCAACGGGAGGATCCCATAAGTGCAATATCACCCCCCTTAGGCCGTCAGGTTTCGAAATTGCTCCCTAAGGGATGCCAGTCCAATACTCTACCAACCAGGCTATCCCAGACCTCACATGTATATTAGTTATACTTCGGAGAATGTGAGTTTTGCAACAAGACCCTTCATTTGAAGATGTTACATCAAAAGTACTTACCGCATGGTTTTGGGTGTCATAAATACGAGAACGAATGTCCTTGTAAGCTTTCTTAGAAGTGACTCTCACCTAAAAGAAACAATTCTGCATTTTCCTATTTCTACAAATTTGAGTTTAAAATTCAAAATATTACCTATAAATAAATGCTATAAAGAGAAGGATTGTAATATTTTAGGATCAAGTAAACTGAACCTTTAAGGTCCGAGCAAATACACAGGTAAAAAATCATTTATTTACCTTTGTTTTAACATTTTTAAAGAAAGCTCCTCCTTCTTTCTATAAAAATTGAAAAAAATAAATAAATAAATAAAGTACAAAACTTAAAGAGTAAAAAGTAGTTTTGTGGATATTAATATGTTTTTCCTATCTTACTTTCATGTTAGAAACCCAGTCTCTGTACTGGTTCCTAAGTCGAAAGCTTGCTTTGTCTTCATGTGAAGTTAGTTCAAACTCAAATTCGTCATTTACACCTTGGCCAGCATTTAATTTTTTCAGACGACTTTCAATGAACTATAAATATTACATTTTATAAAATTGTACTATTTTGCATGGGCATACATAAAAAGTAAATAAATCCAATACAGAGTATTGGTAAAAACAGCATAGCCTGAAAATTTTTGTTAAAAAATTAAATAAAACATTAACTATGCAGTACACAAATAAAAATTTTTATTTGTCAAGTCAAATCAATGAGGTTTAACATAATATGATTTAGAAAGGAGTGGCATATAAGCCCAGGAAAAATTGAAATGTTTATGATGTACCTAAACCAATGTTGATAAATACATATTGCAAAAGAGAAATTAAATTTTTTTACTTAAACATATTACCATGAGACATTTTTCAGTATAGTCATCAAGATCAACAGGAAGCAACATTAATTATTGGCGTATATAGTTTTAATGTGGAAAAATTAATATGTTTCGAAATGGTAGACTAGATGGTCTGACTAGATGTCAGATGTGTGTACTATTCTGATGAAGCGGGACTTCAAACATGTCAATTTTATAAAATAAAACTTTTTGCTTCAATAATAAACAATGTTTCCTTCATGTCGATATTGTCTGAATACTTTTTATAAAGATTGCATATCCTAATTACATAACTAGTTAGAATTATACAAAATATCATAATTATCATGCCATGTACTACTTACTTGTTGGAAAATTTGCAGTTCCAGCATTTTCTGAAGAAAAGGCTGCATTGCAGGCGGTCTACTTTGCACAAAAAGCTCCGAGTGGAATGTAATCTTTTCCCCTTGTCGCAGTTTCAGCGCATTCCAATATCCACCAATCAGCTTCACAAGTGCTCTGAGGAAAGCTCTGGATACTGCATCGCCTAACATGTCTTGGGGATGCTTCAAGTCATGTCGAAGAGACTGTAACTGCAATGATTTAAGGTTTAGATCACTTGCAACTGCTGTCACATCATGATATTGTTGCTAAAATGGTAATCCAAAAAATTTAAAGTTATGGGGATTTGAAGATTATTACTGTTTATATTTTAAATGGTTTTTTTAATTAAACTTTTCTACTTCTGACTAAAGGTTTTAGAATCTTTATTATACCATGGTAATCAAAAACTTCAATAATCAAAAACTTGAATGCTAAAATTTCAATGATTATAAATTGACACATAATTTTCATACAATCTAGAACACAATATAAATAGTGTTTCTAACTGGGACTAAGTAATTTAAAAGAATTTTCCTACAAATTATTTATTTCAATAATTTTCTAAATATCTTTTAGCTCAAAACTCAACAACAGTAGAAAAAGACAAAGAAAATTTTAATGCATTCTTCATTTAATGCAAAATAAAATCAAGCAAAATACAATAATACTTACAACATCAGATGGCAATGCATCCAAGTCTTCGAAAGGAGTTTCTATTTTGTTTTCATCTGCATCCAAGTACACAATATCTCCCATTTCAGTTAATTTCATTTTCTGTAAAATAGTTTTAAAATATATCAATTAGACACTATAGCTACTTAAAGTATATATGTTTGTACTTAAAGTACACACAGATTTAAACTAATTCTACAGCAATAGTACAAAATAAAGACAAATCAATAGTTAAATTATAGTTTAAGTAATCAATAAAAGAGATGTCTTTGTCATAAACTGATGCAGCACATTATCACTTCAAACAAGTTGCAACTTAATTCGAGTATTCTTATTAATAAAACCGTAATGTAACTTAAAACTTTATAAATGACACTAAAAAAAAGTTTTATAGAGCATTAATTTTTTTTAAATGAAGGTACATTTTTTTGTGAGTTATAGCTTAAAATATAACATCCTTCCAATAAGAAAAACGCATATAGTTTTTAAATGTATATTTGTACAAAAATATGACATACTTTTAATAAGAAACGTCCCAGAAATAAAAATTTTTTAATGTATATTTTAAATATAAATTACTGCTTCATAGCAACAAAAACTTTTCAGGTAAAAGAAAAAAATAGCAAATTTGAATCAAAGAACACATACTGCTAAAGTAGTTGCAGGAATTCCTATCAAAAATGGCATCGGGGCACTGGAAAGACAAAAGCCATTTAAATTCAGAGTTTGTCACACATACCAACAGTTAAGTAAAACACAAATGAACAAGAATTTGACAAAAAGAAGACCTGATTGTAGTCTTACCTTAGGTAATCTGATAGATGTTTTGGCAGAACTGGAATGAATATGTGTTGCCTAAAAATTGCAATAATAATTAAATAAGCGGTTTTGAAAAAAAAAAACAGGATATTTCAAAAATAATTACATTAAGTAAAAATCAGGTTTAAAAACGATTGATGGATAGTTAAACTTTACTGTCATAAGTTATTTTGAAGTTAAATAACAGGGTGTACGTGTTTCAAATTATAATGGTGTAAGCTGTAATCGTTCAACAGTTGTGGTTGAATGTGACGAATAAAGAACAACTCTAACAGTTTCAGATAAGCGCATGCGCTTGTACCACTACATCAATTTTACAGTTGCACAAGCTGTTGCTTCCATTATTCCGGACATGCTGCAGACAGTATGGGAAGAATTGCATTTTCCTTAGGATGTGTGCCATATCACTAAAGGCTCACACATTGAGCACTTACAGGAAAAACTAGGTTAGTTTTCCTTCAGTTTTATGTATGATTTGTTAGATTTAGTATAAAATAAACTTCTGTATTGTACCATTAAAACTCGGACATTTATGGTCCATCTCGGTCTTTTATGGACACCCAGTACAATCAACTAAGATAAGCAACAACTCCAAAATGTCCATTAAGAAAAATAAATCACCTTACCAATGCATTGGATAAATAAGAGCATTTGCAGCTTGAACACAGGCACTAAGGCGGCTTAATTTTTTAGATGAAATTAATATTCTCCTTTCATGCAGCATACTAAATATCATAAGAAACATAAACATTAAAAAAAAACATTAGTTATGTATTACACAAACTATTGTTAGTAAAAAAAAAGTATTGTTATTTTACATTAAAGACAAAAACACATAAAAATGCTATTCAATAATACTTAAATACCTTTAAAACTAAGCTCTGCATAAAAATGTGATTTTTAAAGGAATAGCTATAAGCTTTTGAGTTATAATTAACATCTACTAATATGGCTTCGGCAGGTTAACAGCAGTATCTACAAAGATCCTCTAATAATTTTTCCCAATAAAAAAAAGTTGTAAAGTGTGAGTGCTTTGAAGCAAATATGATTATATCTTTTTTTTTTTGTATTTACTGCTGAGGACCAGGACATGTCATATCTAGTGGCATTAAATAGTCAAGAGCTTAAAAAAAATAGGTTAAAAGAAAATATTAAAGAAAATTAACTCTTTACAAACCACAATCTTCATCAATGAAAATAATTTATATTCTTGAAATAGATTAAAAAAATAATAATAAAAGTAGTTTAAACTAGAATACAAACATATTACAAAATATTCAAAATTAAATTTAAGCTAAGTAGAAATAAGATACAAAGTATTACCTAGCAAAAATTATCATCATATTTTGCGCATCAACAGCATTAAAATACTCAGTCAAATTTCTCTGAAAAATAAAAATTGTAATAAAAGTAATACAGAGGGAGTAAAATTATCACAAGACAAAAAAGCAGAGTTAGATCCATGAACAAAAAACAACAGCAAATCCATGATAAAAAAAAGCTTGGTTATTGATTGAAGGAAAAATTTGATAAAAATATACAAACTCGTTTTTGCTACATAATATTTAAATTAAAAATAACTGAAAACAAATTTAATTTCTGTAGACTTTTATTAAAGTTTTTTTTACATAATATTAGTTTATTTCAAATTTAATAAATTGTAAAATTATTTCACATTATGCCAATTGCTGGAAAACCTGACAGTCAGATGAAGACTTAATATGCCTGTGTTTTTTAGACGATTGATTGGAATGAAACAATTTATATAAATAAAAAAAGGACATCAACAGTAGAGAACTCACATTTTCTGGAATACTGGGTAGCTTATTACAGTCAGGAGATACTGCAAGGAAGTCCTAGTGAAGAGGAAAAGGGCAAAAGTTTATATACATAATTTTACACTTATAAATTGGATTTCCCATTAAAAAAATATTCACAGGTTAAATGCTTAGACATTCAAATACTTTAAACACATGATACACAAAATAAATGCAAATTTGTTAGACTGCCACTAACTTAAAATAATTGAACTTATTAGGAGGTTTCGGCCCCTTAAACATGGCTGCTTTTTTATGGTGGATCAAGTTTTTTGAGGTCTCAGCAATTACAATGTAATAACACCTGTTAAATTTTGCTACATATATGGAAATTAGTATATAGACACCAAATTGTACTTTTTTATACATAAATTATAAGTGAAACAAATTAATAATAAAAAATAAAAATAAATGTATTAAAATAAAATACAAAATATAAGAAAAATAAAATATAAATGAACATGGAAAATAAAATATATATGAAAGAACTTTGAAAAATATATGTATATACTTGAAATAAACATCTACTTTATATGAGAGCATACTTGTTATCTAAATTAACTTCAGAAAGGAAGGCAGATCGGATGTCCAATGATAATTTTATTATTTCATATCGAATATTTAAAGCATTAAAATTTAGCTCTTACAGCTTTTGAGAGAGGGCCAAGAACGGTTACCAAAGCACTCAGCCTCACATATCGAGGTCTTATTAGCAAGCGACTCGATTTTTAATGGATATGAGAAGAGTGGATCAGAAGACAAAACAAAGTCTGCTGCGCCTACAATTTCTCTGGGAAAGAATGTATCGACGCCTATTAAAATGTTTGAACTGTTTTATGGATCGGAAAGACATTAACTGAGAGTTATTAAAGAACTGTTACTTGTGTTGTTAATAAGGTATAGAGATGTTTAGGCTATAGAGATGTTTACAATACATCACATATTATTTAAGTTGAATGAAACTTTAAACTGAAACAAACACAAATTTTTTTAATTACCTCATTTTTATTGGAAATAACATGCAATTGAAGACCTGGATCTGGAATTTGTGCATGATACAAGTTTTCTAGAAATATTGGTAAATTTTTGCACTTTTCAGCCTGTAAAACATGTCAAACCAATTAAAAACTTAATTTATTTTCCAAAACATTAAAATAAGTAATATCTAGACGAACCTAAGTATTAGTAATTAGGGTCTAAATCATATGATAAAAAAAGGAAATAACAAGATATTAGTTTTAATTTGAGTAAAAACATGCAAAATACAAAACGCAAAATTTAAGAAAAAAATAGATAAAAAAAAACAATAGTTTTACTTAACTTCTTACTATTTTGTAGATGGCTAAGTTTATTTCAAAAACAAATTATTACATAAGTGTATAAAAAATTAGTAATTGAGCCAGTAATTTTCAATAAAACACAATTTACTGATTCAAACTTTTTAACTAGGTAAAAAGTTGAATTTTAAATAAAAAAAATTAACTTTCATTTTCAAGTTTAAGACAAGCTTTTATAAATTGTAAGTAGTTCAAAAATAAACTTCTATGGAAATATACTTTTTATGCCAAGGAGAGGGAAAAGGCAAATTTAGGATTCGACGCAAAATAAAATGAGCAGGATTATCTAACCTCTGCCTTATTTGTTAGTTCTGCCACATGATTTAAAATTTTATAAAACACTTCATGCCAGGGAAGATAACTGAAAATAAAATGGGAAGAGAAAATGAACAATGCAAATAATAAAATTAAAAACAACAAAGTGAGAACTCAACTATGTAAGGGTTAAAACATTTAGGTAGATTAGATCATGCAGATAACTGCTGTATTGAGTAAATACATTCAATAGAAATGATATTTTTTATTTAACAATCAAATTATAAGCAAATTGTAGTAAGCTGAACTGTACACACATGCATACGTAGGTTTATTCAATTTCATTTATTTTAACTTTCAATGTAGATTTTTTGGACATTATATCTGCACAAGAATATTTTTCTAGACTTATTGTTTAGGGTTATATAACACTCATATGCAGACATAAAATACAAGCAAAATTTCAATAACTTAAATTTACACTTAAACTGCAAATAAAACATTTAAACAAATATAAATTTTTATAAATTACAGTAAAACCCTGATTTTACGTCCCCCGAATCTACGTTTCCCCCGCATTTTACGTTTTTTCCCGTTAGGTTCCAGTTTTTTCCGCATACTGTAATGTTAATTTAACCCGCATTGTAAGTTTGTTATTTAAGGAATTTCCCCCATTTTACGTTTTCCCTGGAAAGTAAAAAAAAGTCTATCTATTTCCCGTATTATGCGTTTTTCCCGCATTTTAAGTTTTTCTTACCCAGTCCCTTGAGAAACGTGAAATCGGGGTTTCACTGTATTGCTAGTTTGGTATTTAATGATCAATGAAATGAAATAAAATATGTAGCTTAAAAATAAATAAAGATACCTAAGAATAACATAACAGGTTGAAGAGTTGGAAGCTTGTCTGCAAAATCCAAAAGTCCATTGGCTATCAATATTGGTCAGTACAAAAGAAAAGTGTTGTACTGCATTGCTGAAAAAGATTTTTTTTTATATAATAAACAAAATAGGGTACAATATTACTTAATTTTTCTGAATCAAAAATATGTGAAAAATTATTTTTAAAATTTTCATTATTTCTTAAAATTATAATAAAAACTAGGAGTTATTAATGTAGCATTAGCTGCTACAATAAGCTATTAACGATATTTCAGATGACTGAACAGACTTCTTGGTACTATAGTCGGATAAAAAAGTAATACTACAAGATTGCATACAGTTCATAATAGAAAGGAATTGGACCATAAACAATTCTAACATACATTAAGCTACTATAAACAAGACTTAGAACTTGAATTTTTTGGGGGATGTTGTTAAGTACAATAATTTAAATAATCGACATATGGATATGGCTTTTAGCCATATATGCATTCACAGATCTTCTTAAGGTAACTAACTAATCTAATTAATAAAAATAAATATAAATAATTGGCAGAAATAAACATACTTGCTGAATTCACAGGGATATGCAAAACCTGGTAATGATTTTAAGATTTCCTGAAAAAAATTTATTCAAAACAATAAAAAACGATTGCATATTTTTACCCAATTGAACAATTAAACAAAAAATTAAGTTTCATAGATAATCTCTAATATGCTGATATGTGTAACCTAAGAATTATATAACAAAGGAAATTCAAACTTACAGCATTTTTGAAATTGTAAGGATATTTCCAAGCAATCCAAGGTTCTGAAAGATAATTTAATTTTAAAATAATTTGACTAAAAAGAGGTGAAAGACTATTTATTTATACAGATTCAATGGTACAAATGAATTACAAATTTAAATTATTATAAATTTAGGCAAACAACAAGTTTCTCCCTAAAGACGATAAAAGCCAATTTTTATAATGATTAGTTTTTTGCTGAGCTTGCACTATTTTTTTAGTTGTATGTTTTTAGACCTATGGGTAATAAACAAAACTGAAAATTAATGCCATCTTAATCTTTTTATTTATCCTTTATTATAAGCATGTTATAAACAAACAAATATCTAACCATAAAATATGAAGTTTTCACAGAAATTTAATTCAAAAAGACTTTAAAACCTTATGGAAGAGTAAATATTATGCTTTTATTAAAATATTTAGGTCTGGTGGTACGCCAAAATTTCTCAGAAAGTCAAGTGGTTCTGCATGTGCAGATAGGTTGGGAACCCTTGATTTAAAGGGTCTAGTAGCAAAACCTTACATTTTCCAAAGTATAACTAAGATATAGGGTCTGGTCTGTTTATTGGCAACTTTTGATAATGGTTAATTCAATTGGACAAAGTCAGCAATAAACGGATCTCTTAGTTTTACTACCGAGAACACTAATTTTGAAACAAAAGCCTTAGGATATTCTTATGCTAAATATTAACAAAATACCTTTTCCGGAATCAGTAGGAATGCCAATTTCACAAAATACTTCATAAACTAATTTTGGATTTTTTCTGAAACAAAAATAAATTCCACAATATTTATATCTATTATATTCCATAATATTTATATCTATTATATTCCACAATATTTATCGCTATTATTTTCTACAAATTCGTAAATAAGTTTAAAATTGTACAAGGTACATTAAGTTGATTTTTTTAGTTTTAAAGATGGTGACACACTTAATTTCTAAAATGTAACCATTTAAAGGAGAACATCCTATTCAGCTATAAACTTGCAAAGAATTATGTAAAAATTTGATAATGTTTTTTAAAGTACAAATACACACCAAAATCATAAAGTAGGTAATAAAACATTTAGAAGTTCTTGTAATTTGAAGTAAAGAGCAACTAGTTATTTAAACAAAACTAACATAATAAAAGATAAGAAAGTTAAAACTTGACGATTGATAAATTATAATACATTTATTATTTGAAATTCATAAAAACAAATATGCAGTTAAAAATTACTGCAATCTTACTTAATTCTTGTCCCCATTTTCTCAATAAAACATGAATCACATCACATTCAAGTAGCACGATCGGTTCCTTGTTTCGGTTTCAATTCATATTCTCTAACAGCCTTAACGTGGAAAATACTGTCCGACACATATTTTATGACAATGTCAAAAACAGTAAAAAGGACGAACTAATGGAATGATGTTTAAATGAAAAATTGTAGACATAATTTATTAATTATAAGGATTACATCTCCATTGTTTACGATTGAAAGTGAACAAAACCAACGCGGCACTGCCAAATTCTAAAATAAAAAATGTATATTTTTAAAAACTTTCTAAAAAATGAATAACATATCGTTTAAAAACTATAAGAATAAAAAATACAATTTAATTTGTAGATAAATCCTCCATTTCTTTGATATTTTATCTTTGTAATAATGAAGACGGATCAAACGTAGGAGACTGAAGTTTGTTACCGATAGCCACATTAAGTAATGATTGGTCTGTTTTTGGATTATTAAGCTAATTAAGCCAATCACAGCAAAGTTAAAACGCAAGTTACAAATTTCGGTCTCTGGGATTCGGACACCTAAATAGTTTGATAATTTTTCCTGTTGTTTACGGATTGGCAATCATGCTGAACGTCAACACAAGGAACGAAGTTATGCTTTCCCAACCCCAAGAGTGGGTGTGCTGAAATAAGTTATTAATAATTAATATAATGTGATAGAGATCAGTTTCAGTAATCTTTCACAATTTGAGATCAAACAGCTGTGCTTCAGATGCCAAGTACTCTTTTATAATTAAGTATAGAACACTAATACAAATCAATCGTTTAAGGTAAGTAACTAATGCGCATAGAGCGATGTTAGCAAAGTGTAAAAAAAAAGATTAGTTTAAATTTAATCCCTTTAAAGCTGCTTGTTATCCCTTTTTTCAGAAACTCGGAAGTGTTATTATCGTTTTAAATTTTCAAACTGAATGGGGCTATCATAGAATATGATATTTAGCTCTTCAATGTTTCTTAACAACTTTCGATGTTTTGAGGGCAAGATGTATTCGCCACAGCTCAGTGTTTAATTAAAACTTTTTGTCTTAGCGAAATTTTTTTTCCCCTAAATGTTACTTGCGCACTTAAAATTAAATCTAGGAATGTGTTGTGGAAAATCTTATCAAGTGTGCAATGGTGTATATTTTGTGAAGTTATATTTTTAATGACAAACTCTACATTGCTTATGATTGTTAAAAACATACAAGTCCCGGGATTTTATTATTAATTTCTCTAACTCCTTATAAATGCCATACCATATGGTGCGTTTTTATAGCAATATTCTATTAACAAAGATAATATATAATGTATTAAAAATGTACAACTCTACTAGAGTAAAAGTTCTAATTATAAGAATATCATCCTCCCCTCCCTTTTAATGTAATTTTGTTATAAATTTTAAGTTAATTGTAAGTTTTTTATATCGAAAATTTAGCCCATTTTTGTTTCAAAAATTACTTGACCAAAATAACATTGTAGAGCAGGTAGATGAATGGTCATTTTTCACATTACAACAAATCCTTTAATCAAACCCTATTTTGTGTAAGGTTTATTCAGCCCTTCACTTATATAATGCAACTACCACGTTAGCTTGGGAACTAAACACTTCCAACAGCTATATGCCTGGGCATCTGCTGCAATGCAGTCCGTTTCTCCTAGTCTTGTTAGCTAAAAAAGGCACAGCATACCATTGACCTCTTTGGGCACATTGTTGTATTAAAATATTATATCATGCCTGTGAGTGGTGTTGCTGTTAGATTGCATGCTCGGGTGTAAACCTCTTTAGTTGATCATGGTTTATTATTTACGGTCTATTCAATGGCTCCTAGTGCAACAATAACCAAGCCAAATGAGACTATGAAGATTTGATTATAAATAGCAACAAATAAAAATGATTTCTAAAAAATCTATCAATTATGCTGATCTACTCGCAATTGCGATTGGTGTGTGAAAAAAGCTATCTTCCATAAATATAGAGCATTTTTCTTTTAAACTTTACAAATATTTGAATTTGCAACTTATTTAAGTTTAAATTTTGTACTTATTACTATCACAAAACTATTATTTCAGATAAAACTATGTCTTCCAGGATGGATCTAATGGACCTTGCTCGTCATCTGAGACAAGAATCATTGTTTGTCAATTCTGAGAGGCAAAATTTGCAGAGTTTGAATGAAAAGGTAATAATAAGTATATAATTATATGGTTCATTATATTCTTATCCCTTCTGAGAAAATTATGAAAAAATTGTTTCATTAACTTTATTTTATGAGCTTTTCTTTACTAGTACATTCAATATAATATTTTTTGAAAAAAAATTCCTTTCAAACATGGATGTAAAATATGAATTATAAAGTAAAACTCCCTGGCGCAACAGCCCATAACTGGGCCAAGACCTGCCGTGCCCATTTCAGCTTTCGTGATTTAGGGCTCTGGGGTGCTAGGAATATGTCTGGTGTTAGCCTCACGCGGATCCCCCGTGTTTAGTTCCCAAACATGATTGGTATCCATTTTATCGACCCACTCAAGGGATGAAGGGATGGGTCAACCTCGCCCAATCCGGGATTCGACCCCCGTACCTGTGGTGAGGCAATGCGAAGCACTACCACAAGCCACTGAATTATAAACACTTTCACAATATTCATCCCATCCATAATAATGTTAACATTTTCAAAACTTAATTTTAATGGAGAAAAACCTTATAGCAATTAAATTATTTTTAAGTAAAAGTCCAGTTTGATAGAAACTTTCTTCATTCTGACCATTGAGTATTGTAATTAAAGTAATTTTTGCTTGCCTAGTAAGCAACTTTTATTTGAATGCATAAAATGAAGCTTTATGCTCAAAAATTCAAGCCTTTAGAAAGTAAAATCTAAACCAAAATATTTGTCTTTAGTTATGACCTAAAATCCATGAAATCCCTGGTTTTTAGCTTTCCATCTATTTTTTAACTATTCATTTAACATACAGGGTAAGTCAAAATGAATAGGACAAAAAAAAAACTATTTTTAGACGAATGTATGTTTATTGTAACTAAACTACAGCTATGTATTGAATCCATGATAGGGTTGGCCAAAATGAATAGGACAATAGCTGATAGGTAGATAAACTATCAAGCTATCAGCTATTGTCCTATTAATTTTGACTAACCCTGTATTTTAAAATTCTAAAGCTTTAATTCATTGTTTTCAATCTAGGTACTGAAAGCTGCCGAACACCTATACCATCTATCATGGATAGCCAGACAGCAACGCCAATCTCTAGACAACCTGTTACTGTCCCACACAGACACAAACCTAGCATCCTGCTACCATCGCTCAAACATCGTCGAAACGGCGAACTTTATTGACTCCTACAAGCAGCTAGGCGTGCATGATTGCAGTTACTCAGAGTTCCTGCAACAATTGAGGGAAAATCCCAAAGTGGTGGCCGCATGTTTGAATTTGGGAGAGAAGATTGACCTTGTGACGATGCACAATACAGTGAACACAATTATGGCGGCTATATATGGGAATTGTATTTTACCTGAAGATGAAGTTCATGCATTGGTATGTTTGAGAATTTTTTGATTGGTTGTTTTATGCTGGTGATGGTTGTTTAATAATTAAGTGTTTCTGAATAAAAGAGTACCATTAAAAACTAAACTGAATTTATGTTACGTTCTCTCAAAACTTTTGTGAGCAGTAAATATCTGAAATGTAAACTAGTTATGTAGATTTGAATTTATTATTTAGTTTAATCCTAATAATTTAAGCAAATTTTGATATTAGTATTTTGAAAAACCTGGCTATCTATCCAAGCAATAGTTCATAAGTTTAAAAAATTTAGTATAAAACCCTGATTAAACTATGTTTAAAAAAATTTAACTGGTACGTACCTAAATTTTAGCCAATTAAGTTATATTTAAACTTCTTAGTTGGTAAAGCGCTTGCCTTGCATCAAAAGGTTCCAGGTTCGCGCTTTGTCATTGCCAGAATAACTGACTACCTATAAACGGTCTGTTTAGCCAAAAGTTTACTGAATAATACCCTGTGTTGAGGAAGTGCACATTAAGTTAATATTTAATTACATTATTCACATAAAATTAAGTTAATATTTAATGTAGAAATTATTATGTAGAAAAGCTTGGACCAAAGTCGCCTATAAGGAACAAATTTGTCCTAATTTACTTACTTATACCTCTTTCGCTCCAACATGGAGCATAGGGCCTCCGTCATGGTCCGCCGCCTAACCCTGTTGGCTGCAACAGTCTTAATCTCTCTGTCTCTCCATGACTTAACAAGTCATGGGGAGGCCTATTTAACAGTACTTAAATACTTAACCTTTATAATAAAAAAACTGTCTTATTTAACAGTACTTTAAATATTTAATCCTGCAAATACCTTAACAGGATAACCTTACTTTGGTTTCTTTCATAACAGGTACTGCTCAAAGAGCTAATGTCTCTTCAACTAGCAGCAAGCGACAACCCCAGACGATTGCTCCGGCACGGTTCCTGTGCTTTCAGCCGAGTCTACAAGATTTTCAGCGAGTGTCTCTTCAGCGCTAAGATATTCTTGACTGCAGCACTTCACGAACCCATCATGCATCTGTTGATGGCTGATGACCTGTTTCTGGATATTGATCCCAGGTTGGTTTAATTTGTGGTATTTAAAAGTAGAATGAATATTGATTGTTTTTGGTTAACTGGTTAAGTACAAAGAGATAGATAGCTAAAGAACTAGCTTATTGCATTAGTTTGGATAGAGTCATGATATTGATGATATACAAGTTAAGGAAAAAGTTAGTTAAGACATTGAAATTGAAAAAAAAAAGTGAATGATATTTGGGGGCAGAATGTTGGTCTTAACATATTTTGATGGAAAAAGAGAACTTAGGGTTCTACACAACTGAAATATGATGTATATAATTGCATTTTTTTATAAAAAAAAGTTAATTCTCTTTTTTAGAATTGGGACTAAACATGATAGTACATGATAGTTATTTAAACTTGATACATTAGTATATTCTTTCAATTATTACTATGGTTTTTTAATAAAAGTGTAATGTGGTTTGATCATGTAATTATTACATTTTTAAACAATTCTTGGTTTGTAATAATTTTTTAGCATATTATGTGTTGTATTAATTTCTATTAGCTTGTATAAGAACATTTGTTTAAATATTAGATTAATGTGTGCCATTTTAATTTTTTCTTTCATCTTGTTATACCTTTTAGCAAAGCTGCTGTGCGGTTCCACCCCCAAGAAAGACTGAGACACTTTGGCAAGGAAGGAACCCCAGAGCACGCTGCTTCTCTTCAAAGGTACAACCAGTGTTTTAATATGTTACTACTAATTCTCTTTTAAACATTGTACAGATTCATCGGTAGTTTTCTATGTATTTTCTACCAAAATACTGTTTCTAAGCTGCTTCGCAGCTATATTCGAATTATTGTGTAGTTCGTAAGTACAGTAAACTCCCGATTATCCGCGTAATTGGGTGGCGCGGCCTCCGCGGATAAGCGAATTCGCGGATAATCCGCAAAAGTAAAGAAAATATAATGAAACAATAGAAAAATAGTAAAGAAATAAAATAGGGATGACAAATTTTAATAAAACTGCATTAAATGTTCTTCTGCTGGCTGTAATATTTTTTCTTTTAGTCAAAAAGGTCGGATGTGGATGCAAATTGTAAGAGTTTATCCTTTTGCTTCGAAAATAAATGCCTCTCACTGTTCTTCTATGCAATACTGCAAACACATTTGCTTTTTAGTGGATCCTTTTCTTTTTAATCAGTTGTACATAGTAGCGAAATAAGTAAGAAACGAAAACGAACTATCAAAATCACGCAAAACAGTTCAATTAAAATCGCGGGCAGTTTAATTTATAAGTGACGCTTTTCGTCAAAAATCTGCACGCGATTTGCACCTGTCCGAACACATTTTGGCACACATCAGGTATTAATTCTTATTGAAATGTATTCGTTGTTCATATAATGTATTCTTTGTTATTTAAATTAAACGTATTCGTTGTTCTTTGAATGTGTTCGTAGTTCTTGAAAGAAATTCGTAGTTCTTGAAATGCATTCTCCCGAAAAGTTTTGAAACAGTTGAAACAGATAAATTTCATTTATATGCGTTTTGTTAAATTATTATTTTTGCTGGTGGTAAAAATGTGGGGAGATCGTAGCCCGCGGATAATCCGCAAAGCGGATAATCCACCCGCGGATAATCGGGAGTTTACTGTATATCATGCTAGAATATTTTATCAATACAATTCAATTATGTGTGATTATGTATCTGTCTGAAATCTATCTCTGTTTGAACACTGAAATTGAGATAATTGGGAAAGGTCTCAAAATATTCAGTATAGAAATGGGAGTTAGTCAGCTACCTTAAAAATTTCTGAGTTTTTTGTTAGAAAGTTTAATTTTTTTTAAAAAAGCTCTCGGTACTTAACGTGGAACCAAACATTTTTTAAATATCTTCCTGGTCTTGCAGGATAACAAATTAAATTTCAGGTCCTTTTTTTTATAATTACAACACTTTTCTTTACGATGTATGTTATTGAAAAGTTCTTTGAGAAACTTATACAACCATTTTACACGACATTATCCCTTTCTTCTACAAACAAACATATCTTCCTCTTAGATATCGCAACTGGACCATCAGCAAGCTCGTTAACATCGCAAACCGTTTCATCGAGGAAATCCGCAACAACCTCTACTGCTTTCCCCAGAGCCTGTCCTGGCTAGCAAGACAGATGTACAATATCCTGATGAAGGCCAAGAGAGTAGAGGTCAGGGAGGTCGGTGCTATGTGTGCCGATCTTGTGTTTGCATTCTTCATTTGCCCGGCAATCGTGGATCCGGAATCTTACGGGATTACGGACATTCCGATAAGTTACATCGCAAGGTTTAACTTGATGCAGGTTGCTCAGATTCTACAAGTGCTGGCCATGTCGAAGTGGGAAGAGATTGACCCAAAGTTGATGGATTTGTATGGGAAGTTTGAAAAGGTGAGTGTATGTGTTGTTGGAAAAAAGACTGGTGTTTAATGTTACTGGATTGGATATCAGCCTTTTTTTTATTATTATTAAAGTGTATAATGTATGGTATAGTTGCAAATTAAGAATTATCCAAAGTTTAAACTAAGATATAGATTAGTGTCCTGCCCATTAATTATTTGACTTTGATACAAGTAGATTCAATTAGGCGAAGTTGCTAATGAAAGAGTCGTAACCTATTTGTTAATTATGACATTGGAGGGGGGCTCTGTTAGAGCTAAGCACTGCGACCAGGGGTCTATTGGGGAGAATATTTTAGAACTAGACCTTACATGTGAAGTTTGTCTTCAATCTTCCTGTAACAATTTGCAGAATTCTTCAACATATGCTGGCAGTTGGTTAATAGTGCTTAAAAATGCATTTAAATTTTCAATTCTAAAAAATCTACGTTAATTGTTTTACTGCTCTCATCAGATTATTTCAGCAGTGAATTAAATATTTATTTTCTTCAACTTACCATAATAGATTTTAGTCTTATATTGAATGCAAATTCTAAGAAGTGATCCTTAATAAAATTTTTTCTAAAATGTAATCTTTTAAAATGAATTAAAGTAAAAATTTCGTTAAAAAAAATAAGAAGCATTCTTTATAAAAAGAAAGCTTTAAAGCACATGGTGCATACATTATTAAGGATCTAATCGAAGCAAAAAAAAAAAACTTCAGATGTTCATATTCTCAACTTTGTATGCTTTTTTAATTATTGATTCCTATACATAAATTATTATCTTCATTAATTTTACCTTGCATTAATTACTTTAAAAAATCTTTGATTTTCTAGGATTGCATGTCATCACTATTAGATCTGATTTTAGAAGGTAGCACAAGTGATACCCCATCAGATCTTGTCAATCACTTCCAGGACATAAATCGATCTGCAGTTCTCATAACAGAATCGGAGCTTCATTCTTTAGTATGTTATGGTTTTATAAAATCTTGATTATTGTTGTATAAAAAGTCATTATTTTAGTTTGACCTTTTGTAAAGGTAAAAGGCATAAGAAATATGATAACTAAATGTAGGCGATATCTTATATGAGGCCATTCCACAGGTTTGTTGGGTTTTAAAATCCTGGTTTGGGAATGGTTCACTCAGCCTTTCACTCCTTCAGTGGCTTGATAAAATGAGGATCAAGCTAGCTTGGGAACTTAACATTGGATGTTTCCGTCTGTCTGGTTTTAACTGACTGTAACATCTGGCCTTCACCCCTCTTATGAGCTGAAATGGGCACAGCAGGACTTGGCTCTCCATGGGGAGGCACATCAATGAGTTTAGTTAAAAAAATACATGCCTATCAGGTCAATAATAGAAAATACTCCTTAAAATGGATTTTATGACCACTTTTATTTGAAAATTATCAGCAATTTCTCAGCATAGGGTAGACTAACCAGTGAATGAACGTTTAAGGTGCTGTGTTCGCCAGTGAATAATCACCAGGACATAATGACCTAGACAACCAACCATATGTCAAATAGCTTTCTACTAGATGGGAGGAAGTCAGTGTTACCAATCCATCTGGTGGAATGATTTTCAATCCTTATTTTTTAATTATATTCACCAAATGTTCATTCACTGGGGCCTGTTCCCTCACTGGTCAGTCTACCCTAGACGTGTAATACAAGTATACAACAATACAACACACATCTCTCTTTAAAAAGATTTTGAATGATTCCCATAATTAGTTTTATTCAAAACATAAATACAATGTGAAACTCTATTTGATTTACTTTCTAATCATAGTGTCAATCAGTATATTTTTATTTTAATCGGTATATTTTTTTCGGTATATTTGCATTTCAATTGACAATTCAACAATTGCATTCCGATTGCATTCAATTGCATTGACAATTTCAATTCCGGATGAGAAAGCTTACATTTATAATGTATTTCTTACTCTAGGTAACATTCCTGAGGTCAATTGAAACAGGCACAACCGATCAGAACCTTAAGAAATCCCTCTCGACCATGGTTAATCATTTACCTGTGCCACCAGCAAGTACACCTTCCACCATACCTAATGGAAATGCTAGTAATTCACAAGTTTCCCATTCAAATGACAATCAGCCTATGACACCCTCAACTAAAAGGAGCTTTCTTAATAAAGGTTTGCATTCCTTCATTTTTAGTTTTTATATGCTTCTTATACATTAGCTTATTAAGATATTATTATTGCTATTTGGATGTATTTTACTGAAATGGATAAAGCATACTTTGAATTGTTTATGGACAATGGAAGTTTTATGATACATATGCAAGAGTGGTTCATCATGTAAACATATATTTTTCATGAATGTCTAAGTGCCAAAACTTTAATAAGTTCAAAGGTATTTTAGTTATTGGTTATTTTAGCTAATTTCTATTAAAATAAACTCTTTGACAATATACTATCAAATTGTTATTGTTTAAATATTATGCCAATTTTAAATTTTCAACAAAACAATATCTTAAAGCCCTAAAAATATATAAATTGTTCATATTTAAAAAATGATGCCTTTAAAGATATTCAGTATACAATTATCTTAATGATCCAGAGTAAAAAGATTTGAACAATTGTTTAATTTCATTACAGAAAAATGCATACATATTTTTACTTGCTTCTGTCTGCATTTATCTCATTGTGTACTTAATTTTACTTGAAAACTAAAATTAAGTTTTAAGTACAGTTAAAAACAACTCAAATATTTTTTTGCAATGTAAAGTAGAACTTTTCCTCAAAAAGTTTTGTGCTTATTAATTCTAATCATGATTTATTATTTTTTTTTGCAGTGGGTCGTAAAAGCTCAAAGATGCCCAGTAATATGTCGATTAATTCAGATAACCATAACGATGAAGTTAATGGTACATCTGAAACAGATAGTGCTGTGGCTGCCAAAACTGTTCTTGAAGATGTGCTTGTAGTTCCATTACAAGGAATTGATTTTGACTGTCCAGGAATGTTAAATGAAGAAAAGGTTAGAACATTTAAATGTTAATTCATGTGACCCTGTTTAGTCGCAAAAACTTTATATCAAAGTTATGCTTCTATAAAAGCATCCAATATGCTTAAAGTACTTTTGATTTTTTAAAAATAACTTATTGTTGAAAAAAAAAATGACTTGTTTTTATTGCTATTTATGACTTGTTTCTATTACTTTTTATTACAATTTGTATGTTTTTTTTAATGAACATGATGAAACATATTGAAATTGTTAATAGACTATTTAAGTTTTATCATGCTTATAATAAGTTAAAGTGGTTCATGATTCAAACACATATTGACATGTAAACCTAAAAGTTTGTGTTTTTTACTTGCTTTGATTGACTACTTTGATTTTTTACTTGATTTGATTTTTATGCATTATGTATCTAATTAATCACTGATTTTATGTAAAAAAAAACCTATGAGTTGCATTAAACAATTTTGAACATATTTCTCTTAGGTACTAAGTATTGAATCCCAGAAGAAAAAACAATCCTTGGAAAATGGCAATCTTCTAGAAGAAAGTGACACAATGAGTGTCGGTGGCCCAGAAATTGTAGAAAAGAGGACACGGTTTTCATTATCTCAGGACCAAGAGTCTGTTGGTTAGTAGAAACTGTTTAATGATATTAGAAATCACCAATAATTTGGCTCTCCCCTCTGTGGAACTATGAATCATCCCTTTTGTGTATCCCTCCGCTCATACAAACACCGAACTGCACTTCGATTAACACAAACACTTATCACTTAACTCTCTGCTGTCATCGAACAAGCAACACTCGTTAGCTTTTCTAATGGCATGACCGATTTACAACGATCCAGTAAATCGCCCCTAAATTCTAATAGATTAATTACTAAACGTAATTTGTTTCAGTGACATTTAATAAAAAGCTTGCTCTCTACTTCGTATTGATATTTCGAAGTTATCATTCGTATGTTATCATTCATTCTTTTCATTACCTTTTGTTAAAAGATTAAGACATTGAGTTGATTGTTAAGGTTAAATCAATTTTTTTAATTAAAATTCCGTAGTGTTGTATTAACATATTTGTGTAACATATTAGAACAGCTTAAGTTTTTAAAAACTTTATTTCAAGAGGGAACCAAACTTGAAAATATTCTTCAGGGTTTTTAGTTTAAAGAACCTAGCTTGTTATTAAAAAAAAGTTTAATACTTGATAAAGTTTTTAAAAAAAATTTTTATGATAGTGTTTTGGAGGTCAAAGTGGTAATGAATGAAAAGTTCTTAATGAATTTTGCTTCCAATATTAATTCTTTCTCTTGTTTATTTAAAATTAAGCTCTTCTCTTCCTTTATTTTAGATAGATTTTTAGTACATTTAAAATGCTTTGATTTTAGGTACTAGTGACAATCTAGAAGCTGTTTCAGAAGCCGCTTCAAATCATTCAGTTGCTTCTTCATTGGATTTAGAAAATGAAAACGAGAATGACAACCTCTCTGATATGGTTTCTGCAAATGTTAGGTAATTAAAGTTTGTCATGTAAATATTTCATTATTCCGAATTCAAAATGATTTTAAATACTGTAATGTTTTAAATGGTATTTTTTCAATCGATGTTGAAACGAAACTTAAATTGTAGAGTAAAAAAATGCTGATTCTTATGGAGTATTAAAGTGAGAACAAGGCTAGCTGACTTTGCGGACACAAATTTTAAAAACAAAACATAGCAATTATAGTTTTACTTACACAGCCTGATATATAATTAAATACAAGGTATCTAAAGTTTTGCTGGTGCTTGAGGCTTTTGTTAAGCATTATAAGCTTTAACTTTATGCTAAAACAAAACATCAATTTGTAGAGTAGGAAAAAAAATTACATTATTTTATAATTAAAATAACAAAATATCAACATTTTAGTAGTTATCTTGAAGTAATCTATTCCTCCAACTATTTTTTTCATGCAACAGACACCAACAATAATGTCCTTAATTATTTTTGTCTTTATTTTTATAGCAATACTATCCGTCGTGGTGTTCAAAAGTTTTTTCGATTTTAATAAAGTTGTCTGTTACTAACGACAATCCTTTTCAGTAAACAGCTAATAATGAACAAAATATCTTAAAACTTCGTTATATTTAAAAAAAATATTGCTATCTTTTGTTAAAACAGACTCAAATTATCAAATCAACTTATCCTAATCCAAAATTATTTAGTGGTCGGGGAACACCGAATGTCAGCGGTCGTGACACGCCATCTTCACAACTCGAAGGGGAAGAAAGGGAGCAGAGACCATTGGATTTGATGACTGCCTCTTCAAGGAAGCAAAATCAGGATGACATTGAGGATAAATTTGGGAAGTTTGAAATACAGCCTATGATGGAAGGTGTGTTTTAATTTGTTAATCTGGAAGTTTTAATGTATCTTAGTACTATTTCAGATGTCCTATTTTTTAAAAATATGTATTGGTAATTTTGTTGAAAAATAAAAACGAGTAATAGATTTCTTTCTGGTGATCTCTTTATGTACGGAATAAGGAGGTAGATACTTGCAAAATGATTCTTTCGCTACTTATTAATAAAAAAATCATAAGGTTATTTCAATTCTGTGTATCAATTATTATAAATACTATTTTTATTACAGTAACAATATTGAATGAGGTATGAGATTTAACAGTTTATAATAAGCATACCTTCTATTTAGTCACTTAAGTTTTATGGCATTAGATATAGATATTTTTCCATCCTTCATTTTAAATGGATTCAATTTGTTAATTGGGTTTTTAAAAAACTTGTTTTTCTACTTTTATGTATAGAAATCAAATCAATTATAATAGGCATATTAAATTTTTTTATTTTTTAAGTTGAAAAATAAGAAAGCAACAGTTTATTTTATAATACATTTTAAAATCCTTTTAGTGTTGTTTGATACAACTCATCATATAGACCTCATGTTATTTTAGGAGATGAGACTAAATCCATGGTTAGTGACACATGGAGTACTGATGTTCTTGCTAGTGATTCTGAAACTGTTGAACAGTCTGACATTTCATCTCAAATGTCACAGGTAACTTTCATTTCCCTTATAACTTGGCATTGCTAAAAAGTGTTTATATTATCTTACTGGTGTATCAACTAAACTTTCATGCAGAAACAAATTACTGAATGCGAATTATATTTACCTGAAAATGGTTATTAATCATTAGTTACTAGTTTTTCCTATTAATTTTGTCGTTTTCAACCAAAAACTTTTCAGCTCACTTTATTCTAAGAGCCTTTTTTTTTTATTCTATAGGCTTTATGTAACAAATTTACGTGCATCTCTTTTTGAAGAACTTTATAAAATCTTTGTATTTGTTATACTTTAATTGTATCATTTTAGTCAATGAAATATATTGCGATAAATTACACTTTATATATTTTAATCTCAGTATAACATGTTCTACTTAGCCTGGCTATACTCCTTCTGATTGCAATGAAAAATGAAAGCTTCGAAAACACTTTCTTTCCTTACCCTCACAGTTGGTGTTCCAGGAAACAATGTGAGTGTCATTATTCTAAACCTCCTTGTAGGCTGGGGAGCCCAGTCGGTTAGGCATTCGCCTAGCATGCGGAATGTCCCAGGTTCAAGTTCGGGCATCGCCAAAATAACTGCCGACCTATAAACGGCGTGTGCAGCCATAATGTCCGAGGAATAATACCCCGTGTTGAGAGAGTGCATGTTAAATATCCTTCAATGTCCTAACGCTGTTTACGATGTCGCCCTTAACGGTTGCTGTGGGTGCCTACTTAGGTGTCGGCTTGTCACTTGACTGTGGTTCTAAAATATGCCGCCCGCCGCCAGTAGCCCTAGTGTAGCTCTAGTGCAACACTAATTCAAAACAAGCCAACCAACTAAACCTCCTTGTTTGAGGCTCTGCCTTGATTTTAATTGCAATGCTCTCAAAACCCAAGTAGGCTAGAGAAAAAATGGAAACTGATGTTCACACTGTTTCCTGGAAAACCAGACAAGGAGTTAGGGGAAGAAAGTGATTTCCAAGCTCAAGTTGTGATCAAAAGGAAACTATAATACAGATCCAACTCAGGGCTGGATTTCTAAATAGGCTGATAGGCTGTAGCCTAGGGACGCGAATTTTCGTGGGCAGCAAATTTTATCACCAATTAAAGTGGCATTCAGCAAAAAAAACTATTATAAAGATACATTTTTGTTATTTTTCACCAACCGATGAGGATGAACAGAATAATGTAAATCTAGTCGTTAGGGAACTGCCCAACCTTTATTTTGTAGCTAATCAGCTATCTTTCCCCGAAGGGGGAGATTATTGTGAAAGGGGCGGCAAATCTGTAAATGTGGCCTTGGTCTAACTGTTGTTCTTTTGAACCCCATTTTTAGCCTACTTTTTTTTTAATTCGAAGAATTAAAAATTAATCTTAATTGGAAAATTAAGAATTAATTGGAAGAATTAAATCACCATTGCCATAGCAACAATCGCTTGAGAAACTTTATTTCTTTTAGACAATAAATTAAAATAAATTTATTTTTGAGACATCGATCAATTTAAGATGACGTCAAATATATATTTCACTACGAGATCTTTGTATGTTGATATAAATTGTTTTCATTCTATTTAAAAGCGAGGAATATTACATATTTATTCTTTGAAATATAAATTTTTGCAAACGATTTAAGTAATAATTATTTAATTTTCGAAATAAAATAAATGAAACTAGCCGAATTTAGCAAGTAAATGTTTATTGAGGAGTAGTTTTTTGGTTTTTGTTCTACGAAAAATTAAATACTTATTTATAACTGCAAATAAAGCTGTGTTTAGTGAAAGATGCTGTGTTTAGTTAGATGCTGTATTTAGTGAAATTTATTTTAGAATCTAAGGTGGAAAAACGGTTGTTGATGTCACTTACTGTTAAGAACCTAGTTTTTTCAAGATAAGAATTTTAGTAAGTATTTAAGTAACAGGAAACAAGGCTATTTTAGTTCTTTAAGAACTTCTTGTTAATTATCTTTCAGAGTTATTTGGACCGTGCCCTCTTGGACACATCCGAGACTGCCAGTCAGAGTGATGCCTGGAGTACAGACGTCTTGGCTTCAGACACCGAACGTCTTCAAGACGTTGACACTGATGACACGGCAAGCGTTGCCAGATCTGATGACACGGCTCGCTCAGAAGCTGATGGGGATATGGCAGCAAGTGCAGATGATTCTA
Source organism: Hylyphantes graminicola (assembly GCA_023701765.1). NCBI lineage: Eukaryota > Metazoa > Arthropoda > Arachnida > Araneae > Linyphiidae > Hylyphantes > Hylyphantes graminicola. Next base: position 50,036,656 of record CM043121.1, read on the forward strand.
GGTTGAATAGGAAGGATCTGTTGGAAGCTGAGGCTATGAGAGGTAGGGTTTTGTAATGGTAACCTTCTGGGCGATGTGTTTTTTCCGTACCATTCTTTCAAGTTCAAGCAATAAACAAATAAAACATTTTATAAATAATGAATTTCTATTGCTAGTCTACTTCTTTCTATTTAAAGATTTTGTATTAATCAGTTCTACCAAAATAAATTTAATTTTGAATTTTTAAACTGGTATGTTTGTTAAAAAAATTAAATCAACATTTTGTGCAGAGGAAACAAACATACATTTTTCCTATTTCAGGCTGCTCAGAAGACATATTAGGCCTTATGGCATATTTTACTTAATAGCTTTTCGAATTAAGTAAAATATGCCATAAGGCCTAATATGTCTTCTGAGCAGCCTGAAATAGGAAAAATGTATCTTTGTTTCCTCTGCACAAAATGTTGATTTAATTTTTTTTTTTAATAGCTTTTCGAATTCGGGCTTTTAGAGAGCCTGATGTGGTCAAGTTTATCAAAATTCAAAGAATTAAATGGGCTGGTCACATCATGCGAATGAACAAAGAGCGTTCGACAAATATAATCTTTTTGGCTCAGCCCATCGGATCAAGGCCCAGAGGTCGACCAAAGCTGAGATGGACTGACGGCTTGGAAAGAGATTTATCAGTGTTAAAGGTCTCAAATTGGAAGACCACTGCCAGGCAGAGGCAGGCCTGGAGGAAATTGATTAAGAAGGCCAGGGCCCACCCGGGGCTGTCGTGCCATTGAGGAAGGAAGGAAGGCTTTTCGAATTATGTATTTGTTATAGTGATCTCTGTAAAAACCCTTAAATTTAATCTTACAGTTCGTTCTTTTAAGACCTAAAGCAAAAGGTTTTTCATCATTGACTTTTTTCAAGTTGTTAATGTATATCTATGAAGTCAATTCCTGTTTAATATTTCATTATAATTATGAAGTAGTTATAATGCTATTTAATATCAAATGCATCGATATCTCAACTAAAATTAAAACTATAATTTATAAAATATGATTTTGAAGTACTACATATTAAATTTCAATGTTTTCTTGTGTCATTTCAAACTTCAATGTTTTTCAGATCCATTTTTGTCTGATGCTTTTGGTGTATTAGGAGACAATCAAGCATTCTTAAACGCTCAAAAATTAGTCGCAGCAGAAAATTACTCCAGGGATCAAGCACAATATGGAAATTTAATGTTTGCAGAAAGTAATTATTATTTAATTTATTTGTTTAGTATTATCATTATTTAAATTTATTTGAATATAGCTCTCTAATTCTTGGTTCAGTAAGTATACATACATGATTTTTGTTTTTCTTTTACTTGTGGATATGTTCAGTGCATCCATAAGATCATGGTAGATGTAGTTTATAAACTGTTTTAATATGTTTTTAGTTAGGCGATTTTTTTGTTTCTTAAGAGCCAGTTTTTTTAAGAGTCAGGCAGTCTTGGATAGTTGACATTTTTAATTTTGCTGAAAATTACAGAATATTTTCTTAATGGAAAACTATTAGACTAATATATATTTTTGTTTTTGCTAAAAAAATTTTTTAAATAAAGTTTTGGGGGGGTCAAAGTTGAAGATCGTCCATTTTTTGAAGAAAAACGAACCAATTTCCACAAGCCAATACTTTTTGTGCCAAGGGTTAAAAATTACAGTGACAATTTTTTCGTGTTCTACTTGTTCAGACAAAAAAAATTCTGGTTGACATTTGTCACAAAGGTCCAAGGTCATTCAAAGTCAGTGGAAAAAATGTTTTTTTTCTGAACTTTTGAAGTTTAATATTTTCTTGTGCCAACTGTGAACCAAAAATGTTTTTGATCCAATGAATACGTAGTAAAAAGATGTACTCAAAAATAGCAAGTGATGTGCAGTGGCACTTTTGGTTGCAGAAATATTTGACTTTGAAATTGCTGAAAATCCAAAATTGCTCTACTTTCAAGGTCATTTATTCCTTGTGCCAACATTGGAAATGTATGAAATTAGCTGGAAAATAATCCGAATGCATTGTAGAAACAAAATTAATTCACAAACCTATGGGTATTTGTTCCTATTTTACTTGATGAGGCTCTAAACTTCGCGAAAACTCAACTTTTCGTACAAGTTTGTGTTTTTTTCCCAAGTTTCGAGCTTCTTAACTGCATGTACCAGCAGTAACCAGTTATTAAATTAGCTGGAAAATCATCCTTATGTATTGCAGAAATAAAATAAATTCACAGATCTATGGGGATTTGCTTCAATTTTATTTAAAGAGGCTCTAAACTTTGAAAAAAAAACTAAAAATTTCGTTTAATTTTGTGGCCCGAAACATGCCCATTGTATGTTAAAATATTATAGTAAAATTTCTAATATTTTTTTAACTAACTTTTATTGGGCCATAAATGTTTTGATACAATGAGAACAACAAATGTATGATTTTTTAAAATTTGTTATGCTATATAAAAAGTTTGTATCGAAAAGTTGAGTTTTCGCGAAGTTTAGAGCCTCATTAAATAAAATCGGAACAAATACCCATTGGTCTGTGAATTAATTTTATTTCTGCAATACATAAGGATTATTTTCCAGCCAATTTAATAACTGGTTACTGTTGATACAAGCAGTTAAGGATTTGTAAACTTTGCAGAAATCACAAACTTGTACGAAATTGTGAGTTTTTCTCAAAGTTTAGAGCCTCATTAAACAAAAGTTTATCTAATACCCATAGATCTGTGAATTGATTTTGTTTCTACAATGCATTCGGATTATTTTCCAGCTAATTTCATACATTTCCAATGTTGGCACAAGGAATAAATGACCTTGAAAGTAGTGCCATTTTGGATTTTCGGCAATTTCAAAGTCAAATATTTCTGCAACCAAAAGTGCCACTGCACATCACTTGCTATTTTTGATTACATCTTTTTACTACGTATTTATTGGATCCAAAACATTTTTGGTTCACAGTTGGCACAAGAAAATATTAAACTTCAAAAGTTCAGAAAAAAACATTTTTCTACTGACTTTGAATGACCTTGGACCTTTGTGACAAATGTCAACCAGAATTTTTTTTGTCTGAACATGTACTATGGAACAAGTAGAACACGAAAAAATTGTCCCTGTAATATTTAACCCTTGGCACAAAAAGTATTGGCTTGTGGAAATTGGTTCGTTTTTCTTCAAAAAATGGATGATCTTCAACTTTGACCCCCCAAAACTTTATTAAAAAATTTTTTTTAGCAAAAACAAAAATATACCTGTCTAATAGTTTTCCATAAAGAACAGATTCTGTAATTTTCAGCAAAATTAAAAATGTCAACTATCCAAGACTGCCTGTTTTGCCCGGTTTTTAAAAAAACTGGCTCTTAACCATAAAATTTGGAACTTGACTATGTTAGATTTTTATTTTTAAAAAAAGTATTTTACCCTCTAATGCATACTGTTGCCATATTTCAACAAGTATTAGTAACATAATCCACTTTTTTCTATTAAAGTAAAGCTCCCTTTCAACAAATTTGTGTTTTTTCATCCACTACATTCCATTTTGAAGTTTTAGTTACTAATAACCCTCATAGATGACAGTAGTAAAAGTGTATTCAAAATTAAAGCGTGAAGTTATTAACTGTCGTGAAATTTCGTCTTGGGCAGCATTCAAAGTATAATAATATTAGTACTAAATACAAATAAATTGTTTTGAAAAAATATAGTTCAAGAGGATTATTTTAAAATATATTTAGTAGTTTTCTAGTCATTCTTATCAAAATTTGAATTTTGTAGTTGGTTTTTATCATGTCAAAATTTTTTGAAAACTTAAATTATTTAAATTCCAATGCAGTTAATTTGTTTTCAGTATTTTTCCCGTAATGTATGAGTATTAAAGAGATAGATATATTTTTTGGGGATAAAAAAAATCTAGCATTACTGGGTTAAATTGTATTTAAAAAAATGTTACTTATTTTCATATATGTATTAAGTATACCTATGTTTTCAGGAGGGGAGATGAGAGAAAATGTACCCTTGTATGATTCAGATTCTGATTGCTTTAAAGTGCCAGACCTGCTGTGCATGGATATGGAAAATGTTTGTGGCAGGTAAGTTCATATGAAACTTTTATGACTCATAAAATTTGTACTTTTCATCCTTAACATTTAAGTCAACTTTATTTAATGTGTAATTTAGTGCACATTTGCAAAACTACCTAGTTACGTTTTGCCACATTAGTATATATTAGTTTTTATTCATGTTTAAGTTATTGAAGCAGTAGCTTTTGAATAAATATATTTTATATTTACTAATTAAATTTTCTAAACTTAAGTGAATGAAAAAGTTTCTTTTTATTTTCACAGTAATCCTTTAGATCAGGATGATCAATCAACTCATGATGAAAGTCTAAGTAGCATGCAGAGCCTTGGTAATTTATAAACATTTTATGTTTTTAATTTTTTATATAACACCTTACAATCATGCAAATTTAAGTAATTCATTATTTCTTAAATAACAATGAAAAAGATGTTAGGTAATAGACAATATGAATGAAAAAAAAAATAGTATGAATTTCATCACAGTAGACTTAAAAAATATATTTATATATACTTTTGCCAAATAGCATTTTCAACATAATTTCTTTAAAATATATTACCAGTATAATACCTGAAAAACAAGAAGATATATTAAGTTAACAAATTAAAAAAACTTTTTTTAAACAAAATTTTTGAATATTTTTAAACATAATTTTAGTAGCTTAATAATAGAATTTTAATATCTTATTTTAATGTATTAGAACCTAAACAGCCATTGCACTATCCTGGCTATTTGAATTAAACACTTTTCATCACCTCTTTATAGGCCGTGTAAGCCTAGCCGTTCGAGAACTACCAGACGCCAGTGACCAGGACTCCGGAGTGATGCTCCTGGATTCTCTCCAGGAAACTGTATCCACCCAGCAAACCCATCGTTCCAGCATAGTGGACATTCTGTCTCTAGATCTGACGCGCACATTAAATCTTCCAACGTCATCCTCAACTTCAGGAGAAGTTACTACACCAACGGGCGGTTTTGACCCATTTGCTAGTAAGACTTCGTCGGAAGCGTCGAATTCCAATGATTCTTTTAGACACGTTCATCCGCGACATTCGGCTTTTGAACGAGGTAAGTTAACCTCTTAACACCCGAGATTCCAAGTTAATTTATAGATGAGTTAGCCAAAGTGACAGTTGAATCAAAGTCTTTTCTATTTTATGGTTTCTTATACTCCTTCCTATGACAATGCAGTCTTTAAATGCACTTTCACCCATGGTATGATTTTCTAGGAAACTGTGTAATCATCACTGTTCCATACTTACCTTGTTTGAGGCTCGTCTGTGAGGTTAATTGGAATTTCTTTATAAACCGAAGTAAGGTGGGAGGAAAATTAAAAACTATGTTCAACCTGTTTCCTTTAAATACATGAGAGGGGTAGGAGTAGAGATTTTTTTAGATGCTTGCAGTGATCGGAAGGAGTTTAGCTGTGGCAAAGTCTAACAACAGGCTATTAAAGATATGTTTTGTGTTATTTAAAAAAAAATTAAAAAATCTGTCTCCTGAAACAAAAGTGACAGCGATGAATGATATTTACAAGATATAAGTATGTAATATGGGTGTTATGAGGTTAAGTTCAACTTATATTATTGATTTGAGAAGAATCTCCGATCCATTGGAATGTGTGGCCTCCGCCATATCTGTCGCAATCTTTCAATTGATTCATTACATTTTCATTATCAAATGTGATACAAATAATTTTTCAATTTCATTATTAAATCAGTAAATATCCAAAGATTACACCCATCCTTTGATTCCATACAGCTGGTGCCAAACGCAAGCTTCAAGATTTCGGAGGTGCGGAAGATGTCTGTCCACAATTCCGCGCTGTGTCTTTGGGATCAAACAGTGTTCCGGAGATGAATTCCCATCCGGTTTCCGGAACTTCAGCCGAACACTCAGAAGCTTTCAATGCTAGGCAAATGAAGGCAGTTTCTGTGCCACTTGCTAGCACAGGAGCCATTTCGAAGACGTCTGTTAACTTCCATAAGAGCACAGAAGACATGGTTGGTGTATTTTAGAATTCTTTATGAATATTCAGAGAGTATCTTCAACTTTACACTTGATGCGCATGATGCTTGGGAAGGTTCGTGAAGAAAATAACGTTTATTATTAGCTCAAATAGTTTATTCAGTAGAAATTTACACTTTGCGTCATTAACTGCATTTTTTTTTCGTGTTCAGTCTTGAGTTGTTTAACCATCTGAAGAAGATGGCCCTCTTTAGTTTTTCCTGACTAGACTAAATTTCTACTGAATAACACTGCCCAAAGCAATTGGGGGAGCAGTTAGGATACTTTTGTTAGCCTTTTCAGTTCCAACTTTTTATTTTAATAATCTAAAATTTGTCAAATAGATTCACTATGCATCCAGAATGAAATTGTAAAAAAACAGGGAGCAAATAATATTAATTTTTTACTCAAATTTATAGGGAAAAATAGGAATCATAGCTTTTGAATAACTTTATTGTTAAACAAAATTTATAATCAATTTTTAAGTATTTAAGAATGCAAGAGTGAAGAATTTAGGGTCCATTTATTTCATAATTTTTTTTAGTGGGAATTTTATTTTGACATTTTTCCTATTTTCAATTAAAACAATCATTATTTAATTTTTCAAAAGACATGATTCTTCCAACTAACGATAAATAAGTGTGAGCTTACTTTGTGATAGAAAAAAAATCACAAGCTCATGATTCCAAATTGAATCATTTGGGGTGAAAGGGTTTAAACCATGTGTTCCCCTTATTATTTTGAGCAGTGTATTTGAGCCAATAACCTTTGTTTTCTTCATGATGATACTTCTCATCTTTCTGACTGTCAACCTTGTGAATGTACTTAGCAATTGATGGCAATTTTTAAAACTTAATTTTATTCTGTGATGTAAATGTGTTTCTGTTTTTGTAAGTTATACTTTTTTGTAGGACATGGAGATGGATGACAAATTTGGGGGTGATAAGAACCGCAAAAGTTTATTGAATAGGAAGTCTGCATTTCTGTCTGGATTCCGTTTCACTTTCAAGGGACGTAGTAGTAGAAAATCTCAATCGGGTTTTAGAGATGGAGAAAGAGGTATTCTTTAATGAAATAAATTCTGGTATTTATAATTTCATTCATTAAAGAAACAGACTTAGTGTTATGTTTATTTTAATGTCTTGAAATGCAAACTTTGCTTGCAAGATTCGTTACAAGTGTTTGTATTAGATTAGAATACATTCCAAATAGTTAAATGATTATTCACATTGGAGTAACAGTTGATTACTTCTCATGTCATTAAATGATCAGTTTGAAGTAAAAAGGTTTGATAGTAAATTTGGCTGTGTTTGTAAATGAAAACAAACATTTTTTGGCATGTACCTTAATCATTCCTAATAATTTATCTTCATCTGCTCTAGTACTAATTAAATCTAAGACAAGAAATACCAATAAGTATAGCTTGTCTGCTAGTCTCTTGCCCTCTTTTTTGCTATAGTACTAAATTAATAATAAAATTTACTTGTTTGTAATATGTATAGATCGTAATAAAAATATTAATATTGTTTTTTTTCATAACTTATTTTTCATTATTTTTTTAGACAACCTTGATGTAGATGCAAGGACAGGCAATCGCCAATCACAGAGCTCATTTGCAGAAATGAGAGCATTACAACTCGGTAAAGTTCTAAACTGTTTATTTATTGTTTATTTGTCAATAGAATAATAAAATCGCCCAATCAATCTTAGATACTTCTCATCAACGGTTATCAGGTCTCTAATGTTGTACCTAGAGATTAAAACTTTCTTTTAAAAATGAAGATTTCTTTAATTCTTTTCGTATTGCATTTCTCTTCATGTTAAGTCTGCAATTCGAGTCATCTCTGAGAAAAAACGACATTAATTATTGCACTACCCAATAAATAATATATAATCTTTGTTGATCAAATCACAAAAATGTGCAAATTCTAGGGATGTATGAATTTTGAAAAGTGTGGGCTTAACAGTATCTAATTATCCCATCCCTGTGTGTTTTAGTACATTCATAGTTTTGTCATTTGGGGGATGATACAATACTATATTTAGCTTACTTTATTTCTTCAAAACTCTTTTAGTGACAAACAAAGCGTTAACCAATTTCCTTCATTCCCATTACAGAAGCCGGCGATGAAATACTCGCCAAGTATCGCAAAAAATCCCCTGCCACAGCATCAAGCAGCAATGCCTCGAAATCTTCCAACAACTCTGAATATTCGGAAACCCTGAGCAATGCATCCGATGTCCAAATGGATTGCAACCTCCAGGCCCTGGATCCCGTGAACTTGGAGAACTCGCCCATGTTTGGCGACGCCAAGTGCAAACTGAGGCTGGTTCTTGGGTCTGCCGATTTGCAGACTTTACCTTGGTTGAGTAATTCTAGGGGTCGGGCGATGTCTGGAGCGTTGCAGAGATTGCAGGTATATTTAGGCTGGTTTATTACTGAGTATTTTTATGGAGTCTAAATGTATGTGTTTTGGTGTAGTTTTGCAGTGTTTTACCAAATGTTCTTTGCCTTTTTTTAATGTTGACAGTTTTTTTCATGGTTTTTGGTATATTATAGATTGCTATTGAAAGTTTATCATTGTGTTAACAATTAAGTACATAATATGGAAATTGAAGAGCTTAGTGGAAGAACGTGCCAAGTGACAAAAAGGTGAAAACGAGAAAATAAGCCTTAAAGTTTTTCATTTGCATTCAGATTTGTTAAAAACGATATTTGTAAAGCCTGAAAAATACACTGAACTATGAGTTTATATAAAAGGGGAAACTTGTTATGGTTAAAGAAGTTAGCAGTATATTCATTGACTCAACAATCTCATTTTTTTTTCAAAAATGTTACTTAGCACGTTCTTCCACTAAGCTCTTCAATTATGTTTGCAAAATGTATCATGTTTAAATTTTATAATCTCTGATGATAATATTGTTTTATTTGAAACTTGACCATCAATAAAATGTATTCTTCCTAAATAATATGAAGAAGTAAGTAGTAAAAGTAGTAGAAGTGAGTAAGTAATAGAAATAAGTAAGTAGTAAAAAACTATTTTTCATTTAATTGCAGGAAAATGAACTGGTGGCTTTCCTGAAAGTTCTTCTAGCTGAAGCCATCAATTTGCAACAAAGGCCATTAATGGCTCACTTGCATGAAGCATTAAGATGTGTGCGACTCTTTGATGATGTTGGGTGAGTGTTTTTTTTATGTATAAAATAACAGGTTAACTCTTAAACAGCCAATCCTTTCTTAACTCTTTCCGTTACAATGACAATTTGGCATCATTTTAGAAACATTTCTCTGATTGTCTATAGCCATTTATGATATCAAAAAGCACATTATTCGATTCTTCAAACTTATCTATTAGAAAATATTTTTTATTGATTCCAATAAATGTCAGCAGTATTATTTTTTAAAAAATTATGATCAGAAACATGATGATGCCGAATGGCGTCACTGGGACTGAAAGGGTTAAATACAGAACTGTCAATTAAAAATTGTCAAAGTTGGAACTTTTTTTTTCTACTTTGTTTGAGATTTTAATACAAAAATTAGAATGTAATGTTTTTTTTCCTCATACACATAAATCACATTTGAATGTATGCTTATGGCTTCATCTTGACCCATTCATTTTATTTAACAGTTGGGAATGAATGCAATTGTAAAAAAATTTGAGAGAAGGAATCCAGATAAAATATTTGTTAAATTACATTTGAGTCCATATTTTACCTTGTCAAACTGGTGATTAAAGTATAGTGCCAGTTTAGTTGGTTAATGGGATTCATTTTAGAAAATTTATTTTTTCCTTTTTGAAATGGGTTTACACTTAAAATGTCACTAGTGACACCTTAATATTAAAAAAAAACTTGTTTAGGGAAAATACTACAAAGACAACTATAAAAAAATCTTTATTTTATTATTATTATATTTTTGTAACCTAAATGTCTGAGATATTATGTAAGCTTTTGGTTTAATGTTAAAAGGTAGTCTCACAAATATTTTACAATCAATGTCCTAAAGAATATGAAGTTATGAATGTTTTTAATTTTTTTTTAATTCAATAAATTTTTTTTAAAGGTGCCAAAAACTATTTAAATCTCTGAGAGATGATTACAGAAAACGAGCTCCATACGTTGCTTACCTTATTAGATGTCGTCAAGGTCTATTATCAACACTTTCACACTTGGATACTTTAACTGAAAGAATAGAGAGGTAAGTTGCCTTTCATGTAATAACAAATTGTTAGGTGTTCTAGACAGTGACCAGATGTACTACATTACTTAGAAATTATTTAAATAATTATTAAATTTTAGCAATATTATTGATGTTAACATAATCACATTGTAATAGTGTACCTTTTTCAAAGTAGATGAAGTAGTGTCATTTTAATATTTGAATATCGAATAACAAATTATTGATATTGATTGTTTTTAATGCAAATCTAAACTAATACCAGTCTTGATGCTACTTTCAATGTATTTTGTTGTATGTCGGAATAGTTACTTGACATCCACTTAAAATTATGAGGCTTATCACCAAAAACGCTCTTTATTGAACCAAATCCGAAAAGAAACTAAATTATTACTTCTTAATTGAATATTTGTTATTTACCTGAATACACATAAATTATTTTGTTTTAAGGGACAAGCAAGTTGGTAACCAATATTTAGTGATGACCAGCGTAAGAATATTTTTGGAGAAACATGATCGACATCTGCAACACTTTGTAAGAGCTTTCCAAGAACTTGTAGTTTCTGATGAAAAGGTAAATAAATCTGATTACACTTTGAAATTAGAGATGATTTATGTGTAATAATTAAATTTTTTGTATGATAAATAAAATTAAATTAATTCTTTTATTTATTTTGTTTTTCTTTATAGGCTGTTAAAGTTGAAGAGTTTTTAAGCTATCTATTCAGCTATGTTCAAAATGATCCTATGTGGCAAAGTAAGTATTAATCATAATTTTTTTGCTTTTTTGATATATAAAATATGATGCTACTAACAATTTTTTTTAATACATTCTTTAAAAAATTGTGTGGTTAAAAAAATAATGTATAAAAATAACTGTTGTTCATTTAACTTAATCATATAGTAGAAATACACTATTGTAACAGACTATCGGTTCGCCAAACGGAGCGATCATCACGCCAATAATGACGGCAGACGAAAGAACGAGGAATGGGATTTTCCCCTTTCGCCATTCCGATAGAGAGACTAAAGACTTTGAGACTGTTTGTTGTTCTTTTTCGCGAGACGTTTTAATGTTTTGTTTTAAATGATATTTCGCTTTGCTGTTCTGCTAAAGATGTGTAAAAAAGTTAACTCGTCCATTAAAAAGTTAAATGTTACCTTGTGAGTTTATTTCCATGATTTGGACAACGAACAGTGCTATACTATGATAATATTTAACTAATCACAAACCAGTATAACAAAACATTTGAAGAGTCTTTGGGAAGAACCCCTTCATCAACTGGAAATCTGTCTGCATTCAGGTCTAGCATAAGCAGATTTCTTCCTTTGTTCTTCTCTTGCGGTACAAGCGCTGGAATCTTGTCTCCCATGAATCTCGGTCGGCAGAAATATCATGGTTTAGGACTTCTTAATTAATCTGCAAATCTTAAAATTTCTTTTGATTATTTTAGAAATAGTCACAATCCTAAATAGAAGCTCCCTGCGTCAAAGCATCACTCACATATAAAGTGTTTGTTATTAGCCTTTTTTTTATTTATGTCAACTTGCTGTAGGAAACTTTCCAAATGGTCAAAATCGTGTTACTTGGTTATTATATTTGAATCTAATGTTTCCCTTACAGCTGCCAGCGAGATACAGATTGAACATGCCAAAGCTGTCATTGAACATTCTGTGATGAGCCGTATCTATACATTCGCACTGCATCCCAATGGAGATGGGGATGTACTCAGAGATAAGTAAGATAAAGTTTAGTTTTGTCCCCAATTAAATTTAGCTGATTAAGTATTCTGTAGCATTGTATAGAAAGTGCCTTACATAGTTTAGCAGGCTTTTTTCTTATATAAAGTGTATCTAGGCTTTCCATAAGTATTAAATGTAAAAAAGCCTGCTATTAGCCCCCCCATTGAAAAAATATATTGGCTCAAAAAAGATTTCAAAAAATTAATACTTAATCCTAATAAAAGCTCCAATCACTTTTTTCTTTTTAGCTTTAAATTAATTTTTCCATTTAAAATGCTTCTAAAGATATAATTTACTTATAAATGTATATACTTTTTCTAGAGTTCTCCATGAACATATGCAAAAACTCTCACAAGTTATTACACCTAATCATAAAGATTTGAGAATTCCTAAGGTAAGTTACATTTTTCAATTTATAACAATTTATGTTGTGCTTGTTGTCCCCAAAGGCCAGTAGTGCTGGACCAAGTTTATGATGCATACTCCCTAAAATAATTGTAATTGATTGACAATTTCTTTTAAGTGATGCAAACATTTTTGCTTGTGATATGGATAGTAGTGTATAAATAAGCTTTAATTTGCTAATGAATAAAAATCTTTAAAGTTTGTACCTAAATTTTTTCTACCATTACTCCATAAATTGTCTATAGTAAACCTAGTTACAAATTGTTCTTGCTGCCTGTAAAATATTGTTTCATTTTTCAGATTTATCACTGTGAATGTCCTTGGCCTTCAGCACAAGCAGAGCTTGTTAATATAAATGCTTACAAAGTAAGATTGTTATGAATACCTTATAAAGTGTTTTTTTATATTAGCGTACATAAGTTGAGTTATAATTGCTCAAACGACTGTACTCTTAAACTTTTTCATATTCATCATAGTTTGTATATATATGTACACACTTTCTTAACTGGATGTCCTCATAACCGGTTTTAATGGAATCTGGGACCGAGGGTAAATTGGTTAATGTTAAATACGATTTAACTGAAGAAGTGGATTTAATTTAAGGTTTAGATGTCATTTGATTGTGTGCATAATTGTGCATAATGTGTGCATAATTTTATTTTTTCTGTATTAAAGCATTACATGTTACATATCATTCAAAAAGACAGCAATCTTTTATTTTATGATTGAAGTTTAAATTCAGCTACTTACCAAATGTCTGCCATTTGTCATCTGAATCACATATTAATCAAAAAACGAACATGTTTCTTAGATTTATTGGGGTAGGGTCAAGTGGGGTAAGTGTGATTGGGGGTAAGTGTGATAAACAGCTCTTGTAACTTTGGAAATCATTCTAAAAATCTGAAAGTTTGCAATATATAACATTAGACCACTTATAATTAAACTAAAAAGAAATATTGACCTTATTTTTTTGTTTAAAGAAAGTTTTGAGCTTTTGAATTTAAGTGCAACTGTCTTCTTTTTATGTGGGTTTTCCTATGTGGGGTAAGTGTGATAAAACAGCAATGGATTTTGAAATGCAAATTTTGTACACTTAGAATTGGAATTTAAACATATAATTTTTTTCTACATTTGTATGTTTCTTATAATAATTCACTACCAATTTTAGGATTTGGAATTTACGTGAAGCAGAGAACGAATTTCTTAATGAAAAATGCAGAAACCCTATCACACTTACCCCACTTGACCCTACCTTTTTACACTTTAAAAAAATTGCCTAATTAAAGCGCATATTCATTTAAATAGAGTAAGTTCAAAAGAGAGCCTACTTGATAGATGTATTTACAAGGTATTGTGAAAACCCTTTAAATAAAATTTACGTACTTTTAAGAACTTTTTCGTTTTTATGTGAAGTTATATGTGCAAAACCCTGTGTTTAGCCACATAATTTTTATTTTCTCTTAGACCCCTCGAGACAAAATCCAGTGCGTTCTTCGCTGCTGCAACACCATCATGAATCTCCTCAGCATGGCCAGCAACAAGTCAGTACCGGCTGCCGACGACCTGATGCCAGTACTGGTCTACGTACTGATCAAGGCCAACCCCCCACACCTACTGTCCACAGTACAGTATGTGAACACATTCTATGAGAAGCAATTAGAAGGCGAAGAAGCTTACTGGTGGACTCAGTTCGCATCTGGGGTGGAGTTTATTAAGAATATGGATTATTCTTAATTTTGCCAAATTTATTTGTTTGTTGAGCCTATGAAGGGGTGTATATTTATGTTTTATTATTGGTATATATATAAGTTTATTTTTGCCCGTTTTATTTGTGAATTTAAATTTGGAGAGTGTTAAGTTACTGGAAGTTTTGGGGGTAAGAAAATTTACTTAAGTAGTCAGGAAATTGATATTTTTAAGATTGTTGTTGGGTTGCATGATATTAATTGGGAATGTCTCTCATTATTATTTCTTTCAATCTGAAAAACCCAATTTATTTAATATAAGAGTCGCCATGATTCAAGAAAATTGTCAAAAATAATCAGGAAATAGTATTTTTCCCCTTTCATGATGTTAATATCAAATTTTTTTTTTAATATCAAGAGTTTTTTTTTAAAATTCAAAACTACATTTCTTGTTTCTATACCTTTGTTTTAAATGTTTTTGCTTCACAGAAATTAATCTTCCATTATCTGTGTATTAAATATCAACAAATTATTGTTATTTCAACTACATTTTCACCTGTTTAGGTGTGTCTTAAAAGTTTAAATGTAATGACAATTTATAATAGATGGTCTGTGTTTTCATAGGCGTCTATAATTTTATAGCCTTAACTTCCACCATTTAAAATATTTTAAAGAAAATATGAGATTAACATATTATTTTTTTACCTGTTTTGTTTACTTGATTTAACTGATTAATTATAATCTAATTATTTTATGAAATGTATCCTTGAATATTAAGAAGATATATTTTAGACGTCTACAATTGTTTTTGTTATTAGTATCAATAGTTTAGATGAATGTACTAATTTCTTTAACCTGTATCTCTATAAATGTATTTTAACAGAAACAGTGTAAGATAAAACTGTTAATTTGTACATATGTATATATAATTTGTAACTTTTTTTTGACCATGTATTGACTGACTTTGTTTATATTATAGTTAATTACTGAGAGGTAAACTGAAACGCAAAATGTTTGATAATGGCTTCAGACTTAATATTATAAGCAGGGCATGATGGCAGACAACTTTTGTTAGAAACATGCATTATTTTGCGCAAATATATGGGTCTAAAAGTAGTTGGTTTTTTTGTCTTGGGAAATAAGTCGCTGCACATCAGATTATATTTTATAAAATTTCTTATGTATTGGAAAAATTATAGAATTAAGATGGATATATTTGCTTTAAATTTTATTTAAAAATATAAATTGGAGAATTAATATTATTTGAAAATTGTGATTGTAATTTATATTTTTTAGTGTGTTTATAAAAGTATTGTTTTATAGATTGACATTAAAAGGTATTAAAAAATTTTGTTTACATCTATTTGTTTAAATTAAGAGCTTAAAATTTATATTTTGTATTAGGTAAAACTAATACAAACTAATACTCTATTGGAAAGAATTTTTAGTATTTGTGTATAATTATATATGTAAGTGTGTGTGAATCTTGAATAATACATAAGTGTTACGCATAAATAATATTTGTTGAATTATTTAATGTTTATATAATACTGTAAATAGCATGGTTTTCTTTGTCCCTTTACAATTTACTCTAATGTCATTTTGCTTAAAGTTTTTTTCTTATTGTAATGCTACAAATACGCAACAAGCATATGAGATTGATTAATGTTGTATTCGTTAAAATGTTATGTGATTTAATATATTTACAGTACACATATATATTATATTTACTTCATAATCATTAATTCAATTAATTTTCCATTAATCTTCTCTATCATAATTTTTTCAAAATTTTGTCTATCATAATTTTCATATTAATCAAAAAGTTATTTTCTTATACTTTGCAATGCCAGTTACACTGAATGTACATTAAAATTGGGATATTTGTATGAAACATATTTTATAAGGTCTATTTATGTATTAAAATAGATGTGACTGTACCTCTGTTGTAATTATGTGATTCAAGTATATTTACATATAGTTACAAATAAATATTCTGTTAAGATAAAATCCAAATGATTCTTTCTTTTATATTTTGCAGTTTTGTTATGTATTTAATTAAAAATTTCTTAATTAACTTACTTTAGGTGCCCAGTTCCCTTATAACATTGATTAACCAATTAAAACTCAAGAAATAATTGATTTTCATTCAGCATTTTTGCTGTCACTCAAGAACTGAAACATGGATTATTCTACATCATGGATTATTCATTAAAAAAAGATAAATAGAAAAAACTAAATATTGTTTCTTAAAATTTACAATAATCCCTGATTCTTGTTTAATTTTCAAAGCTGAATGTATATTTGACTTCATCTATTGTTTATAATTTTTAAAATTTTTTTTACTAAGATTAAAGAGTATTTATATTTGTCTTAAGTAAGCATAGATTAAAACAATCCGTATATCTTTTCCTACCAATCTACCCCGTCTTACAGAGTACAGAACTTTACAGAACTTTTCATGTTTTGTTCCATTGCAATCGCTTTAAACATCATTTTTAAATATTGGTTCGAGATGTTTAAAAAGCGTGTGTAATTATTGAAGAAAAATATTGATTACAGTAGAACTTCAATTATCCAAACTCCAACTATCCAAAACGGTGTTGATTATCCGAATAATTTCCACCTGTTCCTGACTGTTACTGTTCGTCTTTGTTAGATGCCATTTTCGTACCGACCAAAAACAATTACTAGGTATGAGATCCAACAGAGATAAACAGTAAAAAAATTGTGGCTTTAAATGTTTATGTGTCACATAGAAACTTTTGTAGTCACTGTAATTGCTTTTATTTTATGCACTCCTCTACTATTTATGTATATTATCTTTTATATGTATTTTACAGTAATTTGGTAATTTAATTGTTTCCAGCTGTCTATTTCTAGCCTCCTTTAAGAATTTTAACTCAGCCCATTTTGCCTCGTAAGTTAGAACCACGGTCAAGTGACACCTGAGCTGGCACCCAACTGGACTTCGAGCGATATTGTATGCCAACGCAGAAGTTTGTTCCTGTGTACTCGAGGAACCCTGTAATTAAGTCGATTTTATTTCTTTATTTTTGGCCAACAAATATCCGTCTACACTCCTTGCCAACATAACTTGGGTAAAAACAAAGAGGGAAAAGCGCGATTGGTCCTTTAGTTGGAAACTCTTGTTAGGTAATATATACATACAAAATGATCTGAATACAATTTAACCAAAATACACTTTTCATTCTGATAAAATTGCCAAATTTTCTCTAATAATATTCAAATCTGTTATACCTTAAACGAAATTAATATTTTAAGCATGTTTTCTGGCTGGATTCACAAATAATTTGTGGAACTCTTAAAGGCCGCGTTTACACGAGCCAAAATTGGTGGGTTTTACCCGGGTAAGGCGGCGAAAAATCCCCAAACACCATGGAATAGGGAAAAATGCTGGGTGATACGTGGGTTTCCTATCACCCTGGTCGAGAGGTGGGTAAGCGAGATCCTACCCGGGTATGATCAGTGATGCGTAGCGAAAATCGATGGCCGCCATTAATGTCGCTGTGTTGACAACTTGGGTTGCATGTAGAAACCAAGAGTATGGCTCAATTGTAATAGTTAAGAAACAACAGATATTTTAATGGTTATTTTTTAAAGTTTTCATGTACTTTACTTCAATGTTTGAGTTATTGATTGCATAACTGTTTGTTGATTAAAATGCCATAGTATAAATAGACGATATAAATAGTCTAAATTAATAAATAATAGATGGCAGCACGATTGCTTTAGTATATCAATGCTCTAAATACAAAAAAATATTTCTTTATTGGCTATTTTGTTATTATTATTATTTTTTTTGGTTTATCAGTAGGAATAAAATTTTTAAAAAGTTGTTTATGAATGGTACATGCAACTGAGCAGTTAAATAAAGTTATAAACTTAGATACAATGATTTCAGAAAACTTCAAATGCGTTAGAATATTATTGAAGAAATCGTGTTAGGGTATAATAATTATGCCGGAATTTTTTTTTTTTAAAGAAGCATGATAATAATTAAAAAGGACAGAAATTCGTTGAAATAGCTATTTTAAATTCCATTATATTCTAACTGCACTGCCGAACACCCGGGTAAACATCAAAGACGTGTGTAAACGCATTTTCTTAGGTTGTTTGGTATTCCCTAATTATCGTGGTTATCCCTACTGCTGGGTGAAAACGACCTAGGTAAGATTCTTGCTGTGTAAACGCAGCTTTAACATCAGGAAATATCTTCCCCATAGCATATTTCTATTTACCCAACTTAGGTTGGCAAGGAGTGTGTTGGTTGTGGTCCAGTTTTGAAAGAAGGACCCTCTCCCTGAGAGGCTGATATTCTGAAGTCTGGACTACGAAGCTCTCCTACTCCTAGTACCGTTAACTTTTATGTATCATTCACCATGGTTTTTTAAAGAAACCCACATTCCAACTTAAATAGAATTAAAATAACTATTACTAATTTGGTTGAGTTGATATAAGGACTGAAACTAGAAGTACAGCTGGGGAAAAAAAAAACGCTCCACCCTTCGTTTCTCGGCTGCTATTGGTCAAGGAACTTTATGAAAGGTGTCATTTTTCAGGAAATAGCGTAAGTAATTCAGAACTGGCAACAAAAATTGCATAAGGGGTCGTCTACATATTAAAATGAGTACCAACTTTGAAAATTCCAATGGCAACACCCAATTTTTTTTACATAAAAATGTTCGGCACCTTCAAAATACCCCATGTTTAAAAAATTATGATCTATTTCGCATTATTTGCTGAGATATTAAAGCATTAATTTTGAACTCGTTTAGGGGGACATCTCTAAAGTGAAAACAGTAATATTTGGATTGCGTCTTTTCAAAACAACAAACTAACTGGGTTAACATAATCTTGCCAACGGATGCTAGAATTTAACTTTTTTCACTAATATTGTGAGTTTTTAATGTTTTTTTTTTATTTTGAAATTTTAAATTCAGAAATAAAACAAAGACTAGAAGATAAAACGTTTTAATTTTAATTTAATAGTCCGGTCAAAATAGACCAAAAAATAGGGGTAGGTTTGCAAAAATTCGCACCCAGCTAAATTTTGGTATAGATCTTTGGTACACTATTATAAGTAAAATATCAGAAGTCCCCATCGATCCCATATCTGCGTTTTCCGCCATCTTGAAAAAACGTTCGAAATTTCGCCCATTTTCCATTTTTTGCCCTATAACTTTTTTCCTAAGCATTTTTGAATATAACTTTTTGACAAAAAGTGATAATAGTGAACCAAAGATCTATACCAAAATTTAGCTGGGTGCGAATTTTTGTTAATTGAATGTCTATTTTGACTGGACTATTAAGTCGCATATACGGTTATTTATAACGAACAGATTTTCAAATGCGATTAGTTATAATCACATTGACTAACATGATTATTGCATTAATGTTTCACATTTTTTATGCAAATTTTTGTTTCATTAATATTGCTGCAAAAAGTTAGTTAAAAATTTGTCGCCCTTTATCGGTAAATAAACCACGCATTTTAAAAAGAGGGTTACAACCTTAACACGATATTTAAGGAAAGCAAAATAAAATTATTCAGAATGATTGGGCAATGATCTATAATCAAGGAAAGTGGGCACTAATAATTTTAAATAAGCAATGTGGTAACAATAAATTGTACTGAAAACCGAATTCCAATTATATTTTAGCATATTTATTTTTGATACTCACTTCTTGAAATTGTATTGGAAATAACACATATTTAAAAACATAGTAATCGATATAATTTAAAGGTAATTCAACAAACAAAATACATTGCATGCACTTGAAATAAGAAAAGATTTTTAGATTTTTTTCAGACATCAATAATTTGAATAAACATTTATCAACAAATGCTTTTCAATCACCAAACGATAATGCAAGTTAGGATCAAATTCGCCAAGTAATTTTTTACACGATCCCTAAAATTCGTCTTTTTCAGTTTTTTTACAATAACTCGGCAAATAATTGCTTTTGAATTAAAAAATTTGGGATTTTGGTTCTACATGATCTACTTTATCGATTTATGTAAAAAAAAATTGGGGTTGCTATTCATGTTTTATTTTTTATTATTTAAATTTAAATAAAAAATTATTAAAACTGAAAAATTGATGAAAAAACTTGTGTGATTTGTTTTTGGAAGATTAAGAAGTATATAATGAAAAAAAAACTTTCTTTAATTCCTTTTATTTGTGGAGATATGAATAAAAGTTTATGAAACTTTTTTAACATTATGGGCGTTCAACTTTGAATGCTTATAGCTCAGCAAATAATGCAAAGTAAATAATTCTTTTTTACAGATGGGGTATTTTGAAGGTGCTGAACAATTTTATGTAAAAACAATTGGGTGTTGCCATTGGAATTTTCAAAGTTGGTACACATTTTAATATGTAGACGACCCCTTATACAATTTTTGTTGCCAGTTCTCAGTTCCTTACGCTATTTCCTGAAAAATGACACCTTTCACAAAGTTCCTTGCCCAATAGCAGCTGAGAAACGTGGGGTGGAGCGTTTTTTTTCCCCAGCTGTACATTAGCTCACAACCTTATAATACATTAGGTAATTGATTAAAAAGAAATTCTGATTAATTGCAAGTATCCGATTATGATCCCGATTACTTCAGATAATTGGATATCTACTGTAGTAATAATTTTATAATTATTACGTACAAGTAAGGTAGGATTTCCCCCTTAATTTTTTTTATCATGATAGCTGGCATACAATTCAACGAAATTATCATTTGCCGTATCTCGCTAAACAATAATTAAAATATAATTCATAAAAATCAGGTGTGGCGATTGGAATTTTTAAAATTTAGTGTTTTAAGTAAAAAGACAACCACAAAAGTGATTTTTTTTTACCAATTTATGAGTTCACTGCTGAGAAATTGAAATTAATGAGCTAGTGTTCCAACAGTAACCAAAAGAGAATGGTAGGTTTTTTCTTCTTACCCGGTTTAAATAACTGATGTCCACTAAGACGGAAATTTCTAAAGAAAACATTTTTTGAAAATTGAATACAGGCTGTGCTTTTTCTTACAAAGATTCCTTTTTTTTTTTAGAACAACCAATTTTTACCTTTAGTTACTTAAGGTAGGCGAATACCCAAAATTCTAAAATTTTACTATTACTTTAATCTTTTCCAAATTTGGCATAGTGATTTCAAACATAATGAATAATGCTATTTGGGAATTTTTTAAAATTTAAATTTATTTTAAAAGGTGTTTTTCAACTAAAAAAAGAGGTTTACGCTGACAAGCCTACCACATTGAATTTTCATCCTATTCTCCGTTTTGAACTGATACATGCAATGACCCTCTAGAGTTACATACAAATTACAAAAAAAAGAAGTTATCAAGAAAAATGTCATGAATTTAAGTAAAAAAAAAAGATTTTTTCCCGGTTAACTTACACTTGAACATTTTTTTTTTAAAACTATATTTGCACCAGATGTTAGAGGTTCCTGGCACAAATATATATTGAAATAGCATCTGTAAAAAATTTCAGGTAAATTAATGTAAAACTTTTTATACTAGAAGTGTTGACACAACCCCCTTTTTTTTAGGTGAAAAACACCGTTTAAAACAATTCAATTATACTTAAATAAAAAAAAATGTCTAAAAAGCATTGCTCATTATATATGAAATCACTATGCCAAATTTGGAAAATATTAAAGTAATAGTAAGAATTTTAGAATTTTGGGTATTCGCCTACCTTAATATAAATATAAGGTAAAGAAAGTATTGTGACGGGGTTGCTTCGGCCTCCAGCTGTATTGAATATTTTTGCAATCTTCTTTTAAAAATAATAAATGTATATAACTTACAGGTTTCTATAATACAACTTTTAAAAATTGCTTCGAATATTTTTTGTAAAATTATTCATTCAAAATTAAAAAAAAATTGAACCAATTTCAAAAAATGGAATTGTCGGGATCTGTAAGCCAGCTGCATTTATCGCATAAAGAAATCCTCTTGCAAAAATGTTCAATACACACAGAGAAAATATTTTTTCTCCATTGGATTAACACTGATGCATTTTGCTTTAGGGACTCGTGATCCAGCGCGGCCCAATGCACCCTCAAGGGAATTGCTTAACAATAAAAAGTGCTATGGATTTCAAATTATCATAGGTCAGAATAATGTTTTTAGAGAAAATCGTGCTTGCGCAATGAGTAGAATCTTTTTAATGTAGGCGAGTACCCAAAATTCTAAAATTTTTACTATTACTTTAATCTTTTCCAAATTTGGCATATTGATTTCAAATATATAGAACAATGCTTTTTGGGCAATTTTTTCTATTTAAATATAATTGATTTATTTTAAGTGGTGTTTTTCAACGAAAAAAAGGGGTATACGCAAACACTTCTAGCATAAAAAGTTTTACATTAATTTACCTAAAATTTTTTACAGATAATATTTCAATTTATATCTGCGCCATGAACCTCTAACATCTGATGTAAATATATGTTTTTTTTTAAATGTCCAAGTGTAAGTTAATCGAAATTTTTTTTTTGTGTGTGTGGTTAATTTATAACATTTTTCATAATAGCTTGTTTTCTTGTAATTTGTTTGTAACTCTAGAGGGTCATTGCATGTATCAGTTCAAAACAACGAATTTAACACATAATTAATGTTTATAGGATAAAAATTCAATATATTAGACTTGTTAGCGTAAATCTCCTTTTTTAGTAGAAAAACACCGTTTAAAATAAATAAATTATATTTAAATAAAAAAAATGCCTAAATAGTATTATTCATTATGTTTGATATCTCTATACCAAATTTAGAAAAGATTAAAGTAATAGTAAAAAATTTAGAATTTTGGGTATTCGCCTACCTTAAGGTTTAAAGTTATTTCGGAAAAAAAGAAAACCCTGTAAAAATCTTTAAAATATAAAAAAAGAAATGGGAATGCACAAATTTCTTGAAAACGTATCTCTAGATTTCCCTTCCCTCTTAAAAAGAAAATTAACTTTTCTTCTACTGCGTGAGATTAAGTTTTAAAAAATATGTCATCCCTACCGAAGAATAATATACTATAGTAAAAAAATAAGAAAAAAATGTGCAACAATATTTATTGGAAAACACCATTAACTCTTAAACCAAATTTTAATTAGTGTAACCTGTAGAATCGAGTCTAAACTATCAAAATATTTTTTGCGTATCTGGTTTAAAGCTTGCTGTTTAATGTACATTATTTAAGATACAGATTTAATTTTTAGATCAGTTTTATTGCCGACGACTGTAGCCATTTTTATTAATTAATCACAAAAAATTAATCATGATATAAAATAAGTATTAATTTTGCTCTTTTCTGCCGTGAGTTTTCTTATCGATTTGTTGTCGCCATGACTACTTGACGTCATAATTCAAAGAGAGGCATGGCGGGAAGTCTCCACATTTCTCCTCTGATCTAGCGCCACAATTGGCAATTTATCGCCTATTTTAAATTTCCTGAGTTTTTTTGCAGTTTAAAATAAATAGAGAGAAGAGTTTTAATTTATTATGTATAAATCACATTTTAAATAATTTGGTTGTGAAAATATCTTGTTTTATTCAACAAATAAATCCGTGTTATACCAAGGGGATTAACGCTTAAAAATTCGGGTACGACTTTATCAGATGTAACAGTGCGAACCTATCACCTGAACCATAGCTAATTTTAATTTTTTATTTTTAAAATAAAGAAGTTCTAATTTATTAGAGCTAAATTGCTACTTTAGTTGACTATGCTATCCTGGAAGTGTCTAATGATATGAAACTGTCTTATTATCTGAAAATGAATAAATATTATATTTTTATGTAAAAAAAATAAACGTATTTGAATTTAATTTTGAGAAAAGTATCAATGTTTAAATTTTTAGTTAAGTAAAGGGCTCGCTCCCTGCTTGCTATCTATCGCCGACCCCCTGGAACTGCTTGCGCAATTCCCTTTGGATCGTTTCAAGAGACAGACTCGCTTCGCTCGCTGACCATTCATTGAAATACTTTAGTTTAGCCTTTAGTATCAGAAGTTTCACTTTGTCTTGCGATTCTCCTTCCGAACATTATTGCGAAAATATCTGCTTGACTAAGATATGTTTGTAACTAAATTGGAAACTGTGGTAGCCGTCAACGCTTAGAAACTATGATTAAAAACAATTTAAATTTTATCTTTTCAACTGTGAAATAACGTGAAAAAAGTTCATTTGATCGAAATTGTATTTAAAATTTAAAACATTAGACATTCCTAATATTATACATGTTTAAAGTTATAAACTTACACTTACTGATTCTATAGTAAAATTGTTGTTTTTAAACTAACAACAAATCTTATATAACGCTTAGAGTAAGTAAAGAGCATCTACTTTTTACTGTAGGCGAAAGTGTAAACAAACTCGATTGTTTGTTATTGTGGAGTTAGAAATATGAGGAAATTTGGAAGAAACGCAAAAGTATTAAAAATAGAGATTATTTAGCGATATTTTAATGACATTTTAAACATTTTTTAGTTTATCTGTGTGTGTCCGCCCCCCACTTTCACAGCACAAACTTCTGTTTCACGTTATTCAAAGAAAAAAAAGTTAGTGATGAATATTTATCAAATAATTCTCTTCACTATTCCAGTCTTTGTGATCTTTTTTGCTGACTTCGTGATCTGAAGTTTTCAAATAATATGAGCTCAGTTAGTTTATCTCACTTAAGGTTATTGAAAATATTAAATTTTTCAAAAATTATCAAAGATATTAAGTGCGGCACCAATTTATTCAGAGTTTATATTTTTACTAAGCCGATACAGTTTTCATAACTCAGGTTGTCTGGAATCTTTTACACCAAAACTTGAAATACATATTTATGTCGTACTTATTTTTAAATTAATTTGTATAGATATTCTATGATCTACATTTCATTTAAATCATTTATTTTTATGGTTTTGGAATCGACCATGTACCTCACTTTTGAAAAAAAAATCAAGCTGATAAATTTCCAATTTCGACCAGTAACTTAAAATAAAAAAAATATCAATCACCGAAACGAAGCACCAACCGAAGCTCAAGCGCCCCGACAAAACCCCAACCAACCAACCTTCTCCAAAACTTCGCCAACATCAGCGCCACTTGGCGACATCCCACTCATCCGGCAACCACACTCCCCATCATCCGGACCTCAATCAAGTCCCATTTAAAGTCAGTGTCCGGCGGTTTCCCATCACCACCACCGCCAAAAAGCACTGCCAAATCATGGCGACCGATCTCCTTCATCCCAACTGACACCGCCAATATGTTGCTGTGGTTCCTAATATTGTGCATCGCGGCTTCCCAGGGCGCCGTGCCCCCTCGATTGCCCAGCGAGGTGCAAGTAGAGAAGGATCTGTACATCGGGGCGATATTTCCCATCAATGGAACCGGGGGGTGGTTGGGGGGTCAGGGGTGTCTGCCCGCCGCTTTGATGGCACTGGATGATGTTAATGCTGAGCCGAATTTGTTGCCCGGGTATAAGATGAAGATGCCCTTTAATGACAGTCAGGTGAGTCTAAATAAATATTTTAGTATCCTATATAAAACTATCATTCACTTTAACGAATGCATTTATCATTTATTCTTGAATTAAAAACATTTATAGTATGCTTGAATTTCAAACATAGCAGAAATTCTAAGATGATTTTTTATTAATTAAAACTAATTATTAATGTCGAATAAATTAGTTCGAATGTGCAAAACATAGTCCATTTTAAATAAAAAAAACCTTTATTAATTTCCCTGGTATAAGTTGAGGATACCCTTTAATGACAGTCAGGTGTGAGTGTTGTTGGATCTAAATAAATACTTATGTATCCTATATAAAACTATCATTTATGTTAACTTATGTATCCAATAAGAATCAATCATTTATGTTTAAATAAAAAATTTTGTAGTATGCTATAATTTCAAACCCAGAGGAAAGTCTTCAATGATTTTTATTGATTAAAACATTTGAATTTCGAATAAATTAATTCAAATTTACAAAACCATTTCAACCTCCGTTTAAAATCATAAAATCGTAATTTGGTACACGGGTATTAGATGAAGATGCCCTTATGACAGTCATGTAAGAATAGTTGAATTTTAAATAAATACGTTTGTGTGTATCCTATAAATATAATACTATTACTTATGTATCCAATATAAATTAATCATTTACGTAAAAATTAAAAAATATCTATAGTATGCTAGAATTCCAAACATAAGTGAAAGTCTAGGATTATTTTTATTAATTAATTGAATATCGAATAAATTAGTTCGAAGATACAAAACTTAATCCTTTTCCACCAAATAATCGTAATTTCGACAGTCAGGTGTGTTGAATTTATATAAATACTTTTGTCTCTTATTTAAAACTATCATTTATGTTAACTTGTGTATTCAATATAAACCAATAATTTGTGTTTAAATTAAAAATATTTATGGTAGTATGCTAGAATTTCAAACATAGAAAGAAAGTTTAGATGATATTTCATAATTAAAACGTTTGAATTTCGAATAAATTTGTTCGATGATGCAAAACTTACTCCATTTTCCATGAAAGAATAGTAATTTATTGCCCGGGTATAAGATGATAATGCCTTTTAATGACAGCCAGATGGGTTGCGTTTAGTCTTTATGAATATTTATTTCTATTAATTAATAATTTATTATGTAAGAATTAGCCATATACCTCACATTAGAATTATTTTTCTTCAATTTGATAAAAAAAAGCAATCACAAATATAAAGAAATAAAATCAGATTCCCTTATTTTAAACTTATTTGACTGCAAATTTGACGCAAGATTACTTTTCTACCATCTAAGTAAATCTATATCATTTATGTTTAGACTAAAAAAAATATATTTATAGTATATACCAGAATTTTAAGCCTAGAGTAAAATTTTAGATGATTTTTTTTCAACTGAAACGTTCTTACTACGAATTAATTAGTTTGAAATTTAAAAACCATTTTCCCATCAAAGAATAGGATTGATTATTGTAATCCTAGCAACTGTCGATCGAAGTCCTATAAATTTAGTATTTTAACTTTTGTGGTTTGTTCAAAATAAATGTCACGCTGTCGCAAACTCTTTATTTAAAAAAACATGAATATAATATCATAACTTCTTCTTTAAAGTAAGTATGTTTTTTTTTCAAAGTTTTTTTTAAATAAAATTCTAAAAATTATAAAACGTTTCCCAGAATTTCATTAAAAAAAACTTTTAAAACACTTAAACGCGTTTTTCTTACTTAGTTGAAGTAAAAGATCATCACAAACCTAACACATACAGCTGTCATCATTTCATCGTTCTTGTCATTAAGTCCAATATAAATTACCCGTTTCTCTTTATGATTTTTTCCCTTGTGGGTTTCAATTGTCTATCTGACTCGAATGAGCTCTCTAACTAATTGACTTCTTAATGAAACCTATTCTAGTTAAAAGTATATTTTTAATGAAGAAAATGTAATAAATTTGAAATATAATTACGATTAAAAAGTGAATTAAAACTTAATACCTTACATCATGCATACAGATTTTGACATCATTGGTTTTCGTGTAATTCTTTATAGGTGTTAAGGTAGGCGAATACCCAAAATCTCCCAAAAGTCTAAAAATTTTACTATTGCTTTAATATTTTCCAAATTTGGCATAGTGATTTCAAATATAATGAATAATACTATTTAGGCTTTTGTTTTTATTTAAATATAATTTATTTATTTTAAACGGTGTTTTTCTACTAAAAAAAGAGATTTACGCCAACAAGTCTACCACATTGAATTTTCATCCTATGAACACTTATTATGTGTTAAATTCTTCGTTTTGAACTGATACATGAAATGACCCTCTAGAGTTACACACAAATTGCAAGAAAAAAGTTATTAAGAAAAATGTTATAAATTAACCACAAAAAAAAAGGATTTTTTTCCATTAACTTACACTTGGACATTTTTAA
This sequence comes from Hylyphantes graminicola, assembly GCA_023701765.1. Lineage (NCBI taxonomy): Eukaryota > Metazoa > Arthropoda > Arachnida > Araneae > Linyphiidae > Hylyphantes > Hylyphantes graminicola. The sequence goes on from CM043121.1 coordinate 50,064,699, forward strand.
AAAAAAAAACTTTTATACTTACACCAGATGTTAGAGGTTCATGGCACAGATATATATTGAAATAGCATCTGTGAAAAATTTCAGGTGAATTAATGTAAAACTTTTTATGCTAGAAGTGTTGGCGTAAGCCCCTCCTTTTTTAGTTGAAAAACACCGTTTGAAATAAATCAATTATATTTAAATTTAAAAAATTGTCAAAAAAGCATTGTTCATTATATTTGAAATCACTATGCCAAATTTGGAAAAGATTAAAGTAATAGTAAAAATTTTGGAATTTCGGGTATTCGCCTACCTTAAGTATTTAAGTAAGTAGAGAGATATTCTTTAGTATTTTTTTTATCTTCCAAATTAAAAACAAACAATTTTTTTAATGTCTAGTTTTCCGTTTATTTTTTTCTACCATATCAACTTTCTTATCTTCATCTATTTTTAACCATCTGATTAATACAGACGTATAAACCTAACTTTCAGGTTTCCTAGCCATACACATTTTAAAAAAATATTATGAATTTTATAACTTTACTAAATTTAAAACATCAAGTGTAGAGAAATCATTTGGAATTACCTGCTACAGTTAAATACAATTTAAAAAACAATAAAGGAAATTAAATTTCCATTGAATATTTAAATTTTAATCTCACGCAGTGAAAACAAGTTAACACTTTAGCTAATTTGCTTATCTCTCATCTCACAAAGTAGAAAAAGGTTAACTGAAAAATACTAAAAACTTTTCATAAATGAGAGAGAGAGAGGCGAAAAACAATTTCGAAACATTGACAATTTCATTAGGTCAGTGAGAATTAACGGTTGAGTTTTACACTTTGCTATAGCTAATAATAAATACCCTTATAAAATTTTGTTTTATAAAAGGCATCGAGTCTTGTTCACATTTTCTTTCTAAGTTAACTGAGATAATAAGTCTGTAATAAAAATTTAATCTTAACCAATGTATCAAATTCCACTAATTAAATTAAAATTTGACACAAAATGTGTATAAGAGGATTCATGAAGTAAATAACTAAGAACATTGGCGCAAATAATGTACGTTGTTTTCTTTATGAATCCCCATGCACCATGAGCAAAGTTGAAGATATTTTTTGAATATAAATATATATTTTTTAAAAATGATTATTTCATTCGCATAAAACAAATTCCTTTTTCTGAATTTCAGTGCAACCCTGGCCTGGGAGCCACCGTGATGTTCGATCTGCTGTACAATCCGCCCCAGAAGCTCATTCTTCTGGGAGGATGTTCCATTGTCTGCTCCACCATCGCCGAAGCTGCCAAAATGTGGAATCTGGTGGTGGTACGTAATCTGCCGTGGGCGGCTAAACTACAGTATCTAAACTAATGACTTGTGGCATTGTTGTAAGACTTAATAGCTTCAATATTGAGTAATCACATGTTTAAAATTAAAGGACTAATAATAATTTTAAGGTCATTTTAACATTTTCAACCAATGGTATTCACAAAAGTATAGTGTCTATTTTCCCCATGTATTTATAAAATTCCTTCATAGAGTTATCTGTTCCTAAATTGCATATCAACATACAACAGCAATAAACAATGTTTTGTTTCTATTTAATAACTAGAGATATTTAGAATGAATTTATGAACCAATAAGGAATAAATATTATTAGATTTTGTAAAAAATATATTAAATGAGTTTAAAAAAAATGAGGTTTTCAATTTCAATATAGAACTAAATGCTAAACAGACGTACGTTTTTTCTGTGAGATACAGGAATTCTGTGTGGAGGCGGTTCTGAGTGACAGTTTCTGTTAACCCTCTGAGAGATAAAGAAACTGTCAAGTTTTCCAGCAATGCACATAAATTTTAAAAATTTGTAAATTAATAATTTTTCTATTCTTAAAATTTAAAGCACAGAGAAGAAGTTTATAACCGTCATTATATGAGATAGATTAGACCATTAGATGAGATTACAGATATATAATTCTAAAAAATGTTAACAAATTAAATGTTCTATAAAAATGTTTAATTTAAATCTCATGCAGTGAAAACAAGTTTACACTTCAGAAAATTTGATTATCCCTTAGAGGGTTAAAAACCTACTGTTTCATTCTTTTAAAATCCAATAAACGCTCTTTTATTTGCTACAATTTCCTTTAGGTATCCTATGGTTCCAGTTCCCCGGCCCTGTCGAACAGAAAAAGATTCCCGACATTTTTCCGCACCCACCCTTCCGCCACCATACACAACCCGACTCGAATTAAGCTTTTCCAGAAGTTCAAGTGGTCCCGAATAGCCATCATACAAGAGGCTGAAGAAGTCTTCATTTCGGTGAGTCTTTGGATAATATCTAAATAACTTAACAATAGGATAATTTGAAAGAAGAGGGCTATATTTTTATCCCTAAAACTTATATGATAAATGTGTACATAATATAATTTCAGCATTAATTTTTCATTTGCTTATAACTTGAAATTTAAAAGAAATTAGCTACACTGTTGAAAAGTTCAGTTCAACGTTGAACCAAATGTTGGAGAAAAAACAATAACTTCTTGTAGATACACCAAAATGGTTCAACCAAATATCACATTCTGGGAATAGACCTGCTTTCACGAAAAATTGGTTCAACTTCTACTAACTACAACCGATAATTTAATTGTTTAACTCAAACGCAGGCAACATTACTAGTATTGCTTCAGCTTAAGAATTGTTGTCCGTCCGTGGCCGAGTGGTTATGGCATCAGCCTAGAGATGTAACCTTCTCAGGAGTGCGGGAGTTCGAATACCATCTACTGCCAATTATCCTATAAATCTGATCTCTGTACTAGAAATAGTAGAAAAAAATCTTCAATTGGGAGACACTTTTTATGGTTCAACCTTTTACTATAGTTACACGTTGGGAAAATCCCGTATATAGTACAACCTCTCACCATAGTTACGCAATTTGAAAATACCGTTTTACGGTTCAACAGTCTACCAAATCATGGTTGCAGCAACTTTGAACCGTAATTTGGTTCAACCTTGAACTATTATTTTTAACAGTGTAATCTAATTGGTGGATTTTAGTTTTAATCATATGGGGGCCTATTACTACTAAACACTCTATCCCGAAAAAGTCACGGGAGCGTGACATAGAGGATGAAACCTAACCTCTCCGTCATTTTCATATGAGCTTGGAGGAAGGGCTAAAATAGTTTATTTTATGGGAAGTTATTAGGAAGCAAAGTTTTATCGACCAATTTTGTCTTCATAGCCAATATAGCCTTTTTTAGACGTTATAAATCTTATAAATAATTATATATTTTTTAGACGGGCGAAGACTTAGAAGTGAGGTGTAAAGAAGCAGGCATAGAAGTAGCTACGAGGCAGAGTTTTATATCAGACCCAACTGACGCAGTTAGAAATTTAGTGGTAAGACACTTTTTACTGAACTAAATTAGTTTTGAAGCTGTTAAGGGGTCATAGGAGTCTTAAAAATGTGCAAAGAAGGTACTACAAAGCATAGTTTGATCTTTCATGTAATTTTTTAACTACTCAATCCATAAGTACAGTGGCCGCCGCTTTTTGGAATCACTGGTTAATTGAATCAGCCGCTTAATTGGAATAAATTTCGTAGAACAGAACGGAATCACTTTTTACATTGAAAATCCGCCGCTTATCGGAATCAAATCCCCTTTTTACCGCCGTTTAAAGGACTCAAAAAATTCAATAAAGTTCCTTTTTTCTACGATTCGTGGTATTTTTTTTTTACCCCAAATGACCTCTAACTACAAATGCGAACCAAAGAGGCGCCGACGAATCCATCTTTTAAAAAAAGGTAAATCGCAGAGATTGTATTATTAAGGCAAGGTGGGGGAGAGAACTATAGTGGGGGGGATGGGTAGAGGGGAAGGAATTTGTAATCGACACGTGTGCATGAAGGTGCAGACAGTAGACTCATTTTGATTTTTGATCGATTAAATTAAGTACGTGTTTTTCGGAGTACTATCGCGATGTTTAAACGGAAAGATTTTAGCTTAGCCAAAAAATATGAACTCCTAAAAAATATTTATAATCTGGAAAAATGCAGCCAAAGAGAAGCTGCAATTAAATTAGGTCTTTCTCAAGCAACTTTATGTAGGATTTTGAAGAGAAGAAATGAAATTATAGAAAGTTGCGAAACAGAGCCCAACATAAATCGGAAATGTCAGCGAGTTGGCAAAGCAGAAGACGTAGAAAACGCTTTATTAGAATGGTTTAAGGCCGCGAGGAGTAAAAATATGCCGGGCTCTTCAAATATTAAGAACTTTAGAGCAACGGGGTGTTATGTGTGATGATTATAATTCCTATTATGACATTGAAAGGAAGGTAAACGAACTTATCAGTTATACGACAACGCAGGCGAAAACAACGAAGTATTCATTCAAGTAAGCAAAATTTAACTAAATTTTAGTACTATAGTAAACATTGTTGTTTATGCTTTTAAATTTTGTTTTAAAATTATACATAATATCGTTCAAATTATTAAATTTTTGTAGGTATTCGTATATTACCTGTTAATTTGTACAACTCTGGATTTTATTAAACATAACATAGCGTGTTTTTCTTAATAATATGTAGTACTAGTATTACTCAGTAACAAGTATTAAAAAAAATCATATTATGTCTCATGATGACAACTTTTTCTTTATAATTTCATGATTTTCGGTTAAATGGTTCAGCCGCTTTATTGGTTCAAAACGTACTGGGACGGATGTGATTCATTTAAGCGGCGGCTACTGTATAATTTTTTATATGCAATTCTACAAGATTTATTTAATATAAAACAAATTTTAAAATTTATGAAAATTTAGCCAAAGCTAAAATAAATGATATTAAACATAAAGCTATTTGAACACGTTGGGATTAGGCTTGCGCGGCAAATTTTGAGGTCAAAATTGAAAAAAAATGACCAAGAAAATGACTTTATATTGTACAAATATTACAAACAAAGATTTATACCTAAATTCTGAGCTCAATTTTAATTAGAAATTAATTTAGGAACTTTTTTCTAAAAAAATTAATAAAAATTTTAAAATTTTGATTTCAAATATTTTTTTTAATAATTTCTAATTAAAATTGAGCTGAGAATTTAGGTATAAGTCTTTGTTTGTACATATTTGTACAATATAAAGTCATTTACTTGGTCATTTTTTCAATTTTGACCTCAAAATTTTGCCGCGCAAGCCTAATCCCAATGTGTTCAAATAGCTTTATGTTCAATATCATTTATTTTAGTTTTGTCTCGAAGTTTCATAAATTTTAAAATTTGTTTTATAATAAATAAATTTTGTAGAATTACATATAAAAAAAATATACGCGTATATTGAGTAGTTAAAAAATTACATGAAAGATCAAACTATGCTTTGTAGTACCTTCTTTGCACATTTTTAAGACTCCTATGACCCCTTAAATTGTAATTTCGTTTTCATGTAGATTGTTAATGTGCATGCTTCTTCCGTTTCAGAGGCAAGATGCAAGAATCATTGTGGGAATGTTTTACGTAGCGGCAGCGAGAAAAGTTATTTGTGAGGTAGATATTTTCATTTTAAAATACTCTGCGAAAATACTTCTATATAATTGGTCATCAAAGTGTGATGGTGCAAGTGCTGCCATCACCATGTGCTTTGAATTTACATATATAGTGTTAGATTTATTGTGCTGTACCGGCGAAAGCGTTTGCTTCATTAGCGATGATTGGATTCACATATCTTTTCTGTTTAAACTCTACACTCTTAAAACAAACGATCGATTTTGACTCAGTCTTAGTTAATTTTCACTCATTTCGGTGTCGAAAATGCACTTCTCATATAGAAGTGGATTTCACCCTTTTGTTTTGTTAAACCTATAACAATCTTAAAAACAAACGAGCGATTTTAAGGCGATTAGGAACAATTTAGGGCGATTGCAAGCGATTTAGGAGTTAATTTTCACTCTTTTCTAGTGTCGAAAATGCACTTCTCCTATAGGAGTGGATTTCACTCTTTTCTGTTTAAACCCTATTTTAGCAAGTTGTTAGTGTGTCTTTGTACGTCGTGAAAGGATCAATTTGCTGTAAAACAAACATTACAACTCTGCGATGTAAAAAGTAACCACAAAGTGTGCTGCAATTTTGCAGAATTTTTTTTACAGTGATTCAAACAAATATGGCTTGTGACGATACACTTCTACACACTGGTGCATTTCTGGTGATAGACTGGTTCACTTCTATAGATACATTGCACAAGTTAACACGTTTTTTTTTGATTTAAACCAACTTATCCTAATGCGTGTCCTTGACAACTCTTATCAAGTTAATTTCAAAAATTCTATTTATAATATCATTTTAATACTCTGACTAGGGTAGACTGACCAGTGAGTGAACAGGCCACAGTGAATGAGCATTTGGTAAATATAATTGAAAAATAAGGATTAAAAATCATTCCACTAGATGGATTGGCAACACTAACTTCCTCCCATTGTCATGGTCATTATATCCTGGTGTTCATTCGTTGATGAACGCAGCGCCTCAAATGTTCGTTCACTGGTTTCTACCCTATTTGTTTCTTTTTCTTTGGTACCAGGCGTACAAACAAGGGGTGTACGGTCGCCAGTACGTGTGGTTCCTGATTGGATGGTACGAGGACGACTGGTACACGTACATCGACAAGTCCCACAACTGTACCGTACAGCAGATGAAGGAGGCCGTGGAGGGGCATCTCACCACGGAGGCGCTCATGCTCAACCAGGGATCGGAACCCACCATATCCGGCATGGTACGTGTATTAAATTGAAATTCATAAACAGACATTTCGACTGTGGCTCTAGTGCGTTTTAATCAAACACTGCCTGATCTCCTAACTTTATTCGTTAATTACCATATTCTAGATTCCGGTTGTCAGAAAGAGAAAGTTTAGTATTTTCTCACTTCGAAAATTTTGTACGGAAAATATGTACAAGGTGAAGATACATAAATAGACTTCCCACGGCATATCCTATTATAAAATGTACTACAATTGTACTAATAAAAAAGTTATTTTGTTTCTACAAGAAAATTATGTAATAACAAATGATTCGCGTATAAATACAGTATACTTATTGACAATTATCGATTAATTAAATAGCAACTAAGATAAATTAGATTGAAACTACAGTTATTACGATATTTTTATATAATATTTTATTTATTAACAATTTAGAGTAAGAGTTCCTCCAAGTTAGCTCTAGCTACTTAAACATAATTGGTAAATATGGATCGAATGACTAAATGTGATATTCGCAACAAAAAAAGCCGTTTTCCTAAATACGAACACTAAATATAGAAAAGACTTTTCACTAGACTTTAAAATAATTAACATTTAACTGCCCTAACCATTTTAAACGAATTGTAACAGTTAAATATTAACATATATGAATACACAATTGTGTTGATATTTAAATATATTCGCCAAGTGTTTAAGATTCTTTAAATATTATTTTAACATTTAGTACTTTAACTGTTAAGGAACATAAAATTACATGATCTCACACCGAAATGCTAGCTTAAAGAGATAATTTTTTATGCTTCTATACCAGATACAAGATTCTAATTGAACTAATGAAATAATTAGGCATTTGAAGTAACAAAAATACAGGCAATAGCCTTGAGTTATTGCTTCCACTTGTCAACTTGAATTATTACTTACACAAGTGTTCCACTTGTGCTGTTTCAACACAAGCTTTTTCAAAGTGCAGTTTTTTTTTATATGTATTAATTTATTTTTCCGATGAGTTATTTTAAAATTCTGCAACGTTGGGATCGAAATATTTTCTTCTTTTAATTCAAACTAAGTTTCAAAAGAATAAATTATAACTTTTAAACGTAATGAAATATTTTTTAATTTTTTCGTACTATAAAAATATTTATATAAAACATTTAATATAATTAACATCACACTATTCGTTCGGGTTGAAGGCAGTTCCAAAATGGACGAACGAAACTTGTTCGAAACCTGAAAAGCATAGTCGGCCGTACTCGAATAGGTTTCTTACTTTTTCTTGGGAAAAACCAACAATCCGAGCCAGAAAGATAGCGTGACGCCACAAAGAACTTACACTCTTAAAACAAACGAGCGATTTTAACTCAATCTGAGTTATTTTTCACTCCTTTCCGTGTCGAAAACGCACTTCCCCTATAGGAGTGGATTTCACTCTTTTGTTTTGTTAAGCCTCCAACAATCTTAACAACAAACGAGCTATTATAAGGTGATTAGGAGCGATTTAGGGCGATTACGAGCATTTTGGGAGTTAATTTTCACTCCGTCCCAGTGTCGAAAATGCACTTCTCCTATAGTAAGTTTCACTCTTTTGTTTTGAGAGTGTATGTGGCCTTAAAGTTGAGTTGGTCATGGTTGAAGTATGCACTCTAAAAAATGAATGCTCAAAAACGACGACATTTTCATTAATTTTGACGATTCCGTTACTGGCAAATGCTCCGAGTTTTCCTTATGGATCCTTGATGGATATGTTTTGGCAGAGAAAATTATTATATTTTTCATTATTTCTAACAGACATCAGCACAATTCCTTGATCGCTACGAATGACGATTCAAATTTCCTCAAAGTGAGGAAATTTGAATCGTCATTTTTATGAGGATTTTAATGTCGTCTAATCTAAAGAAATATTTCGTCATCTTTGAGCATGTGAGTACAAACAATGAGATTCAGTTTCCTCAAAATCAAGATACTGAATCGTCAAATCACGATCGTAAAAGTGAGGATTCGCGTTTACTCAAAAGTCACTTGATAGTTTGACGAACAATCATCAAAATTAACGAAATGAGGCTTGAGGATTCATGAATCGTCAAAAATGAAAGTGTTATTTCTGAGAGTGTATGTCTGGCATAAGTCCTAATGGATCCTTGATGGATATCTTTCGGCAAAGAAAATCACTTTTTTTTATTGCTTCCAACAGACATCAGCGCAGTTCCTCGATCGCTACGAAGACGAACTAAAAGAAAAGTATAGCTACATTGACCGCCGGCCAGTGGGCTATCAAGAAGCACCCCTGGCATACGACGCCATCTGGGCCATTGCACTGGCCCTCAACAAGACCATAAACGTCCTCAAGGCGAAGAATAAGTCCATCGAGGAGTTCAGCTACAACAATGATGATATTGCCAAGCAGATATACTCGGCGATGAACAGTACACAGTTCCTGGGAGTATCGGTTAGTATATATATATTTTAAAATCTTAACTGAAGGGTACAGAGGAAGAACCACTTGATTTATTAGGAGTCTTCCCTTAATTGTGCCTGCTTGGCGGACATTGACGACAGGAAACCGGTTTTCTTTCGGTTCTTCATTCGCGGTACAAACGTGTGACTCGTGTCCACTGATCTCTGTCGTGAATCAGGGTTGCCGCAAAAGAAAAACAAAGCGAGTAACCGGTTTCTTTACACCAGTTTAGGCGATTTCTCGCTATCATCGCCAAAGGCCTATTGAGGAAAGCCTTCTACGAATTCAAGCGCTTTTTCCCCTGTACTCTTCAACTGTATATCATCTCCATGCAAAGAAAAATAATTGTCAAAATTTCCCTAAATAAGGTGGAGCAGATGCTGTCAACCTACATAGCAGAAACAATACTGTACCGTAAAAAAAAACGTTGCTTTTACGAAAATTTCTCATACTTCACACAGTTTCAAATCATTTTGCTTATTTTACGGTCTGTAACTGCTCATTTCATTCTTTTACGGTTTGAAACTGTTTGTTCCAAAATTTGTTCTCAATAACGTCGCTTTGGAGATCAATTTTCAATTTAACACAGTACGAATATTCAACTGGTCAAAAACCGTATTTTGTTAGAATGTACCGCATTTAGCACGGAAAGTAATTGTATTTTGTACTGTTTTACAGTCAACTTCGGGTGACAGTTTAAAACCGTAAATTTAAAGATTTTTTTGCTGTAAGTAATATTATTTTACTCATTTAAGAGCCATTATCTTTTTAGGGATATGTAGCATTTTCTTCTAAAGGTGATAGAATAGCCTGGACACAAGTGGAACAAATGATAGGTAAGAAAAAAATTCTGTTACTCAAACTCAAATTTGTCTTCTGAAAGTAAATGTTAAAAGAGGGCTTTTTAGAATCTAAAAACTTATTTCCTTCTAACGATTCCTGTCCTTGAGTACACAATTTCGCTTTATGAAAAATTATGATGGGTTGAACTGTAGAAATGAACACTCTTAAAACAAAAGAGTGAAATCCACTCCAGTTGGAGAAGTGCATTTTCGACACTGGAAAGGAATGAATATTAACTCAGACTGAGTTAAAATCACCCGTTTGGAGTGATCTTGTCGGAGGTTTAACACACAAAGGATCCACTCCAAAAGGAGAAGTGCATTTTCCAGACTGGAGGAGTGAAAATTAAGCAGACTGAGTTAAAATCACTCGTTTGGAGTGATCTTGTCGGAGGTTTAACACACAAAGGATCCACTCCAAAAGGAGAAGTGCATTTTCCAGACTGGAGGAGTGAAAATTAAGCAGACTGAGTTAAAATCGCTCGTTCGTTTTAAGAGTGAAGTAAAACAATTACCACAAAGCTATTTTCAAAGGATTTTTTTCAGTTTATATATTTCTGTTAATTATTAAAAGATTATAAAAAATGAGTATTTCTTTGGATTAACAATACATTGAGTTTTTCAAATAATACATATCTTAAGCATGATATATAAGCCATGTAAATTATAATTTAGAGCTACCTACCTGTCATGGTTTTTAACTGTCATTTGACGTTACAGAATGATTAAAGTTTCACGAACATATATATTGAATTCAAAGTGTGTAAAGTAATAAATTTAATAATTTTTTATTATCTAGAATACTAAAAAGATATTAAATATTACATTATATACATTTATTCACATGTGAAAGGTTTTTCAAGCACTTATCGTGGTCGATTTCCATCTAGTTGAAAACCGGCTCTATTTGCCGAAAAAAACAAATCTTTTTTGTCCACACTGCATTTATCTTCTTTTTTGGGAAATGTGAATACATGTCCTTTATCACCCCGCTTTCTTTAACCATAATTTGCAAATTTGGAATTTTTTTTGAAAACCAAATTAGTAAATATAAAAAAATTGACATTTCAAAAAGTTGTCATTTTTATGGAATTGCCCTGGCTATTATGATGGGTCATATCGTGATATGATATTAAACTTTATTGTGATCCTCTATGTTTTGTACTTGGGATATTATGGGTATATATCGCAATATCATGTCTATAGATATTGTTAAATTAATATTTTGTACAAATTTCGCCGGTTTGGGCGATATTTCAGCCACAGGATTTTGTTCCTTTACCGTATGAATCAGGTTTTATAATGTAGGTGTATTATGTTTTCAGGTGGCAACTATACCTTACTTGGCTTCTACGACACACAATCTGATAAACTAACATGGATGAAGAAAGAGAAATGGGCAGGTACAATTATAGTTAACTTATTCAATAATTGATTGTAAAAATTAAATACAGGTTTTGCACTAAATATCTATGGTTAGTCCTCTTCGTGCCCTGTGGCACATAAGGCCTTAAGCTTTTTACGCCAACTCCTGCGATTTTGTGCAGCAGCTCTTGCTTCTGACCAGCTCACCCATCCAGCCTGGTTCCTCTCGTCTTCCACCATTTTTCTAAATGTTAGTTTGGGCCGTTTTCTTTTTCCGTCGGGGGCCCATGTCGGTGCTACTGCTGGTATTTGACTTGTTGGCATACGTAGCACGTGACTAATCCATTTCTACCTTCTTTTTTTTTAATATTAATTGCCAGCGTTTCTTGTTTGGTCTTAAATATACCATTATATTGCATTAACCATTAAATATACCATTATATTATTAATACCATTATATTACATTAAATATACCCACTCTTTAAATGTCTGCTTTCATTTTTTGTTCGGTGTTAAGTTTGGTTTAACCCACTGAATATCCTTTTATGAATCCGTTAATGCATTACCAAATAAACACTTTGACTTGAGAAGTTTTGAAAAGTAAGTTCGTGTTAGTCCAACTTTTCCGACATAAATTGAAGAGCTTAGTGGAAGAACGTGCTAAGTGACAATTTTGAAAAAAAATTGTGACTTTTGTGTCAATGAACATATTAATAACTTCTTCAACTATAACAAGTTTCTCCTTTTCCATAAACTTTAAGTTTAGTATATTTTTTACGTTTTAAAAGTACCGTTTTCAACAGATCTGAGTGCAAAAGAAAAAAAATTAAATCTCATTTTCTCGTTTTTATCTTTTTGTCACTTAGCACGTTCTTCCACTAAGCTCTTCCATTATTCAGTACAATGATTTTCATTTGTCTGCAGGGCCGGATTAAGCAGTGTAGGGGCCTGTAGGCAGTTGATTTTGACGGGGCCCCCTTTTCTCTCCCCTCACCCCCCCCCCTCCCTCTTTTTTTCGGCATAATGCTAAGCAATTTTTTCGGTGGACACATCAAAACTCGCACACGCAAAATCAATAGCATTTAATTTTACAATAATTTTTGTTTACTATCATGATCGTAAAATAGGAATTAGTTTATAAATACCAGTGAATCTCAATTCGATCAGAAATACGCAATTGACAGTAAATTTAAACAGTTACTCACATAACACTTAAGGTATCCGCCTACGTTAAAATACCTATTTTTATGGATTTCAAGACTTATTTTTTATTGATTAGCTTAATAGCCCAAATATTCTAGTTTTCGAAACTGCCAGAAGTTTAATTTTATGTCATCTTACCTTTATACGGGCCTTTAACCACTTATGACTGACACAAATACTGGATCCAAATAGAGGACAAAAAATCAACGATTCCTCACTAAGTCAAATACTAAACTTCCCTACAGGCGAACACCAAAGATTCTATTTCAAAGCATTGAATTGAGCTTACAAACACATGAGTGACACCCCAGCAATAAATTTAGTTCCTTATCTGTTTTTCTGCGATTTTTGCCCATTGGCCTTGGCCCTGGTTTTTGGTACAAGTGGGGACGGGAGACCAAGAGAAACATTGCTATAAATTAAGCGTATCCAATGAATAACTTTAAAAAAATCAAAAATATCTTTTTGGGGCCCCTTTAGAGCGAAGTAGCCAAATAAGGTGCTATTTATCAATAGCTTTTGGTGTTGATTACAACCCTGGTCAAAAAGAGCCCCTAACATCTTTCTCGGAATATAGTGGTGAATGTATCCGCGAAATAGATAACGAAAACTTCTCTTGGGCCTTTACTACGTGTTGGGTGGGGTGTGGGGGATTGTTAGGGGGTCTAGGGAACAAATGTTTCTTGTACCCCCTTTTAGGCTTGTGTGTTGACATGTTGTATTTGTTTTTCATCTGGAGCGATAAATATACCTGACTTCCAAAAAAAAAAAAAACGAGTGAAAACGTAAATTCTAACGGGACCACTTGTGAAGTAGAAACTGCGGGGCCCCTAAAATGTACGGGGCCTGTAGGCAATTGCCTACCTTGCCTAATTGGTAATCCGGCCCTGTTTGTCTGTTATGTTTTATACTGTGTTTGTGTAGCTTAACTATACCAAAACCGACCTTAAGTTTGCAGCAGAGAAATGTACTAGGCGGAGGAAACTGCGTAAACAACGCTGCTGGCGCCGAAATTTTGAATGCTCCTATTGGTTGCTCCTTTGACCCTGATATTCGTGCGCCCTGTTAATGTCAAAATCGAAGGAAAAAATAATTAAAATTACACTATAACTGAAGCTAAACTAATAAAAATATTAAATTTATGTCTTGAAATAGCAAATAAAATTGTTTATCGAATGTGAAACACCTTTTTTTATTCGATTCTTGCACTCGAAAATGGGAACTATTTACCCTTTTTCTCGTAGAACATTTGTATACTGCAAACCTAATGTCGGTTTAGGTTTAAAGCAGATTCATGTTGTGCGCAGATGGCAAGCCCCCTCCCGACCGCACCATCATCAAGAAAGTTCTTCGGACCGTGACGCTGAGCTTGTTCATCAGCATGACCACCGTCTCCAGCATGGGCATCGTGTGGGCCCTGGTGCTGCTCATATTCAACACCATATTTAGGCACGCAAGGTGAGAGACATCTTTAGACACAATTGCACCAGATCCTACTGCTTATTAAGGGCTGGGGAGCCCAGTCGGTTAGGCACTCGCCTAGCATCCGAAAGGTCCCGGGTTCGGGTCCGGCCATCGCCAAAATATACCGACCTATAAGCGACGCGCGCAACCAAAAATGTCCGTTGAATAATAACCCGTATATAGTTAGCACACGTTAAATTTTTTAAAGCCCTAACGCTGTGTACGATGTCAGCCTTAACGGTTGTTTGGATGCCTATTCAATTGTCGGCTCGTTACTTGACCTTGGTTCTAAAATACGACGACCGTCGCCAATAGCCCTCGTGTAGCTTTAGTGCGATGATAATTAAAACCTAACCTAACCCACTGCTTCATAAAGCTGATTCCGATTGAATACGTATGTTTGTGTCATAAGTGCAATCAGAGAGCAACAACTGTGTTTCCTTGTGCCATATGTAATCCAAAACATATTTAGGCATCATTTAGGTATATTTGTGCAAGAAGTGCGATCCCAAACGCAACTAATTTATTTCCAATGGTGCTCAGATTCAACCCCATAAGGCATCATACAAGGTGAGAGACCTTTCAGATGTCGTCGATCAAATGACAAAACCACGATTGTGCAAGTTCTAATAATTTGGTGTTTTTTCAAAACGATGGATACACAGTATCCAGTTTTTCGTCTTTGTATTTTTGTTCATTTCTACACGATGTAATTTCCTTGCGATGTCATTTGACCTATAATTTGACGGACGATGTAATATGACCAGTACCTACTACTTGTAAATAATATTAGGACAAGTTTAACAGATTCATACCAGAAGCCTCAAATCAAAATGAGACATCAGAGAATGAAGGAAGCACCTTTCCACATTAAATACTTATTTTCTTCTGCAACGAAGCTGCTACACTTCAGAAAGTATAGGAAACTAGGATTTTTTTTATAATAACTTAAAACGAAAATTGTTTAAACACTGAGATAAGTTGTATAACACTTTCTACACCTCTATAGGAAAAATCAATTAAGGTAGGCGAATACCCAAAATTCCCCAAAATTCTAAAAATTTTACTATTCCTTTAATCTTTTCCAAATTTGGCATGCTGATTTCAAATATAATGAATAATACTATTTAGACATTTTTAAAAAATTTAAATATAATTTATTTATTTTAAACGGTGTTTTTCTACTAAAAATGGAGGTTTACGCTAACAAGTCTACCACATTGAATTTTCATCCTATAAACATTAATTATGTGTTAAATTCTTCGTTTTGAACTGATGCATGCAATGAACCTCTAGAGTTGCATACAAATTACTAGAAAAGAAGTTATTAAGAAAAATGTTATAAATTAACCACAAAAAAAAGGATTTTTTTCGATTAACTTACACTTGGACTTTAAAAAAAAAACCTTATATATTTACACCTGATGTTAGAGGTTCATGGCACAGATATATATTGAAATAGCATCTGTAAAAAATTTCAGGTAAATTAATGTAAAACTTTTTATACTAGAAGTGTTGGCGCAACCCCCTTTTTTGAGTTGAAAAACACCGTTTAAAATAAATCAATTATATTTAAATAAAAAAAATTGCCTAAAAAACATTGCTCATTATATTTGAAATCCATGTGCCATATTTGGAAAAGATTAAAGTAATAGTAAAAATTTTAGAACTTAGGGTATTCGCCTACCTTAACGGACATTGATAGTTTATTACCAATATATGAATTTATTTTAATTTCTTTCCCCTATTCCAGGTATATTGCACTTTCTCATCCCATGTGCAACAACATCATGCTTATCGGCATCATATGTTGTCTCCTGTGCTCGTGTCTTCTCGGTCTCGATGGACAGTTCGTAGGAGAAACTAATTTCAGCCACTTATGCCAGGTATGGAAAGCCAGTTTAAAGCATTAAAATTAAGGTTACTTTTCCATTTCGATGGAGCAATCGATAAATTCGCCAAAAATGTACAACCACTGCCAAACGCAATATTTTGAATGATAAACTTTAACTGTGTATACTTTGGTCCTTCAACTGTGTTCTTTTAAGTGTGTATACTGGGGTCCTATAACTGTGTATACTTTGGTCCTTCTACTATGTATACCATGTTCCTTCAACTGTGTATACTTGTGGTCCTTCAACTGCGTTCTTTTAACTGTGTATACTTTGGTCATTCAACTGTGTACACCATGTTTCTTTAACTGTGAATATTGTGGTCTTTTAACTGTGTATAGCATTTTCCTTTAACTGCACATACTGTGGTTCCTTAACTGTGTATACTGTGGTCTTTTAACTGTGCATACTGTGGTTCCCTTAACTGTGTATACTGTGGTCTTTTAACTGTGCATACTGTGGTTCCTTTAACTGTGTATACTGTGGTTCCTTTTATCGTGTATAGTGCGGTCCTTAAAACCGTGTGCACCATTTTCCTTTAACTCTATCCACACTGCGGTTCCTTAACTGTGTGTACTGTGGTTCCTTAACTTTATATATTGTGGCTCCTTAATTGTGTACACTTCCTTTAGTTGTGTACTATTTCTTTAACTGTGTACAATTACTTTAACTGTGTATACTTTGGTCCTTCTACTGTGTATACCATTTTCATTTACCTATGGATAATGTGGTTCCTTAACTGTGTATATTGTGGTTCCTTAATTGTGTATACTTCCTTTAACTGTGTATACTATGTTTTGTCGCCAGAAAACTAAAGATTTAAGTTTGTGCATGAATCTAATTCAAATGATGATGAAAAAAATGTTTTTCTTTTTGCTGTTAAATAACCGAAATTTGTTCTGTTTATAAGATTCGAGCGTGGCTGCTGACAATTGGCTTCACTCTCTCATATGGAGCTATGTTCTCAAAAATTTGGAGGGTTCATAGGCTGACAACAAAAATCAAGTCAGACAGTAAGGTAGGACGAATTTTGTACGACAAAACAAATTCATAAATATTTTATTAAATTGTTTAACCCTTTCAGTCCCAGTGATGCCATTTGGCATCATCACTTTCAATATTTTTTTTCAAAATGTTTATGTCCCGTTATGACACACACATCATTCGATTCTTCACACTTTGTTCTATTACACAATATTTTACATTAATCTCAATAGAAGTCAGAACTATATATTTTTTATTTAGAAAATAGCCAACAAGCGTTTCACCTGATTTTTGATAAGTTCACTTCAGTTCCATATATTTAAAACACAATTTAAACTATTTCGGTTAAAATAAATACTAAAATTTTTTTAACAATATCTTCAGATACCTTAAAACATATAACTCGAAGTGTTTTTCGGTAATATATATATATATTTTTATTTTGTTGTTTTCCACAGTTAAAAAATTTTGGCATTGTTTCAAAAACTATATAAAAAATTTAAATGAATTTTTTTTTCTTATGGAACTCGTATATTTGACCTAAAATAATCTTATTTTGGGAATATCATATGTTTCTGTAGTGTAATAAATTTTTGGGACTGAAAGGGTTAAAATAATCTGAAATATTCTGAAAACATTTTTAAGCTTGGTTTATTTTAAAACTATTTTTGCCTACAGCGGTTCTAAAATAAAATGTCTAAGTCCTATTGTAGCTCAGCTTATTAATAATTTTCCTAAATATCATCTGCACTGTTAACCTCTTAATACCCGTGTTGGCTGGGGAGCCCAGTCGGTTAGGCATCCGCCCAGCATGCGAAAGGTCCCAGGGGAAGGGTCCGGTAATCGTTATAATAGCTGCAGATCTATAAACGGCCAGTGCAACCAAAAATGTCCTACGAATAATACCCTGTGTAGAGGAAGTGCACTTTAAATATCCATCAAAGTCTTAACGCAGCGTACTATGTCGCCCTTAACGGCTGCGTTGGGTGCCTACTCAGGTGTCGGATCGTCACTTGACTGTGGTTCTAAAATACTACGCCCGTGGCCAATAGCCCTAGTGTAGCTCTAGGGGATATTTTCGGTGTTCGGATAAGCCATTTTTCAGGGTTTGGAAACAATTACTGAGAAATAGTTAAACTTAATGAACATTTATTGAAAATTTTCACCGCACAGCCATTGCAACTACAAAACCAGATTTTTAATGATACCAAGTGCCAAATTTGTGCAAGTTTTTACAGTGTAGACTCTTTCTTTACTTCTCTACATCACGATGAGCACTTTCGTTATTGCATTTTGATAATTTAAGTCATCTGTTATGAATATTTTATAAAAAAAACTTTTAACACAATGAACGAAACAAAAAATTACATTTCTATTTTCCGCTTTGTTCAGCGTGTCTACAGCTGGAAGCTCTACATCATGATCAGTGTTCTTCTGATCATCGACGTCCTGATCTTGTCCGCGTGGCAAATATTCGATCCTCTGCGCCGCAAGCTGGAAGTTTTTCCACTTGAAGACCCTGAGGAACTGGAGGACATCAAAATAGAGCCCCAGCTGGAGCATTGTGAATCGGAGAACCAGGCCATCTGGCTGGGTAATTTTTTTCAGTCGCTAAATATCTATTACAATGTAAGCAGTGTCGTCGTGACAAAACATTTTAACCGAAATAAACAATTGATTATGGATTAAAGAGAGATTGTATACGTTTAATTGCATACAACATAAAATTATTCACCGGAGCATTTCAAATACATTTAATTATGGCGTCTACGTGACTTGGATTACCAAAAACGATCCAAGCATTGCTGGCTTACATATTTATTGTAATTTCATTCAACAGATTGAGAGGTTTTTTTTGTTGCATATACGCAGGTTTTTCACCATTTATCGTTTTTTAATCAATCGTGAACTGGTGATTTTGTTATTAGTTTGCTTAAATAATTAAAGTTTGAGTTAAAAAAAATATATAAGATGGTTATTTAAAAGTATTTATTTAGTTAAACAAGTTAAAGCCTATAAAAGTTTTATCAGCCCATTTACGACGGTTAGCAAAAAACTCATTAACGATGACGACGACGATTGGCAAGAAAATTTGCCACGCGAAAAGAAAAGCTTTCTTCTCACGTTTGTTGAAATAATTACAATATAAGACAAATAAAGACCATAGTCCTGAACAATTATTGTTGGACAAATTAAGTTATGCGAAAAACGAAAAAATAAAATACACTTTAAGTTAACGTTTTTATACGGAATTGAAGGTGTTAATCGTCATTAATGGGTTAGAACATGAGGATTTGTTCTTTTTGTAATTTTTGACTTTTCTTATTCAGGTATTATCTACGGTTACAAAGGTCTGCTCTTGATTTTCGGAATTTTCTTAGCGTACGAAACTCGAAGCGTGAAAATTAAGCACTTGAATGATTCAAGATTAGTGGGAATGAGTATCTACAATGTCGTGGTAAGAGTACTCTTTCCTAACCTTTTTAAAAGCATGTTTACTTATAAAAAAAAAGCAACTAAACTCCTTGCCAACCTAAGTTGGGTAAATAGGTCGGCAAGGTAAGTAGAAATATGCTATATAGACGATCCTTCCGCGCATGTAAAGACAAAGAGGTCCATAAATTATTTGTGAATCCATCCAGGAAACGTGTTTAAAACGTTAATTTCGTTTGAAGTCTAACAGTTTTGAATATTATTTTAGAAAATTTTGCAATTTTATCAAATGAAATGTGTATTTTGGTTAAATTGTATTCAGACCATTTTGCATGTAAATATTACCTTACAAGAGTTTCCAACTAACTGACCAATCGTGCTTTTCTCGCAGCCCTTTTACTCTTTGTTTTTACCCCAGTTAGATTAGCACGGAGTGTAATTATATATCATAAATCTTTAATGTGATAATGTTTTATATTATGATCGGTGAAAGTTTTATTTAATTTTTAAAATGGGGTTGGGAGCGGTAGCCGGATCTCCAAACCGTCCATTCCCTCTATGTTAATCAACGGTGTTTTTATATCATAAAGGGATTTAAAAGTTCCTATAATACCACTTTTTGAAATTAGTTCGTATATTTTGCCATAAAATTTTATGCTGAATATTAATAACCTATTCGTGCTTATTTAAAAAGCAGCATTAAAAGAACATGTAAGTCAGGTGCATTTATCATATAGATATAACCGCCTGCAAAAATATTCAATTCAGCTTGAAGTAATTCGGTTAAGATTTTTTTTTTTACATTGGATTAGCATAGACAAACTTCTGCTTGAAGACCCGGCTATCGCTCCCACCCAGGTAGAACAACAATTTTGGCCCATGTAGCATGAATATCAGCCAAACTTGGAGAATATTGGATGAAATCGATCATTTTCTAACGATTTTAATCTGATTCTCCCGTTTTTTGAGGTTTCATACCGGAAATTACGAAAAGTGCAA
The DNA here is from genome assembly GCA_023701765.1 of Hylyphantes graminicola. Lineage (NCBI taxonomy): Eukaryota > Metazoa > Arthropoda > Arachnida > Araneae > Linyphiidae > Hylyphantes > Hylyphantes graminicola. The sequence goes on from CM043121.1 coordinate 50,085,064, forward strand.
TACTTAATTTTACTGCAATCTTATGGTATTTTGCAAGTGTAAAAGGCAAATATTATGTTTCGCAATATTTTTCAATCAAGAATTTTTATTGTAATTCTTTTCATATAATATTAAAACCAATATTGCCAGGCGTCGGTAAAACGTAGTCATTATGCATTAGGCGATGGGAATCAGAAGAGATTGGCCAATACTGCTGTGCTACCAGGGCAATCAGGCCTTTAGACTAAGATAAAATAAATGCACACATTTCCTGACATGAATAGTAAGTGTTTGTGCTTAAGGGGGAATGGGCGTGCAGGACCGGGGGTCTCCAAACTCAAGTGCCTCAATGTTAATCCAATGGGAAAAAATTATTTTCTTTGCCACATTTCTCCGGCTGTATTGAATATTTTTACAAGCGGATTTTTTTATGTGATAAATGTAGCTGACTTAGAGGTCCCGACAATCCCACTTTTTGAAATTAGTACGAATATTTTTTTTAATATTCAATAAATTATTTTACACAAAATATTCGAAGCCATTTCAAAAAGTGGGAAGATAGAGACCTGTAAGTCAGCAACATTTATCACATAAAAAAATCCGCTTGTAAAAATATTCAATACATCCGGAGAAATGTGGCAAAGAAAATAATTTTTTCCCATTGGATTAACATTGAGGCACTTGAGTTTGGATGCCCCTTTCAAATGCGACCATTTCCCCTTAATGCGTTTGTGCTTCTAGGTCCTGTGCTTGATCACAGCACCAGTGACCCTGGTGATTAGCAGCCAAACTGATGCCACCTACGCGTTCGTATCTCTCGCAATCATCGTCTGTTCGTTTCTCTCTATGGCTCTCATTTTTATACCAAAGGTCAGCACACAGAATAGATATTTAAACTACAGGGTGTCCGTAAAAGAATGTCCGAGTTTCAAATTGTAATAGTATCAGCTGTAATAGTTCGACAGTTGTGGTTGAAGGTGACGAATAAAGACCAACTCGAACTGTTTCAGATAAGCGTATGCGCTTGTACCGCTACATCGTTTTCACAGTTGCACAGGCTGCTGCTTCCATTACTCCGGACTTGCTGCAGACCTTTTAGGAAGAATTTCATTTTCGTTTGGATGTGCGCCGTATCACTAAAAGCGTACACATTGAGCACTTGTAGGAAAAACTAGGTTAGTTTTCCTTCAATTCCATGTATGATTTGTTATATTTAGTATAAAATAAACTCCTGTAATATACCATTAAAACTCGGACATTCCTTTACGGACACTCTGTATAAGCTCTGGATGAATAAAGCATGATTTTTCGTTATTTTAAGGGGTCACAGGAGTCTTAAAAATGTGCAAAGAAGGTACTACAAAACATAGTTTGATCTTTCATGTCATTTTTGAACTACTCAATGTATAAGTATAATTTTTTTATATGTAATTCTAAAAGACTTATTTATTATGAAACAAGTTTTAAAATTTATGAAACTTTTGCCAAAACTAAAATAAATGATATTAAACATGAAGCTATTTGAACACATTGTGATTAGGCTTGCGCGGCAAATTGGGAGGTCAAAATTGAAAAATGACCAAGAAAATGACTTTATATTGTACAAATATGTACAAACTAGGACTTATACCTAAATTCTCAGCTCAATTTTAATTAGAAATTATTAAAAAAAAATTTTAATAAAAAATTCAAAATTTTTATTAATTTTTTTAGAAAAAAGTTCTTAAAATAATTTCTAATTAAAATTGAGATGAGAATTTAGATATAAGTCTTTGTTTGTACATATTTGTACAATATAAAGTCTTTTTCTTGGTCATTTTTCCAATTTTGACCTCACAATTTGCCGCGCAAGCCTAATCACAATGTGTTCAAATAGCTTCATGTTTAATATCATTTACTTTAGTTTTGACTAAAGTTTCATAAATTTTAAAACTTGTTTTATAATAAATAAAAATTGTAGAATTACATATAAAAAATTATACTTATACATTGAGTAGTTAAAAAATGACATGAAAGATCAAACTATGTTTTGTAGTACCTTCTTTGCACATTTTGAAGACTCCTGTGACCCCTTAATGCTCATGAAATTTCACTCATCACTTGCCTGTAAAAGTTGTTTTTCCACATATAATGATTTACAGCAGAAATGCGTAACTCGACCGGAATCTGTAGAACTTGTTTTTCCTTGCATGTAGTGTAGTTGCAAAGAAGCCAACATTCAGTAGGTAAATAAATTAGAAAGTTAATGTTAATATGGTAATGGGTATTAGCTAGTTTCACGTGACGTAAGTAAACGATCGCTCCTTCTGTTCCTAGAATTAATTGGTTGTTTTATTCTAAATTAGAAAGTTGATGTTATATGTAATGGGTATTGGCTAGTTTCACGTGACGTAAATCATTGCTGCTTTTGTTCCTAGTATTAATTGTTTTTTATTATGATTTTTCATCGGACTGTTAAACTTTCATTTAGTATTTTAAATAGATTTTACTTTATTCGCGGAAACAAATCCGCACTACAGCTCAGTAAAGAACATGACCAGCACTCCTTATTTTTCTAGGAGCTGGACCACAATTATTTAATTTTCTTGGTTTTGGTTGTCTATTTTTTCGTAGTTTTTAGTTTTTCTTTTTTGGCAACATAATTCTTTACTTTTATACTCGACGTTATTAATGTTTTTTTTGTTCATTCACCTGCACTGAAGACAGGACTTGGTTTTAAGTCCCAACACAACCGTATGCTTTAAAAAAATACCTTGAGTTTTCATTTTCGTTTGTAAAATACGCTGTTTTTTATATTCCTATTAATAGTTATATATTTTTGTACTTTTTATTCTTGTAATTCTTATAATTTTTTGCACCTTTCTGTACCGTTTCTTCCGTCTATCCGGTGCGCTGTAGGTGATGGAATTAATTCGTCGTCCACGAGAAAGAATCGACGCAAGGACGCTTACTGATACAATCACCAGCAAGGAAGAGGAAGACAGGCAGATAAGATTGCAGCGCGAAAATGACGAGCTGCGGAGACAAATCATTGATGTAAGTGAACACACATCCAAAAAACCAAGTCACCACCTATTTAAAACTTACATGACCAGAGAAGCTAGCTGTCCCAATACCACCTAGATTAGAAGGCCGGCGAACTAAATGCTTGAAGTCATATTAGTGAACCGATTCTGTGGTTTTGACCAATGATCATTCGTGACTAGATCTTGTATTTGAATACATTTTTAAGATAAGATGAATGCAGATGCGACGTCACCTTAAGATACGACGTTATTGGTCAACAAATCGAAATTGGTCTACTAGTGTGGCGTTGTGTTGATTAGTTCTTCGGCCTTCTAATCTAGGTGGTATTGGCTGTCCTGTAGGAGTGCCCTTACGTCACCTTAAGATACGACGTTATTGGTCAACAAATCGAAATTGGTCTACTAGTGTGGCGTTGTGTTGATTAGTTCTTCGGCCTTCTAATCTAGGTGGTATTGGCTGTCCTGTAGGAGTGCCCTCGAAGAAGGAGAAACCTGGTCGTACTCGGAAGACTACTATACTTTGCTCATTTCTAACAGGTTTCTTTTTCGGAATAACCAACAATACCAACAGAACGGCTAGAGTGACATCACAGAGATCCTTACCTTTAAGTTATCCTTACCTAATGTGATCCTTTCCTTATAAGTTAGCAAGCCGTTGACAATTAACATAAGACGTCTGACAATGCTACTTTGGGCAAATAAACTCGGACCTGTTTGCATAACTACAACCTATGAAAAAAAGGCATACTAAAAGGTAGTCCTTTTTCAAATCAAAAAGAGATCCATTTCTTTTGCGGAGATAAATACAGTTTTCGGCTGTATTAGTTAACATGTTAATAACATGTTTTGGATGTAAGAATACAACGTATTCGGAACTTAAATATTTATTTTAAATGATCAATCTTTTTGACCTAATAAGGAAATAGTCGTTTCGGATTGATGAAATGGGCATCTTTTTAACATCATGTTTTCAATATTATGTTAAGTTGAATTTTGGATGAGAATTGTTCGACAAAAAAAATTAGCTGACCTTTAACGTTATATCTTTAATCAATCAACATTCTATTCTTTCTTTAATTTATTAAAGAAAAAAATTAATGTTACTTAAAAATAGAAAGTTGAAAATTTTGGTTTTAAATCAACTGAAATCCTGGTACTTTCTATATAGCTATTGCCACTACTTGCAGCAAGCATTTAAAAATTTTATGATAAAACCATAACTTTGATACTACTCAAAGATAGTAGAATGCTCCAAATAGTGGTGGAAGCTAGAAAGTTCAACGATTCCGGTGCAATCGTGCACCCAACATTTTTAACTGTGTATTTATGATGATTATTTCTCGAGTACTTCCTGACCCGAACTAACACCCCATTTCTTCATCCCCAGCGCGAAGAACAGATCCGACAGGTGCAACAGGCCCTCCAGGAACGCAACAACCTCCGCAATCTTCAACACGCTTCAGGGGCCGACAGGGTTCGGATCACAGTGGGCCAGTACACGGACGGTCTGATGCTGGCCCCGAAAGACCACATCGCCATAGACCCGACGTCGGATTCAGGGTTCATTACTGGCACCTCCATGGCTCGGAGTTCCAGATGCTCCAGGTCTGATTTCGAGTTCTCGGAGTCTTACCTGTGAAGCGATAGATTTGCAGTTTTAGGTTGCAAGAAAAGAGATGGTTTAAAATTATCAAGGTCTCTAAGCGATTGAAACTGAACTTTAAAGTCTTCAAGTCAAAGTCTTTGTTATTTTCTTCATAATTCATTGCTTTCATAGATTGTTTAACTGATTGAAACTGAACTTCAAAGTCTGTACTTTGTTATTTTCTTGATATTAACCTGAATCTTTTGTTTTGTTTACTTGAAAAATACATGACATTTTTGGTAAAACTTCATCTGCTGAACCTCTAGCACTTAAGCTTAAATTTTTAAGTTGAGCAAGCACTTAAACTTGTTAATAAATTCGGACCTTGATCGTTTTGAGCCGTCTACCTGTAAATGTACTGGCTCCAAAGTGCCAGATGGGCATAGACCCGATGTCGGTCTTCGGGTTCATTACTGGCACCTCCATATCATGGAGTTCCAGATGCACCGGGTCTGATTTCGAGTTCTCGGAGTCTTACCTGTGAAGCGGTATAATTCTAGTTTCATATTCTATAAAGAGAGATGGTTTAAAATTATCAAGGTCTCTTTAGGGTTTTTAACTAACTGAAACTTAACTTCAAAACCTGTACTTTGGTAATTACTTGAAATGTATTGAATGAAGTGAAACTTTATCTTTTAGAAGTGTGCGTACTTATATCTAGCGCCTAAACTTGTTGATAAATTTGGACCTTGATCGTTTTAAAGCCGTCTAGCAGACTTGTATTCAAATTTATAAATTTTATGTTCTCATAGAAGAATGACTGAACTGATGCATGTTCGAGTGACTAGAATAAAAAAAAATTGTAATAATTTAAGTAACACTATTAAAAGAACCTCTTCATATATCCATGAAAACTTCTTTCCTCTTATTTCTTGTGACTTTTGTTATTAGAAGTTCTGCATGTTAATTGGCAAAATTTATTCTTAAAAGACCATGCCTCTATTTCTTAATGATGGTTCTTATAGTTATATTCCCCTAGTATAATAAAGATCCTGTATTGATAGAACGGCGCCATAGATCTAAGCGCAATTGTTTTCATGTTTTAGTACACTGTTGATAATATCACTTCTTATTGTGAGGGAGCCCTTTTCAGCACATTTATTGATAATTTGCATTAGATAGGAGTGATTGACGTTTAATAGTGTATAATTAATACGTGAAAAATCACTTATGGAGGAAAAAATCTCATCGCACTAAAAAGTTGGTAAAATAGTTCTTAACTCCTTGCCAATCTAACTTGGGTAAAAACAAAGAGTAAAAAGGCGGATGGAAAAGCGCGGTTGGTCCGTCAGTAGGAATCTCTTGTAGGGTGATATTTACATACAAAATGATCTGAATAAAATTTAACCAAAATACGCTTTTCATTCTGATAAAATTGCCGAATTTTCTCAAATAATATTCAAATGTGTTATACCTTAAACGGAATTAATGTTTTAAACATGTTTTCTGGATTTATTCACAAATAATTTATGGAACTGTTTACATCCGCGGAAGGATCTTCTTCGCAGCATATTTCTATTTACCCAACTTAGGTTGGCAAGGAGTGTAGCAGCGAAAATGATCAAAATGCCTCATACAGATGAAGCCTGCCCTACAGGTGGTTGCCACACTCAAATATTTTGAAGAGCTAAAGTTTGCTCCGAACGCATGTCTTCCGTATAAGTTTGACTATCAAATCGTTGACATTTGCCTAACTTTGGGAAGGGGTGAGCAAAAAGATCTACATCTGCCTACACCAATCGCCATCAGACAATTTCGGGAAAAGGCTTGCTTTACTGTATAAGGGGCATTCGCATGAGCCGCATTTCATAATTTAGTTATGATTACAAAGATAGAAATGTGAACTAGTAAGTAAAAATGTGTTGCTTAATATGAAAATCTGTTTATATATAGTCTACTGAATTGTTTAGACTATAAGGTCGTGTGATAGTTGTATCTGTAGCAAGTAAGAAAACAAAACAACAAATCACAGAATAAGGTATTTTATCCTGCAATATTTGAAGGATACATATCTCTTAACCGTAAAAATAAGTAGCAAAAGAAAAACTCGAATTTGAGTGTCAACTGTTTAAAAGTAATTTCTTTCCCCTTCCTGAAGTAACGAAACTATAGAAATAACAGTAGAATCTTAATAATACTTCCAGGTTAGTAAAATAAATAAAAATGAGACCTCGATGTAAAAGTTTTTTTTTAATTTTTTTTAATATAAGTACAGGGACCGCTTACTATTTTTTTTTTTCAAATCTAAGTAACTGACCAAAACCATTATTCAAATTTGTATGTGCAAATGAGAGCTAATTAATTGAAAAGCTTTTGTATAGCATTCAAAATAACTTTTAAACCGTGTTTTAAAAAGAATATTTAAAATATCTGAAAATTTTATAACCTAAAATATTAAATTACTTTAAAGGAAATGTTTGTACAGTAGAATTTAGAAATAATGAATATTAATAATTAATTTTAATGATGTAAGTATAAAACACTTTATTTAATTTTTCTTTAATAAAAAGTATATATTAATTTTAATTATCTTAATTAACTACTTTAAAGATATCTAGTGTGAAGTCAATTATGTAATTAAAACAACATTGTACTATAATTCACTTGTAAATACACAAAAAGTCATATATTTTTTGTTAATATTAAATCTTTTCGACTTAGAAATATAAAGCAAAAGGAAAATATGCATTTTAAAACTATCACACACACAAAAAAAATATTGTATATAAAACACTATGCAGTATGTTTTTTTTTAAAACATATTTATTAACTATTTACGTTCTTCAGTATAATCTTGTTTATGTTATAATCATTGAAAAAAACCTTTCTATTTTATTATATAGTTGGATTCAAATTTATAAAGGACATCAATAAGCATTTGTACAAGGTAAACTTTCATTAGAGAAATACAACTGTTATATATTAAATACAAAAAAAAATATCCAAGTTATGGGCTTATATGTTAGTGTTACAAATTTAGATTGTTTAAAGTTTTTTTTACCTCAAAGTTTTGAATATATTTTGAAATTAAACTATTTAATTTAGTTTAATTTATTCGTCACTGCATGCGGAAATTATTTATTTGTATATAAAGTGTGTAAAGATGAAACTATCAATATGTATATAATAAAAGAAAATATAAATAAAAACCTATTGAGAAAACCTTTTATTGCATATATTCTTTGAACTTCATAAATACAAATAATTTTATCTAAAATTAAACTTGAGGATCCGTTTGAAGAAGTATAGTTCTGCCTTTTTCAAAATTTTAATCTAAACAATAGTCACGAAACTTGTAAAAAAATTCTTTGTCATGGCTCTTCATTGGAGCTACTGCTAGAAACAGTTGGAAGTGAAGGCAGCGAAGCAAAATCACATGCAGTTTTGGAATTTTCTGGGAAAAAGTAGACATCGCTGACCTTTTTACGTTTCTGAACGGGTGTGACTTTCGGAAGAACAGGCATGGAAGTAGATTTTGGATGCTCTATTCCACCAGATGCATCCTCATGGCATTCATCATTGTGTCGATGGGGCGGCTTTGGTTGAGGTGGTGCAAAATAGGAATCATTTGATCTCATTTTTTCTTTCACTTCACAAGTCTCATTTTCAAAACGAATTATCGATTTCGGAATGGTATTCTTTCGCTTAGCTTTTCGATCTTGTGAATTAGTGGAACTCTTTTTCTTTGCAGCCTTCGAACAAAATGTCCTTCTGAATCGATGGTATACAATCAGGAGTAGGAGTCTCATTCTTCGACAAATGCCTTGCTTTTTGACAGCACCTTCTTCACGACTGTTTTGGCTTGCTGAGATTCTATTGACTTTAGAAATTTGGTAAACAGTACCCACTGCAACTAATATAAACACTGAAACGAAGGCCATTGCACCTAAAACCAAAACAACGATTTTCCCACCTTCAGTAGGTGCTTCAGCTACATTTTCTTCCAACAGTGCTTTCTTGTGTCTTGAAGCGGAATGAACGAAATCTCCATAGAGGTCCACAACTACGTCTTTCTTATTAGATGACGTTAACTCTTTAGACTGGTTGCCAATAAAACTGCTCGCCTCAGGTTCCGAAGAAACAAAATGATCTGTTTCATTTGTAAGAGTCGTTGAATTCCTTTTCAGTAAACTCTCCACTTTTTCAGTTTGTGATGGCTCTTCCAACAAATTAGGATTCGTAACTATGGTAACTAAGTCACTTTCCGAAGAGATGTATGCAGGCCTAGATGATGGATTATTACTTGCTGAAGATAAGTCATTGCTTTTATCTTTCAGCTTACGTTCAAAAGGTTTAAGAACGGGCTTAGTGATTTCCAGAATCTTGCCTTGTAAGGGTTTTAGGATCCTCGCTTTCACTTGGTTTGAAATCCATTCATATTGATCGAAAGTATTATTTTCTGTCGGTGGAGGATTTTTTGAAGAATTCACCTGATCTATGGTTTTTATTGTAGAAGATATAGATGCAGGGCGATTTCCATCGTTTTTGTCGATTGTGGACATTTTTTGCTTATTTCCTGCACTGCTTAATGCTTTTAGAAGAGCTCCTAATCCATTAAAACCGCCATAACGCTTATCTTTAGAAAAGGCATTTTGCTGTATGGGAGGACTTTCATGTTCATGCAAGATTGGATTATTGCGTACTTGCCGAAAGTCGCTCCATTCCTCCACATTTGGTGAATAAACTCTTGATCTAAAAAGGCTTTTTCCAGCATCATCAGTTCGATCATCTTGATTAACAAACGGAATATTCTTTAGATCGTCCATCTGAGAATCATCTCTTCGCAAATTTTGTTTGGATGCATAACGAGATGGAATTTTCCTAAAACTTGGCGACAGAACTTGTTGCGTTCTTCTATTGAAATTTGAATGGTGATAGGGCCCACGTTTGTAATCTTTAAGATGTTTTAAATATGAAGTTAAGGCTCCGTCATCTTTTTTCGTCAAACGAGAGCTGTCGTCATCGTTTTTCTGGAAGTTGCGAACTGCTTCAAGTGGATAATCCGACTTCAAAGAATCTGTCTTCGCCAAATTAGAGTTTTCGACGTTCTTGTTCCGGAAGTTGCGAAGAGCTTCAAGTAGAGAATCTGGGACTTCGATGATATCTTCTTCAGTTATGTCACGAATGGAAATATAATTGCGATTATGACGTTGGGTGAAAAGAGGTCTTTGTCCAAGTGAAATTCCGAAATATATAACGAAGATATGGAAATATATGAATATTTTAGAGGTTAACATTGTGAGATATTGTATTGATTACGTTACCTATTTTCGATAAAATAATCCATGTACTGTTGGGCAAAAAAAAAGAAAAGCATTGTTGACCAAAAAGAATAAAAAGAAATGCATTGTTGCAATAAAACAGAACATTTTTTTTCATTCAGGATGATTGTTGCGTTTGTTTGTTACAAATATGAATATAAAAAAATAAAAAGAAAAATATGAAGGGGGAATGGGCACCTTGGATCACGGGTCTTCAAACTCAAGTGCACTCAGTGTTAATCCAATGGGGAAAAAAACTATTTTCTCTGCCACATTTCTCCGGTTGTATTGAATATTTTTGCAAACGGTTTCTTAAATAATAATTGTAGATAAGTTACAGGTCTCTATAATCCCACTTTTAAAATTTTTTTCGAAAACTTTTTGTAAATTTATTTATTGAAAATTAAAAAAAAAAAAATTCGAACCAATTTCAAAAGGTGGGATTGTCGGGACATGCAAGTCATTTATCACGTAAAAAAAATCCGTTTGTAAAAATATTCAATACAGCAGGAGAAATGGGACAGAGAAAATATTTTTTCTTCCATTTGATAAACACTGATGCACTTTGCTTTGGAGACTCGACATCCCCCCAGCGCGCCTATTCCCCCTTAATGAAAAGAAATGCCTTTATAGAAGGACCGGCGGATAAAAAGTATTTGAAATAGGTCACAAATGTTGCACATTTCTATCAAATTTGATTAGTACAATAAGAAGTTAAAATGTTAGTAATGACCAGTGCTGAAAGTGGGGGTAGACGCGGGGTGACACGTCACCCCACTTTTCGAGAAAATGGTTATCCATCCCCCATTTCTTATATCAGGGGATGGGGAATGGCATTCTAATTGAAGACATCCGCCCCCCCACTTATTTTTTTGTCCACTTTCACCACTGGTAATGACAATAAGCGGACGAAATCTCCATTAGCGCGTGAGTTGTCAATATCTTAAGTTGCACAACAACAAAAAAAAAATTCAAATTAAAAATATAAATATAAGAAAGTGGGCTAAAACTGTTATGAAAATGAGAAAATAGAAAATCGGCTGTAATTTTAAAGTTAATATTTTTTTATTCAAAAGGAAAGTTGAGCTCAATAAATGTTTAAAAGCAATGATTTCCTTGAAAATTATAGATACTCGTATTGTCTGTTAAAACGGATGGCAGTTGTGAAAAACTTGTAAACAACCGTCCAATATCACGAAAACATCACGGAGGTCCCCAAGTATACAGGGACAGACATTCTTGTTAAATATGTAGAGTAGACTTGACATCGCAAGGTTAGGTTAGGTTTTGAATTATCGTCGCAGTAGAGCTACACGAGGGCTATTGGGGACGGGCTTCGTATTTTAGAGCAATACCTACTAATGGCACCAAAAATAGCAGACCAATAGAGTAGTTTGCATCTAATCCAGGAGTTAAATATATTTCATCAAAAAATAATGTAAATCTTTAAACTAATATGAGTAATATGTGTGCATGCTCACTGCTCATCAGTACAGAATATATTAATGGCATCATGTTGCTCACTTCACTCACGCGTACCACTTGAAATTTAACCATGTACCACCATTTGGGAACCCCTGTTCAACTGCATCAACCTTAAAAAAAAATACTGTTCCAGAATGAACCCATGCACAGCCCTTCATTACAATTACGTTCAAGACTCAGTAACACAAACCATTACATTATAATAAAAAAAATCTAACTTTTATTATCAATGGTCAAGTCATACAAATCAAAACAAGCAATGTGATTCAAACAAAAAAAAATAATAAAATCTGTCTCACAGGATGAATCTAACTCAGTTAAAATACACTTAATTCTTCCCCAGCTCTTCTGCCCTGGCTTTCATCCTGTTTATAAATGCCTGTCCTTTGCTCTTGCGGAAGTTCTCGTAAGGATCGTTTAAGTTGACACCAATTCCTTTGTACATGTCTTGGCGGTCTCTGACGTCGCCAGCGTCAACTGGATCTTGGATGCCTTGCTCGTTGGAGCCCAGACCTGCACCAGACCAACCTAGGAAATAGATTTGGCGAAATTAGTGTTTTTTCTAACACTAAATTTTTGGATATGTTTGACTGCAGTGTTCAATAAGGTCAGGGCCTAAGGTCAAATAACAGCCTTTCAACAGAACTAAGTTCTCGTTAATTTTATGATTTGAATCAAACTTCAATCCCATTTTAATGTAGCATGGCACTTAAAGTTTTGTAAGGCTTTTCTTGTTAGGTTAGAGTTATTCCTAAAAGTTTTAAGAGTGTTGATGTCTAGTTTTCGTACAAAGTGTTTAACTTATTAATATAAAATAAAATGATTCAATCATTTAACAAGTTACCTTATTCTGTAGGTCAAGAACTTATAACATAATGGATGATTTAGATTACAAAAATAGTGGCTAGACAATGGACCTAAGCTATAAAACATCACTTTTTTTTCGATTTGTAGCCCTTCATAATAAACTCTGTAGAATAAGTCCCAGTCTAATTAAGGGGGAATGGGCACTCTGGACTGCCGGTCTCCAAACTCAAGTGCCTCAGTGTTAATCTAATGGGAAAAAACTATTTTCCCTGGGCCACATTTCTCCGGCTGTAGTGAATATTTTTACAAACAGGTTTCTTTTAAATATAATAAATGCATGTTACTTAGAGGTCTCTATAATTCCACTTTTAAAATTGCTTCGAATATTTTTTAGAAAATTTTTATTGAAAATTTACAAAAAAATATTCGAACCTATTTAAAAAAAAAATGGGATTGTTGGGACCTATATGTTAGCTTCATTTATCACATAAAAAAATTCGTTTGGAAATATGTTTTATACAGCCGGAGAAATGTGGCAGAGAAAATATTTTATTCTCCATTTTATTAACACTGATGCACTTTGCTTTGGAGATCCAACATCCAGTGCACCCATTCCCCTTTAATCCGCATGTAGTTAAATACCTAATGCATCAAAATAACCTAACTTTTCACAAAGGATTTTAAAAATCATCTTACCCATTTTCTTCAGAAGCTGATGCCCTTTGTTGCTTTCATCAAGCCTTTGCTCGCGAGGGATTGATCCTGAACCACTAAAAACAAAATATTTATTGTAAGGTTTGTGTGTACATGCAGTTGAAACATACAAAGGCACTTATAGTAATACTGAACCAAAATTTAGCTTAATCATTTTTTTTCTCAAGTTGGTATTATTATTTGGCTACTGCATAAAAAGCTCCTAAATTCTGTTTCAATATATTTACAAAAGCGGGCAGATTTCTTTTTCTAATTGTGAAGATTTGTTGTTCAATTTATTTATGGTCACACAGTGAAACTATTTGAAAAAAATTCAGTGACGAATTTCAAATAAAAACTTTATGTGTTTTCATGAAGGAATGATACATTAAAAAAAATATTCAAAATTAATTTTTTAAGTGATGCATCAATTAAGTTTCAAATTATTTTCAGCGGCTCAGTGGCTGAGAGGTTAAACGTGTCCGCCTTGTAAGCCCAAGATCGTGGGTTCAAGCCCTGGCTGAGTCGTCAGATTTTCTGGATGTGAAAATCTTGGTCAAGCATGTCATATGATTATGTGGCATGTAAAAGATCCGTGGAGGGCCCATTTGGCTTGGGTTCTCTCGGAATACTTTAACATCCACAGAGAGCCCAGATTCATTGTAATCTGGATGTCAAAATTGGTACTGAGGGTCGCCTAAATTTTGCCACAAAAAATGGCTCTCAGTTCTGGGGGATTTGCCGAGTCTGGAATGGGTTGACCGCCAATGTTGCAGCCCCATCAGAGAAAAAATCAATTAAGTTTGAGGTTTTGAGTTGCAACAGAAATGCTTAATGACAAATTATTTCCTGAGATTGGTGAATCAATGTTGCATGGGAAAGAGCTCAAATTGGAGTTTTAACAAATGGAATGAAATATGGAAGAACTATGTTACCTAAAACAAGTTAATCACACAAAATTGAATAAATTTATTTTTTTCTCCCCAGCCTTTGTATTATCAATACACCCCCCCCCCCCCCCTCTGATATTTATTTCACAAAATAGTAAAATACTTTCAACAGGATTCATACTCTATCTATGATAGTGAAATTCAGGAATTTCTAAGGAGTTTTTTAGGAATGCAGCAATGTAAATTCAAGAGGTAAAGAGGAATAAAATTGAAGTTTGTTTATTATCCTATTAGTCTAGTGACTTCAGTGCACTTCAAATGATGAAACAATAAAAAAAGAATTCTTCTAAAGAATTGAATGATACATTCTGTCCAAACTCTATTATTCTATTGCACATGTGCAGTAGACTTATTTCCGAATAAAGTACAAGAGAAAAACGGCTGAGAAAGGAGAAAAATTTCATGTCAATTTTTTAAGGAGAGGTGGGAAATATCAGGAGATGATATACAAATTTCAGCAGTTACAAGTGCCCTTAAAAATAAAAATGAAATTCAGGAGTTTTTCAGGAATTTCAGGAGGCGTACGAACCCTGTTTCAAGTACATTTCCAAGACAATATACGACAAAAAAATACTTACACAAAAGAAGGAGGAGAAACACTTCTACGATCTGGCGAGCGTCGTTTCCCACTAGGGGGCGATCTCGACCTCGAACGACCCCTGGATCGCTGAAAGTTGACCCTCTGGGGTGAAGGTGACCTTGACGATCTGTGGCTCTGGTCTGGAGGCGGGGACTTGGAACGGGATCTGGAATTGGAACGGGAGTGGCGTCTTCGCTCCTTGTCTCCATTTTTGAAGGGGGCTTCTGCTTCCCTTTCAGGACTGTTGGTAATTTTAAAAAAAAATGAATAAGCATGTTACATTATTTAGTTGCAATAAGAGAAGATATTTAAGTTAGTTAGGTTTGAATTATCGTCGCACTAGGGCTACACGAGGGCTATTGGCGACGGGCGTCATATTTTAGAACCACAGTCAAGTGATGAGCCACACCTGAATAAGCACCCAACCCACTAAGGGCGACATCGTACGCAGCGCTAGGACTTGGAAGGATATTTAACGTGCACTCCCTTAAAACTGGGTATTATTCGTCGGACATTTTTGGCTGCACGGGCCGTTTATAGGTCGGCAGTTATTTTGGCGATGCCCGGACCCGGGACCTTTCGCATGCTAGGTGAGTGCCTAACTGACTGGGCTCCTTAGCCCATAAGAGAAGATATAGTTAAATTCATAGTTCCTTTGCACAGAAGCCACGACCATGGGCGGAGCTATAAAATGCGCAGAACAATCAGATGAAGACAAAGTAAAATGGCTGAAGTTTTCTCTTCATCTGATTGCTCCACCAATTGATAGCTACGCCCATGGTCAAGGCTTTGGTGCAAGGAAACTATGAGTTTAACTATAGGCTGCTCTGCTAATTTGTTTTGTTTAATATTAAAAGTTGCAGTAATATTCACTTTTTTACACACGTCACTACAGAAAGGGCAATTTTGCATGGAATTAGCCCTTGAATTACTCATAGGCTAATCATTCATTAATGCCTCAATTTTATTTTAAAAAAGCTTTTTATTTAAATCATAGTTATAATTCTAAAAATATACATTCATGTGATATCCAAAATGCCTTTTTAAAAAATTGTTTTAATAATTTGTTTTCACAATTTTAAATTTATTTTGTACAAAAACGATACAGGAACAGATTACGAATAAAAACCTGCACTAAAAGTTACTATTCAACCGCACAACCCGATTAAAAGCAGCAGCCTACTAGTAATTTTTTTTTAAATAAATTTTACACACAGAAGAATAACACTCTCAAATATAGAGTGGTCACTTTTAAACAAAAAGTTCACATTAGTTATAGTTAAATACATACAAAATACAAGAGTATACACATAAAGTATTAAAATATTTTAGTAAAATAAATTTGTCGCCCTCACAGTGTAACGATTATAGCTCTGGTGTGTAGAGCTGAGGATCTGGGTTCGATTCCAGGTAAGGCGTGGTTGTAAATTGTACTTATCTCAGTCATGTAATTGGGTGTAAATCTGTTAGGCTGTGTGCCATAATAAATATTTAAAATATTTGAATAAAACTTTTAAAAGAATACCTTTTGACTTCCTTATATCTCCTTCTTGGGACTTCTGGCTGTTGAGGCTGTGTTTTGGGTTCGGAGAACCTTTGCATTGCTGGAAGGTCCATGGATGTCCCATAGTCTTTTGTGTCATCATTGGTGGACAAGCCCTTTTGTTTTTTGGCTTGCGCTTTGGCTTTGAAGAACTCGTACAGCCCAAGCTGCTCCCAGCCTTCACTTGAAATTACATACGAACTGGAAAAACCAAGAACATTAACTGTAAAACAGTGATTATAGTATTTAGCAAGTAAGTTAAAGTTATCAAAATTAAGATTTTCAACTAACTAGAAAAAGTGTCTTGATAAGCTGTATGAAAGCAAAGTGAAACTCAGAACAATGACAATGTAGAACGGGCAGAAGCTGAATAATAATTAAGACAACTGGTGACAAGACCTATACCAATTTAAGACATACTAAATAAAGAAGCGTGGACTGTATAACTAATTAAAATTTTTTAACTATAACCAACTATAAACAACAACATTAAAACCAATAAATGCGGCAGAAAGTGACTAGCAACAAATATGACAAAACACTAATTACCAAGGTTTATAAAAGGCGACCACAAACGCGACCAGCACACGAGAGCAGAAGGACCAGCCTTTGCTGGTTAACCGAAGTAGCAACATTATTACTGTCGACACAGCCCCTTTGGCCAGAACGTAGTTGCACGTAAATAGAAAAGTGAGTAAAAAGCAACTGATATCGCGTGCATGGTGCCTTTATAGCAGCGTTGGCTTGGAAAGATAAAGAATTATGCCAACTGAGCACCAACAACAACCAATATTTATAATTTAATTCATGGTTTTATCATTTGGAGAACAATATTATAAGTACACTCACTTGTTTCGTGTGCGCTCGTGTGTTGGCGGGCAGTAGAATTGGTCCACAGCAGCCAGAAGGCGGTCTGTGGGCAGGGCAGGCGCTGGAAGGCGGATATCATCTGGTTCCAGAGGGCACTCATAGTCTGTGTCCTCCAGCTTCACAGGAAAAAGGATCAAACGTTAGTGGAAACCACAATATTTAGAATGTAGCTAGAACAGATTTCTTGTTAGCTTAGGTGACTGTCAACCTTGGCACATTATCAAGGTTCTAAATTACAAGATGTACATAAGCTCTTCCAAACCTGGGGGTGACCGTCCCTAAGTTTGGGATTTGTGTTATCAAGGGGGCAAAAAATACTTGAGGGGTGATCAGGGGGCAATGAATATTTAAAGGGGGAAAATAAAAAATAATGTTGTACCTTTGCACCAGTAAAACCATTCTCCAACCATAACCAAACCAGTCAATTCTTACTTTCAACTCTATTAAATTTTCTAGTAAATTATTTCACTTTTGTTCTTTAAAAATAAGTGTTTAATGTTTTTTTTCTATTTTATTTTAAAGTGACCGGATAAAGCTTATTTAGTTGTCAAGTGTAACTATAAAACAGTAGTAAGAGTTTTAAAACTGTTTTATAGTTACACTTGAACTCAACTTATGATTAGACACAACATGGAAATTAAAAGGGGGCGATGGATGTTAATCAATCTAAAGAACGAGTCAATGGTCAAAAAAAGGTTGGGAACAATTGGTGTACATGAAGAGAATGTTGATTCTTGGTGCAAATTGTTCCATTGTGTAAAAATTGATGTGTTTTGCAGGATGAAGATCATGCTTCATCAGTATAGTAACCACATCTGACTGAAAACAAAACCGCATGATGACAGCAGGTGAAACGCGACATTGGGAAAAGGAGTAGTGTTAGATTTGGGGAGGGGGCAGAAACAAATTAATACATGGTGTACATGGCTTTGGCCTCTTGTAAGCTATAAATAAACAGACAGAGCCATTTAAATCAGATCAACTTTTGTATGAAAAGTAAGAGCACTTACCATCTGAGGGATACAAATGTATAAGGGACTAAATTTTTCAAATACTTAAATAACTTTCAAAAATTAAAAACAGATTTTATTTAAAAATTTGAGAATTAAAAAAAAATCTTTGAAAACATACTTTTTAGCATATATTTGAATGAAAAGTATGTTTAGATGAAGAATATACGTGTAGGATTTTGCACGGGTCCTAAGTGGTTAATATAATTACCCCAACTAGTGGCACCATAAGACCAGCAGGCAAATCATAATAGGGTGGGCAAATTGGCGGACCAGCTGGTTCCAAGTAGTCGGGAGGCATGTCTAAAAAGAAAAAAGAAAAGTTAAAAATCACACTTCAAAGAAAATATTTGGGAAAATTAAACCTGGTCACAACAACTTATAAGATCTTTTTTGATAATGGCAGAACTAATGCTTAGTAGTCCTACTCAAATGCATAACCTTAGTGAAACAATCAAATGACTTACCCTTCGTTTTATTTTCTAGAAATATAAAAAAAAAAAGATTTTATAAAATAGGAATTAAATTTGTTATATTTTCATGTTAAAACTTAACAGAGTAACACAAGCAATGCACTCCATGATATTTTTAATCTGGATAATAAAGAAGGTCTCTTACACAAGCGCTTCAAAATTATCAGCACTTAAAACAATACCTATCACAGAGCTTAAAATAACTTCTTCATTCAATATGGCATACTTGAAGAACACTAGCTCTTCAAAATTATCAGAGGACTAAAAAAATATCTATCACAGAGCTCAGGAATTTTCAACCGCCGAGGACGGGCGGTTTTTTGAGCCCTGATCTACCATAAATACACAAACACCAGAACAACAGAAGAAACTCACCCATGGGCACATCTCTGTAGGGTCTCGGATGATGGCCATAGGACCCATGCGGCGGTGTCATCCCGTATTCCGGAATGTCCCCGCCGTATCCCCCTGGTGGCCCGTAATGCGGCGAATAATCGTCCATGTATCCGCCAACTGAACGGCCATTTGGGTGGCGGGCTGGTGGCAAGTCTGGGTGGCCGTATGGGTGTTCAAGGAGATCTTCCGGTGGATATTCATGCATGCGGCCACCGCGCATTGGGGAATCAATGTCTAGATATAGGAGAGATGGTTGTTATGTAGATTGTTTCTTAAGTAGTTAGAATTACTTATGATATTAGTAGGGGGGTCTGTTAGCCTAGCTCTGCGACCTGAGATCTATGGTACTATCCCCTGAAAATAAGAATAAACCTCTGCCTCCTTATGAAAAGAAGACTGTTGCTGATGCAAAATTCAGTAAAGACCAAATTGGAATGTTTCACACTCACAGAGGATATAAGGTGCAGTTTCAAGAGTTACCTTCTAAGCGTACAGTGACCGGTAAGTAGGCCGATAGCTTTACGATATGCCATTACGAGGCTCCTTGAGCTCCAAGAGGCTCCTTGTGATGAGAGCTGGGACAGTCCGAGTTATTTTATGTAGTTAGGTTAGGTTGAATTATCGCTGCACCAGAACTAAACGAGGGTGATTGGCCAATGGGAGTCGTAATTTTGAACCACAGTCAAGTGACCAGTCGACACCCGAGTAGGCATCCAACAAAAGTTTTTTAAGGGCTACATCATACAGCATATTCAACGTGAATCATGTATCAGCCAACTGAACGGCCACGAACGAGTAGTAGAAATCAGTTAAAATTTTGGTAATTGCTTGAGGAGAATGTTGATAGATGCAAATGGATTTGATAGGCGTAAATCGAAAATCTACCATGTTTAACAAAATTAACTAACCTACTTGACGGAATTTTTTAAAAAAATTCCTTGCTCAAAATATCAATATTGGAATTTGTGTCTTTATTGCTATAAAATTCCAAATTAACTAAAAATACATTAAAAAGTACTTAAATGAGATGGAACCAACTTATCAATAATGAATGTTGAAAATACTACATAAAATATCCTAGATTACCTTGTAACCTGTCCGAGTTACGCATTTCCATAAGTCGATCGTCAGGATGATGCATAGGTTCAGGTGGTTCTAACCTTGGGTCAACTTCTTTTTCCGGTTCAGTTATATCCATTTTCTGTTCCGGTTCAGCTTCAGGAGTTGGTTTTGGAATTTCCTCGGCAGGCTGAAGGGAAATGTTTGTTTAACTGTGAGCCAGAAGTTATAATTAAATATTTGTATTTTCTCTAGCAATAACTAACATTCTTAATCTAATGAGTCCTGAAGAAGAGGCCACCATTCAATCACCGATGTGATGACACCAATACTGTCTCATGAATGTAATTATATCTTCAAAAAAGCATGATATTCTAACAGAACACAACAAACTTAGTGATGTATAGTCATGCCATGAAATGTTTTTCTTAACACTCACTCACTTACTTAACACTTTACTGACCATGTAGCTCTAGTGCTATTCAAAACTAAACTAAACCGGCTCGGTCCTGACTCGATTTGACCAATCTAATCCATTGAACCCTTCTGGTCTAGAGTGATTCACAGTACTGGACAACTTGAGACAGAGCGTTTAGATGGTTCGTGGATCGAGGCGCAGATTGAACACGGCCTAACCCAACCAAATCTAACAGAAAGATCAAAGTCGTTTAATCGACAACCTGTCGGTAAGCGCTGGGGAGTAAACGTCACACAATCGATGGCCGGTCGGTAAAGTGTTAAGTACCCCCCAATATTGACTTTTAAGGTGCAATCGAGTTTTGCCTAGTATTATCATTATTACTTATGATATTTTTATACTTTTGATTTCATTATATATTAGTAAACTAATTGTTTAGAATGATATGCAATTTGCTATTTCTCTTTTGTAAACATACATTCCAACATCCACCAATTCATCAGAGCGAAATATGGAAAAAAGCGTCTTATTTTAGGCACCTGTCCAAAGAACAGAATGAAAGACTACAATTTCAAGACACCAAATACCTGGGCAGATTGCAGCCTCGGGTCTTGCGCTAGAGCTGGCACCTGGTCATAGGCAGCTGGGTGCATGTAGGGAGAGGATGCGGCTGCTTGCTGTTGCACCATGGGGTTCTGAGCAGCTTGGTATGCGTATGGGACAGGCATCTGAAAGAAAGCAAGTGAAGGATATAGTTCAGGTATTTTTGTTGTAATGGTCACTAAACTAAAACTCCCCGGCGCAACAGCCCATTACTGGGCCAAGGCCTGCCGTGCCCATTTCAGCTTTTGTGACCTAGGGCTCTGGGGTGATAGGCATATGTCCCGGGTGGTCAGCCTCCCGCGGAACCCCCAGTGTTTAGTTCCCAAGCATGCTTGGTACCCATTTTATCGACCCACTCATGGGATGAAAGGCTGGGTCAGACTAGCCCAGTCCGGGATTCGATCCCCAGACCTGCGGCTTGGCAATGCGAAGCACTACCACTAGGCCTCAATGGTCACTATGTATGTAAAATAAGTCGACATGGAAGCGTAGATAGAATGAAGTCTTTTATTGAATTAGTTACGCATCAAGAGATGATAGAGTTATCATCTGAAGTCCACGAGAGTGTCACGGAGTGCCCACAAAAATGGAGCGGTATGTCCAGCGCTCCCTAACTGACCAATCAGAAGTTAAGATTTTGTTATAAGAAAGGTTTGAAAAGGTCAACGTGAAGGCGGATGACTCAGGAAAGTTCTGTGGGAACGATGGATTTAGGCAACTGTTTGTCACTGACAGGGTGCAGTTGGGGTGCTAAAATACTAAGTGATATTAAGGATATGTGAAAAGGGTAATTTTTTATTAAGTTTAATTGGGGTTAAAAATATAAGATTTTGAGGGGTTCCAAGTTATAATATGTCATGTATGTAGTTTATTGATAATTAGAAGTTTATTTATTGGTGGTATACCTATTTTAGTAATTTATTTATTGGTGGTATATCTATTTTAGTAGTTTATTTATTGGGTCAAAATTGGTATTGGGAAAGCTTATCAACAGTAAAATGTATAATATATTGGATCAAAAGCACAATGATATTCTTTTGTACTTATTTTGTTTAATGCTTTTTTTTAAATAAACAACGTTCATATTTGAAAAGTAGTAATATTTGTTATCCATCATTAGACTATTTTAAAAAATAATTTTTTAAACAAGAGTTCAAAGAAAAACCTAAATTAATATAAATTTAATTCCTTTATAAGTGTTACGAATTAAAAAAAAAACATGAAGTATCAAGCTTTTTTTTTGTCAAATACCCTTTTGATTACAAAAAAGTAAAACGATTTTAAAAAATTTCAACAAAATCAGTGACACTTAATTTTAAAAAGAAAAAGGATTATTTTGTGCATATTTATTTAAAATTGATTCTCTTTTAATCTATTTTTAAAGGACTATGTACATTAATAAAAAAAAATTCTAAACATGGGTAAACAATAACAAATAGTACCCGCTAAGTTTAAACCAAATAGGTACTGCACCTATTAACCAACTTATACTAAATACAAATTTTGAAAACTTAATTTTACCTGCATTTGTTGTTGCATTTGAGTTAAATGGGCCACAAAATCCATATGTTGCTTTTGAAGCAAAGCATATTGAGCCTGTATAGCTGTCGTAATAGGTGTGATTAGAACAGCATATTCAGAAATGAGTGACGCCTGAAAATGAATATAAATAGAAAATTCAAAGGATTAGCTTACAAGATGTGTACAAAAATAAATGGTTTACATAGACAAAGAGGGCAGGAAGGTGTATAGAAACTGTGACAACTGCCCAGATACGCAGCTTACACTAAACCACATTTTTGAATGCCCGGCGATGAGTGCCAATTTGAGAGACATTGGAGTTCTGCCATCATTAATAGGTCTTTATGACAGTAATATCCAAAAATTGAAGACAGTCATCAAAACACATGGTTTCGTTTAGCCTTAATTTCACTTTTCCGCAAGGTCATAGACACGAAAAAAAAAACATGCTTTAAAAAATGTGTTAAGGACTATATTAAATGTGTTAATACAGTATGAAAAAAGCCTATATTTAAAAATAATTAGCATTCACATAGATAACGTTAGATTATTTATATTCATTCTATAGTTAAACTATTTAAATTATAAACAATTTGGATTTTAAGCAAAAGATTTGTACCTGATATGCAGCCAATGAAGCAGTGGGATTTTTCAATTGCTAAAATAAAATTTTCAAAAATCATGAAATACTTTATATTAATTAAAAAAAATTATATGTAAGTTAGAATTTATTTTAAACCACTTACATCTAATATTTCTGAGGAAAAATACTTGTTGCTCTCCCAAAGTTTATGAAGCTAAGTGTATAAGAAAAAGAATCTTATTTAATAAAATCTTGAACAATATTAGACAATTTGAACAGTCAGATATTTAACCAAATACAATAACAATACAAAAGAACTTCACTTTTGAAAGTTTCTGTTGTTTATCTGGCTCTACCCCGATACTCGTAGAGCAAAATATAGGCACCACTGATTTTTCTATGATTTTCTTTAAATCTTCAGCGTTTTTACGAAAACTGGAAAATACAATTTGACAGATGAATTGTTAAATTTGTAAAGGGGTAAAGTCTACACACATAAAGGTTCAAATACACCCATCTTTTTTCACAAAAATCTTGATAGAAAAAGCATTAAGGGAAATTTTTCATTTGACTTAAAAAAATTTTTACACTGGCAGGGTTCTTGCCGTATCAATGATAGTGAAATTCAAAAGTTTTTCAGGAGTGCAGCAAAGTTAATTCAGGAGGTAATGAGAAATAATATTTAATATGTTTCTTTATTATCGTATTAGTCGAGTGACTTCTCTGCACTTCAAATGACAAAATAGAAGGAAAAAAAATCTTCTGAAGAATTGTGCAATGCATTCCGAGACATATAAAGTAAAGTCGTCAATTTTTTCAGGAGAGGGGAAAATATCAGGAGATGAGACACAAATTTTTAGGAGTTATAAGGGCCCTCAGAAGAAAAAAATCAAATTTAGGAAATTTCTAAGAATTTCAGGAGGTGTAGGAACCCTGCACTGGCAAATTTATCTGTTAAACAGTTACAGAAGTGGAAAGATATTTTTCTGAATTGTTTTTTTTTTATGGGAACAAAAAGAGTAAAGAAGGTTAATCATAAAAACATATGGGGTCCATTATGATCAACTTTTAGAATTGACAACCAAATATTTCAGGAAAATAGAGTTACAAATGTCATGATTACTATATACCATGTTATCTGATCTTATAGATCAGATAACATGGCATATAGTAATACATTTTGTTTTGCTTTAGATACGTGTTCACTATAGATTTTTTTTAACATTGAGTAAAAAGAACAAAAACCTGAATGTAAAATTGAAAACTTTCTAATAGTAGTTTGTTTAGTTATTTTCTAGTACTTGAATTATAATAGTTTAGAAGAACTTTTAAAGACTATAAAAGTATTTATTTCATTTAACTTAAATCTTAGTTAATAGGAAACAAAACTATAGTTATGTATATAATAAAGGAACCTAGCTTACCAATGATGAAGGACATCATTAATTAAATAAACTAAATGAAGTTTAGATACAAATGTTGCTCCAGGTTCAGTTACTCTAAAAATAAATTACATATTTTGAAAATTACTATTTTTCATAACATGGAAATTACAAATCTAAAGAACATTAAGCAATTAAATTCTACTCTTTTCAATTGTGACTCATTAAATTCTTTAGATGTACACATTGACCGATGGGCCTGCCGGCCCATCGGCACAGTGGTTAGTGTACTAGCCTTTGCAGCTGCTGGGTTCAGGTTCGAATCCCGGTAAAGGCATGGATGTTTGTGCTTGTTAATAAATGTTGTTATTTGTGTTTGTGTCGTCCTTCTTTGTGTGTCTCTTGTGACTGTCTCTTCTGGCAAGCTGGGTAATGGGCTATAAAGCCTACACTCTCCCTTCTAGAGGGCGCATTCACTGTCATTTGTCCTTGACTGATGGCATTGTGCAAGCTTAAGTTTTCTATAAAATTTTAAAAACTTCTAAGATAAGCAGCATATTTCTTAAAATAAGCCTGACATAGCTCTTGTGATTTCTAACTTTTTTACATACATAATTTCAAACATTTAGAATCACTGTAATTGAAAACTCTGATTTACATTTATGCATAATTTGTAGAGAATTCTGGAAATGCTGCAGGAATATTTGTTTTTTTTTTCTATCAACACTAAACACAACTTAACACTTTACAGACTGGCCGTCGATTAATCAAGGTTTTGTTCTCAGCGCTTAACGATCGGTTATTGATTAATCGACTTTTGATCTTTTTGTTTAGGTTAGGTTGTGTTTAGTCTATACTTTGCAAAGATTTTATTAAATGTTGTTACCCTACAATAAAAAAAAGTGTAAAATTTTACCAGAGTTAAGAAAAGCGCATACATTCCTGCGCGTAAGTCTAGGCCAAAACCGAGCCAGTTTAGTTTAGAATTATCATCGCACTAGAGCTACACAAGGGCTATTGGGAAACCGAGTTGGTGTCTTGGAGGATATGCTGCTGAGTGGGCGGTGAAAGGGCATAGTATGTTTCAACTGCTACCGGTCTGTAAAGTGTTAAAAATTGGATTAACTAGAAGTTGAAAACTTACCTTTTCAAAATGTAATGGATGATGACTTCTGACCTTGCAGGAGTTGTAGCATGCGAAAAAATCCAGCCTTTGCCCGACTAAAAGACAAACATCGTAAATGAAAACTTATTATCTGTCGTTATAGTATGCTCAATACTTTTGGATAATTTTACAGATTTTTTTTAATGAAAATAAATTGAATGTTATATAATTACTAAGGACCAACTATAAATTAGCTATTCAATCGAAATTCAAGAAACTATGCAAAGAATAGAATATAATTATCAGACAAGTAGTATTTGTTGATGTGTTAGTCTGCCATAACTATATCTGTATCTTGCTTGAAAAGGTTTCCCATGGTAAAGAATTTATAAGTATTAACATGCACATGTTAAATAACCTCATAGTCATCAATCATAAATGGAGCTAAATGAATACTAGTGTCATTTTCAAGCTCATGTTAAGTTTATGTTAATACTTATATACTTTTTTACCATGTGAAACCTTTTCAAACAAGAAACAGATAGAGTTATGGCAGACTAACACATTAACAAATACTACTTGTCTGATAATTACAGAGCAGCAAAAAATTCCCTTTCCATTAAATATATTACTATAAATAAAATAACATAGGAATAGCTAAAAAAAAGACATGTACTGGTCTAGTATTATTACACATACTTTAACCCTCTAAGGGATACATACATATAAAACTGAATAAGGTTTTCCACCAACACACACAATTTTTTTTAATGTATAGATTCTACTACATTTTAAAATTATAAGTATGGATGAGTCCTTTATAATCATTTGCTACAAAAAAACTAATTTTTAAAAAATTAAAGGAATTAAATTAACATTTAAAAAAGTTAAATTTCAATCTCCTGCACCTTAACTTACAGATATTGAATCTTTGGTACAACTGTCAATGATCGGTTGCAAAACGCCATCCAACTCCTTAAGGTCCAAGTCATTTTCCTTTGCTTGCTGGGATAACTTTTCATCCTGGGCTTTTCGGATCACCTCATCCACTTGAACCTGTAATTAATGAGATTATTACAAATACCAGTCTTGTTTAGAGTTTTCTATTTAGTAAGAGGTTGAATTATGGCTGCACTAAAGCTACACAAAGGCTATTGGCGACAGACGCTGTAACTTTGAACCGCAGTTAAGTGACTAACCGTCACATGAATAGGCTTCCACAGGAGCATAAAATGCACTAATTGGTATTAAACAAGTAGGTTTGTAACAGAATCTGTCAGTTAACCCGCTTCCACACAACAGTTGAGTTTAACAGGTAAAAAGGAGCCAAACACAGCATTAATTCTATATTACACATTTACATATTAAAATTGGCTAGTTTCATTTATTTTATTTCAAAAATTCAATAATTATTACATATCTTTTTTAAAAATTCCATTATATTTCAAAGAATAAATATGTAATATGTCACGCTTTTAAATGGAATGAAAACATTGCATATCAACAAACAAAGAATTTGGTAGTGAAATATATTTAACGTCATTTCAAACTGTTCAATGTCGTAAAGATAAATTTATTTTAATTTATAGTCTTCAAGAATTAAAATTTCTCTAGAGATTGTTGCGAATGGTAATCTTGATTTAATTCTAATAAAAATGGCTTCCTATGTTTTTAAAATAAGCATAAAATTTCGCGTTTTTTTTAAATAATTGAAGTACTTCGAATTTGAATTCTTTTCTGATATTTTCAATGTATTCTAATTTCGATACACTGATATTCTTGACGTATCACACTTGTCCGTAGCATTTGTTGTTAGGGCTGTGAAAGTGGGTGACAGACAGACAGATGGACAAACTGAACGATTATATTGCTTTCCACTTTTAACGTTATAAACGTAGTGTGGAAGCGAGAAAACAACAACACTGGTCGTAATTACTCAAGTTAATCCTATTCCATGAGCTTTTCACAAGTTGAACAGAAAAATCACATAAAATTACCAGTTGATACGCAAGAAAAAATCCAAACAAAAACAGTTCTCTTATTTTTTCTAAAAAAAAAAGGGCTTTTTCCTACTTGGTACATTTTACACTAACTAGTCCAATTCAGAAATATAATTTTACAGTAAATACAAAAAAACGAACAAAACAGCCAACAAATGAATCCAAATCACCTGTTGCTGCTGTAACAGTAGTGTGTGCTGGGCAGCCAGGTTCTGCTCACTCTGCAATATCTGTTCCTGTGACGTGTCCTGTATTTGGGTCAGATGCTGTTGCCATGGTGCGGTCTGTATGGATTGTCTGTTGAGGGCTTGCTGGACGAGAGCTTGCTGCTCCAAATTACGCTGTTTCTGTTTAATGACTTGGAGGAAATATGGAAGAGGCACATTAGTTATTCATTCATACAATAAGTCATATTTAAGTTAGAGTTTCTATAATCAATTCTGCTTTGTAAGAAGAGGTTTGAATTCATTTTTAACACACTTTCCTTTTTTTTTTAAATATTTTTTGTCAGATGGATCAGTTTGGAATGATGTCAGAATTTTTTTTTACTAATAAATAAAAAACTAAATACTGTTAAAAAACCAGTACACGAAAACGTTAACCATCGATTCATGTTGGTTTTTGTAACAAAGAAAATTGATTATGGATATCTCTTTTGAAATATGATTCTTGTATTAAAGAATAAATTAGGATTAAAAGTTAATTATAAACAATATAATGATTTAAATAAATTTAACTAATTTCACTTCTTCATCACGAGAAGTTTTTCAGACTACCTTTCGAAAATATGCTCATTAATATCCTATTGTACTTATTGGTTATATACAAACACAGTGCAGAAAATGTTGAATATTAATTTACTCATTATACATCATACTATAAAAAAAGAAACACTTTTCCTTTCATATAAAAGTAAGATAAACCAGATACTATTTTTTAGCATGCAATACATTTTATATCATTTATAAATTCACACACATTTTCTGTAATATACTTATACAACTTACTGTGAAACAACATGCAGGTAAACTAAATTGCAATTTCACAGGGTGATAAATAAGCACAATTTATACTAAGTATGCAGGAATAAAATAACATCTCAATACAGATTAAAAAAAAACCTAACAATTTCAAGTTATACACAAAGAAAAAATAAAAAAAGAAAAAATTAGAAAAACAAGGGCAGAAAAAAGGATTTTTGAAACATTGTTATACCTGAAATCAATTTTTCATCACAATCATCTGAAAGAAATATTGGAATTGCAAACCTATTGTGCATTATTCATAATAACTAAATATATTTACACAGGTGCATACATACCAAATACTGCAATTATAATTACTTATTAAGGGTTCAGGTGGAATTAGGTTTTTATTGCAAGTGCTATTAACGACAGGTCTCATATTTTAAAGCAAGAGCTTCATAGCACTTTAGAAGCACAGCTTTCAACATCCCCAGTAGCATCGAATATTGGCCCAATATTGGTATGACGTTGGCCAATATTGGTTATCTTGTGCAAATATAGCAAGTTTTACAACATTCAGCTAATATTGGTCCAATATACGAAACCGATATTTCGAAAGTTAAAATTTGCCAAGATAGGACCAATATTGGGGATATATTGGTTGGCATATACCTAGGGGGCGCTCGCGTTTGTCATATTTTTCCTTGATGAGATTAAGAAGAAGAAAAACAGTCATACGGCCCCTGCTCGGTGGCCGAGAGGTGTAAGCGACGAGCCTCACACCGAGAAGGTTCTTGGTTCTGTCCTTGTCCTAGCCATACTATAGACATATTCGTGCTGGTAGAAAAATTCCTCTAAAATTCACCGGGGTGCCCGAGTACACTGCGATATACGCGCTCGTTAAATCTGTGGAGTCGAAAGTCCCGACGGCATTAGCGTACGATGTCGCTCGAAGCATAGAATTCGAATTTGTTAAGTAGGAGGTTCCTTTTTAAAATTGACCCCTAACCCCCAGGGATCACACACCAAAAATAATGGGATACGTGTTCGCCGATTTTTCCATCTACCCAACCGTTTCGAAAAAAGTCGTCGGATAATATTGGTCCTATAATGGCAGCCAATAATGGCCAATATTGGCAAAATGTTTCTTCCCAATGCTGGGCCAATAAGGGTTAGCATATTGGCTCCACATTGTAACCAATATTGGGCCCATATTCGATGCTACTGGGGATGCATCAGTCTAGAGGCCCCGACTTTTTTAGTAGGGATAGACCGATGCATCGGCGCCGATTGTTTGACAATTTTACCATCGGGCTTGCCATCCGCGGCCGATGGTAGTTTAGTGAAAAAATCGGCAATCTGATTTAAGCCGATGATTTAAGCGGCCAAGTGATTTAAGCCGATGTTTTTTGTTTTTTTTAAGCTTTACGATTTGTTTTTTAAGCTTAGGGTCGCCATAGATTCGAGACTTTCGGATCCCTGGAGTTTCGCGACTTACGGATCCCCAGTTATACAGTTTTAAAAAAAAATATGGAAATCGGTGAAAATTTCCTATTTTTTTATGGATTACACATGGATTTACCGAAATTTTGTATTTCGGTTTTTCCATCGGTAATTGGCATCGGCCATCGGCCGATGGAACGCTGGAAACATCGCTCCATCGGCCGATGTAACTTTTGAACAATCGGTCAACAATCGGCATCGGCCGAAATTCGCCATCGTCGATCCCTACGTTTTAGAGTCATATGCTGAACATTCATTAGAACCCCCAAATCTCGACACTCCGGAAAACTCGACAAGCATGACATTTTTTTTGGGGGGGGGGGGCTTTGAAAAACGAAATAAAACAAACACTCAAACTTCGTAAAAAGTGAAAATAATTTACAGTAATAATTTTGCTTATAGAATATTACTGTACGTACAACCCATCACTCCTATAAACTTGACACCCTTCAAGTCCCGAGTTTCCGGGGATCTACTATATTTTATATCATATTAATAAGTGAAATAGCTAATTGCTTTAAATAAGGCTCAGGGTTCATTAAATAAAAACAATATATAAAAGTTAATACTATTATAGTGTGCCTAATACTTTCAGTCAAAAAGTTTGTAAATAACTGGTTTTAATTGAGTCTTACTCCCTAACAATATTTAATTATTTGAAAATAACAAATACAGAAATATAGTAACACAGCACTAAACCAGTATTAATGTTTTGAAACTGAAAATTCAACGTTCTGCTGTATGTATTTCTCTATTTAATAAAGATTTTTAATATTGCACTAGGCTCTAAATACAACTATTAAGGTTAGAGTGTCTTTAAAAGGTGCAAATGTCGAAAGTCTGACTGACACTAAGAGACTAAAGTAAAAGAATAAAATACAGTCATATAAGAGTCCACTAAACACTAATCTCGGAACACTAAAGGCGAAACTAACTCTGGTGGAAGCGAAAAGCACGAGCTAAGATCGCCACCAGCACAGGAAACTAGTCACGGGAGTTTGACGATAAGTTTACGGCAACAGAAAGATGAAAACTACAGGTAAGCGCGTACACTGACAAAAATAAAAGAAAGGCGGAAACGCTAAGGTTCGACAAAGTAATATTAACAATATCCCAGTAATTATCGTCAAACAATGGAAATAAAAAATACACCAATTTATAATTTTGTGAATTTACAATGAATAATCTAACCAATAATTTTCTGAAATTATTGGGGGGGGGGGGGGGGGGGGTCTGCCCCCCCTAAAATTTTTTTTGAGGGGGCTCGGGCCCCCTCAGGCCCTATGCATCAGTCATGTATACAACATAATTTGATGGATGTGTTTTTTTCCGGCACAAATTGTTTATAGTATGACTAAGGCAATTCCAGACCAGAAGACCAATTCCAGACCATCTTCCGGGGCAAGAAGCTTTAACTGCAGGGTTTGTCAGATTAAACCATGATTTCAACCAGTTGATTTAAACCAAAAACTTACATTTATTTCCCAATTTTTCTTAATAAAAAAGGAAAATGTTTAAAAAGAAATATTCTCAAATTTAAGAGCTTGATAATTTTAGTTCTATAAAGAAGCACATCTGAATTTTGTGTTATTCAACTTGATAATTTGAAAAGTAGGTAGGATGTTTTTACGAGCCCTATATAGAGTGAGTGGCACCTTTCGGACAATTAAAGTATGGAGGGATTAAATAAAATCAGTGCAACTAGTGCTATTTATTTAATTTAAAAACTAATTTAGCTTTGGGATAAAAAAATATCTTAAAAAACTTGTCAAGGGTAAAAAAAAATATATTAAGATTTTTTTTTTATGGTTATATGATCCTAGTCACGACTACCTTAGGGTTATAATTGCCTCAATAGATTGATGTAAGCTTCTCCTTTCAGGTTAATTTTGCTGAATAAAAAAGGTTTATACAAGACGAAACCAACCCTAAAGTTCCAGCTTAAAAAAATAGTTTACTATATTTTTAACCAAATAAATCAGTATAGTATAATAATTTTGCATCCTAATTTTTTAAGATTTAAAAGTAAAAGTAACTTTTTAAAGTGACGAAAGACCAGTATACTTGAAAAAAATGCCCCATATAGTCCCTATCGCTAGTAAGTAGAACATGTTATTTTAATATATTGTACAATCAACTTTTGATGATGACTCTACATTCTACTATTTGTAAGAATAATATCGAAAATATGTCAAAATTATATCACACAATAATGTGTGCTGTTAGGGATCTTTTAGAATAAGTATTTAAAGTACCAAAAAAAATACTCACTGGCTTGCTCCGATGTAACCCTATATTGATAATAGTGAAAGTAGGTTCCACCAAAGAGAAAAGAGAACTTAGGGTTATCTTTTTGCTTTTGCTTGGTCATGTGTTCGAATTCAGGGCCATTGCGAGCGACAAACTGAGCAAGTTTGTCAATGATGTTTTTAAGTTCCTGGTCTGCAAAGCAAAGGTAAATTGATCTAAACGTATGTATGGAACAAAAAAAAAGTTTAACCTATATTTCTACATAGTTATATATCCTCAAATTCTATAATTAAAAGCTATAATTTGTAGTGAATGTGATTGAAAAGATAGATTTGTTTTACTTGAAGAACAATACATAAATATGAAATAAAAGAAGCCGACAGAGAAACCATAGTAGACGTAAGGTTAAGGTAATTCAGATCTTGTCACATTTGGGGAGAAACATGGGGCTTGTGAGTAAGTTGCAAAGTGAGGAACTGATGCCAATTGTTTTGTTTGGCTTGTTCAGTTTGATTGACCAATTAAGTGCGAGAATGGGTGATGGGAAAAGGTTAAAAGATCATGGAAAGTTATTTTTCTGGCTAAACATTTTCTATGGGAAAGACTGAGTGAAGACACTGGGATGTTAAAGATATTAATATATAGTAATATTAAAGGTATGAGAATAGTTTTGTTTTTCAGAATACTAATATATTGTGCAACAACAAGGATACATAACTGAGTTGATCGCATAACACTTTTAGCCTTTATACATATCAACTTTAGCTGCTTGTGCTTTTTCAATACTTGCGCCACAAGGTTCTTGTAACGGCCTCAGTAACCAACAGTCTACCAAAAGGATCCTCAAGGTTGAGATGAGTTACCTCGCTTTAAATTAGGTGTAATCTGGCTTGTATTGGCGTTGAAATCTGGAATAGTGGTAGGAACATGGGCGGTGTAATCAGCACCACCTAGTTTTTGATGTATAGGTATTGAGGTTGCGTGTGTGGTAACCGCCACAGCCTGAATTAGATCATAATGGTTCATCAATCCACATTGAGGTTAACACAAGCTCTAAAAATTTCAGTGTGTTCAGTTGCATTTAAGTTATTAAAGAATAAATGTTTGCACACTGAACGATAATCACTAGACCAAAAATTATGCTGCGTTTTTCAAATCAGGATATAAGGTGAAGAAGGAATAGCTTTACCGTATTCTTTAGTAAATAAGCAAAGTTATGATAGTTTGATTATGATTAACATATTTCGACTGATGTTAATTAAATATAGTTATCATTGAGTGTAGTTTTGGAATTAAAATCATAGTTTTCAATTACACTCGAGGATTCGACATGGAATTAGCAAGAAATCTCTTTCTTATATCAATTAAGTATTAAGTGATAGATCAGTTTCAGCCCACAAAAAAAGCACTTTTTGAAAAAGAATTGACAGCAAAGATTTAAATGTTTGAAGACAACTTTAAATTTTAGTTTTAGACATACAAAAGTATCAGTATCAAACTGTCTTGAAATAAACTAGTATCTCACCAGGAGGGGGTTGAGGCAAATCCATTTTTTTAATTAGATTATTTTACAAAACCCTAGAAAATTCAAAGCACTTTCATAAATACTATATCCCAAGATCAACACTGATCTTTTCACCGATTTGAACAACAAAACAAACTGTAAACTGTAACCATAATAAATAAGCTAGGTAGCCCAGATAGTATAACATTGGAAACGCTGTCATCACAGATTGGTTTGCAAGCGTTAGACGTTGGTTCGATTCTGGGAGCAGTCACTGCCTTCCTATCAATGAAAATATGCAAATGATATGAAATATGCAAAAAATATGAAAATGTCCAAAGTTCCAACGACAATAGCGATGTCTCTCGAAGTTTCATTGGGTGTCCGCTGAGGTATTAACTTCGTCATAAGATTAGGTTTTGAACTAGGCTACGTTTTTAGCTGTGTTAAAGCAAATGAACGTGGCTAGGAAAGTTTTATGGCAAATAAGGTCTTAAGTGGCAACAGAAATGTCGGAAAAAATTCTTTCTCGAGGGTCGATTGGTGAATCAATGTCACGTGAAACAAAGCAATCCAATAAAAAGGAGTGATAGCTGGAAGTACGTCACCTCAAACAAATTCACTCCATAAAGCATGAGCAAGCAGCAGTCTTTCGACGGCCTTGGTCTTTCCCATATTTAATCACAAAATAGCGACACATTGTTTTTATACTTTAATACAATGCATAGAGAGTTACCTCTTCAAAAACTCCAAAAAAAGTCTGTAATTTCGCTCCACACCATTACGAAAGTACCTTCATTATACTGAAGTTTGACATTTCTTGAGAAAAAGACGATTTCTTTGAACCGCTTAAAATTTAGCCAGTCTAGTGATATTTAAATACGAAAATATTAAAAAATAAATTATTATTATACGATATTAAAAAATAAGCGTTTGAAAACACTAGTTTCCCCCCTCAAAAACTCTAGCATCAACATCGAGGTGGAACGCTTTAGTGTCAATGGGATTACGTTGAAGAAATACTTTTTTTTGCCGTTTTTAAAGAGGCGACTATCTCTGCATTATACTAAATAGCAAAAAAAAAAAAAAAAATGTCTATTTTGTGATTTTATATGAGGAAGAGACTGCACGCTTCATCAAGAAAATCGGCCAACGTATACCTCCAAATCCATGAATTCGTGGCAGCAAATATGGTTTAATATTAAGATTTAAAGTGGGCAGTGGTTATATTGTCTGTTTGGTGTAAAATTTAGCAAATATTGCTATTAAATTTGTTTGGTTCACCGGACATCGTGTTTTTGTTAATGTATCATATAAAAAAAATACAATCCATCAATAAAAATACGAAATTAAAGGCCATTATCTACTTTAAATTAACATGATATCGTATTTGGGCTTAAACTTTTGCATTACATACAAATTTATATTTTATGAAAAAAATTATTCCTATAGCAAATCAAACAACTATCATTCAATTATAGCATTTCAAAATACTTTTTTACCATAATAGGCAAATTCCAATAATCTTTAAATCTCAAAGTTATAAGGCCCTTGCACAATCGCAATTTTCACAAAATCCTCTTTATTATGACGTCTGACAGGTACTGGGAATATGTGTACTGAGAAAAAATAACCTTGGACTGTAAATGATCTATTCAAAATTTGTTTTAAAACATACAATAATAAATAATTTAATGTACAATAGCTAACCAGTCAATAATACCCTATAACTTTTGTATATGAGCTACACTAATGCTATAGTTAAAGTATTGCCTTTAGCCAAAGAGATTAAGTATTATGGGGAAAACATTCATGTGATGTCCCAGGGTTTGTTATACTGCTCTTGAACCGCGTGCTAATGTTATCTTATACAGCTATCGAAACACGTGCTTATACGTCCTCCTAAAACTCAAATTGTCTAACTGCTTTTTTTCCCCACAGCGATTTGGAATTGAAGCTCAGGTGGATATGGCGTGAATGTCCCCCATTGATCAAAAGGTTGTTAACCTTATAAGGTTTGGAACTTTAGAGTAAATACCAATAACTTCAACAAATGCAGATTTCAGAATGGTGTGCTTAAGAGAATCCCTTAATTATCAAGTTTACTATTCTCTTAACAATATGTAGATATAGCATTACTGATAATGCTGTGAGAAGATTGTTAGAGTTATACACCAATAAAACATTTTGTAAATATTGGAAAGAAAGAAGTATTATTTTAACAAAAACTTTATGTAATATATAGTAACATTTACACTTAAATAACATTTTGTGTACAGTTCATTACAAATCTGGTATTAAATGATGCATAAAATATTTTATAGGATTGCATAGTACACAAATAAAAGTTTTTTTTAAAGTGATGCACAAAAAATAAATAGGCATAATAACTCAAGAAATATAAGCATGCTATACATTGAGATTAAAGGTTGTTCATTTTTAATGGCATTTAAACATTCTAAGGGATAAATGCAATTAGTACATACATGAGGTAGATAAAAAAAATGCAATTTGATTTTTATACAAAAAATGTGCTTCATTACTAAAAAACATTTAATTAATCTTAACTTATAAATAATTTATCAATATAAGTGCTCTATATTTTAATACAAGTATTTTTTTAAAGATTGAATTGTGTGCATGCATTTCTTTTAATTTATTGATGGAAAATAATTAGTAAAAATTAAATTAAAATTTGTATGATACAAGATTAAATAAAGAAAATGTTTATAAATAGTTTTCTTGCAACATTAACGAATACAACCTTGAACATGAAATTGATAAATACAGTGATACATTGAATGCACAATAATAACAGTATGGTACGAGTTTAAGTTATTCATGACATGCCTGACAAATGAAAAGTACATTCAGCTTAAACATACATTAAATTGCATAGTTTTGTATTATACTACATTACAGTTTTGGGGCCAACAAAATATTTTGACAACTTGCACAACTGCAATAAATGTACAACTATAAAAAATAATATCAATGTAACAATCTTTCCCAAATAAATTAAAACAAAGTTAAAACTTAACCAAATTGTAAATTTCTACTAAATGAAGCATTGGAAGACTTTATTAACCGACTTTATGTGTGAGCTAAAGTACTCTATAAAAATGCATAGTATTGTGGGTACAGTTTGTAAAGATTTCTAAACTTTTCGAGACAGAAAAAGTCTCGCATACACGAAGCTAAGCCAACTATGAGATTTAAGTGTACAATACTGTAAAACGGGGTTCAAAACCAAATAAAATAACCATCGTACAAAAGCTGCATTTAAAATATTTAACTTAAAAATGTATATTTAACATTGCATGACTAGATGAACAGTAGTTACATATCTATTGAATTAGAATATTACTTAAAAGGCGTGCAAAATAAATAGATAAATAATAATACAATTAAAATACCATCATAAACCATATTTATAATTGGATAAAAAAATCATAATTTAAGAAATTTATCACTTACTTTGTTTACAGTCAAGTGTAAATTAGGAACAAAATCTATTGCTGATACAAACTTTAAACATTAAAAAAATTTCAGATAAAAGAGCATTTTTCACAAATAAAAAAAATTAGATAAGCAGTTTGAAATCACAAGATAACACAAGGAACAATTATGCAAATTATAGACTTATTGAGCGGATATAGTTTGTAGGCATATAGCCAATCCTTTATAGCAGATTTGATATGAATAATTTACGTTTCAATTATCCTACATAAACAACTCTTCACTTTTAAAAACAATACTATTTTATTTTATTAAAGAAGTTAATATTTATTTTTGGTATATTAATTTTCTGTGCGAATCAGAGTGCTGAATAATTTTTGATTACAAGTCAGGCAATATTAGAAGTTAACTTGTATAAAACTTTTACTATTCCACTACATAGCAAACTTCATTTGGCTACAGGCAGATACAACATTGATAGAATATATTTTTTTAAAAAAAATCCTCGTTACAAGTATGCATGTTTAAAGCATTTAATATTTGAAAACAAACCTGCAATTTCCTAAAAGAAATTGAAACACAATTCATTCTACCCATAAGTATAGAAATAATATTCCAATAATTTTACAAATAGTAATTTTTTAATTACCAATAATGATTAAAATTGAATGGCAAGGCAATGTAAAGGTGACTAATTGCGGATAAAAAGAAAACAGTAATTGTTGAACGGATGACGATTTCGGTGTATGTATACAATAAGACTGTTTGAAATTTTATTTACAAACTAGTGGGCAAAAAGCACATTTTACTGGCCTATGAAAACACAGAAATTATTCTAACACAATCAATTGGGAATATATATTTCAGCATTGTATAACAAATAATAGTTAACTGAACCAAAACACACCTTAAGTTTGCAGCATTGAAATGCTCTACGCGGAGGAAACGGCGTAAACGTTGCTGGTGCCGAAATTTTGCCTGCTCTGATTGGTCGCTCCTTTGCGATACGTTCACCCTGATATTTGTACGCCCTTTAACGTCAAAATCCAAGGAAAAAATAATTAATATTGCATTCTAACTCTCTCTCGCTGAAGCAGAAACTAATAAAAATATCCGAAATTTTGCCTGCTCTCATTGGTCGCTCCTTTGCGATACGCTCACACTGATATTTGTGCGCCCTGTAACGTCAAAATCGAAGGAAAAAAATAATTAATATTACATTCTAACTGAAGCAGAAACTAATAAAAATATGTCTTGAAATAACGAATAAATTGGTTTATTGAATGCGAAATACCTTTCTTTACTCAATTCTTGCACTCGAAAATGAGAACCATTTACCCTTTTTCTTGTAGAACATTTCTATACTGCAAACTTAATGAGTTTTACTGTATTTATCCCAATGACCAAAACTTATGATACAAACCCAATGATACAAACACTTATAACAAAAAAAAAAAAACACAATTATTTAATTCGTGGCATAATATGTGGCAGGGCCTTAATCTGCTTCTTCTTCAACCTCTCCCTGATCTGTTCCATGGTCGCATGGTGCCTGATCTTATGCATCCGGATAGCCCCGCTCTGCGCGAACCGCTTTGGACAAAGATCACATGCATAAGGCTTCTCTCCCGTATGCGTCCTAAAATGGATGTCTAAGTCGTGCTTCCACGCGTACTTCTTGCCGCAGATGTGGCATATGTGAAGATTCAGACTTTCCCCGTTCTTCCGTCGACGCCTCTTCTTGACAACCTCGGGTTTTACGGAAGTCGGGGCAGCAGCAGCAACTTCTTCAGGCTTGCTGGTCCCTCCGTCAGCGACTTCTTCAGGCTTGTTGGTCCCTCCGTCAGCGACTTCTTCAGGCTTGCTGGTCCCTCCATCAGCGACCTTTTTGTCTTTGTCGAGGACGTTGATGTAGGAGCTCCGGACGCCCTTCTGGACGTGCAGGGCCATGTGTCTCTTGAGGTTGCCGACCTGGGAGTAGGGTTACCAGGTCAAAAAAGTAAAAAACAGGAAACTTGCATTTAAAAAGCAGGGCAAAAGCGGGAAAAGCAGGACACATTTAAAATTGAGAAGAAACCTTATTATTAGCACAGGAAACATTATTTCATTATATTATTTAAACATTATGTGCATATTTTTCTACAGAACCAATTTTCCTTAATAAGTCCATGTCTTTGGATAGATTATATATCTGAAAGACTAGGACCCATGTTTTGAGTAGATACATAAAACACGGTTTGAAGTAAACTAAAAAAAAGTAAACTATTACACTTTGAAATGCATGCAAACGTCTTTAAAGATCTTCAAAATCAATTGAATTTTCAAAAATACAGACATTTAGGGATTTAAAAAAAAAATACCGATGGCAGAACAGAGCCTCTAAATACGGACGTGTCCTGCTAAATACGGACGTTTGGTAACCCTACATGCAGGGCCTGATTTCCGGCAGGGCAAACAGGGCACGTGCCCAGGGCCTCCACTTTAAGGGGGCCCAATATTTTTTTTCAAACATTTATGTTCAATATAACTGTCTCAAACTTTTTAATCTGAAGTAAACAAAAAAAATTAAATATTCATGAGCAAAAGTGTACTATGAAATTGTGTTTAAACTCTGAATTAATCAATTCACAAAAATAGTTATTTTTGGGGGATTAAGCATGCTTTCAAAGCTAATTACTTCGGCTATTTTTTTGGGGGTAAACACTGTGAGATAGGAAAGTACGCGCAAAGATTTTATCGAGGGATGTTTTGGGGCCCCCAAATTTGCTCGTGCCTTGGGCCCCTAAAGTTGTAAGTCAGGCCCTGCTTACCTGGGAGAAGCCTCGGTGGCAGACCCCGCAGACGTAGGGCGTCTCTTTGGTGTGCACCCGGTGGTGGTTGCGGAGGGTGGCGGGATCGGCGAACGAGCGGGTGCACTTGTGGCACTTGAAGGGCCGGATGCCCTGGTGGGTAGAGACATGGCGCCGGAGGTTGGCGTACAGGCTGAAGGACCGGTGGCAGACCTTGCAGTCGAAGGGAAGCTCTTGGGCGTGACGCCGCATGTGGTGGACTAAGGTCTGGAAGTTGCTGAAGTACCTGTTCGGATGATAGCAAAATGCAAGCTTTAAGGGGGTATAGGACACAAAATCTTCAAAAAAAAAAAAAAAATCCAAAAAATTATCATAAAAAATAACACAAATATTTTAGAATAATTTAAAACAAAAATTTTATTTATATCTGCAGTAGAACGTGAGATCTGAGATGTGTAGTTTTTTGTGTCATGACATCTGTGTTGGCCAACCACATTTATAATCTGTGCTTTCTTGTAATATTAGATAGGAATAACGTTATCAAATCCTTAGTTGTTCGGTCGGTTTGAAGCGCTTCAGTAAGGAAAGGGATAAACTTCAAAGCTGTTTTTCTCCTTGATCGTGTTTTTGATGATTTTTTGACTTTAAATTGATATAACTCAAAATCTACTGCCCATAGAGTGTCAACATTTTCCACTCATATTTTTCAAACATATATCTTTAATTTGTCTTTAGGGATTAGTTGTAAATAGTTTATTTTTTTTATTTATTAATTCTTATAAAAAAAGTGAACCTGTGAAATTATTAAAAAAAACTTCAATAATTTAAAAAAAAAACTATGGCAAATAAGAAAAATCGGTAAAAACAGTTTGTTAAATACATTTTTCTGTTTATAAAAATGCTAAATTTTTGTTTGTCAATAAATAAGTTTTTGACTTATAAAAAAAATAAGAAACATCACTTTTTGACACATTTTAGTTTAAAAAATAAATAGTGATAATTTAAAACCTCTGACTATCTAAAAGTGTAAGTATATTTAGTATACATTTATAGAAAAAAAAATATATTGATGTCTGCAATATTAAAAAAAAAAGTTAAAAGTGTCCCATACCCCCTTAATGGAAATATTGGTTAAGCAGATGGTGAATACAGAAGCAACCAATGAAAACAGTCCACAGAAAAGTGACCTATCGGCCAAAATAAGATTTTTAAAAGATTATCTTATAAAAATGCTAGGGACAAAGAAACCCATTATATTATACATAGTGTGTTGTAAAGCAAAATTTTAAATTTATAAAATAGGGCCTTTTTTTTAAGGTTATATTGTTTTAAATGCTATCATTATCAACAAATAAAGTTATGAACAAAGTGTAAGAGTTTTTTACATCGTAAATTTTAAAAACAGAGATTCTGCCACTGAAATAACAAATAACTTTTTAACACTCATTTTACCTTAAATAGAGAATTCAATCTAAGTATTTATTTAATTCTATTGATTTTTTAATTTTTTTTCAGTTTTACAGAAATATGAAATGCTCCAAATTGAAGGCTTCGTAGTCTTCTTTCTTTTTTTGAAATAAATGAAGTAGAATCTTAAACATTTCAGATTTCTCTAAAGCATTGACACAAATATGTATTTAAAAAAAAATAAAAAAGGTACAAATTGATAGAACTAAATAAATATTTAAAATGAAAGTTTTATTTCAAAGTTCATCTTCTTATCCCCCTGGCCCAGGCATCCCTAGACCATGTTAATAACATTGAGCCTCAACGATCGATCACATATGAAGAGTACACGGGAAAAACCGATTGATTTTTCAGAGAAGTTTCCTTAGCAGACCACTTTGGCAATGATAGCGAGTGATCGCCTAAACTTGTGTAAGGAAACCAGTTCTTACTACAGATATCATAGTTGAAGAAATAGAATGTAAGATCACGTGACCTCCAATGCTAACGACCGGACGCGCAAGGAGCTCCCAGAAGAAGTCAGTGTTGTAGGTCACGTGATATGTCACACTAATACTTTAACTATAACCTCTGTGGTTCCTAGCTACCAAGATCAGGCGATTGGCGATCCCAACGCTTGAACCAAGCGAAGAAGAAAGAGGGAAACCGGTTTTCTGCCGCCAAGCAGGCTATTGCGGGCGTCCCCCTAATGAATCAATCGGTTATTCCCGAGTACTCTTCATATATTATCTCTCTCCCATCAGCTGCCTAAATGAGGCACCAATGCAACATATCTCTTCTTTCATCACATAGCTTTTAACTCCCACCCTGATTCCAAGACTTTTCGTGTGACCTGTTCTAAGCTTTTAAGTTCATTAAGTGAGCATTGAAAAGTATTTCAGAAACAGAACTGAAGTTCAAAATTATAAAAGTGAAAAACAATTACATTTTCATCGTAATTTCATTATATATGTATTTATTAAGGATAGCATAGCAGTACCCAAGACCATTGCATAACATGTTTAAATTGCACTCACAAACCTATAAAAACACTATCAGATTTACTGTACGGCAACTCTTGGCACAATTTTTTCAGATTTTGGCAATAAATAATTTGTTTATGGCAACCTGTCTGACTGCGACTGATGATTTGAATTCTTTGACTTCGCAACGATGATGTTTTACAGTAACTCTATCTGACTTATTTGCTCATGTAGGTTGGGTTTTCGGCCAACTTTTGGAAAGTTCGCCAAGCGTTACCGAACAGTAAATTTCTGCCAAAAACACTAGCTATTGCTGGAAGCAAAGGTAACAGAAAAATGAACTCCGTGGCATACTTATCCTACCTCAGGCAGACATAGCATCTGTGCTCAGGGCTTTCTGCATAGCAATGTTCGAAAAGAGGTTCCGCTTCAGTCGGTATATTTTTGTACTTCTTTTTCTTGAAGTCATCTTCTTCATCTAAGCAGCTCGGGTAGCTACACTTGCATTCCTCACATTCAGGTGGGTGTGCTGAAATATGACTGTAAAAGTGCATTAGGAAATAGGTGGCCGAAGAACGATTGTCGCCACACAATGGGCATCGGAAGTTTTTCTGTTCGATTCTGATGCTATGGTTCAAGACGTGCATCGTGAAGGATTTCCACAGAATGTGATCACCGCAAATTCTACAGAAGATCTTTCTTGAACAGATTTGAGCGCCGTGGAATCTTTCTACATTTTCTGCGAGAAGTGACATTTCTTCAGTAATACCATTGGTCTGGTCTCCTATGGTTGATAGGTCTTCATCTATATGTAATGGGTCATCAACGCTTTCATCATAAGAGGGTCTTGCGATGCTTTTTTCTTCGGTTTTGGGCTCAAGTATTCTTTCGTCAAGTACTTTGTGATCCTTCTTTTTGATAATGTATGAAATTTTCTTTATGTTCTTAACTAACATGTTCGCTCTTATAACACCACTGGAGTTGGCATTTTTATCAATCTCAACAGCGTTTGTGCTATTGCCATTAACAGAATCCTTATTAACAATACATATAACTCCTTTGACATTTGTATTTATACTATTAAAAGTGTTAATACTTATAATGCTATTTGGTATGGATGCAACCTTTGGTATTGTAGCTGTATTGCTGTTATCAATTAAAATTGTTGAAGATGTTCCGTCTTGGACTATTTGGTTTGTAGGTAATGATATCTTAGAACATATTGAGCTGGTTTCTTCTACATTTTCAAGGTTAGATTCTGAATGCTGCAAGGAATGAGTTAACAATTGGTCCACATTTTCTGGATTTTTTAATTTCTTAGGACTAGACTGCTCTTTATCTCGATGAATGCAGTCTTCCTTATTCACTGATTTGGTTTTTGATATTTTACAAACTGCGCACGAACAGTTTTCATTTTCGGAGCACTGCTTTTTATGAATTTCCAACGCACGCTTAGTAAATTTGAGGCCACAAGCTGAGCAAGAATAAAATACTGGCCGCTGCATTTGCAATATTGTATCAGCGTTATTTTCTGAACAGTCTTCTGCTGTAGCGCTTCCCATAATTTGAAATTTCTAATAGATTACAAGCAATTAAAAATATGAATGGTTTTGTAAGACGCAATATAAATCGGGAATTCAGACAAAAACGCAAACAAAATGTATTTTAAATAAATTAATAAAATCCATTAGTTTTATATATGTAAAAAAATTAGATGAAATTGAAGATGCCAGCAAGTCTATAAATAAACACGTTTTAACCTTGTTTGTTTACCAGCGTTTCGTAATAGCGTTTGTTGATTACAGTTTTCCTTCCCTCAATTTTCACAGTAGCAAGGAAAAAATGAAACTTTTCTTTCCACACAGAAAATAAGTAATATTTGGAATAAAAATCAGCTAATTTTTTTTTACTTTCAAATATCTAAACTGTAAATATAATAAGAAATACTTATTTAGCGCCAAAGGAAAAAAAAGCATGGAGCGAAGAAATAGAGAACAAAAGTCAAAAGTCAAAACTTTCGGTTACGGTTTTATTCGTTGTAAATCGAAAAATAACCAATGCGCTTCGTCTTCTTCTCAGTAAATTTTGCTGAATAATAATATTTTCAGGTAATTTTTTCTTAAAATAAAATCAGCATCAAAACTAGTAAAATA
Organism: Hylyphantes graminicola; assembly: GCA_023701765.1. Lineage (NCBI taxonomy): Eukaryota > Metazoa > Arthropoda > Arachnida > Araneae > Linyphiidae > Hylyphantes > Hylyphantes graminicola. The sequence goes on from CM043121.1 coordinate 50,129,505, forward strand.
ATCATATTAAATTCATTATTAATATTATAAATCTGTTTATTAAATAATTTATGAAAACTAAAAATAAGCTTTTATACATGACGTTAAAAGAACTTTTCACTTCTTGTAATGCAATTTAAATCTAGACGATATAAGGCGCGTTTACATGAGCCATCGAATCCATGGAATGCCAAAATCCCAATTATTGGAAAAAGAGATCGAACAGCATTTCTAACCCAAATGATAGTTTGTGGCCGAATCCATGGTATGAAACATCAAACCCTCCTCCATTTGAGGTTTTGCGAGACCTCTCAACGAACCCTGCAATTCCGGTTCTGTATGGGAGAAAATCTCCAAGTGGGAAAAAATTGCTGAGTTTGCTCTTCAATCCATGGATTCGATGGCTCATGTAAATGCGCCTATGGGGTGGCATGTGAGGCCCGATGGCCGAGTGGTTTGGATAGCTTTCCATAACGCTAGCAGTCCACGCCTGTAACGGGTGCGGGCTCGATTCCCGCCTTTTTCCTGGGTGTACTCCCTTTTTTATCAAAATTATAAATTAACTAGCTCTTTTGCCACTCTATTCGGGCACCGTAGGGAGCCATGGCAGCTCAGTAGGTTAACCGCTCAGTACGAGTCTTTCTCTACCCTACTATAGAACTCGTTGCTTCTGCGAGTCCCCATTTACCTTCATTCAAAAGCGGGCAATTGCCATCTACACATTTTAATTAAAGTCGCAGGAGAATTCCTAAGATTGTTCGCATTAGTGGTGTTGCGTCTTGTACGTCAAAACTAATTTTCGAATACCAAAACAAAAATAATTATATAGATAAAAAAAACATGGAGCTGTTGCCACTGACTGCGCGTTTCAACCCTTTTCTTGGGATCTGTGAGGTTTTCACTTATTTTAGTGTATCTTCTCTGATGTTTTAAAATATTAAATTAAAGTACTATTTAACTGTGTTTTGTAAAATAATAATAATAAATCCTTCAGAATAAATTGAAAAAATAAAGTTTTGGATCCCTAGAGAATTTTTCAGAAATCAACCTATAGGTAGCGCAAGGATTGGTTGAAATAAAAATGAAAGTGAATCAGTGTGAATTGATATTTTTCCGTAAGGCTTAAGTTTTGACTCCTTTTTCTTTAAAAAATAGGTAACATTTGCAAGAGAAAAGATGTTTTTATGGAAATATTAAGTAGTCTTTGCCCGTTTTTACCTTCATAATAAAATTTTCTTTTTCAAAAGGGACCGTTTTCAACTCATTGCTTTTTAACATGGGAACGTGGTTGGTTAGAAAAATGTATCCATATTATTTTTTAAAAACAGTTTTCTCTGTTTTGTTATTTTTTTTTTAAATAAAATGTTTCTGAACGCTGTTAGTTTTCATTTATTCTCATATAAGAAAAATATAAAAATGCCTCATCTGCCATTTCGGTGCGACGAGGATAAGTAAGTAAGAATTGCAAAAGTAAGAATGTAGCAAACGAAATTTTTTAACGATTTAAAGTATTATTTGAGTTGGTGGGAATGGGAATTATTAACTGCAATATCTTATTGGACATAAAAGCGTATTGATAACATTGTTTTTCCAAAGTTCGTTTTAAAGTTTTTGAAATATTTCTTGGGAGTACATCTAAATTACTTTTATCAATAAAATTTTTTTTTTTTTTTAAAGAACTGTCCTTTTTGTGTACAAAAATTTACCTTTTGAGGGATAACATTTTTGGGCAAGGTAAACTTGTTTTAACTGTATTAGTTGTAACTTTTAATTTTTGACTCACTAATTATGTTTTTGAAATTCTATACATTTTATTTATACAGTAATTGGTTTTACAAATTTTATTAGTATTTTAGATTTTCAAATTTAAATAATGAACAATTGTTAAAAAATATATATGTTGCTATTAAGACTAACAGTCCCTTGGCGCATTTGTCCGTTTGTATTCTTTACACTCTTAAAATAAACGAGTGATTTTAACTCAGTCTGAGTTAATTTTAACCTTGCCAGTGGCGAAAATGCACTTCTCCTACAGGAGTGGATTTCTAGTAATGTTAAACTTCCGACAGGATCACTCCGAACGAGTGATTATAACTCAGTTTCGGTCAATTCTCACTATTTTTCAGTGTCGAAAATGCACTTCTCTTATTGGAGTGAATTTCACTCTTTTGTTTTAAGAACCTAGTGTTTGGCACAGCATGGCCTTAGTTGCCCTTGCGCCATAAAAACCTGAACATCCATCCATCCTTTTGTTTTAAGGGGGAATGGGCGTGCAGGACCGGGGGTCTCCAAACTCAAGTGCCTCAATGTTAATCCAATGGGAAAAAATTATTTTCTTTGCCACATTTCTCCGGCTGTATTGAATATTTTTACAAGCGGTTTTTTTATGTGATAAATGTAGCTGACTTACAGGTCTCTATCTTCCCACTTTTTGAAATTAGTACGAATATTTTTTTTAATATTCAATAAATTATTTTACACAAAATATTCGAAGCAATTTCAAAAAGTGGGAAGATAGAGACCTGTAAGTCAGCTACATTTATCACACAAAAAAATCCGCTTGCAAAAATATTCAATACAGCCGGAGAAATGTGGCAAAGAAAATAATTTTTCCCCATTGGATTAACATTGAGGCACTTGAGTTTGGAGACCCCCGGTCCTTCGCACCCATTCCTTCTTAAGAGTGTATGTGGTTTTAAATAATTTTTTTTCTCTTTTACCGATGTTAGAGAGTAAAATTCTTTGAGAAACAGTAAAAATACACAGACTTAAAAATGTGAAGAATAAGTAAATTTATAGTTAAGAAATAGCTTGTAAAAAGTAGAATATAGCCTTACTCTTTACCATCCATGCTTTAAATGTTTAATATGCGTGGCGGCTCTAAACGATCGAGAGGACCCAAAAGTGTTTAGTATAATAACCCCACATACTTACCGAGCCCTTCCCCCTATCTACTTGAGTGTTACACTGTTATTTCATCAAATGCTGGGCTTAAAAAATGCCTGCAAGAATTTATAGCTAGTCTTGAAGTAAATTTTTTATTTAAATGCAAAAAGTGATTTTATGCGTTTAAAAAGCAAACGTGATCTTCATTTTTAACCCTCAATCAGATGATGAGATCAATAATTTATTGTGCATTGGATGGATTATTGGATTGGATAATTGATTGTGCATTCCAAAAGAGGATGTCACGAAATTTTTTTTCGACCTAGTACGATAATTTGGTTCAGGGTCTTTACCAACTGCAACCGAATAAAATTAAACTGTTTACTCAAAACTCCTGCGCCATTTAAATTAGGTTCAACCCTTCACCAAATAATGAGGAAACGAAAACACGAAACTTGGTTCGACTCGCACCAAAAGTTGTTGTCCGCCGTCGCACCAATATATAATGAAAGGTAGTACCAAATCATGGTTGCAGCAAATTTGAACCTTAATTATTTTGGTTCAACCTTGAACTATTATTTTTAACAGTATGGCGGATCAAGCCTTTTGCAGACCCGTCATATTCTACGGCAGGGGTTCCCAACCTTTTTGCACCTGTGTACCACTTGACTTTTTGAGAAATTTTGGCGTACCACCAGACTTAAATAGTTTAATGAAAAAAAAATATTTGCTCCTCTAAAAGTGTTAAAGGGTTTTCTGAGTAAAATTACTGAGAAAACTTCTTATTTAATTGTTAGATATTTGTTTATTTATAGCATGCTTAATAATAAAGGAGAAATAAAAAGATTAAAATGATATTAGTTTACAGTTTTGTTTATTACCAATTGGTCAAAAGACAAACAAATAAAAAATAGTTCAAACTCGGCAAAATCTGATCCAGAAATTAATTAAAGATATTCTTTTTAATATAATGCTAATGTTTATAATAATGAGTAATATATTTGCGTGCTCAATGCACATGCGTACAGAAGCTATTTATAGCATCATGTTGCTCACAATCACTCACGCGTACCACCTGAAATGTTCCCTCGTACCACCAGTGGTACGCGTACCGCCGGTTGGGAACCCCTGTTCTACGGGAACTGAGAACTATTGTTTTTTTCTTTTGTGGCATCACCGGAGCGGCTCTTGCTAGAAACTTTGGAAAAAAAAACTGACTCTCAAATTGCAGTGAACCAGAACTCTTTGTGGCTGTTAAAATATACCGAAATTTAATTTTACTGAGAGAATCCAAGACAAGGATAGTTTGTAACATATTCATATGACATATGTGCCGAAGATTTTCCTATTTCTAAAATCTGCCAACTCTACCGGGCCGCGAACCCGTGATAATAGTCGTCTATGAAACGGGCACGTAATACCTCACAATAATAATACGTAATACCTCACAAGCCACTAAGCTGTCTATCTACAAGTCTAGGCATCAAAATTGTTTTCAAAAGAAGATAGTCTATATAAATATTTTTTTATAAATTAACTACTAAAGATACGTCTAATTGGGATGCCAATTATTATGTAAAACACTTTAAAGTACACGATTAAAAATTTGGTTAAAATATTGGATTTAAAAAAGCCTTAGCATTTTAAATAAGTTCAATATTTTCTATAATAACTCAAATTAAAATAATTAAATTTTTTTTGACATGTAGTGTTTTTAAATATAATTTGAACTAATAAAACACATATTTTAGAGTGAATATGTCAAAATTAGAAAAAAAAATTGAAAGTTTTACCGTCTCCCATTAGAAAACAGAAAGTTTCTATATGAAAATAACAGAAATATTCTGTTCTTAAACTGAATTTTTATCGTGTACCTTTGAAATAACTTGTTAAAAAAAAAGAAGAGTATTTCTAACACGTCCCTGCTAAAGGGGCTTAATATGCGGAGAGGTACTAAACGGTTGGGTTCTTAAGATCTGCATAACAATACTCCACCCCTACTTGAGTGTTACTCCTACAAATAGGAGCTAAGAAGTAAATACCTGCTTGGGCTTATAACTAGTTTTAAGGCATGTAAAATCCTATTTTCGTGTTTGGGAAAAGTTCTTCGGACCTTTGTTGTGAAAGTACCTGGACGTGACTTTTTCTAAATTGCCGTCTCTTGAACTGTGGGTAAGGTGGTCCATTTTTCATTTTGGAATTCAGACGCCTTTTTTTGGAAATTTTTGTGTGCCCGCCTCTTTTATAATGACACGCTATTCAGTTCAAAATTAACTTTCACTCCATTAAAAAGTCTGTTGTTTTCTTGTTGCATTGTGAATTTAGTTTTTGGCATCGTAAAGTTAATTTTATATATAAATTTTTTTTTTGTGACCGAGTTTTCACGAACGATTTTTTTTATGTCTTTGGAAAATTTTGGTAGAGATTTTTTAAAGTCGAATTTCAAGTATACTACTTACAAAATACTCATTTTGCATAATAAACTCACTACGAACATTCTGTGGAATTTTTTAATCTTAGAACGTTCCCTCAGTAATTGAAATACTTCCCCGTGCAAAAACCGAGATTTCATTCTTGCTTTATCAAGGAGAGTGTTTACGCTTTAAAGATTTTAATTTTCCTTACATTCTGATACCCTGTTTAATTCTATTTTTCAACAAAATATGTTTTGAAGATATTTAAGACGGTGAAGAATACTTTTAAACGATTTTTTTTTCAATTTAAAAATGATTTTACTCTTGAGTAGTTCTGATAGTTTTACCAAAAAATGGTACAATTAAAGTTATTTTTTTTAAAAAAAGAGTAGAAAAAAAATTGCAATAATTGTGGTATCTTAAACAATTTGATTTGGAGAACAAAATGTCCTTTAAAATTAAAAAAAATTCTAATATAAATAAATAAATTTTTTATGAAAAATTATCATTGAAATTGGCACTTGTGTTTGACCCATTAAAGACCTAAGTAAAAAGTATTAACACCTTCCTTCCTGTACAAACGTGATAACCATTAACACCTTCCTTACAGAATAAAAGTGATAACCATTAACACCTTCCTTACAGAATAAAATTTATAACATTGATTTTAATTTTTGTGTAACTCAAAATATTCGACATGAGTTGTTCAGTACTATGGTCATCATGAATCCTTGTACTTTGTTTTAAACTTAATCAGAGAGATTATTTTTTTGCGAAAATTGTCTTGACGTGATCATTACTATTGAGTTATTGTTTGCTATTAATTTGGAAATCACAAGATTTTCTAGATTTAATAATTTTAATTTTTTGAACTTTTTTGTTGCAATTTATTTGAAATTAGTTTGAAAAAGTTTATTTAAAAGTTTGAATTTTAAGTCATTAAAAGTTAAGTTTTCGTACTAATTTACCTAGTTTAAGTTAAAAATACTAAAATTCTTTTGATAATAGGCATTCATAATATTTCTGATAATTTGATAAAACATTCTAAACTAGCTAAAATGCTGCACTTTAATTTAAAAAAATGTCATTAAATTCTTTTGAATAAAAACAATAGATATATTGCTTGAGGGCTATTTAATAATTTAATTCAGGCAATATAATTACGAGACTATTTTTAAGAGGGGCCCGGATGGCCGAGTGGTTTGGACCATTACGCCAGCAGTCTGCGCGCTGTAACGGGCCCGGGTTCGATTCCCGCCTTCGCCCTGGGTGTACATCCTTTCTCTGTGACAGTAAAAATTCCTTCTATACCTGTCTTACTTGACGAAGGCTTATATAAGCGGGTCTCTGATGAAGCACACAAGCTGGAATATACATGTACTTACTCCTACACTCTTAAAACAAAAGAATTGAAATCCACTCCAGTTGGAGAAGTGCATTTTCGACACTGGAAAGTAGTGAATATTAGTTCAGACAGAGTTAAAATCACTCGTTTGGAGTGATCCTGTCAGAGGTTTAACACACAAAGGATCCACTCCTCTAGGAGAAGTGCATTTTCCAGACTGAAGGAGTGAAATTAACTCACACTGAGTTAAAATCGCTCGTTCGTTTTAAGAGTGTACCCTATTTTTAGGAAAATGTTATAGAATAATTTGGATTTATTTTCGCAGAAAAGAAACAGACACGGAACAATATGATTGCATTTGCATATTTAGTTTGACCGTTTTTATAATAGATATTAACGCGTTGCACTAAAATTATTATAAAAAATTGTTTCAGACACAAAAATATGAATAATTAATCTAACGCCCCTTTGGGAAATATATCGTGATGCTTCCTAGCTATTTTTTAAACTGTACATCAAGTGATTATTTTTGGGTTGTAAGTTATTTATTCAAAAACTACTTACAATATTGCCACTCTATATTACCCTACACTATGTTCACCTCTTACACTCTTAAAATAAAAGAGTGAAATCCACTCATATAAGATAAGTGCATTTTCGACACTGAAATGAGTGAAAATTAACTCAGACAGAGTTAAAACCACTCTTTTGTTTTAAGAGTGTACACCATTTTGTACAGCTGTTTCAAAATCGAAGAATAAATGGGTATCATTCAAAATTAAGGGGTCGCGGTACCCAAAAATTGATCAAAATATCAATTTTTCAGTTTTTACTTCTTATTTTTTACAATATCTTTCTGAACATCTACTGAAAGTTCCATAATGACATCTCCTGTAGAAAAGAAGTTATCAGATATTTTCTGGAGTCATTCCTATAAGTTTGAATACGTATTTCGTATGCTTTCTACCTTTTTTCGCTGTTTCGCGTTTTTCAATTCTTGTGTTTAATAAATCCCTAAGGCTTTTTTTGCTAATTAAGTTAGACTTTTAATTTTTTTAACCAGTGTTCTTATATATATTATATATAGTGTACAAAATTGTGCCGTGAATAAGGTCTACTACGTATAGCTGTTTTTTTTTAAATGTTGAATTCAATAATTAGTTTTTTTTTTATGATTTGTAGTATAAATGCATGTTACTTTTTAACTGTAGCTCACATTTTATTATACATGTACAGTTATTGAACAAATAGTAATAAAAAACTATTAAAGTTCGGTGGAGTTTTTCTGAAAATTAAAAGAGGAGTAGAATTTTAAAAAAGTTGAAAATTTTGACTTTTTTTTAAATGAATGAAAAACTACTTGTAAATATTTGTTTTTTATTGCTAAAAAAGCGTTTATTTACAGTGAACATTATATAAAACAACTATAATTTACAAGTTTATGTTATTATTTCTAGAAATATTGTTTTGGGTACCGCGGCCCCTGATATGTAATTTTGGATATTGAGGTGCTGTGAATAACCATTTCAATATTAAAAATTATTTTACAAACAGAACAAATTAACTTCCCAGGATTACCTACTACCTATTTTAATAGAAGCGGTGCATACAGTGTTTCGGTTACCTCAAGTCGGCGAAAATGTCCTTTCCAGATGTGAAACTAAATTAATGGATTTTGCTCCTGGGGACCATAACAGTTTTTTAAAAAATGCAAGAAAAAATGTATTTTAGAGTATATTTAATTTAAATTTGTGTTTAAACTTTGAAATACTGAAAAAATACTTTCTTCGTGTATTTATAGAGTGATAAATGGCTCCGTTAATAGTACTAAAAATGATTAATTGATGTAAATACATGATTGAAAACTTTTTTTTGTGATTCTGAAATGTTTGAATGTTCATTGTATGTAAAAGAGAAAGAAAAAATGGTAATTTCTTTCTTTTTTACATAAAAAACTGTACACTGCCGGGTAACATTTTTTTCCGCATAATTAGATAGATAGTTATTAATTTTATTGTATTGGTCCGTGGCCCATTTACAATAGTTGGTAAAATCTATACACAATAATATTACAATAATACCATTACATAATACTAACAAATCTATCATAAGGTTACATTACAAAAAACAACAACAAATGAAATGTAAACAAACGCTAAAATACATAAAAAGAAACACAAGGAAGTAAACTAATTGATGTTTGCACATCGATGCTTAATATATATTCTGAATTTTATTAATGATATTAAAAAATATATAAATCTATAATAATAAAAGAAAGAGTCTGTCTGTCTGTCTGTCGGTCTGTCTGTCTGTGTGTATGTCTGTGGATCACAAAGGACCTACTTAGAGTGCTCTAAAAAATTCGAAATTTTTAATATAGATTCCTTTTAATACCTACATGTGCACCTGAGGCTTAGTTTTTTCATATTTGATTGTTATTTTTAATTAATATAATTAGTTTAAAAAAAACGTCATCCACGTGGGATTGCGGGACCATAACAGGACTTGAAAATACATGGACCGGGCCGAAACGAGGGCTTGACGCCATCCTCTATTAGTTTGATTGATTGAGTTTGGTTGAGATATGCGCTCGCTCTAAGGCTGCTTCATCCTCTATTAGTGTTTGCTTTTTTTAAGTTCGCATGCGCCAACACGAATTTAATTTTGTTTTGAGTGTATTTTCACAAGTAAGCATGCCTCTAAAAGGACGCAATGCGAAGTTAACGGGTTCCCAGTAAGGCGGGACCATACTGCTAGTATTGTAATAGTTCTTGTTATGAAATTTAAAAAAAAGCTGGAAAATTGTTAGAATATATTTAATATTTTCTTCTGAAGAATTCGTAAATATGGCAAGTTAAAATTATGTGTTCCCAGGTTTCAGGTTCGGATGTATTACAAACATACGGTCAGGAAATATTTCATAAATTGATCCTTTAAAATATAAGCGTGTTAATTTCCGTATAATTTTGCAGAAGAGAAGTACGGAATGTTGTTTTTTGTTTAATTTATTTTCTTCCAACCTAAATGAAAACTAGTAAATTTTCGAGTTGTTGTTATAAAGTTAAACTGGGAACATGTCAAATCTATTTTATGTGACAAAGAAAAATACTTTTTAATGGGTCTAAAAATGCTCATAAACCTCTCAATTAGGTACCCAATCGCTAATGGTAGTAAAAAATCAGTATATGTGAATAAGAAGAGATGACATTTTTATTTGATGGTTCATTAATGCCTTTTAGAAAGGATTAAAAATACATTAAGGAGACGTCAAATTGCGGTATTTTAGACGGTATAAAAAAACTTCATTAAGAAGATGTCAAAAAATTGTATAAATACAATTAACTCTGTGAGGAATTGTCTAAAATTGTATAATTTTAGTGGCGCTATTTAATGAAGAATAAGAGTAAAATTTTCAACGAATTTTGACAAAAATAGATTATTCAGCATGGTTAGAATAATATGCAATTTTCCATCATTCACTTCAGACAGGTATGCTTCCTATCGTTGTTCACCATAAAAATATAAATTTTGGCCAGCAGTGACATCGTAGTTTCTCTTGCATTTAAAAAACTAAATGAGATCGAAAGTAATTATTAGGAAAACAAAATTACCAATATACAAAACTTAGGTCAGCCCAACTGTTATATATGGGTCAGGGACCTGGAGACCTGGATCTTAAATACAAAAAAAAAAAAAAAACCGTCAGAATTTAATTACTTGGAAGAGAAAGAATTTATGAGCCATATTTGGAACCTTCAGATAAAGTGACAAAAAGGTGAAAACGAGAAAATTATAGCTTTAAAGGTTTTAGTTTGCATTGAAATCTGTCAAAAATGCAACTTGCAAACGGTAAAAAATATGTTTAAATTTAAGTTTATGAAAATGGGGAAATTTTTATATTTAAAGGATGGAATAATATGTTCATTGATACAAAAATCTCAATTTTTTCAAAAATGTCACTTAGGACGTTTTTCCACTAAGCTCTTCAATTACGAAAAGGCCAGACTATTCAGAAAGAAAGATATTATATCAATATCATAAAAAAATCAACAATTTACGGAAAGAAGGGAGGATGGCAAAGAAACAAAGAGGATTTTCAAAGGACAGTGTCGAAGGGAAAGAAAAGGGGATTATGAAACAGAGAAGGACCTAAAAGCCATGCGGATCAAAATTTCGAAAGCGCAGGCGAGACACAGAAAACTTTTATTCGTATTGTTAGGGAGGCCATGGTTCGGCACGGACTGTAGCGCTAGGGAGTAAGTTAGTTAAGTGCTATGGGCAGTAGTGAGGAGACAAAAAGTTACTTTCTTTGTTTGTGACTTTATAAGTTAGGCAAAGGAAAAGTAAGACAGCGTATTTTGAACAATAATAAAGTATGTTATCTGTGAGATAATAAAAAAATGTTTATATATTATAGTATATCTATTATAGTAAGAGCGAAAAAATGCTATTATCACGATTCAATATGACTTCCTGTGCTAAATGCATCGATAAATGTAATATCAACTGGTCACATGGCCAGTTTTATATAAGAGAATAGTAGTGACCAAAAAAAAAAATAGGTAACCTGACTTTTGACTCAGAATAAATAATAAAATTCTTTTTATTGTACAAAAATTATTAATAACATGTATTTTTATTTGCTCGTTAAAATTAATTACGAAAATAACATTGCATTTAAAAATGTTCCAGAAAATTAGTGCATGGTGTTAGATAAAAACGGCCAGGAGTGACATTTGAGTATTTAAAATTAGTTTGAAGAAATATTTACAGATATTTAGTTTAAAAGTTATTGTAAAATCATCGAAATACATTGGAGAATAAGCATTAAACCAAAAACAAAATCACACAAGTCATTAATATAGAACATCCCCGATTGACACAAATTATTCAACTATAGACGAGCCACCCATTTAGTCTAGTTAATGATGATATCGGTAATTATTTAGTTTATTAGTCAAAAAATGCTAACTTTTTTGCATTTTTGTTTTTTACTAATCATTAAAAAAATTAATTGATTTGAGAAAGTTACGTTATCTTCCCATTATATAAAATCAATTATACCTTAAAAACTTGAGTTTTTATCCCAAAGATATTTATCAATGCTTTCATACACTCTTGGAGAAAGGGTAGGGGTAGGGTACATATATATTCCGGCTGGTGTGCTTGATCAGAGACCCGCTTATAAGCCCTCGTCAAGTAAGACAGACTCAGAAAGAGTTTTTACTGCCACAGAGAAAGGAAGTACACCAAGATGAAGGCGGGAATCGAACCCGCACTCGTTACAGGGCGCAGACTGCTGGCGTAATGATCCAAACCATTCATTCATCCGGGCCCCTGAAGTAAGGGAAAACCATTCATCCAACAAATTAACCACAGGCTAAGGAACACATCTTAAACAAGTTTATCCAACACCTTGGAACATTGTGCCGCTTTCTGTCAGGAGTCAGAACTAATTACAGAAACTTTCCCTTTGACATTCCAGGTATCGCTCTCCAGCTCCCCCAATTATGCTAAAAGTTACTCAAGGTAGTTACGTAACTTTTTTGATGGCTCGATTCTGACTTTTGTCTGAGCAGTCTTTTTCAGTAGCCATGACAGATTGGACCAGTGTTTCGCAACTTTTGACAGCTGGTAGGGGGTAGGGGTAGATACATATATATTCCAGCTTGTGCGCTTGATCAGAGACCCGCTTTATAATCCTTCGTCAAGGAAGACAGACACAGAAAAAATTTCAACTGTCACAGAGAAAGGAAGTACACACCCAGGGCGAAAGCGGAAATAGAGCCCGCACCCGTTGCAGAGCACAGACTGCTAGCGTAATGGTCCAAACCACTCGGCCATCCGGGATCCTTTACAGCTGGTGTTAGCCCTTTGCTGATCGTAATAAAGATGCGTCTTCTCATTCATATTTTCTTAGACAATAACGCCACCCATGGAAACTGATTAAACATGCATCTTACATAGAATAGCAATATAAGTACTCTGATTTTCTAATCTTAAGACACGAGCAAAATCCCACACGAATATTCTTATAATCTAAACATACTTTTCATACAAATACATGCTAAAAAGTATGTTTTGCAAGGAATTTTTTTTAAAAAATTATGATTAATAGAAACTGAGAGACACGCCTTAAGCTATAAAGCAATTTTTGTGCTGTAAATGCAAAAAAGTGGCCGTATCACTTTTATGTAGTTAACAGTTTATTTAAACATTGTTTTAAATGCAAAATGCCTTTAAAATTAACTGATAAAATAACTTTTTGAAAAGTTTGATTTTTTTTAAAGAACTGTAATATCATATTAACCCTCCTTCAACTTCTTTTTTTTTATAGAAATAAACGACTAATACCTGTAACCAAAGGCTGGAAACTGATATTTTAATCTTCTTCTATCGGACTAGGTCAATTTCAGAACTAATTAACATGTTAATTGTTTGTGGGGAGGTTTTTAAAAATTGTCCCCAAATGGGGACGCCAGGTGGCAAGAGGTTAAGCATTATCCATAATAATAAAAATCAAGTTTTGTGTGCATTGTATATTGTGTGTGTCTTGTATATTCAAGAACTAGATATTTGTTTGACTCGTAACTTTTTACAAATTTTTAGTTCATACTTAAGTTACAGATGTTAAACTTTCAAAGCTCAAAATTTTCTATTTTTAAAGAAAATTTGAATTTTCTGAAAAAACTACACCACTTTGGCTTAAATCCGATCATTTTTTTACTTCCCTGATGCCATCTGCTGAAAAAATTAAATAAAACTTTTAACGCAAATAATTAAAATTGAAAATGTTTATTTTATTCTCTTACCATTACCTTCAGAAACTAAATTCATTATTCGAAAATAATTGACATATTTCAAGCGACGTCTTTCCGTCCAGTCTCCATTCCAGGATTTATTGTGGGTTTTGGTGATGATTTCTTCGTTGATTGCAAATATGCATATTTAAGCAATAAATGTATAGTTAAGTTATTACTGAACTATATGGTTTATAAAGGCCATCGCATACTTATGGTTAATAAAGGCCATCGCACTAGCTGCATACTTGGGTTTTATGTATTTATTTTCCCGCCAAATACGTTGCCAAACTCGCTAAATTATTAACCAAAACTCGTCAAATGGGCAAAGCTTTTTTTTTTATAAATAATTTATAAGCTGGTTGGTTGTTCGAAGGTCATTCTGTTAGCGCTGTATAATTGGTGTGTTTATAGCTATATCTATTTTCTCGTCAAATTATTTCCCAAAAAGTGCCAAATGAGTTAAAAAGGTTTTATGTATTTATGAGGAAATTGTGAAGTAACTAAAAACATTTAAGCGGTGTTCTTCAACGTAATTACTATACAATTATCAGTTATTGAAGTTTAAATGTTATCCTAGAAAAGAACACACTTTTATACGATTTTAACAAACTTGAGTTTTATTCAGGAAGTATTATGCCCAAACAGAATTTTTTTTGCAGTTTGTATATAATATTCATCCACCTTTGGGAATAAACTGATTGATAGAATGCATTATCCGGTTCATTTTAATTTCTTTTAAATAGCTTTTAGAACAAAAAAGGGCTGTAAAATATATTCCAATTAAATTTTTCAGAAAATTTTGAAATTTGATATGTTTCTATTGATTGAATTAATAATTACTTTAAAATTTTGTTGTCTAGTATTGTTGGTTTAAAATTTAATCAAAAATGACTGTTTCTTAATGAAGGATTACCGGATAATACATTCTCTTCGAACTCAATTGTGCTGCTGAGGATCAGCTCCAGCTTCCTTGGAAGGCTTCTTCGGTTTAGGTTTTTTCTTATCGGTGGAATTCTTCCTCGCTTTTGATGCCGATGCCTTCCTGGCTCCAACAGACTTCTTTTTTGGTTTTTGCGACTTCATAGCAGAATTTTTTCTCGGCTTGGATGTCTTCTTTGCAGCCGTCTTTGTTCCAGCAGACTTAGACTTCCTTGTTGCCGAGGCCGACTTGTTGGTTTGGGACTTCTTGGAGGTGCTCCGTTTCTGTCCAGCATGTCCTTTGACATCGTTATAGTTGGCTGCGGGAAGTTTTTGTCCAACGGTTTTCAAGAAACTGTTTCCATCGATGTCCATCAAGCCCCTTGAACTTCCTTCATGGCCAAGGGAAAATCCAACGAAAGTCGACAATTGTCCAGGAGCTTGATTAGGTTTGGCATATTCAATAGTTTTAGCAAGATGATTCATTTTAGCAATTTTGTGGAAAGAATTTTTGAATAGAAGCGGTTTTGAAGAAATATGTTTGACCGAAATTTTAAACGAAATGGAAAAGAACTGATAATGGAAAGAATTTACGATCTTTAAATTCACTTATTACTTCACGATACAAGCACGTTTTGCGCGAGGAATAAAATTTGAATTTGATTGGTCTGAATAAAGATGCCATCACTATATTCTAAAATATATATTCTTTTTTTATATCACGGGCAAAAATGTTATTTGACCCATGAGCTAAAAAGTTTTTGTGTTTAAATATTTCCGAGATATTATAAAAAATATCACTTAATGACACTGCACATCATAGATTTTTGGGTTCTTTCAAGTTACATTTTTGTTTTTAGTCCAGTGAATAGGCGTTTTATCATACAAAAGGTCCTGTATCGTTGACTTTTTAGCTTCCACACTACGTTTATAACGTAAAAAGTGGAAGGAATTATAATCGTTCAGTCCGGCTGTTCATCCGTCCGTCACCCACTTTCATAGCCCAAACTACAAAGGATACGGACAAGCCTTTTAAATAGACAATCTTTATTTCAAAGGTACAATAAACTTTAACACCATCTCAAACAATTAGTTTCTGACGAAAATTAATTATAATTTAATTAATTTTAACAAAAAAAATTAACACAAGACTTTAAATAAATTGAAGGTAAATTTTCTTTTCAGCTTATTTTTTGATAAAATATTTTTATTTAAATATTGTGAAAGATTTGGAGAAGAGTTTCGAACCCTTCCCCCAAAAATTTAAGGTTTTCCACTACCTTGCCTTGAAGGAATACACACTCTTAAAACAAAAGAGTGAAATCCACTCCAGTAGGAGAAGTGCATTTTCGACACTAGAAAGGAGTGAATATTAACTCATACTGGGTTAAAATCACTCGTTTGGAGTGATCCTGTCGGAGGTTTAACACACAAAGGATCCACTCCTATGGGGAAGTGCATTTTCTGGACTGGATGAGTGAAAATTAACTCAGACTGAGTTAAAATCGCTCGTTCGTTTTAAGAGTTCACTCTTCCCTTTGTTAACTGCTACACCTCCAACCTGCATGACGGCTCTCTTCATCGACAATATAGTAATCTGTTAGATTTTATTCATCTCACTACGAAAGTATCTGCATTTTGTGAACAATTGTTAATTTTTATAGTAAAAGTTGCTGTCCTCACTACTCTTCTGCTCTTGCTAGCAAACGTGTCAATAAAATTATGCTATATTTTATTACTTACATACATATATACTTACATTTGATGCTTACTTGCCGATTTTGTTAAATTATTAAGATTAGTAGTGTTTAAATGTCTTAATAATCATTTTTATTCGTCAACAGAGTTACTCTTGTCTAAGTAAGAAAATTATAAATCTATATCTTTTTGTGCTTTTTTTAGAACAAAAATGTGGAAAATGTGTAAAAGTTTTATTTATTTAGAAACTTCTATCATTTCCAATAACATTTAATGTATCGTTTTCATTTTAAGTATTGTACTTATATAAGTTGAAGTAGAAATGAGAATTTTTTTAAATGTACTTAATTGGTGTACCTTTCTACGGAATGTTGTACTTGCTACTTCTTCACATTCAGTTGTAAAATTTAGGCACCGTATAAAAATGGTATCAGTAACCTTACTTCGCAAAAAAATGTAGATACTTAATCAATAATATAACAAAGATGTTACATAACAAATTGGTAACTCTTCAAATAATGAAGTACATGATGAAGTGGCATAATGTATTTTAAAACGTATGTATAATAAATACCAATCAACTCAAAAACACACAAATCTTTATTCAAAATATATGACACGAACCTTTACATATTCAATATCTATAACATGTCTTCCAGCTTTTCTTGAACTTTTATTTCTCAACATTATTGATCATCATCAACAGGGCTTTGCAGACATCATAATTTGATAGATGGGTATAGGAGTTTTTCGTAATAGCCTGTTGCTAAACATTGAAGAGTTCTATGTTACAGTCCTATGTTGGCTTTTGGCTTGAACTCTATTCAGGTGCCTTTCAACTCTGCCAGATGAAAAGGATGTCATGAAGTACAGGTTTCCGCTAGTTTGCTGGCCATCGGGAGGAGTCACTTGAAACTGCTCCAATGTGGATCTTAAAACAGAGGGTTGGTATTAGATGTTAAGGGTGTATGATATATTTATAATTTAACCTATCAAAATCTTATGTTTTTAGCTCCAAAATAAACCCCTCAAAATCTGATTTTTTAAAGCCCCAATTAAACTTAATAACTTAAATGACCTTTTTCATATATTCTTAATATCACTTAGTATTTTAATATCCCGACCGCCCCCTGTCGGCAACAAACAGTCGCCTAGATCAATAGTTCCCGCAGAAACTGTTTAGCCATCACATTTTAAAGTTGAGCTTATCAAACTTCCTCATAAAAATCTGAGCTTCTGATTGGTCATTGGAAGAGCTTCGAAATTCTTCGCCATTTTGTGAGCATTCCGTGACTCTATCGTCGGCTTAACACGACCAATTTATCATATCCCAATATCTAAATCTTAAATAATCAAAACAAAAAAAGCCGATAAGTGCCAAACTTGGTATTGTGCTATATAAAAAATACAAAGTATTTAGACAAAATCACTTCCGTTATTAAACCAAAATTACCACGATGAAATAAGCCCAAATAAGAAATAAACACAGCTAGCATACTGCTATGACAATTTTATCGCAGAAAAATACTCAAACACGCTGCAGGTTTTAGTAAATTTTGAAGTTTAAGTAACTAGCCCCTATAAAAGTCAAAATTTAGTAACATTACTATTTTTTGTACCACAGCAAAATTTTATCCGATCTCTAAAACTCCAAAAGAAGGTTTACTCTAAATACTTATTTACGCATTACATAAAAAATAAGTGATATACACAGATAGAAGCATAAGGAAATCATTGTTTATGGAAACTGACAGCTGATTTACTATAGTAATTTTTTTAGTACAACAGCTTTCTGTACCTCAAAGGCAAAATAACATAAGACTTTTCTTCTCACATTACAGAAGGACGCCTAAACCCTTTCAGTTTGAAAAATTGAATGATGTGCTTTTTGATTGTAAATGGCTATAGACGATCAGAAAAAATTTCTAAAATGATGATGACAAATTGTCATTGGGACTGAAAGGGTTAATTATAGATTTTTTTAATGAAAATTCAATACTAAAAATGGAATGCACGGAAAGCATATTTACAGCCTACAAACTATGACAAACTGGGAAGTTTTTAATTTTGAATAAACGTTGCATTAGAATACGTTGTTAAGTTTACTTTGAAAACATTTATATTCTGTGAAGATTAGTACGAAAGTTCAATGCTTAACAAAAACAAATTACACATATAGTATAAATTTTAAAGTTTTTTTAAAAAGCAAAATTGTCTTAAGTAATAGTATTCAGCTTTTCTTTAAAAAAATTAATGTTCACCATCTTAAAGAATCTATGAGAATGCGGAATATAATTCAGGTAATTATACAACCAAGCAATGACATTTACTCTGATTAATATTCTGGTACATAGATAAACAAAGTTTTAAGGTAAAATAAGCTTTTAATAAAAGCACGGAAGATCATTGATGTAGTAACTTAAAGAACTTTCTACGAACACATGAATTCGCTTTTACCACATTGCTTGAAATTGGTGGAAAGTAGTTTTAATAAAGGTTATAACTATTTTTATTGTGTATAATGTGCATGGGTTTAAATTTTTTATTGATTGTATAAATAAGTCTTAATTATTTTCAATAATAGTTTCCATATGTATATGCACAAACTAAAAAAAAATGCAATGAAGTGGAAAACTTTGCTCTTAAGCGTTGGGCTGGGACGTGCAACAACTCTCCCATCAAAAACACACCACAGATTTACATCTTTAAGGGGGAATGGGCGCGTTGGACTTGTGGTCTCCAAACTCAAGTACATCAATCAATGTTAATCCAAAGGGAAAAAAACTATTTTCTCTGCCACATATCTCCGGCTGTGTTGAATATTTTTACAAGCTGTTTTTTTAAATAATAAATATAGATAACTTACAGGTCTCTATAATCCCACCTTTTTAAATTGCTTCTAATACTTTTTATAAAATTATTTATTCAAAATCAAAAAAAAAAAAAAAAAAATCGAAGTAATTTCGAAAAATGGGATTGTCGTGCCCTGTAACTCAGCTACATTTATCACATAAAAAATCAGTTTGTAAAAATATTCAAAACAGCCGTTAGAAATGTGGCAGAGAAAATATTTTTTCTCTCCATTGGATTAACACTGATGCACTTTTCTTTGGAGACCACCGGTCCAGCGCACTCATTCCCCCTTAAGCGTTGTGCTGGGACGTGAAAACCAAAAACTCTCCCTCCAAAAACACATCACAGATTTACATCTCTAAGAAAAGTTGGTCTTTAGGATTGTTATTCGATTGAAACGTTTGAAAAACCGGTTGTAAGGTTACCAAACACGCAACTGTAGTTCACGAAATGGACGCAAGGCTGACCCTGTAGAAGCTGTTTTACCTTTAGGTTACTTCAAATGCCGAGAAGTTTACACCTGGAATGAAAAAGAATCTACAGTAGAACACAAATTAATCGTATCAATTAGGACCGGTACAAAGTAAAAAATAGAACTACGTGTTACTGGATTTTTGTCGAAAAAGAAACATATAATTTTTAAAATAACTTTTTAAGAACACAAGTTGATCGTATCAATTAGGACCGGTACAAAGTAAAAAATAGAATTTCGTGCAATTGGAATTTTTTTTCGAAAAAAAAACATATAATTTTTAAAATAACTTTTTAAGAACACAAGTTGATCGTATCAATTAGGACCGGTACAAAGTAAAAAATAGAATTTTGTGTAACTGGATTTTTGTTGAAAAAAAAAACATATATTTTTTAAAAAACGATTTAAGAACACAAATTGATCGTATCAATTAGGACCGGTACAAAGTAAAAAATAGAATTTCGTGCAACTGGAATTTTTTTCGAAAAAGAAATAAATATATATATTTATTAAATTTAGTTTTTGTATGTTCAAAATGGGAGAAAAAAAATATTTTTTAAGGAAAAAAAGTTTGTATTAAATTAAAAGGCAACACTTTAATATATTAATCTTATAGAAGGATGGATATAGAATGGTGATTATTGAAGTTCAGATAATAGAAGTTCTTCTGTACTTTGATGTTTTGGTATTGTATTAAGTTCCCTAATATATATAACTATATAATGTACAATATTGTCCAATATTGAAGAAGTTTGGAATACGTCAAAATAAAAACTCTATGTGATTATAATTGCGGATGATTTTATATAGCATTTTGATGTTATGTCTCAAATATGTTTATCATTTTATCGGCTAACCTTTTCTCACCGTCGAAAGAATCTAAATGAAATTTTCTTCCAACTGATTCCATAACAACTATTTAATAATGCGTGTTTCGTGGCATGCTACAAGATTATAACAATCTATGTTAGTAATGCTAGAAACAATGCCTTGATGTGTAAGTTGATATAGCTTCACAATTTGGGAGTTTAATTTCTAATTAAAAAAACAAACAAACTAAGGGATGGCTATTTTATTAAGTGTTAATAACAATGTAATGAATTTGGCTATATATATATAAAGATTGAATGTTAACAATGTTTTTTTTTATAAATATACTTCGACTTTCAATAATTTGAACTGAAAAAGGTATTTCGTCTAATTTCAATGCATGCATTTGCATAGTCTTACTTAAATAATAAATATATTACTATGGCACATGTTTTAGTATGGTGACTTTTTGTCAAGGTGTTCATGAAATCCTCAAAACGTGAAAGGTTCTATTCTGAAGCTATTCCTAATAGAATTTAAAAATTAATGATTATACAATATAAAGAATAAGTTAATACTATGCATTCGGAATACTTATAAAACATGTTTAAACTAATAATAAAAAAATCCCTTGTGTAAGAGAATACTTTGATCTTTCGAAACCTCATTACTTGAAACATTTACTGTCCATTGGTTCCCTTAATTTAGACATTTAGACTTTCTGTAACATTAAATAAGAATAGTGCAAGTGACTTATATAAAATTCAGGAAAAAAACTTAATATTAATATAAAAAAGCATAAAAATTAATGTTTTCGATTTACTTATGTATATTATGTATA
This sequence comes from Hylyphantes graminicola, assembly GCA_023701765.1. NCBI lineage: Eukaryota > Metazoa > Arthropoda > Arachnida > Araneae > Linyphiidae > Hylyphantes > Hylyphantes graminicola. The sequence continues at coordinate 50,150,527 of CM043121.1, forward strand.
ATACTTGATGTTTCCATAATTTTCAGTCTATAGTAAGGGTATTCTAAAGTTCACTGATTTAATCTTTTTTTAAGTAAGTACCTATAAAATGATCCCCCTATCCATTAATCATCCCATTAATATCATTACAAAATCTTAATTATCCCATTAATATCATTACAAAAGTATTAAACCGTCGATTAATTATTTAACATTAGTGTACTTGTATAAACTATCCAGGTTTAATTTATTTTTACAGCCCTATCGTAATTTTACTTTCTACCCTCAAAAGATGTCAGATATCATGTCAGTATAGTTCAATTGTCACTTCTAAGGATCTCAAATATTTTGATTGTGAAGAGTCTACTTTGAAAACAGGTAAAGAAATTGAAGGAGGCAGGGTTGAAAGTCCCATGGAGCTGGGCGATCATAAGGGATTGTTGGGTTAGTTTGGTTAGAAATAATGTGTCACACTAAAACTACAAATGAGTTACTGGTGAGATTAGGATTATTGTTGATTGCTGATAGGACCGTCAGCGATTGCTCGTCTATTTTTTTGCTACCTTGACTTGATCGTCAATCGATTTGCACCTGTAGTATGTATTATTTAACACATTCAGCGTCACTATTCATTGTGAAACGCTATATGTTAAAATATAGCTATGTAATAATAGTGGAACCAATGAAAGTTCACACTACCCTTCAATTGAGAATCTTTTGTTTCTAAACTTGAAAGAAATATTTGCCCATACCACCAATGAATCGCCAGATACAGTAACTCTTGCCTAAGTCAAAATCTTCCTTAACCCTTTTTCAAAGTGCATTCTTCCACAATCAAAATATTTAATATGCCAAGAAGTGACAGGCGAACTATACCATCGTTTGACTGAAGAAAATCAGAAACATAAGGACAACGAAAATTATGTAAAATTACACAAGGAGCATCATAATTTTAAATATATGACCCAAAAGTTAAACTAAATGATACTTAGATAACCTCCAGGGTAGTGGAACGAGTCTGACATCATCACAGCGTCTCTGCATATCATCAGCGACCGGATGCGGTTTTATGTGTCCTTTTCCTCCAGCACAGTTTTCCAAGCAGGAGTTTGATGATATTGTCAACCGCGTGCCCTTATCAGTTCTCCGTCCAGATCACCAATTACTACTTAGCCTGGACACAAGAATGATAAGGAAGCGAGGAGACTTCTCCTGCTGACGGGATCCATAGTGTGCTTTGTGGCGCCATCTGATGAGATTATAAAAGAAAGCTTTGAGCTGAAATTATCCCTTAATTGAAATTTTTACAACTAAGTCAGGTGTCAGTGTACAAGTATGAAGTATTGAGCGTTGGAAACTTATTAGATTTTGATTTGGCTTCATTTAAATTGATGACATGCATTTTTACTTATTTATTAGTTATAAGGAATTTTTTGAAACTTTCAGCAATACATAAATTGTAGAGTTAAACTTAGAGTTTATTATGACAAAAGTTAGTGCAAGATTTCAATTCAGTGCTTGAAGTATTAGGGAACACGATTGTTAACTATATGCTTACAAGCATTCAATTGTTAGTTTTGTTTTTTCATATTTTACGTTAATTTTTCTAACAGTAAACATATAACTTTAAAAATTTATGTTATAAATTCAACAATTTTTCATTTGGAATGGATTCTGAAAATCTTTCAAAATTAAAATTATAATTATGATAATTTTTTTATGAAGAGAACAACTAATACATTTTTGCCAGGACGTTTGGAGGAGGACCTAGCTAAAATACATTTTGGGATTTTTAAAAGAGGCTTCAAAATGCAATACTTATTCTTTTTGGGGCTTTTTTTTTAAATTTCCACTCTGTAGATTTACTTGATTTAAAAATTAGAAAACGGTATCAAATGATTTGGCTCTATAACTTAGATCAGCACATAATACATTTTTGTAAAACTATAACCATTGAAAACTCTCTTTCTGTCTCTGTGGTTTTTTTAAAGATATGGGCAGTAATAAATATAAAATTTTGCCGAAACTAATAAATTTAATTTTAGGATTTTAGAAATTTAAGCAACCTACTATTATTCTAAAAAAAACTGTAGTACTGGCAAGAAAATAATAGTTTATAATTATTAAGAACTAATTAAATGAATTCAAAGATATTCACAATAAAAATATTTTGAGTATTAAGAATTATAAATGTAACTTTTTAAAATACTAGTAACATTTGCCATTTAATTGATTCCTAGCTCCATACCTGTAAAATGTTCCATGTTACAGGAAGCCAACGAGATGTGGAAAAGCAGTATAACGGCAAAACACTTCTTCAACTGAAAAATAACAAAAAAATTAAGTAAAGTAAAAAAAGGTTCCAATACTAAGGGTATTTTAAATAACCAAAATAAAATGATATTAAACTACGAATATAAATTTAGAACTATCAAAACTTAACTCCAAATTAAATTGTAAACAAAATTAATACAATTTTTTCTTTGAAAATACAAGGAAACTAAAAATCCAACTACAAAAGAAAATTTTCATCTAATTACTTAGATATATTTTATTAATTTGAAAGTTTGGATAAATTTAAAGCAATATAAAGACTATTTTCGAATACATTTTTGTTTGGAAGAATTTGTGTTAATATTGTTAAAAATATTTAAAAAAAAAATCGTTTGATATTAAGAGTAAAATGTGATTGTTTATTTTATTATAAAAGATGGCAGCGCTATGATGTTAAATGCATTTTAGAATATCCAGAATATTTAACGTTTTTAGAACTCACTCGAGTTTCTTAGAACAGTATAAAGAAAATTATAAATTATGGAATTATTTTGGTAAGTGTTATAAATTATTTATAAATTTTAATTTACATATAAATGTTTTACTTGTGTCGATTTATTATGTTTTTTTAGTTAAATGTTTAGCTTAAATTGTATAGTACATGATTTGATTCGTGCACATCGCATGTAACGTTTAAATCGAATGTTATTGAAAACTTTTGGCAAAGAATTTTTGATAATAAGTTTGCCGATCATAATCCTTTTTCTTACCAAAATTTTTTAAAGTGGTTTAATTATTTAAGTAAAAAGTTTTTAAAAGTTATGCGTAAAGTATGAATTTTAAACTAATGCTCAACTAAGGTGTAATAAAACAGTTCTTTAAACTTCGACAGTATGTATTATTGAAAAAAAAAGCTCAATTTCTAAAAAAAATAATAGTCAAAACCGAAATTGTCATTTGAATAGCAAGGCAAGTTACAGAATAGTAAGCCATGTTATAGAAACTTAAAAAACAACAACAACAACTTGTTCGAAATATCATTCGGAAATTATTCTAGCTTTCGGAAAATTAAACAAGCACTGAATTTCTTTAGCTATAGGTAAGGTATTTTGTAGGTTACGTATGGTGTTCTTTCTATTTACGTTACAGTACTGCATAAAAAAGTGCAGCGTCATAAAATATTTCAATCCTTTTCAAATTTGAGTAAAGTCATAATTGAATTTCGAAAACAAAATATTAAGTCGTAAACCCCAATATGTCTTTACTTGGTCGGATTTCCTACTACTAATCCCCAGTGAAATTATATTTCCTGAAGTAGCCAATATAAAAGTTGTTCAGAAAAATTATTCAACCAAAAACTATTAAGTTTTTCTAATTCCGAAACCTTATCGAAATGAGAAAGTAAAAATAACCAAAGTTTTACGACCATTAAAAGAGGAGAAACAGCAAAGAAGTGCTATTTACCTGGAAGAAATATAATTAAAAATTCCACAAAAAACACCAAACAGGCCCAAGTAATCCCAGAGAGAAGAAGAAGAAACAACTTTTACGAGACCTTAATGACATAACCACAGAACCCAAAGTAAACCCATTCAGTAAGTGAAAGTTCAAGAAATTACAAGACTTCGCCGTGACCAACAAAAGCGGCAGTGCAATTGATTCTCTTCCCGACCGCAATAAAAAAGCCATAAAAAGCAACAAACATACTCTCTGTGCAGCACTTCCAGGGACTACGTGAGACGCGATATTAATCAGACCTCCTCCTCCCACTCACGTAATAAAGTAGAAGAAGAAAAAAAGAAGCAATGCTCGAAAAAAAAGAAGCTTGAAAAAAGAAGAAGCAGCCGCCGCCGCAGCATCAATTTGAAAAAGTGAAAAACTCCGCATGCATCTAAACTGCCGGAAAAATGATCTCACAATGCCTCCACGTACCGCGAGTCGGATGGGAAATGGGACGAGCAATCGAACATTTCCTCCGAACGGGATGTGGAATAAAAGAATTGTCTGGTCCTTTATGCCTGTTTGGGTTACCCTTTAGGGCCAAAAGTTAGTTGTTGCTCTTTATGGCCAAAGTTACCAAACTTTGGCCATAAAGAGCAACATTGGGGAGACATAAAAAACTTACCTACCTGAAGAACTTTTTATTTTTAGTCAAGGTACTGTGACCACGGATTGGAAGGAAGGGAAGAAAGAAAAATAATGCAAAAAATATGATTATTTTGTAAGGATTAATACTGTCTATAGTGAAAATATTCGACTATATATAGTAATATTGTAATTTCTCGACCAAAAAAACCCCCCCGGACTTCTGCCATCTAAATCTAGTGATACGAACTTACGCCAACCTTGACCATCTGATGATACCTTCATTACAAATGGTGAAATGCGAGTAGTAGAATTGAAAGCTGTACATTTTTATTACAGAGAATAAAAGTTTAGCCTAAGTTACAATTAAGGGCAGCGGTTTTCTAGTTTAACGTTAACGTAAAAGTACTACGTTAGTAGTTGGGCGAACTTTGCGGACTTATCTCAAACTTTTTGCACGGTACCCACTGTAATTTGAACGTCAAATAAGTGACGAGGTGGAAAACGAGCTCCAGCCCTCGTGGTGGTTTGAGAAAACCAAAGCTCTGAAGAAAAAGTCATTGCTAGTGTGCGAAGCGTCATTCCTAGCAATTTCAAGAGATTTTAGTCGTTTGGTTTGCATTCGATGTAATCAATCAATATCTATCTATCCCAATATTTTGCTTAATAAGTATTACGACAGAACTTCGGGTTTCTTAACTTTTTGGAATCAGATACTAACAATAGTTTATTACCGTTGCAGAATTTTCTGAAATTAGGACGTTAATGGTTTTAGTTAACTCCTTGTCTACGTTATTATATTTTTGGCCAGAGTTTAGATTTAACATTCTCCCCAACTTTCTTTACATACATTATTTTTTTATTAAATTTTTAACCACCTGCATGAGTTGTTTGCGTCATTGATGAACTGTGCACAAAATACTCGATTAGCGTGGTCTCAACAAATACTTAAATACGTATTCTTCATAAGGCTTGATTTTTAATAAGTCAAAACATCTATATTATTTTTTTAAGAGGCTATTTCCTTTTTAATAATCTAATAACGTATCAAAAATTAACATTTAAAAAAAAATCAATTTTATAAAATGAACGAAAAATTCATACCGATGTTTGTTAAAAATTTGCAATTTTTGGGCATTTGATTGAAAAACGAATTCTTAACGCTTGAAAAAGTTAGTAACATTTACTTTTTCATCATTTTTAATTCCGACCCACTTTAAACGTAACAACTTAAAATTTTCTTCCCAACATACATTTACCAAAACTCCCTAAACCTCTATGCCCTATAAACACTCTGTTTCAGTCTACCAACGCCCTGAAAACAAAACACACTTAAAAACACACAAACACTCTTAGACATACCACGACCAATTCTTAACAAACTAAACATCTGCTCCATAAAAAGATAACCTTATAAATATACTCTATTGTAGTCTACCAAAGCCTTGTAAGAAAAACTAAAAAACACACACACTCTTAGACACCAAGATCACAACTCTTAACAAACTAAACATCTGTTCCATGAAAAGAACCCACTTCTCCTCCTGATGGATGGATGAAAAGGAGGGGGATGTACCAGGAGCAGAAATATCGATTCTTCCCGGATTCCTATGCAACTCTCTGGAATCGGGAACGGAGAAGTCTTGACGCCATTTTTCGTGAATCACTCCCCCGCACCCCGGCCCAAGCGTTGCTCTTGTCATCGTTAGGCCTAATTGTTCTTTTCGGTGGAGGGGGATCAATAAATATTCTTTCGTGTTACAAAAGTAGATAATTATCTATTCATCTTTTCGCCGCAGGGTTTTTGTGAAATGAGCGTCGGTGATTTTATTCGTTGGATCATGCGTGCGTGATTGATATTGTATTTGTTGATGAACTTCGATGGAGTTTGTCACTGAAACGTCACTTTAGAGAAGATATATAGTTTTCAAATATTTTTTAAAATTACAGTTCTTTATATAAATATTTTTAAATGCTTTTATAATAGCTATTGAAATGTACGTTTAAATTTTGACTCGTAATGTAAATAGTTCTGAATCAAATGCATTTTTAATAGTGTTTCTTTCAGTTTTTCTTTAAGTATTAAACGTAAGTACTCTCAAAGGTTTAAAATTTGAAAACACTTTTATCAAGCACTGGAGTTGGATAATTCACATGCAAAGAATACATATATCAGTTAAAAATAAAACTTCGGGTGAACAGTTGTGAGTTGATATTGGGAGCCTAGTTGTAACCTTGGCATTTGATGCTATTTCAGAGTGAACTTCTAAGTATATAAGCTTATTAAATATTAAACAGATGAATTTTAAAGTTTTTTTTAAAATTTAGACATCTAAACTCAGAATATTTGAACAATCAATGCCTAGAAAGTCAAAGTGTTTGAATAACACCATATATAATTCTAACTGGAGACTCAAGATAGAAATGAAAAGTTTATATACATAACATATGGCTACGTTGTTTCTTCCGCAACCAAAGTTTACAGCGATAGAGTGCATTCTGAAATATTCAGAGCTAGAATATTTATGTTAGCATACATCGGCTAACTCCCATTGAAAGTAGATGCATAGAAGAAGCTTTTCAAAGGAGCCGAAAACATAAGTCAAAGTGCTGCATGCTTGCATCCTATGACCGAAAAATATCGCCGAAAATAACTAAGACCGAAATGATTAAACTCAAAACAAAGTTCAACACCCAACATGCATCCACCAAACAATGCAAGTCCAAAAAGGCACAAACAACCACCACCACAAGACTTACCTGAGGGATCCCTCACACACACACTGGATCCAGGTGAGTGTGTCCACCTCGACCGACCATCGAAACAAAAGTGCCTGCAGGAGCGTCCATGGCCTTACCTTTTATTCAATCCCAATCCCGATTCAGGAGCAGGAAGAAAAAAACAGGCATCAGCGCACAAGCACAGTTCATCCGGGATGGGAGGGGGAGGACGCCATCTTGGAATCGGGGTGTGGAGGTTAAGAGGAGGAGGAGGTATATCGGTCTGGAACACTGCTAGGGATGCGTGGAAGAGGAGAGGGATTCATCTCCAGCATCCCTTCAAGACGGTTGTGGAGAGAGGATGGGGAGCAGAGGAAGAGATGATGGTGTTGAGAGGATGGGGGATGTATGATGTCCGGCATCGCGGTTACCGCATCCATCCCTTGCGCATGCGCTGACGCCCCTGCTGCAGACGAAAGAGACGATCGATGACCTCCCCCCCTTCTCCTCTTGCTCCTCCCCCATCGTGAGTGGGATCGCCTCCCTCGGACGGGGGGAGTGCGAAAGAATAGAACGGCAGTTTCGTCCGTACTTGTGCTTCACACCAAGAGCTTATTTCAGCTCAGTAGAAAGTAAAAGTAAAAAGTTTTCTGGATATTATTTTACTTTGAATATAAGGTCTTGAAAAGTTTTTTTATTACACATAATAACCACAAAAAGTCGAAACTTTAAGTTTGCGATCTGCTGTCGGCATCGCACTTTTCTGCACTCAGAAAAGTACAAAAAACTTACTTCAAAACAGCACACCTCTTCCACGAAACAAACAGCACAACTGTTCTCTGAAACAACCTGTCTGGCGTCTGTACGGGCAACCTGTTGGTGCCCAAAGGCACCGCCCTTTTTGTTGGAAAACTGGAGCAAAACTTCGGTAGGGTCAATTTTTTGGTTTTGCTCTTTTTATTTTCAAGGTGTGGCGCGGGGGATGCCCCCTGTTGAAGGTATTGATTTTTTGCTGGGGTGAGAGCGGACGGGTGGTGATGTAGTGGGTTAATACAGCCCCTTTGCCATACGGTTTGAGTTATATATGTTTTCCATCTTTAATAAAGTACTATTTCGGATTTCGGTAACATTTTTATCGCGTGGGTCAAATATACTCATTTTTAAAAATAGTTTTGCACCAAAATAGCAAATATTGGCAGATTTGTTTCCTTTATCAAACTTTTACAGACATGAGAACAGTTCGCCGAATGCCAATCGTTTATCATGTAAAAAACACACAGACAAATGCATTGAATAATGATTTTGAAACAGAGGCATTTAAATAGCAAATAACAATGATAAGCTAATAACTAGAGTAACTATTATGTATCATTGAAAACGTTCAGGTTTTGAACTAAGTATTTTTTTTATTGGAATAATGTTAGACTAACTAAACGAAGTATCTGGATAGGACATAGTAGGCATAGTTTTTACGTTTTCCTTTACAATTATTTTCCTGAAGCATGCTGCAGCATGTCAATTACTAAAAATAAAACTTTAGACAAATGTACTGGATAAATTTTTGGCTGCTAATAATAAAAAAAAATAAAAATCTGACCTTTTGAAGTCTTTACACACATTTCAATAGGACAAGAACAGGAAGTGTAACAAAGCCATAACTATTCCTATAAAATTTGTTTTATTTACGATCGTAAAGGGTTTCACACATAATTTTCTATTTATTATGAAATAGTATGAAACATTATTATATAATTTTAAAAATAAATCTTTTAAAAACAGAAGCATGTTAAAATACCAAAAATTATTCCGTTTATCATTTCATAAATCGCTTTCCTAATCCCAAATCATAATTTACTATGGTAACTTTAGTATTTTAAAAAGAAACTTGATTTGTGCTTGAGAAAATTAAGAGTTTAGTAAATAATAAAAAGTTGTTTCTTATGTTTCCAAATTTTTCATAATTTTCATTGTTTATAATTCCATTTCATTTGAATGAAATATGCCTATGAATCAACCCTGAATATATCGATATAATTTAAAATTTGATCTTTCTTTTATCTTGTTTATTTATATAATGAAAAAGCAACTTTATCAAAAATATGGATCGACTTTAGAAATGGTGTAGAACATTTAGGATGATAATACTAATAAATACTACAAGGAAAATCTTTATCTATCTTGTTTTACAGGAAGAAAAAAACAAACAAATAACTTTAATAAAATTAATACTTTTATCATCATATGTATCGGACTCTACTGGAATCATGCCAAATGGCAGATACCAGAAAATTTGATAAATGGTTTGAGCATTTTCAAATTAAGATCTTGCCAACACCGTGAAAGTAGTTATTGGACGAAACAAAGCAAAATAAAATATTAATAAAATCCGATAAAACGTAATTACGAGAATAGAACAACGAAGGACGAAATTTTTGATCAATATTAATCGTTGTTTTCAAGATAAATACTTGGTAATTAATAAATATTTCCGATAAGGTGTGTTTTGCGATCAAATAAAGTTCTTATAATCGTGTAATGGCTCGGAAATAAAAGTTTTTTTTTGTTGTAGTTGTATACATTTTTTTGTTCATTGAAAATATTCTTAGGATTTGATAGGTCAAGAAGATTAAAAAAAACAAAATATGAAGGATAAATTCGTTTTTGAAACACATAAATATTTACATGATTTGTGGAAATCGCATATTATTTATGGAAAGAAAGCTCTTCTTTCGATAAAACTATGTTTTTTGTGATAAAATTAAAAAAGTATCACTTTCAAGTGATATTTGTAATTATTAGCGCTCGATTTTGTGAAATGGCGAAAAAAAGTATTTTGAGACGTCCAGGTTAAGGTTTTGCATTCAAAGTTTTTTCTTAAATTTTTTTAGACAAACTTAACATTGTCCGAGAGGCTCTCTAATGCTACTTTATATATCAATTAGTTTTGAATTTAAATCAGTTGTTTCAGCAAACTTCTATATTATTTTTAAAAAACAACAATATTCATTTTATATTATCTTTATAAATTTTAGAATTTAATTTATTGTTTTTAAATTAGCTTTAATTAATAAAAATTGGAACCAACCATATTTGTTCAGTGACCAAGCATAAATAAAATATTTTTTCTGTAATATCGCAGGATAAGACATAACAGAAATTTCCAGGAGTAAAAAAAAATTAAGCGTCCCATTGCTAATTAAAAATTTCCTTAATTTAGGGGCTTATTAACGTCTGTGGGAACCTTGTTACACTATTGTGTTAAAATGATACTTTAAAGAGATTTAATTTAATTAAATTACGAATTATTTACTTCCTTGGACTCATATGCGCTAATTTTTTTAAAGAATTAGACATTGGTTAATCAGTAATAAATTTTTAAAAATTTTGGGTAACATAATGAAGCATTAGCTATTTTAGGTACCCGTAAAACTTAAGTTTTCTGTAACGTAAGATTTATAGTTTTTTATTTACTTATTAAAATTTAGAGTAATTTTTCAAATATTCTAAAATCTTATATTTTAGTTCGATGAGTAAATTTAAAAATATTTAAAGGGAATGGTATTTGCTTGAAATATTATTCTCGAATAAAATATAATTACGTAATCATCTATATAAAATTTAATAATAGAATATATGGTAGAGAAGAAAAAACATGGAAGTTGAAATTTAACTTTTAAATCAATCATAAAACATTACATTAAAAAATTATAACTACTTTTTAAAAAAATAAATTTAAGTACTTTAAATAACTCAAAAACTCGATCCAATACATTAATATGAGTGATAACGGACTGTATAATAATAAGCGAAAATATATAGAAAATGTATTTTATACAAACTAAATTTTTCTGAATCGGGAAGAAATACCAATTAAGCCATCTCGAATCATTTATGTTGAACATTAACACATTCCTTACTGAATAAAAATTATTCCCTTAAAATTTTTAAATTCGTTTTTCGTGCAACTTAATTTTCCCTCCTTTAAACTTTTCAGGACTATGGTGTTTATTTGTCCTATAGTTTGTTAATTGCCGAAAATAGTTCACCGTAATATAAGTGTAAAAAAAAAACCAGGATGAAATTTAATAATGAATATAAAATATATTTATTCTCACTCTTCCTTACATCAACAAAAGTACAAAGTTAAATTAATTTAAAGCATAATTTTGAGTTTGTATAGTATAGTTTGAGATAAAACACGGTGCAAACTTCGAAGTCATTTTTTAATGAGAAATAAGCGAATAGACTTATTTTAATTTTTTTTTTAAGTATAGTAGCTTGTGTAATAATGTTTTAAAAAATATCTAATCGCGACATTTTATACTTTCGACATATTAAATATGAAATGATTAATACAAATATAACAGGCACGCCACTTTCATTTTCGGTTATCGTAATGGAAGGAACGAGGTCAGTTGAATTATTAACGAGAAGTCGAAGGGGCGTCACCGCATTGTTTTCTGGTTATTAAATAATAAATTAATGCATTTCAAAATTGCATCTAACTTCATTATCACCTGATGCAAACAAACCGAGTTAAAATATTACCTATTAATACATAAATTTCAAAATCTACAAATAGAGAAGATTCCTACAGAAATGCTAATGTGGGAATTTCAGAATTAGTTTTGTTGTAAAATGGCACCGCTCATTTTCGGTAATTAGAATGGCTACTGCTCAAAGTCAATTTACTTTATCATCTGAGGCCAACATTCTTACTACTTAAGGTCATTACTCAGTTGAACCTTGGAGGTTTATTTTACGGTAGGAAAATTGAACAGTACCCACTTTATTTTGACTAAATAAATTAAAACAAAATGTCCAAATTTTAATTTAAATTAACTAGATCAATATCAAACCAACTGAACTAGAAAAATACTTTTAAATGATAAAATAGTAGGCTCATCTTGAGGCTTGGGGAATTAAACTTGTCCTATTTACATTTCTTGCTAATACGTAAAATATATTGCAATTCACTCTGATTCTCAATTTATTGTAACATTTTGGTTCTAAATTTATACTCCCTTATTAAATCAATGTATGCACTTTAAAGGTAAAATTAGAGTATTTTTACGCTTCTCCAAAAATTGATTTGGTGAAAAATAAAAAAAAACGTGCCTACATAGAAAACTTGTTAATAATATTGCATCCAATTTTCGTTATCAAATGCCGGAGTACGATGATGTAACATATTACGTAATCTATACACTAAGATAACGATACCACTAAAACTTTAACTATTTTTAAAAATCCAAGAAGATGATTAATATTTAGTAAGTTAAGCTAAGACTGCCAAATGAATTATTATAAAAAGCGGAAAACAAAGAAGTAAAAATTACGCAAAGTATTTGAAAATACGTTATCATAGTCAAGACCTCTAACTACACTAATGGCTAATTTGGTAACGCCTAAATATTTGTTCGAATCTAAAACGAGGCTGTCTGGAAAATTTCGTGATGCAAAAGGAACTAATACTTCTTAAAACTGATGAGTAACTTAGCAGAATCCAAATCTACACTTAAGCAGAAATATTTTTTAAATTAAAATTAACTACACACAACCACACTAACTAATATGTTAAAAACTAAATATTCGTTTAAAAATTCTAAAACGGGAGCATTCGTATAAGAATATCTAGTTAACTATATTGACTCTATTAAATAAACCAATTATAATTAAATTAAATTTTCACTTCGCCTTGCTAAAGGTCGTTCTTATTCTAAAATCCGATATCTACGCCTAGCAACACTAATACGTATTCAATTGAAGCCAAAAAATTATTTCCTGGTATAAAGCAGGATAATTATAAGGGTAATCTATACTAATTAAGGGATTTAAGCAATCTCACCAGAAACCAAATTCAGACTTCGTGCTATTTCAAAGAACGTCCTTTTGAACTATCAAACCTTGACGCGCCCAACCACACCAATACCTACTGTACTAAAACCTAAATTTCTTTCACAATCTATAACCTAAAATTTATTTTACAATCTAAAACCGGAGCAACATAATTAACAACTAAACTAAACTCACCAGTAAATCGAGACTTAGATGCTTGTCTGTTAGAATAATCAGGCCTCTACGCCTAACAACACCAACAACTAAAACTTAAAATTCTCTAAATTTCAAAACAGAAATCTATTTTATATAATAAAAAGGATCATCTAAATTAAGGATCAACCAAACTAAAACCTAAAGCAAACTCACCAGCAAATCTAGACTTAGGCGCTTTTCCGCTGAAAAATTAGACTTATACGCCTAACAACACCTAATCATCTAAAACTTAACATCTATTCTAAATTCTAAAACGATAATATATTCTGTAAAAGAAAAGGATAATCTAAATTAAGCATCAGCCAAACAAGAACCTTGAGCAGACTCACCAACAAATGAAGATTTAGATGCTTTTCCGTTGAAAAATCAAACCTCTACGCCTAACAACACCTAAAACCTTAACATTTATTCTAAATTCTAAAACAGAAGCATATTCTGTATACTAAAAAATATCATCTAAACTATGGATCAACTAAACTAAAACCTGGAGCAAACTCACCATCAAAATCTAGACTTGGACGCTTTGTCAAAGGGCTGGACCAGACGCCGACGCCCCATGGCATCCTCCTCCCTAAACGCTCCCTGACGCTCTGATCTCTTTTCCTGGTTTCTCCCGGTTTTCCGGATCCAGCAGACGACGCCCTGCTACTAACTCCCACAGTAGTCATCCAGGGACAGACTATAGGGGGTGGTCTCTGGCGAAAGGGGGGGGGGGCATCGATCCTGGCAAAAAGAGAGCACCCCCGCTTGGCACGGTGCCAGGTTACTATGCCAACTCATCTCCCTCCTCTTTTCCTATTCCACAGGTTATCTCGCCCCCCTACAACTCCCCCACACCCCATCTGCTCCTGTTCGGTGGTATATCCCCCCCTGGTGGGATGTTAGGGAATTAATGTTGGGGTTTGTTTTATTCGTTCGAGTTGGACATAGATTTTTGCGTTGGGTGTTGCAAAATAGAAGAGGTTTGGAATTGTTATTGCTATCTAAAATGTATTTTTTTCATTTTTTTATTATTTGAATTTTTTAAATATTTTTTTTGTAAAGGAAATTCTGAATGATCTAGAATTTCAAATAAAATGTAATACCTTTTCAGGAATTCGGCTAGCGTGAACAATTTTTAATTTATAAATGTTAGAATTAAACAGATGCATGGTATAAGAAATTTAAATTGAATAAAACACCCAGAAAAAACTTTCCAAATTATTTGTACCATGAAAACTTTTAATATATTACATAAGTGGGTAAAGTGAAATTTATCCCATTGTAATCCAAGAAAGCATATCCACAATCTCAAAAAAAAGGGGAAAGTGAGAGGTCTTAATGTAGATTCCATGAAAGCCGGCTCAAATCGGAAAAGTTTGGAAAACTTCTGCGCAATAACAATAACCGCGAGGCACTCCCCCCCAAAAGAACCCAAATGTCCCATCCCCACCCGCCAGAGGGCATTGGCGGAGGAGGTAGCAGAAAAGAAAGAACATTCCACCTCACCTTTACTCACTACCCCCCCCTCCACCCCTTGTCATTTAAATATCCCCACCTAAACCCCCTCATCCCCACCCCCCTCTTTGCCTTGTAATCGATCCCAATATCACTTAGGTATTCCGGTAAAGGTACAACAAGACGATACTGGGCCCGCTTTTTAGAACAGGAAAATCGTCTCATGCTTCCGGAGGTTTGTGACTCTGCTCCTACACCCCCCAAAGGTAAAAAAGGGGGGGATGGAACGAAAATTAGGTTTGTGCACAGCATTTGCTTTTGTATGCAGAGATATATACACTTCGGAGAAGGGAAAAAGAGAAAGAAAAGAAACCTTGGAGCCAAAAGTAGAGCTTGCGGTCGGCGGTATGCTGCTATTAAATGGCGCGGTGCTACTGTGTAAAATAGATAAGAAACATAAAGCCGTAAAGGGTCGTTTGCTAGCTCCTCAATGGCCTATCCCTATAGGAAATAACCGTAGAGCGGAAAGAAATTCGAGTTGTGGCGCACGTAGTATTTAGGGCAACCTGCCATTTCGCTTTTTGCTTCTTTTTGTGTGAGAGGTAGCCGGAGTTAATGAAACTACCTCAACTTTTTATGGCTGTAAACATAAAATTTAAGCTTTAAAGAAGTAGTAATAAACATTCGCTTTCGCTCGTAAGTTTTCAATTTTTGGGGGATGCGGTTTCTCGCTAGGGGGCCGTGACAAACCTCGAGGGACGCGACCCGGTTCTGATGGAATTTTCTATTTATATCAATAACGAGAGATTTCATCTTTTTCTTCCTTATTATTGGTATTGGTAAATCAATTTTATTCGATCTATAATTCTTATTTGGAAAAAATGAACCCGAGTCCAGTGTAACAACATTGGAAATAGGCCCTTTCTTGAATCAGATACAGATATTTTTGTTACTTCTGAAATTTCCGAGGTCGTGTCCATAAATGAGATTTTGCTCCAACTGTTAAAATAAATATTTGCTCATATTGATTAAAAGTGGGCCTCTGTTGTGTGTAATAAACCGAATGGGAGCCGAACTAGCACCTAAATCTAATTACGGTCGTTTAGGGAATGGAACAAATGTTTAATTTGATAATAACAGAAGTTTTTTTTTCCAGAATTTTCGTAGATAGCTTGGTTTACTACTGTAAACTTATCCTAAATTACTACCCAATGGTTATTGAATTAATTAAAGTAATGGACTTTCAAGTAATATTTATATAAGTTTTTTTTACTAAACCTTGTTGCGTCTTGAATATTTATAAAATTAATATTTATCATATACTACAGTGCCTTACTAAAATAACAATTCACATTTACAAGTAAGCAAAAAACTTTAACACATTAATAACTTAAAACAATAATCCTGAATTTAAATTTATCATAGAAAATTAAAGTTGCGTTTATAAATGGCCATGAAATGAGCCCTGGTGGTTTGAAAGAAAGAGAAATTCGGTAAGGGGACTCATAAAGAAACGACATTCTTTTGGCAAAGGCCAATACAGCTGTAGAATAATCGAGCAAAAAATAAGGCTGGAAATATCAACGATAAGAAAAAAATTACCAACTGACAAGAGCGCAATAACGCGAACGCGTTTGTCACATGTGGGTTCTAATGGGGAAATTTTCTTACCCTAAATTTGGCCAATACAACGTTTTCCTTGCGAATTTTTTCACCTTTCTGATACACTACTTTTTACCAAATTAAATTTAATTGCTTAATTTTTTTGTACAAAATTTCGTCGCATTCTAAATATATATTAAACAAAATTTCATTGCTACATTACTTCATACAACCATAATCTCATTGCCCCATTAGTTTTGCTAAACAAAGTGGCAATGTCTCATTATTTTTCGTAAACAAAATACCACTGTTACGTTACTTTTTGATAAAAAGAAAAATCTCATTCCTCCATTATCTTTTCCAGAAAAAAAAACATTGTTTGACGAGTGCTTCCTACAAACTTCACACATTCTGGCCAATAGATCTTACAGCAATTATCTTACAGCAATTTTTAAAAGCAACTTTAATTAAAATTATCTTTGTTCCATTATTTTTCATAGACACAAAGCCATTGTTCCTTTACTTGTTGCTAAACAAAATCCCATTCCTCCATTACTTTTCCCAGAAAAAAAATCATTGCTCGACAAGTGCCCCCGCCACAAACTTCACACATTCTGATCAGTAGGTCTCATTTTACAGCAATTTTAAAGCACAACTTTAATTACAGCCATCCTGTACTTAACAGGGACATTTTTAAACGATGTAGTTGCTGCCAGAGAAAGCCCATGACAGGAAGGTCGTCGGTCTGTTATCAAAAATTAAGTTAATCGCTTCCTGCCACATGGGCAATTGGAAGTCGGACTAATCTACACATACACTATCTAGAGGTCTACTCATGTATGTTTAAAAAAGAATAATAGCATTGATTAGTATTTTTGCAATTTGTTATCGTGTAACTTAGTTTAAGCTTGCCCCTACTGGGCAATAAAACTAACGGATATACCGGTGTTGAAAAATAACCTTGCCAAGATAGGGATGGGTACATATATAGAACGCTTATATAAGCCTTCGTCAAGTAAGACAGACACCGAAAGAAATTTTAGTGTCACAAAGAAAGGAAGTACACCCAGGGCGAAGGCGGGAATCGAACCCACACCCAATACAGAGCACAGACTGCTGTCATAATAGTCCAAACCACTCGGCTATCGGGCCCCTTGCCAAGATAACAAGGGCCTAATCTAGGAAAACTCATATTATATAGGCACAATACATTTTGGAGGTTCCTTTATAGACAATATTGTGTATGATTTCCCAAAATGATAATGCCAGTTGGCCTAAGAGTATCAGATACTTTACTACTACTTTATCGGCTTCTGTATGACATCAATCAAGTCAATCACGTTTGGCCGATGTTTGAGTTAAAGTCAAGATAAACACAAACTGGGTTTTTCATTAAATTTTATCTAAATAAATCTAAAATAATCTATAGCCTCGGGTCTCCTGTAAAAATTATCATGAGTAGAGAGTTATTACTAAAAAATTTAGGTTAAAAGTGTTTTCAAATTTAAAGTAATCCCACTTGACACGATAAATTGACAAATATGTGTAGAACAGTTGGGAAAATTTAAATAGCTTTTGGTATGATTGTAAATTAACACTTAGAATACCGGAGTACGTGGATCTACATCCCACAAAGAAATTTAATCGGATCTTCCATGGCCAGAAAAAAAATTGATAAAATTTTTATAACAGTTATTAACATATCTCAAAACAACTATAATCAATATTTTTTCCTTTACATTTGCTTTAAAAGACATCAAACGGAAAATTTTTGCAAGTGAATTAACACTTCTTGTATGTAGAAGAAGTTGTTATTTGTATATTAGAAAATGACGACACAACATAAACTATACCCCCCATTTTAATCAGGACAGTCCCAAATGAAAGACCATGGAATTATGCCTTGTAATTTATAGCACAGTCACATGGCAAGGCCAAATTAATTGTCTTATGACGTCGTAAAATGCCTGAAGAACGGATTGCGAGTTTCAGGTACTGTAATTTAGATTATGCTTAAATGTACTGATTCTAACAGAGATTACGATGCTTGACAAAATCAAATGTTGTCATTTTATTATAAATTATAGTAAATAATATATAAATTGCATAATTATAGTACATGGATTATATATATCAATTATGTAATTATAGTATAGAATATAATATAGTATATAAATTATAGTACAGTCGTGGACAAAAAAAAGAGAACAGACCTCACTGTTTGGGCACCATTTGTCGGAGGTATAATTGTGATACGTCATTTTATCGGAAACAACGTTCTGAGTTGATTGGTCAACACAGAAATTTCTTAAGGGGTCGTCTTCATATTGAAATTAATACCAACTTTAAAATTTCCAATGGCAACATCCAAATTTTTTGTTATAGAAATGTTCAGAATCGTCAAAATACCCCAAATATCAATTTTCATTGCCAGATTCCTTATAGTTTAGGATTTATACAACTAAACGTATTTGACAAAAAATGGGGGACATCTCCATATATATTAATGTATTATTTATAGGTCCGCATTTTCCCAATATGGAATTTTGCCAAATTTTTTCCTTTCTGTGAATTTTTTGCTTGGGAAAAGGGTTTGGTTGCAAAATGAGCGAATTAACATCCCACTAGACCTTCAGAAAGTATATTGGTTTCGGGCTAAGATATTTTAGACTACTACCAAGGAAGGAAACCATTTTTTTTTTACTTTTGTGAATATATTGATTTTATTTATATGTTGTTTTATGGAGAAGATTTGGTTGAATTAGTGCTATATGTAGTTTAAACAGTGGTCAAGTGACGCCAACATCTGAGCTGGCACTCAAAGCAACTAATGACTTCTTACGTGGGATCACGCCAGGACTTTGGACCACGACGTATTGAACTTGAATCAATTGGTGTAGTATGCTATTTATTCGTGGAGCAATTTTGGTCCAGCATGATTCGTTTATAGGACGACTAAGGCGAAAACAGAACCCTTAACGGTTTAATCCGTGGCATGACGCCTTAACTAATTTTGCCAAGACGGTGCCTGTTAGCGAAAAAATATGGATTAATATTAAAGATTTTTGAATAAGTATTGTAGAAGATTGTGTGTGTGATGATCAAGTTATGAATATATAGAGTTGTATAACGAGTTGAACTGTGGTTACTTTTTGATAATAACCGCGTTCAAGTAGTTTTTGACAAAATATTTTTTTCTTTTGGGATTTGGATTGTATGGTATTAAAATGAGAATTGTGGTATGGTATGGTATGGTTACATTTATATTCCAGCTTGTGTGCTTGTTCAGAGAACCGCTTCTAAGCTTTCGTCAAGTGGGACACACACAGAAAGAATTTTTACAGTCATTAAGAAATGAATAACACATAGACAAATAACAACATTTATTGACGGTCACAAACATACATGCCTGACCGGGATTCGAACCAGACCCCAGCAGCTCCAAAGGCTAGAGTCCTAACGATTGAGCCACCGGGGCGGCAGAATTGAGGTAATTTATGTAAAGTTTTAATAATTTCCTGCTGTCTATTTCTAGCCTCATCCTTCATTTGCTTGATGCAGCCAAGTACCCCTAGCAATTTTGAACCCTGGTCAACTGACGAGATCGACACCTGAGTGGGACTTATATACTTGATTTTCACTCACTGACTGTGGTTCTAAAATACGACGTCCGTCGCCAATAGCCCTCGTGTAGCTCTAGTGCGACGTTAATTGAAACCAAACCAAACTTGATTTTCAGTTTGGTTTGGGGACAAAATTGAAAGAACTTCGCAGTTAGGGTTACAAAGGGCTCTTGAAGGCTCTCCACGCAATTTTTAGCCATGGTAAAATGACGAGGCCGATATATGAGCGGGAACTCAACGCAATCTTTTTTTTTTTGTGACAAAAACCATTATTCTATGCAGCTAAATGATAGGCTGTTTGTAGCAATCTTTCTGTCTTTAGCGTTTTTCACGTATAGATAGCCGACACCTAAATAAGCATACAAAGCAACCATTAAGGGTGACATCGTACGCAGCGTTAGGACTTTGAAGGATATTTAACGTGCACTCCTTTACACGGGGTATTATTCGTCGGACATTTTTGGCTGCACGGACCGTTTATAGGTCTTCAAATATTTTGGCGATGCCCGAACCCGAGACCTTTCGCATGCTAGGCGAGTGCCTAACCGACTAGGCTCCGCAGCCCTCTCCTTGTAATTAGATTTTCTCGCCAAATATGCCCTAAGCAAAGTCTCTCGTTCTTTGCTTGAAAAACCGGCGAGATTATCGCCAATAAGAAATTAGTGAAACATTAATTATTTATTCGTAGAATTTGTTGTTAGTTGTTTTCCAACTGTTTAGACTAGGATTATGTGAATAATTTTAATGACGTTTCAAATAGTTTGTGACCAGGATTTTCGTTTGTCGGGAGTTGAGTTGCATGTTATAAAAGATTCTTGATTAAATTTTTTCAAATAATTTTGTTGCTCATCCATTACCGGCCAAGTACGGATAATTATTTGCTGATTTTAAATATTTAATGTTGTTATAAAATTAAAAAGTCTCAAGTTTTATTGTAATATTATAATTATAAAATAATTTCAATGTTAACTAATTTTTTTCCAGTAGGGAAAATTGAAAAGTTAGCGTTTCCCTGGTGTGGTGGGTTGTGTTGTGGTGACGCGGAGGGTGCCTTTGCAGGTTTTGTTCTCGTTTAACCATCCTATATGTAGCTGCTTATGCTTTGAACTGCCTTTCTATCTTTCAGTTTTTCATTTTTTCCCCATTTAAAACGTTTACCATCAGTTTGTAATTTTATCGGTTTTTAATACACGAATTCAAACAAAATAAATAATTATAAAATAATTTCCTAATATATTATGGAAGATTTTATTTAGAATTCGATAATAATATATCGTTTGGTTTTTTTCCCCAATCTATGGCACAGGAGTCGCCGAGTTGACATCTCCACCAGACTCGGTTGCGATTACTCTGTGTAGATGAGTGTTCCAATATAGAGAACTTGAATAACAACTATCATTTAAATAACATCAATAAAATAGCAAGTGTAAACAGAACTAATAATTAATTAAGCATAATGAAGAACAAATGCGGCTGCAGCGCTCGCCCGACGAGCGGTTTCGGAACGGCAGCGTTGCCGCAAAGAAGAGAAAGAGTTCGCAAGGCAACAGTCCGTTTTTTGGACGATGTGGATCATCAAGTTGTAGCGCAATGCCACCACAATCGAAAGGAAATTAAGAGTTCCCTACAATTATTAGACATTGTTTTATTTGATTAACATTTATTAAAGACTTTTTGCTTTGAATTTAAAACACATAAACTTTTTGGGAAAATAACTTTACATGATGCAACAATAATATATCCACAATCTGTTCAGTACTTGATTCAATTTTACTCAATTCGACAACTTTATCTGCATTTTACTCTAATTTAATTTTAACTTAAAATTATTTGGGAAAATGTGTATGCAAAACCAATAGTAACACTGTTCGACAAAAAAAGCAATTGTTTGTCCCGAAGCCACTATGGCGATTTTTTGCTCCTTTGGTGGCCCAATGATGGAGAAATGACATTTTTAGCCCAAGTTTAATAGGGGGATTCATCAGAGATAAAAAAACTGATTTTTAACGTTTTTTCATAAAAAACGCCTTTTTTTTTTTGGCTACAAACAACCTGCAACTGGTTCTTACCTCTGGGCCCATCGGTACTTACTTAACACCCATATAGAGGTAAGAACCAGTTGCAGGATGGCCTACAGGTTGTTTGTAGCCAAAAAAGTAACCACGCGAAAAAACATGAAATAATATCAAAAAATGGAAATCGCTAATTTAGACAGTTTTGGAGCGGTGTTTGAGTTTCAAAATGGCCCATCGGTACTCACTTAACACCAATATAGAGGTAAGAAACAGTTGCAGTTTGTTTGTAGCCAAAAAAACGTCAAAAAAGACATTTTTTTTATGAAAAAACGTTTTAAAAAATCAGTTTTTTTTTAATCTCTGATGAATCCCCCTATTAAACTTGGGCTAAAAATGTCATTTCTCTATTATTGGACCACCAAAGAAGCAAAAAATCGCCAAAGTAGCTTCGGGACAAACACTTGCTTTTTCTTGTCGAACTGTGTAATAATAATTAGCGTAACAAATTAATTGAATGATTGAGGACTTTTCATCGAATAGTTTACACTCTTAATTTTGTTCTAAAAATCTTATCTTCTAGTAAGAAAGTATTTTTGAATACAAAAAAAAATTTAATACCCAAAAAACCTTAGAATCTAAAGATTAATCTGGCGGTAATTTGTGACCTGAGAGCGACAATGCAGGAAGTAAAAAGTAGTTATAATCTTGTTTAGTTTATTATTAAAATATTTTGCTGATTAAATTTATTTGATCCTTGTCTTGTGTTAATTCATAAATAGTGGTAGTGCTTCGCATTGTCACGCCACAGTTCCGGGGAACGAGTCCCGGAGGACCAAGCATGTTTTGGATCTAAGCACTGGGGGTTCCCCGTGAGGCTGGCCACCTTACCGGGAATATATGCCCGTCACCAGAGAGCACTTGGTCAAGAAAGCTGCAATGGGCATGGCAGACATATTAACGGGCTGTTGCATCGAGAAGTTTATTAGTTAATTCATAAAAAAGTATATTACACTCTTGCAACATAACTGTATTTATTTTATGTTTTGCATCAAATGCATTCAATTAATTTTTTTTTCTCTATACTTTGCATAACCTAACAACGTTATTTGGAAAAAGCACTATAATAAGAACGTATATATAGAATAAATAGTACTGAGATTTCGTTTTCTTACTTAAGTCATAAAATTAGTCCTTTAACTACTTTTCTATCATGGATTACAAACATATTTTTTGCGTTTATTGTTTTTAAAAAATAAAATTTTATGTAAAATAGAACATTCTTTTCTCGAGTTTAATTTCCAGTTAATACTCGATACTTCACCTACTCTTTTACGTTATAACACTTATAAAACACAGTTGATACACGAATAACCTGTAATTAAATTTAAAACTTCTTTTTCAAGACTTTCCAAATCCATAGAAAAATTGATTATTAATTTAATTTGCAGAAAAGAAAACTACTTCATTATTTTTAATCACCAAACGATCGGTCCAATCTTGATTGTTGTCGTTTCTCGACTTTTATACGGTCCCCTATTTCAAAATACAAGCTTATTATCATCATAACTCAAAATGTTATGCGAGTAGAATTACGAAATTCGGTACTTTTCATTAACTTTTGACCCTGAATCCATTTCTGCAAAAATATTAATGGGTTTGTATTCAAATTTTTTCGAAAAAATTAGGATTATTTTTTTTTAAATATTAAATATTTCTTAAATTATATAAAACTAGTTCAACTTTGTTTGGAAAGTTATAAAGTAACACACAAAAAAAATTTCGTCTGGCTACGTATATTATTAATGGATATATGATCAAAAGTTTGGAAATCTCATTTAACATTATGACCCATAAATTTTCTGTAACCATATCTCAACAACTATGAGAAATTTTGCAACGAAAATTGATATTTGAGATATTTTGATGATTCTAAACATTTCTATACCAAAAAATTTGGGTGTTGCCATTGAAAATTTTAAAGTTGGTATTAATTTCAATATGAAGACGACCCCTTACGAGATTTTTGTGTTGACCAATCAACTCATGACGTTATTTCCGTTAAAATGACATTTCACAATTATGCCTCCGACAAACGGTGCCTAAACAGCGAAGTCTGTTCTCTTTTTTTTGTCCACGACTGTACATGGACTTTACAATGGCTGAATATGTACTTGAAAGAGAGACTGGAAACTGGAAATTAGTCTTCATTTCCAAAAACTGGTTTATGGGAACATTTTGGTCTTATTTCTTATCAAAATCGTACAATTGAAAAAGATTAATCTATTTTCATGGATTGGCTGCAATGCGTTAATGTAAGACAACGAACATATTAAAAAAATAGTATGACACTAAGTCAGAGGTCAGTACTCTTCTACAGACACCATTTATAAGAACATTGAGGATCATAATTAATTTAGAAGTTGGAAAACAAAACTAGAAAACTCTAAAACTTAAACTAAACAGATGTGTAATATTTCGACTGATACTAATTAAGTTACAGCAACGGTAAAGGGACGAAATTCGAGGAAAATTAGCTCAAGCCATAATTTTTACTAGGTGATACTGAAATGCCTGTATCCATCAATTGCTATAATTCAAAGACTGTGTATTGAAACTTTTTAGTTATTAGGGATAAATTACATTTTTGAAATCCCAAGGCTTATAAATTTACTGGGGAACTACCAACACTCAGGATTAGCAGCGAATTACAAAAATTATTAATAACGTGAATTTGGAAGTAATTTCCTTGACATTTCCTATTTCAAATTTTCATATTTCTCTTCTCCGCTTTGCAGCCAGAGTATCGATCATGCTAATGAGTTTTCATGTTTCTATAACTCTAATATTAATTAAGTTCAGTTACTTTGACATTTTCCATTCAGCAAAATAGCAGTTTCTAAGCTCGTTTCACAACCAAAGGTGCCGGTAATATTCGCCGTACTTACGATCGCAGTTGTAATGTTAAGTCAATTGGAACATCTACATGCGAATGAAGGAAAACCGTACTTGGTTTTTATCTACTTGAGGTTTTCAATAAAGTTGTGGCAATTTTAAGTAAATGTGGAAGTGTTGAAAAATTTGCTGCTGTATATTTCCACTGCAGCGGGGCCCTTTTGGCCGAGTGGTTTGGACCATTAAGCTGGCAGTCTGTTCGCTGTAACGCGTGCGGATTCGATCCCGCCTTCGCCATGGATGTACATTCCTTTCTCTGTGACAGTAAAAATTCTTTTTGTGACTGTCTTACTTGACGAAGGCCTTATAAGCGGGTCTCTGATCAAGCACACAAGCTGGAATATATATGTACCTACCCCCCCCTACTCCACTGCATCCCCTTTTAACATTGTCACTACTTGAAAACCGCAGGTAAAATCGTTTGAACTTTTTTCACTACGGCCAAGTGACATAGTCAGAGCGTTTGAAGAGCTTAGTGGAAGAACGTGCCAAGTGACAAAAAGGTGAAAACGAGAAAATAAGCTTTACATTTTTTTCGTTTGCACTTAGATCAGTGGAAAGGAACTTTTGAAGCATTAAAAATATACAATACTTAAAGTTAACAAGGGGAAACTTGCTATTGTTACAGAAGTCAGTAATATGTTCATTAATACAAAAATCTCAATTTTTTCCAAAAATGTCACTTAGCACGCTCTTTTACTAAGCTCTCCATTTATGAAATAGACTATTGCCTGGAGATTTTCCCATAGCAAGGGTAAAATAAGGGCATTTATATGTCAAGATATTATTTAAGTTTCATTTTGACAACAATCTTAATAAATCTTTAAGTCCTGATAAATTATGAACATCGCCCTAACTATTGTGTAAGTTTTTTCAGTTTAAAAAGGAAATTTATTAACTAATAAACAATAGATATAAAGTTAAAGTAAAGCTGTGTTTCTAAAATTTAATTTGTTATGCAATTGATTTGTAAAACATTTTCTTGTGCCTGATATTGGGGCTATTCTGATTGTTCGAATAATTTCGTTTTGCGTTGTAATCCGATTTCAGTATTCGCTATACCTTATTCTAGTTTATGTATATTAGCATTTTTATAAAATTTTAGAACATATTTTTTTTCACTGTTTTGTCATGCATGATGATCATATCCGGAGGTTTCGTAATGCAACGATGAACGATAACTCCGGCAGTATCATTATTAATCAGCAAAACCATTAGTGGCTGATTACATTCTATTGGTCACAAGTTTATGACTGGCCATGAATCAACGAAGTTATTCGAAACCTTCAAACGAGTGGGCGGATTGAAAAACATGCGCCAATTTGGTAAAATAAGGTTTAATTAGGAAGTACATGTCTCAACCCTTTCAGTCCCAAAAATGTACTACACTACAAAAACATCTGATATTCACAAAATAAGCTTATTTTAGGTCAAATATACGAGTTCCATAAGAAAAAAAAATCATTTTAATTTTTTATATGGTTTTTGAAATAATGCCAAAATTTTTAAACTGTGGAAAACAAAAATATATATATATATGTATTACCTAAACACACTTTGAGATAAATATTTTAAGGTATCTGACCATATTATTAAAAAAAATTAGCAATTATTTTAACCGAAATAGTTTGAATTGTGTTTTAAATATGTGGAACTGAAGTGAACTTTTCGAAAATCAGGTGAAACGCTTGTTAGCTAATTTCTAAATAAAAAAAATAGTAGTTCTGACTTCTATTGAGATTAATGTAAAATATTGTCGAATAGAACAAAGTGTGAAGAATCGAATGATGTGTGTTTGGATGTCGTACCGGGACATAAACATTTAAAAAAGATATTGAAAGTGAATGACGCCAAATGGCATCACTGGGACTGAAAGGGTTAACTATAAAGCTACGAAGAAGTTACAAAACTATACATATTATACTATTTTATTACAGACCATTGAACCGTCATCGTTATATGAGGAAAAACATCCAGAGATAACATCCAGACATATGATTACATGTGACGATGTCCTTCGATGAACTATGTTACGTAATTCTTGATTGTAGTAAGTTGATTATTATTTCTAATGAATGTTGTCTTCCAATTTTCTTGCATGACTTTGCACGCAAAATATTGCGATAAATAAATGATCCTCCAGCACGTGCTTTAGATAAAAATTCCATATTTTTTCAACTTGATGAAGAGATGGAAAAGTACAGGGAGGAAAGGAAGAAGTAAGGGGGTAGACGTAAAGAATAGTAACATTCATTTACATCAATTGGTGAAATATTTAACGATAAAAATGGGACTTGGGGGAATGGGCTTGCTGGATCGCTGGTCTCCAAAACAGAGTGCATTAGTGTCAATGCAATGAAAACAATATTTTCCCTGCCACATTTCTCCGGTTGTAGTGAATATTTTTACAAACGGATATCTTTATGTGATAAATTAAGCTGACTTGAAGGTTCAGACAATCCCACTTTTTGAAATCGGTTCAATTTTTTTAAAATTTTGAATAAATAATTTTTATAAAAGTATTCGAAGCAGCTTTTAAAAGTTTAATTATGGAGACCTGTAAGTTATCTACATTTATTATTAAAAAAACATTCGTAAAAATATTCAATACAGCCGAAGAAATGTGTCAGAGAAAATAGTTATTTTTCCCATTGGATTAACATTGAGGCACTTGAGTTTGGATACCCCCGGTCCAACGCGCCCATTCCCCGTTGTTGTACCATTGAATGGAATAATTTTTAGCCCAACACTACCAACTATAACTTTCATATAAAAATACCAGAAACTTATTAATTAATCAGAATAATTTTTATTAATTTAAAATATCAAAATAAACATTTAATTTACATACATTTTACAGCGTGCCCTCGTGTATTTTATATATTTCAACTCAAAATAATTCCCAAATTTAGGAAATTATGTATACATCTAAAATATTTACAAATAGAAAGTTAAGTTTGCTTGAAAAAGTTGTGCTTAAAGAATCTGAAATAATATTTTTTTAGGATAGAGAAAATGTCGACATCTCTTTGTGTACTGTCTTATTTTCTAAAACAATTTTGGCGCTTAGCTAGCAACCGTAATTTATCACCTTAAGTTACAAATATCAAACGACATCAACAGAAAATACAAAAAAAATAATATTTTTTTGTTTACTTTTATACGCTATAAATCCTTATGATTTAGAATGTAGCACATTACATTAAACATTTAATTTACATAATATAAATTACTTAAAGTGACAGGATTTTCAAAAAGAAAGTTATATCTTTCGTTAAGTTTATATTTTTACGCAAGTTTTAAGTATTATGACATATATTTTACATTTAGGTGTCAATTAATTTTTGAAATTAGTTTGAACTTCAATATTTTGTACTAGGGGATATTATATAGTTTTACTGCAAGACAAAAATGTTTGCACTGATAAGAAAATAAGGAAAATTTCAAGGTTTATTTAAATGAAAAATGCGTACTTTAATGAAACAAATTAGTCCAAGAAATGACAAAATCTCTGAGAAAGCGTTGCGTGTTGGTTGAAGATCATTATAAATTTATATCCTATTCGAAAAATAGTAGTTAATTTAATATACTTGGATATGGATACTTTCTTCTTACCGGGTAAAATATTTACTGTTAAAATTTTGCGGATGTATTTCTATATTTGATAATCTTAAAAATAGTCATAAAAAATTATTTTTTAAGCAAATACCTTACAACTATACTATTAAGTAATGTGAATAACGTTAACAAAAATTGCTCATTTTTCAAAAAATAAATAAATAAAATAAAAAATAAAATAAATTGTAACTTAACTTTTCATTTTCTTATATGTTCCAATTTTTGCTTACATTGGAGTAAAAGTATCAAGGTAATGTTTTCCTTGGCTGATTAATGGGAGATTAAGTCTTTTGTAGACTCGGTAAATTTCTCAGAACTAAGAGCTGAATTTTGTCTAAAGAACAATTCAAGCTGCTCATTTTTTTAAAAACATTAAAAGAAAATGTAACTTACACGAATGTTATCAATATTTTAGGATGCATATAAACAGACATCTGCCAGAGACATAAGCCATATGAAAAACAAACGAACTTTGTACATTGGGTAAAAGCTTAAAAAATTCGTTATCAGCATAAATTGTAATGAAATGACTTTGAGTATTTGCTTTCTTATTTTACGAAAAATATTTAAGACGCATACGAGATACGATTTTTAAATGTGTTGATTTTTTTATTATTTGCGGATAATAAAATGTTTCAATAACTATTTTATCAGTTAAATATACGTTAACAAAAACTTAAAATACATACATTTGAATGAGCTATTCTTCAAAGGAACATAATGCCCGGACGATTCTTAATTTTTTTGATGACTTTAACTTTTAATGGCCTTATGCGCCAAGTGCTAATAAGGAAGTTGTTAACGGTTTTTTCTCCATGTAATTACACCGTCTCGCTTCCGCTAACAAAGCACAAAAAATACAATTAAAAACAAACCCATACAATTCTTTTATAAAACAGCGAAAAACATTAAATAAAACGCTTTTGCCAACTTACCCAGGGAATACTTGCTGGAGGTCTCGATAAAATGGCCGCTTCCCGCAACAAGAAATGAGAAACAAAATTAACAGTGCTGGCTGCGATAAGTTTGTTTATGCTTATCATAAAAGGAATAAAAAGGAAACTGTCGCGTCATTTCCTGCCTCCCCTCTGATGTCGCTTCTGGTTGGTTATGCAATTTAGATCCTTTTTTATCAGTTGGCATGTGGTCTCTTAGTCGGAAATTGGAGTATGTTACAATCACCAGACCAAAGGCGTTCATTGAGAGGGAAAAAAAACTCCAAGACGTGTTTGACAGAGGCAGAGCAGATGCTAAGTCAAAATAAACTCTAAATACACTTTCACGCGAAAATTACGTGTGAAATAATCTCCAAATACCTTAACATAACGCCCCTTACATTTTGAAAGCTAGTTAAATTATGGCCAAGCAAGTGGTATATGAAACGGTGCCCATTTCCATTCCTAAACATGTTGGACCTATGATGTTAAGGGTTGGGAGCAGGTTTGCCACACCGAAGTCTCTATGTATTAATGCATTAGAAAAAAAAATATCGAAGCCAGATTACTCCTTATGGAGTAAATACATTAACAAACTGTTTTTATGTGATAAATGTAGCTGACTACAAAGCTATATAATTCCACTCTTTTTGAAATTGGTTTCAATATATTTTAAATTTTCATTAAAGAATTTTACAGTAGAATATTCGTACCATTTCAAAAATTAGAATTATCGAGCCCAATTAAGTCAGCTACACCTATCATGTAAAAAAACCATTTGTAAAAAAATTAATTCAGCCTGAGAAATTTTTTCTTATAAATATAGAGAGACTTCGGTTTTTAGACTTGCTCTTATTTCTTACAAAGTTCAGTCCCCAGTTTGTTTCCAAGAACGAACAATACTAATAATTCAACCTAATAGTACTCTAACAATAATCCTAACAACCAATCAATACCATAAATCAAGTACTGATATATCAACCCCAGAATCATATCTCCTATAATAAGTATTACTATTTCTGCACGGACGTTGTGTTTATACATGAGTAAAAAATGATTCTTCTCAAATGTTATTTATATAGCCGTACAAAAGACAATGAAAAAAGCTTGATATATTTTAAATCGCAATGATTATGGGTTTTTAGATATAATTCTATTTTGATGTATTTATATGAATATACATACAAATACTTGTAACAAGATGAAAGTAATGATCTGACTATTCATTAAAAAATCCATCTTTTTTAACAGAAATGTTTTAAAAAACAGTTATTCTTCATTGTAAACAAACGCGAGGCCTTCTTTTAAATATCTAATGTAAAGGTTCTTTTACACAACCCTAAGGGCAGTGTTGGACAAAACCGAAAAGAAACAGTATGTTATCGCTATTCCACAGTTCATTAATACGTGTGCATTGAGTAAGACTTTTTCTTATCGCATGTGAGGGAAGGTTTTTCTTCTGTGAATTTAATTTGGGGGCTTTTCCCAAGGCAATGCACAAGAAGTTCTAAAACTATCCCACAGACTAAAAATGTTTTTTCTTTGTCTAAACTTGCATTTTAGCAGTAATAAATTTCAAGTTATCTTTTACATGGTTTCCTAGAGTCTGAATAAGTCACACCTTCAAAGGCGTTTATTTCATTGTTCATTGGAAAAACTTTTAAGCATGCATTAGTCATGTTCATGAAAGCTTTTGTAAGGATTAAATACGGTTTTAGTATCTGATGTGGTCGTGTGAAACTAATTTTAATTTTTAAAAATATTTAACTGCTGTAATTTTATTGTTGGCGAATGCCCGTTTTTCGCATGGTGTAAAAATATAGATCAAATTGCATTGAAATATATGTACCATTTAGTGTACTATATAGAAACAGTTCTGTTATCGTTCCCTTTATTTACAATTGTAAAATACCTAAAACCAATGCCTTAATTCAGAATTCATTCAAAACCTTCTGCCATGCGAACCCATTCATGAAACAAAAATAGTCTTGAATATCAATTTGAACCACCATCTTAGTTTTCCCCCAAAAGTCCATTTTAACCATAATTTTAACCGTCCATTTTAACCAGTTGATCCATAATTGTAAAAAAAAAAAAAATGAAAACTGCAGAGCAGCGCGATGATCTTTGAACAACCAATAAGATTAAAATAAAATAATCTTTACGACCCAATGTGTGTCTGAACAACCCCAGGCCAGTCACCTTATCTTTAATGACGGCAGGCCAATCTTTTACTAATCTACAAATTTATTAGAAATATTTTCAAGGGGCATGCTTAATGTAGTGGGCAGAGCTTGCCGTGTCATACCACCAATCATCGAAACCATCAGTGGAATAAAGGAGTGACGGCAGGTGAAATAAATAAATTAAAATTTTCGAAATATCAGAATTTGGTTTTTGAAGATAGTGGCAACATAATAAAAATAAAAGTTACATTGCCGGGACACACATACATACTCACACATTGACACACATATATTCATTTTTATTATATAGATAACACAAGTGAAATTTTTGATACATGCCTGGATTTTTTATAGCTGATAGTAGGTAGGTCAGTAAAAAAATATTATATTAAATGCATTCCGAAGTGATATAATCATTTTCTACTGAACGTCATTTCTGTTTATTTTATTAATATAATTTTAAAACATAAAAATATATTAAGTTACTTTTTATCGATAAACTTCGAAATGGTATGTTACTTAGAACAAAAATGGCCCCTTGTATTAAAGAGGTCCGTTTTATCGAACACCAGTCGAAAAGATATTCGAACCGAACATAAAAGGACACATAAGTGCGAAATCGCTTTAACTTTTTCTGATGAAGTCATTCTGTTGACGGGGAGGATAAAAAAAGCCCTAAGGGGGAAATGGGTCAAGGTACGGTATACACTACTATCTCACTTGGTGACTCAGTTTTTGTAACAATAGCAGGGAAAAGTATGTCTGAAAAAAATATCTAAGAAGTCTTGAGTACAATGAAGCGTGGGGTTCTCTAACTTTATCAGTTTGTTGCTTATTGGCGTTCTTGGCTGAACAAATATTTTTATGGGCTGCGTTTTTGTGGTTGCCCGAGGCTGTCTTGGACAAATACAAGCATTTGGTGATCACCGACAAGGCTATAAGCCCCAGCAGAGTCCATTTGCCACTTCCAAACGGTTATCTACCAAATATGTTTGGAAAGGTTTTTTGTTATTTATACTTAAGTTTGTTATAGGTCTATATAATTCTGCTTTATCTTATTGTACCCCTGTTAAGTATAGTTTGTGCCATTCAAATTGTTAACTAACATTATTATTATTTTATTGGGAATGGACAACTTCTTTGAATAATTCTCTAACGAGTATGCCAATATGATCCGCTGTTAAATTACATTGAGAGATAAAAATACGTTTTGATAACGTATATTTCTGACTAAACAAACAACAACTAACAACGTGATTAAGTCTGTAACATGTCATTTTAACAGCATTTGATTTTTTTTTCAAATTGCGTTAGGTCATTTTTTCCATTTTTAAAAGAACAAAATTTTTGTTAAATAAAAAAAATAATTTTTTAAGTTTTAACCCATTTTGGAAATTCTAATCATTGAAAAAACATTTTTAGACATCTACTGAAATATTTTGCATCAGAAAGTCAATTTTTAAAATATTGTAACTTGACAACACTTGGAATTTATAAACATTTTTTCTTTTATTTCCAAAACAAGTTTATTTTCGTGAAGCTTTCCACACTATGGTCTCCTAATTGACTTCAGGACCATAAAATAATACTTCTTGTCTTTTTTTCGTAAAGAAAAACAAGGAATAAATGCAATTAATTACTTTCAATTAACTAATATAAAACATAAGGTTACATTCAATTAACAGAAATATCAGGTTACTTTCAATTAACTGAAATATAATGTTACTTTCAATTAACTGAAATATAAGAATACTTTCTATTAACTATTATGAAATATACGGTTACTTTTAATTAAATAATAAGGAAGATAAGGTAGTGAAAATGCAGCGATGGGGTCGACATTTCTAAACGGAGATTTTATGTTTTTACACGTTTTGAAGAGTGCAGATTCTAAAAAAAAAGTGTTTTTCGAACATTAGTCAGACTGTCTCTCTGAAACCACTCTACGGCTCAAAGTGAACTACAGACTTTAAATTTGGTACATGAGTTTCTAGTACCTGCCGAACGTCATAATAAGGTGTTTGAGAAAACGGTAGCCTCCATTTTTTAGGTTTTGAAGTTATTGGAGTTCTCTTATAGTTTATATAATTACTTGTAAATGTATTTATTTTTTTGCAGATTCTAAAAAAAGTGTTTTTCGAATATTATTCCGACTGTCTCTCTGAAACCTCTCTACGGCTCAAAGTCAACTACAGACTTTTCAAATTTGGTACATGAGTTTCTGGCACCCGTCTAACATCATAATAAGGTGTTTTTGAAAACTGTAGCTTCCACTTTTTTGGTTTTGAAGTTATTGAGGTTCCCTTATGGTTTATATAATTGCTTGTAAATGTATTTATTTAATGACTGGCGATTGAAAGTTGTGCATAGTTGCTCTTTAAGCATTATAAGGGCAACAACCTATTAATGAATTTTTAAAAGAATGTGTTTTGATTAAATTAAAGTCGTCTTAAAGACGCTTGAAGGCTGTTGGCGAAGGGTTTCATAGTTAAAAAGGGATAAGCTGGCACAAACAATCTTATAGCGATCTCGTAAATCATACGTAGAGTCAATATTTTTGAACCCGATACATTTAACGTTCACAAGTCCCAAATACACCTCGCTATTTAATTAGAGGGATTTGGCTAGCTTGAACCGTTCATAAGATGGCTAAGGCGAGGCAGATGCTCGAAAGGTACTCACTGTTAAAAATTTTGGAGCAAGATTGTACTGGAGAATCCTGGAACTGTCTAGCTGCCACCTCTATTTGGACCATGGATTTACAAGTTTTGAGGTAAAACTATAACTTTGATGCACCGCAAAAGTGGTTTATCAATCCGAATAGTAGTGGCAACTAGAAAGTTCCACTATTCCGGCTCAATCTTGTGCCAAAATTTTTAACACTGTATACTAAGTGGCATGAAGCCTTAATCCACTGCGCCAAGTCGGCGTTGTTCTATATAAATATATTGAAATATATATTGATAAATATTACACATGCATTAATTAGTATTTATTTCTAGTTTAACCCTCTAATGCATACTGTTGCCATATGGCAAAAAGTAACATATAATCCACTTTATTCTATTAAAGTATAGCTCCCTCTCGACAAATCTGTGTTTTTTTCATATATAAGATTCCATTGTGAAGTTTTAGTATTTAATAACCCTCGTAGATAACAGTAGTAAAAGTGTATTCAATATTAAAGAGTGAAGTTATTAACTGTTGTGAAATTATGTCTTTGGCAGTATTCAAAGTATAATAATATTAGTACTAAATAAAAATACATTGTTTTGAAAAAATAATTATAGTTCAAGATGGTTATTTTAAAACATATTTAGTAGTTTTCTACACTCTTAAAACAAAGGAGCGAATTTTACTCAGTCTGAGTTAATTTTCACACCTCCAGTCTTGAAAATGCACTTCCCCGAAAGAAGTGGATCCTTTGTGTGTTAAACCTCCTACAGGATCACTCCAAACGGGTGATTTTAACTCAGTCTGAGTTAATATTCACTCTTTTCCAGTGTCGAAAATGCACTTCTCCTACTGGAGTGGATTTCACTCTTTTGTTTTAAGAGAGTAGTCATTCTTATCAAAATTGGAATTTAGTAGTTGGTTTTTGTCAATGTCATATAGAAAATTAAAAAAAAATTTAAATTATTTTAATAAGTTTTAGAATACTTTCATTCATAAGCATGCGATGTTTGAAATTTCTGTAGTAACACAAACTCATTTTCAAATTCAAGAGAGCATTTCTTCATCGTTTCCTCCACATATTTCTTTATTTCAAGTATCTATTTTCGAAAAACCTTACCATCGTAAATAAAAATCCGAATTGGAAGCTGATAAAAAATTTATAAATTATGGCAAACGACATACTTTAATTGCCACATTTATTTTTTGTGTGATTGAAATTAGAAGTCGTAAATTTAATGAGCCATTACCTGAGCAATTAAAGAAGTTTTAATGCCTACATCACATAAGCAGTCATTTTTGCAAAATCCAAATATAAAAAAAACGAGAATATTCAACAACTTTTTTTACAGAAGTAAAAGTTTTACCTATAACTCATATTCTTGTTTAAACTTTATAAATCTGTATTTTGCTAATTTTTTTAAAAATAAGTTTTCTTGTTTGATTTGTGGACAGTTATCTCTAAAAAATATTTTATATTATATTTATTTTACTTAAGCTTAAGATTTTTTCATTGACATTCCATTTATTATGTTATATTAAAAGCTTTTATGTAGTAAGTTAAGACGATCATAAGTTACAGTAATCTTTACTTCGCTACAAGTATAATTTTATTTTGCCTAAAATAACAAATACAATAAAATGAACTATAGATTATTCATAGTAAATTTAATTAGAAAGTTTTAAAAATACGCAAATTTTTTGAAATAAGTTAATGAGTAATAATGCATTACCGATAACATAAAGATGAATAATATAAAATAAGTTACACAACAAAAATTTTAATATTTTACTTTGCTCTCCTGTAATTTTTATGTGTCTAAAAAATTTAATGGAATTCCATCCAAGCCTTTTATTCCTGCTCTAATACTTCATACATTTTGTAAAAAGCGCTAAAATGTATTCATAAGAATACAGACAAACTTTTATGTAATGTCCATGTTCCTCAATAGTGAAAATACATTAAATGAAGATCACAGTGTGCAATTGGAAAGAACACCTTGTTTTAAGATAAGTTACGGAGATGGGAAAGTTGGCATCATACCCTAAATGGAGTACTTAACACTTTTCTGTTATGTTATAAGTGTTGTTTCAGTTTCAAAGTGTAATTTTCCTATAACGACTTTTCCAAAATCAGCTCCGAGGCAGACATTCAGAATATCTTTTTTAAACTCAAAAGTACTTATTATAATAGTTTCTGCAAACGATAAACGCAAATAGATGATTGGGGGTCATTTTAAATCTGCCCAGTTCCATAAGGCTGCGACACCTCGATACTTACGACCGCCCCAAATCAAAATTATGGAAAACATGTCCAAATACACCACCTCCAAATCCCGAACAACAGATCAAATGAATAATGTTAGCCCTAAAAGAACTAAGCGACCTTCTGTCAAAATTCCTTTACAACTACTACTTCACACTTTCCTGGCACTGCAATTTATTTTAAAAAACTTTTACAATCTCAACAGGCCATACACCAGCAAAAAAACGCATGCCCATTCATTGTCCGAGTGCAATCTCAACAGTTGCAGACCGTCTCTCCCAAACTAAGTTTTTAAGGTATTTAGTTCCTTTCCGAACATACACGCCATCCACAACGCCGTGACACTTTAATGCATGGCTCCATAGAGATATGACGTGTGGAGGGCCCTCTTCGGACCTGGTATGCGGCAAAACGGAACAACGATTTCTTGGGCTAGGCCGTTTTACAGATGACTTGTTGAGGATGCTATTTACGCCCCTGCGCTAGCCAGTGGTGTGTGTCCTCCTCGATAGATAGCGGGCCCTTCCTTGAATGCATCCTTCTCGGTGGTGGACCCGGGCCAAGAATTGTTTTGCCCATTGCGTGATGCGTTGTTTTTGGAGATTGGAGCTTACACTGTTTCTGTGTTTTTTTTGCTGTAAAAATGCTTTAATGCAAATTTAAATTACTTTTGGATGTTAAGTATCTCAATCGCAGAATGGATGAAAAACATCGTAAACTTATTGAATTCGTTGCATTTCCGTTTCCTGAATTATTTTGTTGTTATTACTAAAGGTAGACCTGTATCCGAGGCCTAGTGGCTCAGTGGTAGTGTTCCGTATTACCACGCCACAGGTCCGGGGATCGAATCCCGGATTAGGCTAGGTTGACAAATCCTTTTATACCTTAAGTGGGTCGATTAAAAGGGTACCAAGCATTCTTGGGAAGAGTGTGTAGGGCACTCCTCGGACCTGGGAAAACGGAACAGGCTAGGCCGTTTTACAGATGACTTGCAGAGGAGGCTATTTACGCCCCTGCGCTAGCCAGTGGTGTGTGTCCTCCTCAATAGATAGCGGGCCCTTCGTTGAATGCATCCTTCGCGGTGGTGGACCCGGGCCAAGAATTGTTTCGGCCATTGCGTGATGCGTTGTTTTTGGAGATTGGACCTTACTCCGTTTCTGTGTTTTTTTAAAAATTAGCCTACTTATCTTTTTTTTTAATTCGAAAGAATTAAAAAAAGTAAAATAAGTAGGTATTGACATGCGGTCGATGTCCGTCTGAATGAACCATGTGTATTGATAACCACGTCTGAAATTTTTTGGATATTTTTGTCATAAAGATCTAGGAGAACTGCCAATGTCTCTCAAATCGGCATTCATTGCCGGACATTAAAAAATGTGGTTTGCTGTAAGCTGAGTACCTGGGCAGGTTGTCACAGTTTCTATACAACTTCCTGCCCTATTTGTTTATCTTATTATCTCTGTGGTGATTGGTTCTTAGTCTGGCAATGGTATCTATTTGCAATTCCACAATAGCTTTAGCGTTTTTGCTACGTTGCAGTTTGTCATATCATTGGTTGCACCCAAGCATCTCAACTTCTTTTTTGTCAAGATGGTTTCGGAAGGGATCTTCGTTTCCGGGTCTCCGAAGGCTCCTGTAAGCTATTAAATATACTTAATATTAGTGTTGCAACAAATATGACTATAATAAAATTATATAACAATCTAGGTTGGTCGAGTCGTCATAACGTCCGTCTCTCACAGATAAGGTTCCTGTTTTTATACACGCCTTGCACCTTATATTCCACTGATATGAGTTGACAAAAAAGGAAACAGTCGACGCTGAGTTCTCCGAGTACACTGGGACCAGGGCCTGTTCTATGAAACCTCAGATTATCGGCACAACCTTATTTGGGGACCTCTTTATGTAAAATTTTACGTATGATTTCCAGTAATGATGGTGCTATATGACCTATGTATCTAATTTTTGCTACAATTTTATAGGCTTCCTTATAAACATCGACCAAAACAATCACGTTAGGTCAATTACTTAGCCGAAATTGAGCAAAAAACAAAGTGGAGTATCATATTTTTTTTGGAGTTTACTGATATTTTGGAGATTTGCAGTATTTAGCATAATAGAAACTGAAATTTAGGGGCCCCCTAAAATTTGGGGCCCTAAGCCCGGGCCTAACGAGCCTTATGGAAGAGCAGGCCCTGACTGGGACCGATGGGTACCTTTAAATATGTGGCACCCTAAGTCGACAGCTTTAGCGTACGATGTAAAAACGATGCCATAACTCTAATCCCACTCGTAATAAAGACGCATTTTTAGACCGTTCTCTTCCCAAGAGCCATTTTATAGGTGACATTTAGAGATTGAAGGCTTTTTTTCCCTCATGCCCAGTGATGTGTGCCCATAAGTCTGACAGCGAGAAAAGTTTTCAACCCCAAATTCATGCACCTGCCATAGTTTTAAAACTATCCATCTTAAAAAGAATGTTTTACACACTTTATCTTAAGTAGTTTTAAAGTGCTTTCGAATGTTGTACGATCGCTTTGAATGTCGTTTAAAAGTGGTTGTCGTTCAATGGGAAGATGTAAAATTTATTTGATGACTGTACCTAAATCCTGACATCACACGGCTGCTGAACAAGTGTCTAGAAACTAATTGCAAAAGTGTCAAAAAACAATTTTATGCTTAAATATCCATACCCCATAAAAGTTACGTTCATTACCAAGTGCTTTTATTATGACAAAACGTTCCCTTTGAACTCACATTAAAACAAATTTAACAAGAATGATTTTAATGAAATAGGTTTTTAAGAGTTTTAGGACATAATATAGATGGCTGGGAACCTTAAAAAATACCATACTCTTGTCTCAGCTTCTTTCTTTTTTTAAAATCTAATTTAAGAGAAATAAATAAAGAACCGAGGTTTTGACATCGCAAACATTTACATTTGTCTATCCGTCTATAACGCGGTTTAAACTTCAGGTCTAACCGTCCTGTTAAATATTTTATGAAAGTTGCGCTGTAAAAATAGCCCAGAAATTTACAATTACGGTGTGATGGTGAAAGTGCTGGCATCACCTTATGCTCTAAAATTACATTAGATGTAAAATTTAATGTGTGATGGGAAAACGTTTGCTTCACTGGCAGTGATGGGAGTCACCCATATTATCTGTTTAAAAGCTATTGGAGTCGCGAATGTGTGACTCTGTACATCAAGAAAGCATCAGTTTTCTGTAAAACAAACAAAGCAACACTTTTTGGCCGAGATATCTTGGTTGGTAAGGGTCTTGGACTTTCATCCCTAAGGTTGCGAGTTTGAGCACCGCTCTTTGACCTCTGAAAACCCCCTTGTGCGCTAATGGTGACTCGTGCACGTTAAAGTCCAAAGTCCTCCAAATTCCCATACCAAATCAATTCTGGGGATCCTTTAGTTGGCCTCTGTCTCTAAAAATTAGATGGATTCACTTACGTATGTGAGTGTGTTGTGTTTGTCTTACTTGATGAAGAGTTATAAGCGGGTCTCTGACCAAGCACACAAACCTGAATATATATGCCTAAATCAACAACACTGTATTAAAATAAATAATGACACAATGTGCAATGATTTACAGATTTTTCTTCAATATATGAAACAGAGACCTATTTTTCATAGTTTTGGTCTGTCGGTCCTATAATTTCTGGGAGTTTCAAAATAGCAAGAACAAGATGGTTGCTCCACTTGTTTCACAGACTAGGTAACAAGGAAGGAACTGGTCTATTCCTCCCCATCCCTATAGGGAATGTCGTTTTGAGGCGGCATTTCAGGTGAGCAAAGTGTTTATCGACGGATCCATCTGGGGAGAACACGGTTCCAGTTATCATCCCTGGCCACATTTCGGGAAAATGGACTGCTTTGGTTCAAATCGCCGAGGAGATAGATTTTGGGGATGTAATGTACGGTCCCGAGCAATTGCACGGTCTGGACATTGTCGTGAAGATGATAAGATGAGTTGTCCCTGTAGAAAATATGGAAAGTTATTCTCATTCAAGAATTTCGGTGCTGCTGTGGTATCTTTTGGTTGAGATTTAGATGGGTGAATGAATTGTGTATGGACTAGAACTGACTTCGAAATTATGGGGGGATTTAGTAATTTATTTCTGTGTTGTTGTGATTATCGTACAAATTTTTGTAATTGAAAGCTATTCCCATAACTTTATATGGGATTTTTTTTTATTAATCTCATTCAAGAATTTTGGGGCTGTTGTGGTATTTCTTAGTTGAGATTTAGAAGGGTGAATGAATTGTATATGGACAGGAACTGACTTCGAAATTATGGGGGAATTTAGTAATTTATTTCTTTGTTGTTGTGATAATCGTACGAATTTGATATTTTTTTTAAAAATTGAAAGCTATATCCGTGGTCTGAACATTGTGGTAAAGATGATAAGATGAGCTGTCCCTGTAGAAAATATGGAAAGTTATTCTCATTCAAGAATTTCGGTGCTGTTGTGGTATCTCTTAGTTGGGATTTAGAAGGGTGAATGAATTGTGCATGGACTAAAACTGACTTCGAAATTATGGGGGAATTTAGTAATTTATTTCTTTGCTGTTGTGATTATAGTACGAATTCAATTTTTTTTAATTGAAAGCTATGTCCGTGGTCTGAACACTGTGGTAAAGATGATAGGATGAGTGACCCTGTAGAAAATATGGAAAGTTATTCTCATTCAAGAATTTCGGTGCTGTTGTGGTATCTTTTAGTTGGGATTTAGAAGGGTGAATGAATTGTATATGGACAAGAACTGACTTCGAATGTATGGGGGATTTAGTAATTTATTCCTTTGTTGTTGTGATTATTGTACGCATTCGATATTTTTTTTTTAAAATTGAAAGCTACGTCCGTGGTCTGAACATTGTGGTAAAGATGATAGGTTGAGTGTCCCTGTAGAAAATATGGAAAGTTATTCTCATTCAAGAATTTCGGTGCTTCTGTGGTATCTCTTAGTTTAGATTTAGAAGGGTGAATGAATTGTATATGGACTAGAACTGACTTCGAAATTATGGGGAAATTTGGTAATTTATTTCTTTGTTGTTGTGATTACCGTACAAATTTTTGTAATTGAAATAAGCTATACCCATAACTTAATATGGGATTTTTTTTATTATTCACATTCAAAAATTTCGGTGCTGTTGTGGTATCTTTTAGTTGAGTTTTAGAAAGGTGAATGAAGTGTGTATGGACTAGAACTGACTTCAAATTTATGGGGAAATTTAGTAATTTATTTCTTTGCTGCTGTGATTATCGCACACATTTGATATTTTTTTTTATTGAAACCTATGTCCGATAACTTTATATGGGATTTTTTTAGTGTTCGTTTTGTATAGCATAAGCCAAATTTCATTTAAACAGATAATGTGTTTCCCGAATCTGAACTTCAAATATTTTAATTCCTTTTCAACTTAAAACAGTGCTTCCCCATTAACACCAGTGAACAAAACCTAAGGGATACATTAAAAAGGATTTTATTTAAATTTTAAACTCGATTCCTCAAAACTGTTAAACTGATATCTTAAAATCCTTTTTGCAACCTGTTTATAGAACTGTTTGGCTAAAAGAAATGAAAAAATATTGTTGTGGAAACACAATGCACAAAATTATTTTCTCAAAAAATATCGTATTCTTACAATTGTTACTGCGAAAAAACCTCCATAAATTAGAAAAAGTCACAATTTGAAATAAATTCTGGATCATAGGAAGCCAAACAGTTCTATAAACAGGTTGCAAAAAGGGTTTTAAGATATCAGTTCAACAGTTTTGAGGAAGCGAGTTTAAAATCAAAATTAAGGGACAAGTAACGAATTTAAAAAATCGCCTTTAAACTATTTTTTTAAAGAAACATTTTGTTATATATACACAAACAGTATAAACCTTCCAATTTATCGACGTCTTTTTGAATTCTTTAACATTAAGAATTATAGCACCTTTCTTTCGATAATCTTTTTGGGAAAAACGAGTATTCTAACGTAGGCAGATATCTTAATTAAAAATAATCTTGCTTTAATTACCTTAAAGCTTTTAATTACAACTAATCCGCTCTGCGCTTTTATGGTACTAAAGAAGTATTTCTTAAAAGCTTTTTTCCATAGTAGTTCTCAAATGTGACCTGAAACTTTTGCTTCTGATTCATGGTTTTCATTAGCAGGTAACGTTTTTTTGCGAACTATAATATATTTGTCAGCTGTACTACTTTCCAAATTGCAATCTGATAAAGCATGAACTCATTATATTATAGGTACATAGTTTTTCGAAATTAAATAATGGAATCAATTATATATTTGAATTTAGATCTATTATATTAGGCTTTTTACTACTTCTTAAAAATGTATCCCTTTACCGTGCTTTTATTTCAAATGCGAATCCAAACTTTGTCTTATGATTTTTAATTTTCATCAACAGGTAGCCTTTTTCTAGGAATTATAACATGTCTGGCAGTTCTACTACTTTCCAAATTGCAATAAGATAGAAGCACAAGCTCATTATATTTTCTTACATTTTTGTTATTCAAAAACTAAATAACGAAATCAATTCAATGTTTGAAATAAAAAAAATATTTTATTACACTAGGCTCCATTATTACGCTACTTCTTAAAACCTTTTTCCCTTAGTAGTTCTCAAATGTGTTCAGAAACTTTTTCTTCTGATTTATAGTTTTCATTAGCAGGTAGCTTCTTCCCAGGAACTATAGTATGTCTGGCAGCATACTACTTTTCCAAATTGCAATCTGATAAAAGCATGAACTCATTATGTTAGCTGTATACATATAACTGCATTAAATGACGAAAATAACTTGATTGAAAAAAATAAATTAAATAAATATTTGAATTTAAAATGTTCTTCTGCGTCTTTTATCCCATATTACACCAACTTCTTAAAAGCTACCCCTTTTACCGAGCTTTTAGTAGTCCTTCAAATGTGACTCCAAACTTTGGCCACTGATTTATAATTTTGCATAGCAGGTAGCATTACAGTATATCTCTGACAGCATGCTATTTATCAAATTGCAATCGGAAAAAATCATCAACTCATTACATTAGACGTATACTTTTTAGAATTTTACAAATTAAATAACGAACACAATTAAATATTCAAATTGAATTTTTTATTAGACTTGGATCCCCTATTATACTACTTCTTAAGAGCTTTCTCCATTAGTAGTTCTCAAATGTGACCAGAAACTTTTTCTTCTGATTTATAGTTTTCATTAGCAGGTAGCTTCTTCCCAGGAACTATAGTATGTCTGGCAACATGTTACTTTCCAAATTGCAATCTGATAAAAGCATGAACTCATTATGTTAGCTGTATAGTGTATACATATAACTCTATTAAATGACGAAAATAACTTGATTAAAAAAAATTAAATAAATATTTGAATTAAATTTATTTTATTTGACTCTATACCCCTTATTACACCAACTTCTTAAAAGCTACCCCGTTTACCGAGCTTTTAGTAGTCCTTCAAATGTGACTCCAAATTCTTACCTCTGATTTATTATTTTCCATATCAGGTAGCATTATAGTATATCTCTGGCAGCATGCTATTTCCCAAATTTAATAGTATATATTCATTAATTCATTACATTAGACACATACTTTTTAAAATTTTACAAATTAAATAACGAACTCTATTAAATATTTGAATTGAATTTTTTTATTATACTTGGATCCCCTTTTATAGTACTTCTTAAAAGCTTTCTCCATTAGTAGTTCTCAAATGTGACCAGAAACTTTTTCTTCTGATTTATAGTTTTTATTAGCAGGTAGCTTCTTCCCAGGAACTAGAACTATACTATGCCAGGCAACATGTTACTTTCCAAATTGCAATCTGATAAAAGCATGAACTCATTATGGTTAGCCGTATATATAACTGCATTAAATGACGAAAATAACTGCATTAAATAAAGAAATCAATTAAATATTTGATTTGATTTTTTTTACTTAACTCTATACCCCTTATTACACCAACTTCTTAAAAGCTACCCCGTTTACCGAGCTTTCAGTAGTCCTTCAAATGTGACTCCAATTTCTGGCCTCTGATTTATTTTCCATAGCAGGTAGCATTACAGTATATCTCTGACAGCATGCTATTTACCAAATCACAAACGGATAAAATCATTAATTCATTGCATTAGCCACATACTTTTTAAAATTTTACAAATTAAATAACGAATTCAATTAAATATTTGAATTGAATTTTTTATTATACTTGGATCCCCTATTATAGTACTTCTTAAAAGCTTTCTCCATTAGTACTTCTCAAATGTGACCAGAAACTTTTTCTTCTGATTTATAGTTTTCATTAGCAGGTAGGCTCTTCTCAAGAACTAGAACTATAGTACGTCTGGCAACATGTTACTTTCCAAATTGCAATCTGATAAAAGCACGAACTCATTATGTTAGGTGTATACATATAACTGTATT
Organism: Hylyphantes graminicola; assembly: GCA_023701765.1. NCBI lineage: Eukaryota > Metazoa > Arthropoda > Arachnida > Araneae > Linyphiidae > Hylyphantes > Hylyphantes graminicola. Next base: position 50,195,400 of record CM043121.1, read on the forward strand.
AAATGACGAAAATAACTTGATTGAAAAAAGAAATTAAATAAATATTTGAATTTAAAATGTTCTTCTGCGTCTTTTATCCCATATTACACCAACTTCTTAAAAGCTACCCCGTTTACCGAGCTTTTAGTAGTCCTTCAAATGTGACTCCAAACTTTGGCCTCTGATCTATGTCGGCCATTAGCAGGTAGCGTCCCTCCAGGAACTTGAGTATCCGTGGCAGCCTCACCACTTTCCAAATTGTATTCGGATTAATGGGTGATCGGCACGTTTGCCTTTTATTGCGCCTACTTTTCCTTTTTCTTTCAATCTAATTAGGCACTGCCCAGACACATTTATTTTCGCGTTTTATCTCTTCTTTTTGGTCAGTGCGCGTTATTTATTGCGCCCTGCGTTTCTTAGTTGTTTGTTTAAAAATTTATTAAATTTCCTCCTGTATGTTTGGGATAAAAAGGGTCCCTACTGTTGAAGACAGTTTGGGAACGTAAATTTTTTAGTAAGCAATTTATGATAGATCGGACTTAATGGATCATCGAATCGCATGCAATTAAAATTACTACATTACTTGAAATGCGAGCATTAAGAAATAGTTAACCTTAAAAAATCTTTCATTATTTATTAAAAATTAAATAAATTTTTACTACAAAAATTATTAAATTTTCTCTTGTATGTTTGGAATAAAAAGGGACCCTACTGTTGAAGACAGTTTGGGAACGTAAATATTTTAGTAAGCAATTTATGATATATCATCCCTTTTTGATTATTGAATCACAAGCAATTAAAATTATACTACATTCATTGAAATCCAAGTATCAAGAAATAGTTTATTTTAGCAAATATTTTATTGTCTATTTAAAAATTTATTACATTTTCTCTTGTATGTTTGGTATTAAAAAAGACCCTACTGTTGAAAACCTTTCGAGTGTCTAGGAAACGTAAATTTTTTAGAAAACAATTTATGATAGATCGTACTTTGTGGATTACCGAATCACATGCAATTAAATTTGCTACATTTATTGAAATCAAAGCTTCAAGAAATAATTTATCTTTACAAATATTTTATTTTTTATTTAAATATTTATGACATTTTCTCTTATACGTTTGGTGTAAAAAATGACATTATTGTTGAAAACAGTTTCGAATGTTTTGGGAACGTAAATTTTTTAGTAAGCAATTTATGATGTATCATATATTTTTAGGATCGTCGAATCACATGCAATTAAAGTTACTACAGTACATCAATTTAAATGCGAGTATTAAGAAACAGTTTACCTTAATAAATCAATTCTTCGAAGATTTTGAATTTAAAAACTGGTATGAATAGCTGTTTAATATTTTTTAAAGAAAAATTCTTGAATGGCTGGTGTGTAAACTAGTTTTCAGTTATATTAATGAAGCAAATTCTTGACAAAAGCATTAAATTTCATTTAAATTCTATTAAAAGTATGGAAGAAAATTATTTTCAGATTATAAGTTGCATACTAAGTGGATGCAGAGTAAATTTTAATGGCTTATACATAATATGCCTGGTTGTAGTAACCTCTCAATTTTAAAGCGGAGAACATAGTCTTATTTAAAGTAAAAACATGCAGTATAGTTTTGTAAATCGTCAAGTTTTGTATAGTGAATTAACTACATTACTTACTTAAAATTAAGCAAAGATTATAAATTTGTTTTATATTTTGGTTGATTGGTTTGCATTGCAGGACAAACAATACTTTAAAACAGTTCTTTATTGTCTAATATTAGTTTGAGTTAACAAGTTAAACACTACTTACCTTGTCTATCCAGAATGCGAGCCTCGAAAGCATTTTCTCCCCCCTCCCATACCTTTGCTTGGTTTTCTAGGAAACGGGGGGAGCATCGCTTTTCTAAAACTAACGCGTTTGAGGTTCTGTTGTGAAGTTAACAATAAGAACAGTTCAAACTCAAGTATGGTGGGGGAAAACACGCTCACGCCGCTTCGAAGAAAACCACATGCGGGGATGGGGGAGGAAAATGCCTCAGAGGCTCGCATTCTTTATAGACAAGGTATAACTGACACCAGGTTCTTTAAAGATAAAAGGAAAATTCTAACATTCAAAACCGTCAAATAGCTACCGCTTCACATTAATATAAAATAAGTCACATTGTTACAAAACCAAGCTTCCAACAAACACTTCGGCCATAATCATCCTTTCAACAAAAATAATAAAAAGAAAAAAACTGCTGATTCTTCAACTTTCATTCTCATTAAGAATTTCATAATCTCCTTATCCGGTTACTAATCCTATTTGGCATCGACTTACGTATTTTCCCTACACTCCAGAAGTCCCACTCCCCCTCTTCCCCACATATGCATAATTCAATTCTCTTATGTATTCTGAAAAATTTACCCCGACGTAAACTTATTTCAATACTTGACTTTCTGCCACGTTCAATTTTCTGCTTTTAGGGGCTTCTTAATATATCTTTTTTTAATGTATGCATATTTATTTTTACATTGTTAATAAAGGTATCGTCTTTCATGTTCCGGATTCTATTTTGAGTTCTAATGGTTTGTGACATTTTCTGTAGTGAGGTTTTTATTTATATTTGCATAAATAATTTTAAATATGTATTTTTGTTGTTGTTGTTTGTGTGGATAGGGTTTCCTTTTAACATACTATATTTCGTCTTTTTTTTTCTTAAATCGATATTTTTTTTGGAGTAAAGAGTTTATTTTTTTAAGCAGTAAGGTGATGAATATTTTATAGCTAGGAAGCGAAGTAATTTAATCGTTATTGAAATTTCGCATTTCTCGATAGTTTAAAACATGTAGAAAATTACCTTATTTTTAAACATTTATGCAAATGTTTTCGAAGTGAAAGATTAAAAATACAATAATAATAGATAAGTTTTATATTCCTTTATCTTTACATTTACTTATTTTCTCATGCATAAATATTTTTTAAAACTATTTTAGTTTTTTAATGGAGAGAATTGAAGAATTAAAAAAATGAAAATGAATGGGGTATTGACAGCTAGGAGATTTCTGTCTGTCTGTACTTCTGCTTTGGAATACAACTGCTTTTGATCCAAGTTACAAGGTTACCAAGGTTTTGTGAAATGTTGGTGTAACAATACTCCATAAAACTGGTTGCATAAAGTGCTTGCTTCTAGCTTCATGGAGTAACATTGCAGTACAAAATGGTGTAAACTTGCACCTAAGCTGAGTAATCTTACACCAAAAAATCGTAGTTTAGTTAAAAACCATAAATGAGTAAAATAAATATAAGGCAACATAACTGCTTCCAAAATTAATGGTGAAATACGAGTATAATGCGTTTACTATAGTATTATACAAGATACAATTTTGTCTTAGTTACTAAAAAAATTTATATCAGCAAGTTACATTTTTATATAGCGCTGCGAAAGCTCTTTTTTTTAAATTAAAGTTTTGAACAGTCTTCAATTGATTAAAATTTTTAAAAGCAATAAATTTCCCAGTTAACTACTTAGAATTCTTAAATAAATGACTTCAAAACCTATTTATTCGATATTACACTTCGGGAAAATTCCTAATCTATAGAATTCAAAAGATCTATAGGGCATAATTGACATTTTTAGGTCCTCCTAGCAATTATACAGCGTAATTAAATATGGTATTAACTTTCATTAAATTTTGTAATGAGAAAGTGCCTGTATTTGTTAATCGTCATTAATGTCCGACGTTATATATACATCTTAGATAAGCGCTATTCCATGGTAATATTCATTAGAACATTCCCACCACAATTACTTAATGTGGGGGGACAAATTTGTATCTGTCGCGTGGCAACATAAATATTTGAGCAAGATTCACATCAGGATCTCCCCCCTAATTACTTTAATTATAAAGTACATAAACATTCCGACCGATTTCTAAAATGCAGTCGGGCACTGCCTGGTGAAATTATGAAATAATTTCGTGCTGTCACATTCATTAAACTATTCTCGAAATTAAATTTTGGACCGCGCGCTGGGCTTCATATGTGTGATAGAAACTGGAGAACAATGGTTAATTTTGGGGTGGAGAGTGTGAAAAGCATGTGTTATTTACAGTGCTAGAAATTACAAACAATTATATATTCAGATTAAAGCTATAAATTCTCAGTTAAATCATTTTTTTTGGATAAAACATTTGATTTTAAATAATTTTAGATAGATAATTTTTAGATTTAATTAAACTATTCTAGAAATTAAATTTTGGACCTCGCTTGATCTTCATATGTGTGATAGGAACTGGAGAACAATGGTTAATTTTGGGGAGAGTGTGAAAAGCATGTGTTATTTACAGTGCTAGAAATTACAAACAATTATGCATTTAGATTAAAGCTATACATTTTTAGTTAAATAAATTTGGTTTTAGATAATGTTTTTGTATCTAACCTTAAACTTGGATATTTTTTCAAAATGAAAAACCTGTTCCATACGGATTAAATTTTTTAAAAATAATTTATGATACTGTTTATCGAAAGATACAAATTTAATTGATGATTTATTAAAAAAAAACAATGAAAGTATTTTAACTATAGCTTTACTCCTTTTTTAGATTTCAAAATTTAATATTTTGACAGTTATAATTGTAATTCAAACAACAGATTAATATATTTTACTAATTTGCTGTTTTAATACATTGAAATTTATGTTTATCTGAACCAACGTATTTATTTAGCATACATTTCTTTCCTTAAATAATTTATTAAAACGTAATTCGGAACGCATTTAGTGGATTTTGTAAATAAGAATACATTTTTATTAGTTATTTAAAATATCACGTGTCACTTCTAACTGCATTGTTAAGTAAATATCTAAAATATGAAATTTATGAAACATTCGAAAAATATGAGACATTTATTTCCTTAAGTTTTAAGAGAGAAGTAACTGCTTCTTTAAATTAAAAATAGAAAAAAAACCGGAAAAATAAAATAGGAAATATCAATTAAGGTGTATTTCATAATTTGCTTAATACTGTACAGTTAGGATATTTTACGCGCAAATTGTTACTTAAATAATGTAAAGTTCAAAAGTATGGAGTATCTCTGTCGCCAAACCAAATTCTCTCTCTGTATTTCATTCATCTAATCTGTGTCATTTCATCTAATAAAAATTATTTTCTAAGCCAAATTACTCAGGTTGCATCTATTTTGTAAACGATAAATATAGCTGACTTACATATCTCCGTAATTCCAAATTTTGAAATTGGTTTGAATAATTTGTTGTAAAATTATTTATTGAAAGTTAAAAAAATATTTAAACTAATTTCAAAAAGTAGTACTGTAGAACCCTTCAAGACATCTATATTTATCATATAAAAATATTCTATACAACCGGAGTAATTTGGCTTAGAAAGTTATGAATTTCTTCTGGATTTAATACGAATCAGTGAAGACATAGGTTTGGAGACTACAGTGCCCATCCTCCCTTAAAGACAATTTTTTTTGTATACTACCCCTAATAGTACATGATATTGTGTGATGTCATTTTTCTGTCAATTCAATATCATTCTAACTCTCTGATATCTATTCAATATCGAGAGGTGATAAAACGGTAAAATGTGCCATTAAAAACTTATATCCTTTATATTTAAATCTACTTTTAAAACTCCTTGAGGCTGTTTATGGCGAGAAGCTGTTAAGTGTTTTTTAATGTAGCAAGTAATTTGAAATAAAAAGAGGGAAGCACTTCAGACACTTTCTAATGTATTTTATGTCTTCAACAAAATATTTACGTGTTCGATACACTGTTAAAATTCTCTTAGGCTAAAGTAAGATATTAATACAATAATTTTCCTTCGTGGTATACCTTACGTTTTATTGTTAAGAATCTGTCAGGAATTTTAAAATTATTAAGAATTTTTGATTTTGCCAAAAAATATTTATAAATTTTCTTCGATAAAATACCCCCTTTACATTGCATAACTTAAAAAATGACATACACTGTTATCTATTTAGCTATGAAATTGCTTAAATTTCCTTTTAAAAGATCCGTTTACTATGCCCCATTTAAAATACTTAGTTGCACTATGGTTTCAATTCATAATGGTGTAAAATATACTGGTTTTTTAATACTTAAAGAATAAAAATAAAATTATATAAAGTTTGCGGAACGAAATAGATAAGTTAAAATGAAATAAAAATGTTAAAAATAATTTAAATTTAAACACCAGTTAAGTATCTAAACAATTTTTTTTTGTTTCGATACCCTTGAAAATTAGAGGCCTAAATTAAACATTAAAGTAACATTTAAATTTGGAGGTTTTATTTACTTCCATCAGTGTGAGTATAAAAGGATTGAATATAAAATGATCTTGTTATGAACTGCTTAATTTATTCATTCCATTATTATTTGCTTCTAAATATTTAAATCCCTAAACAAAAAAAAATGGCTCGAGTAATTTTTTCTTTCAAGTTACTCTTGAAAATAAGAGGCGTAAATAACCCAAAAAAATAATTTTTAAGGTTTTTATTTAATTATAGCATTGTGAAAAAATTCTCCACTTGTTAGTTACTTATTTTACTCGTATTCGTTTCTAAATATTAGTGCTTTTTGTCTTTCAAGTTACTCTTGAAAATGAGAGGCGTAAATACAACAAAGAAGTACACATATTATTTTGGGGGCTTTTATTTTATTCCAGCGCTGTGATTGAATAGAACACGCTCTATTTACGAGAGTTACTTATTTTATTTATTCCACTATTATTTGTTTCTAACTATTTAAATATCTTAACAAAAAAATAAATTGCCAAGATTGTTTCTTGTGTTTTGAGTTGATCTTGAAAATTAAAGGTATAAATAAAACAAAGAAGTAAAAATTTAATTTTTAAGGCTTTTATTTAATTCCAGGAGGGTTGTTATTTTACCTATTCCATTATTATTGTTTCTAACTATTTGAATATCTAAACAAAAAATAATTGCCACGGTTGCTTTTTGTGTTTTAAGTTGCTCTTGAAAATTAAAGGTGTAAATAAGACAAAGAGGTAAAAATTTAATTTTGGTGGCTTTTTATTTAATCCCATCACTGTGAGTTGTTATTTTACCTATTCCATTATTATTTGTTTCTATTTAAATACCTAAACAAGAAATACATTGCCACTATTTCTTTTTGTGTTTTAAGTTACTCTTGAAAATTAAAGGTGCAAATAAGACAAAGAAGTAAAAATTTAATTTCGGAGGCTTTTTATTTAATTCCAGCACTGTGAGTGTATATTGATTGAATATAAAATGCTCCACTTGTGAGTTTCAGTTCACACTCGATCGGGTTTCTGTAAACAGCGGCTCACTTACTCAGCTTATTGGAAAAACGGAATGAAGTTTCTCCTTTTGCCAAAAGAGAGAGGAACAGAAAATAAATAAAATAAACTTCCGATATGCACCAGAGAAACTTTTCTGAATATGGTTAGCATAACTTACTACCCCCCTCCCCCCACCCCTTAAATCAAACATCCCTAATGACGAGAAAAACGCGGATTCAAATCATCATCCCTACTACACACAAAAACACACAAAAAAGATTTTTTTCTTACAAAAAACAAACTCTTCTTTGAAGGAGGCCCGTATCCGAACCTGCGCCATTTTATCGCTTATTCCTCAAGGAAATTCGCAAATGGCCATTCCATCCTGTTGCGCCAACTGCATACCCCTCCCCCTCCCGAGGAGGAGAATAGAGAATATTTGCATTCCCCCTGGAAATCGTTTTCTAGAGATGGGGAGGGGGGAAGAAATACATCTTTTGGAGAAGCCCCCCTTTCTCCTACTTTTCCTCCTCCTCTTTTGGGATAGGGATGGAGAAAGCAGGTACTCCTTAGAGAACACATATGTGTGTTTTTTGTCGCGTTTTTAAGTTTTTGAGTCTTGCAATATAGTTTTGATGCCGCCCCGGTGGCTCAATCGCAAGGATTCTGGCCTTTGGAGCTGCTGGGGTCGGGTTCGAATCCCAGTCAGGCATGGATGTTTGTGACCGTCAATAAATGTTGTTATTTGTCTATGTGTTATTCCTTTCTTTGTGACTGTAAAAAATCTTCCTGTGTCTGTACCACTTGACGAAAGCTTAGAAGCGGTTCTCTGAACAAGCACACAAGCTGGAATATATATGTATCATACCATACCATAGTTTTGACCATTGTTCAGAAGGAAGATACATTTTTTTTTTGTTATTCTTCACTTGATTACAAATAGTATATTGACAATTTCAAAATAATTAACAAATTAAAATTAATTAACAAATTCAAATACACTGTTTTAGTAAATCTATTTATTTTTAAGTTATTAAGAACTACGAATTTTTATTGCATGTCTTTGTCATTCAATATCCTTTTGTTTTTAATAAACAATTCAGATTCTGCTATCTTAACTGCAAAAATTTGCAAAACTCCAATTTTTACACGAAAAAAAATTCTCGACTATAATATAAGTAACTGAACACTTTAGATTTTTTTTGTATGGAATGGAAAACCTTTTATATGGAAATAAAAAAAAAATGATTTCCAGTTTTAGACTGTTGATATCTTAGAGTTTCCGCAATTTATTTTTCAAGCTTCCAATGTCTATGATGTTTTTAGATTATATCCTATCTCTTTTAAATTAATAAAATATGTTGGTAACTCTTTACCATTTAATAGCAATAACAATTCTTTACTAAAAATATTGTTTTCACATATTTATATTTATAACGGAAGAAGTCCTGACTGATCAACATCCAACGAAAACTAGTGGAGGTAAATTTTTCAAATTTTATGGGAGCTTATTCTTTTTGTGCTGAAATTTAAGAAGAATTTATACTGTTATTTTAAAAGCGATTGTTAGGTATTCGAACCTAAGCGATTGTATGATTGCTGATTTCATCATAGGAACAACATTGTGCATTGTTATAAGCATAGGATTTGTGGAACTTGGTTTGCTTTACGTGGCGTACTCATTTCTGCTTTATTCCAGCATTTTATTTGAAGTTTTGGTGATTGGAGGTATGACACGGTAAGCTCCGCCCACTTCATTGATTTACCAATCGAGATCTGAATTTAATATTTGTGGATGCGTTGAAATTCGAGATTTGAAACATGCCCGTGCTCAAAGGGAATATTTCTTGTGATGACACGCTCTCAATACTGCGGTTTCATTGGTTGTTGCGTTTTATCTGACAGATTGTTGAAACAAGCTCATTTGTTTTTTAAATCGTCACGCTCTCCGAACTGCGATTTCTGGCTTTTTGGACAAAGTGTTGAAATAAGCCCATTAGAAATTAATTTCAATGAGAGTCGAAATTAAGAATAATTACTTGAATAATTACATTAAAATTACATGAGTTTAACCTGTAAAATGGCAATTTTAATATTATTATTTGATGTTTTTTTAATTATTTATAATCTTCATTAGATTTAGTGCTCAGTAATATTTACTCGACTTGATTCCCATAATATTTCCGAATTTGATTTAATTTCGTTGTTTAACTTGGCCATTTCCTTCCAAATAATAAAAAAAATGCTGACAGCAGCAAAATGTGTGTGTATGTACTTATAATATTTTGATTGGGGGGGGGGGGGACCAGTGAAGATGTGGACCGATTGGCACAAAGTAAAAGTTTACATAATATACAAGGGCACTCCCATGCAACCGCGAGGTTTATTAAGGTAGGCGAATACCCCAAATTCTAAAATTTTTACTATTACTTTAATCTTTTCCAAATTTGGCATAGTGATTTCAAATATAATGAACAATGCTTTTTGGGCAATTTTTTGTATTTAAATATAATTGATTTATTTTAAACGGTGTTTTTCAACTAAAATAAAGGGGTTTACGCTAACACATCTAGCATAAAAAGTTTTACATTAATTCACCTGAAATTTTTTATCGATGCTATTTCAATATATATCTGTGCCATGAATCTCTAACATCTGGTGTAAATATACTAGTTTTTTTAAATGTCCAAGTGTAAGTTAATCGTAAAAAATATTTTTTTTGTGTGGTTAATTTATAACATTTTTCTTAATAACTTCTTTTCTTGTAATTTGTATGTAACTCTAGATTGTCATTGCATGTATCAGTTCAAAACGAAGAATTTAACACATAATTAATGTTTACAGGATGAAAATTCAATGTGGTAGATTTGTTAGCGTAAACCTCTTTTTTAGTTGAAAAACAATGTTTAAAATAAATCAATTATATTTAAATAAAAAAATGCCTAAATAGTATTGTTCATTATATTTGAAATCACTATGCCAAATTTGGAAAAGATTAAAGTAATAGTAAAAATTTTAGAATTTTGGGGAATATTGGGTATTCGCCTACCTTAAGCTAGTTTCAGATAAATTTTACCCCGTATTATATAAGCTAGAATTATTGTAAGTCTCGAATAATAAAGTCCTACTTAGTTTCACTCGCACATTTATATAAAAATCAAGAATTCTTTAATTTTTGAATATCTCTGTGCTTCACTTTTAATTATCGAAAAAAAAATAGAAGCGGGTGTATTTGGCAATGGATTATAACTTTGGTCCACGTGTCGGAAAAGTTATGGTTCTTATTTTATCTTCATAAAATGATACAATCTTATTTGTTTAAAATTTTTGGTAAAGTGGAAATATTGCCTTTCATTTCCATGTAAAAAAATGTAATTCGAATTTTGGCAATAGTACACATGACGTTTGTATTCTTACGAGCATTTTTTGAAAAAAATCTATTTCTTCCAACCTTTGTCTGGCACAAGTAAAAAAATATTGGAAAAAGCTAAAAAAAAAAAAAAAAAAAAAAAACACTCCGTACTATAGCTATGCTTAATTTATTAGTCACGGGGAAAAATTTGCCGATGAATGCGGGTAACTTTGGCCCATGATGTAAGGATTCCTTTATGGAACTTAGCACTTTCAAAAGTGTAGGTAAAAAAGTATTCTTTTTAACTATTTTTGAAGAAGTTCTTTTTTCATGATTAAAGATTTTTTAGATGATTTTGAACATTGGTTTGGTTATGTTTGAATTATCGTACTGCACTAGAGCAACACGAGGGCAATTGGCGATGGGCGTCGTATTTTAGAACCACAGTCAAGTGACGAGCCGACACCTGAACAGGCACCCAACGCAACCGTTAAGGGCGACATTGTACGCAGATATTGAACATTAAAAAAAGATAAAGATAAAATGGTTTCTATGGACTTGTCATAGAAGTCCATAGAAACCATTGTTGGTAACTTATGAGATACCCTGTAGCAATTAACATTTTTTGTCTTTAAATAAAAAACCAACGTGTTTTCGAGTTGTTAAATAATAACATGTACTTAATACCCCAATGTTTCATCTTGACCATCCCCACCTTCTCCTCCACCTCCGAAAGAGGTGTGTCCATGACCTTTTCGCCTCCCCCAAACCATGCGCATTAGGTATCTGCGCACCTCTCGTTTAGAAAGCACTTTAACATCTCTTTTAAACACGAAAAAAAAAATCCATTTAATACCACGTATTAATTTATAATAATAATTACAGCAGCAAAAAAAGTCATCGCGGTGAGAGTGTTTAAAATTTATAATAATAATAAAAATGCAAGGGGGTAATAAATGACATTTAATTAAGCTCTGAAGTCGTTTAAAGTTTTTAAAATGAGGTGGAAATATTGAATTTGACATACGAGTGATGAGGAATTCAATCTCGATTTGTTTCAAGGTATTGCCGCAGCCTGTAATGGTTTTTAGGTTTTCTTAATGGTCCATATTAAATTTGTCGAACACAGCGGCCGGGTTATTGATTGAGCTGCCTTTTGATTTGGGTTTTGATATTAAAAAGGCGCCCTATTTAACGGTTTTGTTATTATAAGTGCCAGCTCTGTGTGTCATAATGATGGTTGATTATTTTTATTGAGAATTAAATATGATACTAATTTCGGTTTTTGACTGTTTTCTTTCTGTATGGCAGTGATTACAGAAAGCGATAGAGCATTTGTAAACTTTTGCGGAATTCGCAAAAAAGTACATGTTTCTAAACCGTGTTCTAAATTGAAATTAATGTTTTATGAAACAGTGCAATTTATTTGAAGGGATGCAATTGCAAAGAAGAAATATTGGTTAGCCATATCTTTTCTTTTAATATTATTCAAAGTCTTAGTACGTCATTTTTTACCCATGGACCAATTTTATATTTTTGTCAAGTGATTTGTTAAAGTATGTGAATTTAAAGTATCTAAAGTACTTTGATTTCCTACTACCATTAATTATAAGTTATGATGCAGTTTTACAACTACTAGTTAGTAAAAAAAAGCAAATGAAATTATTATTATACTCAGAAGTGAATGTTACGTATCTAGCAGCCTGAATCATTCCGGACCATTCACTTTTTGCTTTCATTACTTAGGGATATGTTACACTTTATTAATTAATGGAATTGCTATTGAATAGCTTTTTATTCTGAAATGTCGCGCTTAGTGTACAAAATATGCTTTGGCAACAGTAAATGTTTGTCGTTTTTGTGTTGCCAGCTACGAATTTTGTGATATTCAAATTTACAAAAAATTTTAGCTTTATAGACTATCAACTGATACTGCATGTTATCCGCTACTTTTCAAGAAGCAGTATTTTTATAAATTCCTTTATCCCATGATAAGTTCTACAACTGCAACAGACCATTACAAATTTTTTAGCTTTATAGACTATCAACTGATACTGCATGTTATCCGCTACTTTTCAAGAAGCAGTATTTTTATAAATTCCTTTATTCCTTGATAAGTTCTACAACTGCAAAAGACCATAAAAATTTTTACGAATTTTTTAGCTTTATAGACTATCAACTGATACTGTATGTTATCCGCTACTTTTCAAGAAGCAGTATTTTTATAAATTCCTTTATTCCTTGATAATTTCTGCAACTGCAAAAGACCATTGCGAATTTTACGATTTTTTTTAGCTTTATAGACTGTCAACTGATACTGTATATTATCCGCTACTTTTCAGGAAAAAGTATTTTTATAAATTCCTTTATTCCATAATAGTTTCCACAAATGCAAAAGACCATCCACGTTAACAGAAATTTACCGAAGTTTTGGCGGTTTAAAACGTTTCGCTTACTTTACGATTTTAAACCGTTTGAGATTCGTATGCACCGTTTTATACAACACTCACTTTCAATGACGTCATTTTGAAGAAGTATTGAAGTAAAAAACATTTCTGTTTTGGCTTCAATCTGTGAGGAGAGATTCCGTATAACAAATTCACTTGTAGCTGGGGCCCGGATGGCCGAGTGGTAAGCATCGCAGGCCAGCAGTCTGCGTGCTGTAACGGGCGCGGGTTCGATTCCCGCCTTCGCCCTGGGTGTATTTCCTCTCTTTGTGACAGTAAAAAATCTTTCTGTGTCTGTCTTACTTGACGAAGACTTATAAGCGGCTTACTGAGCAAGCACACAAGTCGGAATATATATGTAAAATACCCTACCCTACCCTACCACTTGTAGCTTAAAGGTGGTTTTCTTAGTTTTTATAAGGTTTCTGTGTATATGTCGAGACAAATAGTATTTACAGTATGAATTGCCTTATTAAAATAGTAAATTTGACAGGATATTTTGCAGTGAAGTCTTCATGTGCTATTAAAGTAATTTCGTTAATTTACATTGTTTGTGAAAAAAACATTTATTCTTTTGAGTTAACAGGGAAGCAGTGTCACAATTAAATTAAAGGTGCGATTATTGTCATCCTGCGAGCAGGGTAGTTTTTAAAATAATCGCTTTATATTGTAACGACTTTTAAAGTGCCTTCTTAGCGAAATACTATAACTTTTGATGGTATTTTTCAGCATACATAGGAACATAACTCTATAGTTAATGAAATGCAACCAATACATTTGTTCATATTATTGAAATATTAGACCATTACTAATGATTATCAGATCATTTACTAAATAAAAGGACTTGAGAAAATACCGAACCTACACAATTGCAATATTATCTTCGATAGTGGGAGTTGAAAAATGTTTTGATCCCAAATAATTTTTGTTTGAACTATCCAACTTCTTGATATCAATTCAGGTTTTTTTTAAAAGTTAGAAAAGTTTATAAGGGTTTTTTTACTTGGCATAAATTGAAAAAACATAATATTCTATAAAGCTGGTTTTTCTTGTATGTTATTTCCTTGTTGTTATATAGAGATACATTCTACTTTAAAAAAAAACTATGGTCTTTTATGTATATATAAAGAATTCGGTCGTTAAAGCGTATTCTAACTTACATTTTTCAATAATAATATTTTATAATATAGGCTAACTCAATGCAAAATTATCCTTTCTCTTGTGTAATCCACATGTGTAAAAAGTGATTATCACTTTAACTTTTAACATTAAACGGAAAGAAAAATAGTGGAATTTCTGACCTATACTTTTTTGATCTAAATAATGTAAAGTGCTTTATTTAGCTTGATTTATTTTTCACATTTAAAAGCTTCAATCTTCTCCTAAATTGCAACTTTCACTGCAGTTACATGGAATTACCCAGTATAGTTTTTTTCTTTCTTCTGCGTATCAGTGAATTTCAATGTGGTAAAAAGTAAATAGCGGCCAAATCCGAATTCTCAATTAATACACCTTAGTGTTTTCGAACTGAAAATTTTGAGGCCTATAAATAAAATAGACGGACATGGGGAAAAAAGGGGTGTTTTAATTCAGTTATTCAAGTTCATACAACAGGGAGATATGTAGGGCTTAGGTTTTTCCATAAATAGAGCACATGATCAGAAATTGAATAAATCATGCTTTAGAAGGGGAGGGAAGAAAACATTATTTTTACAATAGAGTCGTCAATGAGTGGAATGCTTTACCAGAATACGTTGTGTTTTTGAAGAGAGTGGAAGATTTTAAGAAGAATATCGATAGCTATTGGGAACTGGTAAAGAATTAGATATATTTTGGACCAACCTTGCTGGGCCTCTTCCCTGTTGTTGGTCGACAAATTTTGTACATGTATTTGTGAGACATTGAAACAAAAATAATTTCAGACTTGTATTATTGTTACTCTTATCCATTCATTCTGTAATCACTGGCAAACTTCTTCAACTTCCGACTACTTTTGGGGCATGCTGGAAGAAGACTGAAGCTCTTTGTTTCAGATGAATGACGTCACTTATTTTTTTTTCTAAGAAACTATGATAACAACCCTTTGGAATGTTAACGACCTATCAGATTTGTTTTAAATAGAGGGCATCGTAAACTTGAGACAAATAAATAAAGTATATCTTAAGTAAATGTAGTGATTAAAAAATAATAAAAGCGAATTCAGAATTCCACTAATAATTTTAATTTATAATTTTCGGATTTAAGCTCGATGTGTTGATTTGATAAAAAAAATTCAATTGTAATTAGCTTATTTATGGTAAAAATTGGTCTATTTGATGTGATTAATATAAGCTTGTAATTATGTTATATTTTACATAATGTTAAGACTTCATTCTCATACGTTTATTTAAATTGTAAGTAGAAAATGTCAGTACTGTTTAAAAATGAATATATTTAGTTATACTGAGCTTGAAACTCATAAAATCATTTGTGGAGGTTTGACACTTGCCTTGCATGCGAAAGGTCTCAGGTCCGAGTCCGGGTGTTGTCAATATAACTGCCAACCTATGAACGGTTTGTGCCGACAAAAAATCCTCAAAAGTTATATACACTTCCAAGTCTCGACGATGCGTACGATGTCGCACTTATAGAGTTGCGTTGGCTGCCCACACAGGTGTCGGCATGTTACTTGATTGTGGTTGTAAATTATGAAGCTAATAGCTCTTGTGGAGCTCTGGCGATAATTCAAATGTAATTATAATTTACAATAAATTATAAATCATTTGTTAAAATTTAGTTTTTATCACGGAATAAAATGTTATTATTAAGAGTGTTTAAATAGAGTACTCAATGAATACATTGTCCATTCAACTTTTAAAACTAGAAAAAAGAATCATTCAAGTATTTTTCTTTTATCCATCATAATGTAACTTATTTATCACAACATATCCCACTATATGAGGTAAAAAATGAAGAAACTAGCTTAACTAATTTTTTTCACGTAAAAGAATAACTGGATGCTGATAACGTATAAGTATTTGGTTGAATAGTAAAATTTTGTCGCAATATTCCTTCCTTTCGGCGCAATAGTTAAGCTTCAAAAACTTTATGCGAAAGTTTTTGAAATGATTACATGCAACGCGAAACTTCTATCGGTTCTCCTGGAAAAATATGTAGTTCTTTCACAGACACATTATTTTTCCTCATACCGTATGAGCGTCTTTAATGTATATTCAACGCTTTTTTAGGAATGGAAAAAATAACGATTTTCCTACTGGTTTATGATGCGTGAGAAGAAGGTATCGAAAGTTACTTTGAAAACTGAAAAAAAAAACTTTTTTTTAGTAGAAACTGCAAAAATAAGCAATATGTCGATATTCATTTCGTTCTACATTCATTCAGTTTTTGTGAAAATGGTTTTTGTTACTGTAGAAGTTCCATAGCTCCTTCACGGTACCAAGTAAAAATATGGTGTTATGTTACTCCATAAACTGGAGTTAGTATCTAGGTTGTTGCTTTGAGCCTTATAGATTAAAAATACAAACATAATAGGAGTAAGCTTTATTATTTATCTATTTGGTGTAAGGGTTTTGTGATTTTGTGGTAAAATTTTACTATATAAAAAATGGAGACAACTGAGACCCGAATCCGACATTCAACCTTATGAGTACGTTACACTATAAAAGGAATAAGCTTCAAGATAAAGCTTATTTGGTGTAAGATTACTTTGATTTTGTAACGAAATATAACTTCACTCTAAAAAAATGATTGCTCAAAAACGACGAAATTTTCCTTAATTTTGACGATTCCGTTACTGGCAAATGCTCCGAGTTTTCGTTTCCTCAAAGTGAGGAAATTTGAATCGTCATTTTTATGAGGATTTGAATGTCGTTCAATCTAAAGAAATATTTCGTCATTTTTGAGCATGTGAGTACAACAATGATATTCAGTTTCCTCAAAATCAAGAATCGTAAAAGTGAGGATTCGCGTTTACTCAAGAGTCATGTGATAGTTTGACGGAACAATCCTCAAAATTAACGAAATGAGGCTTGAGGAATCATGAATCGTCAAAAATGAAACTGTTATTTCTGAGAGTGTATATATACTATAATCTTGTTACTATGTTACTGTAGGCAACAAATAACTATGTACTGCATCCAGATTTATGAGTAACGTTACTCCACAAAATAAGAGTAAGCCTTAAGATTAATCCTATTCGGTAAAGGTTACTCTGATTTTGTGGTATAATGTTACTGAGTAAAAGTGGAGGCTACAAAGACCTGAAAATCACATCCAGATTTATGTGTAACGTTACATTACAAAATAGGAGTAAGCTTTAAACCTATGTGGTTTAAGCTTACTCCCATTTTGTGGTGTAACACTTCTCCATAAATATGTAGTCTGCAAAACCCTGGATACTGCTACCAAACCTTTATACTTTAGGTATATGAATTAACGTTATACCGAATCCGTGCACAAATGCTACAATTAAAAAAAAATACTTCTCAAAAACCATCTATTTTCGCAGATCCATCACTATTTCGCGTAATATTCAATATCCCCCCTTATGAAAGACAAGAACAAAATGAAAGACAAAGACCACACAAATAATGAGTGATTTCTTTTTTTATTTATTTAGGAGTGCTGTGTCTATTAAGGACTCAGTGCGTGAGGGATTGTGCGGTCTTATTTTTTCCTGTGACGTCACAACACATTAGCGCCATCGAGACAACATCCATACACACGTCCGGTAAGCACGCCTCGCACTTCCGGGTAGGTTATTACTTTATATATAACTATATGTGACACACAACAGAGCGGTAAACATCTCCTCTCTCAGGGGGAGAGTTACATTGGCAGGCTTCTTTTATTAGAGTGGGCCGAATTTTTTTTTTTTTGTTATTATATTTCAGTTACCAATAAATGAAAATAAGTTTTAAAGAATTATTTTTTTGCTAAAAAAGTCTGGTGCACCGGAACCTCGGAACTTTGTAGCTGTTAAGGTTTAGAGCGTGAATTTTACAATATTGTGGTAAAACCATAACTTTGATACAACGCAAATGTGGTGAACAAAGGTTGATATAGTGGTGGAAGCTAAAAATTTCCGGGATTGTGAAGCTATCTTTCACCAATTTTTTTTCAACATTGTACAATATTTATAAATTCACAGGTTAGAATGAAGTTTGATCAATTTTTAATCTGTAAAAGATTGTAATTGTGTATTCAAACATAATAGTAAATTGCTTTGCTACATTTTGGCACGATGGCATTCAGACTTCAGAATTTCACCACAAAAATGAAATGCTTAAAAACCGTTAAAAAAAAACAAATACAGAAGTAGTATTCTAAATAAATACGCTTTTTTAAGGTATTCAGCTTCAAACTTCGATATTTCGAAAAGCTAAGCTAAAGTCAACTTTTCCCTCGAAGATTATAGCTGTAAGTCTTTTTTCATAAATATATCCATATTCTTCGATAAACTCTGACAGGATTCTTTGCAGACAACATTTCATCTGACAAACCATTCAATATTTCAAAATTCTAAAATATTTTGAAGTTTTTATTAGATACTTGACATTACTAACAGTGTCATAAAGTTAACTCTTTCAAACTCAAATTTGGAAAAATTGTATTTTTCCAAAACAAAGGGAAGTAATATAATCTCGTAAATGTTTTTCAACGAAGGCTTTGAATGTTTCGAACGGTCTTCAAAACAACTTATGGATCAAATCACTAGACAAAACACTGATAAAATTATTAACTCATGTCCCGAATAATATACAAAAAATTCGAAAGTTATTTATATTTTTGGAAAAAAAAAATCAAATTATAAATACTTTCGGATTGGTGAAATATTTCACAACGTTTGCGGTTTTTGGTCAAACCATGTTTCTGGTTTTGAAACTAAAATATGAAAAATCGTTGAACTGAATACAGAAAATATGGTAAAATATTTCTCGTATGGTGAAATATTTTACGATATCTTCGGTATTTAGTTCAAAGTTCATACAACCGTTGCAATTTCTAGGAACCATATTTTTGGTGAAATTAAATTCTTATTGGTGAAAGTAACCTTTTCGGACCACTCTAATTTACATCCCAAGTTCAACCGCACACCTTCAACGGTTTTTGTCTTTTATAGCTTTATTTAATTGTACTTTTACATTTGAAGTAACCTAAGCTCGAAGGTATACAGGCGGTTGTGTTGATTCCTCTGAAAAATTTGAGCATTTTTTTTTTTTTTGTTCTTTCTTTGAAGAAACAATAGCTGCATTGTCTCTCAAAGATTTTTTTTGCTTGAAGATTGCAAACCCGCATTTGAAGAAAAGACAACTATGAAAAACTCTAATTAGATAGAAAGAAAAAAATATACAGTATGAAGTAAAAGTTTCTGTAGATTTGGCACAATCAGGAAGCTACATAATTCATTACATTAGTTTTGTGATAATTCATTTAAAATCTGGCCTTTTCTCTTTAAATAGAGTCTTTTTTTCAATAACTAATTTGAATATAACGAGAATAAGCAATATATCAAAATTTGTTCTATAATTGAAAGATATAATAATGAAAATACTATTTAAAACAAATTATTTAAATAAATGCGAAAATTGTTTACCCTTACAGTAAAAACAACTTTACAAAATTTCTTTACATAATACTTTCAGTAAGATAATATCTATAGGATAAATTAATGAAAAACTTTTCTTAAATCTTCCAATACATATTTAGATATATTATAACCATAAAATTAACTATAAAGATATGTAAATAGTTGATGTAGAAAAGATACACACCAATTCATACTTGATCTGTTATGATAATATAATACATGCTTTTGAAAACATATATTTAAAACATATATTAAACATACATTGTAATTACATACAAAATAAAAACTATTTTATGCATGTAGTTCTAATTTTATCAAATATATTTCTCTCCATTTTCTAAGCTTCACATTGATCAATTATGCATTTTCAGATAACATATGAAACGCAGTATGCAATGGCCTTAATTAGGACGAATTTTGTGATAAAACTATTTAAACTTTTTGATTAACAAGGTAACTATTACTATACTTTTTTAAGAATAAACACTGGGTACTTAGGTATATAAAATCATAACTATTTATTATTTTTTTTTATTTGAATGAATTTTTCTTAAATTAAGTTTTTAAATTTTTTATTATATAACCGTTTAGTAACATACAAAAGACGCAAGTCAATCGTCATATATGAAATATTTTCTCTGATACTGTAACGATCTAGAAATCAATATGGTTTATAACACAAACATACATTCCTAAATATAATAATTAGTGATATCAGTATTATTAAATATACACAAACGAACATTTTATGTATTCTTTGTAGTTAAATACAAAATATCTAGTGAATACAAACAATTCAATTTAACTTTACCAAATACAAAATAGTTCAAAACAATTAATGGAATGTCACATATTAACCTAAAAGCATTTAAGTCATTCAAAAGTTCAATTAATTCAATACTCTCAAATTATAATAGAAAAACTCATCTTAAGGGACAAGTAACAGTTTCTCCCTTATGTCATTAAGAAATAAATACACAAAAATGATGAAAAATTCTAGTTTATAATACTTTGCCATTTTACTTCGAATCTATTAACCGCTGTTGTTAAAATATTTTACAAATGTAACAGTTTTAATATCAGAAGAAGCAGGGAAACAATTCTTTATACACTCTACGATTCCGATACTGAAACAGGTTTTCTGGAATATAGTATAAATTCTTATTCATAACAATAGGAATCGCGTAAGGAAATAGATGCTTTTTACTATGGTACATGTGGCAGTTAGCATCAAGCGAAGACTACAACACCTACGGTTGGTCCTACCAGAAATTGTCAGGTACTCAAAAAATCTAAAAGGGGTTCGTAGAAGCAATCAGGATCATGTTTTATATTTGACTATACTTTTGTACTTTTAAAGTTTGTTTTTTTAGGCTCAGGACTAGACAACCGAGCCCAACAACAAGGTGATATTTTAAAATTATATTGGAGCGCAAGAGCGCTTATGAATTGATGAGAAAATTTCTGCCTCCTCTTCACCTGTTAATTCGGACCCTTTGATGTTTTGTTTTATTTGTATTGTTAGTTGTTTCCTTAGTTCGCTTTGTTGTTCATGTTTATATTGTTCCTCAAGTTCACTTTGTTTTCGACGATGATATCTTTATATTTCCGGGTGTAATTTCCAAAATAATGCCATAAGTTACAACAACAGGTTTTTTTGTAAACATGGCTGTTTTTTTTTTTTTTAATTTTGCAGACTCGGCACATTTCCCAGAACTGAGAGCCATTTTTTGTGTGGCACCATCTAGGCAGCTCTTGCTACCAATTTTGACGTTTGTATTATAGGAATCTGAGCTCTCTGAGGATGTTAACGCATGTCGCGATTTAATTTTGCTGGGTGAACCAAAGCCAAATGGAATCTTTCACACGTACCATAATCATAAAACATGCGTTCCGAAGATTCGTAAAGTCGTAAAATCTGCCGACACAGCCAGGGCTCGGACCCACGATTTAGGACTTATGAGGCCGATACGTAATACCTAACGGTCACTGAGTCAACGCTTATAAAAAGTTACATAGCAATTTTTTTAAAAAAAAGATTGAATTCCGTGAGAATGAATTTAGCATGAATTCTCACCGTCATCGTTACGAATTTTAATTTGCCCCATTATCAATTTTATTGACGATTTAGTTTTAAGTGGTTTATAATTTTTAGTAAGGTTTGATTTTATAACTGTTGCTATACACAAAGGTTCTCAATGACTTACTTCTTAAGCCTTACTATACCGTTACCCTAAAATCTTATTAATTGAATAAATACGAACAAATAAATATGTTCCTGATTGCCTTTATTCTACTTCCCCTGTTCTATCATGTGAGTTTCACTCATATTTATTTGAATATATATTCTCTTGAGTGTGTATTTTTTGTTGACTCCTTTTGAGTCAGCTCGATTAGATATTTTAAGCTTCTGTATTGAATAAAGAGTGCTTATGCAATACCATCTAGATCAAGAGAAGACTTGATTACTCGCCGTGTGACGTCACGTAGGGTTTGAGGTTTAACCATGCTATTTTTAACTTTCAGAACCACTACATAGAATGACGTCACATAGTTTGTTATCCAAGGTTTTCCATTAATTTAGGTGCTAGGGCCGTATTAAACTCTTCAGCATTGATATTAATAGTGGAATATGTGTGAATGTATGGAAATTTCATCGAATAATTTTTTTCGAGATAGAGATTGTATTCATGGATACAATTCGGAAATATTCGGTAAGAAAATATATTTCCTACATATTTTTTGCTTTACATTTCTAGTGTAGTAAGCGATGGATTATACATAATATATATATTGAGCTAAGCATGAAGCGGATTTTCACACTCGTATTACATTTTAGATTGTGAAATAAAAATGACATAAATATGAAATGAAGACTTTCGTCATTTGGCAGTAGAGCTTTGGTTTCTAGCTCCAAAACTAACACAAAAGAGACCTTTTTTCTACTCCAAGTGTGTTAAAATTTTTGGATAATTTTTCTCACGGTAAAAATGCCACCTTTCAGACCGAATGGTATTTAATGGTAGAATATAGAAGCATCTAAAAAGTGTAAAACGACATCCAAAAAGTGTGTAAAGTTCTCCTTTGTCACATGCGATGAGTGGATGAAATACCCGTCTTCGTGCACTCTATCTCTCTATTGACAGAGGTTCCTAAAATGTGCGCCGCATCTTCCTAGGGCGTTTCCGTCGGACATATTTTTTTAAAGTTTTAACCGTACCTAAACCAAAAGTATTAAACACAAAGTATTTCAACATGACACCACCAACATTTCTGGAATCAGTGAATCGAAAATGTTTTTTTTTTTTTTGGAACCTCTGCTCTATATGCTATACAAGATAGGGAGTACGAGGGAAAATGTCAGTTGCACCAGACTACAATGGTCGTGTTACGCCACTTTGATAGTCATGTTACGCAACTATGGTACAGTCCTGTTCCGCCACTGTGGTGTTAGTGCTACGTCACTTAGAGACGCTTTATTTGCACGGTTGATGAAGTGGTTTTTTGGTCTTTATTTTATCTTCCTAGTTTGATGAGTTGCTTCAGAGAGGTGCGAATGCGAAGAACAGCGACGCCGCAATCAGAGATCCAGTTAGAAACAGCACCAGCAGCAGGCGGTCCGTCACCTAGTGAGAGATATTTATATTACACTCCAGTTACGATTGTGTTTTTTTTTACCCATAACTAAATTTAAAGACTCTTTGCATGCAACAACCCAGGTAGCACAACAATTTTGACCAACGTCGCATGAGTATCGGCCAAACTTGGAGAATATTGGATGATATAGATAATTTTCTACCGAATTTAACCATATTTCTCCGTTCTTTGAGGTTTCATACCGAAAATTACGGAAAGTTCAATACTTAATTTTACTACTATCTTATAGTATTTTGCAAGTGAAAAAGGCAAATATTATATTCCGCAATATTTTTCAAACAAGAATTTTGAATTGTAAATTGTTTTTCAAACAACATTCAAACCAATATTGCACCCCGATATTGCCCAGCGTCGGTAAAACGTAGTCCATTATGCACATTTGGCGATGGGTATGAGCCGAGATTTGCCAATACTGCTGTGCTACCAGGGAAAGTTTTACAAAAGTACAGAAATAAACAACAAGAATAATAAGATGTTTAAAAAGAAATGAAAGACACAATTCTTTAAGAATAATCCCCAACACCTAATAAGTGAAATTTGTGTCAAGGTTACATTAGAATTTTTTTTAAATCGAAAGTCCTTATTGCAAAACCGAAATGCCGATACATATTTATGGTTACTACAGTAAATATTTCAGAAGACAATTACTTATTGGACTTATTGAACATCTTTAAAAGTTTACAAATAATTATTTTCTAATCAATCAAATAAATTGAAGAGTACAGGGGGACGCTTAATTTCGTAGAGAAGTTTCCTCAGCAGGCCACTTTGGTGATGATAGCGAGTAATCGTTTAAACTGGTGTAAGGAAACCAATTTCTACATACCGAGATTCACGCGATGCACGATTCCAATGCTTGGACCAAGCGAAGAAGAAAAAAGAAACCGGTTTTTTGTCGCCAATGTCCGCCAAGCAGACACAATTACGGGATGACTCCTAATAAATCAAGCGGTTCTTCCCCTGTACTCGTCAATTGTATAAATCAAAACACTCAATCGTTCTACCTGTGTTAAATAATTTGTAGAAACTTTTCTTTAAGTAACTTTAAAACGTTTTCAAAAGAATATTTTTGAAGGCCTTAATTTAATATTTGTTTATATTTCAAATTCTTATAACCCCCGATTGCAGCAACTTTTCTCTTAAGTGCAATTTAGGCTAAATGTTACAAAATATTTTAAGAAACTATACCTTAAGAGTACAGAAAAAAATTCTGGAAATCAAACCTTAGTTCCATTGGATCAATTTTATGCATATACTAATGCAACGCCAAATGGATTATTTCATAAAAACTTAATTCAAAAGTGTTAGAAAAGGTGTATTCATACATTTCCCAACTCATTAGATTTTAAGAAAAATGCCATAAAAAGTACCATTAACATTATCATTTTAATAGGTAATTTGTTAAATGTTCCTAATTATTAATCCTTGAAAAGTCATTTTTTAAAGTAAAATTTAATTATACATCATTAATATTAATGTTGTCATTCCTCGTTTACATGCTTAATGAAGTGAAGAATAATTAGTTGCTATAATTTAAAATGAATGGAATTTTATTCTTAAACCCTATTTTGTAGAATTTTCATCATATATTCTTTTTTTAGAAACAGTATTTCTATCGCTTTTTTTTATTTGGTTAATAACGCATATGTATTCGAGAATTGGAAATTACTTCAAATTATCCAACTTAAACATCCAATTTATTAAAATAAGTCCTTATATAATAAGTTAAATTGAGTTTTATTTTTGGTATTGATCATATTTGAGGTTTTTCAGATACTTTTTTTATGCGGCGTCCTAACTACGACATCAACAACAACACTGACAACACCTGCGCGCGCATGCTTATACAATTTGTACAGGCATGCGCGCGCACCATCGCATTTAGAAAAGATCTAAATATTATTACTTTTTTAATTATCAGACCTTTTAACTATTTGCGTAACCAATGTATAAAAACATATTTTTAATTTTAAAATCTACATTTTCATATAAAAGATACCTGTACCTATATTTTACTTTGACTAAAATAAATAACTGTATTATTTTTGTCTTAGCTGATTCTATTCAATGTAAAACTCGTCATATGTACCAGTTGGTTTTAAAATAAGTGGAAGAAATACATTTCCTTTCTTTATTAACCTGATCTTCTATTTATTGGTGTGGCCTAGTGGGTTTGATCGCGGCATATTGCGCTAACAGTCTGCACACTGTACTGGTGCGGGTACAATTCCCGCCTTCGCCTTGGGTGTACTTTCTCTCTCTGTATGAGTAAAAATCCTGCTTGTGTCTGTCTTATTTGACGCAGGTTTTTAAGCGGGTCTCTAATCAAGTACAAACCGGAAAATGCATGTACTAATCTACCTGCCTATCTACTTATAGGAATTCTATCTGTTTGCAAAAAATGATATGTTATAATGTCTCATCTCTCCAGTAGAGCGCTAGTTATGTAACCACCTCACTTGATTAAATCAGAAATAAAATGGTCTTGAAACAAAATGGATGTCGGTTCCTCAGGAGCATCCAAACGTAATTAATAATTTGATATTTACAACTGTGGAAAAGTAAACTGTTTTACTTCAACGAATAAACACTCCGCATCAAATGAATAAGGCGTGTTGAATTAATATAGAAAACAGCCTGTAAAGAGTTACTAATAATTAAAATGCCTATTTAAATTGCATTAACCTTAGTTCAAATAGATAAATACTACTGAATACACCAACACATATTATAACACTATCACAAAACAACAATGTTTTTATGAAGTTGCAAACTGCTCCAGAGACCTGTGCCACTTTCCTCCACTCCTCCCGCGCGGCCTCCCTGTGTTCGTTATCCACGTCTCTCGCCTCGTTCCTTTCCAGGGTCTCGTGGACCCGGTCCAGCACCCGCAGGAACCGACGCTCGAACTCCTCCGAGGACCTTTCGCCTGAAAGGGAGAGGAAACAGTTACACATTTTGTGCTTTGTTCAATGTGATATTGGTTCTTCATTTCTTAGGTTGAATACAATAGATCTAAGGTCGCAGTGTTCAGCGAACTTGCCCTACACCAAGAAAGCCATAAGTCATAATATTGGTTCTTAGAAGCTGCAACAGCTGAAGGGCTGAATGTTTAAAAAAAAAATTCATTTTACGAAAAACTGGTCAAAGCAAGCAATGAAAGTATAGATAAACATTTCACCACAAGGCATTTGCATCTACTAGAAGCCATTATCACGTTGAAACCAAGCGCTAAATTTGAACAGTGTAAACTTATAAAGTACACTGTTTCTGTTACAACGTCGTCCGCCTCCTGGAGTACCCCTCCTCCACCTGCGGTGCCGCTGCGCCTCCTGAGTCGCTACAGGGAGGATCAGTAGCGCTCATAGGGGGCCCAGTGCTGCCCGGGACGATGCTTTCATTTTCCTCTTAGCCATTTACACAAAAAGGAGAACATGCTTGTTCTCAAATTCGAGAACAATACTTTCTGAGCTACTACGTACCAATAAAGTCTTCAATAATGAAGACATTATTGTCAAAATCAAGAAACCATTTTATTATGCTGTTGGACTTAATAAAATATATAGCTGACATCAGTATGGGAGGAATATAATCAATTGACATAAAATAAAAGTTTACATAATGTACAAGTAACGGTTCTCGTTCAACGCCGGGTTTATTAAGCTAGTATATATTATAACGAAATATTTTCTTCTACCCACCTCCGCCGCCACCTCCTCCCGGCACCCCTCCTCCTCCCCCTGCGGTGCCGCTGCGCCTCCTGAGTAGCTGCGGGGAGGAGGAGTAGCGCTCGATGGGGGGCCCGCTGCTGCCCGGGATGGTGCGGCGCTTGCTGCCCTTTTTCTTGTCCTCTTCATCGCCATCCTGTTGAGAAGACGCATATGTAAGTGAGAATTGAAATGTGTAAGGTTGGGTTCATGCGGTTTGTGGTAATGTGTGATATAATTAAAATCTTAGTTATGGTTTTACATGCTGTATTTAATAGAGTAGGGGTAATATTAAACGCTGCTGCATATAGAATTGTATATTAGAAATTTTTCCGCTCTATAAACTCACTTACGATTGCCCCTAATTGATTGAAAAACGCAGGTATGTTATAATACAAACGTATGTTCGAAAGATTTAACTTAGCATTGCCACTTCGATCATCCGGCACCATAAATATTATTATGGAACCGGGGCCCCGATGGCCTAGTGGTTTGGACCATTACTCCAGCAGTCTGAGCGCTGTAATAGGTGCGGGTTCGATTCCTGCCTTCGCCCTGGGTGTACTTCCGTTCTCTGTGAC
The DNA here is from genome assembly GCA_023701765.1 of Hylyphantes graminicola. Classification (NCBI taxonomy): domain Eukaryota; kingdom Metazoa; phylum Arthropoda; class Arachnida; order Araneae; family Linyphiidae; genus Hylyphantes; species Hylyphantes graminicola. The sequence goes on from CM043121.1 coordinate 50,222,964, forward strand.
GGTAAAAATTCTTTCTGTGTCTGTTTTACTTGACGAAGGTATATATAAGCGGGTCTCGGATCTAACACACAAGCTGGAATATCTACGTACCTACCTCTACCCCCTACTATTGAACCTTTGCATGGGAAACGGGCATACGTTATAATGAAAATATAGATAGTATCATTTCCACGGTGGACACAGACTTTTTAAAAAAGCTTTGTACAGATTGGTAGGGTAATGAGTTAATCTGCAAAGCACCCAATCAGCGATCGTAAAAGTTACCTTTGTCTACGTTGCGTTGACAGGGAACACGTGTAATAAAGCTTTAAAACCTTTAAGATGGGACAATTTTCAAGAAACTGGCCATAGAAGCGCATATTTATTAAAGCTGAAAACTATAAAAGAAAATCTGCATGGATAATATAGATATTATTATTTTTATTTTGAGTTTGTTTTTATTTTCAAAAAAAAAAGCTCGTTAACCTTATTGGCATTTAAATTGAGGGATTTAAGTAAGTTTTATTTGTACTACTGAGCATTCCAGCCCGGAAATATCACTGGAGCAAGAAATAGATGTCAAAAAGTACTTAATGAAGTATAAGGTAGGGCGAATTAAAATTTCACAGTTATTTAGCATGACTCCGACTAATAATTTGTTTATTTTAAAATGAAGATTATCTCTAAATTATGCGTTACATGAACACTTCAATAATTGGATCTCCAAGTATAAGCGTTGGAATCTAAAATAGAGTGTAATATTCAATATGCCTTATTTTTACGAGCATTTCATTAAAATTTTTACTGTATAAGAACTAATTTATTATGTAACCATTCAATGCTAAATTTCACAGTTAATGTGTTTAATCATTCCTCTAATTTATTTAAAGTTTTATAACTTTCCGATTTTTATTTCATTTACATTTAATTTGAGATTTAAACAAAAATATTAAATAAAAAAAATAGGAGTTGTAACACATAAAAAACAATCAATTTAAATGTAAGAAATAACTTAAAAACGTGCTTATATGAATTTCTTTTGCAGGAGTTATCAGTTGAACAATGCCATGTTAAAGATTTAAAATACTCAAATCTTTCTTTTTATTCATGCCGAGATTTTTGAAGTATCTACTCGAGTTACCTATGTGAGATAAAATTTTACCTCCACCGATTCACTCCGATAAGAGTACATTTACTTGCAGAATCTCAAAGAGAAACGCGCGAATGTAAGATTAAATGACAAGGTATGGGTAAAAATCTGAGAACACTCCTTTTAAACTTTGCTCGCTTATTCAATTTTTTTGCAAAAAAATATAGGGCTTTTATTTCTATTATTCCGATTGTCTCGTTATTGAAACAATAATTTAAGAATGTCATTATTTATGTAAGTCACTATTGATAGTAATAGAGAGAGTAAAATTAGATTTGTTACAAAAAAATTGGTGACTATTTGTTTGAAAATAAGTCACCATCATACGAGTGACTGATATGCTAAAAAGAGACAATTTAAGCTATAGCTTTACTTGTATTGGGCACTCAAATAATAAGTTGAGAAAGATACATTAAGAGTGAATGGGTGCGCTGGATCTGCAAACTCAAGTGCCTCAATGTGAATCCAATGTGAAAAAAAACCTATCTTCTCTGTCACATTTCTTCGGCTGTATTGAATATTTTTGTAAGCTGTTTCTTTTTAAATAATAAATGTAGAGAGCCTACAGGTCTCTATAATCACACTTTTTAAAATTGCTTCGAATAATTTTTGTAAAATTATTTAATTAAAAATTAACAAAAATATTCCAACCAATTTCAAAGAGTGGGATTGTCGGGACCTGTAAGTCAGCTACATTTATCAAATAAAAATCCATTTGTAAAAATATTCAATGCAGCCGGAGAAATGTGGGGAGAAAGAAATATTTTTTTCTCCGTCTGGACCCGCGATCCAGCGCGCCCCTTCCCCTTAAGCCTTACATTAACACCACCTTTCCCTCCCTTTAAAACACTTCATTTGTGCTTGATATAAATTGAGACCATGACTATCTAAAAATTATCATAACCTACTTATAGAATATGCTTTTTTCTGCGTTTTTCAGAAAAAAATCTATGTCATTTTAATTATGATCTCTATATTGTGATTTAATCGAGAAATTAATTATTGTATTTTTTTAAACTTATAATAAAGACTTATTAGAAGCAACCTATTTGATTAAACCACTTATGTCACGTCAAAGTAAATTTTACTCCCAAAAATATTACTCATTTTGCCTGTATTTTTAAAATTAATATTATGTAACTTCTAACTTACTAATAGTCAGAATAACTATCAATAACTACCAACTAATGGTATTTGTGTTTTAAATTTAAAACATGTTTTATATTATTTCATTGCTTTCCTACTCGGTTCCCTTTGCGAAAAAGAAAACAAAATTAAAATCGATTTCTCTCCAATTAAATTTCCAAAAAACTACTTTTTTTTTAAAAAAAGAAAGGTAATACATTTATTTTAAATACCATTTTTTACATAATTATGGAACAGATTTTTTTTTTGTGTGCAGTAAGTTTTTATTCTTTACATAATGAGTCAAATATGAGTTATTCATAGTCTACCTCCCAGGCAATTCACGATTAGATCATTGCAATAAGCGGGTGCAATAATTGCGTATTAGCAGACTATTCATTTATCTAATATATGTAATAAGTTTTTTTTTTGTTTTCTCAATCAAAACATATTTTGTTGATTTTTACTACGAAATGAAATGTTAAGTTTTTCCCCTTTTGAAAGTTAAAACATTCTTTTAAGGTTAATACATTTCCATCCATCGTTTTTTTTATTAAACAAAAAAAAAAAGATACAGCATGCACCAAGGCCTAAGCCACATAACATGCACAAACAGCATATTATATAGCAAGTGAGACAATCAAAAGGACAAAACAATGAGATACAAGAGTAAATACAAAATTATCTCTCCTTGGTGTCAAACGGTGGCGACATCGCCCGGTTAAATATATTAATGAACTCTCCTCGAACGAACCATTTTGCTTTTAAAATATTGTGGTTATATTTTTAGGGTTATAAAAGCATTAAAGTAAATATTCTTTTTTTGTTTTATCTACTCATTTTTTAATCTTTATATCATTTATTATTTTTTTATTTAAAAAATTGAATCTTCTAGATCACCAAACATTCACATATGAAATTAATACAACCATAATTTTGGTAGTTAATATAATAAAAATATGATTTAGGCAAAAGGGTCAAAATTCAGACCTTAAGAAATTATTTTTAGTTTTTAAAAGTTAGTAAATGACACTCGACTAATTTGAGACAACCGATTATTGGGGAATTTATTTTCTCCAAGGTAAAGATAATTTTTTTTATTCGTAATGGCTCTTGACTAGTTACAATAATTTAGATTTAGAATATCTATGGATTATTTTTCAATAGATGGTAATAAAAAATAAGATTTAATGAAATTGTTAATTAGTTGCAGGCGTTTATTAGTCAGATAATGTTAATCATAAATAAGTTAAGAAAAAAAAATAGTTGGGTTTTATAATAATTGCTGCAATATCACTCTGTCGAGAGCTATCTTTGTAGGTACTCTTTGTATGTAGCATTTCTGACACTTTTTTTACTCTATTCTGTAGAGTTAGCCTACTCCCATTTCGAGTAAGTTTGTTCAAGTTTTGTTGTGTACTTAATTTCTCTTGACATAAGTTTATTCTAGTTTTTTAGTGTATACTGACTCCCTTTTCATGTAAGTTTACTCTCTTTTTGTTGCGTAGCCTTACGCCAAACCAGAGCCCGAACAGGACTTTTGGGCAAGGGAAGCCTGCCCCTGATTTGGAGGTCCCCCGCTTTTGGGACCCCCCCCCCCCCCCGAGGCAAATACGCTTCCTCAAAAGTGGCTTAACTTAAGCTTTAATGATGAATACGATTAAAAAGTATATACAATGGTAATTTTTTTTGTTTCCAGATATCCCGTATCATAAACTCGTAAGTTGAAAGGGCCCCCAAAAGTTTATTGAATTTTTATAAAGAATGCTATAAAAAGTTAATAAGATGGGGAATTTTATTTTGTGCCCGCAGATATTCCATATCCCAAACTTAAAATAACAAATGTTTTCGGAACATAAGTTTTTGAAAATGTGGGGATATTTGTAACAGAATGAGTGTTAAAAAAAGGTGATTTGGGGGCCCCTTCAAATTTTGAGGAGGAAGCCCAGGCTTCCCCGGCCGTGATCGGGCCCTGCACCAAACGTTTTACAGTGACATTGGCATGCCCTACCTGGAAGTCCATGGAGTCCTTCCTCGGCGGACACGGGTAGACCATAAGCATGGGTGCCAGGCACCCCAGCACGCATTTCCTGAGCCATTTAGAGGGTGGGATGCCATCGCAGCCTTTGGCGTGGAGCCCCAGAGTCATGGCGGAGAGAAACGCTACAGAAGACACCAGGCAGAGACAGCACAGCTGGTACGCACCTGTAGAGATATGTATTGAATATTGACGAAATAGGTCGATATTCAGGAAAAGGATTATCGTATCGCATACTGGCCCGGATGTATTTTTAAAACCCTTGTAAAAACGTCCAGAAGAATCATATTTATAGGATAAGATATTCAACATATGCGAATCGATATTCAGAAACAGGATTATCATAATACGTACTTCCCCTGTTTGCATTCTTAAATCCGTTACAGGAACGACTTTATCTTTGTTAATACTTTTACATCTAAAATGTATTGGTCTTTGTTTATCTGCAGATAACTTTAAAACTCTATATTTTGACGTACGCCCCGTATTTTCTGTAGCCATTATTCAACCAACTGAGAAGGCTGAGACGGCAGAAATACCAGGCTTAAGGCTGCTCATCACCCCATACCCCGTCCTCCTTCGATCGGGCTTGCTAATGATAAGTCTATGGGGAAAAATGGTTTTTGTTCCAAAAAAAGTCAAGAAATTATAGGAATATTTTGATGCGGTTTTTTTTAAATTCATAAAAATCCAATAAAGTAGTGCTTTTAGAGGTTATTTTTTTAAAAACGTTATTTACTCTTTTTTAATCTAAATTTTTTCTATTAAAAAAAGGCAAGTAACGTTTTTAAAAAAATAACCTCTAAAAGCACTACTTTATTGGAGTTTTATGAATTTAAAAAAAAAAAACGCATCAAAATATTCCTATAATTTCTTGACTTTTTTCGGAACAAAAACCATTTTTCCCCCATAGACTTAACATTAGCATGCCCGATCGAAGGAGGACGGGGTATGGGGGTGATGAGCAGCCTTAAGAAGCATGACAGGACATGATGAAGTAAGTGTGGCTCTGGTCGGACCATGTTACTTTCTCTCTCTCTTGAGGCCTCTTGGTTGTTAATAGTCTTAAGACGAATATTGTTGCGCAAGACTATGCGGCTATTATTTGTATTATCCACAACTATACCTCTCCCGACCTTAAGTTTGCAGTATACAAATGTTCCACGAGAAAGAGGGTAAATAGTTCTCATTTTTGAGGGCGAGAATCAATACAAAAAGGTATTTAACATTCAATAAACAAATTTATTTGTTATTTCAAGACGTAAATTTATTATTTTTATTAGTTTAGCTTCAGTTAGAGTGTTATTTTAATTATTTTTTCCCTTCGATTTTGACGTAACAGGGCGCACGAATATCAGGGTCAAATTATCAACCAATCGGAGCAGGCGAAGCTTCGGCGCCAGCCGCGTTGTTCACGCAAATTCCTCCGTAGTACATTTCTCTGCTGCAAACTTAAGGTCGGTTTTGGTATATCAGTAATATGTTATCTCTCTTCTTGTTTTCGTTGTTTCCTACATCTAATAGTTATGTAGCTCGGATTGCGACAAATAAACGCAAGTATGATTCATGCGTACTTGCTAGAAAAACAATTTTTCGCAACCGTATAGTAAATAAGTGCCCAGTGCCATCGAGGTTGTGATTTTATAAAATTTAAGGTTGTTTCTAAATGTACTCAAAGTGCCCATCTTGGTATAATTTTACTTTTCATTGTTTTTACCAGCGCGTTAGACTAGACGACAGTTCTGCTGCGAGCAGGTGAACTACAGTATCTAGACTAACGTCTTGGAACATTTGTTGCAAGTAATCAATAACTTTAACGAATATCAAAATAGACTGAAAGACTGATTAATTCAGAGCAAAAATGGTCAAATTCTTTATTGAGGTTACTGCTAAGGTAGAGTTATTGAGCTTCAGTTTCTCACTGGTACGTAAAAACAATGCTCCAATAAACCAGAATGTACGCGAACTGCTAGCTAGCAATGGCTGCTGCGGGGCAGATGTTCGGACCCCACCCGTCGCCACATTGACCAGCAACAGGGCCAGCATGCACCTCACGGCCAGCTTGAGTCTCTCAGAAGACTGGGGATACACCAGAAATGCCAGCGCAGCCAGACCATTCACCAGGGAACAGGGCATGGCGAAGCAGGTGTGGTCCTGGTAGCCTGCGAAGGACCATGAAACGGCTTGTCGAGGCCTCTAGTATGTTAATAGTCATAAGAAGAATATTGGTGCACAAGACTAGATGGATATAGTTTCCATTGCCCACTACTATTAGTATAATACGTTGCCTCCCTCTTTGTTTTCGTTGTTGTTTCCTACCTCTAGCAATAGAGCAGTATAGAATTCGCTAAAGAAACCTGCTAGAGGAACAATTTTTTCTACCGTAAAATAAACGCTATGCCGTGCACCATTTTAGTAGCGACTTCGTAAATTTAGAGTTAATTTCTAGTAGTACTCACAGTAGTATTATTTTACTCAGTTTTCATCAGCCCATTAGACTAGACCACAGACATCCACCTCAATTTGATACTAAGCGGAAAGACTGTTTTGCAATATAATAATCCTACCTAGCAATGGCAGTTGCGGGGCAGACACCCCGGGCCCCCCGCCCGTCGCCACATTGACCAGCAACAGCGCCAGCATGCACCCCACGGCCAGCGTGAGTCTCTCTGAAGACTGGGGCGGCACCAGGAATGCCAGCGCGGCCAGGCCAGTCACTAGGAAGCATGGCAGGACATGGCGAAGCAGGTGTGGCCCGGGTCGCCTGCGGAGGACCATGGTGAAGGACAGGGCCTCTTGGCTGTTGATGGCGCTGCCAGCGTTGAGGAGGATGTCTTCCAGGTGGAATTCGGGGTTCGGGTGGTAGGTGGACAGGTCTGCGTGGTCGGCTGCGAGGGTGACCTAGAGGAGGAAAGGTTGAAGTTGGTAGCATGAAGAGTCTAGTTATGTTGAATGCAATGGCCCACAACTTGAATTTAATGTAACAGTGAAAAGTTGCGCGCGCTTCACCTCTACGATAAAAAAAATATTAATATCCTGTTTTGAACAAAAGTACATGAAATTGAAATTTAGAGAATAAAAGAAGCTTTCTTCTTTTTATTCATTAATCGTTCGCTCCTTTATGCAAAAATACTATTTAGGTACGATAAGTTTGACTATCAAAATTTGTTTTCTTCGCAGATAAGATTTTATATTTTACAACATCAAAATATTAAATGGTTAGTTTGATATATTTGAATTTAAATGTCCAAATGTTCAAACAAGCTCCAAGTTTTTAAAAAATAAATGCGGATTTCAGGTGTTCGATTTTGGTTTTACAATTCTCTAAATATTTCAGTATTTTGACTTTTTTTTTCCTTTTTATTAAAATTACAACATGAGCTTTTAAACTCAACTTGAAAGGTATGTTCCATTAACTACAATAATATTGCATAGATATAAATAATTTAAATTCCGACTTGTAAAAATTAATTTAACACAATAGTCTTCATTTCAATTTTTTTTATAAAAAACTAAATCCTTCGAATGCAAAACTGCGAATTTCAAATTACTTTTAAGCGAAGCTATTAAAGTTTCAACAACGTAACTACAAACTAGCACATTTTCTCACTTGTGTATAAGAATTCCAACGCACTTACAAAACAATTCTTACATTTCAATAGAATAAATTAGGGAAACGCTCCTGAAATCCGTTTGTACACTCGGAAACAATCCGATGTCATTACACTTCTCAAAAGGCACATTCCTCAAGAAACAAAAAAAGTCTAAATAAAAAAAAGCCTACTAACAACTCTTTCTCTCCTTCCGACGCCAAACAATAGGAATTAACGAATCTTAAAGGAGAGAGGGTCCAAGAATTTCTCTTAGATAGTAGGGATGTATGGAGTGGAGCTTGCGTTCTTTTAAAATTACAGTTATTCTCTGTATTTGTGGTTTTAACAAACGACAGTTATTCACTGTATCTGCATTTTTTTTTCGATTGACTTTTTTTTTAAATTCTTAATGGGATGTTACACAAAAAATATATTTTTGAACACAAAATTATTTTTACAAAAATTTATTGAGAGATTGGTTTAGAATTCTCCTTCAAGTAAACTTTTTCACAATACATTCGATTGGTGTTTCATAATTTGTCATTGAGTGATATATACCGGAATTCAAAATATTCTTCTTTCAAAGGGATGCATAAGAAAGAAGATAGCGCTTAGAAAGAATTACTGCGAAAATATTTTTATAATAATTCACGAGCAGATAGTTATGTAGGTACTGCCCTTAATGTATTCTTTCAGATGTAAATTAAAAATTCAGAAAAAAAGTTTTGAAATGATATTCTGAAACCTATTTTTATTCGTGTAAAATTTCTTGCAAAGTTAATAACTTTTTCTTTATCCAATAGGGGGCTGGGGAGCCCAGTCGGTTAAGCACTCGCTTAGCATGCGGAAGGTCCCAGGTTCGGGTCCGGGCATCGCCAAAATAGCTGCCGACCTATAAACGGCCCGTGCAGCCAAAAATGTCCGACGAATAATACCCCGTGTAAGGGAGTGCGCGTTAAATATCCTTCAAAGTCCTAACGCTGCGTACGATGTCGCCCTTAACGGTTGCGTTGGGTGCCTATTCAGGTGTTGGCTCGTCACCTGACTGTGGTTCTAAAATACGACGCCCGTCGCCAATAGCCCTCGTGTAGCTCTAGTGCGACGATAATTCAAACCTAACCTAACTTTATCCAAAATTTCCTTGAGATAACTTTCTTTTTTAAATATCCTTTTCAATTGGCTTCTTTTACACGAAATATTCCAACTTTCATTTCCTACTTCCTGAAATCTGAGGTCTGATTAGTGCTCTATTCCCAAGTAATATTGATTCACCAATCTTGTCTCGAGAAAGAATTTACTTTCATTCAGCATTTCTGGTACCACTTAAGACCCGAATCATACCTATTGATTAATCGAAGAACAAAACTACTATATTTTCGCCTTTTAACGGGGAATGAGCTCGCTGGATCGCGGGTTTCCAAAGCAAAGTGCATCAGTGTTAATCCAATGGAGAAAAAATTAATTTCTCTGCCACATTTCTCCGGTTGTATTGAATATTTTTACAAACGGATTTTTTTAAGTGATAAAAGGAAGCTGACTTACACAGGTATCGACAATCCCACTTTTTGAAAATTTTTTAAAAAATTTTAAGTAAATAATTTTACAAAAAGTATTCGATGCAATTTAAAAAAGTGGGATTATAGGGACCTGCAAGTTATCTACATTTATTATTTAAAAAAACGTTTTTTAAATATTCATTTCAGCCGGAGAAATGTGGCAGGGACAATAGTTTTTCCCCATTGGATTAACATTGAGTTAATTGAGTTTGGAGACCCCCGGTCCAGTGCACCCATTCCCGCTTAACAAAGCAAGTACAAAACACAACTCCGTCCTTTTCCCTAACATCCCCGCAAGTGACAGAGGTCTCCAACCATCCCAGTATCTGTCCTGGTGACGCATTATCCGCGATGGCGGCTCCTTGGCACTCGGCCCCTTTGTATCGCAATGGCGAGGAGTTATGCAGACGCCACCGAAAATGTCAAAGAATTAATGTGGAATGTGAAGATGATTCACTGTGGGACGTCCCAACATTTGAGGGAAATTTTTAAACTTTTGAACTTTGGAGTTGGGTGAAAGTGATTTCAACAAAGGTTACGGGAGGGGTGTGTTTTGATGGATGGTTTGGTTTAGATTGTAATATGTTGTTTAATTATCAAAGTTTGTGAAGTTGTGATGTTAGAAGGTGTATTCGTTGAAATGTTTTTGAAATAGAAACAATTTTTCAGCATTTGAGTTTATGCAAAACTGAAAATACTTTCAATGTAATGTAAATGCTGGAAATGATTATGATTAAAAAATTACCTGTACTTCGAACCCAGTTACACATCCCTATCATATTTAGATAACTTTGGTACTTACGTATTAACGCCATGGTAGAAGTTGGGTAAATGCGTATATAAAGGGCAATTGATTTTAAATAAAATGCATTTTTAATTTCAAAAGTGTTTGGATTTTAAATATAGGTTTTGTTTTATGATTCGTCTCAAAATATTGTAGGTGTAGATTATCGATACTTTAAAAGTGCCAATTATGTATAGCTAAGTTGCGGTTAATACTTAACCATCCTTATTTTTTAAAAATATTTAATTTAATGGTCCATCATCCTTGTGCCAATAGGTAGGGCAAAATTTATAAAATAGTCATGTTCAAATTGATGACGATATAGTTCTATTGGCATAAATCTCGTCAAAATAACTTGTTTCCTATTGCTATAAGTGCAAGACTTGGTGTCAGACGAAGCCGAAAGAGCACCTTTGAGGCCAAATACATGTCTCAAGAAGACGTGCTCCTTGTTCGAAATGACGTGTTCTAAAATTAATGCGAAATATGTTTAGTGTCTCTATTTGGTCGCGCTCAAATGACATCTTTTGAAATGACTATTTTAGACTATGTTTAAATATATTTATCAGCCTCCAAAGGCGTTATCCATAAATATATATATTTTTTTGAAAATGCTATATGCGGTTTGTATATTTAAGTTAAACTATTGTACCTTTCACGTCTTTGAAGTTCATATAGATGACTTTTTGAATGGTTTTGTGATACTTGGTTAAGATTATATTTATGATATATTTACGGAAATTCTGTATATTAGTTAAAAATTGTATCGGCATCGACAGTGACAATGTTCATTCTAATTAAGCTAGAAAAATAATGTTAAAAGAATAAAACTGCAAGTTGCTAGGTTAAGTTTTATCTATATTTATTTGTAAAAATTTTTTAATCCTTATTTTTACTATGTTTACCACGTACAAAGACATTGTTAATTTTTTTGTATTTATGTAAATCTTTTTCAAAGCATTGTTAAATTGCTTTTTGCTTTTTTTATTTCATCAATCTAAACATATTACAAAGTTGGACTGTTTTGAGTAACTGGTAAAAGAAAGCCAACGATCTCTTGGTTTTGAGTCAGCATAAACACAAACATGATAACATTGCTCTGATTCGTTTTCGGACGTGGAGATTCAGACTCAAATTGAAAAGTATACAATCGAAGATTAAATGTACAGAAATATAGTAGAGAAGGCCTGTTATGTTTCGTTTGGACAATACGAAGAAGGACTTGAAGGTATTGGAAGGTTAACCGTTGAAGAAATCTGGCTACAAGTCATCCTGTTTAGACATATTAGTTTATGCAAACGAATAAACCCGTTACCTGAATGTAAGGTTTTTTTTAGCTACGCACACAAAATTATAAAAATATAAATATTTTAAGATTTAACTAAATTTTTAAAATTAAGGTATGGAGGAGACATTTACCATCATCTGCAATGGAAATAAAGTTTTACAAAATTAAATGAAAATAAATTTTTAGTTATAAATTTTAAACTCATACAGTAAACATAAGTTAACATTTCAAAGGGTTCTCTTATCCCTCAGAGAGCTAAAATAAGTAGTTTGGGAAAGTCGTGGCTTGCACTAGCTCTCTGTAGACTAAGCAATTAAGCATATCAGCTAAATTGTAAATTTGCTTTCACTTCATGAAATTAAATGTTACATTTTAGTTAAAGGTTTAATTTCTTAAACTTTTTACAAACTATATTAAAGAAGCAGTTCAGTATAAATTGCGCCTCCGGTTTTTAATTTTAAAATTTAGTTAAATTATAAAATTAAGGAATTTTTAAAAATAATGTGTGTTGCTGGAAAACCTGACAGTCAGTTTATACATACCCCCAGTTTATACTGTATCACTCAGAGGCCTAGACTATATCATTCATGGAAGAAGAAAAGTAATAACGCTAACATCGCACTGTACGCGGAAAAGTGACCTATCGCACAACTATGACTTTTCAATCTGTAAATATTAAAATATTCAAAATTTAAATATCTAGAGATTCTAACAAAAATTAAATCCATTGGTAGAATAGTTGGAATGCAGTAAGCGAATTGTTATTTTTTCTATAATGAAATGCAATGGAAAAAATAACTTTTAGATGATTTTTCTGAAAAACTGGTATTTTTGCTATAGCTCACTTTTCCGCGTACAATCAATACCACCTAGATTATAAGACCGGCGAACTAAATGCTTGACGTCATATTAGTGGACCGATTCTGTGGTTTTGACCAATGATCATTCGTGACTAGATCTTGTATTTGAATAAATTTTTAAGATAAGGTGAATCAAGATGGCGACGTCATCTTAAGATACGACGTTATTGATCAACGAATTGGTCTACTAGTGTGACGTTGTGTTGCTTAGTTCTGCGGCCTTACAATCTAGGTGGTATTGGTACAGTGCGATATGAAAGTTTCTCTTCACCTGTTGCATGTCGTATGATGCCGACGTGAAGTTGAGGTGGCACAGGTGGAAGTCGAAGGGGTAGAAGCGCAGATCTAGGGTGCAGGCGGACCGGAAGAGCACCTGGGACGTCCAAATGATGTCCCCCGACGAGCGCAGGACGGCGTGCTCCTCCCCGACGTTGGACGACAGCGAAGGGTCGGCGCTGGAAATACAAGAAGTTGGCTGTGAATTGAAAGTCCACTGCATGGTGTTCTGGATATTTTTATTAGAAAGAAAGAATACAGGGAGGTGTTCTGGAAGGTTTTGTTGGAAGAAAAGACCCAAGAGAGGTGTTCTGGAAGTTTTTATTTGAAAGAAAGGCGTCGGAAAGTTGTTCAGGAAGTTTTTATTGGAAAGAAAGTTGTGAGGGAGAAGTTCTGGAAGATTTTATTCAAAAGAAACACATCGGGAAGGTGTTCTGGAAGTTTTTATTAGAAAGAATTACACCAAGAAGTTCTTATTAGAAAAAAAACACGTCAGTTCTAGAAGTTTTTAGAAAGACGTCAGAGAAAAACTGGCGATGCAACTGAAAGAAGGTTGTTGCTGTTCATCGACCACCTTGGAGGAGTTGTGCAATGGGTACTTGTTTTTTACTAAGCCTTTTTAATTGGGAAACACTTGCGACAGCTGACTTTTAAAGTTTGATTTTGGAATAAGGCCACTACAGGTATTAAAGAGCTAAATTATGGTTAAACTCAATAGCTAATTCCCATTCTCCACACAGGCTATTCATTTTGCAAAGTGGTTTGATCTTACGTATACCATTTGTGTATAAGGATTGAATACAATATTTATGTATGAATTGTGTTCAGTATGTTTTATATATTCTTGGACATTTGAATTTATGACGCTCAGACAGATATTTTTCAATTCGAGAGAAACTGTTTTAGTTTCTTACACTACACTCGGAAGATTTAAAAAAAAAAAATCCTCAAATGTTTTCGGAAAACCGAGATTCAAGAGCTGGTTGCAGCATCCCAAATGTACTAGAGGAGATTTATCTGGTGGTATGGAAAGCATGCCCATTTGATTTCCCATTTCTCGAAGAAAAGTTTATTCGAAATCGATTTCTCGTCAGTTTGGGAACAAGGGAGCTACATTTCTCCAAACTTGGTATGTTAAAAATATAACGATTTACTGTTGCTGGGGAGGCCCTCTATAGTCGTTTTTCAGTGTTAAAAATGTTCTAGTCTTAGCAAGGGGCAAGAGGGGGCATCTGCAAACTGAGCGATCCTTCCATAGCGATCAATACATAGTTGCCTTTCTTCACTTTGAGTGAATGCTCCCGTCTTTTTTCTCTTTATTAGAGTAGAACAAACTGGTAGCATATTCTATAAATTTATGGATTTGAGATCATAGCTTAAAGTTAACAATGTTATTCGATATAAAATTATGCAAAAAGTAAAAAAAAAAATATGGGCTCCAGGGAAGGAAGTTAGCAATGACTAATTACTCTTACCAATACTCATAGCCCATTTTAAAATTCATACTTTTCCTTGAAATTCACATGAAAAATGTTTCTCATTAGTTTGTCAAATGTACAGAAGGTTGTTTTTGTTTTCATACATAAATAAAATAATTTTTATCATATTAACCAAACGAATGAATTATTGTTTCTTTAATTGTTAATATCTACTAACATATTCTACATAAATGTTTATTCTTTTACAGAAATTTAAATAATATTTATATAAATGATTTTTTAAAAATGAATAAAATTTTTGTATAGATTTTTAATATCGGGTTTGATGAAAACGTTTTTTAAATTTGGTCCCGATCTGTGTAACGCATAATCATTATTTACGTACGAAAATTAGTGTTGTTTTTTACAAGTATTAAAAAAAATTACATATTTCTGATTAGTTATAAAGAAATGTCAAAAAATCATCGAAAATTAATGTAAAAATAGTTTTTTGACGAGGGGGCACAGAAAGAGATTTATCAGGTGGCATGGAAAGCATAGGGGAAGGTGGGTTACCTTGGACCTATTTTGACTTTTCAATTTTTATTTTCTTAATTACTTGCGAAAAGTGAATAAAAATATTTTTACTGAATACTTTATGTTGTTATATACAACATATATTTATTTTAACATGTTATTTAAAGTATTTCAACTATTAAAAAAATAAATACAGAAAATTGCAATTAGGACCAAGGTACACCACCGGCGGTGTACCTTGGTCCAACCGGTAGTGTACCTTGGACCAATTATTAACAGGTAGAGAGACTCGATTTACAGTCCGAAAACCAATATTTATTAGCCACATAAAATTCAAAATATACATTTTACAACCTACTCTTATTTCTAGCCAAGATTGTAGTAATTGGTTATGTTAGGTCAATTGGCTCAGTAAGGGGTTTTATTGCCTTAGTTTTTTTAGTGCCCTTTTGGCTTTTTCAGCTGCAATGCAATCTTTTTGGGTGTATTCGTTAAAATGCAGCATAAAATTAAACTGTTATTTCTTGCCATAGAAAAACATTTGGCTACCTTTCTGTCTTAAATTTGAAAAAAAAAAACTCAAATATTTCCTCCTATGTTTATTCAACTAGGCCTAAACGTAAAAAGGTTGTTCTGCTTAGATAGTTATTATAAAAAATATCTTTTTAGATGAGCATGCAATAATTATTTTCTATATTATATCAATATGGTTAAAATCTTATAGGCTTCCATAAATCTAAATAATTAACTACAAAAAAAATACTTTATCACATCATATCAAAATTTCTTACAAATTTCCATTTTTCTAGATTTTACAAATCAGGGTTGCATATTAAAAGTTTAAAATACTTAATTTTTCAAAGGAAAGAATTTACTTGAATTTTAAAAAGGGTTTTCAACAATCGGAAGCACATAAGACCTATAGTAGTGTACCTTGGACCAGTCCAAGGTACACCACTTGTATTAGGTTCGAGGTACACCACTTGGATATTAAAAACAAAATAGTTAACCACCAAGTTAAGGTTAGACTTAACTTAATTTCAAGCACACTGTTTTATAGCTAAAACTTTGCTTTATATTGCATAACCATCGTTTCTGAATAAACACTACATGTTTGAGTAAAAAATTACACTAAAGAATCTGACAAAAATTTACTTTTGAACTGTGAATTTAGTTTTTCGAAACCTCTTTAATAAATTGACCTTTTAAACAAACAGATAGAACTTCACTGAGATCCC
This sequence comes from Hylyphantes graminicola, assembly GCA_023701765.1. Taxonomy (NCBI): domain Eukaryota; kingdom Metazoa; phylum Arthropoda; class Arachnida; order Araneae; family Linyphiidae; genus Hylyphantes; species Hylyphantes graminicola. The sequence goes on from CM043121.1 coordinate 50,238,806, forward strand.
TGGTAGCAAATACTTTAACTGCATGTGGTGTTGTTTCAATATCTAAGCTAATCGAGCTAGAATCAGCATAGGTTCGAGGTACACATACGTCCAAGGTACACCACTTACCCCTACCCATTTGATTTCCCATTTCTCGAAGAAAAGTTTATTCGAAATCGATTTCTCGTCAGTTTGGGAACAAGGGAGTTACATTTCTTTAAACTTGAGATCGTTAAAAATATAACGATTTGCTGTTGCTGTGGAGACCTCTTTCAAATTTGCAATCGTTCGTTGAGTTACAACATCCCTCCGAATTCATAAAGAACAAGATTATTTACTGCAGGCACATTTCACCGATTTCTGGTTCCGCCTTCTGAATACGAAATTAATCATTAATTCCTAGAAACACGAAATTCCACTTTGGAGTTTAATTTCTTAATTAATTTCCATTTCTGAAATTAAGTGATTTGCTCTCAATTATTCAACGATTTCCCTTTTGAAAGTTCAGAATTGTATCAATATATATTTAAACCCATATTAAAAAGATAAACTTCTCAGCCCGAACTGAAACTGAATTTAAGACACATTTAGATGCTTAAGATATGTGTAAGAAAAGCATAAATAAAGTTAAGCAAAGTATAGTAAGAATGCCACCATCATTCGAAATCCATATCTTCAAGGCGAGATAGTTTTGAAATTATGTCTAACAAAAATGAGCCCAATAAGTTTTTATATTTATTGATTTACGCTTAGGGTTTTTGACTGAAATAGGAAATACACATGTATAAAAATGCATAAACAACATCATTGCAGCACTACTTTCAGCTTTAAATTCACAGTGTATAACTTCTTACGGCCTGGCCTCCCCATTTAGGGTAGGATTGTAAAACCTCCTCACAAAAATTAACGCGTTAATTAGTTCCAAAATTGACTTGGTCCGATAAAGGAAGATCCAAATATCAGTTTTTAGCATTTGATTACAGGTATCGGTCATTTATTTCGATAAAAAATGAAGTTGAACGAGGGTCAATACGATATTAGAGTCCTTAAAAAATTAATTTAAATTCTTTCAAAATTTTCAAAAAGTTATTTTGTTAAGACATTTTGCATTAAAAACAATGTTAAAATAATCTGTTAACTAGAAACAAGTGATACGGCCTTTTTTGTTGCGTTTATAGCACCCAAAGTGTGTATTCTTATAGTTTAAGGCGTGTCCCTAAGTATAACTATTAAACATATTTTTTTTAAAAAAATTTCTTTGCAAAAGATACTTTTTAGTATATATTTGTATGAAAAGTTAGTTTTGATTATATACAAAAGAATATACTTGTAGAATTTTGCTCGGATCTTAAGAGGATAATCATGGTTAAAAGCTCACTAAAAAAACTATTAATTCAGGTAATCAGTGAATTCCACTCTTTTCTAGTTTTATTATTGGAAAATGTATCAAATTTAAATTAAGAAAGTTGCAAAGTCATTTCTATGCATATATATAAAAAGTAAAGCAATCTATTCAGTACATTTATCGAGATTTTATTTCATTAGATAGTGGATATTCATTATCGTTATAATTCACTCTACTTGTGGACCAAACCATCAACGCTAATTACAAGTATCCTACTCATTTAAGGTACACAATTAAATTGATAATGAGGCCAAGATAAATTGATGGCTGTCAGAAGAGTCATATATAATAATTTATTAGATTCGTTAAAAATATCTTTGTCTAACGGAATGCTGTTTAGAGAAATTTAATTACTCTTTGAGACCGGATGATTAGGTTAGAGGCTGTAAAGTTATGCCAAGATTTTTGAAGGATGCAAAAAAAGGTAAAAAGTCTAGGAAGAAATGGTTGAATAGTTTTGTGATTGATTAGGCTTAGAAGTAAAAGAAGGGAATATTAAATAAAGTTTGCTTCTGTTTTTCAGTTTTTAATTAAACACTTGCTCTAGAATTTGTTATGCAAATAAGTTCGGGATTTTTTTATGGTAAAATTAATCAAAGGGTTATTTTCCATGTTGAAATTTGTTTTCATTAAAAATTAGAATACAGGGTGTCCGTAAAAGAATGTTCGAGTTTCAAATTGTAATAGTATGGGCTGTAATCGACCGACAGTTGTGATTGAAGGTGATTAATAAGGAATAACTCCAACAGTTTAAGAAAAGCGCATGCGCTTGTACCGCTACATCGTTTTCACAGTTGCAGCGTCATCTATTCCATTACTCCAGACTTGCTGCAGACAGTATGGGAATAACTGCATTTTCGTTTGGATGTGTGCCGTATCACTAAAGACGCACACATTGAGCACTTATAGGAAAAACAAGGTTAGTTTTCCTTCAATTTCATGTATGATTTGTTTCATTTAGTATAAAATAAACCCCTGTAATATACCATTAAAACTCGGACATTCTTTTGCGGACACCCTGTATATTAACAATTGGCTTGTTTTATGTGACTTTAGAATCATTCCTGGATTTCCTTAACGGCGTCGGTGATTGGTTATATGACATTCTGAGCTCAGTCAGCTTCATTGATTAAAGTAATCGATACAGTATTTTCATTACAGTGGAACTGTTGCCCCTCAAGATGTGAAACATGTCTATTGAAAGAACTTAGTTGTAGTGCACTGATATTAAAGTTCGATTACTCAAATTGTAAATTTTACAGTTGTTTTTTCTAACTTTCACTCAATGATGCTCATTCGCATGGACTCTTTGCCGTCTTCGCCAGGCAAACTGTCATTTTGTCAGTTTTAGGCATAAGTAAAATATTATAATAAGACCTATAATTGCTTTCAATTACCTAATATAAAATAGGGTAATGCAAATGTTGCGATGTGGTTGAAAAATCTAAATTTTATATTTTCTTCACGTTTTGGAGGGTGCGAATTCTAAGTAAGTAGTTTTGCAACCTTGGTCCGTCTGATTATCTTTCGTTTGTCAGTCTAGGTGTAATAACTTTACAGCTCGAACTAAAAGAGCTAAAAACTTCAAATTTGCTACACGTCTTCCCAGTACCTGCCAAACGTCATTATAAGGTTTTCTAGAAAAATGCTCATTTGCAATGGGTTACTATCTCACTCTATAAAAATATTGTAAATACCTTATAAGGTATACAATAAATTTTAAATATGTGTATTGATTCATTGAGAGGCAATCGAAAGTCGTGTAGTGTTCTACACCGTTGGGGCCCAGATGGCCGAGTGGTTTGGACCATAATTCTAGCAGTCTGCTCTCTGTAGGTGAGGGTTCTATTTCCGCCTTCGCCCTGGCTGTACTTTCCTTTCGCTGTGACAGTAAAAATTCTTTCTGGGTCTGTCTTACTTAACGGAAGGCTAATAAAGTGGGTCTCTGATCAAGCTCACAAGCTGAAATATATATGTATCTACCCTTACCCCCTACACACCGTTGTATTTTGTGGAGTAAGCAACACTATCCGTTATCATTTGTACTTGAGCACGTACGCTGATTTGCTTCCATTTAGAAAGAATATAGGTTAGGTTTGAATTATCGTAGCACTAGAGCTACACGAGGGCTATTGGCGATGGGCGTCGTATTTTAGAACAGCAGTCAGGTGAAGAGTAAACACCTGAATAGACACCCAACGCAACCGTTAAGGGCGACATCGTACGCAGCGTTAAGACTTTGAAGCATATTTAACGTGCACTCCCTTCCACGGGGTATTCGTCGGACATTTTTGGCTGCACGGGTCGTTTAAAGGTCGGCAGCTATTTTGGCGATGCCCGGACCCGAACCTGGGACCTTTGATCCACTTATGTATGTGTTGTGTCCGTCTTACTTGACGACGGTTTATAAACGGGTCTCAGAACAAGCACACAAACCTGAATATATCTGTATAACCAACCAACACGCATTGTACTGTATGTCGGTGTCGTACCTACTTGTTACGCAAGACGACGTCGGGCCTCCAGATCTGCGAGGCCGGGATGCGGACCGTGGTCACGCCGCCGAAGTCGGACGAGTTCCACCTCAGGTGGACGTCGTTCCATTTCTGAAACGTCCCATAGAAAGTGAATTAGATTTATGATATTTCACTGTAAATAATAAAAAAAAGACAAGAAACTTAGAAGCAAGAATCTTTGATAGGTGTAGTTGCAAAATCATTTCCTTTAAAGCATAACTAAGGTAGGAACTGTAAAAAAATATTCCGGTAATTTTGCAGCACAGTGCACTCTCAGAAATAACGCTTTCAATTTTGACGATTCATGAATCCTCAAGCCTCATTTCGTTAAAATTTTGAGGATTGTTTCGTCAAACTATCACGTGACTTTTGAGTAAGCGCGAATCCTCACTTTAACGATCAGGATTTAACGATTCTGTATCTTGATTTTGAGGAAACTGAATCTCATTGTTGTACTCACATGCTAAAAAATGACGAAATATTTCTATAGACTAGACGACATTCAAATCCTCATTGAAATGACGATTCAAATTCCTCACTTTGAGGGAACGAAAATTTGGAGCATTTGCCAGTAAACGGAATCGTCAAAATTAAGGAAAATTTCGTCGTTTTTGAGCATTCATTTTTGAGAGTGTGTGATGATGTGCTGAAGTGCTACCATCATCCTGTGATCTGAGTTTACGTATGATGTGAAAGTTCATGTGTTTTACAGGAACATTATGTAAATTTACAAACGTTACTTTAAATTTCTGCACATTTTGAATAAAAGTTTCAATTTACATACAATATATCGCTAACATCGCCGGGGCCGATTCAACGAACACGTTTGTATCAGTGAATTAGGGCACCGACTTGATTAAATGGATTTATTTCAATAGCACAAATTTGATTTATCGGCTGACTGATACTAGGAGAATCTGAACCTTTGCACTCCAGTGAACATTCAATCTCAAGCAATGGCGGCGTCTTTAATCACTAGGCCACGGAAGGACTTCTTGTGGCATGGATTCGGATTAACACAGTGAACGTTGCAACTCTCAAGATCAGAAATCCATCTACCAGCGAAAACGTTTGCTTCGCCAGCAGTGTTTGAATAGCATATAACTCAACTGTTTTCTATGACATCAATTTAATAATTCAATAACATCTATTTCATGCAAGCTTTCATGTGCATCACTGTTATGTAAAAAATAACCTCAAAGTGTGATATAATTTTAAGAATTTTCTTACAGTGTAGGGTCCGGCTAAAGTTATGCTTTGCTTAATGTGATTTAGATGACTTCTTTCAATTGAATTCGCCCTTATTAATAAATCGCCAATGATTGGACAAGGTTTTATATCTTAGTTATACTTTTTGAAGAATGTGATTTTTGCAACTGAATATTTCATATATTAGATTTATGCTAACCTGTGTGATTCTACAGCTGCTTGAAAGAACTCCTTGCCTTTCATCCTAAATAAAAAAAAGTAAGTTAAAGCACTACTATCTACAATACAACTATTTTAACCATACATTCATATTCAATGACATTCAAAAACAATTTAATATTCAAATTTTAACTTACAATAGGCAACTTTGTATACATTTTTTATTATGCTTCATTTTTACCTGAAAACCTTAAAGAGCACTTAAGTAAGATTGCTCAAAATAAATTTGTGCGATGTTGAGGCCCACATTTTCCGCAAAAAATCGAAGGTTCTCTGATAGGATTTTAAATTTGAGCTAACTAAACTGACCACTTCATCATATAATTCTATAATGCGCAATGATATGTAGGAACTGTGGACAAAGTTGTCATTGCGAGTCATACCTGGCAACTTTGCAAAATGAAGTATGATTAAATGAATTGAACTGAAAATGAAGAATAGACAAGTTTATTTGTGCCTGGTCAACAAAGTAGTATGGAACTTCAGCAAATAATTAAGACGTATATCTTACAAACCATTAGCTTTAAAATACTAACTTCTGTGAAGATAAGTGCTTTGCTATGAAGGCGTTTTTTTATACTAGCTATCAAAATATTAATACTAACAAAAAAAATCGGAAGGGAAAATATCTTTTTCACATTTAATTATCAATTGACAAAGTGTAAAATAGTGTCACCTTCTGTCACTTATTATCTGTGCTTTTAAAACTACGAAATTCAATAATTAAATTACCAGAAGATATATTTTAATCTAATTTGTTTTATTTTTGCTTTTATTAGGATTTTAATATCTGGCGTATATATCAAAATAATATTTGAATATAGACATACAAATTTTCAAAAATAGTGTATTATGCCTATGGGACTGTGACCACAACAAAAGCGAAGATCTCTTTAAAATTGTGTGCTTAGTTTCACCATGATAGTGGTTCTTTGTAGCTGCATCGGCTTTGTAGTAAAATGTTTCACCCTATTTTTGTTTTTTCGGATGAGCCATTTTTCAGATTATGAAACAAAAACCTGGTAAATGGTTCAACCAACTACCGAAATTAGGGTGAAACATTTCACCACACACAGCTGTTGCAGCTACTAAGAATCATATTTTCTATCCTTAGTGATTAAATACAAAACTTATGTTGGGCCTAAAAAGAGTTAAACCGTTTGTTTGAATAAGTAAATCAACCAGATACTACTTTCAGAATCTATTTTAGTTAAGAAAAAATCACTTTGAAGTTTATACCACCTAAAGCTCCTCATTTTGGAGTTAGTATGCGAGATAGTGGAGTGAAATCATTTAAATTTCACTTAAAAAGAGCGATCGGAAATTTGAATCTGTCCTATTCAGAGTTTTTTACTGCAATGAATCCCTAATTCTATACTCACTTGATCTACACTGTTACCAATTTACTTTATCTTGATAAACTGAAACTCATTTTACTTAAGAGGGATTGTCAGTCCCATAGAGTTAATGCATTAGTTATGGAATCACAACGTCCGCAAAAGTATTGCTTTGCCATGCTGGCCCTTTCCTCCCAGGTATGGGAATCAACATGACATCGAAATGAAACAAATTTGAAACGAAAGTGTTATCGAGTTTTTTAATTATATATATTTGAAGCTATAAAATGTCACAATATACAGAAGATGGCGACAATATTTTAAAACTTTATGAATTTAATAACTAAATAACTGGAAGTTATTCTCTTTTCAATGAAGTTTTAAATTTGATGTTATGATGATTCCATACGTGGTAAAAATCGGATAACATGGCAAACCAAATGTTTTGCAAAATTTGTGATTTCAAATCTAATACATTAGGTTTAAGGGACTGAAAGTCAATCTTAGTCATGGCGGTCATTTGAAAAAGATACCTCCCTTCACATGTGAATATAGCTACATTCCGTGCCAACCTAACTTGGGTAAAAACAAAGAGTAAAGAGGAAAAAGGGAAAAGCGCGATTGGTCCGTCAGTTGGAAACTCTTGTACGTAATATTTACATACAAAATTATCTGAATACAATTTTACAAAAAAATGCACTTTTTATTAGATAAAATGCCAAGTTTTCTCAAATAATATTCAAATCTGCTAGACCGTAAACGAAATTAATGTTTTAAACATGTTTTCTGGATGGATTCACAAGTAGTTCATGGAACTCTTTAGATGCGCGGAAGGATCTGCTCTATAGCATATATCTATTTACCCAACTTAGGTTGGCATGGAGTGTATACTTTTGGTGGAACCAAGTACCAAATTGTGAACAGTGCTACTCACGAGCGAGAGGAGGGCGAGCAGCGACATCCTGAATGCGACGGCGACGGGTTGAGCGACCGACAGGGACGGACGGACGGCGGAATCGTAGTTGGACATGAGGTACCGGACCAGGCGGAACTCCTGGTCGTCCCCCGACACACCTGAAAAGAGACATCATGTTGAAATTACCAAACACATCATAGGAAGATTAACCAGTGAATGAACGTTTAAGGAGCTGCTTTCGCCAGTGAATAAACACCAGGACAAAATGACCAGGACAACCAACCATATATCAGATAGCTTCCTACTAGATGGGAGGAAGTCAGAGTTGCCAATCCATCTAGTGGAATGATTTTCAATCCTTATTTTATAGTTATATTTACCAAATGTTCATTCACTGGAGCTAGTTCACCCACTGGTCTGTCTACTCTACGATAAAATTTACATAAGAAATTATAATTGGTAAAATTCATGTATATCATGCAAAAAAATGAAGGAACACGATAAGATAACTGTAACTTAAAATACATTTTTAGTAATTATTGATGCGTATAGTAACAAAAGGGTGTTCTGATTTTCAAATCACCCGGTTTCACCCATAGATCCTCTACCAGTAGTTATACAACCTGTTAAAAAATTTATAAAAAAAAACTTAACATATCATCCGGTCTCCTTTTGTCCATAAATTTCAGCGAATTTTATCTTACAGTTAACAATGAGTACTTCACTTGTAGAATTTTCAACCCGCAGGACTAATGAAACTACAAAACTTCTTTCGATATGCACGATATTTTGATTGCCTTGATATTACTCGGGGGTTCATAATTCAAAAATGGCGTGCCCTCAACTCCAAACCTATGACTGTTTTGCTATGAAGTCAAAATATGGTAGCTAAACATGTTGATAGAGTGCGTTTATTTCTCGATTATAAAATGTAATTTTTAATAACTGCGAGCATGTTTGGCATAAAATGAAATCTAAGAATATTTATAATAATTAAAAATAAATTTATTTTGGTTCAAAAGAATTAATAAAGGAATTAAAGAATTAAATTGGTTCAATATGTTTAAATTCTTTTGCTTAAGCTGCGTTGTTTAAGCTGTTGGATCAATACCAAATCCCCTTTTAAATATTGTTTACATTGTGGGAGCTTTCATTTGATGCTTAACATACCCATAATTATAAAAATTTAACTATGATAACAGCGAAATGAACGCCCAGCATCCCCATGCATGGCCATCATATTGATGAGGACATACACTGCTCAAAACAATTAGGGGAGCACTTTTTAATTCCAACTTTAACTTCACTCCCAACTTTTTAATTTTTATCCTATAAATCTAAAATTTGCTAAATAGGTTCACTATGCATTCGAAATGAAATAGTAAAAAACAGGAGAGAAAATCTTAAGTTTTTAATACTTAAATTTTCAAGGGGGGAAATGGAATAATGACTTTTTAATAAATTATAACAATAATTTTTAAAAAACGTTTTTGTTAAAAATAGTTGAAATATATTTTTAAACATCTAAAAAATGCAAGCATGAAAAATTTAGGATCAATTTATTTTCTAAAACTGTTTTTACGTGAAATTTTTTTTACCATATTTTTCATATTTTCATTAATATAAAAAAAATATTAAATTCTTCAAAATACGTTATTCTTCCATCTAACGATGTATCTTAACGATAAATAAGTGTCGAATTTAACTTAGTCAGAAAAAATCACAAGCTGATGATTCCCAATGGAATCATTGGGAGCGAAAGGGTTTAAAACATGTGCTCCCCTAATTGTTTTGAGCAGTGTAACAAACGGGACTCACGATTTTGAAAATTAAATACTCTATTTTTAGAATCAGCTCTCTTGTAATATATAGAAACAACCAAGGTGCTTTATACCGAAATTTTGGGCTTAGGACAAAATGCCCTTTCCCCCTGAACTACAAGGGGGATATTCAATGCTTACTCCATAATAAAATGTGTTGAAATTCGCGGACACAAAAAAGGACCCCGAAGATAAGTTTTGTTTTCTCACGACATTTTTACACGCGATGTAACTATCACTGCACTACTTTTCTCCACTAGGGCTAAAGCAAAAACGAAAAAAAGTTTTTTTTTCACTCAGCCCTATTAATCATGTTGAAACACAGTAATAGACCCCACGAAAAAAGATTAAGATTATATAAAGATTTTTTTTCACTAAAATATATTTTTTCGTGTCTAAAAGACATAACTTAAAAGCAAAAGTCAAAATAATTTTGTCTTCAAGATGTTCTTTGAACAATCAGTTACAAACTATACTTGAAGAGCTTAGGAAAAACGTGCAAAGTGAAATTTTTGTGTCAATGAAATGTTTATTCCCTTCTTTAAAGATAATAAGATTCTTCCGTTTCATAATTTAAAGTAAAGTATATTTTTTTACCTTTCGTAAGTGCAATTTTTATACGTATCTTAACGCAAACTAAAAACTTTAAAGCTCATTTTCTCGTTTTGATCTTTTTGTCACTTTTCACGTTCTTTCAATAAGCTTTTCAATTAACCATTGACAGAAACTTTTAAAAAATAAAGGTGTTATGTTACATAAAGCAAACAATAAAGAACATTTAGGAGAATTGAAATAAAAACATTTTATTCTTTAATGGTTTGTGGGCACTTCCAAAGAAGATTGAAAACTGAAATATTCTCTTATATATATATTTAAAAATAAAAATACAAACAGACACTGGAGACAAAAGATTTATACAAACTATATTTCATAAACTATCATACAACACACATTTAAAAATACTTTTCATGGATGTTTATGGAACCGATTAATTATAAATAAGAAAAACTTTCCATTTATTATTATAAAATATCGTAATGCCATGTCTTTTGCTATGATTTAACATTTAAAAAAAATAAAAGTATAAGTTGACCCTACGAAAAGAATAAAATAATCGAATATCATGACTAGAGTATTTCGTCTTTAAGTATGGCCTTTTGCCAAAAGATAACAAAAGAATATGCGAAACACTTTTTGGTTCAGAATTGATAAAAAGATTTTCTCACATAATTTACAGTTCACTTTCAAGATGATGTTCCGCAGACTAAGCCACTATTCATTTTTTTAAAAAAATAAAACTCAAACACATATAAATTCAAAAGCAAGAGCTGTAGAAGTTGAGAAAAAGAACTTAATCTGCTTAGTGTATCTTTGAGATAAAGAGTTCATTTGAATGCCATTAGTTAATGGACTGGATCTTTATTTTCAAAGTGAGAGTATCACCAAGCATTAACTTTTGCGTTGCCATTTTAAAATATTCATCAAAGCAAAAAAATATTAGTACATATTTTTAACAACTTTTAAAATAAAAAAGAGTATTATATGTTGGTAAACGGACTTTAAAAATTGAAGAAATCTTTTTTGATTTAAGTTTAATAGCTGTATACTTGTTTTTTAGATATTTTATAAATATTTAATTTAAGATATTCAAAATTTTTATATTTTGGATTTCCACAACTATTTGCTTCAAATGAAGTTTACCTATGCCTTAAGATGCAAGATACAACACCTTATAATAAAAAAGACACGAATAACAACCTAAAGAAAAAAGGCCTGTAACGGTATCCAACCTTTAAGTTCGGTTTCTACATTTTATTTCATGCGTATTAATTATTTCATCCACATTTTATTTTATCCATAATATTATAATTCGAGGTACTGTTTCTTATTTACTACAGTTTATAAATAAAGTTCTGGATAGTCAAAAACATAAATACCTTTTCCAATTATATATTTGGGATATTAAGACATTAAATAACTTTTTTTTAAAAATGCGCTTGCAATGTGGCGTAAAAGGTGCAGTTAAAACAACCAGCGCACCTTTGATAATTTTGGGCGCTCATTTTTACTCGCTTTATTTTACAGCACGTAAGAAATAAATTATAATGGTAATACCACCCAAAACTGTTAGCACACCATTCCAGCACAGCTGCTTATAACCAGAAGGGAGCATTTACGGCTGGGGCACATACGGTCGATTTAAGATCAGAACTCTATGTACCCGATGAAACAGCCCTTGCCATTCGCCTGGCTTTTAATGATTGGAGCCAGTAATCAAGCTGCTAAGTTACTCCAAAATGGGAGCCGGGAGCTTAAGCTGGGTGATTAGTGGAAATTGGTTGTTTTGCGAAGCTTATTTTAAGTATGATCCCTTTTTGGGGGGAGCGCGCTGAGTTCATTAATTTTAAAAGACGCCTAATTTAAATAAACATGTTGTTGAAATTAAGAAAGAGGGTGGTTGGTTTTGTCGTATTGATTTGTTTGTTTGAAGGTATTATGTCGCAGATTATAATAGGGTCCTGATGTAAGGTTTATTTAGATTATTTGTATATTATGCTGAGTTGTTACAAAATAATGTAGAGGGAGGGATGGGCGATTAAGAGTAACATGCTCGGTTGTTAGTACAAGGTGGCGATTCTTAATCGTTCAATCAAAGCAATTGCCTATGGTAAGCTTATTGTTCATGAAATTAATGACAACACAAGAACAGTTTAAGAAGTTTAGGCACATTAAATACAATTTGTTTTTCAGTACCTACCAATAAGTATTAATCATGTAATCGAAAAATAAATGTAAAAAAATAAAAGTTTCACCAATTGCTATAATGAGCGTTTAGTAATAGTCGTTAGTATTACTTTATTATGTATAAGAAAAAAAAAATGTTTAAGCTTTTTAAAAATATCTTTCCCTAAAACTGCAATTAAAATAATACTTTTATTTACATTGATATAGAAAAGAAAACAGTTTTTTTCAAATTTATGAACTTTTCATGAAATTTCATTCGAATCTAAACATAAATTTTAATAAAGATGTGTACAAAGCGTGAAAAATTACAAAACATAAATCCAAAACTTGGATACAATATATCCAAAAAGATAATCCCCAAAAAATGCGCAAAGTTATAAACACCAATTCCAAACTACCATCTAAAAACCCCAAATTACTCTCATAAAAACAAGGCTATCACAAGAAGACCCATATAATAATTATTACAAGTTCGCCCCCTTCAATGACTGCCAAAGTAAAGAACACCTCCCGAGACTACCTCCAAGCATACCTTATAAAACCATCCGAGTTAATCCACGCATTTATTTTATTTCTTTCGCCATCAAAAGTTTTCCCCGTAACTGCAACTGTGACTTAAAAAGACGTGTAAAAGGGGTGGGGGAGGCATGAAAACGCACACACGCATTTCGCACGAATGGTTCTGTAACATGTGACGTTGAACGAATGATATCTGGGTTCGTGGGAGAGAAAAATGTATACCACGCTTAAAAATTCCGAAAAAGTAACAGGAACAAAACGAAAGTAAGGAAAGTATCAAAGAAAAATGAAGGGTATTATTAGAGAGGGTTCTTTTAAAGGAGCATGTTTTTTGTTTCTGTTTTTTTTGCCATTATTTTTAAATAATTACTTATGTCTCCTCTTTTTAGTCTTTTAACCTTACATTTCTTTTATTTTCTGATACTCAGTAAAAAGTTTTATTTAAATCAAGCATTTTTTGCTCATCTAATATTAATTCAATACATATGTACTGAATTTCGCTTGTGAGTTACTTTAAATAAAACTTATACAAAAAACTTATATTATTATCAGTTTTAGCTACATTTTAAACTCAACATAATAATTAAATGTTAATATTTGACTTAAAAAATAGAACGTATAGAAATGTTTAAATTTTGTATTTTTTTAAAAGTTGTTCCGTTTAAAATGGTGGTTACTAAAAGAAGCATCTTTTTGGTTTAAAAAACTGCTTCTGTGTTTTTCATTAGTAGTATTATGCAAGAAAAGTACATTTTCTATTAGTTATTTTAAACTTTTTTTCTTTTATAACATATTTTTTCAAAACATTTTATAAGTTTCTAAGGATTATATTTTTCAATAAAGTTATATTCAGCAGTTTCTGTTTATTTATAAAAATACCCTACCCCATCTTTAGAACCCATAAAATTAGTATTTAAGATCAGTTAACCCTTCAGACTAACAATATAAAATTAACATAACTCAAAGATTAGATTTGTTTTTGTACTAAACAATGGTAAAAACAAAGTCTTCGTCTTATATTATTATGATAGTCTGTTGCCTTCACTTAATACTATATTTACACAGATTCTACAAGAGTATACTTCGAACGATGGCAGGGCCCGACCTACAACTTGAGGGCCCTGGGCACAAGCAAATTTGGGGGCCCCTATCATACATCTACAAAATATTTTTGTTGTTATTTTTTTTTTTGCATTTCATTGTCTACCAAAAAAATGCCGTATTAATTAGGTTGTAAAGCATGCTCAATCTCTTCAAAATTATTATTTTTAAGAATTTATTAATTTTGAGTTTAAACTCATAGTTTCGCAGTCAACTTTTATTCGCGAATTGAATTTTTTTTGCATACTTCATATTGAAAGTTTGGGGGCCGTATATTGAGTACAAATTCATGAAGAAAATATGGGGCTCCTTTAATGTGGGGGCCCTGGGCACGTGCCCTATTTGCCCTGCCGGAAATCAGGCCCTGAACGATGGTAACTCTTTTTATTCACGTTTTCTAATGAATGTAATTTCTTGTGCTAACTTGACTTGAATGGATGCAGCAATAATTAAATACAGGTATTTAGTTTTTTTTAAACCAAGTTTTATTATTAAGGTCATTGTTATTTTTTAAATAAAAATTAAATATGTATTTTTACAACTTAACTTCACTTTTTATTTTGAATACTTTTTATCTTCAATATAACATTTTTTATTTTAAGCTCAACAGCTTTTACATTTTAAATTACTTTTTAATCTAAAAAAATTAAAGCATTGTTATAGCTTTCTCGTTTATAATCTTTCATTGCATGACTCACAAATGCCATAGACATGCTGAATACCTTATAATTGTAAATATTAGTAAAAACCTGAAGTTATTTTAATTTTAAAATTATGAAACTTTTTTAATGAAATGTGTTACTGAAACAATAGTCAGTAATTTTGTTTGTTCTACTGCTGCATTCACTTATTTTTACAAACATAATTATACCAAAGGTACAAATTATTAATTTGACTGGATAGATAGTTCTTTTGTAAAAAAAAACCCAAAGAAAATTTAACGTTCAAAAACAATTATATATGTTGCAACGAAAATATGTTGTTACATAAGTGAACACTTTCGTATCAAATACATTTTAAATCATGTAACCCATTAAATAAAAATGTTAAAAAATAATAAAATAATATAAAAATGTTGTCCAAAGTTATCAAAATCCTTATAAATCGATAGAAACGCATTTAATACATTTAAAAATAATCAATATATGTTGATTTAAAACTAGTAAATAAAGGCTGCTTTGGTTAGTTTTTAAGATGCTTAAATATTGTGCGAAAAGAATTTGTCTAATTGAAAGTTACTGTTTGTAACCTACTTGTTACCCTTTAGGACAGATAAGTTCTAGTTTCACTTGGGTAAAGAGAATAAACGTTTAAAGTAGATCCTAAAAAAATGAAGACTAACTCTTACTAGTGTTTTTGATGTAAACATAAACATGTTTAAAAGAACATGAGGATTTTTACTTAAGATTCCTTAGAAAAGTCTCATTACTTTCTTCGTAGGAGCGTCGAAAGGAAATGCTTATTTCTATCTCGGAACAAGTCGGGGAGAATCGCGTAATGAGGCGGAAGAGAAAACCCAAACGATTTTTTTAAAAAAAATTCTTTATTTATTTTATTCTTTATTTTTTTCATTGGCAACATATTTTAAGACATATGTCGGGAATTTTAAAACAAGGATTTAGTGTTTTTGAGGGCTTTTTTTATTTAAAGTTTCATGTTAGTAATGAAGGATAAAAGTGACGGCTGCTCGGAAAATGTTCTTTTTTTTTGTTTATTAACTTTCTAGTTTATTCGAGGCTGGCAACAAACATGGGAGAAATGAAAACCGCAATGGCAAGACGATTTACTCTAAAGTCTCGAGTAAAATTAAAAGTAATGAACTTTTCCCTTCAAGATAAATAAGCATTTTCTAGTTCTGCGTTTTCACAAATTACAAAAAGTAATTTAGAGTAATTACCGAAAGCACGGCGTTATATCAGCGCGGGGTAAAACATTTCATTTAAAACATTCTTTTTTCTTTGGGAAAGAAAAAAGAAACTAAGAATCGAAAGGAACATATACATATGCATATATTTTAAGTTGTGTCATTAATTAAAACACGGTTCTCGCTAAGCTTGTGTCACAAGTTCGGAAGGAAAAAACGCAGTTAGGTTATGCATGAAGGATGTTTTGAAATAATTTTTCTGCTTTTCCCATGTTTCAAAGTATTTAAGTTTTAAGTATTTTGAGTAACGACACCACTCCTTTTGTGGGAAATATTGACAGGTTTTAAACCGAAAAGAAAGATTTTGATGGGTTTCCAATATACCTCAAATAATTACCTTAAACTCCCTCCGGTAATTGACACTTAAATTTTTTTATTCAATTTAGAGCACTAAAATTAATTAGTCTTATGAAAGTGTTACTGAGGCGTAAATGCTACAAACTGTCAAAGCTGCTTTACGGGAAATTAATGTTTGACGTCAGTACATTACCACAAACATAGAAAAGTTATAAAAACAAGCTATCAAACTTTTTGTTAATTTACAAGTCAAGTGAGGAAAGGGTAGCTTCTAATATCCCCTACGTGAGCTTATTTTTTTCAAAAAAAATTGTTACAACTTCATTTTTAAAGAGAACTATTTTTCAGTTATGAAGTTTTTTTAATTGCTTATTACTTTGTTGCTAATTAGGCACTTATTTTTATGTTTCTTTGATAAGGGTGTTCTTTTTTTATATAAAAATGAGGTAAATTGATGATGTAAACTTGACTTTTTAAGTCAGTTTTTGTGATGACTTTTTAAGTTTCATAAAAAAAAATCATAATCGTTTTACATATTTTGTTTCTGATAATGGGGATTATTTATGTATAAAACCAAAACTTGTTTTAATCACTTGTTAAATATTTATTATTAACAATGACACATTACCTAAGACTTTAATTGATTGTACACTCTTAAAACAAAAGAGTGAAATCCACTCCAGTTGGAGAAGTGCATTTTCGACACTGGAAAGGAATGAATATTAACTCAGACTGAGTTAAAATCACTCGTTTGGAGTGATCCTGTCGGAGGTTTAACACACAAAGGATCCACTCCAAAAGGAGAAGTGCATTTTCTAGACTAGAGGAGTGAAAATTAATCAGACGGAGTTAAAATCGCTCGTTCGTTTTAAGAGTGTACATCAGCCTGATTTTTTAGTTTTAAATAGTTTGTAAGGAATAATTGATAGATTTTGAATCTGTCGGCACGTTTCCCAATTTCAATCTTTCTAATAATACTTTTGATTGCTCACAGAAATTGGGGACTATTTGTTAGAAAAAAGCAATTTATTAAAAAAAATTTAGCAAGTTTTAAGTCTGATATTTAAATCTGACAAATAAATAAGCCTTTTTAGTTCGTATAAAAGTTACTCAAGATAGAAATGAAGTTGTTTTAAAAAGTTAATAAAGCAGGACATAAAATATATTATTTTGTTTTGAAAATCTCATACAAAATAATTGTTTTGCCCGGTTGGATGCTTCAAGTGAGATGTTTAGCATTGAACAAATAAATATCCCTTACTTTCCCCATTAAATAATTAATGGTAGCATAATTAATAGAAATTGAATTTTAATAAATAATAATTTTAAAAATATTAATTAATATTATTTGAAAAAAAAAAGAAGCTAATCAAAATTCGAGATTTATTTTCTAAAAATGTAGTATACATAAAATAATAATGAAAAAATAAGTAACTGAAGGAAAGAATAAATTGAATAAAGAAGGAAGAATAAGTGAATAAATAGAGGAATAAATAAAATGAATAGACCATTTAGCAATAAAACTTACCATTGAGACAAACTAAAAGATTTTTTATTTTTCGAAATTTAATGTACATAAAATAATGATGAATAAATAAGTTACCGGAGGAATGAGTAAATAAAAGAAAGAATGGGTAAATAAGTAAACAAATAAGTGAATAAATAAATAAGGAATAGATCATTAAGCAAGAAAACCTAATATTGAGACAAACTAAAAGATTTTATTTTTTCGAAATTTAATGTCTATAAAATAGTAATGAATAAGTAAGTTACTGAATCAAGGAATAAATAGAGGAAAGAATTGGTAAATAAGTGAACAAATAAACGAATAAATAAATAATGAGTGGACCTGTAAGCAACAAATCTTACCATTGAGACAAACTAAAAGATTTTTTATTTTTTCGAAATTTAATATGTACATAAAATAATGATGAATAAATAATGAATGGACCAATCAGCAACAAATCTTATCATTGAGACAAACTAAAAGATTTTTTTTTATTTTTTCGAAATTTAATATGTACAAAAAATAATAATGAATAAATAAATTAACGAAGGAATGGGTAAATAAAAGAAAGAATGGGTAAATAAGTGAACAAATAAACGAATAAATAAATAATGATTAGACCAGTAAGCAACAAAACCTACCATTGAGACAAACTAATATATATATATATTTTCGAAATTTAATGTACATAAAATAATAATTTATAAATAAGTTACCGAAGGAATGAGCAAATAGAGGAAAGAATGGGTAAATAAGTGAACAAATAAACGAATAATAAATAAAGAATAGATCAGTTAGCAATAAAACTTAACCATTGGGACAAACTAAAAGATTTTTATTTTTTGAAATTTAATGCACATAAAATAATATTGAATAAATAAGCTACTGAAGGATATGTAATAAATAGAGGAAAGAATGGGTAAATAAGTGTACAAATAAACGGATAAATAAATAAAGAATAGACCAGTAAACAACAAAACTTACCATTGAGACAAACTAAAAGGAGAAACCCGACTGCTATGTGGACCCAGGACTTCATTGTAAAAAAAAAGACTTCTTTTTCTACCGGCCTACTCAGCTACTCGGAATGTTGGTATGCATTGGCCATCCACATCTTCCTACAAAGAAAGGAATAAGATGAATAACTTGAATAGATTTGGATTTATATATATTTGCTTTGCTTCACAAAATAATTTGCTTTTTACATAAACATGTTTTTCTAACAATTTTTTTATTAAAGTATGTTTTGCAAATAAATTGCGTTCAAGATTTTCCAAGGGGCGCTTGGCACGTCAACTTAATGAAAATTGAAATTTTGATACAACTTGAATATATAGGATTAAAATATAATATCTTCAATCACTAAAAAACATATATTTTTTTAAAATATAAACAGGTTTTTCCACCAATTATTTACTTAAAGACATGTTTTGCAAGTAATTTTGAAAAAAAAAATACGTTTTATTAAAACAATGTTTTACAAGCAAATTTTAATCAATTTAAGCTTAAATAAATTTCAGGGAGCTTATCAATTTAATACAGATTAGATTTTGAGCAATAAAAAAACTAAGCTCCTCGGCTCAAAATCCCATTAGTGGGCCAAGGCCTGCCATGCCCATTTCATTTTTCGTGACCTAGGGCTCTGGGGTGATAGGCATATGTCCCAGTAAGGTGGTTATTAAAGTGCACATTATTTAGTCATAAAAGTACTACTTGATAACTTCGAGCGACATTAAAATATAACCTTCTAACTGCTAAAAGCATTTACACATTATTTTCAAATAACATGTTTTTTGTAGCAATCATTATTCAAAAGTACGTTTTGCAAGTAGGCTTGAATAAATTAACGTTTAAAAATTGCCGGAGGGTTCTCCAATTTTATAGAATTTCAGATTTCGAGCCAGAAATTAACACATTTTTTTGTCTGCTGTGAATGAAAGAACAAGCTCTGTCTGTTTAATGTAATTGTTATTCTAATCTAACAATTTTTTTAATGCAACATGTGCTATAAATTTACAACTGAAAAACTTATTGTTTGCTGGTCTTCCAAAATCGTGCTTGACTCTTTTCCTACACTGTAAAAAATTTGGCTTGAATTTACTAACGATTACTTAGTAACTTTACAGGTTTTCACCATTTACTAGAAAATCATCTGTAACCTAAAGAAACTACTGTAGTAATACTAAACAATACTAAGTAAATTGATGTAACGCTTACAGCGCCCCCTGGCTATCTTTTCTAGAGATTATGACGAATCGATATCGCAACGATAAAAAACCTAAAAACGTGTTTTTTTTTTATTTTGATATATAAAAACTACGTTAAATTATTTCGAAAACTTCATATCCGAAAAAAAAAATGAATCTTAAAATTTCTTAATCAATAACATAAAACGCCTTTAACGATCAAGATTTTAATCTCTTTATTTACACGCAACCAAAATGCAAGTCCCCGATAGCAGAGAGGACTAACGCGCTGTTCCACGGATCCCGATAATCTTGGGTTCTGTCCTCGGGAAGTTCGAAATAAAACCTGACTAACAGACAAATTAGTGGCGCCCTCTGGTTTTAAACTTTTGTAACCAGTTTACTACCAGTTTCTTTGTAAACATACAAGAAAATCCCCTGTAAAATCTACTAATTTTTCTTAGTATAACTTACTAAGCTTTAATTAGTAATATATACACATATTTCTTATGTAACACTACTAAAAAAACTTATGGAAGCTGAGTTTCCTAGAGAATTCTTAGTAACCTTACAGATATTTTTTTAGAGTGTACATTATTTTTTATGCAATTAATAATCCAGTTGCTTCAGTATAAGTATTTTTGAAAGTTTGAACACTCTAGTTTACAATCGAAAAGTGTGTATTGCTGTGAAACAACGCCTATAGATTTTAGCAGTATAGTTTGGATTGTTATTATGTATTAAATTTTTAAAAAATCATTTAAAAATAAATTATTCATAAAATTCAGTTAACAGTTTATTTATTTTTCAAGTTTACTTTCCCCTATAGGAAACGGAAATAGTAGTTAAGTTATGCATTTTGTATCTTAAGCAAAACATCCGAGATCAATACTTAGAATCCCCGTAAATCAACGAAGAAAACTCATGAAACTCAAATAAGGGAAACGGGGAAAGTTTACGAACGTATTTTACACTTTTCGGGGACTGGCAAGTGGTTAAAAATGACAAAATTGTTTGGCGAAGGATGAAAACCCGAGATGAAGAGTAATTTCTACCGAATATAAACAGCCACTGCTGTTCTCTAAATTATTCGTTTAGAGTTTTATTCAAGTTCTTCCTCCATTTTTCAAAAAAAGTATTGGCACTTAGAGAAACGATCCAAGGAAATTACCCATCTAAACCGCATTAAATTCGAAGCACCGAATCCTGCGGCACAAATTGTTGCAGAAATTTCCAAAACGCATAACATGCAGCAGCCGAATGCAATTTGTTACAGATTGACTGGGAGGTGGTTGCAGATTTATTTATGTTGCGGGTAGGGCAATATTTCGTTATATGCGAAAGAATATTGTGAATCATTTACGTTTTATAAATCATTAACTCTGTTGCGTCGGACATGATGATGTGGATACATTTCATAAATTTTCAAGCAAGTATAAATACGGAAAACGATTTTGTTGGCTGGGATATAAGTAGGTAATATTTGAAATACACTTTGGAGAGTGTTTGTGACTTTGTAACAAATTTTGCATGATGCTAAATTTAAGTGTAGTTTTGCAGCCTTAACATACTTACAATCGTAATTTTTGAATAATATTTTGCCGAATAAGTGACACATTTGTAATTTAATAGAAGATATATTTTCAAGAGCGATGAGATGTAGTGTGAAATTATTTGCACCACAAATGTACTCGTTTTATTGATTGCGTAGATTAGAAGCAAGTACATATTTAAAAAAAATTGCATTTAACACGTTCACGTTGGTGTGATCCACCGGTGATCACACTTGACTGTACTGTGGGGCGGCGTGACCCACCGGTGGGTCAAATTTAACTGCTCCGTGGGGCGGTGTGACCAACTAGTGAATAAGTTTATTTTATTTTTTCCCAACAATATATATGAAAATATTGGGTATTATAAACATTACCATTCGATATTTTAAAATTTAATCGCATTAAGCGCTTTCGAACTCGCAAAGTGTTGTTACCGCCCCACGAAGCGTAAAGATATAAGACAGTCCCGCCTCACCTGGAAAAACGTAGATATTTGCCCCGGCTTGAACGTGTTAAGATGTACTTTGGTGTGTTTTCATCAATTTATGAAATCTAAAATAGTGGTTTATATATTTCACTTTATGTAATTCAGGAATGAAAATTGCAACTGTTAAAAAATTCTTGCTTGATTTTACCGAAAATATGGTTTCTAGTAACTGCAACGTGTGTGTGGGGAAATGTTTCACCATATTTTTGGTGCTTGGTTAAGCCATTCCTCGGGATTTTTAAATTCGAAACCTAAAAAGTAATTCAACCGAATACCGAAAATATGTTGAAAACTTTACACAGCAGCTGCAGCTGCTAGATATCCTTATTATAGTGAAACCAAGCACAAAATATTTAGCAGTGTAAAGAAAAGTCGAAATTTTAAAGAAAAATGGCAAATAGGGTGCAGGGGGGGGGGGGGGGGGCTCTGAAAGGTTGTAAAAACCAAATAGAGTTTGAAATGTACTTCAGGATTGGGTGTTTATTTAAGCTTTGGTATTTTTTTCTGGTGTTAACAAGCAAGATCATGCGACCCTGATTTTTAAAAATTATAGAAAAAATTTCAATACGATGCCAATGCACAACAATAAATCTAAATCTTGACAATAACATAATTCCATAATACAATGACATAGGGGGGTAGAGGTAGGGGTAGGTACATATATAGTTCGGCTTGTGTGCTTGATCAAAGACCCGCTTATAAAGCCTTCGTCAAGTACGACAGACACAGAAATGATTTTGACTGTCACATAGAAAGGAATATACACCCAAGGCGAAGGTGGAAATCGAACCTACACCCATTACAGCGCGCAGACTGCTAGCGTGACAATGACATAACTTAAGTTTATATTCCAAGTTCCGAACATGCAGAAAAGAGCCAAGATCACAACAACTCACAAAGAGGTTCAAACACAAAAAACATACCCTTGAGGGATAATTAAGAAGATCGTAAACAGAAGCGCGTCAAATTACCCTTATTGACCCGAATTACTCCAACTGGCTTAATTTCAGTTAATGAATAAAAAAAAACTCAAGCTGCCCTCTGAGGCATGGCCTCACAATAAGCCGAAGTCTGGCCCCAGGTGGGTCTTCAGTGATCACTTGAGGAGATCTAGAAAAAGGCCCGATCAAAGGGTGGAGATCCGTCTTCGTTTAGAGGTGTCAACGCGTGGGGTTGTTTTAGAAGAATAGGTGTTAGAGGATGAAAATTTGTATTGAGGTATGGAGTGAAGACTTTATAAAGACTTATATCTGCGTTTAAAAATAATAGGTGTTGCAGGATGAAAATTTATATTGAGGTATTCAGCAAATATACTTTATGTAACCTTAAATCAGCAAGGTAAGGAGTAAAGACTTTATTGCAGCCTTATATCTGCATTAAAAAATTATAGGTGTTGCAGGATGAGTATTTATATTTAGGTATTCAGCAAATATACTTTATGTAACCTTAAATCTGCAAAATTATCCCGTTTTTATTATTTATTTATATTAAAAAAATAGATGTTACAGGATAAAAATTTATAGTGAAGTATTAAGCAAAGACTTTATGTAATCGTAATAAATCTCTTATTTATATAATTTATTTATATCATAAAATAATAGGTGTTAGAGGAGGATAATTTATATTGAGGTAAATAGAAAAGATTTTAAGTAGCCTTATATTTACGTAAATCTCCCCCTTATCTAAGTTATTTAAAATTAAAAAAAGATTTACAGGATGACAATTGAGGTAGAAGAAAAGACTATCCTGTGTATAAGAATATGCCTCATATCTGTAAATAAATATAATAGGTGTTACTGGATGGAAATTAATAATAAGTTATTTAGTAAAGACTTCACGTAGCCTTATATCTTAATAAATCATGTCATATAATTTATTTTTATTAAAATAAAAGAAGAATAGGTGTCACATGATGAACATTTAGATTGAAGTAAGGAATAAAGACTTAGCTTAGTCTTGTATCTGAATTTAAAAATATTAAGTGTTACAGGCTGAAAATTTATATTGAGGTATTCAGTAAAGACTTTATGTAACCTTATATTTGCATTTAAAGAGGATTGTTGTTATAAGAGGAACATTGATATTAAAGTGATCAGCAAACACTTTACGTAATTTTATATTCGCATAAATCGAATATTTATCTAATTTATTTATATTAGAAAGAAAATGTGTTATAGGATAAAAATTACATGGCGGTAAGAAGCAAATACTTTATCTAGCCCTATATCCTCACAAATTTCATCTTCATGTAATTTATTTGTATTAAAAGAAGAAAAAGTATTACAGTACGGAAATATATATTGAGTTAAATAGCAAAGACTTCACGTAGCCTTATATCTGTATTTAAAAAGAATTGGTGTTACAGGATGAAAATTGATATTGAGGTACGAAGCAAATACTTAATGTAGCCTTATATCTGCACTAAAAAAGAAGTGTGACAGAATGAAAATTTGTATTGAGATAACTAATAAAGTTTTCATGTAGCCTTATATTTTTATGTAAAAGAATCGATGTTACAGGAGAAAAATTGATATTGAGGAAAACGGAGTTTGCCCATGTCGCACAAATATACATTTAGACTTACATTAGAAATAGGTTTACTTTTCATGCAATATTTCGTACTATTTAGACTATCGGGTGAACAGTTAACAAGTTAATAAAAAAAATACAAATGAAAACTGCTCAATATTACACCAATTAACATTTAAAATTGGATTTTTGATTTACTGAGTGTGCTTGTTTTCATTTGTCTATTATACAAGTGTTGAGTGATTTTTTGCCAGTACCTCTATTTACATTTTACGATATTTTTAGTTTAATAATTTTAAGATAAATCCGCAATTTGCTCTGCAAACAATTAATAAAGAATTTTTTAAGACATTTTTTCAAGTAATTTGAGCAACTGAATATATTCTAGTTTCTATGCATAAATCAAATCGTGCAGTAAGGTTAAAGATATTCCTTTAATGGAAAACATATTTACTTATCAAACTGATCATAAAACTTTAAATAAAACAAACAGGTAAACTACAGAATATTTTAAAAACCAATTTCACACTTAAACAAGGAGATTTCACCAATGAGGTAAACAACAATATCATAATATAATATCTATTATACTGCATTAAAAAAATAACAAAACTTATAATCGATATGCATACGAATAAAAGAGAGAATGTGAAGAAAATAAAAAACTGCATCAAAATTTCCTGACAATAAAATAATTTAACTTATTTCCAAGATGAAATATTCAATTTTCGTCATAATCTAAGACAACAGGTAAACAAAGAAAATGCATTATTTGTTTTCGTCATCTCCTATTTTTGTCTTCTTAACGATTTCAGTAATTAAGAGCCGTGTTCAAGTCAAAAATGGCGCTTCTGTTAATTGGAATTGATAGTGTGAAACGCTAGGCCCCGGGATGTCTTAATGCAGAGAGCGGAGAATGGTACGATTATTTTGTATTGATTGTAACTAACGTTTTATTGTGGAAATTTAGATGTGAAGTACTTAAATCATTCTAAAATTTAATGAAGTTTACTAAAAAAAGATAAGTGACATTTTTGTCAATCGTTAATTAGTGAAGTCAAAGTCTTGTAAGAATAACCCAGGTAGCGCAACAATTTTGGCCAATGTCGCGTGAATATCGGCCAAACTTGGAGAATATTGGATGAAATCGATAATTTTCTACCGATTTTAACCAGATTTCCACGTTCTTTGAGGTTTCATGCGGGAAATTACGAAAAGTACAATACATAATTTTACTGAAATCTTCGAGTACTTTGAAAGTGTAAAAGGCAATACTTTTCTGCAATATTTTTCAATCAATAATTCTAAATTGTAATTTTTTCAAATAATATTCAAACCAATATTGCACCCCGATATTGCCCAGCGTTGGTAAAACGTAGTCCATATGCATTGGGCGATGGGTATGAGTCGAGAGGGGCAAATACTGCTGTGATACCTGGGAATTTTTCATGATTAATTATTACACACCTTTTTTGTTTTATTGTCAATGAGGAACACATTTTGCGAAGACTGATTGATGAAATAATGAGCTAATCTTTAATCATAACTCACCCAATCAGTCAGAATATTAGTCAAAAGAAACCAGTATATAGAATTCTTTTTCAAATACTTAAGTTTTGACAGACTTCAATTTCTATTCTAATTTCATAAAAAGTTCTTAGGTCAGTCATATAATTTTTTACAAACATTTTTTAAAGTCACAAACGAAATAAGTTTTGAAACTAGAAATTGTGATTAAATCAGAGAACTGAAAATTTTTTACAACAAATTTTATTTAAACTCTCCATATAGTATGGATGGAGGAAGGTTTGATGTTTCATAATTTAACAAATAATTTTACACTTTTTCGTTTCAAGATAAAATAATCATTATTTTGAATGATATTTCCAAATTGTATTAAATTAAAAATTTCAATTTTACCCCAACATGAAAATTTATTGAAACTATTATCTGCACAACCATTAAAAATTGCTTTGAAAGCGATTTTGAAAGTTATTGTCTTACCTGCGCATAAACATTTAAGTTTTTTTTTAAATGTCGTTTACTGTAAAAACAAACATCTTTATACTAAACGCAAGAGGATAGAAACAAAATAGATTAAATGTTAGAACGCATTCGAATTCGAAAACAGAACACTTTTTTTCCATGAAGAATTTAGATAACAATCGACGAGACAGCGCGTTCCTCCACCTGATTATCTTCCATCGAACTTTTTTTTATCGCGAGAAGCAATAGACATTTACATCCCCTAAAACATTCCACAGATGATTATTTAACATTTTTTTCCCTTCTCCCTCGTAATGATTATTTTACGATGATGTAAATGCTCAATTTTAAACATTGTTCTTTTCAGAAAAGGAATGAAATTGATCAAAACTAATGGTCTCCGCCAAAACAACAAGCAGGCAATTAAAGAGCGCCACGCAACGCCATTTAACAATTTGAAGCCTAATGCAAGTGGAATTATGCATTTGTGGCATTTCCAGTATCGCCGCAAACGAATGAAACTCATCAATTTTCTTCAGGGGCCTAATGAAAATTTTCTCTGGAGCAATGAAATGCGGAGTCCCCTTTGAAACCTGCTAATGGCTATTGATCACGATTACACACTTCATTGGCGTTAGTCCAGATGGAACCAACAGGGCCCGCTTATAGAAATTGAGTTATGGATTGAGTAGGAGTTGAACGTTTCCTGTCTGTGTGTTTCTAGTTTCTGTACAAATAACACTTTCTGTAAACAAGGCTTTGCACGTGTTACAATTGTACGTGTGAAGCATTGAGTGCCACTCACTTACAAATTTATGGGAAAAGGGGGGGGGGTACATATATATTCCGGCTTGTGTGCCTGATCAGAGAACCGCTTATAAAGCCTTCGTCAACTTAGACAGACACATAAATAATTTCTAGTGTTACAGAGAAAGGAATATACACCCAAGGCGAAGGCGGAAATCGAATCCGCACCC
This sequence comes from Hylyphantes graminicola, assembly GCA_023701765.1. Classification (NCBI taxonomy): domain Eukaryota; kingdom Metazoa; phylum Arthropoda; class Arachnida; order Araneae; family Linyphiidae; genus Hylyphantes; species Hylyphantes graminicola. Next base: position 50,266,018 of record CM043121.1, read on the forward strand.
GTTACACTGCTGACGTAATGGTCCAAACCCCTCGCCCACCCTGGCCCCCTAAATTTGCTGGTTGGTATACATATATTTTCAGGTTTGTGTGCTTGGTTAGAGACCCGCTTATAAACTTTCCCCTAAATTTGTTAGAGATGTCTTGAATATTAACGCCTGGAATTTTTTCTAACATCCAAGAAGCTTTAACACAGCCAAATTACAACTCGTTATTTAAAACTTGACATTGATTTTGTGATGGGTTAGATCAAATTAGTTTAACTTAGTCATTATTTGAGTGCAGGGGGCTACTTTAAAGGTGTTGGCATACATAACTTTATCACAGACACGCAACTCCTCATAATTTAGAACCAAAACAAGTGACAAGATCGACACCTAATCTAGTAAATATTACAGTTTTGAGCGACCTTGTACGCTGACTCTGCTAGAATGCGGACTCCACAGATTTAAAGAGCACGGAGGGTAACCGGTGATTAAATTATTAGGTTGGGTTTTCTTCACCATCGCAAAACCATTTGGATAGAAATTGTGTTTAGAACCCGTTGCCTTCTTGATTGGATAATGATGCTATGGCGACTCAGACGCTGTGTCCAAGAGTAATGGTATTGTTTAGGGCCTCATTTTAATTAATTTTGCACACTTAGAGATTTCCTCCTGTATTAGCGAATAGAAGAATCGACAGCAGTGTAGAGGACCCGAATTTAAGGCTTAGATTCTGTGAAAAACACTATCATTAATGTACTTTTTTATAGTGATAAATATGGACCTATGGTAATTGTTCGTATACTAAGAACAATGAGTATGCCCTAATAGTTATTTTTATATCACAATGGTTATGAGTTTGTATTTATAGGTATTGTATCTTCCAAGAGTGTTGTATTTTATGTTAAATATGATACATTCTAATAGTTTATGAGTGTGTGCAAATGATTATTAAAACTAATAATGAAAATTTAAAGAACTCATTAGATGCCTCAATGAAAATATGTATGCCCTGATATTTACAATACATCCCAACAGTTATGAGTATGTCCTGATATATATTATATATTATGTTTTGTTGTCCTGTTATATATTATGTTTTGGTGAAACTAATGTGTATCTTAATAGTTGCTATCCGGTCCAAGTAAAAGAATAATTGTTAATATATATTTCAAGAAAATTAAAGTAAATGCATCAATAGTTGCTAGAGCTACATTATTCTAGCAAGATAACTTTTAAAAAAACGTAGACAATTTTAATTTCATTCATCTTAACTTCATAAACTTAACTCCATCCGTCGATAGTGAAAACAATGTTTTGTAGGTTGCTATCCTGGGTCTCGAAAAAAAATTTCCATAAGACTGTTAAATTAAATACATAAAAAGTGTCTAATTCTACATGATTATGAAAAAAAAACTTAAACCAAAAGCAGACAATTTGTAGTTAAAAACTGAACTTCCTCCGACGATATTTAAAAGCGAGGTTTGGAACTTGCTATCCGGGGTCAAGCAAGATTTTTTAAGAGACTGTTCAACTAAATGTATAAAAGTTGCTAAAGCTACTTGATAGGAAAAAGATAACGTTAAAACAAATTTTAGACACCTAGTAGTCAGGGCCGGATTTAAAGATTTGCCGCCTGTAGGCTACGATCGATTTGCCGCCAGATATAGTTTTCTAGACTATTTTTTTCTTTCTACATATTAGATTCATCTATGCACACTCTAAGTCGAAAGCGAAATAATGGGGGATTTTTTTTTAATTGTTCTGATTTTCCTCTTTCCTTTAATTGTTCTGATTGTGTAGCCTATAACTTCTAAATCAGTGGGAGAGAGTGCAATTGCCTTAGCAGCTACCATGTTTACTACTAAATATTAGCACTATAAATAAGTTTACGATTTACACATTAACGTAAATTATTTGTTTTCTTTCTCGAAAAATATTAGTATCTTTATATAAAAAAAATTTTAATGTCGAATACCGCTTTAATTTGTCGTAAAATTTGCCGCCCCAAAAAATTCGCCGCTATAGACTATAGCCTACTTACACTCTTAAAACATACGAGCGATTTTAACTCAGACTGAGTTAATTTTCACTCCTTTCAGTGTCGAAAATGCACTTCCCCCATAGGAGTGAATTTCACTCTTTTGTTTTGTTAAACCTCCAACAATCTTAACAATAAACGAGTGATTTTAAGGCGTTTAGGAGCGATTTAAGAGTTAAATTTCACTCCTTTCCAGTGTTGAAAATGCACTTCTCCTATAGGAGTGAATTTCACTCTTTTGTTTTTAGAGTGTGGCCTATTTAGAAATCCGGCCTTGCTTGTAGTGTATAAAATTAACTTTATCCGATATTTAGAAGCAAGGTTTCTGGAACATGGTTCGTTTCCGAAAATCTCGATCACTTGTTTCCTCTAGAAGTCAATTATTCTCTTTCAGAGGAAACCTGCCACATGCCATTTTCACACGATTTCTATTAGGATATTAAGGTGCCGGCAAACGCGCAACCATATCGGGGTAACATCTGTTCTCCAAGTTTTTGAGGCTTTTGTAATTCGACATGATTGGCAATTCGGGGGAGAACGTGTGAGGAATGTCGACGCGGAAAGTTTAGAAGACGTAAAAATATATGAACGCATTTTAAGACAATTTGTCAAACGTAAAAGGTCAAAGGAAATGAACGTTAGGGTATCGTTTTTGTCGGAAGTTTGCAGCAAAGTTTATAGTTTGACACCAATAGAGCACCATATGCTAATGGAATTATGTTTTAATAAATTAGGCGGAATTAAAAAATATAATCTTGTAAAAATATAAAAGTATAAATCAAAATGCTAATATCAGTAAAATGAATAGCATTTCGGCGAACATTTAAAGGATATATATATAGAAAATTTTGAAGATGTAAAAATATGTCGACGCTTTAAAGCAATTTTTCATATATAAAAGATCAAAGATGAACGTTAGGGTGCCATTTTAGTCTAAAACTGCCGCAAAGGTTATAGTGTTTGACACCAATAGAACAAACACCATATAATAAAGCTTACATAGTTTTGTAAATTAAAGAGAATTAATCTTGTGAAAATATGAAAATACACGCAAAATACTAAAATTTATAAAATATATAATAATTCAAAAAACGAGAACGGAATTAGGACGGAAAGCTTTGAAGGCGTAAACATATACATGAACGCGTTTTAAGGCAATTTTTCAAACATAAAAGGTCAAAGGAAATGAGCGTTAGGTATCTTTTTTGCTGAAAGTTGGAAGCAAAACTTATAGTTTAATTCCGGTAGAACACCAATATGATTAGAATATACCAATAGAATTTATATGTTTTAAGTAAATGAATATTAATTAAAGAAAATAATTCTTATAAAAATATAAAAGTGCAAACAAAGTTGCTAAAATTTATAAAATTAATTATAACTCGGTGAAAGTGTAATTAATGTTGACGGTACACTCTTAAAACAAAAGAGTGAAATCCACTCCAGTTGGAGAAGTGCATTTTCGACACTGGAAAGGAATGAATATTAACTCAGACTGAGCTAAAATCATTCGTTTGGAATGATTCTGTCGGAGGTTTAACACACAATGGATCCACTCCAAAAGGAGAAGTGCATTTTCCAGACTGGAGGAGTGAAAATTAATCTGACTGAGTTAAAATCGCTTGTTCGTTTTAAGAGTGTTGGTTTTGAAGAAATAAAAATATACTAATGACATTTTACAATTAAAATTAAACAATTTTTGTCGAAAGTTTTACCACACGATTTATAGGTTCATACTCACAAAACACTGGCATGGTTAGATTATATTGATAGATTTCATATGTTTTTGCTAAATAAAGAGCAATGATAAGAAATTTAATGTTGCAAAAATACAAATTGAAATCTGAAAGCTAAGCTTTTATAAATTAGCAAAAACCAACGGTAACGTTTTGGACCAGAATTCAAACTGTCTTCGAAAAATAGTTTGTTACAGTATTTTTATAACTGCTATTAAGAGTACTAATAAAATACTTTTTTTTTAAAAGAAAAATAATTAATTAAGGAAAACCAAGAATTGTGACTTTTAAAATATATCAATATCTACACCCTTAAAACAAACGAGTGAAATCCCATAGGAGAAGTGCATTTTCGACACTGGAAAGGAGTGAAAATTAACTCAGACTGAGTTAAAATCGCTCGTTTGTTTTAAGAGAGTATCACTGTTATCACACATTTATATTAGCCTACTAAAGTCTGCTTGTGCTATAAAATGATAGACAAAAATGATTTTCTGGGACCATTAAAGAATATTTTATGTTTCTCAGTTACCTTAAATATTTTTTTATAATTGCGTGAAAAAAAGCCGACTTTTACATTATAATTTCAATATCAGACGCGTGCACAAAGCTAGACTTTTTGAAACAGTGAAAAAAAGTACTTTTTTTCACCCAAAAGCAGTGAAAAAAAGACTTTGTCGCACTCTTTTTATAAGATGCCATTATTTCAAGTAAAATTTCGATTTGATAATACTCATAAAATCCAAAGATTTATCGATCTGCTGTATTTAAAAATATTATGCGCGTGAATTATTTTTGAATCAATGAATTTTTTTTCTCGCGATGGGAATATTTCTTAAGTCACGCCCTTCGAACTGCGAGTTCATTGGTTGCTTTCTTTGACAAAATGTTGAAACACGCTTATTGGTTTTTTATAGCGTCACGCGCTCCGAACTGCGAGTTCATTGGTTGTTTTCCTTGACATCTCTTAGTCTATTTTAGTCTAATTAGCACGTGAATTATTTTTGAACCAATGAGATTTGATTTTTTTCACGCAATTATAAAAAATAGTGTATGCAACACGTGCGAAAAGTAAACTTTTTAAAACACGTGTCTTTATTTCACTCGCTCGTACCTCGCTCGTGAAATAAAATCCACTAGTTTTAAAAAGTGATACTTTTCACACTTGTTGCATAAATAACTATTGTGTTTTGTATTTGTAGGCTTGGTTTGATTTTTAACAGATTTCGCTACCAGTCTAGGATTTTTTTCATGTTTTTATAAATGTTTAAAAACTCATAGTAAAAAATATTTCTGAATTTAATTAGTTAATAAAACAAACAGCTCTAACACTAACGAAAATCACACATATTTTCACAATTTGTTCAGAAATAAAACTAAAGATATTTCGATTAGAAGGGACTGCAAATAATGTTTTTCTTGGTTTTTTTTTAAAGAATTTAAAGTATAACAAATACTTAAGCTTTCCGAATACTACATATTTTGGAAGTTTGGTATTAAAATTCGGTTTTAGCTAAAATTTATAGAAAATTCCGAAATTAATATTTACATCATTAAGCATGCAGTGAATAAATAGCGCTCTCTCGTCAAAACTACCTTATCTTAAACTCCTTGGCTTAAAAGTTCGTTCTATTGTGCTCAAACAAGTTGATATACAATAGAAAGGTCCCTCAGCTACAGCACTTTTCGTAGAATAGTGGCGTAAAGTCACTTTGAATTGACAAAAATATAGTTTACTCTCAAATAATTTTGAGAAAATTGGTTTAAAAAATAACAAGAAGCTCTGTAAAAAAACTAAAATAACTTCTATATTCATGTAAATTTAACGCTGACAGAAATTCTTTGAATCCGGACAAACAGACGAAAAGTATAGGATAGGGGTCTCATGTTTTTTTCTTTCAAACAAACAAAAATTATAATTCGACGGTTAAAACGGAAATCGGAAGGGACGGTACAGACAAGGACAAAAACTATAAAATAAGTCTATGATGTCATACCCTTCAAAAAAAAAAAAAAAAAAAAGAGAGAGAGAGAATTTTGAAAGTCGAATGGTTCGAATGAAATTTGAATGGTAAACGGATAGATGGACTAACGAACAAAAGAAGGCGCTGTAAAGACGGAAACCCAAAAAGCATATAAAAAGTCGGTCTCTGATACAACGCATTTTTTAGAAAATTAGTTTATTGTAACCGAAATTGAAAGAATAAATAAATAAATAAATAAATAAATAAATAAATAAATAAATAAATAAATAAATAAATAAATAAATAAATAAATAAATAAATAAATAAATAAATAAATAAATAAATAAATAAATAAATAAATAAATAAATAAATAAATAAATAAATAAATAAATAAATAAATAAATAAATAAATAAATAAATAAATAAATAAATAAATAAATAAATAAATAAATAAATAAATAAATAAATAAATAAATAAATAAATAAATAAATAAACAAACAAACAAACAAACAAACAAACAAACAAACAAACAAACAAACAAACAAACAAACAAATAAATAAATAAATAAATAAATAAATAAATAAATGAATAAACGAACGAATGAATGAATAAACTTGTTTTGAGCTTTTTTGTGTTTTGAAAAAAAGTTTTCTAACTGTTTTGTCAAACTATTTCCACGATCAAGAAAAAGACGATGAAAGAACAGAAGATACATAAGAGTTTAAAAATGAATAAAATTGTCATTAGATACAAAACTATTAATTAAAAAATGCAGTACAATTTTAGTAAAGTAAAAGTTATCTTTAGCAAAACATTATAAAATGCATTATGCAATGAACTTACTATAGAGGTTTCATAGTCTTCGAGCAGCAGGAAAGGAATTAAACAGTCAGTGCCAAAGTACGATGAAACTTAAAAAGCGTGCCTCTATTATTAGTGTCTTCCTATTTATTTGCTATATATACCGATTATAGGAGTTTATTGAAGCTTTAATGCACGCTGTTGTTTAGCAAATAAGTCAAATAAGTCTTTTAGTGAGTGCACACTTTTCTTACGAAGTACAATAAGTTTCTTCATAGACGTTCATGGTCTTGTGGTAAAGAGTAGAACTTTGAAATGTTTTTGTCGAGATCAATACCAGCTTTTCAATGCATAGTTAAGATCCTTAATTTTATATAAAGTATTTGATGCAGTTTATTTTTGAGTTTATTGGAAATATAAATGGAGCAATGCAAGCATCACACAGTTTCACAAATGCGGGTTGTACTTGGTGTACATTGGTATATGTGCCAAGTACGATTCGTGGTTTTCAATGTAAAGTTACTAATATGCAATTTACTAACATAGTGAAGTTTATATAATACAGTTTTATACTGCTTTTCTTGTTTCAATATATAAGGCAGACAATACGCATAATACACATTTTCACAAACACGCGCGCAACAGAAGTTTTACAAATAGTATATGGGTTGCAGTTGCACAACTTAAGGAATACTTGATGTGGTTGAAGCACCCTCTATAATTTCGAATACAGTCACAATTAGAACGTTTCACGGCAACTATTAGTTCAACTTAACGCACTTCACCAACAGCACGCGAGCAACAGAAGTGATACAAGAAGTATATTGGTTATAGTTTCATAACACTTTAAGCATTTTTGTACAGCACTTTCTCTATGTTTCGATTCCCGTCGCAATTAGAACGTTTTCCGGCTAACTATTAGTTCGACCTATTTCACAAACGCACTTCACCGACTTTGAAACCTTTGCTACTGTTTCACAAAAACGCGAGCAACGGAAGGTATAGAAGAAGTATATTGGTCATATCACTTTAAGAATTCCTTCTGTTAGAGCACCCTCTACAATTCAAATTCTGTGGTAATTAGAACGTTTCCTGGCCACAATTAGTTCGACTTAACGCACTTCACCGATAGCTGCACTGTTTCACAAACACGCGCGCAACATAAGTATACAAATGGTATATTGGTTATACAACTTTACACTACTTTAGGAATTCTTGATGTAATTAGAGCACCCTCTATAATCCAATACAAAACGTTTTCCGGCAACAATTAGTTCGACTTAACTCACTCTACCGACTTTGACACCTCTGCCACTGTTCCACGCGGAGTTCTCCCTATAAATTACCTTATCTCCAAAGGAAACTACTCCAAGTTACTAACGTACTATTTACTTATATAGTGAATGGTACATATACACGTAATACAGTTTTATGCTGCTTTTTTCCCCTCAATCTATAAGTTGAACAATAATCATAATACATATAAAACACGTGAGGAACTGAAGTTTTATAAATAGTGTATTGGTTATAGTTACACAACTTTAGGAACACTTTTAGTTAGAGCACCCTGTATAATTCAAATCCTGTCGCAATAAGAACGTTTTCCGGATACAATTAGTTCGACTTAATGGCCTCCACCAGAAACAGTACACATAACGCACCGTTTCACAAACACGTGAGCAACAAAAGTTTTACAAATAGTATGTTATAGTTACACAACTTTACGAATACTTGATGGAATTAAAACACCCTCTATAATCCGAATCCTGTCTCAATTAGAACGTTTTCCGGTAACAATGAGTTCGATTCCACCGACTTTGACACCTGTGCCACTGTTCCGCGAGGGGTGCTCACTATAAATTACCTTATCTCCAACAGAAACTCCAAGATACTAACGTACAATTTACTTATATAGTGAATGGTATATAATAAAGTTTTATGCTGCTTTTTCCCTCAATCTATAAGTTGAACGATACGCATAACACACAGTTTCGAAAACACGCGAGGAACAGAAGTTTTACAAATAGTATATAGGTTATAGTTGCACAACTTATGGAATACTTGCTATTAAAGCACCCTCTATAATCCGAAAATATTCGCAATTAGAACGTTTACCGGTAACAATTAGTTCGACTTAACGCACCCTACCGAAAACAATACACATAATGCACTGTTTCACAAACAATTGCGTCACAGAAGTTTTACAAATAGCACATTGGTTATAGTTACACAACTTTAGGAATACTTGATGGAATTAAAACACCCTCTATAATCCGAACCTTGTCTCAATTAGAACGTTTTTCCGGTAACAATGAGTTCGATTCCACCGACTTTGACACCTGTCCCACTGTTCCACGCGGGGTGCTCACTATAAATTACCTTATCTCCAACAGAAACTCCAAATTCTTCCACCCCCTCGAGGGCGTCGGAGGGTTCAGCGGGCGATTGATTTTTCCAGATTTTATCCCGGAAAACTACACAAAAGAGGACAACAAGGGGCTTTTGTGGAGGATCCAGGAAAGCGTGAAGCTGTCGAAAAGCGAGGCAAGAGGAGGTCTGGTGGCCCGGTGCCAACCTTTGGTCACTAGGAGTTGGAGATAAAAACAAAAGACAGATTTAGACGCGGCTTGGCAGTTCCACACTCCGCTCTGAAGAAAATCGAACACAGAACAGAAAAGAGGCTTTTGATCTCTGTACCAGCGAGGTTCGATTCCGGAAATGACGATTTTTTTTACGGAATTTTCTGTTTGGGATGCAAAATTTCAAAGAATAAACAGTTAAATTAAAAAGCAAAACTTACAAATAGCAGCATAGAAGATCGAATTTTTTTATTCTTTCTTTTTTTAAGTTAGAACACGAAAAAGAGTTAATCCCCTATGCCTCTAAGGTACGGAATACGATTTAGCTGCTACACCACATGAATATCTAAATGTAAAAAGTTGTCAAGTCCACAGTACAATTTCCCTACCATCTTCTTTTTCTCTACAAAAAATAAAAGAAAGCATCCTAGAGGAAAGTTCTCCAGAGGACTTAAACTCCTTTTTACATTCACCGATTCACATACAAACTTCTCCTGTTTCTTCTTGTGCTTCCAAACTAACAGTTTTTTTTACTTCCATCTAGGATGTTGGTAGGTGGAAATAATACTATCGAAGTACGCGACGTGCATCGCTGATTGGGATGCAGGAAGATTCGTGCCCGGCTTTTTAACAAATTGGGAATCTTATTCCATGCTTGGACTTCTACTTCGGGTGTGTTTTTCGCCCAGATTAAAAATGTACTTCGAATGGGAGGAATGCAAATATTACTCGGTGTGCTTAACCGAAACCAACCTAGTTGCTTTTAAATAAAAACAAAACTGAAACATGTTTTTGAGTACTAGAAAGTTTTGAGAACCTTCCAACTTTTCATGCCTTTTACGTGATTATTGTATAAATCTGATTTCCCTTTCCAAACTTAGTTTTTTGCTCTTCGAAAGTGTGATTAAAATCGTATTAATGCAGGAGAAGTTTAAAAATTTACTAGGAATGTGCTTGAATGTGTGAATCGTGTTTTTTGCTTGATATGAAATGAACATTTTATGGGAATATTTGCTGCGTTCCTGTTAACTAAAAGTTTCCGATTAATAGTTAGTATATAGGTAAATACGATAAACTTCAAAATTGTTTATTAGTTATCTGGTAATGATTATTACTTTATAAAATCAAAAATTAATACGTTTGAGCAACTGTAAGCAATCAAATGTTTTTAGAAGCATGATTCTTTCTTGATTTTCCTTTGATTTAAAAAAAATCCTTATTAACATACTTTAATAATTGCATTAAAATGAGCTTTCGTAATTGTATTAAATCCGAATATTTTAAACGTGTCTACTCAATATATATTTTTAACAAATTAATTTTAGGTTATATTTTTATATTAAGAAAGTTTCGGAGAAAGTTAGAAAGTGTTTTAATCTAGATTATGATAGCAATTTAATAAGAGTAATAATAATTCAAAAATAATATTACATTGAATTAGTTTTAATTAAGAAATATAAAGTCTAACTAGCATTATCATTGTAAAGTACTAACAAACATCTTGCGTTAAAATATAAGCATTCGTTTTTTTTCCTTAAGTAGAAGTAAATAATTAGTCCCAAAAATTTTAAACTTCGATTTCAAAGTATTAATTATTAATGCAATCTTTTAATAGAGTTTTCGATTTAAGTAATTGAGTTTTCACAAAATTCCCCTTCTGAAGCATATGTTTCAGAAGCTATTGCCTATACGGAAATCGCATTTATCTTTAATTTTTTAATATCTAATACATCCTAGGAATTCGTTTTCGTTAGATTCAAGTTTTATATATTATTTTAAAAAATAGCACCCTGGTACTGTGGTACTCACAAACAACATTAAACATAGAACTAATCTTCAGTCTTTGCTAATTGAAAGAAATATAAATATCTTTAAGGTGTAGAAACCATTATCACATAAATTTAACCCACTAATGCATACTGTTGCCATATGGAAACACGTGACATAATCCACTTTATTCAATTAAAGTAGAGCTCCCTCTCGACAAATCTGTGTTTTTTATCGATTAGATTCCATTTTGAAGTTTTAGCTAGAAATAACCCTTACAGATGACAGTAGTAAAAGTGCATTCAAATTAAAGAGTGAAGTTATTAAATGTTGCGAAGTTACGTCTTTGGCAGTTTTCAAAGTATAATAATATTAGTACTAAATACAAACAAATTGTTTTGAAATAATAATAATAATTCAAGATGGTTATTTTAAAATGTATTTAGTAGTTTTCTAGTCATTCTCATCAAATTTGGAATTTTGTAGTTGGTTTTTGCCATATGACAAAAATTTAAAAAACTAAAATTATTTAAATTCCAATGCAGTTAATTTTTATCAGTATTTTTCCCATAATGCACGAGCATTAAAAATGCAGATGTATTTTATCGGGATAAAAAAGATCATGCATTGCAGGGTTAAGCAAATTTTTAAAATTCACCCCGTCAGGTCAATTTCTACAGAACTCTACTTTTTTTTTTTACCCTCACAGCTTAATAAAAAAAAAGAAAGAAATTTTTAACCGAAGTGTAAGGGTGAACTAAGTGCGAAGAAGTGAACTAAATGCCGCTGAAGGTGGTATTATACATAAGTAAATTAAGGACAATCCCTAAACTTAATCTTAAAATAAATATTCTATTTTACATGTTAATTGAGAATTTTTCCCCAATCCATCACCCATAATAATCAACATTATTTGTTGCCGGAAAGTATTACATAACACCTACGTGATAAATAGTCCAGCAGCGCGTCTCATTAAAACTATGTTATTAATGTATCGCAGCTCCTTTCCTCTCTCTTGTCTAGGGACATCTCAGCCAAATGGGAGACAGGCCAAGTCCATCACTTCAAAAGACTTCAAAGGTTTGTTGCGAATGAATGGCTAACTGCAAAAGGAAGGAAGATTTCCGTCTACCCTTCTCCTTTCACTAAAATGTTAAAGGAGGAATCGTAAGGGGAAATTATCCAGCGGTTTTGCGATTGAAATACTCTTGGTTGAAATCTTATCTCAGGAGGTTTTAACCCTCTAATGCATAGTGTTACCGTTCGGTAACAAGTTACATAATCCACTTTATTCTATTAAAATAGACCTCACTCTCGACAAATTTGTGTTTTTTTCATCTATTACATTCCATTTTGAAGTTTTAGTTAATAATAACCCTCATAATTGATAGTAGTAAAAGTGCATTCAAAATTAAAAAGTGAAGTTTCTAACTGTTGTGAATTTACGTGCTTGGCAGAATTCAAAGTAATAATACTAGTACTAAATACAACTAAATCGCTTTGAAAAAAATATTATAGTTCAAGAGGGTTATTTTAAACTATATTTAGTAGTTTTCTAATCATTCTTTTCAAAATTGGTAGTTTGTAGTTGGTTTTTACATGTGTTACCGTTTGGTAACATCATGCATTAAGCACAACTTTTGTTTGCTAATTTGCGTGTATCTCTGTAACGGATTCACAAGAGTTCAGTGTTTAAAATGTTTGGTACTACTTGATTTTAAGAGTAAAAATAACTGTTTTATGTCGTATCATTCTGCCATTTAAAAAATTATGTTTAAAAATGATTTTTTGTATATTTTTATTCATAAATACCTGCTATTTGTACTAAACCTGCTATTGCCTTCTATTTGTACATTAATTTTGTTTCAAAAGTAACTACTTTTCATAATTATTTTAATAACTAATTTTTCCTGTTTAACAAAATCTAAATGCACTAAATATTAATACTCTTTTTTGTTTGTTATACACGTTTTCATTAAAGATTTAACACCTAAAAATGTGTCTGTGTGCCTCTGCAACTTCTTATAAAATAATAAAATTATCAATAAGCTTTATTTTTAAGTATAATTCATTAGAAATATAAAAAGTAAAAAAGGTAATAATTTGAATAAAAATAAATATTCGTACCCCGAACTTTAAGGGGTCATAGGAGTCTTTAAAATGTGCTAAGAAGGAACTACAAAGCATAGTTTTATCTTTCATGTAATTTTTTAACTACTCAATATACAAGTATACTTTTTTTATATGTAATTCTACAAGATTTATTTAGTATGAAACAAATTTTAAAATTTATGAAACATTAGCCAAAACTAAAATAAATGATATTAAACAAAAAGCTATTTGAACACATTGTGATTAGGCTTGCGCGGCAAATTGTGAGGTCAAAATTTAAGACATGACCAAGAAAATGACTTTATGTTGTACAAATATGTACAAACAAAGACAATTATATCTAAATTCTCAGCTCAATTTTAATGAGAAATTATTTTTAAAAATTTTTTAAATCAAAATTTTAAAATTTTTATTAATTTTTTTAGAAAAAAGTTCTTAAAATAATTTCTAATTAAAATTGAGCTGAGAATTTAGGTATAAGTCTTTTTTTGTACATATTTGTACAATATAAAGTCATTTTCTTGGTAATGTCTTCAATTTTGACCTCACAATTTGCCGCGCAAGCCTAATCACAATGTGTTCAAATAGCTTTATGTTTAATATCATTTATTTTAGTTTTGGCTAAAGTTTCATAAATTTTAAAATTTGTTTCATAATAAATAAATCTTGTAGAATTACATATAAAAAAATTATGCTTATATATTGAGTGGTTAAAAAATTACATAAAAGATCAAACTATACTTTGTAGTTCCCTCTTTGCACATTTTTAAGACTTCTATGATCCCTTAAGCATCTATTCAGCGCTTAATGCATGGTGTTACCGTTTGGTAACAAATTTAAAAAATGAAATTATTTAAATTCCGATGCATTTAATTTTTTTTCCGTATTTTTCCCGTGATGTATGAGTATTAGAGATACAAATATATTTTTTTGGGACGAAACAAAAAATTCATGCATTAGAGGGTTAAAGAGGTCCAGAAACTCTCCGGATTTGTTCGGATAAAGAATGTTGAGTGTTGTTTGGAAAATTTTAAACATTTTACGTTTCGGTGAGAGGGATGAGAGTTGCGTTTCAGAGATTGGAATCAAAAGCTGGGTTAGTTGGAGGAAAGTATGTTGTAAGCCTTAGATTCATTTAATTGATTTTCATATTTAATCTACAGGAATAGATCAAAAGAACACGTATTCGGACGCTTAATATAGAGAGTGCAGTTGATTAGAGTTTCCTTAATTTCATTAAATCAAGAAGGAAGTTAGGGTAGTTAAAAAGGAGTAGGTTTGAAATGGAAAATATCCATTAATTACAAAGTATGGTTTTATATATTAGTTACAGGACAAGCCTCAGCAACAGATTTTAAATTTAAACACACCTTTTCAAAATATGCTTTAACAACAGTCTCAACTAAACATCATGATTTACTCTCTTTTAGAAATCTGACAGCTATCCAAACAACTGACTTAAAATCCAGTAAACGAGAGAAAAAAACACAAGGATATTTAAACCATGAAGGACGGATAAAGAAAATGCTTTCTACGCGAGAGAGATAGAACAAAGTCCTATTCTCATCGGGATTCTTGCATTCCTGTGGTGAAGTAAAGTATGCTTACGAATCAATCTTTCGTCACAAGTTACAAAAAAGGAAGAGACTGCGGAGCGTCCATATCCCTACTCAAAATGTTAATGATACTAATGCCAGGTTCCCAAAAACATTAACTGCCAAGCACACAAGCCGGAATATATATGTACCCTACCGTACTCTACATTAACTGCAACGGCTATCTGATATCGATTGAAATATCTAATTTCCTTCATATTTTAACCCTGATCACAATGTTGGGGTGCAAATATAAGCATTTGGCACCATCTGATTGATTTTCTTTAACAATTCATCTTAGTCACTTTCAGAAAAATTTGACTGCTTTAAAGCAAAAACAATTTCAACGACTTCAATGCGAGCTTCAACGTATCTATCCTCACACCGTTCGTAAAACGTAACATTATTTTAAGAGTTTGCTTGGAAGATCTCTTCAATACAGTGAACTACAAAAAAAAAATCTCAAGCCTAAAAAAACAAGGAACGAAACATGATGAGGATTTGCTGTTGAAAAAAGTGTAGAGACACGACCGACTTAACTGATAAGGCCAAAAAATATATATCCGTAACATCAAACTATTCGTACGATTTGGGTTATTTGTTGTTCCGAAAAAGATAAATGAAACCTGTTCGAATCATGAAAGGTAAAGTCAGCATTGAGGGAATAGGTTTCACATATTTTCTCTAGAAAACCAACAATTCGAACCGTAAGGATAACTTGATGTCGCGAAGATCTTATGTTTCCTTAAAGTTGTGGTGTAAACCGGCAAAAAACATCGCTAAATTCTCCTCGATTCATTTCATTTCTGCTGTGACGTAAAAGTGATTTGACAATATCTCCCTGAACTATGTAAATGTTGATATAGGTATCTAAAATTAATCTAATAGTTAAAAATAATATTACAACAACCTTGTAATTCGTGATTTCACAGCTTTAAAAGCAGGCCACTCAACAAAACATCCTCTAAGCTTTGCATCATTTTTAACGATCCTTTTCCAGCAGCGAATCAAAAGAATTCCTTTAAACAAAACAACTCCATCAAGAGAAGAATGCTTCGAGGGGTACGCTTCACCACAGAAGAAGGGATAAAGGATATGCTTCCATAGAGGTAGACAGATCTAAGATGAATTGAATTGTTTATTTCAAAAAGTTCTTATCTCTTCCCGCTGTTTTTAGGACTAAGGACAATAAACCTCGCTGTTCATGTTGTTTAATATCGCGTTTGTTACCTATTGAGGTATGACCAAGGTATTATAGGTTATTTTGTCAAAAATTTTCGTTTTCTTTTGTGAAATATATTACATTGTACGTATTTTGACGTAATTTAAAATATTGAATAATGATACTTGCTGCATTGATACGTACGAGAATTCAAATTTTATTTACAATTTCCTCCTTTACGACGCTAAAACCCCGCATTTTAGTGTTGGATGAATCACACACTTGCCTGGTTTTTACACTAGACAAGGACTTCCAGGCTTTTTATTTTATCATATAGAGACAAATTTTGCAACTTTGTCTCTCCTTTCGAAAAAGTGTGCATGCTGGAATGAAATACAAGAGAGAGAGAGCAAACACAGTGGAATTCTCGTTAGACCGTTGTAAACCTTCTGTGGAGGATGAAATACCTTTCCTTGATACGATTTAAATGTTGGTGTTGGTACTTGGAATCAATTTGATAGCTATCAAACAACTTACTCTCGATTTTTTTTACATTGTTTAAGAGTTTGGTGCAACAATGCACTTTAATCTTGGAAATATCTAGCCATTATTTGGAGAAAAATCACCATGAATTTAACTAATTTTATGGTAAAATCATAACTCTGATGCATCTCAAATGTCAACTGACCAACGCTCCAAATAGTGAAGACAGCTAGAATTTTTGGAGGATATTCCAATGCAATCTTGAGCCAAGATTTTAGACTCTGTAAATCTTGATTTCGCAGCCTCAAAAACAGGCCATAACAAATCTCATCATCAAGATATTATCTGAACTTGGCTGTAGATATAACAATCTAGTCCTAATAGTGAACCCCTCCTCCTCCTCCAAAAAAAAAACAATAACTGTAAACTAAACAACTCCACCAAGCAAAGAATATTCATCGAGAGGTACCTGCACACGACAGAAAAGAACATGCTTCGAGAGATAGAACAAACAAAGTCGATGTCTCGTCATGATCGTTACATTCCTGCGGTGGCGTAAAAGACGTCTAGGAATCTCCCGCTTTCGTCACAAGGTACAAGGGGAGGAGACAGGTGTGAACGTCGATGTGTGCCAAACTATAAATAAATTTCAACCAGGAATGACATCAAAAGTAATATCGGAGCAATTTACCAATTTTCCTTTATTTTGGAAACCACATCACACCACATCACATCGTTTGCTTGTTTTCGTTGTATGGACTGTGAATTGGACCATGATTTTACCAATTTTGAGGTAAAACCAAACCATTGATGTATCTCAAAATTAGTAAATCAACGATACAAATAATAGTGGAAACTAGAAAGTTTCAAGATTGAGGTGCACCTAGCATCAAAATTTTTAGCTGCATTTCGTGATTTCACGGCATTTAGAACCATGCCTTAAAAAACTCTCTCGCCATCAAAACATCCATTGGACTTAGCAATAGATTTGACAATAATTTCCGTATATTAAACAAAAAAATATTTCAAAGCTAAATTCTATCAAGCAAAGAATTTACCGAGAGGTACCTGCACACGACAGAAAAGAACATGATTCGAGAGAAAGAACAAACAAAGTCGATGTCTCGTCATGATCGTTACATTCCTGCGGTGGCGTAAAAGACCGTTCCACCGTTTTAGGAATCTCCCTCTTTCGTCCCGAGGTACAAGAGGAGGAGACAGGTGTAAGCGTCGATGTACCAAAATATCAATACATTTGTAACAGGTTTCCAATGACATCAAAAGTAATTTCGGAACAATTATACCGATTTATCTTTATTTGGAAACTCAGATCCCATCGTAGGCGTTTTAGTGTTGGTTGAACCGTAAATTGGACATTGAATTTACCAAGTTTGAGGTAAATCATTACTTTGGTGCATCACAAAAGTGGTAAGTCAACGCTACCAATCGTGGTGGCATCTAGAAAGTTCCAAGATTATATGTTGCAATTTAGCACTAAACTCTTTAACGACGTAAATCGTGATTTTGTAGCATTAAAAACAGGCGTTAACAACTCTCTCATCAAAACATCCTTTAAACATTGTGAAATTTTTAACAATCTTTTCTCAAAAAAGCTCACCACAAATTTTTTTTAAAGTAAACATTTCTACCAAGCCTAGGTGTGTGTTGTGTCTGTCTTACTTGACAAAGGTTTTTAAGCGGGTCTCTGACCAAGCACACAAGCCTGAAAATATATGTATACCAACCAACCAACCAAGCAAAGAATTCATCGAGAGGTACCTGCACGAGACAGAAAAGAACATGCTTCGAGAGATAGAACAAACAAAGTCGATGTCTCGTCATGATCGTTACATTCCTGCGGTGGCGTAAAAGACGTCTAGGAATCTCCCGCTTTCGTCACGAGGTACAAGGGGAGGAGACAGGTGTGAACGTCGATGTGTGCCAAACTATCAATAAATTTCAACCAGAAATGACATCAAAAGTAATATCGGAGCAATTTACCAATTTTCCTTTATTTTGGAAACCCATATCACATCGTTTGCTTGTTTTCGTTGTATGGACTGTGAATTGGACCGTGATTTTACCAATTTTGAGGTAAAACCAAACCATTGATGTATCTCAAAATTAGTAAATCAACGATACAAATAATAGTGGAAACTAGAAAGTTTCAAGATTGAGGTGCACCTAGCATCAAAATTTTTAGCTGCATTTCGTGATTTCACAGCATTTAGAACCATGCCTTAAAAACTCTCGCCATCAAAACATCCATTGGACTTTGCAATATATTTGACAATAATTTCCGAATATTAAACAAAAAAAAATTCAAAGCTAAATTCTCTCAAGCAAAGACTTCATCGAGAGGTACCTGCACACGACAGAAAAGATCATGCTTCGAGAGATAGAACAAACAAAGTCGGTGTCTCGTCATGATCGTTACATTCCTGCGGTGGCGTAAAAGACGTCTAGGAATCTCCCGCTTTCGTCACGAGGTACAAGGGGAGGAGACAGGTGTGAGCGTCTATATTCGTCTCTTCCACATCACACACACAACCGTGTTCTATTTCGAGACGCTCATTCACCCAGATCCACGCAGATAAACAACGCGACTCTGATGCTTGATAACGACGGACACTGATGATGATGATCATCATGGTGTTTGTGGCTGGCGTCATGAGGAATTTTTTGGCTTTATCTCCATTGGGTACGAGCCAGAGACTAATATTTGCAGGTTTTTTGTAAGTTTTGAAAAATGCCAGACAAAAGCTGAATAACCCAAAATTTACTCTTGGTTAAAAATTTGGTTTGAAATAAAACAAACTCTGAGAAGGAGTAAGACTGATGTTAAAATATAGATATCTTAAATTATACAATTCTAACAATAAAACAAAATTATCGGACTTATTCAAACCAAAATTAAAACAGATAAACACAAGGCCTGAAGGGTGAAGCAAAAAAAATAGCGTACAGACAATAAAACAAACAGTATAAAAGATAGGTATTTGGTGTCATATATTTCCTCTAAGAAAACAAGAATTTTTAAAATCGGAGATTTAGAATGGAAGGTATGACAGAACGTCTTATAAAAGATAGGTACGGTGATAGTATAGGTAAAATGACGGAAAAGAATACAGACAGACGGAAAAAAGTAAGAAATGTAGGACTCTGATGTCATACATTTCAAACAAAAATTAAAATTGGAGGGTTATAACGTAATTTGCAAGGTGGTACGGACACACAGACAGGTTGACAAACGGACGGGAATCTCCACGATGTCAATAACTACACCACATTATTTAAAATTCTTTTAAACTAAAAAAAATGAAAGTAAAGTTTCCAATTTAATTTTGTTCTACTATGGAATTACATCGAAATACTCCTTTGAATATTGAGGATTTTCGTTTGATGAGGTTATGACTAAAACCTTTTCGCATTCTTTTTGAACAAAATAGCCAAAAAGAAATGCATCATTGTGTACCTAAGGTAAATAAATTGTATTTAAATATGAAATTAGGTGATGCGTATTGTTGCATTCTGGTCAGATAGAGAGCTTTGTGATTTTTCATTCAATTACGACGTAGAATAATATGTAAACTTTAATACTTTGCTGTATTTTGCGTAAGAAAGATTTTATACTAATGATATAAGTCATTTAAACAAGACAAACAATGCTCAATGTTTAACGAATGAAGAATAATGGATTTTTCCTTACACGCATATGTTTATGTTGTTTACTTTGCTGGTCTTGGCTCAAAACTGTCATTTTTTTATTTTACATGCGTTGCCATTTGAGTCTTTTGGTAAATTGCATGTTTGAGAGTCATTAAGGGTATACGGTACCCAAAACATTATTTCTCGAAATATTAACATAAACTTGTAAATTATATTGGTTTTATATAAAGTTCACTCTAAATAAACATTTTCTAGCAATAAAAACAAATATTTACAAGTAGCGTAGTTTTTATATATATTTTTTTAATGTAAACATTTTGAGCTTTTTTAAAACGCTACTCCTCTTTCAATTGTGCGAATCCACCAAACTTTTGTAGTTTGCTCAATAACTGTACATTGAGTTTAAAATGTGAGCTACAGTTAAAAGCAATATGCATTTATACTGAAAGTCTCAAAAAATCGCAAAAAATTACAAAATATTAAATATAACATTTAAAAAAACTTTTTATAGTAGACCTTATTCGATGCACAATTTTGTGCATCATTTACATAAGAACACTGGTTAAAAATTTCAAA
The DNA here is from genome assembly GCA_023701765.1 of Hylyphantes graminicola. NCBI lineage: Eukaryota > Metazoa > Arthropoda > Arachnida > Araneae > Linyphiidae > Hylyphantes > Hylyphantes graminicola. The sequence goes on from CM043121.1 coordinate 50,286,488, forward strand.
ATTCTAACTTAATTAGCAAGCCTTAAGAGTCTTAAGGATTTATTAAACACAAGAATTGAAAAACGCGAAACAGAGAAAAAAGGTTAAAATCTGACGAAATACGTATTATACTTCAGAAAATATTTAATAACTTTTTACAGAAGATATCATTATGAAACTTTCAGTAAATGTTCAAAAAGATATTGTAAATAATAAAAAGTAAAAAAAAATGAAAAATTGATATTTTGACCTATTTTTGGGTACCGTATATCCCCTTTAAATGTTTTGTTTTCTGCAAAAGTGCGGCTCCTATATATTACTTATATTTCCACAAGAAGACAGCAGCTAATAGCTTATAAAAGGGCCTTCATTTACTACTTTCCGCATTTATATAGAAGATGAAAGATAGTTAAAATTCAAACATTACCGAAGTAATTTATCATGTATGTTAAATGAACCAAAGTTCTAGTGTCTGAAGAAATTGGACTAAAGTTCTTTTATCAATAGCGTTGAATAAATTAACTTATAGGTCATAAAAATGTTCCCATTACTACGTTTCTTATTAACATAGATACTTAAAAAGTTAAATTTTTAACTGCAAAGAAATACTTTATTATGCGCGTTAAGGGAATTAAAGGTGTAGTATCTGAGGGAAATTGCCCAAAAGTCCCTCCTTTTTCAATAGCGTTCCCCTACTTCTTTATTTATGACTTCATATCTGAAAATACATCATATAAATCGACTCGGTATTTTTATGGAGGTACAGGCACCTTGGTTCACTGATATATGACAATGTTTCATGTTGGCAGTGACAGAACGAAATCCATTCGCCTAAAAAGGATGTGATTTGTCAACTTGAGGTCTATTTCAAGTTTCGGGGGAAATATTAATAAGCGCCGTTGTTTTGCAATAGAGGCAGCTGATTTCACATCATTGAGTACAAGGAGAAATTTTTGTTTTTGAAGGGCACTGAGAAAGAAATTGTACATCATTGTTGAGAACCAATATATCAATGATATATTTTGAACATTAGGATATGAGTAGAAATGTATTGAGGTGGAATTCTTTTTTAGCTTAACAGTAGGAATTATGAACTTGGGAATAAATGTCTATTGACTTCGAAATTGATTATCTGTTGACAGCCAATACATTTTATTCCCTGAGTGGAACATATGTACCTTATTTATGAAACATATGCATATATTTCATTTATTTTGACGCAGTAGGAATATGTATTATTGTATATTGGATAAATAGACAAATCATAACAGGAACACACTTTCGATGGTTCAAAGTCAAATGGAGACTTCGTGTATCAGGAAGGAATTGGACATGGTCTATTTCATTTATAAGCCCAGAAACATCGCTATTTAGAATGTCGGCTGTTCTGAAGAAGATACCTGCTGTAACATAGCCGAATTTCAGAACAGGTAACCATCATCTCCTTTGAAACATCGTCACTCTGAACTGAACGGATAACGTGACGTCACGGAGAGCTTCTCTGGTTTTATAAATAGAGTAGGATGGGGATCGGAACTTTAATATAACCTCTGGTGACCTGGCATCTCTATTTGGGAACATTTTTTTTTAATCCTCCCCACAAACACTTAACACGTTAATTTGTTCCGAAATTAACCTGGTCTGATAGAAGAAGATCTAAATATCAAATTTCAGTCTTTGATTACAGGTCCTTTATTTATATAAAGAAATTAAGTTGAAAGAGGGTCAATACGGTATTTGAGTTCGTAAAGCAATTATTAATTTTTTTTTCAAACTCTTCAAAAAGTTCTTTTAGTCATTCATTTTAAAAGCATTTTGCATTAAAAACAGTGTTAAAATAATCTGTTAACAACAAATAAGTGATACAGCCTTTTTTGTTGCATTTATAGATGCACGCATCAAAATGTGTATTTTTAGAGTTTATGGCGTGTCCCTAAGTAATTATTAAATATAATTTTTTTAAAATTTCTTTGGAAAACATACTTTTTAGCAGATATTTGTATGAAAAGTATGTAAAAGTAGTAACTATTAAACATATTTGTATGAATTGCTTGTGATTTTTCAAAGATCATTTATATAGCTTAATCATAACATCTTTCACTGCCAAAGCCTCTATAATTTAGTCATGCATTAAAATTAGATTTGTTTCATTTATTCGAATTGATTATTTTTGTATGATAAAATGGAAATTATAGATTTATGTGATATAACATAATATAATAAAAGTCATTAAAATTTTTTGTTCATTATTTTAACCAATACACACAAAAAATTTGCCTTAATATTTCAAACAAAGACTTCTTTGTTTCATTATAAACAAAACATAATTGAAATGAACTCAATGGCATTAAAGTATTTTGCTCTTAACAGCCATGTACCGAGGCATAATTAATATTTCATATTAAGTTGATGCAAATCAATTTTACGCTAATAATGGCGAACAAGAATTTCCGAAAAATAAATTTCTAGAATGGCTTAGATACATAGAATACCCTTTATGAACAAGAATATTCGAAAAATAAATTTCTAGAATAACTTAGATACCTAGAATACCCTTTTTTCATATAGTGTATAAAAGTTTAACTTCGTTGTGTAAGTTATTTATCAATGCAAACAACATTAGGGAGTCCAAAATAACGAATGATCTCCAAGACGATTATCCTGAAATAAATCTAACTCGCCAGCTTATCTAATGGCTTGGTAAATATAGTGTGCCATTAAACCTATTACTCATTCCTTCCACTAAATTTGTCCCGTGGCGAAAGCCGAGAATAGCTATTCTTCATTGTTTTTGTTCCGAAACCCGAATTTAAGTAATTTACCTTAAGTTAAGAATACATCGTAAAAAAATCATAACATCATTCTGATATCTGGCTTTTTCAGGTTTACACCGACTTCTTATAGATGTTTCAGATTTTTCTCCGAAATATATGTAAAACCACTTAAGATGCATCCTTTTGGACAATTCACAATTATGCATCAACAAGCAACCATTAGTGATATGTGTGACGAGGATTTACGAAGTGGTTTAACGATGAGTCTAAAGGTTTGTATGTCGAATTCGGTAGAGATCTCTTCGCATGAAGGACGCACTTGTAAAAGAAGTAAAAAGAATGATTGAGCTTTCCCGTTTTTGCATCAAAATGAATATATATATATTTTAATTTTAAGGCAAGTTACTATATATCTTTGTGTGGGATTTTTCTAAATTTTTTGGAAAAGTACCTAATCTGTTTTAGAAACATTACAAGTAAAACTTGGTAGTTTAGGCGTCCAATACTTCCCAGCAACGTTTCTGAATTTTTTTTACAGTATAGGTTCAGGAAAATATTTCAGTCTTCCAGACTTTTCATTTTGCGTCCTGTCATTTAATGAAGAAATTATCATAAACAGCACGCAGTTTAAACAAATATATAAGATAGGAGGCAAGCATTTAAAAGTGAATCAACTCTCTAATAATACAATAAAATTACTTAAATTAAAAAAATTGAAAATGTGGTGAGGAAATGTTCTTTTAAATTTGCTCTCTAACTGCAAGTGGTTAAAATGTGTGATTCTCAATAAAATTATTGCTCTTATTCTCTGTCAAAAAAATGACATTGTTTTACTGGTTATCCAGTGCAAATTTTCAAGCATTCTGTTAAGAGGACAGAACCAAATTTTACAAAGTTTAAACGCAACTTTAATCACTAACATTCAATCGAAAACTAAAATAATTCAGTTATTTTAATTTTAGCAAACCCAATTTTATTACAACTGGTCATTTTATAAATATGAAATATCGTTTCCTTTCATATATACAGTTATTTCAAAAAACCCTTTGATAAACCTAATATTTCTGGCAAACGCAAGAGATTCGCCAATTTGTCTTTTTTTATACAAAAATCTCCTTTGAACCAACAGTTATTATATTTCTTTTATACCTCTTCCAAAAACGGTTGGCAGTTTGCTTATTTTTTTTGTTCAAGAAAAAAGGAATTGCTCCAGTGACTTTGTACCAGGTACAAGAAAAAAAAAAGAACATGACAAAGAGGGAGCTATTCGAAAGAGTTAGTCATATGTCAGACGTTCTTTTTTTTGCGCGGGAAAAAGTAGATAGGAGAATATACAGGGTAGAGAGTCTATAGCATCCATTTTAAAGATTAGGCGGGCAGAATGAAACGCTGGGGAATTCTTAGTTGCAGGGCCATTTTTGACAAGGGATGTTCAGGACAAACCAAATGGCTATTTTTCATTGGTTTAAAAAATGTTGCGTACGAATATATAAAATTTGCAGGTTAGAAAGAAAGGGGTTGTTTCACACTATGAATGACAACAGCTCCAGTAGTCTTGCTTTCATTTTTTGTGTGGAATTACTTTTACGGCATTCGAAAATGTAATTTCTGAGAATATTTTACTTATTAAGTTTTTAATTATGCAAGATATCCTCTATTGTAATTAACTTTGAAATAATTTTAAGATTTTACAACTGCTGCGTGAGTAGTGATTAATTGTACTTAATATATAAAATGCTACTTCCAAAATATTCATAAACAAATGAATGTTAATAGACACTTATTTAATTGTTAACTATTACTAAAACATATATCACATTTCGCCTATTTAAAAAAACAGGCTGCAAGAAATTAACACGTTAGAAAAAATCATAGAAACGAAATTTAGCGGTCAAGTATGTTTAACTGTTCTTGAAAAACTTTCAAAACACTTTAAAACTTCAAAGAACAAGACGTGCTAGAGGGACCGATAGTTCCAAAGCCTGCATAGAGAAGATATTACATTACTGGTAGAGAGACATCTTCAAAGTCATCCATTACCTTTAAGAAATTATTTAAACTCATTCTACACAAACAAAATGCGCTACCGACACAAAGTTACGTAGTTAGGGTAAAACTTGAAGAAAAAAAGATGTTGCTGCAATTCCGCTAAGTGGTGAGGCCATTTTTTCCCAATCACTAGGCGGCGACACCGCCGGGTTTTTATGTAGATAGTTCACTGAAGCGAACAATGCTCTTGTTGTGGAAATTTGCTAATTATTTTGCCCTCCGCTGGTGGGTGACGAGATAGGATGTCGGGAGGTCCCCGAAGAGAAGGTCTTTGTCGTGGTTTAGGCGAGACACAGATAAAAGTTAATCCGCCAAGGGACCAATATAGTTTGAAATATGTCGCAAAGTGCAGCAGCTTATCGCCAAATGCAGTTTTAAAATTAATCGCTTTGGTGTAATTAAGTGAAAAGTTTTAAGCATCTTTTGAAGTTTTGGAGATTACTTTGATCCGTATTTTATTTTTAATTGCAATAGTTTGGGGTGCATAATAATTCAATATTGAAAGACAAGATCTGTAAAGTGATAAGTGAAAACAGTATACTAAAAACTGAAGGGACTGAGCCTAAAATCCAAGCAATAAAAAACAAAGCCATTTTTCAGCAAGTTATAAGCCACTGAACATGTAACGCAATTAAATCTTGTCATTTTGTAGCAACTTAGTATTTAAAGTTTTATACGGAGTTAATAAATTACATATATCAGCTATAAGGTTATATTTCTATGATTAATTTCAAATTTAGTGATTCTCTCCTAGCTGTATTTTTAATATTTCTTCAAAAAACTTTTGGGTCATTTTTTATTTCAAAAGAATTTTACTTCATCGCTTGATGCTGAAAGTTCCATATTTTTTTTAACCTACTTTCCCACTTTTTTTTATTTTGAAAACAAATTTAAGAATAAAAGAAAAAACTGGCATTGGTACTGACATAGTGGAGATATCCATCTGTCAGTAAATCCGTATTCAGTTCCAAATTAGGTCCCATCACTTCAATTTCAATTGTTTTTTTTCTAGAAAGGTATAACCTCAGATACCAATCTTTAAACTTTTTGTACGGTTATCTGTACTTCTGAACGGATATGTACCTATCTGTCGCTGTCAAAGAAATACCCATTTTAATAAGCATTGAAATTTACTTGTTAGTCAGAAAAATCGCTGTTGCCACATTGGCAATTACGTGAGGATCTTTATTTACTCAAAATGAATATTTGTAAAAATAAAAAGTCACCTAAATCAGTTTTGAATGACGTCATAAAATGTGTCAAAAAGTGATTTTTTAAAAAATTATTTACATTTATTTTAGTTCGTAATTATACACAAATATATAAAAAATTAAAAGTATAAAATAAAGAATAAAGACCCAACTTATAATAACTGAACATTATCTTTTAATTTTTAAAAACATATATCATTTATTTTATCTAAATATTTGAATACTAAAGAGCACAAAACGAGCAAAAAAGAAAAAGCCAATGAAAAAAGTAGTAATTTTGGAATAAAGTGCTTCACTAAAAGTTAATTAAGTTTTTAGATGTCATTTTTATCCTCAAACCGACCCTAAAAGGAAGACGAATTGATCAAAAGCAAAGATATAGGAGAAAAGAAATAAATTTTGAGTGCTGTTGGAAAAGCACTAAAGCCACTGAAGTAATGAAAGAAATGAAGTTATCCCCTGACGAAGTAAGTGCAGTTAAAATACCGCCGTAAAAAATACGCCGTATTTTAAGCGAATAGTAGACATTGTGTCTTCACATATCCTCGCAATAAAACGGAGTATTATAAAAAATAAACCCTTGGATTTCCACAAACAAGACTTTCTAAGAACTCGCTTATTAAAGACAGTTGAGACTTACAAAGCAAATAGTCTTCATTTTTTTTTAAAACGTAAAGCAAGGTTTGAAGTATTTGTTTGTAAGAGTATTATTTGTCTCTTTTGAGAAAACATTCAAACTATGTGTAGAAAAGTGAAGTATGGAAATAAATATGTTTCTGGAATATTGTATATTTTTTTTGTATCCCTTATTTTTAGTTCATTAAAAGTTAACGAGTCTACTTACGATAGTTAAACTATTTTGAGGCAATTATACCGCTTATTTTATGAATTGATGTTTTAAATGTTTAGTATTTTTTTAATAAAAAGTAATTTTCACAGTTACCACGAATAATCCGTATGAACTTATTCGTGTTGACAAAATCATGTAAGTATCCATGTATGGTATTGTTGGATCTGTGATACCAGGTTTCTTGAATTTGAAACGCAAAATCAAATGAAAATAACGACAGAAAATTCAATTCTAGATCCATAAATAAGTATGTTTTGCATTTTGATTGTGATTAATAGTTTTTAAAGTTATCTTTTTGTCAAATCGGCTATGTTTTAAATGACTAAGTTAATTCAGGCATTCATTCCAACACTACTTTTGATTGGTGCTCTGACTGGTGCTCAGTTCTCGCTTGACATTGATTCAGCAATCGAGGTTCGAGGAGGAGTTTTTATCATTCAAATTTCTCTTGCTACTAAAATACCTAAAACATGCCTTTTGTCGAAGTGAACAGTTATACTAACAATAATATTGACATGAATTTCGTTTTACCAAGACAATTGCATTTTGCAAATAAATATGACATTTCTATTTAGTATTTGTTTAAGTTTTTTTAGAAATAAAGAAGTTTTATAAGTCGACAATTATATGAAATGTGTAATTTTTGTACTGCGAATCAATAGTGATAAAATATTTTTTTACTTCTAATTTACCCAAATTACTACACAAAGAACACTACACTTTTCAACAATTACTTGAATACAAGTGTTTTTAAGGGATTTTCTTTCAAACTGGTACACAATCAATTGTAATTTGACATCTGTCTGATTTACGTTCCATCTTACACATATCTACATTTACTTATTTATTTAAAAGCCCTCTAACTCGTTTTAGCTTTCCACAATATGTTCATAATGTTAAGAGTAGAAGATTTTTTATACAGGCTATTCTATCTGACTGACACTAACTTACGTAACCCGAAATTACAGAGAAGTGTCATACGTCAAAAAATTCAACCATTCAAACTAGAAGTCATTGAAAATCTTAAAAGAGATATCGTATCCGAAGTACTTCAGTTATTAAAAAATCTGCACATTTTCCTATCCATTTAAAAACTATAATAAATCCACTTTCTAATTGTTTTAAACCACCATTACCTCTCAATCATCATACGAGAAACTTCATTTATTTAAAATAAAAAAATTTAGGATATAGATTGCCATTTTTTCCCTTTATTTATTTAATAAATGAAATTTGTCTTCTGATGATTGAACGAGCAATCTTAATTTAAAAGAATTAAAAAATTACTGTCTTATGCTTTTTAAATTATCTTGTTTTCCATTTCGCTCTTCATTATCTCCTCATACAAAATTAAACTAATACTATCTTAATATAAAAACTCTAGTAAAAATTATGACATACCCAAAGTTTTTAAAATTTGCTAAGCAAAAACGAAATTTGCTAAGATTTTTCATTTCCCCTGCTTTTGCATCATTATTTTAGGATTAGTTTCAATGTAAGTTTTGAATTGTATTTGAAATAAGTAGTAGGGGAAAAATGGGGGGGGAGCCGAGATCAGGGATCAGGGATCCTGATCCCCGATTTTGGCTCCCCTCTGACCCTTAATTTTGGCTCCCCTCTGATCTCGTACTGTTGTACGAGGGTATTTTTAGAGAAAGTTTATATTTTCGTGAGTGGCATCAATTTTTCCGTACTGTTATACAAGGGTATTTTTAGAGAAAGTTTATATTTTCGTGAGTGGCATCAATTTTTCCGTACTGTTGTACGAGGGTATTTTTAGAGAAAGTTTATATTTTCGTGAGTGGCATCAATTTTTCCGTACTGTTATACAAGGGTATTTTTAGAGAAAGTGACGTCACTGATCCACCACCACATATGACGTAGATTATAGGTTTATGCTATATGTAAAGAACAGTTATTAGTAGTTGTTGATTGGGAATATTTTTTTATTATAATAGTAAGGGTGTGACACAGGCTATTATAGTCTTTAAATATTACTTTTCCTCAAGTATAAATAAGTTGAAACAAGGATATGTTCTAAATATTCGATATGGTGGAGTTGAGTTGTTTGGATTGTCCTAGCGAGGATATGATATAGGGAAAAATCGTGGCGCCATCTAGTGTTGAGATTATGAATGATTTTAATATGTATTTCTGAGAGAAAATAATAGTTTTATGCGTCGAACTTTAAAAGTGATTCAGTAACATTTATTGGAAGACTATTAAGTTTATGTGTTAAAATATTATTTAACATAGTTAATAAATATTTATGGTAAAGGATATTTAATGTTATACATTATTTAAAACTATTTTTCTACTAAAGATCAAGTAATTTTTTTTTTCTGTCATTGAAACCATTATGTTCTAATCATTCTCGTATGAATACAAAGTAATTGGTTCTTATTAAAATTCTGTTTCCGAATGTGTATAGTAAATATAATACTAACATTTATTTTTACTAAAGATTCAGAAAATAGTTAAATTTTGATATTTTAAGTTATATAATTCACTTTTATTAAAGATTCCGAAAAAACTTAAATTTATACTTAAATTATATAATACTAACATTTATTTTTACAAAAGATTCTGAAATACTTGAATTTATTATTGTGTTCAACATAATTCTTATATCTAAAATAATGAGATAATATTTTCAAAGAAATTTTTTTATTACTGGTAATCATATATATGCATTTCCAATAAAATTCATTTTTATAAATAAGCATTTCAAATAGCTTCATAATTTATTATATAAAATATAAATCATTATATATTAGACATTTTATATCATATATTTCAATCAAATAGTTTTAATATATTTCAATAGTATCATTTCCAAGAAAACAAAATGAATTTTATTACATATAATTACTCAAAAAATATAAAATAACATTTTTTTTTTGTTTTTACAATTCATATTAAACATTTCAATTTATAATAAAGAGGACTACATTTCAAAGATTTTATACACATATACATTTTTACTCCCAATCCATTAATAATGGAATGATGAAATGGCCATGTGCCAAGGTTGTGAATCCATCATCTAATATGAAACGTTTATCATCATACGGGTTTAGGGTAATTTTATTCTGGTTAACAGTGTATATTTGATGAGAGTCACTCATGAATCTAATACTTTGAGCTCTACTTTGAATATTTTCTTGTAGACATTTTTTATAATCCTCATGTGTTATTTTATTTTTTAACGCTACTTTAGGGACACCTTTGGCAGTTTTTTTAACGGTCTTTTTAGTTTTAATAGTATACATTTTTGACTTCAGCCCTATAAACTCTATAATTATAACACCCGACATTTCATCTTTCATTTTCCCAACTACTTTTTTATTTGTTAAGTCAAAGGCTATATGATCTTTAGGATAATCGGAAGTGTCAAAATAGCTTAATTGTTCACTCATATCTTTATAGAAATCCTCACATTCAATTTCGTAGCAAAGATAATCAGTATCGGTAAATAATAGACGAATGTTGGGACCGTACTGTTTTTTTGCAAAATTGTAATGGAAGTCGTACATCAAATGCTTGGAGCCGTCTAATATACAGGCACCGATGAAAATTGGTTTATTTAATTTTAAAGTTTTAATTTTTGAGTGGACACCGACTAAATCATCATTAAATATTTTATAAGCATGAAAACTTGGGGAGGCGATGAGCTTTTTCATACGTTTTTCTGTTTGTACTAATTCTACATTTATACGGTTACGAATATTTTCCAATGTTTTACCATATACGCTGTTATTCATGAGTTTATAAAAATCTTTTTCAAATGCATTTTGGGCATTTTTTCGTTTTTCCGTATTAAAATCGATATATTTCTTTAACCAGCTAGACTGCTCGAATTCAATTACTCGATGAATATGAGTTAGTTCCATTCCTAGGGATAAATATAATTTCAAATTTCGGATATGAACAACATATTTTGTCTTGTTATTTAAATTAGGGGTTAATTTTTGGGAATTGGCGATTTTTAAATTTAATTTTTGAACAATGTCTTTACTATAAGGGGAAATCATATCGGGTTTTATAGTTAAACTTTCTGGGGCCAGTGGATAATCGTTATGTAATTCGTGAATAGTTTCAGGATATTCTAAATCAACTTCTAACATGTAACCTTTAGTTGAGTTTTCATCATAATTTAAAATATTTAATTTCTCAATTTCCTCTTCAGTTAACCATTTAAAATTATGAGTGGGCAGTTTCTGACTCATTGCATATCCATATAAATTATTTGCATCGAGATACATTATATATTTAGAAGGCTGATTAGGGTCATAATCATCAAGATATTTATTATTTGCTTTACTGTATCGATGTGTGATACAACTAACACCCCCTCTCAAAGACTTTTCAAAAAATAGATACATGTCAGGATCAGTTAATAGTTCGAGATGTACATTTGTCATTTTCAAACATGACTGCCATGCCAATCCAGCTGCAGTGAATACGTGACAGGGGTCAATATCGTAATTTGACATACTCATCAATCTGAAGTTTTCGAAAATGTCAGCCAATAATAAAACATCAGTTTTCACATATAAATCGTGATAGTCCCCCATAGTTTCAAGTTTTAAAGTATTCCAAACATTATTTGCATGGAGATAATCCTCATCTGTTATATGAGTTTCAGTTAAATCATTATAAAACGCTTCCTTAGGGGGGAGACAAGTGTCGTTAAATTTACTTTTATTGTCAAAGTAGGAATAAGGGTATACACCTTTCCTCATTAATAAATTAATATGATTAGTATTTGAAAAATGTTCTTTAAAAATTTTAAATTGAGATTTATCGAGATTTTTTGCAAGGGTATCGAGTGGAGCATTTAAAAATTGATAGGAATCCAGAAATTGTAAGCTATCGAGGGAGAATGTAATATATTTCTCCATATTGTTTGGAATACATGTTATTTTACTGTTTTTAAATTTTCCGATCCCACTCATTAACAGATGAGAATCATATCCACGCAAATTATGTAGGAATACGGCTATTTTTTTGCACTGTCTATAATTTAGATTACACTTATTATGAGCAGGTCCATTATAAAAACCAGTAATATGATTATGGTCTCTAACACGGTCTGTGCCTAAAGGCAATCTACATATGTGACAGGTGCTGGCAGTCTGAAATTCCCGTTCTTGTGAAGGGGTTATGATCATAGGCTTAATAACTGAAAGTATACTGTTAATGCTTGCTTCTTCTTCCCGTAATCTATGTAGAAATTCGTCAACTGCATTATCACCACGATACACGACAGGAGGGTTTGTACTATTCCCGTCAGGTCCGACAACAACGTATGCAAAACCACAAGGAATATGGTGATTAATCTTATTTGAAAACGACTGATTATCACTATTCTGACAACTATCTACTTTCTGCAATATGCATTCGAAATCTGCGTAGATTACAAAGGGCATTTTCATTTTATATTCATATTTGGTGAATTTTAATATATTATCTTTTTGGGTGGGGTATTCAACTTTTTGTGGGGCATGAGTTGAGCAATATGTTTTATGCTCTATAAGGTTGGATTGATTCGTAAACCTATGCAAACAATAGTCACAATAATAGGATTGACATTTATGTTTTGATAAGTGGGACAGTAATCGACTCATAGATTTAATGAGGCAATAATGGGTGTTATCACCATTTTGAAAATAGAGCAAATTAATATGGTTTAAACCTCTTTGAGACGTGATTCTGAGGGGGAATACTTGACCTTTTTCATATCCAAAAACGTTTACAGAGAGTGAATTGGATTTTTCAAACGGTGTTATTTGACTAAGTTTAACTGGATATGTTAACATAGATGTATTTAGCTCATTTTCATAAGGGGAATAAGTATCTACTTTATGGCTATTTTCTTGGGCCGGATATAAGTGGGCTAGTATACTCCAAAGAAAGCATTTTTGGTCACTATTTTCGATATTGATAAGGGCATTTTTATGAATTAAGTGCTTTGGGATTGGGATAAAGCTTGCGGCCATTAAGGGTGAATATTGACCCATTTGAAGTTCTAAGTATAAAATTTCCTCTAGTACCCATCCACTCCCACGTGCTTCAAAAGCTTCAAAATTATTCATCATTTGATGCGTTGCCGTAATTATTTGGTTAGGGATATCTTCTTCAATTAAAGTTACTATACAATCATGGCGGAAATAGGCATCCATGTATTCAATTTTGTTATCGGTGCTCTTTCTTTGAAATGTAACTTTTACGACACCGTACCATTTGACAGCTCCATTAATATTTAGAAAATCAATTAATTTTAGTTGCCATTCATTTTTAGAAGCGTTAAAAAAATAGTTAAATCTTTATTTGTATTATTGCTAGGGTAAATTAGTATGTTCGAAAGGGGGTCGGTAGGACGGGTGTCGTTATCTAATCTAGGTTTCTTACTAGTTGTATCAATAGTATCATCAGATTTACGCTTTTTACATTTTTCCACGTGAGTTCTTAATTTATCCGATCTAAAAAATGTAATTTTACAGTGGGGGCATTGCTCACCATTCGCTTTCGTGTGAACGTTTTTGGTATGACGATTCAAATTTTTTTTAGAATTGAAAGTGGAATTACATTGGTTACAAGAGAAGGATTTGGAATTTACTTTACATATATGGGTTTTTAATTTATCGATTCTCGAAAATTCCTTGCGGCATTGCATACATTGCTTTACATTGGATTTCAAATGGACCGTGTTTATGTGACGAGTTAAATTACTCTTATGGGCGAATGTCTTGTTACATATAGTGCAAGTGAACGAGTTCTGAAAATTAGAAAAAGAGAACTTTAAGTACTCATTCATTTAAAATAATTCTTTTTAAATATATACGTGTTTACAATATTCTTTCTTCGTTATTATTTTACGGAAAGTTTTTTTTTATCTAGTAATAAACTTTTACTACTATTTTTCACATAAACTCATTTTATATAAATAAACTAAAATACCTTTTCTGAAGAGGGCCCAGCAACGGATCCAGCGTCCAGCGGCATATTTGTAGACTTATCCTGGTTAGGTGTGAATCCGGTACCGTGTTGAGTAGATGGAGACGTAGACTTTATGGATCCAGCGGTCAGAGGTGTAGGTGTAGACTTATCCTGGTTTGTCGTTCCAACAGAAAGATCTTTAGTGGTGGAAGGGAGGCGAGTCGCATGTTTCTGTAATGAAATGAATAAATATTTAGCATAGAAACATATATTAATGAAATACCATTATATCAATAACATATATCAAACATAAGTTTCAAATTTATATAACGACTTTCATTAAATAATAATAATATTAGTACTAATTATTTTTTAAAAACTTGTCATTAACCAATAAGTATAACGTTACTAAATATTTATTAATTAAAACCATTGATCCATATCTAACATGTGAAGAAAATATAATACCTTGTGTGTTAACCTGTTGTCATTGCACTTCGATGTTGATGGTATAGCCAAATGTTCATTCGGGTCAACAAATGCTATGTTCTTCTTCATGAAAATAGAATATTTACATAAATTATTTAGTCTAAACTTTCAATCTTACTTATCATGAAATATATTTTTATGAATCACATGTCGACTTAACCTACATTCCATTTCGAAGTTTTAGTTACTAATATCCCTCATAGATGACGGTGGTAAAATCATATTTAAAGAAAATAAATAAATAAAGAGTGAGAATATTAGTACTAAATACAGAAGAGTCGCTTTGAATAAATTAATTACAGTTACTGTAGATTATGATCACAAATTAAAAGTCTGTCAACAAAAATTTTATGATTCAAATTATAACGAGATTAAATTTAATTTTACGAATAAACGATTGAACATATTCAATAGATTTGTTCAACACATTTAATAATAATATTGAATAAATTGAAACGTGATATAAATTCTTTCAAGACAAAATCATACAGCGACATTAGTACTAAATACAAAAGAGTAGCTTTGAATAAATTAATTATAGTTACCGTAGATTATTACCAAAAATTAAAAGTATGGTTAAAAAAATTTTATGATTCAAATTATAACGAGATTAAATTTAATTTTACGAATAAACGATTGAACATTCAATAGTTTTGTTCAACACGTTTAATAATGTTGAATAAATTGAAATGTGAAATAAATTCTTTCCAGACATAAAATCATACCTGTTTTGAACATCTCACTACTCCATTTGTCTGCTCCACTACGTCCGTTTGCAGAATATTTTTCTGGAACTCATTATAAACATCTAAATCCAGGGCATTTGTCGATTTTGGACTCAGAGGCCAGGGGATGTCAAATAACTAGAACGAAATAAAGATTTATGATTAGGTGAACTAAATATAAAAATGGAAAATACAGTGTTAGAAGTACATCGACTGTTGAAAATATACTTACATCATCATAGTCCATCGTAAGTAAAATTCTTGTAGTGAACTGAAGCCCTCTCGAACAGGAAAGGTCTTTATATGATATTCACTTATCAACTAAATACACGTCATCTGGAATCGAAGGTACTCGAAGGTTCTATCAACCGACTTAAAGTAGGCGCCTTTGATAGCTAATCTCAACTCATTCACGATATGATTTCATGTTTACATTGCAATAATGAAACTAAATCCACGTCATCCGGAATCGAAGGTACTCGAAGGTTCTAACAACCGACTTAAAGTAGACGCCTTTGATAGCTAATCTCGACTCATTCACGATGCGATTTCATGTTTACATTGCAATAATCGGACGATTCCTTGAAAGGGGGGGGGGGGGGGTATCGGGAACACAACTTTAGTTATGTCAACACGATAAGAGATCGTAAATACGAAGTGTTATTGCAATAATAACGTTATCAATGTATACTGAGTTAGTTCCGTGTTTGTAGTTAGAACATTTGCAATCTGATAAGGTATACACATACTTTTAAGCATTACGGATTTCTTATTCAGTGTGTTGTTTTAAATATTAAAAAAAGGCATTAGCAAAAAAATTTAAATAATTTATAACCGTAGCTTTATAATTACATAATCATACATAGACTTTATTGGTTTGAATTATTGCAGTACTATATGACGGATATCGTATTTTAGATCTATAATTAAGCAATAACACCAGTAGGCAACTGTTAAGTGTGGCAGCATTTAGGCTTTGATACATATTTAACATGCACCCCCGCTACACGGGAGGGGAACATCAAACATTTTTTTAGCTACAGGGGATGTTTATAGTATCTGGCTCTCCTCGTAAACTATATATGATTAATACATTTAAAAAAAATCATCATTAAAGTAGTGGATTAATTACTATAAGGTTGTTATAAATCTAAACTGTAGAACTTAAAGTTGTTTTATCCAATTTCTAAAATTTTATTTTTAGTCCAATTTCTTAAAATGGTGAATTATTATATTTTTGTAAGCAGAACATTTTTTTAAAAGTCTTTTTAAAAGTATTATGTACATTCTTAACATTTTAGTTACGATTGCATTTTTTCTATTTTTTAGAATAGGTGTGAAGTAATCATTCCAAGGTCCTATGTTGAAACAGATATCATTGTAAGGGAATATAAAGACTCAAATCAATCACTTATTTTCAAATATTCGAGGCATATTATATTGTTATATCTATTAGGTTTCAAAAAATTTTGCATTTTAGGGCTGATGGATTTCGTTTTGCTGTTCATATAATACTATTTTCAAAACTAGTTAAAATTTAATCTTTGATTACATATTTTTAAAATGGTGTATAGCTACCTTTGACATTAATGACCAAATGAATCCGACATGCGTTATATTAAGTTAAAAGTTTTCCTGGTAGAAATTTAATTATTACTAAATAGATTACTCATTGCTAATCATGTGTAGACAAGATATAACTATGACTGTATATTCACTTATCAATTAAGATAGGCTTTGAATTCTCCAGAAAGTTCTAGTCATGAGTTTCACGTGTACAACAAAGATATACAGGATTTCGTCTAATCAGTATAGTTAGCCAATGGAAAAGCATGATAGAGGGCGCTGTGAAAATGGATATATCTCAGTTTCGGGAGGGGTTAAATATCATTCTATTACTCGACATTGTCATTCTTCACTACCTTTTTGAAAAAATTCGTTCTTCAGCAATTAGCTACTACAGACCTTTACGATGTCTCTCCCCGCTGATTTGGATATCGAAATTATTTCAAACTTTTACAGTTTAGTAGACTGTGAACAACTCTTCAGAGAACTTCAAGACTACAAATTTCAAGATCTCAACCTGTGCTTCAATGGAAAAAGCTACACGCCTCGACGAAAAGTATTGGGCTTTGGTGACACTGGACTTTCCTATGCCTTTTCCGGAACCAGCGTACCTGCTCTCCCATGGACCTCTACACTGCTGGATATTAAGAAAGACGTGGAAAACAAGACAGGGCAGGAATACAATTATGTGTTTCTCAACTTCTATCCGGACGGCTTTTCCAGAATAGGACCTCATCGTGATGACGAATCCTGCCTGGACCCGGACTCTGTGATCCCAACGATGAGCTTTGGAGCCACCAGGACGATGCAGTTTACCCGAAAAGAACACCCACCCCACCAGACGCCATTGAAAAGTGGATCTCTTCTTCTGATACGCCCACCCACTAATAAGTTCTGGAATCATGAGATTACCGCTGACCCCTCCGTGCAACTACCAAGAATCTCTCTTACGTTTCGTAAGATTGCTATATCATCACGGAAGCGGACTTTGGAAGATTGTTTTTCTTCTCAAGATTCGAAGCGCAGCAGTACCTCTCGACGAATCTCCTCTCAAGATCTTATACCGGACAATGACTGGCTAACAAAGTTATACATAGATGAAAGGTCTCCTCCCCCGAAGAAGAGTGTGTGCCTTAAAGAATGGAACCTAGGCTATGGATTCATTGTCTCAGTACAGCAATTGGACACTCGACTATTTGTTCACATGAGGCAGCATACTATTTACGATGACGCTCCTGCTGCGAACGCTTACCCCACTATACAGGGTATTGTCATGAATACTCAAACGTTTCAGCAATTTTATGCAAAAATCGATAGAGTAAACACCGTATACAAGAGTTCTAGTGTAATCTGCAACAATCAACTAGCTATCTTCAGTAACGAGGGTGAGTTAGTTTTTTCTCAGATTTATCATTTTGAAGAGTTTAAACTTAAAAGCTCCTCCCTTAAAGTAGACTGTGAACGTTTCGCTCAAATTAAGGAGATTATTTATGACATAAGAGAATTCATTAAATTAACCCTTTTAAACACAATATTACCAGCAAAGATTCTCGAAGAGGTTTCTGACCAAACTCTAGCTAGCACTCCTCTCACTGAATATTTAAATGCCCTAAAAAATGAAGTAAGCACAAATGCTTACAGCCTATTGGAATGCGATGGTTGTAAGATTAATGATCCATCGGCATTTAGTCACGACTGTATGACCATGAGTTCTGAAGACGTACGTTCTCGTGTGGGAGAAGATGCTCTCCTGATACTAAATGTAAAACGAATAGTTGAAAGCCTGCGTGCAAAAAATCTTATACAACACTTTAATGCTGCATTTTTCGATACTCTTATTTATGAGGATGTAAAAGATAAATTATTCCCCTGAATAAAATACTTGTATTATTGGAATTATTTGCGTTTGTGTGATTTTTGAAATAATGCTAACAATCATATAGTATAAAATAATGATTTTTATTTAATATGGTTCCCACTTTAAAGTAGGTTTTACAATTCGTTTTCCAGATACACTTTGATTTACAACTTTCTTCTTTTCAGCTGTTTTAGTATTTCTAATAAATTGCATAGGAATATTTAGGTCTTTCAAAATTTTATCATAGATAATACTATTAGATATTTTAGTCTTTGGTTTATACATGTGAGTGAAGAAATCAATTATGTTAGAGTTAGGTATTTCTTCTTTATTTACTATGAGTTGACCTTTCGAGTTCCACGATAAAATATCCGGTTGGTTCCTGATAAGACCTAGCACATTTTCGGCTTTTCCACGCATATTCTTGGGTATAGATGGAAGAATAAGGTCTTGGTAATTGACTTTTAGCGGCTTCTTTTCAGCTTCCTGTGTAGGTGGATTCTTCATTTCAGGTAGTGGATTCTTCATTTCAGGTAGTGGATTCTTCATTTCAGGTAATGCTTCTCTGCCCCCATGAGTGTTGAATTCTTGTAAGTTTAAACTTTTTTGAAGTACTTCATGATATCGTAACAATTTTTCGTGATCGGGCAAGTTACTGTTTAATATTTGAATCATCAATTTGTCCAATTCGCTTAACCGTTTATTAGAAACGGTATGCTTTATCACCAGTTCTTCGGGAATGAGGGTAAACTTTTTAACTTGAGCCATGAATGAGGGAAGTAAGGACACTTAGTACACTCGGAATAAGAATGTTGAGAAAACCACCTTTTTGGTTGATAATTTTACGCTTCTTTGAAAGAGCAATTCGTCGATTACTTAACTTTCTCAAAGTTGATTTATGTTTGGAGAGTTTTTTCTTCTGTTGTGGCGTCAGTGGAACATTTCCCTTTAATGTGTTGAGACAACATTCACATATTGTTTTTATATACTGCTTATTCACTTTTTCTATAAATTGTTTACGTAACTTTTTTGGACAGATTTGTAATAATCGCAACTGATCTAGCTGCTTCTTCGGGGATGTCATCTTGTGAACTGATGATATTTTTTACATAGCTTATACTTTTATATTACTTGAATTGATAAACACATTGAGTTTGATTAGGTAAAATATTAGTACGTAATCTTAAATCTTCAGGGGTGCTGGGGTGCAGATCGATAAATAGATATGAATAGGGGTTTTTCGTTGCGTCTTCAAATACTTCTTGGAAAAGTTTCACGTGTCTTGGAAATATCTGTCTTCCCAGATGACCTACTTGACTCATATCTCGACGGTTTTTATTGAGAAGGAGATAATGAGCATTCAATGTAATATCACGCATTTCTTTTCCCTTATAGAAAAAATTTTGAGTAACAAAAATAACACTCAAGTTCCAATGATGACTTCCTTTCGTGAAAAGATCACTGAGTCGCTTATCGTTAGAAGAATGCATGAGATCATCAATGATAAAAAGCGTACTCTTTCCTAAATAGTCTTTAAAGTCTGTAGGTAAACCTTCTACGAACGTGACGTCTTCCATTTCATCGTATAAGGGTTGATGAATGCCGTAAAACCATACGATTTTATCGGGTACTACCGAAAACATGTTTTCTTTATAGTTGAGTAGTTCTCGTATGAAATACGTCTTACCGCTTCCGGTCGGCCCGGCGGCTACTAGAGTAAAAGGCGTCTGAAGCTTTGGAAATTCCATGTTGAAATGAAACACAACACAAAAATGTTAAGTCTTTAAATATTTTTATTGATAAAATGGTGTTACAATTTTAAAGCGCTTGGTTACAAAATGGTGCACTTTTCTATCATTACAGAGTTGATTAGGTACAAAAGGTAATAAAATATCATTCAAGGAATAATTATTACATTTACCATATAGATAATAGATACAATATTGACCACAAACAGAAGTAATATTTGTTTGTAATCTCATAGTATTAAATTCGAGATTCTGATAATATACTACATAACTGGATATTCCACCTTCAAAGTACATGGGAGAGTTTCCATAAGAATCAAAGAAGCATATTGAGGAGGGAGAATTTATGTAGAATGCCACCCAATGACTCCCTTTTTCCGAAGATTTGTCAGTGTTGGCGACAAAACAGGCGGGATAGTGGGGGATATATCTTGGTAATTGATCACTTGGGAAAACGCCTAGAAAGGCTTGCTTTGTTTTCACATGATTGGAGAGAATGGCTGTAATTTGTTGGGAATCCATTAGTTGGGAAAGTCGCATATAACGTGACGAGACTTTGATATTTCTATTACGTTCTGAAACTCTGCATAAATTAACACAGATAAGGTTTGTTGAATTGCTGCCGAGAACTTGATTTCCACACGTAAATTTCCTTGATGTTGTAAATTGAAATGATCCCCATTACACATGTCAGGAGTTAAATCAAATGAATATAATACATGTCCTTCTGCATATTCTTCATGTGATAAATAAATTCCTTTATCGTTATTGAACCCCGAGAATAAGCTATAGTAAGCTCGTGTATAATCATTAGAAGTGAAATCCAACTCTAATGGTTTAGCCGGAACCGGTTGTCCATCTACGTAAATCCCCACAGTGTTTGCTTTGTGATGTGCAAATAGAAAAGGATTCTTTGAATAATCTCCATTCATAGCAACATTCTCGATACATGTTATTATCACCCTTTTGGGCATGAGCCCTAGGAATACGTTATCTTGCAAAAAGGAATAACTTCCTTTAGAAATACTATAAGTTTTACAGATGACACGGTCAATGGGGTACTTACAAGATGTTTTCTCTAAAGCTTTAGCATGTGCAATAGATACGGCCGGATTGACCTTCACTTTTCGAATAAACATGGAGGCATGTTCCAAGACTACTTTAAAACCAGTTGTATTAATCATAGGTGAGACGAGACAGAATTCTGGTTTACTACGTATCATTTTAATTTTTATATCTACCAAGTTAATTAATAATCGATTCTGCTGAAACATATCACAATGAAGTTGACCAATTAAATCTACAGTTTTACTATCTTCAATGAGGTTAGCACGTTTAGCTAGACCCACATCAGCATCAGCGGCTTTAGAATCAATCTTTTCAGGTTGAGTGTCTTTGAAGAATCCCTCACAGGTAAGTAGACTTTTCTTTGCATCTTCTCCATAATTAAGTAAAGTTTCAATGTAAGCTCTGTAGGGATAGGTGTTGGTGGCCGATGAAATATTCCTTTCGTTTAAGCTGATATCCACTTGACTGAATAAGGAATGTAGAAATAGGTTGACAGGGGCAACGGAATCGGTAGCTGCTAATGCAGTTCCATCTGCTTTGAGAACTTTAACCTTGACATGTAGATAAGATGCAGCGAGGTCCACATATTCCTCTCCGCTTCCAGAAATTGAAAATTCAATCGGTCCTCCATCTTTAACAGTTGAAAGGGGGGAAAATTCAATAAATTGGCCCTTTTCGATAACAGTCTGAGTGGGTGGAACGGTAAACAGGTCCAGTTCCGATTTCACACACGGGGGTGAATCTTTATAGATGAGTGAAGCCATTAGGAGAAAATATCTGGAGTTGTGCACTTCTTCTTGACTAAACGTGAACTGACTGTCTTCTTACCACGTTTACGCTTTTTATTACGTTTTCCATTACCAATCATATTCTTCACTTTAGAGGCGGCTTTATCTGTCAACACTTTACCAGCTTCCTTAAAACGTCGTTTGGCCGCCCCTTTCAAATCCTGACCTTGAGAAATATCATTCATCAAGTCTACACCACTTTGAAACAGCTGTTTTCCGATTGCTTTAACTCCTGATTTGAGCAAGGGTGCAGCCGATCGGAAAAAGGATCTAAATAACCCACCTAATCCATATCCTCTCTGATAGGGACTTCCTTGATAATAACTTAATCCATTTCCTCTCTGATGAGTATAATAGTCCTCGAGAGACTGCTGGCAGCATTTATATGGGACATACATTATGAAAGCGATCTTTGACGAAAGTGTAACTTCACGTACGAGCGTCCACGTTCGAATGGCGTTAAACAACCCATGTGCGTCCTTGTAACGATTTCTAAAGTCTCTATCATTTTACGATTCACAGGTAAATAATGAGGTCTATCGTATTGTTCACTCACTGTCTCACCATCTTGACCTTTCACTCTCACTACTCTAAGTAAGGGTGCTAAAACGTCACCTACCAGTTGCGGTTCCACAATATCTGTATAAACCATAAGGACATGATAATGTGCTGTGGGATCTGCTACCATTGGGCTTATAACTGTGTTTTCAATATTTGGATCCGGTGAAGTAATTTCCATAGGTTCGAAACCAAGTATTTGAGCAAGACCATCGTGAAGAACCACTTTAGCCATATTTTTCACATTGATTTTAACACGTTTTGTCACTTTGTTGAAATTCATAATAATTCTATCTTTATGTTCTTCCACATACATCGCCTTCAAAATATCTGGAACAGTTTCATAACATCCTGGTGGAATGCGTCTTCCTGCTGTAATATCTCCGTCTACTTCAAACCCAAACAAGTTATTCTGGTCATTAATGTTATACCATGTGTGTGGGTAAACAAATTCTACCATTCCAACTTCCCATTCTCCTTTTAATTCAATGGGGATAGGTAGACGAGTAATAAAATGTGAAATTTTGTTCTCGGGGAAATAGGCCATAGAACTGTCCGACACTAATGTAATGTAGAAACTCATGATGTCGAATGAGTCTTTTCATCTATAGCATTGATATTTATACAGCACTCATGTTTGAGGCGGGGATCCACTGATTAAACTTGTCCGGATAACCGCGATACTTTACAAAATACTCTATTTTCTTTTTTCTCATACGCTTTTTTAACACTTTCTCTATACGATATGTATCTTTCATGCTAACCTTTTGAAGTTCATGCTGATAGAAAGTTCCTTCTATGGGTTCACCTAATAGATCTTTAATCCTATAAACTGCCGGTTGACGTTTCACACACTCTGTTACTGTAAACAATTCTTCCGTCCAATTCGTTTCATAACCTTTCTCAAAAGTTAATTTTTTCCTAGATATACGCACTGTATCTCCTATACTAAAAACACATTTCGGAGGTGGTCTCTTGTCATCACCATATAATGCAAACCATACGTCTTGTTCGTTTTCTGAAGTGACTTCGAAGGGTGCACGTTTAATACTGCGATGGTAAGTGTGATTATAACTTTTAATCAAATCTTCTAATACATCAATATATCGATATGTATTTTTACTAGTAAAGTATTTCCACATTTTGGTGCGTAATGTCCTGTGGAATCTTTCAACAATGGAAGCCTTCGTCGCGTTATTAGTTGTGAAAAATTTAATTTTCTTATCCTTTAGAAATTTCTGGAAAGTGACATTCTTAAATTCTGTACCCTTATCCGACTGTAAGAACTTGGGTTGTCGATTCTTTATAATACTCCGGAACGCTTTCACAATGTCTCCACCCGTCTTCTTCTTGAGAGGTATTGCCCATGCATATTTAGATAAAACATCAATACAAGTCAATATGTAACGATAACCATCATTAAATTTCGCGATATTCTGCATATCCACTAAATCCGTTTGCCACTGCTGATCCATCGCATACACTATCACCCGATTCGTTTGAAATTTGTGTCGAACTGGTTTGTGTAGGGTGTAAGCATCCACGCCTTCCAGCCATTTCTGTATCACCTTCTTTGGAACTTTGCCGTCCGCAGCACGGTATAATGCACTTACACCACCAAAACTTGCTACGCTTGCTGGGTTTTGATACGTTTGATTCATTACAACACGTAATTTTACCTATTCGTATTGTAACTCTCATCATAGTGATAAAGTTAGATTAGCAGTTTCATTAATGCGAAGTACAAAATCTAAAGCTACTCGCTCACTCTCTGTAAAAATATAAATTAGACCGAAAACTAGGAATATGCCTATATATAAACAAGTGGCCCACGCTTCTTCTCTTGGTGACGACATATCTCCAACTGATTATTTCTTACAAGTATACTACCTTATATTCTCTCCATAGTGATAGATATTCATGACCGAGATGTCAAAAGCGTAGATTTCTCGACCGTGAATATCTTTTGTCAGAGATCGAGGGTTCAAAACCCCACTTATTTTATTAGCTTTAAAACCATATTTATTTCGACGCATAAAACTATTATTTTCTCTCAGAAATATATATTAAAATCATTCATAATCTCAACACTAGATGGCGCCACGATTTTTCCCTATATCATATCCTCGCTAGGACAATCCAAACAACTCAACTCCACCATATCGAATATTTAGAACATATCCTTGTTTCAACTTATTTATACTTGAGGAAAAGTAATATTTAAAGACTATAATAGCCTGTGTCACACCCTTACTATTATAATAAAAAAATATTCCCAATCAACAACTACTAATAACTGTTCTTTACATATAGCATAAACCTATAATCTACGTCATATGTGGTGGTGGATCAGTGACGTCACTTTCTCTAAAAATACCCTTGTATAACAGTACGGAAAAATTGATGCCACTCACGAAAATATAAACTTTCTCTAAAAATACCCTTGTATAACAGTACGGAAAAATTGATGCCACTCACGAAAATATAAACTTTCTCTAAAAATACCCTTGTATAACAGTACGGAAAAATTGATGCCACTCACGAAAATATAAACTTTCTCTAAAAATACCCTCGTACAACAGTACGAGATCAGAGGGGAGCCAAAATTAAGGGTCAGAGGGGAGCCAAAATTAAGGGTCAGAGGGGAGCCAAAATCGGGGGTCAGAGGGGAGCCAAAATCGGGGATCAGGATCCCTGATCCCTGATCTCGGCTCCCCCCCCATTTTTCCCCTACTGAAATAGCATTTTGGGGGATATCTAAACAAACCACAGAAAAATCTATTTGAATAGATACCAGTTTTTATCTTTTATCCCTAAAGATTTCATTCAAATTGCAAGGAAGTTCTCAACAAAACATTCAGAGCTATATCTAGTAGCAGCAAAATGTCGTATCAGAATGTTTGTTGCAATTTCAACTTCAAATATTACGATTTTTATTTTTTTATTAGGTAAGAAGTCCTGTTAAATATATTTAAAGCAAAAAATAAATTCGTTCTTTAATTTTTGGAGTTAAAAGATATATATTACAGTTACAAATTATTATTACAGTTATTTGTCTCCAATTATACTTCTTAGGATTGTTAATAAAATAAAATTATTTTTAATTGAATAACAATTAGAAATATTTGAGCATGATAATAAAGAATTTGGAAGCAATAAAAGATTAATTATTTTTTTACTTAAAGCAAAGTATTTGTATAATTATCCTTTAATTGTCGCGAATACCTTATAACAATTAAGATGAATCAAAAATCAAAGGTTTTATAAATTGTTCAGAACTTCTTTTGCAAAGAAACAAACATATACTCTAGCTAATTCAGAATTCCTTAGGACTAATTAGAAAATTAACTTTCAAACTTTTTCATCCATTACGTTTTGCTCCAAGAAGTTGTAAGAATTAATGACTCTAGACAAACTTCCCCTTATGTTTGTCTTTCTTGAAAAGTAAGCTCTTACCTAAAGTAAAAGTTGAATCAATGGCTATTTTACGAGCGAAGAGCCCCCCTCTAATGTTCTTATTAAAGTAAATTGTATTCAAAACGTACTTTGTTGCGTGATTATTTTAAGGTTTTACGTGAGTTAGTTTTGTTAGACTTGTTTTACTTATTTTGGGTGCTTGTGCTTGTAGTTCAAGTTTCAGTTAAAGGTCAAGTTCTGCTTAAAGCCTATGAGATGTTGCGCATATCCGTTTCTGTAACTTTAATCCTGAGATGCAAAAAAGTAATTGTCTTAAGGCGCATTTACATGAGCCATCGAATCCATGGATTGACGAACAAACTCAGCAATTTTTTCCCTCTTGTGGTCTTTCTCTCTGACAGAACCGGAATTGCAGGGTTTATTGGGGGGTTTCGCCAACCCTCCAATGGAGGAGGGTTTGATGATTCATACCATGCATTCGGCCACATACTATCATCTGGGTTAGAAATCCTGTTCGACCTCTTTTTCCCCTAATGGGGATTTTGTCATTCCATTTATTCGATGGCCCATGTAAACGCGCCTTCAGAGTGTCTATTTCGACAATGGGCATCCAGTTAAAATCTCAAGTAAGCTTGGTACTCATTTATAGACCATAAAGAAATCAAGGGCTTAGTTGGTAAATGGCTAGTTTCCTGATTCGGGTTCGAATCTGAATTTATGACATGGTAGTAAGAAAAGCGGATGATCAATTTTTAAGAAAATTTGTTTTAGAGTATGAAGTATCGTCTAATGTCACCGCAATCTAGCTAGAAATGGTTTGGTAAAAAGTACTCAATTTTTTTGAAGATTGAAGTATCCTCAAAAAAAAAAACTAATATCGTAAGGCAGTAGTTTAATTAATTTTAATTTAAAATTAAAAGCATTGGTCAGAAATATATAGAATTTCGCTTTGAGAAAAAGGAGTTTTTCATATCTGAGTAAATATACGCTTTCGTTTTGAAATAAAACATTTTATTTTGAATAAAACGACCAATGCTTTCATATTCTGTAATATCATTCAGTTTCAAACAATTACTTTTCATTCGCTAAATGTACATATTAAGTAGCAAAAGGGTACTGAAAAGGTTATCAGGGTATGAGTGGTTATAGTGTTGCACTCGATGTAAAGTTTTCTCTGAAAAGCGGAGGCTTTCCCACTTGCTGCCAGTTATTTAAGGGGCCCGGATGGCCGAGTGGTAAGCATCGCAGGCCAGCAGTCTGCGTGCTGTAACTGGCGCGGGTTCGATTCCCGCCTTCGCCCTGGGTGTATTTCCTCTCTTTGTGACAGTAAAAAATCTTTCTGTGTCTGTCTTACTTGACGAAGACTTATAAGCGGCTCACTGAGCAAGCACACAAGTCGGAATATATATGTAAAATACCCTACCCCCCAGTTATTTAATAAAGAAAACATGTGCTGCATAATAATAACAATAATAATAATAGAAGATATTAAATGTAAACACGATAGCCAAGTCTAAAGAAGAAAATGGTACATTTTAAAACAAGGGCATATTAAAAATTGAACACAAAAGATAAATTTCAACTGTTTTTTTTAAAGCATGAACCTGCTCAAAAATTAACTTCAGGTGTTTCTTTCTTGAGTATAAGCATGGTTTCATAAATGAATAAATGCAAGTTACGAAATTTTTATACATTCACTTACTTATTCACTCGGAGCCATTTAGACAAAGCGGTTTACTCGGATTTGATTTTTTTTTGTAAACTCTGTGTTGAAAATGTCCTTTTTAAACCGCCAATAACAATTTGAATTAAATTTTATTTGGCGAATTGAAATCAAATTGTATGAGAGATACAGCAGAAAAATAAGCTGATAGTAATTCTAATACCACGCTTTTTGGTCATAGAAGGCAACATTTGGTTTCATGGATGCTTGCAAAAATTTAGGTTAAACAAAATACGAGGCAGAAAATCGTGCATAAATACAAAGAGATCCGGATAAAATCAATAAGAAATTTTTATAATGAGTTATTGTTGTGACACAAAGGAGCCGCCATTTCAAAGCAGATAGCAAGGAGAGAAGAGATATAACAAGAGGAGAAAATCTTTTTTCCCCTAAGACATCGTTATGATTCTCATTAGTTTAATGTGATAAGCTAAAAACATTTTAGGATTATTATGCAAAAATACTGTGTTACTCTCACTATTATTGCCTTTATTATTCAATGTATCTTACTATTTGTTTTCTGAATAGGGATTACCATTGATATATGATAACTTTTCAGAGTATCTAGTATATTTCTATATTCAAATAATTGTTCTCATGTTTTTTTAATTATTGCAATTGTGTGTTATGTGTCCATATTCAAACTTTAGAAAATATTTTTGCCATGTAAAGATATCGAAAGATTCCAGGAAGATAATTTCGAGAAAAACATTTGAAACAATTTTTAATGCTACGTACCATATTAATTTTATCAATTGATGTATTTACATGATTGTGTCTTTTAATGTTGAAGGAAGATAGCGAATCTAAACATAGAAGAATCTAAACATACTTTTCATACAAATATATACTAAAAAGTATGTTTTTAAAGAAAAAAATACGTGGAATAGCTACTTATGGACGCCTTAAACTTAAAAAATGCATATTTTTTATGCTATAAATGCAACAAAAGAGGCCGTATCCATTATTTGGAGTAAACGGATATTTTAACACTGTTTACAAAATGCCTTTAAAATTAGCTACTAAAAGAATTTTTTGAAAAGTTTGGGAATTTTTTTTAAGAACTCTAATATCGAAATGACCCTCGTTCAACTTCTTTTTTATAGAAATAAATGACTGATATATGTCATCAAAGGCTGAAAACTGATATTTGGATCTTCTTCTATCGAACCAAGTTAATTTTGTGACTAATTAAAGGGTTAGTTGCTTGTGGGAATGTTTTAAAAAATGCCCCTAAATGGGACGCCAGGTCGCTAGAGGTTAAGACAATGGTCCAAGTCTTTAGTCTAGATACTGCAGTTTGCCTGGTCATTATATTTTTGGCAGCTCTAACACCAGTTTTTAACAGTTATATTTTTACTATAGTTACAATTCCAGTAATAAGTTTAAAGATCTTGAAAAAAATCCCATAGGTGAAAAATGAATATTTTTATACTCTGACACCATTCATTTAAAGGTAAAGGTAAAAGAAAAAATAGAAACTGATCCTCATAAGAAGAAAAGTACCACGAAAACTTCCGGGTTTCGATTTCGTCACGCTAGTGGGCAGTTCAATTATTCCAGCGGTTTAAAAGATATTAGGCTGGCGATTCTAATGTCATTAAAACCTATAAATCTAGAGTCCAAATTGAATGGAATTGTAAACCTCTTAGGCAAGGCATTTCTTCCACCATACTATACCATACTAATAAATTTTACGTTGAATGTGAAAAATCATACCACAATTCATGGCTATTTCATACCAAAGGTGGCTCTGTCAATCAGCAATTCTTCAAAATACGACTGCGAAGAAATAAATTATTTCCTATTTAATCGTTTTATCAATAGAAGACGTTAAGTGCAAAACAAGTTAAATCACTTTTTTGGAAAAAAATGAGTTGGTTAGCTTTTCATACAGATTATATACGTATTGATGATTATGAGTGATTATAATCGTGTGTATATATACATATATGTATATATACACATACATACGATACATACGATTTAACTTTTTTGGTGCAAATCAAAATGTTGGTGGATCCAATACCCGTAGGAAAAGCTAAATAACTCATTTTTTTCCAAAAGTGATTGAACTTGTTTTGCACTTGAGCTCGTCAATTTAGAACTTCACAAGTTCTCTAGCGTTACAAATTATGAATCATGTAGTTATATAATCTAATTAACAACGTAATTTAAACAACTTAACTAAACAACTTAACTACCTTGATTCTATACTAACGACGAACAAGTCAGCAAGAAATACAAAGCATTTTAGTCATTGTATAGACATCTCGAGCCAAACTATCCAATTATTACCAAAGGCATTGACAAAAAAACCATCGATGGAAAAAAATAAATCTTAGTATACCACCGGTCATCATTCATTGCCCATAAAAGAGGCGCCTTTCAAAGGCATTGTAAGCAACAAGCTGTTTCTCATAAAAAGAGAAACGTAACGTTTTATTTTGCTGGCCATCATTATGTCACTCGCCACCTTTTGTGGTAGAACAATAACTTTAAAGATATTAGGGTCAAGTGGGGTAAGTGTGATAGGGTTTCTGCATTTTTCATTAAGAAAATTCGTTCTCTGCTTCAAGTAAATTCCAAATCCTAAAATTGGTAGTGAATTATTATAAGAAACATACATATGTAGAAAAAAAAATTATATGTTTGAATTCCAATTTTAAGTGTACAAAATTTGCATTTCAAAATCCATTGCTGTTTTATCACACTTACCCCACATAGGAAAACCCATATAAAAAGAAGACAGTTGCACTTAAATTCAATAGCTCAAAACTTTCTTTAAACAAAAAATAAGGTCAATATTTCTTTTTAGTTTAATTATAAGTGGTCTAATGTTATATATTGCAAACTTTCAGATTTTTAGAATGATTTCCGAAGTTACAAGAGCTGTTTATCACACTTACCCCCAATCACACTTACCCCACTTGACCCTATGTAACTAGCAATTACTTAAGGAATTGAGAAAAAAAATGAAAAACAAACGTACTGGAAAAACTGTTGTTTTTACAGTTAAAAGCTGTTACCAGGAACATTTTAATTACTTTTTATTTTTAGAAATTTACTAAACTTAATGTTACATGAATGGCTGCAAAAACTCACAATATCCAAAGTATAACTGATTTCAATTGTTTTAAAAGTGCATGATTTCGTTAATGTTGTATGTTTATAATTAATATAACCTTCTTTTTAAGTACACATTCAAATGGAAAAACTGGAAACTTTATCGTCTTAAAAGTATTTTTAGGGAAGCCAGTCTCCAAATTATTTGTATTATTAAATATATTAATATATTTTATTATTAAATATACATGGGTTTTTACAAACCCTATTAAGAAGAAAAGCAATAGATCATATCATATATCATAAACGGGCAACGAGGCGCCATTCTAAGATACAGCGATGCAGCTGTAGAGTTCCTCAGAGATAGAAAAAAGAAGTACACTTTGTTTTCCTTATCCATCTAAATAGGTTCCTGTTTTAACATGTTCTTTGTTGAAGCTTAAGAAACGTATTCAAACGGAATAGTAGAAGTTCTATCGTATAAAAAATAATGTTTAAAGAAATACGAAGAAAACATGTTTTCTTAGCCATCGTCCTAATATTTGGGAATTAATCAGACCGTATTTATCAAAGTTCAAAAAACACATTCAAACGGGGTAGTTTTATCGTATTGAAAACGATTTTGAACAACAATACCTTCTAATTATTCGCATTTCTCGAAGTTTTAATAAACCATATTTAAAAAAAAGCAATAAAAATCATATTATATATCATTAACGGGGGAACGAAACCTCCTATATAAGACACAGCGAAGTAACAGGCAGTTAATCAGAGAGGGAAAACATACGAAAATTTGTTCCTACAATATGTTTCAATTCTTTATTGAAGAGTGTGGACATTTTTTTTATAGTTTCATGTAACTTTGTGTACTTGTAAAATATATTAATTTGTACTTAAATACAAACGTTTATACATTAAATTGAAGGTAATTTAATGTAGAATTTGTAATAAAAATTGCCAAAAGAGAAAATTAATATATGCAAACGTAATAATAGAAATTTTATGGCATTAAAAATATTTTTTATGAATCCATCCTTCTAGTTATTCCTATTTCTCGAAGTTTTGATAAAACCTATGAAGGGGAAAAAAGAGCAATAAATCCTAATATTTATCATAAAGGGGCAAAGAGGCGCCATTCGAAGACACAGCGAAGCAACAAGCAGTTCCTCAGAGAGAGGAGAAAAAAACCCAAGAAAACTTCCTTTCCTTAGCCATCGTTATAATATGTTCCTCGTCATTTTGACCCCTCCGGGTGTGACAAATATGATTCTCGCAGATATATTGAGTTTCCCCATCGAATTCCCGTTTTTTTCTTTCTATCTCCTGATTTCGGGAGATTATTCGATAGGCTCCGGGTTTTTCCCCTTCTGGGCCGAATAATACATTCATGAAATTCGGAATAATAAGGAATCTCTTGATTCGGGATTGTCCAGAACGAGAGGATGTGTTTTGTCGTTTTAAATAGGATTTTAGAATATTTGGAATAAAGGATTGGGTTGAAAAAACCTTTTTTTTTGTCTTGAAGATTTGGGATTTGAAATGTTTTTTTGTTTTGGTTTAAAGAGTTCTATAAATGTTTTGGGAAACGCTTAAGTTATTCCTTATATTGCATTGTAGTTTGATGTCCACGAATTAGATTTAAATGTTGAAACTGGTATTGGGTATATTTAAAATTTACTATGATATTTGCATAGAAAATACAGAACTAAAACGTATATATGAATGCGCCGGCCTTATTTTAATAATAGGAAATGATTATATCAATATCTACAGTTGTTGGTGGCAACATTTTTGCTCGAGTCTGCAGCAAAAAGGGGCGTCTACCAGATCGACCGAAGAAGATGACCTGATGGCTTATCGGAAATGACGCTTTGAGAAAACTTTTTTTATTAACTTAAATTAATGAATTATGTAAAAACGAACTGTTTATTTTTTATTTAACTTTTGTAAAGTTTGCTTTAAAATGAAATAAGCTAAAGATTAAGCTTGATTGATATTTATTTGAAATTGCAATTAATTAAAATCCTACAAGTGAATCAATCTTCAAACAGCAGTTGTGCCTTCTATCTCCGTAAGTTGTCTCGAACTTAAGAAACTTTTATCAACAGTTCTATCGAGGAATCTTTCTATTATATCTAAAATACGACTGAAAAACACACTATGGTAATATATTACCCCAAATTTTTATCTATTCAAACAAGTAATTATAATACTAAAATCATCATTCTTTGGTCATATTTACCACTTGCTATGTTACTCCAAGACTTTTATTTACTTTATTTATTTATTTATTAATCTGCTATACAGAAAGACAATTTCCAATTACATAGCAGTAAAACGGGTTACATAGCAGTAAAGCAGTACTGTTATTCATCATACAGAGTAATATCGATAAAATCTGCCTCAGGCTTTATTGTTTCATATGATGAGTAGAAGAAAATAAATGTATTGGAATAACATAAAAATAGGGGTAAATATGGACAAAGAATGCATAATATCATATTAAAAGAATTCTTTATACATTACAAATTTTGGGGGGTATCGTAGCGTGTTTTCTGTCTTAACCTCTTGTGATCTGGCGTCCCCGTTTGGGGACATTTTTTAAAGCTTCCCCACTAAAAATTAAGATGTTAATTAGTTCCGAAATAGGCATGGTTCGATAGAAGAAGATCCAAATATCAGTTTTCAGCCTTTGATTACAAGTATTAGTTATTTACTTCTATAAAAAATAAAGTTGAACGAGGGTCAATACGATATTAGAGTTCTTAAAAAAATATTTTTTTTTTCAAACTCTACAAAAAAATCTCTTAAAAGTTAATTTTAGAGACATTTTGCATTTAAAACAATGCTAAAATAAACTGTAAACTACAAATAAGTGATACGGCCTCTTCTTTTGCATTTATAGCACAATTTTTGTATAATTTTAGAGCTTAAGGCGTGTTTCTCAGGACTATTAAACATAATTTTAAAAAATCCTTGCAAAACATAGATTTTAGCATATATTTGTATAAAAGTATTTTTAGATTAAGAATATGAGTTTAAGATTTTGTTCGGGTCTTAAGAGGGTATGTTAACAAAACAAGTAGTAGATATTGATGTAATCACGCTCTAATGCGATGCATTCACGTCAAATTAAGCACGCTTAAGTAAATCCCTAATAAAATCCGTCATAATTAAATCCACGATGAAAGTGAAACCCATTTAATTCGTTAGTGGTAGACAGACCTTATTCATTGGTCAACTTCTCTGTCCCCCTCCCTAGACTGTGTGTATTCTGGCTGTGATACCTAATGCCAAATACTCCGAAGTGTTTCCTTATGTAACTGGGAGGGGTGTTTTTTTTTCTTACTTCCTCTACGTAAAGTGTGGCTGTGGTGGGTTTGAGGCATTGTAACTGATCTGTGGTTACAATTGGATCAGAAATTTTTATTGTAAATGACTTTTTAAAAAATTATGAGAAGGAATTTGTATCAAATAACAATTTTTATTTGCATAGTGAATGAATTCGTTTAATTTAGAAATGTAGAATTCGTAAAGTGGATGAATTCTGAATTTGAAGAGCGGAGGAATTATAATTTGTGTCATGAATGAATTTAAATTTGCATAGTCAATAATTTTGAATTTTTAGAGTGAATGAAATCAAAATGTGTATTTGAGAGGAATTTTTATTTGCATATTGAATTTGTATGTCTATCGTAAATATATTTACATTTATTGGAATGAATGGAATTAATTTAAATTTGTAGAGTGAATAATTTAATTTGTATGGGAAATTAGTTTCAAATTTTTATTGAGAATGAATTTTTATTTGTATTATGGAAAATTTTTGCTTTAATCGTGAATAATTCGTAATAATATTTTTAACTTGCTAAGTGAAAATTATTTTAATTTGTATGGATAATGAATTTCTAATTTTATTGGGAATGTATTTTGAATTGATATTGTAAAGGAACTTGGAACATGGTTTTGCTTCGGAAATTTAAAATACGACATTTTATAGAATTACTTGTAACACCAAAGATTGAAATTATTATACATTGATATTAGTCTGTCAAATATTACACGGAAAAGCATTTAACTGCATTAATGTCTAAATTAAATAGCAAGGTTGGTGTTATTTGATTGCATTTCGACACAAAAGGAAATAATAAGGTTGTTACCCAATTTTCTTAAGAATGCTTCGTATTTTGCTTAAGGCTACTAGCAATTATTTTATAAGTGTTTGCATTATCACTAATATATATTTTCGTTAATTCACAAATCTTAGTATTTATCAGTAAAATACATAAGCTAGAAATAATTATAGTTTTTCTTGTCTTCATTAGTCAGTCTTCTCTTTTAATTGATTTATTGAGTCATATGACTGCAGTGCATTGAGTGATATTCCCCAAGGTCCGGGCCTAGCCCTCTGAGGGGTACAGGGGCAAAAACTCGTCACCTGACTCTCATAATTTCCAACATCATACATATTTTTTATTAAATTATATGCTTGGTAATTTTATTAAATTTTAAAAATTAACCATTTACTAAAGAAGTACAATTTTTAAAAGCTTCAAGAAATTAAGTTTTTGGTTTAAAATAATAATTTAAATCTTATTCACTGAAAACAAGTTTAAACTTCAGCCAATTTGCTAATCCCTTGGAGTAGGCCCCCAGATCTTAGATGCCCGTAAATTTCCATTTATTTTATGCCAAATGTTGTGGACCCCGAAATTTCAGTAAATGTTGTAATTTTGCATTCCTCGCTTTGTGTATAGTTTGACTTTGACTTAGATTTTGGCTTAACAAGATTTGTCTGACCATCGTAATAGAGAGATGATAAAAAAAATACAATATATCAGCCAACTACACTATCATTCAGAGTAATAAGACCAATCATACACATTTGGTAAGGGTAGGGTAGGGTATTTTACATATATATTCCGACTTGTGTGTTGCTCAGTGAGCCGCTTATAAGTCTTCGTCAAGTAAGACAGACACAGAAAGAGTTTTTACTGTCACAAAGAGAGGAAAATACACCCAGGGCGAAGGCGGGAATCAAACCCGCGCCCGTTACAGTACGCAGACTGCTGGCCTGCGATGCTAACCACTCGGCCATCCGGGCCCCTATTTGGTAAGGGTAAAATCTGCTGGGTCTACAGTCCGTCTCAAATCCCGGTCAGGCATGGATGTTTGTGACCGTCAATAAATGTTGTTATTTGTCTATGTGTTATTAATTTCTTTGTGACTGTAACAGTTCTTTCTGTGTCTGTCCCATTTGACGAAAGCTTATAAGCGGTTCTCTGAACAAGCGCGCAAGCTGGAATATGTATGTACCATACCATGTAAGGGGGAAATTTGCTGGGTCTACACTCTTAAAACAAACACTCCCAATTTACCTCAGTCTGAGTGGATTTCACTCCTCCAGACTGGAAAATGCACTTCTCCTTTTGGAGTGGATCCTTTGTGTGTTAAACCTCCGACAGGATCACTCCAAACGAGTGATTTTAACTCAGTCTGAGAAAATATGCAGGCCTTTAGGGTGTCGAAAATGCACTTCTCCAACTGGAGTGAATTTCACTCTTTTGTTTTAAGAGTGTACAGTCTGTCTTCTCCTACATCAAATTGTGATTCAGTGTAACTCTCATGACTTTCTTATGACCATTACGACTATAGTAGGTAAATTTTAACTAAATTGAAACCATTTTCTTAAACCCGATCAAGTATACTACAGCAACGTCAATCTACAAATGTGATGTGTACGCGACCTGTTCTTCCCTCTGAACTTTAAAAAACTGACACACACAAAAAAATGTATATACCTTTTTTTTTTTCTCACAGTCGTTTCCACTTCCGCCCTTGAATATGTGCCAAAGATGCCACACACATCAAGCTAGCAGTGACGTAAATAAAAGTAATGCCCAGGCTAAAATAATCAAACGGATCTTACAGCTGCGCTTAGATTTTTTTCTTTTAAAATTAAGAGACGAATTTTTTCGCCACCCTCTATCCCTCCTTTGATCTTATGAAAAAGTATGTGAGTCACACGTGCATCGGGGAATAAATCTTCAGGTAACTAGGATAAGTGGTTGAAAAAAGGGCCTGATGCATAAGAAAATTGTAAACTTGTTTTCATTGAATGAGTTTTAAATTTAAATTTTCTTAATATTAAATAAGATTTTTATAGTTAAAAACTAAGTTTGTATTTAGAGGGTTTTTGAATACCTCTTTATGTTTTAAATTTAAAAATAGAAACAAATAAAAAAATGTATGCGGTTAAACCATTTTTAGGATTCTGTTTCCAAAACCTGAAAAATGGTTCAATCGAACACCCAAAATTTGGTGAAATATTTTACAGAACAGACGTTGCAGTTACAAGAAAACCATTATTTTCGTAAAACAGAGCAAAAAAAATTAACAGTTTACGTTACATCAAAAAACCCATAAGCCCAAACCCATAAAACCATTTTTAGGTTTATGTTTCCGAAACCTGAAAAATGGTACAACCGAAAACCCAAAAGTTGGTGAAACATTTTACAGAACAGACGTTGCAGCTACAAGCAAACCATTATTATGGTAAAACCAAACAAAAAAGTTTTAAGTGTAGGAGAGAGAAGGGGAATGGCGCCACCTTAAGGGAAATTGAATTTTCATGCAGAATTGTGTTGCAATTAATGTAAATTGTAATGATTATAGCATACTACAGTTCATAACCTATCTTGTAGTGATTTTTTTAAATTTAAATTTTTAATAGAAACTGAATAAAATTGTATTTTTCTAAAGCTCGCACAGTGGCGGGATTACCCCGGTATCTGGGGTAATGCCGCCACACCACTGGGGTTATGCCGCCACATCAATAAACAAAGCAAAAAATCTATTAATAATTTAAAATTACATAATAAAGCAATACATATAGAACTAAAATAGTTTCAATAAACTTTGGAATTTTAAATTGTACAGGGTACAGCTCTTTTATTAACTTTCTGTGTGCAACTAACTATGCAGGTTTTTTTTTTTAAAGCTTCGTTGGTCTATTTGACCAGTTCAGTTATTCTTTTTCGGATACGTGGCATCTCGAACGAAAACTAATAGGTTGTAGGGCCAATATATGAAATTTCTATTTTATGGATTATGCCGCCATCCTTTTGCCATGTGGCGGCATAACCCCAGAGTGATGTGGCGGCATTACCCCAGGAAGACAAAATGGCATAGACGGTTGTTTAAAGAAAGGTAGTTGGCCTAGCGTCCAAACTAACGACGTGATAAAATAGCCAAATAATTACTCTTTTAAATGATACATAACTGATTTATCTAACTTAGAGATAGAAGTCACTTATCGCTTAATTTCAGAAGGCTCAAGATTAGATGAAAATCACTGAAAACCGTATTTTTTAAATAACTTTACACCAACTCACCGCACGGCCATTAGCGTCTATACTACAAATTACTTTGTTTCCTGCTACAGGTCAGCGCTCACAGCCCCCCTCGCACACACACTGCTGGCGAGATACAAGGGGTGGCGGCATTACCCGAGGTGGCGGGATTCCCCTGCTCTCCCCTACGTTTCATCTTAAAACCCATGAGCCCAAACCTCCGACGTTTTAACGTCCACCTAGTTAATGGAACTCTCATCAATTACCTTCCCAATAACATCATTTTAAATTAGTAAAGGAGTATTACCGGGAAGGAAAAATTCAATTTAAGTACATTATAAAAATATATGTTTCAAATTTTTTTCCTCCAAAGGGGCTGCAATTTTGACGGTCAAGTCTTTGCAGACATGGCATATTCAACAGAACTGAGACATTTTTTGTGGCACCATCTAGGCGACTCTCGCTGCCAATTTAGACGCCCAGATTACAATGAATCTGGGCTCTCTGTGGATTTTTAAGCATGCCGAGAGAACCCAAGCCAAATGGGTATTTCAGGGATCTTTAACATGCCACATAATCATACGACATGCGTGCCCTTGATTTTCCCATCCAGAAAATCCGACGACACAGTGGGGCTCGAGCCCGCGAACTTGGGTTTATGAGACGGACACGTTTAACCTCACAGCAACTGTTCCGACCACGTTTCAAAATTAAAAGGGAAAGTATCCCATATATAATATACTTGATTATAAATATTTACACTAATTTAAAAATTATTGAAGTGTTTATGGGCACAAACAAAAGAAAGCGTTGGTTCGTATTGCAACATCATTCCTAAAACCTCTACAGGTTCCCTCTTTCCTATTTTTGTTATTGGTTCAGCCCAAATTTGGTTTACTTTAGTGTCAAATAAAATGTGAGAATGTGTGGAGTGTGAAATACTTTCTAGAAACAAACTCTTGAATATTCACTGCGTTGTAGGGTCTGTTTAAAACTACGTTTATAGGTCCTAAAAGCTTTTTTCAGTACAGTTATGTTTTGCTCTCAACCAAAAGAGGCCATTAAAGGTTTATGTTAAAAGTTTTTTGCACTTAAAGGGGGGAAGGGTACAAATTTCGTATATTCGTAAATAAAAAAACCCTTTTTTTAACACTAAAACCTTACAAAAGTACTTAGAAATACTTAACAAAGAAAAAATAAATTAAGTACTTAGTAATACTTTTTAAGATAAAATAAGTTAAACTTAATTTCTTAAGTATGTGTTAAAATAGCAAAAAAAGAAAAATTAAATATAAGTAATAATGTATGCTTAGAGAAATATGTTCAATGATACAGAACTACTCTTTGTAATTCAATAATTTAGTTGAAAGCTTAATAGAAATAATTTACTTATTTATGAAATTCTTAAATGTTTGAAAAGCATTTTTAAAAGTATGTAAAGAAACTTGCAGATAATAGTTAATTATTTAAAATATGTATTTTTTCTACACTTTTATATTGCTAGTGATGCCACTACAAAATTATTCTTATAAAATACTGATACAAATGAATTTATAATGATACATTTACCTGAATTATATTTTTTGAGTAATGTAAAAAAAATCTTCTATAATAAAATGAGTATTTTAAAAAAATATGTTTAAAAAAATATATCGAAAAAAATATAATTTCTCATGAAAATGTAGCTCAAATTGTAAAGAACTTTTTAATGGGGGAAAAAATTATACATACTAACAATTGAAAAAAAAACTTTAAATAATTATATTCTAATTGAAAAAATGGCACTTAAGATGGTAAGATAAAGATATCAGTAATAAAAAGTGAGAATCCATAATTAAATAATTTAAAAAGGATTTTTGAAATAAATAAACACAATTCTAAATAGAGGTATTTTTCAGTTTTTTTAAATATTAAAAGATTTATTAAAAATTTTAAATAAATAAAATACAATAAAAATAAATGTTTAATTGTTCATTTCTTAAGTTGTCAAAAAATTATTGTTTGATTTTAAAAATAAAATTATGTAATTGTCATTCTTAATGATGGCATAAGAAATAGTCTTTACAAATTTTATACCACTCTTACACTAGTTGTGACCAAAATTTAGTGTCTCTCATAAATAAAAAAAGTATTGAATTAAAATAACCGTGCGAACATCAATATTTTAATATATTTAATCATTTGATCATGCATTAAAAATATGTACTAAAATCTATCGAATTATAAAATGTTTTCAAATACTAAGGAGAACAAATTGAATTAGTTGATTAAAAAACTTTTTATTTCCATCATAATCATATTTAACTACTTTTGAAAAATGCACGTATACATTTAAAGTTCTTAATCTTGTTACAAAAATAACTGAATTCAAAGTCTTCGGACTATAAAAATGTTGTAAAGAGAAAAATATTTCAAAACTCTTAAAGCATTTTCAAATTGCTTGCATCTCGAAATTTTTACTGTCAAAACAATCCAAAACTTTTCTTGATACTCTAAAAAGAAAAATATATACTTTTTCCATATTTCCCTAATACGTGACAACAAAGCCCTAATAAACAAATTACGTGAACAACAAATTCTCTTGCATTATTAAGCAAAAAAAAATCCTTAAAAGCGTGTCTACAAAATTGTTTTCCTTAGTCCCGCCTTACAGTTTCCCTAAAACGTGCTCCAAACAACAAATCAACCCAGAAAAAAAGTCATAGATTATTCAAGCCTATCTTCGGAAACCATTTAGAAATTGTGTGTCCTATGTAGTTTTTTTCTTTCTTATTCTTTCTATGGCCGGTACGTGGTACAAGCGCGCCCTCCAATGAATCAACGTGACGTGCCGGTAGCATCAATCGGAAGCCAGGACCGGAGTGGTATCCGCATCAGAAGCAAGTCATCCAATGTATTATGCAAAAACTCCTCATGTCGATACTGCGGATATCCACTATCCTCCTCCCCCCTCCCCTATACCCCCCTCCTGGGATCGGTCAATCCAATTCCGGTGATCCCATTTTACCTCGCGAGAGGAAGAAGAAAATAACAATACTTCCGGAGCGCGGGAGACAATAACAATACTAATAACAATAAAAAGACACGCGCAATTCGAGGAGAGGGTACTGATGATGACGGTCAATACACCTCCAATTTAGGAGGGGGGGGGGGGGTACTAGACCCCCTCTCCCCCCATGGAGCGTGCCTCTTAGTACCCCCCCCTAAAAAAATTCCATTTCCCAAATTATTCCTCCACCACACCACTGTGTTTTTATGCCCCCACTCGCAGAGAGAAAAAGTAACCGAAGACGTGGAGTGTATATGGGATACACACAAGGAAAGAGATCTCTCTTATGAAAAAGAAAGTAAAGTAGAGGTTTTTAAGAAACCTCCTCGCGTCTAATAAAAAAGAATAGAGAGGAGGTATTGAAAGGTTGGTCCGAGATCGGGTTTCGAGACCCAGAGGGGGGGGAGGAGGGGAAGGGGGATGTGTGGGGGGTTGAAGAAAGGGTTCACTCACCTATGATGCTGGAGCTGACAGCGCTGACGGGATTCGCTCGTGTCGTTTGCTGTTACGTTGCAACGACAGAGGGCGCTCCT
This sequence comes from Hylyphantes graminicola, assembly GCA_023701765.1. Classification (NCBI taxonomy): domain Eukaryota; kingdom Metazoa; phylum Arthropoda; class Arachnida; order Araneae; family Linyphiidae; genus Hylyphantes; species Hylyphantes graminicola. Next base: position 50,328,233 of record CM043121.1, read on the forward strand.
CTAGAAGGGGAGCTTGAATCGAAGTGAAGCGACGCGCGCGCCCCCCTCTTTCCCCGGGATCTCCCCGTCTTCCGGAACTAAAATAATAATACTCCGATTCAGAGACACAAGGACTTAACTACGCTTAATACGAACGTTCTCAGTTTAGAACAGATCAAGATACGGAAACAGATTTTGATTACGATTCAATAGTTTTTTGTTGAGTTGTTAAAAACACTATTTTGCAGGATATTTTAATATTAGAACAACATAACCAATAACAGCCAGCTTTAGAGCCACAAGGACACAACTCCCGCGAAAGCGACCGTTCTCAGTATTGAACAGATAGGGATGCGAGATCGGATTTTGCATCTGACCGCAAAAGTTTATTTTTGTAGTGTTAAAAACACATTTTTCAGGTGTGGATAAAATCTTAGAACTACATAAGCAAGTAATGGAGTATGATAGGATTCACGAAGGAAACAACGTAGATTATTGGCGCAAATAGTTTATTAATAGCTACAAATTTTGTCAATAATGTACGTTGTTTTTCCTTCTTGAATCCTACAATTTTCCATGCACAAAGTTGAAGATATTTCATGAATAAGCAATGGAGGCTCCTACGGTTATCACGCGTTCCTGTAAAATTGGAAAATCAAGGACTTGTGTCATTTTGGTTCCGAGGAGCAGAATAATAAAAAAAAAGAATTTTGGAAAGCGGGAAATGGGCCCTCTTGGAATTCGATAAGGACATTTTTTTTTTGCTTAGAAAAAGTACACCCCCACTGCGTCGTTAAGGTCGGGGGGAAAAGTTCAAAAAATATCAAAGTTTCAGAGTGAAACTGACACAAGTCCTGAAGCTCAAATTTTGTCATTTTTAACCATACGGACAAAATATCAAATTTTAATCTTACCCCAATACCACAGTTTTAAATATTTTTTAAAAAAACTTTTTTGGCAGTTAAATGTAACTATCGGTTTTGGTATCGACATGCAGTGATATTGCTCGGTGATTATATCATAGTTCGTAAGCTGAAATTTTGTCATTTTTAACCAATCGGACAAAGTAACAGATTTTAATCTTACCCCAATTCCACAGTTTAAAATATTGAAAAAAAATTGCAGTTAAATGTAAATATCGGTTTTGATATCGACAAGCAGTGATATCGCTCGGCGATTATATCATAGTTCGTAAGCTAAAAATTCTGTCATTTTTAACCAAACGGACACAATTTCAGATTTTAATCTTACCCCAATACCATAGTTTAAAATATTTATTAAAAAACATTTTTGCAGTTAAATGTAAATATCGGTTTTGGTATCGACATGCAGTGATATCGTTCGGCGATTATATCATAGTTCGTAAGCCAGAAGAATTGTTATTTACGCCAGTTTAGTTCGAGGGCAAAGTTATGTAACAGGAAATTGAGCTTTTTTTTGTGAAAAAAATATGTAAAAGGTGGAGGTGATTGTTATTTGTCGTTCCGAGGTTTTTATTGCTACGTTAGAAGGAAGGGTGATAGGGGTAAATTTGATTGTCGTGAACTTCTCCTTTACGGATAACTTTTTTTTTGCAAGAATTTAAAAGGTTTTCGTGCATATTTGAATGTGGTGTTTGCTTTTTGGGGTAATAAAAGGCTTTAAAATGCTTTTTGAAAGTGAGTAGGCTTTTATACTTCTATTGCATTATCATGCAAAGTATTTTAAAATACTCTTCTGCATGAAAGAGGCCATTTAGCATTCCTTCGCTTATGTAAAGTGAGCGATTCGTTTAAGATTTTGAAAATAATAGGGCATGAATTTTTTTCGTAAGAGGGACATATTTCAACGTGTTATATTTATTATAAAGGCTCGAATATGCTCTCTTAGAATAAGAATGCACTAAACGTGTGTTAATAATAAATCATGCTTAAATATTTTTCAAGATTTAGCAATATATTTTTGTAATACATTTTATTCTTAATTTGCAAGCGTTTTAGTTTCTCTGTAAAAAAATTATTAAGTGGTTACACCATAAAACCATAAAAACTGTTGGTAGTATCAAAATTTTGATGCTTCCAAGTTTATGGAGTAAATTTACACCAAAAAATAGAAGTATGCTAATATTAAATAGAATTAAGTTTGAAAATTTGCAGTTTATTTACTCCATATATCTGGCAGCAAAAACCTGAATACTGACACCAGTTTTCTAGAATAATGTTACGCCAAATTATTACGGTGTATTTCCATTTGTTTAAAATAAAATTTGTACTGCCAATTTTTAATTTATGATTATATTTAAACCCACAATAAGATTAAACAAGAATAAATAATTAAAACAGACAACAAATTAGTAATGCAGATACTAACTTTGGTCTTCGGAAGTTAAAATACAATTTTCCAAGTAAAATGTAATCTTGAACTATGTAAGAGAAAAACACTATGTGCTTACTATGTATTCCATATTGTCCTTTACACAAAAATTGCAATTATATAATGTGAATACTGTGTATTCTTTATTGTCTTTCACACAAAAATTGCGATTATATAATGTGAATACTATGTATTCGTTATTGTCTTTTACACAAAAATTGCGATTATGTAATGTGAATACTGCGTATTCCTTATTGTCTTTTACACAAAAATTGCAATTATATAATGTGAATACTATGTATTCCTTATTGTCTTTTACAAAAAAATTTGCGATTAAATAACGTGAATACTATGTATTCCTTATTGTCTTGACCACAAAAATTGCAATTATATAATGTGGATACTATGCATTCGTTATAGTCTTTTACACAATAATTGCAATTATATATGTGATTATTCTCATTAATCACAGAGGGGAGTTGTAGTAACATTCTGTCCTTAATACCTTCGCTTCAGAGGATAACACAATCACAGCTAAACCTTTCCGGTACAATTGCCTCATTGTGTAGATAGAAGCTGATTAGATTGGAAGAGCACAATCCTGAATTTACCATAGGTATCTATTGGTCTGTCAGTTTGCTACGCTTTTTTATGATGAATGTAATGTTTCTTTGATAATTGTTTTTGTAGGTTGGTTTCAATGATATTGGGCACACAAATTACACCTTTCAAATTAACCTTATGAGGTTGAAACGTATAAGTTCATCACTTGACTTTAAGGTTTCAGATATAACATTAAAAAATATAAGATTTTACAAGTTTTTGAAATTTTAAATATGGAAATCTAATTAATTAAAATCTTCTCAGACATGTAATTTAAAAAATTAAGAAATAATATATTTTAGTTAAAAATTTATATTTTAATCTTATACATTGAAAAATATTCACAGTTCAGGCAATTTGCTTAACCCACAGAGGATAAACAATCCTTCAGCATGTTACGCAAGTAGTTTGCTTTAAATGAAAATGCAAAGTGCAAAAGTTTTGCTTTCACTTTATACACATGTGCTAAAAATAATTTTTACCGCCTTTCAATGTCAAACATGGAAGTATAAGACAAATGAAGACAATAGCACTGAAGAATTTGTGTGAGACAATTAAGTCACAGGAAAACCAATCTTTAAATTTTTATTCGCAAATTAATATTTTTATGGCATCTACAAATGGGTCGTTAATGGGTTAAACTATACACAAGGTCTGATTTTAAAGATGAAAGCTCTGATTCTGTGATTTTATTTAAAAGTTTATGCAAATATAAGTACACACACATAAAACTAATTTTCTATCTTAATATCATTTTCTGTAATTAAGCTGAAGTCAAGTCCTACACATTTAACTCGTTTTAAATATTCATGAGCCTTAATTTGTTTAAATTGAAAATTCACAAAAAGTTTTTTTAAAAAATCCCAAGGTTTCACTAGATACTTAAATCACTTAAAGTAAATAAAGTCAGCCATGCATGTTTTGTAAACATCACATTGAACCTTAATGCATTTAATTTGATTAAGCAAATTTATTTGATCTGGCAGATTTTTGTAAGCAAGTAAATCGGATTTTATTCAAAATTGTCTTACGTAATTCAAATTATATATTTTTTTATTCAATAAAAGAGCAACTTAAAATATGGTAGCTTTTTTTATAAACATTTCGTATTTTGATAATTTGTTAAAGTCAACTAAATGTTGAATATTGAGTATATTTGGCTTTGCCTTTTTATTTTTAAATGCTTTGAAATTTATTTTTTAATAAGAGGTATAGTGGTATGGTACAACAAATATTTTGAATATTACGCTTAAAGTAATATAATAGATTATAGAATTGACTCGGTTGATTTTACTAAATAATGCAATCTCAATATTGATTGTCTTTTACAATATTTTGAAAGCAAGAAGAAAAGGCATACCTTCAAAATGTTTTTGTTAATATTTCTTTATAGCTTGCATGAAAAAATATATTTCATTCCCAAATTACATGTCATTAACTCCAAAGAAACAATATTGTAATTTTATCCGAAGTAGGATACTTTTCGTATTAATAAGAGATTAGTATTTTGTTTATATTAAAATAAATGAATAATTTATACAAGTAATTATTTTTACTTTTGAAGCATGAATATAATTTAATTGCAATGATTATCAAGACAAATTCAATTTAATTAAATAAAGAGCCAATAATGCATGTTAGCATCATACCTTAATGATCATAAATACGTAAAGCACATTCGAATAATCTATAAATCAATTTTAGAAATACATTAAACTCATTACCTCATAAAAACGTAACCTAATAAAAAACCCAATATCAAACCACTAAACTTCCGCTCTATCAACTCAATCTAGAAGAAAACCAATTCAAAAAAGGGAATTAAAGATTCGAAAAGACACAAAAAAAGTGTTATGAGATTTTGAATTTCTCTTTGTTGGACAAAACTCCAAGTGATATTTTTCATTATAAATGAAATTTTAATTAATTTTGAATATTTTTTAACATGATTTAACAAACGCAGATTGTTACATGTAGATTAAAAATAACCTGTAATAATTTTTTAAGTATTTACTCACAGTACATATGTGGTAAATTGGGACATCAACGTCAACATGGCCCGTCCGCGGCCGAGTGGTTAAGGCATCAGCCTCAAGATTCAACCTTCTCAGGTTCAAATCCCACCTACTGCCAGTCATCCTATTAATCGGATATCTGTACTGGAAAGAGTAGAAAAATCCAACTCGTAACGGATGGGCCCGAGTACACTGGTACAGACGTGCTCGTTAAATCTGTGTAGTCCATAGTCCCGACGGCGTCAGAGTACGATGTCGCTCGAAGTTCCGTTGGGTGCCCGCTCAGGTGTCGACTTCGTCACTTGACCAGGATTCTAAATTACGAGGCGTTATTGGCTGTGTTGAAGCTCCAAAAGGAGACTCGAAATAGGCAGCCGGTAACGATTACATTACCATTACGTCAACATTTGTTGCATACATTGAAATGCAAATAGCGTTAACACTTTTATAACTTAACCTTTTAAGAACCATTCACATCAACAACGAAAGGGCTAGCAAATCCCGGCAGAGTGGACCTTAACATGTAAAATGAATATCGCTGATAAAATCGTAAGAGCATTAATATCCCCCATTCCGTGTAAAGTATCTATTTGTGTTTGAAGATAGGTAGTATGTGTTCATGCGTTACAGTACGTACCGCAAAAAAAAGTTAGAGTAGAGGTCCCAAGGTATAACAATTTTTTTTTATCCTTGTGAGTCTGTTGCGTTACTGGTTACTTATTTCCGACTTTACTCGGTAGACTCGGATTTTTTTTGCAATCTAAATGCACATTTTTTTTTTCATTTGGGAATTAATTTTAAGATCAACACTTACAAAAATAAATTGGATTGGAATTTGTATTTCGAAGCAAATATATTATTAAAATAATTTAAAACTATGCAAGTAAAAAAAAGCACATTTGTCCTATTTACAAGACGTTCGGAAGAAACCCTCTATTCTTACAACTTTAAATGTAACTTTTTCAAGCCATCCCAAAAATTTCTTCAATGCCGTCTCTGCCCCCGAGTTAATTCTCCGGCCCACAGGGGTGGAAATTCAGAATTTCCATCGGAGCGGCCAAGCGACAAATTGAATGCGGACCCCTCGTTATCCACACCGACCCCCGAAAAGCCGATTAGCCCTTGGGTTTCGGTTAAACGCGACCAGATACTATCGGCACCATGCCATTAATCAGAGTGGTTAAAGGAGGAAGCTAACGATGTTTAGAAGAGAGGGAGGCCGATGGAAATAATGTTCCGGAGGGCAACATGTGCCAATATTGGCGCTCCTTTCGTGGCATGTGTGAAATTGGGAAAGGATTTCCTCTCCTTTTCTGCTGGAGATGAATGGAAGAGGGTTTGAAGGGAAGTGAGAAGGATCGGTTCGATGGACAATCGGGTTTCCTAATGTTGTTTACTTCTGTTAGAAGATCTAAAGAATATTTATCTCTGGTTGTAGTTTCTTTAAACGTATCTCTTACGATAGATGTATCACTATCATTTGGAGCATTTATCTCTGACGTTCTTTAACCGTGTCTCAAACGATATATGTACTACGTATCCGAAGTATAGATCTATCAAAAGGGAATGAGTGCGGTAGACCAAATCGAAGTCTTATCTCGGTGTTAATCCAACGAAAAAATAATTTTATAAACTAAATTACTTTCACTGTATTGAATATTTCTACGAACTGTTATTTTTTTATGTGATAGGAAGCTAATGATTTCTGGAGAGGGGCCGATGGAAATAATGTTCCGGAGGGCAACATGTGCCAATATTGGCGCTCCTTTCGTGGCATGTGTGAAATTGGGAAAGGATTTCCTCTCCTTTTCTTGCTGGAGATGAATGGAAGAGGGTTTGAGGGGAAGTGAGAAGGATCGGTTCGATAGACAATCGGGTTTCCTAATGTTGTTTACTACTGTTAGAAGATCTAAAGAATATTTATCTCTGGTTGTAGTTTCTTTAAACGTATCTGGACACGCACACGCCTCGTGAACAAGCACCAAAAGAAAACAAGCGACACACAAGTGGACTGTACTAACACTTAATTTTCAACAACAAAATCTATATATAAACACTACAATATCTTATTGTTGCCACAACACAGGTGAATTCCAGCAGGTGCAGTGGTTGAGTTGTTGCGTCGCACTACACCTGCCGGCACACGTAGAACACCAAAGGAGAGGCGCGAACAGTATCTCTTACGATAGATGTATCATTATCATACAAATTATTATAGATATATTTACATTCTGAGCGTTAGTTACAAGTATTACCGCAATTTATGAGCCAATTTTCCTAACAATAAACATACATGTAAAATTTTATATAAAATAATGAGTATGTCTGGGGTTTAATTTGATATTCCATTTTCTTTTCAATTTGGACAGTATTTATTTCTGAATATAGTTTCTTTAACGGTATCCTTAACCGTATTTCTTTAACTATATATAAATGTGTCACACATCCGAAGTATATATCTATTAGAAGGACAGGAAAGCTGTAGGCGGGTCTCCCAAACGAACTAATTTTCTAAATGCCAAATTACTTCCTCTGTATTGAATATTTTTACCAACAGTTTTTTCAATATTCCAGGAAGCTAACGATGTTTAGAAGAGAGAGGCCGATGGAAATAATGTTCCGGAGGGCAACGTGTGCCAATATTGGCGCTTCTTTCGTGGCATGTGTGAAATTGGGAAAGGATTTCCTCTCCTTTTCTGCTGGAGATGAATGGAGGAGGGTTTGAAGGGAAGTGAGAAGGATTGGTTCGATGGACAACCGGGTTTCATAATGTTGCTTTCTACTGTTAGAATCTTTATTGTATACAAAGATTTAGAAAGCATTTATCACTACCTGTATTTTTTAAATGTATCCCGTACGATATATGTATTGCCCCCCCCCCCGGTAAGTATTACAGGTCTATCAACATTCAGAACATCAAACTCGGTTTTTCCTCACTTTATTAACCACTTTTTCTAGCAAGTAAACGAAAATATTAAAATTCTACAAAGTAATACATTTTAAATGATGTTATGCTTTTCTCCATAAGAAATCATTTAAAATCAGCACTTCAAAAATAAACAAAATACAATTTCCTAAAAGTAAATAAATATTATTAAAAAATAATTTAAAAACTTATACACAGAAAACAACCACGCATTTTCGTCCATATTCAGGCTTTCAGAATGTTGTATAAAAATTCGTCTTACATAATGGGTTTACATAAAATACGTTATGCCATACAAAATATCGATAGAAATAAGGTATAGATATTTTACAACTACTAATTCCTAGCTTAAGTTTTAGCAAAGGAGTAATAAAGTACGTTATGCAATATACAATATTGATATAAATAAAGTATACATACTTTTGAACTATTAATTCCTATCTTAAGTTTTAGCAAAGGAGTAGTAAAAGTAAGTAATGCATTATAAAATATAGATAGAAATAAAGTATAGATATTTTACAACTATTAATTCCTAGCAAAGGTTTAATAAAGGAAAGCCAGCTATATTTAGAGTCTAAATGTTCCTGACTTTCTGAAAATAATGTTCTGGTGCAACATGTGCCAATATTGGCGGAAGACTTTTAGTTGTATGTGTGGAAATGGGCAGGGATTTCCTCTCTTTCTGCTGCTGGGTATGAAGAGAAGTGTGGAGAGGATTTGCGGGAAGTGAGAAGGATTTCTTCGATGGACAATAGGTCTTCCGAATGTTTTCTTACTGTAAATATATTTATTTTATATCACTGCGAGGGTTAGCTTTTCTTATTCAGAAGCCAAGGTCTAGTGGCGGATCTTGGGGATTCTATTGTTAAAGGTAAGATAATAGAGTCCTCTTTCTCGTTTTCATTAAAATAAAATAATTTGTTTGGTTTTCGTAGCTTCATAATATTCTTAAATCGTATTGTTTTATGAAATTGATTTTATCAAAATCAAATAATTGTACAGGCTTGTTGTCTAAGGAAGTCATGGAATGAGATATGTTGTACAGAAATTTGTTATTTTACTACAATATCACATGACAGGAATAGAAAAAAACTATCATAGTTCTTCACTTTCTGCTGAGATCCTGTATTACATCCAAATTATATTGTAAAAAAACTATTTTAATATCACGGTAAGTTGGTAACGGTGTTGAACAGTAGTTAAAACATGGATTGCCTTTAAACAAACATTACAACACTGTGATGACATCGATTGCCGAACACAAACATAACATCACTGTGATGACATCGATTGCCGTCAAACAAGCATAATAACACTGTGATAACATCGATTGCCGCTAAACAAACATAACAACACTGTGATGACATAGATTGCCGCAAAACAAACATTACAGCACTGTGATGACACCGATTGCCATAAAGCAAACATTACAACACATTGTAACATCGATTGCCGCAAAACAAACTTTACAACACTGCAATCACATCGATTGCCGAAACATAAACATTTTTTACAGTACAAATAGGCAACATAAGCATGTAGGGGGGGGGGGGGGAGAGAAGATTATAATATCATGATAGGTCGTGGAAAGGGGTATCGATGCTCACAAAATAAAAGTTTACATACTATACAATTCACCGATATTTTAAGGATATCCTCTGAACAAGCACACAAGCTGGAATATATATGTTCCATACCATAACATAAGGATACCCTTATGCAAAGCCGTGTACATAAAGATAGTTTTCAAAAATAGAAGAATAGGTTTCAATCATTACACGTGCACTGCGTGCTTGCACGCGTTCGCAGAAGTATTCACTATAAATTTAATTGTAGATAATTGCAGCTTAATTTGATTTAATTGTATATAATCTTTTTGCTGAACATTACCAAAAGTTTTCACAATGAGTTGCAAGCACGCAATTTGTAAGTTTTTTTTTAAATAACTTTTGATGTTAAAATTTAGAATAGATTGTTGTGATTAATTTTTCTTCATCACAGTTGATTTTTTAAAATAATACTTAGGTATATAATTCGGTTTTTAGTAAAGAAATATGAAACAGTAAAATTGATAATTTTGCGTTATTTGAACAAAAATATAACGATACACTATTTTTGAAAACTGACGAAAACTAATAAAACACAACAAAGTTAATTCTAAACATCTTTTAAGCAACTCAACTCAAGGCAGAATAATATGTTATTCTGTTTTAACTAACTAATTTTCTACATATTTCACTAAGTTACATTCAATTTAGAGATACTTAAGGTATACTGTCCACCTAGATTGTGAATGCACTCTCTGTGAGACGATACGATATCTATATTATGAATGTGCGACTGTGTGTCAGTTTGTTTGAAATCTATTTCCGTTTAGATAGATTATTACGATCTGATTTTCATTTGGCTCAAGTATGAGAGTCTTCGTTGTTTTAATCTTTGGACATAGCTATGTTTGTCTATCGGATCTGTTATTATTGATTTTTGGATATCATGAAAAATTAAATCTTGCTCTATGTATCAAGTTTTGTTAAAGTACAGGGTGTCCTTAAGAGAATGTCCGAGTTTTAATGGTACAGTTATATAACTATGTTACAGGATTTTATTGTATATTAAATATAACAAATTATGCGTGGAATTGACCGAAAACTAACCTAGTTTTTCCATTAAGTGCTCAATGTGTGCGCTTTTAGTGATACAGCGCACATCCAAACAAATTCAATTATTCCCATACTGTCTGCAGCAAGTCCGGTGTAATGGAAGCAAGTAATGAATAGATGACACACTGCTACTGTGAAAACGATGTAGTGGTACAAGCACATGCGCTTATCTGAAATTTTTGGAGTTATTCTTTATTCGTCATCTTCAACCACAACTGTCGATGGATTACCACAGATACTACTACAATTTGAAACTCGGACATTCTTTTGCGGACACCTTGTACAATGTTTATCCGGTTTTTCAAGTCTCATTACGCATCACAAATCACCAATTTAAGACTGTTACCTATGTCAAGCTGTTTGGCACATTATTAAGTGTACACTCGTGCGACTCATGCATATAAATCTTGTACACTATAAGTGGCTGTCAGAAGTATTTTAATTTTAATTCGTACTTTTCATAACATTGCTACTCTCATTTATTAACTTTATGTTAGAATAAATCCAGTTTTATAAGTTGAAACGACAAACAATTTGTATTCGGATTAAATAAAAGATGCCCGCTAAAATGTTTAGAAAGACAATGTTTCTATTCTCTAAAAAAATGTTACCCGAAAACCTCTGCCAATATTGGCACATGTATACCCGGAACATTTTATTTCACAGCCAGGAAGAAACCTTTGGTGGCATGTGTAGAATTCAGAAAGGATTTTCGTTTTTTTCCTTCTTTAGATGAATGGAAGTGTAGAGAGGATTTTAAAAGAGTGAGAAAGGATTTGTTGAACAGAAAAAACGGGCTTTACCAATGTTATTCTCGGCAGTAAGAATGTTTACTTTTATATAACAAGTTGAAAATATTTGTTTGCTGAAGTTTTTTTATATCATCCTTTATTAACATTTAAAGATATGTACGAAGTCTTTAAGGGCGAAAGAGCCAGAGGTTACCCTGACCAAAGTGCCACTGTGTTAATCCAATAAAAAAATATTTTTAAGCAATATTACTCGGGCAGCATGGGATATTTTTACAAACGGTGCTTTAAATGATGGGGGGGAGAAGATTATAATATCATGATAGGTCGTGGAAAGGGGTATCGATGCTCACAAAATAAAAGTTTACATACTATACAATTCACCGATATTTTAAGGATACCCTCTGAACAAGCACACAAGCTGGAATATATATGTTCCATACCATAACATAAGGATACCCTCATGCAAAGCCGTGTACATAAAGATAGTTTTCAAAAATAGAAGAATAGGTTTCAATCTTTACACGTGCACTGCGTGCTTGCACGCGTTCGCAGAAGTATTCACTATAAATTTAATTGTAGATAATTGCAGCTTAATTTGATTTAATTGTATATAATCTTTTTGCTGAACATTACCAAAAGTTTTCACAATGAGTTGCAAGCACGCAATTTGTAGGTTTTTTTAAATAACTTTTGATGTTAAAATTTAGAATAGATTGTTGTGATTAATTTTTCTTCATCACAGTTGATTTTTTAAAATAATACTAAGGTATATAATTCGGTTTTTAGTAAAGAAATATGAAACAGTAAAATTGATAATTTTGCGTTATTTGAACAAAAATATAACGATACACTATTTTTGAAAACTGACGAAAACTAATAAAACACAACAAAGTTAATTCTAAACATCTTTTAAGCAACTCAACTCAAGGCAGAATAATATGTTATTCTGTTTTAACTAACTAATTTTCTACATATTTCACTAAGTTACATTAAATTTTGAGATACTTAAGGAACTGTCCACCTAGATTGTGAATGCACTCTCTGTGAGACGATACGATATCTATATTATGAATGTGCGACTGTGTGTCAGTTTGTTTGAAATCTATTTCCGTTTAGATAGATTATTACGATCTGATTTTCATTTGGCGCATGTATGAGAGTCTTCGTTGTTTTAATCTTTGGACATAGCTATGTTTGTGGATCGGATCTGTTATTATTGATTTTTTGGATATCATGAAAAATTAAATCTTGCTCTATGTATCAAGTTTTGTTAAAGTACAGGGTGTCCTTAAGAGAATGTCCGAGTTTTAATGGTACAGTTATATAACTATATTACAGGATTTTATTTTATATTAAATATAACAAATTATGCGTGGAATTGACCGAAAACTAACCTAGTTTTTCCATTAAGTGCTCAATGTGTGCGCTTTTAGTGATACAGCGCACATCCAAACAAATTCAATTATTCCCATACTGTCTGCAGCAAGTCCGGTGTAATGGAAGCAAATAATGAATAGATGAAACACTTCTACTGTGAAAACGATGCAGTGGTACAAGCGCATGCGCTTATCTGAAATTTTTGGAGTTATTCTTTATTCGTCATCTTCAACCACAACTGTCGATGGATTACCACAGATACTATTACAATTTGAAACTCGGACATTCTTTTACGGACTCCTTGTAGAATATTTATTTGGTTTTTCAAGTCTCATTACGCATCACAAATCATCACATTAAGACCGTTACCTATATCAAGCTGTTTGGCTGTACATTATTAAGGGTACACACGTACAACTCATGCATATAAATCTTGTACACTTTAAGTGTCTCTCAGAAGTATTTTAATTTTAAACCGTACTTTTCATAACATTGTTACTTTCATTTATTAACTTTATGCTAGAATAAGTCCAGTTTTATAAGTTAAAACGACAAATAATTTGTATTCGGATTAAATAAAAGATGCCCGCTAAAATGTTTAGAAAGACAATGTTTCTATTCTCTAAAAAAATGTTACCCGAAAACCTCTACCAATATTGGCACATGTATACCCGGAACATTTTATTTCACAGCCAGGAAGAAACCTTTGGTGGCATGTGTAGAATTCAGAAAGGATTTTCGTTTTTTTCCCTTCTTTAGATGAATGGAAGTGTAGAGAGGATTTTAAAAGAGTGAGAAAGGATTTGTTGAACAGAAAAAACGGGCTTTACCAATGTTATTCTCGGCAGTAAGAATGTTTACTTTTATATAACAAGTTGAAAATATTTGTTTGCTGAAGTTTTTTTTTTATATCATCCTTTATTAACATTTAAAGATATGTACGAAGTCTTTAAGGGCGAAAGAGCCAGAGGTTACCCTGACCAAAGTGCCACTGTGTTAATCCAATAAAAAAAATATTTTTAAGCAATATTTCTAGGGCAGCATGGGATATTATTACAAAAGGTGTTTTATATGATGAATGTAGCTGATTTACAGGTCTCTAAAATTCCACTTTTTATGATTTTCAATAAATAATTTTACATAAAAAATATTTCACACTTAAAACTGGGGTTGAAAATGTAGTCAAACTATAACTGCGAAAAATATAATGACCAGGTAAAGTAAACTTAACCCAGTGGCTTAGTGGTTGTGCTTTGCATTGTCACACCACAGGTCCGGGGATTGAATCGCGGAATGGGCGAGGTTGACCCATCCTTTCATCCCTTAAGTGGGTCGATAAAATAAGTACCAAGCATGCTTGAGAAAAAAACACTGAGGATTCTGCGTGACGCTGACCACCACCGTGACATATCCCTTAGAGCACCAGAGCCTTAGGTCACGAAAGCTGAAATGGGCACGGCAGGCCTTGGCCCACTAATGTGCTTCTGCGCCTAGGAGTTTTACACAAAATATTCGAACCAAAAAGTGGGAATATAAAGACATGTAATTCAGCTACATTTAACATATGAAAAAAACATTAGTAAAAATATTCAACACTGCAGAAGAAAAGTATGTTTGGAAATCAGTGTTATAATAAGTCTTTTGAATATTTCAAATTTTGAAGCCCGACACCAATAGTCCTTGTGTAGCTCTAGTGAGACTTTAATCAAACGTGATTCAAATCGAATAGATATTGACACCTATTTCCTTTCGAGAGAATTAATTCGTTTATTATAAAGCTCCATTGATATGATGAAAAAATATAACTTCTGACCATTGATCCCTAGTGGTTAGGTAAAAATGCCACGAACAAACCATTTTTTAAAATAAAATGTTTTTCTGGCCAAAAAAAATACAATGTACCTCACATGCCCCGAAACGGACATGCCCTGGAGCGGTTGGGCTATGAATCGGAAGGTGAAGAGTCAGTCAGTCTATGAATCGGAAGAAGTCAGAAGGATTTTTTAGATGAACAACTGGTTTAGGATTGTTATTTTCTACTGCAAAGGTGCATTTTATCTTCCACAGCATGTTTATAACGCAAAAAAGTGGAAGCTTTTATAATTTTTCTGTATGTCCGTCAGTCCACAACCACTTTCAAAACCCGAACTACAAATGCTACAGGCAAGCGTGATGCATCAAAAATTTACAGCACAACAAAACTGAAAGTCCCAGAAAATCTATAAAATTCCAAATGCTTCAATTATTAATAATAATTCTATTTTTTAGCTTAAAAAACAGACGTAATATCTCGTTTATACTCGTGCATGTGTCATTTAAAAAAAATAGTTTCATTTCGTTTTGAAAATTATCGGTAGTTTCAAGTTTGTCTTTCAATCAATAATGAATATAGTAAAAATATTTATTCAACTATAAATATTCTGTTCAATTTCTTTAAATATCATTAAGAAATAAACAAAAACAGCATTTGACTAACAATTACAACATGTAATAAAAATAGCATTTGCTAAATAAACATAAAAACTGTTAAACATATTGCTGAATTAAATGTTTAATCATCCATCACGTTTGTTGCTGAAAAGCCTGCATGAACAATATTCAAGGAAACATCGCATCCGAGATTCAAATATACAGTTTGAAATAGTGAAAAACTTTTCCTGGAATAATATTTACACTCCAGAGGAGATTTTATTTGATGGTATAGGGAACAATTTTCAGAGAGGAATTTCATTATGAAAGAATCTTAAGGGAAATGAATTTTTTTAGTCTGGTAATGTTTTCTGAAAGTGGTTTTCTATTGTTAACGTCTTTATTTTATCCAAGGAACACAAATTATAGTTTATTGTTTAAATATAGTGGTAAATGAAGGTAGAATAAACAAAAAAAAATTATTTGATTTTTATTAAACCTACAAATTTTGCTGTTACTTTAAAAGTTAAATTAAAAAAAATTATACATACTGCAAGCAAAAAAAACTAGTTTTATCTATTGTTAAATTGATATTCCTATATAGATTATTTATTATTAATGTGATTTTTATACGTTATTTTGTTGCGTGTTTTTATTTGTTTGTTGTATTTTTTTTGGATATTTGTTATTTTGTAACTTCAATCAATCCAAACGATAAAACACAAAACACTAAGTGATTTTTTGCCAAATTCCCCCTTTTTACTTTGAAATAATTAAAAAAATTAAATTAATTATTGACATGGTGTAGATTTACGTCAGTTTGATAGTGCAAACCCCTTACAAAATGGGTTCTATCCATCTGGTTTTCAAATATCAATTTTTTAAAGAAATATTTTAAAAACACGAACCGAAAAAACGTTCTTGACTTAATTCTTTTAAAAATTATTTTAAACTCTTGTATATTTTTTTATCGGTTAATTTTAATACCATGTTGTCACTTGCGTTAATTTGACCTATTACTAGAGCAATTTAACTCAACTACAGCACGTTCACACACCACGAAAATCAATTAAATCTTAACGTTATCATTACATTTTAATAAATACGTCAAATATTATTTTTGTAAAGTACGGCACTTTTTAAAGAAAAAATTGTACCAATTCTGGTATTTAAAAACAAACATCCATGATTTGGCTATTCGAACATAGCATTGCGCGAGCGAAACTCTTAAATATGGCGATCATTGGCACAAGGTATGCTTACCTCTTCTTGCATACGATTTTAGGGGTTAGTGTGCAGTGTGCTCTATGCCTCATAAATAAACTTGTTCACAAAATTTTCTTCATAATTAAGAATATAATTTGAACTAAAAGTAACCTTAAAATGCAATTTAAACAGATAAACCATAATGGAAGTATTATTTATTTTAAAAGACATACCGCAAAAAATGTAATTTGTCGCATGTGAATTAATTATGAATCTCGATAATACCATATTTTTGTTTAAAAAAGGCTGCTCTAGTGCTTATTATCAATGTAAATCGGTCTTTCCCAACAAAGATCTAAATTAAAATCGAAAAAGGTATACTTAAATATAATGTTTACTTTGATAAAAACTAACGACGCGGATCAAGTGCTTTGAAACAAAATAAATCTGACTTTAAAATAACACATGTTTTTAGCTCATTAATAAAATAACAAGATTTTTATTTATTATTGGACGGTTAGATTTGAAAATTTGATTTAGATCTTAGAATCCCTGTTTTAAAATTAATCATTGTTTGTCAAAATAAATCTCTAAAATTTGAAAACTATCATATTTATTTTTGTGAACAAAAACCAGAAGAGTATTATATAAATCGGCCTTTTTTATAATAAACGAAATTAATATAACTCATTAAAATGACAGGAATTTTTCTTAGTGAGGTAGATTGCAAGGATAGAAACAAAATCTAGAAACATATAAATGAAATTCATTAATTCATTCATTTTTTAATTAAAAATCTCTTAAATGCGTAAGAAATGAATACATACTTTCTGATTCTGAGATGAAACTGAAACAATTTATCCCTGAAGAAATTAATAGCAATCCCTTCAGCGAAGAATATTTTAATCGAATTCATCGGGAAAAATTAAATAGAGTCATCCCACTAACATTAAATCACTCCAGTTGCATAAAAATCCATATTAACTCAACAGAAACATTAATTAAATTTAGAAAAAGCAAGAACCGGAGCTTACAAGATTAATCCCTCAAATAACATTCTAAAATTATTTACTTCTACCTAAGAGACGAACATCATCTTTTTAAACAACTCCATTATAATTGGTTCTCTCTAAAAATTAACATCACCCACAAAGACAGCCAATTAATTAGTGTATAGGAGCGTTTTATACGTTTTGTTTGGCTCAAAAATGCAGTCACGCCTTTAAGTAATTATCCAGTCACTAATTGGCTTTTTTAGTCAGTCGTGGCTTCTATCGACGATACCGTTCTTTAGTGGAAACAAGATACTCAGGTAGAAAAAGACTTCCAGAGAAACATTTAGTTTTGTTTTGTGTGATTTTGACGTAAATATCGGTTTTCCTAGTGTCATTTTTATTATTATTTAACTGATTTATTCTAATATTTAAATATTGTGTGTGGTTGCTGCAATAAATATTACTTTTGGACTGATTTCGGGGAAGAAATGAAATTAATTAATAAAACGTGTGTTTAACTTTATTTATGACCAAATATGCAATGGGTTGCAGTATAGAAATTTTAATATTATTTAGGTGGTTTTGTTTTAATATTTGAAATAATGTTTGTGGTAGCTGCTTGGACTATTACTTTTGGATTGATTTCAGGTATGTTAATGAATTTGATTGATAAAACACGCTTTTTTGGTAAACTTCATTTAGTTTTTTTTTTAAGGAAGACATGCTTAATGGGTTGCAGTGAGGACTGTTTTTTATTGTTATTTAGTAGAAACACGATACTCAGGCAGAAAAATCTTGCGGAGAAGCACTTAGTTTTGTTTTGAGTGATTTTCGCGTAAATATCGGTTCTCCTAAAGTCATTATTATTATTATTTCGATGGTTTTGTTTTAATATTTGAAATAATGTGTGTGGTGGTTGTTGCGAGGTATATTACTTTTGGTTTGTCGTCATATAAGATAATGAAAATAATTTAAAACACGCGTGTTTAGTAAAATCAGTTATTTATAGCGATATAATGGGTTTCAGTAGTAACTCATTTTAATTATTATTTAGATGGTTTTGTTTTTGATAGTTGAGTGTGGTGATTGCAATATATACTACATTTGCATTGATTTGAGAGAAGTTAATGAAATTAATTAATGAAACAAGTGTCTAATAAGATGTCTAGGTTGGAAAAAATATATAATGGCTATAGAGTCATTTTTATACATAGTTTTGTTTTAATGTTTGAAGTAATGAGTTTTGTAGTTGAGATTAAAAAAATGAATTGCTATTAGGAAATATAATAAAATTAATTGAGTATGTAGTGAAATTATTTTAGTTTCTAAAATGCAAAAATAAATTATACGTTATTTTAGATACATTAACATATTATTTTTTGGTTTTGGTTTATAATTTAAATTTATGAGTTTCGTAATCACAATGTTTATTGTATTGAGATCGGTTTTACGAAAAATAATGAAGTAAAATTATTTAAATGCGGAAAGAATTTTTTAAAGATTCTGAGTTTCGGGAAGAGAAAAATATCACAGATTTCTAGATTCGCTTTAAATTTCAGTATGTTTTATAATGTTAAAAATAACATGTTTTATAGCCTATTTTTTATTAATTTAAGTAAAGATGGTTTAAGAAAGTGATAAAAGACATAAATGTATTAAAGATAGATAATTTTTTAAAAAAAGCTATTATTTGTTAACATTTCTAAATTGCATATTTCTTTCAAAGTCAAACAATTTTTGCAATTAATGTTTCCACAAATATTTTTTTACTGATTTGAGAATGCTCATAAAAGACAACATTTAAGTTTGCAGTTAAAATTTTAGTTTCAATAGCATATAAGGTTGTATTTTTTTAAAAATAATTTTATTGTAGAATACAATTTGTAATAATCAAATGTGCTTAAACTATAATAAAAAATCTATAACATACAAAAACCAATGCAAAATTTTATGTTTCAATTATTCAGCCTTTTTTTTTTTTTAAGTTAAGCGGATTTCTAAACACTAGTACTTTCTATACTAATAGGAAAAATTCATCCGTAAAGCTTTAATGATATGTGTTTTTCATAGTACAAATTTATTTAAAATACATAGTTTTTTATTTGCTGTTTAAGAGTGCTTAAAATTTAAATATCTACCAATAAATACTCTACAAAAGGCAATCAAAGTTTTTTTTTCTATTTTCTAAAAAAAATTATCGATTTCCAAAACCTTTTATTCTAACTATTAATTTTGCTAGATAAATTCGAGAATATATAAAAGATAATTTCAGTTCCCAGACTTTCAACAGTCTAAAAAATATTTTATTCAGAAAATCAGAAAAAAATAAGCCATGCGAAAAAGAATTGAATAAAGATTTAACATAAGATTGATCGCCCGATATTAGTTTAACGGAAACTTTATACACTTAAAAGGATTTCCGAATTTTTTTATCAAATATATTTTTTCTTTAAGTGTTTAACTAGATTTTGTGATAATAATGTTTTACGATGGTACAGTTTCTGTCTAAATGATTTAAAAGAATGCTGTAACTTTTATAAGATTTAAGATTTTATTTTCTTAAACTCTTTTTGAAGAATTAGATGCTTAAAGAAGATTTAAGGATTTAGGGTTTGACATTTGACTTATTAAAAAAAGTACTACTTGTTGGATTTTATTTAATATATAAAGTAATTTACTATCTATAGAACTAGATTTGTGTTATTTAATATTAATATAATTTCAACGCTATCATTTTAGTACAGTTTTATTTTCCTGTTTTGGGAAGCTGAATTATTATTTTTTTAATCGAAAGCAATGTGACCCAACCCGAATGTTGCCACAAAAGCGCGCGTTAAAGGTTCACAAAATAAATAATTACCAAAAACGCCTTAGGGATTTATTAAACACAAGAATTGAAAAACAAAAAACAGAAAAAATAGGTAGAAAGCCGACAAAATACGTATTCAAAATTATAGGAATGACACCAGAAAATATTTAAAACCTTTTTTCTACAGAAGATATCTTTATGGAACTTTCAGTAAATGTTCAGAAAGATATTGTGAATAACAAGAAGTAAAAACTGAAAAATCGATATAAAAAAACGATTAATCGAAAAACATATAGATGAAAAAATTAATTATCGTAGTACTTCGTTCACCAAATTCTAAGCAACATAATGACATTTCAAATAACTTGTTTGACATAATTTTTTTGCAAAAAAGACCACAGTAAATATATATGCATGTGACTCACTAAAATTTAAGTTCTAAACAAAGTAGTTATTTAATCATGATAGTTTGAAATGGAAAGCTTTCACATATAAATTTCACATATTAATAATTAATTATTTAAGTGTCTATAAACATGCCCTGTCTCATACTCGTTAAAATGCACTTTAAAATTTTACAATCGAAACATGCTAATTTGATATACCACGTTCGGAATACAAGCATATTATGAAAACATTCGTTCTTCAGAAAAGGAGTTCAAGATTTTCATAGAAAGATTGACCGCAATGGAATTGCCTTCACAAGACTGCCTGTAAATCAAACACTATGCACAGTACAGCAAATCTACTTATGCTATTTCAGATTTATTTTTATTTATACTGTTCAGATAATATTTTAATACAAAAATATCAAAACGCATATTTTTATAAATTTTTCCGTTTTCTAAGGCATATGGATGCCTTACAGTACTTTTAAGTACAGATTGGGATAATCGTCATCTTCCAACAGAATTTAAAGTAAATTGTTATACCTATTTGTAGGAAAAGCGTGATTTAAAGAGAAGTACAATTTTTATAACAAACAACCTAATCTTAAAGTATACTTTACAGCCCATTTTAAACAAAATTAGCTAAATGTTTGTTACAACTATTCCAAACATATTCTAAAAACGTTTTTTAAGAATCGATATCGACAAACACAGATTTTAAACTTAAAATGTCAAAAGTCAACTAAATTTCTTCTAAAGTGCATTCTTAACCATGTTTTCTTCACATTAGCTCTAGCGCTGTTTGTTCGAAGTAAACAAAACAACAATTATTTTTATTCAATTCTCTAATAGTCTGTTTATTCTTCGGAATCAATTAGCTGGATATCCAAACAAAAACAAAAATATTTAAATTGCGAAAGCATCTTTCAAGATTAAAGCTCAAACATTGATTAATTATCTATTTTTAATGAGGAAATAAAATCGCTATTCTATCATAGAGGTAGATTGCCAATGCTGTAACAAACTTTTCTTGAATTAGTAATTATAATTTTCTGACAATAAGCTCTTTTAAATTCAAGGTGATTATAATAAAAGTTTTTAATTATTTTACATGTAAAATAAAAATCAATGATTGAAACTATCATATTTGCAAGGGGCTGGGGAGCCCAGTCAGTTAGACATTCGCCTAGCATGCGAAAGGTCCCAGGTTCGGGTCCGAGCATCGCCAAAATAACTGCCGACCTATAAAAGGTAAAACAAAAATGTCCGATGAATAATACCCCGTGTAGAGGGAGTGCACGTTAAATATCCTTCAAAGTCCTAACACTGCGTACGATGCTGCCCTTACTGGTTGCGTTGGGTGCCTATTCAGGTGTCGGCTCGTCACTAGACTGTAGTTCTAAAATACGAAGCTCGTCGCCAATTGCTCTCATATAGCTGTAGTCGACGATCATTCAAACTAAAATAAACATATTTGACAAAAAATATAGAAAATCAATGGAGGGTTTCTCAACCAAAATAAAAAAAAGAGTGGAATAGTATAATAACCAGGCAAATTTGTTCGATGTACACCTTTTTCTTCAGTCTTTGTGACAATGTCTGAGATTGATACTTTGGACCTGGACCAAGGTAAGGTTATCTTTCGGTATGTTTTTTTGCGTGATACATTTTTTTCATTTTCCCTATTACTCTATTAAATGAAACCAGACAAATATCCATTAGTTACCGAAAGTACTAGTCGAATTCAGCACTTTTTTGAAACTGATAAGAGTTATTCTAAAATAAAAATTTAATTTTAAAATTACTTTTTAACAAACTTTAGGATTTATAATAAGGTAAATAAATGGATAATTACACTTTCGTATCTTTAAGCCAGTATATATTAGTTGAAATTCATTCGAAAAATATTTTTATTCTCATGATATTAATTGAGATTCATTCAAAATATTATCAATCTCACAATATTAGTTAGCATTAATTCAAAAATAATATTTTTCTCAAAATATTATTTAAGATTCAGATACAATATTACCGAACTAACATATTGAATTATGTTGATACTGTGGTTTTTGAAGATAAAAGAGTTATCTATAACACAAACACACAAATGAATTAATTTAGGAAAATATTTTTTGCCACTTTGTTTTATTTTTCAATCTTATGCCAAGATATTGAAGAAATAAGAAAACTAATTTAAAAAAAAGTGCTGGAGTGCCGTAAGATAAAATGAAAGCTTCCCTACGTTGACAAAATTTGGTGATGAATTGGTTTCATATGTTTATATAGATACAAAAAATGATCAATAACAGCTAGGGAAAATATATGATGGTTTTCTAGAATATAAGACAACTAATTTATCAATCATTTAATAATTTTTAAATATCTATTTAGTGTTTTTTGAGCTTGAAATAATCAACGTTTGAATTTAATTAGTAATTTGACAACATAATGCGTCATTTTGTTAATATTCATTTTAGAAAAAATTAAGTTTGAAACTGCAACCGTCATAATTCGGTGTGAATAGTGGAAAATAGTTAAAATAGGTTAACAAAATTACCTTACAATTTATAATAAAATTGTTTTTTTTAATTACTTTACTTTAGATTTAGTGAACTACAGAAAGCATGTTGAAGTGTTTTTACAATCAGAAGAAGTTAACTACGAATAATTTTACATAAAATGGTATTTGCTCAATAGTTTAAGAATTTTTTTCAAAATTTATGGTAGTTTATCGATTAAACGCAAAACTGTGCCTGGATAGGGAAATAGAATAACATGCAGAATTTATGCAAAATTTAATGTAAATAAAGATGTGGAAGTGTAAAATAGGAATGTTGACTAAACCCATTTTAACATGAAAACAAATCATAAATCTTATTTATACACTTTTTTTAAAACCCCTATAAGTCAATCTAGGAAAAAATTCAACATTCTAGATTGTTTTATACAAAACTTAACGGAATTAAGCATCGAATCAAAAATAAAATGCGACAAAAGCGAAGATAAAATTTTCTTTCTTGGTTTAGCTTCCAAGAAAAAACTTCTAATTTTTTTTAAATTTAGACACAATTGAAGAGCTTAGTGGAAAAACGTGCTAAGTGTTAAAAAGGTGAAAACGAGCATTAAAAGTTGTAGTTTGCACTAAAATTCGTTTAAAAACGGTACTTGCAAACGGTAAAAAATATACTTAACTACAGTTAATTATATTTTTTTACCGTTAACTGAAGTTTAGTATATTTTTTACCGTTTGCAAGTAGCGTTTTATGAAGTATGGGAACTTTTATCTTTCAAGGATGCAATAATGCGTTTGTTGACAAAAAAAATCTAATTTTTTTCAAAAATGTCATTTGGCACGTTCTTCCGCAAAGCTCTTCAATTATAAAACAGTTTCAATATTTACAAAAAGTTATTTTACAATAAACGTTAAGTAACATTGATATTTTCGAAATTCTTGGGTGTTTGTGTTGCTTACAAAAAAAACCCCTTTTAATTTATAAGTAGTAGTAAATAATTTTATTTTCTTTAGTAATAGGAATAATCAATCAAAATTTTTGTAACAATATCATGAGTTACTCAAATTGTGTAGTTTTTTTTTATGATACACAATTTAAATGAAAGCATATAATTATTTGTAAAAGTAATATTTATGATTTTTCTACTAAAATAGAAATTACTTTGTATAGTAAGTAATGCTGAACATAGAAATTTAGTTTTTAAACTCATAAAACAACTAATAATTTCAAATTATCTGCAAAAACACAAAAGGTTTATATAAATGAATCGATTAAACATAATAAGATATTGCTAAAAATAGTGAGTCACATATTTTATTATCATTGATTTATTTGTATTATCATTTATCAAAATTTAAAAAAAAAACATAATTAAATTAATATGTAATTTAAAAGTTGAATACTTATTCGCAGGAGAACCATGTATTAATGCTCGTTATATTCAATGAAAAATTATAAAATTGATTTAAATTGAAATCATATTTAATTTATAGGAATGTATCCTAATCATTTGTCTAATATGTTTATCAAAACGAAATTGGTTTTATTTCTTATAAAATATAATAAAATTGAACGGAAGTTCTGCATAATTTTCAGCTGTCAAATCAATTCCATTTAACTTCAGTCAATATTTGACTAAATTTGTAATGTTCTAGTAACGAATATAATGTCCAAACAAGGATGTTGGAGTATCAATATTGACTTCCGAATAACTACTTGTTGATTATTAGTAATTCATATTAAAGTATATATTTATTAAACAGTAGCTATTAAAGGCAATTTTGTATGATTTTTTGTTAAATAATATTTTTTAAATAAAATATTTATTAAAAGATAAACTAAAAAATGTATAAAAATTAATTGGGCAATTAGCATACTATAATTAATAGCTGTAGAGTAAACGACAAAATTTACATTAAAAATCTAGCCCATTCATTTGTGATTTATACAAAAAAAAATGTTGAAAGCTTTGTCCAGCCTAAATATTAGTTTCCAAACCCCATCAAACTATTAAATCACTATCATAACTGTTTTTTAATCATGGGTATAACATACTTTAAAGCATATAAATAAAAAAAAATTAACTATACATAACTAACTGTATCTAGGTATGTTTAACTAAAGCTTACTATGTATTTCTTTGGCAAGTAAATGTTTAGTTTTAAATTATTGAAAACATACTTAACCTTAATTTGAAGTAATTTATACTTTTCTAAAAGTTCATTCACGTAAGGCGCATAATAGCATACAAAAGCCATAATTATTTTTATATGTTACTGAATATATTGAAAAGATACATTTATAAAGCTGCTATTTGGATTCTGTAAAAAAAAAAAGCGGCATTGAGCTAGGTGTATTCTTTTAAATAATTTTTTACTGGTTTATTGATAACTTCCACAGGAAAAAAATTAAATTAGGAAAATTTAAAAGTTTCTATTGGAATTAATTTATATATTTTAAGACAGTTTTGAAGTATACAATTCGTTAATAAGCATAATTAAAAACAAAACTACAGATGAAAACTCATTTTGAAAAGAAATATGAAACTACGCTCATAAAAAAATTAAATGAGTTTTTGTCTTAAAAGAGCCTGTGTATATAAGAATTTTAAAACATAAAAAATCTTCTTATAAAAGTTTTTTTAAAGCTTCAAAATATGAATTTAAGCCTTGAAATTACTTTTTATAAAATTCGATATTTTTCCTTTGCTGTAGTTTTTTTTTTCTGTGATTTCATTTTATCCATAATAAAATTGTAACTAAACAAAATTGAAATGAATAATAGTTGTTTTTATAATTTTATAATATTTTGTAAATTATTCAGGGTTTACCAAAAATGTTTTTTTTTTATGTTAAGCCCAGCTCGGATGGGTTTTGGGGTTTTTATTGGTTTTGCATAAGTGAGCTTTTTGGAGTTTGTGGGCGGGTCGCAAACCCTGAAATTATTACACTAGAAGTATTTATGTACTTGTTACATTATATTAGTTTTAAAGTATAATTTATAAAACTCTTATCTTTCATGGATTGATAAATTTATCAGAAAGAATCCATACAGTTGACGATCAGTTTTATGGTAAGTAATTGTGTAAGTAATTTTTGAATCACTTACCGAGGGGGGGGAGGGGGGGGGAGGGCTGGGATATTCGTTCTGCGAATTCACGTCGTTCTGTGGTTGAAATCATTGATCATTGTCAAAATGACCATTGGTCTAAACTAAATAAATGCTTTTTGTGGCTATGCCTTTTATTTGGGAATTTATATAATTTCTGGGAAGTATTTTGGACCATCATATTTAAGTATTTGTTAGGGACTTGCTTAGGGACTTAACTAATCCCACTTGCTTAGTGGGATTAGTTATTGTGGGATTTAGTACTTACTCTTAAATTTAGGATGAATTAAGTTTCGTAATTGGAGAACTATTATAATACCCTATGTAGGGCATTATATAATAGTTCCCTCTACTTGCTTCTACGCTACATGGTTTGAAGCACTTATCGGGCCAGGTTCACTTATATCTAATGGGTTGTTAAGCCTCATACGGTATGGTACGTAAGGGTATAGTATGTTACATATATATTCCAGCTTGTGTGCTTGTTCAGAGAACCGCTTATAAGCTTTCGTCAAGTGGGACGGACACAGAAAGAATATTAACAGTCCCAAAGAAAGGAACAATACATAGACAAATAACAAAATTTATTGACGGTCACAAACATCCATGCCTGGCCGGGATTCGAACCCGGCCCCAGCAGCTCCAAAGGCTAGCGTCCTAAAGATTGCGCCACCGGGGCGGCCGAGCATCATACTAGCTTGGGTACTAAACAATCGGGGTTTCATGACATTCAGCTAAACTGGCCCGGATTTTTAAGCTAAAATAATCACAGAAGGACTTTTCGCTATATAAGCTATCATGACATTGACTTAAGTTACCTTATCCTATTCAATTCAGAGGTACACATAGGAAGAATTATGTAAAAGTCACTTTACAACTTTATTTTACAATATTTCTTAATATTAACTTTTCTTTTTGCCCCTTCACAGCAACCAAAATTTTTTTTACCTGTCCAAACTTTAAATTCTCCTAAACTGACGTATCCCTCAACAAATGTTAAACGTTATTTTTTTTCCTTAAGCTTACCTTCAAAACATACTTTTATGGGTATAATTGTCTGAAAAATATGTTTTTATAAAGAATATAAATGTAGGATTTTTTTTAGAAGTGAAGAAGTTAAGTAAAAAGGCACTACCTTTCCTAAAGATTTATTATGGTCTCTATTATCTAGGTAATTTAAATGAGCTCTCTAATACGTCCACATATTTCAGACTGCCTCATATAAGGGATTATTTTGATGAAGGTCCGCATACATGGAATATTACGCAATCTCACATTTACGAAAGCCTCTTAATTAAAACGAACTGCCAACATACCAACAAGTCCCATTTAAATGGGATATACAGTACCATTAAAACTAAATATGAGGGCTCGAAATCTATTTCACGGATACGACTACAGCTATTTCAACACCCCCCAGTAGGCTATCCCTCACCCCATTCAGAGGCAGATAAAAAGATATGGAGTCCTTCCCCCTCTACAAAATATATGACAGATTGCGCTGGAAGTAGTTTCCCCGAAAATAAAGTGTATAAAGGCCATAAAATTCTGACATACGAATCCGGGTATTCTGGGATGAGATATGGGGAGGGCTTTCATTGGGAGGTGAGCATATCGTTTCGTTCAGTTTTTTTTTTCGTGAGTTTTTTTTTCTCTCTCTCTTTCTCGAACTTATTTATTTAAAATTTTGAGGAGAAAGTAGGGAAAAAAAAGAAGTAGTGACGTTCGTGTTGGTATAAAGTCATGGGTGAGAAAAATCAGCTTTTTGGAGCCAAAAGAACCCAACTACAGAAATGAGTTTTGTCGAAACAGATTAATTTTTACCAACAAATGAACAATATATGAGTCGATAATCTACGTTGCTTACTTCACGAGTCCTCTCCCGAACTCCGATGTATCGTGCTCAAAGATGAAGATGTGTTTTGAATACAGAAATTGTGTTTTAGAGATTATAGCTGATTTAGATGCGAAATCAAATATTGAACGTAACGACAAAATATAATTTTAGAAAGCCGACATTCAAATATTTACAAGCATATTAAAATATTTTTTTCAAGAGTTTTTTTTCTCTCTCTTTTTCGCACTTATTTATTTAAAATTTTGTGGAGAAAGTAAGGAAAAAAAGGTAGTAGTGACGTTGGTGTTGGAATAAAAGTCATGGGTGAGAAAAATCGGCTTTTTAGAGCCAAAAGAACCCAATGAATTTTGCCGAAATACGTAACTTTGTACTAACAAATGAACTATATGAGTCGATAATCTACGTTGTACTAACTTCATGAGTCCTCTCATGTATCGTGCGCAAAGATGAAGATGTGTTTGGAACACAGACATCGTGTTTTAGAGATTATAGCTGAATTAGATACGAAATCAAATATTGAACGTTACTACCAAATACAAATTTAAAAAGCTGACATTCAAATATTTACAAGCATATTAAAATATTTTTTGTGAGTTTTCTCTCTCTCTCTCTTTTGAACTTTATTTATTTAAAATTTTGTGGGGGAGGGGGGAGTAGTAGTGACGTTCGTGTTGAAATAGTCATGGGTGAGAAAAATCTGCTTTTTAGAGCCAAAAGAACCCAACTACACAGCTTGCCAACCTAAGTTGGGTAAATAAAAATATGATATGGAAAAGATCCTTCCGCGGATGTGAAGAGTTCCATGAATTATTTGTGAATCCATCCAGAAAACATATTTATAACAATAATTTCGTTTAAGGTCTAACAGATTTGAATATTATTTGAGAAAATTTGGCAATTTTATCAGAATGAAGAGTGTACTTTGGGAGTGTATATAATCTCACAAGAGTTTAAAACTAACAGACCAACCGCGCTTTTCCCTCTTCCTTTTCACCCTTTGTTTTTACCCAAGTTAGGTTGGCAAGGAGTGTACAGAAATGAGTTTTGTCAAAACAGGTAAATTTGTACCAACAAATAAACTATATGAGTCGATAATCTACGTTGCTTACTTCATGAATCCTCTGATGCATGGGGCCCGGATGGCCGAGTGGTAAGCATCGCAGGCCAGCAGTCTGCGTGCTGTAACGGGTGCGGGTTCGATTCCCGCCTTCGCCCTGGGTGTATTTCCTCTCTTTGTGACAGTAAAAACTCTTTCTGTGTCTGTTTTACTTGACGAAGACTTATAAGCGGCTCACTGAGCAAGCACACAAGTCGGAATATGTATGTAAAATACCCATACTCCTCTGATGCATCATGCACAAAGTTGAAGATGTGTTTTGAATACAGAAATTGTGTTTCATAAATTATAGCTGATTTAGATGCGAAATCAAATACTATTGAACATAACCACAAAATATAATTTTAGAAAGCTGACATTCAAATATCTACAAGCATATTAAAATATTGGAATTCTATAAACAAGCACAAAGAGCAGCTTTTAAACTTTTATGCTCTCTGGAAAAGTTAGAAATGTGCAGACTTGAACCAATCTTACTCTAAGATCAAAACATTTGGAACTGAGTTATAGAAAACCAACTTTTTTTTAAAAGAACATTTGAGTTTTCGGTGACTCTTAAAAGGATACCATGTTTCCCTGCTTGTAGAAAAAAAGATAACTTCTGTGTTCACAGCTTGAAGCATATGCTAATTTATGTCTAAGGTATTTTGTCGCAGTGTGAAGAAGAAAAATATGTTTCCATAAAAGTTTTTTTGTAAGTATGCTTATAGAGTTGACTTGAGTGGTGTTACGTATATAAAAGAAGTATGAAATAAATTTGAAGGATACTTGGGATTTGGAATTATTGAAATATTCCTTCAGAAGTTTTTTGAGGAAGATTTATTTTTGCTTGAAAATAGGCTTACGATCTTACAAAAAGAAGATAAGATAAAGTAACTTTTAATAAAGAAACGAAGGTTTAACAATTTAAAAAAAAAAACTTGGCTGAATATTCTTCAAGTAAAAAAGCTTTTGAAACTTTATGCTGTATTTGTTGATGTTTATTAGTGGGTTTAATTTTGTTTAATATGTGGTTCTATTGATTTTAAAGAATAATATGTACTTAATATTTTTGCAAAACTGCATTTTTAAGCAACATTCATTACATTTATTAAAGTTTTATAAATATTTAAAAACTACTTAAAAAATAAAATTATCTCAATTTTATTGTTAATTTTTATATATTTTTCAAATTTACAGTTTGGTTAGCTTTTGTAAATTCATGGTTATCATTCGAAAATAACTGCTGCTAGTATATATTATTTTATAAATGTAAGTAAAGAACACAAATTTTAATTACAGTTCAATGGAGATATGTTTAAGAGAACGTCTTCACACCTACAAAAAAAATTTATGTGTTTGTTGAATATGTCATACATTTTACTTTAGCATTGAATATCATATTATTTAAGATGTAATAGTAATCACCATAGTAATATTCATATTTGTAGTTGAAATATGTGATTCATAATCTTTATTTTTTCTTAAATGGGGCTGCAACATTGGCGGTCAAGTCTTTGCAGACTCGGCATATATTCCCCAGAACTGAGAGCCATTTTTTTGTGGCTCCATCTAGGCGACTCTCGCTACCAATTTTTGACGCCGAGATTACAATGAATCTGAGCTCTCTGTGGATGTTGAAATATGCCGAGATTTAATTTTGCCGAGATAACATAGGCCAAAGGGGATCTCCAGGGATCTTTTACATGCCACATAATTATATGACATGCATGCCCAAGATTTTCTCATCCAGAAAATCCGACGACTCATCCGGGGTGATTCATAATCTTGTAACAAATGTTATTAAATATATAGGTACCAATTCCATAAAATTGCTTTTAAACTCTTCTAGCCGAAATAAATTTATGATAGGAAAAACTTATTACAAAATGTTTGCAGTGTTAAATATTACAGTTTAATTAATAAATACTCTACTTTATACACCTCGGATACTATCATAAAAAAGGCATATCTTAATAAAACAGATCGAAAATACATGTATAAGTTACTAAAAACACATTTATATAAGAGGTTTTAATTACGTAAATGTTATACCAACATAAATTATCCTAAACTTTTTACGTGTTTTTAGCAATTAACATTTTAAAGCTCTTTCGGTTCAAAATACGTTTCACGACTATACAAAAGAAGTAATCTAGTAATTTAATTCAGTTCTTTTGTGAAGTTTTGCACTGAAAGGTTTTTAATTATAAAAGTATTTTCGAAGAAAAGGATCATTGCTTTCAACTTTAGAATCTTCAGTT
This sequence comes from Hylyphantes graminicola, assembly GCA_023701765.1. Taxonomy (NCBI): domain Eukaryota; kingdom Metazoa; phylum Arthropoda; class Arachnida; order Araneae; family Linyphiidae; genus Hylyphantes; species Hylyphantes graminicola. Next base: position 50,359,544 of record CM043121.1, read on the forward strand.
GGGTTGAATTGATGAAGTATGTTATTATGAAATATTTTACGGCGGAAAAAAAGCTTTTGTACCTCAGAAAGGTTCACTATAATTAAATATTTATTAAGTTGAAATTATTTGGTGATTTACCAAATTTGAAAAATGAGCTATTGTTTTTTTACAAAATTTGTTGAAAACACAACAGTATGTACAAAGAACATGTATTTAAAAAAATAAGCAAAGTACAAAAATTACCCAATCATAAAACGTTTTTGAAACACAATTTGAATATGAATAAAAAAAATTCAGACAAAAATATAATAAAGAAGTTCTTAAGCTTCTTTGCACTTTTTATATTTTGCGATGCACATTTTAAATATATAAACTAAAGCCGTTAAAATCCTACTATTTTTTACTAACGTAAATATATGATAAAAATAATGATATTTAATTTAAAGTTTTTCAATGCATATACTGCTGTATTTCAGTAATTTAGAAATTAACTTGTAAATACGAAGGAAATATATATTTTTTTTGCGAAATAACTTTTTTAAACTTTGATGATGGGTTTATTTTTTTCGCGTCTGTAAATATATTTTGTTTATTTTTTTCGTTCATAAACAAAATATTGTTTATGAGCTGTAATTAAAGACACAATTGTTAAGTGCAAAGATAGAAATCAAAATTGATAGTAGTCCTAATTATAGAAACCATGCAGTTCTTTATGTTATGATAAATTGAAATAAAAAAAAATCAATGCTTAAGGCGATAACAATATCTTGAACTTTGCATTATGTTTAAAAATATTTGTACCTAGTGGCTGAAGTGCCAGTTCTACGTCCTTCCATACCGCAGGTCTGGGGTTCGAATACCGGATCGGTCAAGATAAGGCATTTACTTCCATAAATAAGTCTAGAACCTCTTGAGACAACAGAAAACTTCTCTTAGTTATTCCTTAGTTCGGTATTATTTTTTGTAAATGGACATTGAAAAACTACGTTTTTCAATAATGTAAAAAAAATAACAATTTTAATTTTTAAAGGAAGACACGTTATTTTAATGGATTTTTTAGTCTTAAAGCAATACAAATTCAAACTTCAGAAAAAAGAACTTTCAACAAAATATTTTCAAAATTAGGCCCAGCAGGCTTTGGCCTAGTATGCGCTGTTGCAAAAATGAGCGTAGTTTTAGTTTACAAAAATATTATAATAAAATGTTCTGTATATATTACACTTTTATCGAAAGATTATTTCTTGATACTTTTGTCTTTTTAAAACGGAATATATTTAATTCAAATAATTTATTAAGTTTGAATGTATTTTGCTTCAAATTCTATGATACGTATTATAATTGTTGTTTCTCAAGCATTTTCAACTGTTACAGTAGTTCAATGAACTTTAATTTTTAAATTTGTACACTTATATTTTCTTTATAATTCTCAGTAGAAAATTAAGAACACTATTAATCTTCGGTGATACATCACCCTCAGCGTTGCCACATTTGGCGAAAATCAGCGGACTTGGCAAGTTTAGAGTTTGAACTGCATGCCGAATTCATTAATAGAATGGTCAATAGAATTTACAGATAATTCCCAATATGTTGTGGCTAATTTAGCTCTAATTTTTTTTTCACTTAATTTAATATTTTAAGGACATTGCAGAAGTGGAAGTGTTTCTTTTTGTGTGTGTTTTTTTTAATCCGTTTTTTTTTTAATCAGCGAGTAACAACTTGGCTAATTTTGAAGAAATTCTCTCTTGCAACCCCGACCAACGTTATCAGTTTCAAAAACACATGCAACGTATCTGGAAAAACTCAGATAATACAAGATCCAATTACAATGGATCAATAACGATTTTGCTTTTGCAACAAGCATCAATAGGGACATCCCTAATCAATGAAAACTATGCGAGTCACCCGCTAAGATCAAAAGATTCTTCAAACAAAAAAAGATAGATCGTAGCGTTTTAATGAGCGATTGTGTGCTGAATTCTGTTCTGTATTAACTTTTATAGTAGTCATTAAAATACTCGAGCGACTGAATGGAATTCCGAATAGCCAATTATTGACAAACAAATTTCCTTTCTGACGATATGAATGGCGATTTGAAGTTTACAACAAAAGAGTTTTAAATACTGATTTGGTTTTAGTTTCTAAGTATTTTTACTTCTAAAATGATTTTTTTAATAATTTTCGTTTTGGCGAAATTTTATTTAGTATAATTAAATATTACTTTTATGATCAAAGATAGTTTGTTAGTTCTTTGTAATGGAGTAAAAATGTTGAGAGAGATGCAAAAAATGTTAAGAGATATGCTTTTTGAATAAAATTTTATATTTGCTGCTTCAATTGTTATTTTCTGTGAACTAGTAAAAGTGATAAAGATAAAAGCATTTGAAGAAAACACTGTCAAAAAATGGCTGAATTTTTTGCTTTTTTAAATATAAGGGTATTCTGAAAAGTTATAGACAACATAAAAGCTGTCGGCTTCTACAATAATTAATTTTTCTTGACTGCAGTTAGAAAAATGAAGCTAGTATTATTTTAAATCCCTTAGAAGGAAAATTTTCAAGGATTTCTTCAAATATTTGATCATTAGATATGAAAGTTTATTAAGTCCCAATGCATTGTTATATCTTGTAATAGTTTTAAGTAATAAACCATAAATATATAATTGCTGTTGCTATTGCTTATCAAAAACCTAGATTATAATTATTGCTGTTAACAATTATTTTGTATCTCCACACTAACTTATATGTGAATAATAAAAATAACTTGAAAGGTCCAACCTTGTGAGCAACGTTTGATTTACTTTTATAGCAATATCAACCAAACAATTTTCCCCTTTGCCAGAAAATAACTGTTCATTTATTTAAAATTGAATCAGACGGAACGGTCGTTCCGCCCGCCAATCTCAAAATGACGCCAAGGGCTAAACGGCAGTTATGTATATACAGAAAACATTTCGCTATGTTAACAGAGAAATTGATTTTTTTTTCTGCCAGGCAAACTAAACTTCGTAGAACAATAAAAAAAATACAGTAGCGAGATTTTGAGGATTACTTTAAATAAAAAAAAATTGGTTATTCTAGAGTCAAAAACAGCGGAGAAAAAAATTATGGAAATTTTCAAAATTGAAATCTTTCGAGCAGTTTTAGTCAAATTTTGACCTAATTTTTGAAGTGACCTACAGCCATTACTAGACCATGAAACAGGAAGCGGTTTTTACTAAACGATTCAGAATGCTCCAATTCATCCCCTTTCACAGGTTTGAAGTTTCAAAAATAACTCTTTCTATTTTTAATTAATTAAAATCTATATTACCTTTGGCGGTATGAATGCGCGATAAACCTGTCATCCTAGCGGCCAAGTACCACCGAAAACGAGACAAGGTTTACTGCATTTTCTTCAAAGAGCCGCATAGAAGCGTGTTAAGTGTTGGATGATTATTGCAGCTTCTAAAATATGATTAATCTAATACCTGAATAGACAGATTGAAAAAAAAATTCTAATTAATTAATGGAATGCTTCATTTAAACTTTTTGGCGCTTTTATTTAGAAAACTTATGAATAATTCGAGTTTATCAATTGATCAAATGTAAACAGTCATATTTGCCTAATTGGTTGCCATATTCAGTTACCAATACCATTCAAAATATTTAGTCTGTTTTATTTTTCTTAAAAAGTAAGAAATATATATTTTAAACTTACTGAGGAATATTTAATTATGTCAAAGTAATCTTTGCTTATTTTTTATGAAAGGAAATGATATTTTTTCCCTAAAATTTGTTGAGGAATATTTTATTATGCCAAAGTAATATTTTATAATTAAAGTTAAATTTTTTAACATGAGCTGTTACTAAATGTTTGTATTATAACACATAACAGTAACCTAAGAAACGTATTTGGTTATTGTTTTTTCTTGAATAGGCTGGATATTTTTTAGTTTTATAAAAGAAAATTGAAAATAAATATGCCTACAAAGTGAAAAAAAACTGGGCATAAGAGACGGTTGAGGTGCACAAAAAATAAAAGCTGCTATGCAATCTCGAAATGTGTCTAAAACAATGTATCGGGAACAAAACGTCATCTGTACCTCACCACAGTTTAAGTATGCAGTATACAAATGTTCTACGGGGAAAAGGATAAATAGTTCTAAATTCCGAGTGCTAGTTATATAATGGTTATAACTCTCTATAAACATTGAAATCATGTCGTCAATTTTGTAGTCATATTGTGTCTGTATATTTTGTTATTTAAAAAAAACTACTGATATCCCCCCCAAAAAACTTCGTAAAAGTAAACAAATGCCAATCTCAAAAAAAAAAAATATTTTATCAAAAAACAAGTCATCATGAAAGTTGTGGCTAAAAAAGCCGTGATATAAAATGAATGCCAATCTCTTGTGTAAAACTTCCTGGTAATAATAAATAGTATAATTTAAGTTTCCCTGCAATAAAAAAATTGCACTGTTTGAGGTTGGTGCTTGAGGTGGCGTTTGAGGTAACCATCTTAATCCCCCGAAAAAAATTAAATCTCGCAAATGAACTTGAATCAGAATAACGAAGGATACTTTAAAAAAAACTTTGACAAATGTATGATCTCAATACATTTATACATATACAGAGGTATAGAGGGTGGTTAAGATGGGCACCAACCTCAAACAGTGCAATTTTTTTATTGCAGGGAAACTTAAATTATACTATTTATTATGACCAGGAAGTTTTACACAAGAGATTGGCATTCATTTTATATCACGGCTTTTTTAGCCACAACTTTCATGATGACTTGTTTTTTGATAAAATATTTTTTTTTTTTTGAGATTGGCGTTTGTTTACTTTTACGAAGTTTTTTGGGGGGGATATTCTTTTACCTAGAAATTCAGAGACATTGTATCGAATTTTATAGCATCCTGAATCTAAACCAAGTTTTAGTTTATAAAAACTCCTCTAACAACAAAAACATTTTAAGAAAAACAGTTCGATTGTTTTATTCTGAATTTAAATTTTTCATTCTTCAGATTTGTATTTATTTAAGTAGGCAACCAATTATATCTATCTTTAAAACAATATAAGGGCTTATATATATACTTTATGGATTCTTTCCTTTTATTTTAGCTTCGAACTGATATTTTAACAATTTCCCATTCCTTATTCTTCGGATCTATTCCGCAAATGATCCCGAAATCACGAACCGGAAATTTCGATTTCCTCCAGCTTTGTAAGTATCAAAGGGCTATCAAAGCGTATCATCAAGCTACATTTCTGCATAACATTTTAAAATAACATGGGAAAGGAGGATCGTAGCTTTATGGTCCAATTATCAGAAATATTTAACATGGAGTAGTAGTAGATCTAATCTTTATAGAATGGTTTGGTTAGTTCAAATTACAGGTACCACTTTTGCGAGGGGAATGAATGTGACTATTTTTGTTAAAAGATTTTATGAATTTTCTGAAATTTTTAAGAAAGCTTAGCAAAAGTAGTGCTTACTTAGATCGACTAATAGATACATCAAGATAAGGTATAGAGAAATTTCAAATGCAACATTTGCATTTAAATTTTTCACAAATAATGTTATAAGTTAAAAAAAATATATATAGGGGAGAGCAGGGGAATCCCGCCACCTCGGGTAATGCCGCCACCCCTTGTATCTCGCCAGCGGTGTGTATGGGAGGGGGCTGTGAGCGCTGACCTGTAGCAGGGAACATAGTAATTTGTAGTATAGACGCTAATGGCCGTGCGATGAGTTGGTGTAAAGTTATTTAAAAAATACGGTTTTTAGTGATTTTCATCTAATGTTGAGCCTTTTGAAATTAAGCGATAAGTGACTGCTATTTCTAAGTTAGATAAATCTGTTATATATCATTTAAAAGAGTAATTATTTGGCTATTTTATCACGTCGTTAGTTTGGACGCTAGGCTAACTACCTTTCGTTAAACAACCGTCTATGAAATTTTGTCTTACTGGGGTAATGCCGCCACATCACTCTGGGGTTATGCCGCCACATGCAAAAGGATGGCGGCATGATCCGTAAAATAGAAATTTCATAGATTGGCCCTACAACCTATTAGTTTTCTTTAGAGATGCCACGTATCCGAAAAAGAATAACTGAACTGGTCAAATAGACCAACGAAGCTTTAAAAAAAACCTGCATAGTTGGTTGCACACAGAAAGTTAATAAAAGGGCTGTACCCTGTACAATTTACCATTCCAAAGTTAATTAAACCTATTTTAGTTCTATATGTATTGCTTTATTATGTAATTTTTCATTATTTATAGATTATTTGCTTTGTTTATTGATGTGGCGGCTTAACCCCAGTGGTGTGGCGGCATTACCCCAGGTACCGGGGTAATCCCGCCACTGCGCGAGCTTTAGAAAAATACAATTTTATTCAGTTTCTATTAAAGATTTAAATTTTAAAAAATCACTACAAGATAGGTAATGAACTGTAGTATGCTATGCTCATTACAATTTACATTAATTGCAACACAATTCTGCATGAAAATTCAATTTCCCTTAAGGTGGCGCCATTCCCCTTCTCTCCCCTATATATTGTTAGAAATTACTTAAAATAATGATCAAAATATACATTTTTTTTTTGGAGATCTAATGATAGCACATATTTTCTGATATAAACTGGCATAAAGCCTTTTTACTCTTTTTTTAAAGAAGATTTACGGCAGTGGTTATATTTTAAAATGTATACAGTTAAAATATGAAACTATACTTTTCATGAACTCAAAAGAATCCATTTGCAATTCAATAACAGATTTAGTAAAAAATCACAATTCAAAGTCATTTCCGAATGCATCGTGTCTGTTTTTTTTTAATAAGAACGTTTTAGCTAATTTTATACTTTAAATATTCAACTTAGTACTTCTATAACTTCTTAGTTACAAAATAGAATTCAACCGAAATAGTTTTGGAGATTTTAAAAAACTTAAAAATCTTGCTTAGAAGCATTTAAACATATTTTTCTTTTTAAAAACATGGAAAAAAATTCATAACTTCAAGGAAAATATATTACCGTTCAACTTTCCAAAAATGTTCAACAAACGGAAATTGAGATTAAGGGTGTTTATAAACTCTACAGTGGTGGCCAAACGTGTGGACACATTTTGAAATTTTCATATTCTTCAACTTTGTGTGATTACAGAATATATTAATTGTATATCAAATTGGACAATTGTATATCAAATTTAAAGTAATTTAATCTTTATGAGGACCACTGTGTGCAGATCGCTGAAGCCGTCTATGAGACCTTTGGTCCCATATAATCTATATCCATGGACACACCATCATCATCATCAAAGTAATTTCATGTAGAATTAAAAATAAATACAGTATTACAATATATGTTTTACGAATAAGTTATGCAACTAATAGTATGATCTGTCTTAGTTTTGCAAGTCATTAAACCACCAACTTGTATTGCAATTTCAGCATAAGAGAATCCATTGATTGTGCTTGCTTGTTCAACTAAAATGAGCATATCTTTATTTGTAAGATAGATACTTTAATTTTATTTTTATAGTGAAATTCTACATTAAATTACCTTCAATGTAATATTTAAATGTATGTATTTAAGCGAAATTTAATAGATGCAAGAACACAATTAACAGTTGAAACACATGAAACTTTCAAAATGTGTCCACACTTTTGGCCACCACTGTATATCGACAAAAAGGCTGACGTTAAATAATTCCGAACTTTATATTATCTTCTTTAACATTATCTCTTAGTACCTTTTTATGCTTTTACATTAAAAAGAATTCATAGGGTTTTTTTAGTTTTACTGATAGAAGAAATTAATTTTTTTAAATATTAAATGTTTATTGTGAGTTTAAAAAAATCGCTGACACTATTTTATTTGAATGAAAACTCGTAATATTTTTTTATAAGCACAATAAATAAAAATTGTACCTAAATACATTATGGTAATTTAAAAAAGAATGATAATTATACCCATCGGCACAATTCTAATATCGCATTTAAAATTTTCAATTAATTTTCATTGAAAAAGGTTTTAAATATAATGTATCAACTGAAATTCATAGCAATTAATAAATCTTATTTATATTTTGAAAAATTGTTGATCTTGCATTCTGCTTTAGTTTAAATAGTCCAATTGACCATGGATGATGTTAATTGGATGTTAGAGATATTTTATAAACATGAGTGTTGTTGTATTTCAGAAAAATACTTATTATAATATATTACAACGATTGATTCAATCATATTAACAACTTGTTTCATGATTAAACTGTTTGATTTTTTGAAAAAATATTTTTAATCAAAATACAAATATTTTACATTAATTACAAACTGATTAAAGAAGACCGGACTTCACAAAAAACTTTAATATAATTTTATCACCTTTAGAACGTTTGAAAAACATTACTAAACAAAACTTAGCATTAAAATTACAAAAAAGTATTTTGTAATAGAGTATTTTCTTTAAAAAAACTGATATTTGCGATAAAAGTTGATTCGGTTGTGACAATAAGATACAAAACATAATAAGTTTTATGTTTAAATTGCATCAATTAAATAAATCGCAGTTATTGATAAAAAAGGTATATTTTGGGGGGATTTTAAAATAAACTGACTTTTAAAATGAACATAATCATCGTTAATACTTTCCCCCAAAAAATATTAAGAACACAAGTTGTGTTACCAAAGAAAGAAAAATAAAAGAAACTTATTCAAAGCTTTAATTATAATGGAATTATATATTTTTTTATTAAATTATTTTATGTGTTTGAATTAATGTTGTAATTTCTATTTGAACCTTTTACTAATTACTAAAATTCTAAAAACTGGCTCGAGATATAATAAGAAAATTAAGATTTTTTGAAGGATAACAGAAGTAAATTCTAACAAAAAGAAATTTCTAATTAAAACCTTGGAATTTTTCGCCGCAAACAAAAAGTACAATGAAATTAAAATTAAATCTTTTTTATGCAGTTTCCTGCAAATAGCGAAGATTCATTTTGTTTCTTTTTAAGTTTTTTTTTTTTCAGGGCTGATATCAAAAGAATGTCACTAATTTTTTTTTAATTTTTAAAGCGTTTGTACCTTTTCGTAACTTTGAATTTTATCTTAGTTTATTTTAAATTTAATGCAATATAATTAATAATATAATTATTTTATAATTTCATCAAACACTGACTTATTTGTCAATCAATATATTTTTTAATCGACTAATTTTTATTTCTACTTAATCTAATGCTGTTCTATCGCTAGTTTGGTTGTACAATAAAGGAGATAAAAAATCGAATTATATTTTTCATGAAGAATGTTTCTTCAACTAAATTTATCACCCAAAATACATTTAAAAATAAATAAGTTTAAACTATAAGTTTCAAAAAATATTATAATCCTGAATCGTTTTGAAATGAAATTTTATCAAAAGACTTACTTGAAAAAGATGGAATAGAATTAATTCCATTTTATTTGGTTTCAGATTCTTAGTCCTTTCACTAGTTGACTCCAAAAATCAAAATTATTCGGAAGTTATACTTTTAATGCAAAATTTCCATTTTTCTACAAAATAATCAGTACATTTATACAATAAATGCAATTTCGTTTTAGGAAGAATTTAAGGTACACATTAAATACTGATTTGAAGTAAATTCGGATAAAATTCAAACGATTACGATTTTTCTTCTTTGTATCGTTTTCATCGTCTGCTATGCAGTGGAATATTATTAAAATAATCCGATAAGGTTTTTTCAAATGATGTACCGCTCTTATTTTCCTTTTTCACTTAAAATGAAAAAATTTTGTCGTCTGCTGATTTTCTTTTTTAGAGTTGTTTACATGTAACTTGTTTTTATTCTTGCTGTTTATTAAACTTTATTGGTTTTAATTTGATCAAATTTCAAGTATTCAAATCATTAATAAAACGAAAATGTTGTTGAAAAAGTTCAGTTTAGATGATATTTTTATTATTATGTGGAGAAATAAAGCGAAATTGTTGGTCAGCAATTAAACTTGATTCACGAATGGAGAAATGCTTCAGTTCTACTAGTTTGTACAAACATTAATTCAGTAAGATAATAAAACATTATATTATTCAAATCTAATGTAATTCCAGAAAAAACAAGAATGAAATCAATACCGCTGGAGCTGTCTCCACTCCAGACGCAAAACATGAATATTTGGAAAATTGTAATAATAATCCACGACATAGCCGACGATAAAAAAATAACATAAACCAGTTGAATCGTAATAGTTTTAAAATTATTGTAACAAACCAATTATTATTTCTTTCTGCCTTCTTGTATTACAAATAAATCGAAATATCAATGTAAATTCCAAAATAACAAAAGGCCATTTCATTTATAATCCCATCAAGAGTAACGAATCAATACAGGCGTGCAATTACCAAATATTTCACCCCTTTATTAATGGTATACCTTGACAATCGAAACTACCGCAAAATATGTTCCACGTCATAATCAACGATGATTAATGGTGGACTTTCACTGTGACCGTAACAAATGAATTCGAATTAAGTGAAACGGAAGGAAATACGGATAGAAAATGGAGGGGGCGAATAAGTGACTACTTTGGAGGTTTAATAAGATTGATATGATTTGCAAGAGAAAAACTGAGGCTGCGTGTTTGAAAATAAGCCTAGTCTATCCAGAATGCGAGCCTCGAAAGCATTTTCCTCCCCATCCCCTCAAGTGGTTTCTTCGAAACGGCGTGAACGTGTTTTTCCCCACCCTTCTTGGGTTTGAACTGTTCGGATTGTTAACCCCACAACAGAACCTCGAACGCGTTAGGTTTAGAAAAGCGATGCTGCCCCCAGTTTCCCAGAAAAGAAAACCAAGCGAAGGGGCTAAAAACCAAGGGATGAGGGAAGAAAGTCTTTTCGAGGCTCGCCTTCTAGATAAACAAGGTATAGAGGCATCCAATCACATCTAAGCGTTCAGCATATCAAATGACGTGAATCTTAAAGTAGGCCATAAATTGACCATCCCGCTAAAATGGGAATGTGGCAACAAAAATCCTAAATGAAGTTAAAATTTTTCCTGAACCCCTATTGGTCACTCTATGTCATGTGGGACCGATACAGAGCACCGATCACAAGAAAGAAAGCTAAAAGGAATTGGGTAACCTAACCATATTGACCAAATGAAACATATTCTCAGATTTGATGTAAAATGCATTATTTCGATTTCAACAATCCATTCTTTAAACCCAAATATTAATAAATATAATTATTTTTATAGCTTTATTCTGATTTGTAAAACGCTTGAACAGCTTTACACAGATTTGTAAAACGCTTGAACAGCTTTACACAGATTTGTGAAACGCTCATATATTTCTTTTTACATTTCATCATCATGAAGATTTACATTTTAAGCCACAAGACATTACAAAGTTTACATTTCATCATCAGAATCATGCTGTGGCAACAACGATTCCTCAATAGTATAACGCTAGTGTTATACAATTGAGGAATTCTTATACAATTCAGGAAATTTTAGAGGAATCAGTGTTATACAATTGGAGGAATTCTTATACAATTGAGGAAGTTATTGAGGAATTAGTGTTATACAATTGGAGGAATTCTAATACAATTGAGGAAGTTATTGAGGAATCAGTGTAATATTATTGTGGAATTCTTATACAATTGAGGAAATTATTGAAGAATCAGTGTTATACTATTGAGGAATTCTTATACAATTGAAGAAATTATTAAGGAATCAGTGTTATACCATATTGAGGAATTCTCATACAATTGAGGAAATTATTAAGAAATCAGTGTTATACTTTTGAGGAATTCTTATACAATTGAGGCAATTATTGAAGAATCAGTGTTATACTATTGAGGAATTCTTATACAATTGAGGAAATTATTTTAGTGTTATACCATTAAGGAATTCTTATACAATTGAGGAAATCATTGAGGAATCAGTGTTATACTCTTGAGGAATAATAGTACAGGGTGGTTATAAAATAACGCTCCCTATTCGGAGTGGTCTGTAGCTTGAATGAATAATCCAAATGCAAAAAACTTTGAGACACTTACTAATCAAGAAGGGGGGAAAAGAATGGAATCATTAAAAACAAACTCGTCTCTTGAACAGGGTTCTAAATTACGAGGCGTAATTGGATGTATTGGCCGTTATTAGCCGTAATTGGCTACTCCTCATAATTATAACCTTGGTCAAGAGACGAGTTTCTGTGTTATAATTCCATTCTTTTTCGTTATAAAGAAACTCGTCTCTTGACCTGGGTTCTAAATTACGAGGCGTAATTAGCTGTGTTGGCAGTAATTGGCCATAGTTGACGACCCTCGTAATTTAGATTCTGGTCAAAAGACGAGTTTGTTTTTTATGATTATTCTTTTTATGATTATTCTTCAGGATTCTGTCTTTTTTATGATTCCATTCTTTTCCCCCCTTTTTTGAATAGCAAGTGTCTCAATTTTTTTATGCACTTATATTATTCATTCAAGCTACAGACCACTCCGAATAGGGAGCGTTATTTTATAACCACCCTGTATTCACCGAGTGTTTGTTTGGGTTCATTCGGTAAGCGATCATAGGTTCACTTGACAAACCTGTTTATGAATTATTTTTCCTCAGCCAGCATCTTCATCTTATTCGTACTTCTTGGTGAAAACCGCAGAAATAAGTTTGTTGACAGCGAGATATTTAATTTAAACCAGGCAATGATTCAAAAGTGACCGGTTTTCCCTTATATCAATTCGTATTGGCCCTCTGTATTAAAATAAGTTTTGAAATATTTTACCTCTTTCCAACTGCCTGCAGAATCCGTTTGATAAACAACATAATTTTTTGAAAAATGTTATTTTTATGAATTGTTCGTTTTCCCTTGTTGAATGCTGCAAATATTGTTCAATATGTTTGCGTCGATTTTAAAAAAGCGATTTATTAAACTAAAAAATATATCTACGACAGAAACGGGAGAATGTTTTTTGTAGCTATAATGGAACAAAAATGGTATTATTTATAATAGCACGTCTCACTTTATGTCCAATTATTTAGATTTTGTATTTTACTAACTGTTTTACTATTTTTTTTTTATTAAAAACGGTAAAAAAGTTAGTTTTAAAATTACATTTATATTATACATGCATTTGCAAAATACTACATTTGCGAAAATTCCCCTCTTTTGCTGCGTTTGGACGTTTGGATAAATAAACATCACAAGCTTGTAACATAATATAATAGGTTGCGATTAAGATTTAGTATTCAGTTTAAATGAAAAATTTTCTTCCATATTTTTTAGCAAGCTGATAAAGGGTAGGGTAGGGTAAGATACATATACATTCCGGCTTGTGTGCTTGATCAGAGACCCGCTTATATAAGGCTTCGTCAATTAAGACAGACACAGAAAGTATTTTTTACTGTCACAGAGAAAGGAAAGTACACCCAGGGCAAAGGCGGGAATCAAACCCGCACTCGTTACAGTGCTCAGACTGCTGGCATAAGGGTCCAAACCACTCGGTCATCCGAGCCCAAAAGTACTTAAGTCTCTCAGAGGAGGCGTATTGCCTTCCACCATCTTCTTTGAAGACAGTGAAAGACGTTTCTTAGTGATAATCAAAATAAAACTATCATCAGCCTGATGATGGTTTAGTTATGGTTACAACTAATTTCTTCAGCAGTAATTAATAACTTCATTCCTTATTTGAAATAGAGTTTTCCTAAATAAGAGTTACATCTAACACGTCCTTCTTAGGGCTGTAAGGAGCCTAGTGGTCAGGATCTCGTACTCGAGATCGAAAGGTTGAGAGTTCGAGACCCGGTGCCACTGAAGACTTACCGAGTATATGCGGAGTACGTGCTCGTAAAATCTGTTGGGTCCGAAAGTCCTGTGGTCGGTCATTGCGCAGTTCACCATGGGTACAGGTTCCTGGAGAAAATTTCCCTCCCCTTCAGGGACATGTCTAAATTGTGGAGGTGGCGACAGATGGCAACATCTGTCATATGTGTTTGTGTGTGTCTTGTGTTGTCCTACTTGACGATGGTTTATAAGCGGGTCCTTGCGACCAAGCACACAAGCCTGAAAATATATGTCAACCAACGTCCTTTGCAATTATACAACTTATATTGTTTCATCTTAATTTAAATATTCGCTCCCTTTTAATTTTTTTTATATATTTTTTGTTTTTTTTAAATACTGTATAATAATGTTATTACGGAGACCCAGTGGCTTAGAGGTAGTGCTTTGCATTGCAACGCCACTGGTCTGGGGATCGAATCCCGGATTGGGCGAGGTTGACCAATCCTTTCATCCCTTGAGTGGGTCGATAAAATGGGTACCAAGCATGTTTGGGAACTAAACACTGGGGGTTCCGCGTGAGGCTGACCACCTTACCGGGACATATGCCCAGCAACCCAGAGCCCTTGGTTACGAAAGCTGAAATGGGCACGGGAGACCTTGGCCCAGTCATGGGCTGTTGCACCGAAGAGTTTTATTCTAATATTATATCTATAAATTTTCTTGAGAGAAAAATATAAGATACACCATCATCATGGATTTTTGAATTTTAAATACTCTTTTCCCTTTGGGAATTTCAACTATACGCTAACAAACAATGCAGGTAAACTTTTTTAATTCTTTATCCTTAGTTTTAAAATTATGGCATGATCTTTTCACCGTACCTAAATAAAAAAATATAGTATATAGTTTACCTAAAATATGAGCTCACCTTTTATGACACAAACGCGTTTTAATTGGTCTACCGGGACATTAAACTTGAAGAAGAAGAAAAAAATCTTTGTCATTTTCCTGTATGCATAATGTTACACACTCTAAAATACTTCAAACAAAATCTTCTCCCATTCGCATAAAAGTCATTGCAAAGCGAAAAAAATACAAGGTTTAAGCTATTATCGGAAATTAGCGAAATAAAAGGATTTATGAAAAGTTTAATCCCTAAAATAAAGCTTCTTTGGGGCAATTAGCTATAAAACTCCTTTTGTGCGACAAAACTTATGACTTAAGTTCGAAAGAAGTTGCTAGAATTTCTATTTTCAGCACTTAGTTGAACAATGGCCTTGGTAGACAGTTTATTAGCTAATTTATCGACGCTTTTAAGGACGGCGTATGCGACGACATTTTTGTTGGGAAATGAGGATAGATTATTTATTGAGATTCAGTATTGAAACTTAATAATTAATATAAGTAGATAAAAAAAAATTGAAAGTATTAAAAGAATAGAAACTACATACTTTGTAGAGTTTATTGTTTAAAGAATAAACATAAATTTTTTAAAAAAAGTTTGTATTTTAGAAGTGAAATCGCCAACATATTAACAACTTACTTAAAATAACACATTTTAAAAAGTGTAAAAAAATACAAGCATTTTATAAATTAAAATCCGTGTTGAAATGCACACTTTTAATAAAATTAGGTGAAAAAAAGTAATGTTTACTTTTTTTACGTAGGATAACTTCATGTGCTAGTACTCTAATTCTTAAAGATTGATTCCACGGTAGCTCTGTTTACGCGAACACAGACTACTTTTACAACTACACTGTTTAAAATGTTGTGCTTGTTTTCACCATAATAATGGTTCTTAGTAGCTGCAACGGCTCTGTGGTGAAATGTTATACCATATAATTCCGGTATTCAGTCGAACCATTTTTCAAGTTTTGTAAACAAAAACCTGAGAAACGGTTTAATGACAACCTTGAAAAACTACACAATCCCCTAACAATTGTTTTTTTTTTTTTTAACTTCCTTAAATTTTCAACTTTATTGTTTATTACATATAAAACTTTCTAAGCATTTACTTTATTTTTTAAGTAACGTTTTTAAATATTTAATTAACAAATTTTTTGATGGAAATGTGTTTTGATAATTAAGACCAAAACGGATTTAACTTTCACCAGTCCTTCCTACACGGAGACTCTCCGTTAGACTAAAATTGCAGAGTTGAACCACTTTTATAATACGCTTTTCCAATATGAACAGAAAGCATGCCGAAAAGTTAATTATGTAGTCCATTACCGAGAATTGATTAAAACATTTCAAGGCATTGGCGTTTCTTTCCACTTAAGCATTCAAGCACACGGTCAGTGAAAACAATTCGAAAGCCTCGAACGCAGAGTCATTTCCTTCCGGATTTCGAATAATCTTCGAGTTGGGGATTTTAATTAAGAATTTGGATCGTCTGCCAATAAATCGATTGGGATCACAAAGGGCTGCTGTCGAAGGGCCTTTTCAGAGAACATCCCCCCTTTTGTTCCATTTGGAACAAAGTTCGAGTTGGAATCTGAATTCTGGAACATTTGTATCGAGGATTTGTTGTTGTAGGTTGTAAAAAGAAGAAACCTTTAGCTGATGCTCAGCTGACAAGCTTATACACGAAGCGTCCTTTCAATTTTATCGGAAAAAATACAATAAAAGAATAAGTGTCAAGAATTTGTAGTTTTTATGCTTTTTTAGAGCAAATAGTAACGCATTAAAAAAAACAATATTAATTAAACAACTAACTTATCCTTATTATTTTCTTTAAGTATTTCATAAGTTGTTCTAAACTGATGAAATTAATAAGAAGTTTTAAGTATCATTTACGAAAATACGAATGTTTTAACTTTGATGATGATTTAAAATTGAAATAAAGTTTATTATTTACTACGCGTCTAAGTAAATAAAAAATGAACTATATAAAACATAAGATTTTGTTCAGTAAATACAAATTAAATGCTTAGTTCAGCAGTTTGTTTAACTTAAAAAAAATTGATCATTTTTATTCCATTTTTATTTCTTATTTTTTAAAAATAAATGTCCTAGCTAAATTATCTGTATTTTTTAGCCTACTTTTCTTTTTTTTTAATTCGAAGAATTAAAAAAAATGAAAAAGTAGGTATTGACATGCGGTCGATGTCCGTCCGTCCGTCCGTCTGTCCGTCCGTCCGTCCGTCTGTCCGTCCGTCTGTCCGTCCGTCCGTACCCCCCTTCCAAAATCAGTTCTAGCAATCCGATCTTAAAAATTCTTTTTTTATTAGAAAGGTATAACCTCAGACACTCAACTTTCATACTTTTTGTCCGTCTGTCTGTACGATAGGACGGACATAAATCTACTATTCAATTTCGAGAATCAAATTTCGAAATTCAATTTCGAGTCATTTAAATCGCTGAATTTAACTACAAATGCTACGGACAAGTGATATACGCCAAAAAATTCAGCGTATCCAAATAAGAATATATCGAAAATTTCAGAAAAGAATTCGAATTCTAAGTACTTCAATTATTTAAAAAACTTCAACATTTAATGCTCATTTAAAAAGCATAGGAAGCCATTTTATTAGTCTACTTTTCTTTTTTTTTTAATTCGAAGAATTAAAAAAAATGAAAAAGTGGGTATTGACATGCGGTCGATGTCCGTCCGTCCGTCTGTCCGTCCGTCCGTACCCCCCTTCCAAAATCAGCTCTATCAATCCGATCTTAAAAATTCTTTTTTTATTAGAAAGGTATAACCTCAGACACCCAACTTTCATACTTTTTATCCGTCTGTCTGTACGATAGGACGGACATAAATCTACTATTTGTCGACGAATTTCCCATTGAATTAGCATTGAAATTCAATTTCGAGTCATTTAAATCGCTGAATTTAACTACAAATGCTACGGACAAGTGATATACGCCAAAAAATTCAGCGTATCCAAATGAGAATATATCGAAAATTTCAGAAAAGAATTCGAATTCTAAGTACTTCAATTATTTAAAAAACTTCAACATTTAATGCTCATTTAAAAAGCATAGGAAGCCATTTTGTTAGAAATAAATTACCATTGCCATGGCAACAATCGCTTGAGAAACTTTAATTCTTTTAGACAATGAATTAAAATAAATTTATTTTTGCGACATCGATCAGTTTGAAATGACGTCAAATATATATTTCACTTCGAGATTCCGTATGTTGGTACGAAATGTTTTCATTCTATTTAAAAGCGAGAACTGTTACATATTTATTCTTTGAAATATAAATTTTTGCAAACGATTTAAGTAATAATTATTTAATTTTCGAAATAAAATAATTGAAATTAGCCGAATTTATAGCAGGTAAATGTTTAATATAGAATTAATGCTGGATATGGCGCCTTTTTACCTGTGGAAGCGGGTTAAGTGACAGATTATGTTACAAACCTACTTGTTAATTTACATTTCCTATTTTAAGTAAATTTTGAAGTAGTTTTTTGGTTTATGTTTTGCGAAAAATTTAATATTTATTTATAACTGCAAATAATCATGCGGACGATAAGTAATATTTATTTTATTGGCGATAAAAAGTTAATGAAAATAATTGATTGAGAAGTTGAAATTATAGCTGGATGCTGTGTTTAGTGAAATTTATTCTAATGTATATAAATTTAATGTAGAAACGGTTGTGGATTTCACTTACTGTAACGAACCTTGTTTTTTTCAAGATAAGAATTTTAGTAAGTATTTAAGTAACAGGAAAGTAGGCTATTTTAGTTCTTTTAGAACTTCTTGTTAGAAATAAATTACCATTGCCATGGCAACAATCGCTTGAGAAACTTTAATTCTTTTAGACAATGAATTAAAATAAATTTTTAGAAATAAATTACCATTGCCATGGCAACAATCGCTTGAGAAACTTTAATTCTTTTAGACAATGAATTAAAATAAATTTATTTTTGCGACATCGATCAGTTTGAAATGACGTCAAATATATATTTCACTTCGAGATTCCGTGTGTTGGTACGAAATGTTTTCATTCTATTTAAAAGCGAGAAATGTTACATATTTATTCTTTGAAATATAAATTTTTGCAAACGATTTAAGTAATAATTATTTAATTTTCGAAATAAAATAAATGAAATTAGCCGAATTTATAGCAGGTAAATGTTTAATATAGAATTAATGCTGGGTTTGGCACCTTTTTACCTGTGGAAGCGGGTTAAGTGACAGATTATGTTACAAACCTACTTGTTAATTTACATTTCCTATTTTAAGTAAATTTTGAAGTATTTTTTTGGTTTTTGTTTTGCGAAAAATTTAATATTTATTTATAACTACAAATAATCATGCGGACGATAAGTAATATTTATTTTATTGGCGATAAAAAGTTAATGAAAATAATTGATTGAGAAGTTGAAATTATAGCTGGATGCTGTGTTTAGTGAAATTTATTCTAATGTATATAAATTTAATGTAGAAACGGTTGTGGATTTCACTTACTGTAACGAACCTTGTTTTTTCAAGATAAGAATTTTAGTAAGTATTTAAGTAACAGGAAAGTAGGCTATTTTAGTTCTTTTAGAACTTCTTGTTCTCTAATGTATCAAAATTGGTTCAACGTTGTTTTAATTAATGAAAGTTTTTAAATGTTATTTTAAAAAGCGATAACTTTATAATATTATTTTAAATGGAAATTAAGTTGACTTATTGCTAAACGTAATATATAATAAAAAATATAATTAACTGCATAAAAACATAAGTAAATTTAGGGTAGTAACTACAAATTAAATATTTAGTTAAGAAATGAAAGTTTTACTTGAAAACAATGGATAGTTTATATTACATTTAAAAAAAATACATATGTTACAAAGATAAATATTTATAAAAAGATCTTTTTAGTTTTCTCTTGGACGGGAATGCATTTATGGCCCAACATGCTTGAGTCACGAAAATACAAAAACACTAAACTTAAGATATTGTTTAATATTTTTAAGAAACAGTTTAAAGGATCCATCGGTTCCGCACGTGTTTGTCCCAAGCCCACATAGCCCCGGCAAGCCTTTACTTAACGATTTGCGCCAAAAGCGGAGTCGAAGAATTACGCCAAGTTCATAGTTTGACAAAACTGTGCAGGCTCCAAACGCACTCCACGGCCTACTTAACCCTGTAATGCATGATTTTTGCTTTTATCTATAAAAAATATTCTTTAATACTCATATACATTATGGGAAAAATACTGAAAATAACTGCATTGGAATGTAAATAATTTCAATTTTTAATTTTTTTTCACATTACAAAAACCAACTACAAAATTCCGATTTTGATAAGAATGATTAGAAAACTACTAAATATATTTTAAAATAACCCTCTTGAACTGTAATTATTTTTTCAAAACAATTTATTTGTATTTAGTAATAATTTTTTTTATACTTAGAATCGTGCCAAAGACGTAATTTCACAACATTTAATAACTTCGCTCTTTAATTTTGAATACAATTTTACCAATGTCATCCATGAGGGTTATTAGTAACTAAAATTTCAAAATGAAATGTAATAGATGAAAAAACACAGATTTGTCGGGAGGGAGCTCTACTTTAATAGAATAAAGTGGATTATGTTACTTGTTGCCATATGACAACAGTATGCATTAGAGGGTAACTAAAAGGCCGGAAAAGGTGTCCGTGATGTCACGTATTCCGTCCGGTTTGGAGTGCTGGTTATTCCAATGATGAAGTTCGAAACCTAGCCGTAACCTGAAAAGTATGATCGACTATGAGCGCGAACAGGTTTCGTTCTCCTATATCTTCTTTAGAACAGCTGACACTCCGAACATGACGGAAAACGTAAAGATACGAAGACTGAGTATGGAATTTTAAGTTGAGTCAGCAACAGGTTTCATTCTCCTATATCTTCTTTAGAGTAGCTGACACTACGAACATGACGGAAAACGTGAAGATACTAAGAGTGAGTTGAGTATGTCCTTATAAGTTGAGTCGGCCATATATACTCAGAAATAAAAGTCTCTACTTTGCGGATTCTTCCCATCGTCAAATAAATTTCGTCCAATTTGAAAATTTCATTATCGCAAGGACGGGTTGTAATAAATTAATGTCGCACTACAGCTACAAGCGGGCACATCATTACGTCAAAAAGAACTCCATTTGCGTTAAATTTGAATATTCATTTCTTCGAGTGCAGCGAATTGGCCAGGGATAAACCATTTATCTGACCAATTTTCTAGGGGTTCTTAATCTGGTTCAGGCAATCCATTTTAAGGTATCCTGACACTAATTACACGAAGATTAGACGTTTAAAATCTTTACAAATGCAATCCACAACAGTTTGGTGCTCATCAAATACTTAATAATGCATTAACGGCTGGCTTTTCCTCGTATTCCGTAGATAGAGGTTCTAGTCCTGACATCTGCGAACAGCATTTGAGTGATGCCCCGCAAAGTGGTTTTAAAATAAGATTAATAGCTGTGCTGGTCACTGGTCTGCAGTTTGCAGGACAGTGCCTCATGTCGACTAATTCAAAGGTAATGTCCCCTTAAGTCCTTAATCCTTCTCTGCTTTAGGACTGTTGACATTTTGAGTGCTTCCGAGATAATGTCCCACAATAAGTGTTATTAGATTTCGGACCAAGGCTTAAGACGCGCACTGATAAAAGACCGCTTACATTTTATCTACTTGGTAGATAATGTTTCCTACTGTATGAGTGTTATTCGATTGGGCTATTCCAGGTGACGTATTTTCTTCCTGTTCTTTTTTCGATAGGTGTCCCGATTGGTGCTCGGTTCTCCCATGACATTGATTCACCAATCGAGGCTCGTGAAAGGATTTATTTCCATTCAGCATTTCCGTTGGCACTCAAGATCTGATATGCCTATAGAAGAACTAAGTTTAATCATGAAACCTGAAGAAAAACGTAGGATCTGAAATTACTATTACTAAAATGCTCAAACTATGTATTTCATTTTCGCAAAATTTAAAAAGATAATTAATATGTGAAAGGTATGATTCGTCTTCAATTATAATAGTTTAACTTCAGTTGTGATTAAAAATTTTAAAAGAAATTTTGGAATTCTAAAAAACATTCTAAATATGACAGAAAGCGGTTTCTAAAACGTTTGTGAAAGTTACGTGCACCGTAAGACTGGTCCATATATTCAGAATCATTTGATTTTTTTTACTGTGTGAAGGCTAAGAAAATCATTTAAAACCAGTTCTATCATTACTTTCAATTGCAGGTGTAAGAAACTTGTAATAATGAAACATAAAATTGTAACTTCAAATGTGTGTAAAAGCTTATTACTTTATTAGTTTTTCAAAATAACAACAAATAATTAGCAACGATCATTTGCCAAATAGTTATTATAGTTAGAAGCTTTTTGAAGAAAAAAAGTTAATCGAAAAACCGCGTTTTTAAAGCTAAACCGGTCCTGTTTAACCTAGATAATAAACCATTAAAAAAAACTGTTTTAGGAGTTGGAAAAGAGTAATTCTAGCCTAACTTTAAATTAAACGAATTTGTCATATTTAAACTATTTAATGAGTTAGAAAGAATCCCACTTCCAGCACTTCACATCACTTTTCCAGCATAAATTTAAACACCGAAAAGTGACGGGTTTGAAATCTTAGGATAAGTTATGATAATTTCACTCCAAATACTAAGAATAGCTGCATTCATCTGTAATCTTTATTGATTATATATAAACAGAAATTAAGTCAGAATTGCAGATTTATGATGTCCTACACATTTGAAACAAAGAAGAAAGAAAATGACAATCGAACTTACACTCTTAAAACAGAAGAGTGGATTTTAACTCAGTCTGATTAATTTTCACTCGTCCAGTCTGGAAAATGCACTTCTCCTTTTGGAGTGGACCCTTTGTGTGTTAAACCTCCGACAGGATCACTCCAAACGAGTGATTTTAGCTCAGTCTGAGTAAATATGCATGCCTTTAGGGTGTCGAAATTGCACTTCTCCAACTGGAGTGGATTTCACTCTTTTGTTTTAAGAGTGTAAGTTGAAAGGTATTGACAGACAATCTAAAAAAGATAGGTCTCTGAACATTTTAAAAGAAAAATTGACTTCGTAAATCATACATTAGGGACAGAAGTTGAAAGAAATTATGGAAGAGAGAACAAACGAAATCACGATATCAATGCCCTTTTTTTTATGTCAATGCTCATTTTTTTTTATGTCAATACCCAATTTTTTTTAGCACCAACTAAATATTTGACGTTCGGGACAGGGGGCGGTAAGGAATTTCTTGTAACATTTTGAGCTTTAAATTCTTTTGCAACATTTTATCAATAAAATATGCAGCATGTATGGAACACACTTACTGTATTCGAAGAAAAGTGAAAAAGAAATAGTCATTTTTTCAGAAACTAAGCTCCATCACGGACATGAAAGTTAAATTATGATACAACTGAAGAGTACACGGGAAGAACCGATTGATTTCTAAGGCGGACGCCCGCAATTGTCTGCTTGACGGCCGAAAACGGGTTTCTCTCTCTCTTCTTCGCTGGTCCAAGCGTCGGGATCGTCAATCGTCTGAATCTTGGTAGCTAGGAACTACAGAGATCGTAGTTAAATTATTAGAGTGGCAGATCACGTGACCTACAACACTGGCTTAATTGGGGCTCTTCTGGGAGCTCCTTACGCGTACCGTCCTTAGCATTTTGGAGGTCAAGCGATCTGCCACTCTATTACTTTAACTATGATCTCTGTGGTAGGAACTGGCTTCCTTACACAAGTTTAGGCGATCACTCGCTACCATCGCCAAAGTGGCCTGCTAAGGAAACTTCTCTACAGCCGCCTCGGTGGCTGAATGGTTAGTGTATTAGCCTTTGGAGCTGCTGGGGTCGGGTTCGAATCCCGGTCAGGCATGGATGTTTGTGACAGTCAATAAATGTTGTTATTTGTCTATGTGTTATTCATTTCTTTGTGACTGTAAAATTTTTTTCTGTGTCTGTCCCACTTGACGAAAGCTTATAAGCGGTTCTGTGAACAAGCCCACAAGCTGGCATATATACGTATCATACCATACCATACTTCTCTACAAAATCAATCGGTTCTTCCCGTGTACTCTTCGACAGTCCTTACATTCTTGTCGAAATAACGCGACGATTTTGCGAGCCATCGATTCCGGCGGCCGAGAATTTTTCAATAAAAAATTCAAACATTCCCAGTACTTTTCCCCCAACTTCTCTTTTCGGATGCCAAACAGAGATAAAATATTCAAGCTAAAGGATGGGCAAACTCCGAGAGTTACAAGCGCGGCTCCGGTTTTACCCTTAACTTAATTTCATCAATTTTGAATCGGCCATTTTGGCTGCATTTCTTTGATTAAAACACAAAAGAAGGAATTCGTCTTTCCGATAAATAGGTTTTATATATTCATGGATTTTTACGGGAAAGTTTTCAATTTGAATATAAGTATTTGTAGAATGTTATATTAAGGATGATTTTTATTAAAAATGAATTTGTATTTTATTAGTTTTAGTTCTCGCATGATTTGTTTGTTATGTTATAAAATTCAAAATTCTTTAATTTGTAACTCATTTACTTGATATATATGTATTTGACAAATTATATTTTGAACCAATGAAAAATAACGTTGCATTGTAAAACTTAATTACATTATTTGTTTTAAAAAACTTAACCTGTTCTGTTATGGAGAACCCATTTCGGAACAATTTTAAAACTTTTATACGTTAGTTGGCTTCTTAATTAAAGGTTGTGCGAAAGCTAAAATAATATGTGAAATTTACTTATAGTGCTAACAAATAAAACTGTTTGACTTCCATTAAAAACAAATAGTAAATGTTCATCTAACAACTAATGCTTAAAATGAACCAATCTAACCAATGCAGAGACAAGACAAGATAGTTAGCAAGCTTTATACACGATCCTTATGTTTTTTTACTGTGCATAGAAAACGATGTACGACAATCTAACCTATTACACCAAAATCGTTATACGATAATTAAGGGTGCTTATCACACCCATTCCCCGTCCTCCTTCGATCGGGCTTGCTAATGGTAAGTCTATGGGGAAAAATGGTTTTTGTTCCAAAAAAAGCAATGAAATTATAGGAATATTTTGATGTTTTTATTTTTATTTATTTATTTATTTTTTTTTTTTTTTGTAAATTCATAAAACTCCAATAAAGTTGTGCTTACAGATGTTTTTTTTTTTTTTTTAAAAACGTTATTTACTTTTTTTTTAATCTAAATTTTTTTCTATTAAAAAAAGGTAAATAACGTTTTTAAAAAAATAACCTCTAAAAGCACAACTTTATTGGAGTTTCATGAATTAAAAAAAAACGCATCAAAATATTCCTATAATTTCATTGCTTTTTTTTTTTGGAACAAAAACCATTTTTCCCCATAGACTTACCATTAGCAAGCCCGATCGAAGGAGGACGGGGAATTGGGGTGATGAGCACCCTTAACTTATTTGAATTTTTAAAAATGTGTCATTTTTCAAGTTTCTATATTTAAAACTATGCCATTTAATAAAAAAGACTAAATATTAAAATAACTTTTTCTTGTTGTTCGATAGGTTTACTTATGCCTTTATTTAAAGTCTTGTAAATTTAAGCAATATTAAGTAATGTCAACTTTAGTTTGTTGAAAATTCTAAACTCCTGTCTAGATTATTAAGTTTTTAAAATCACGAGTTTTGCTAAGCAACTTTTTGAATAAATCATAAATTAAAAACATAAAGTCAAATCGTTTTATAACCTTCAACCCCTTTTAATTAAAAATAAAGGATTGAAAAAATAGCCTAAACAATTTAAATATGTCACGAATACTTTTTTTTAATCTTTTGAGAAAACAGGTGGCAACAGCTGTATCCCATGCAGTGAAATGGAAGCGCGGGAAAATCTGAGAATAAAAATATTAATCACGAAACCTAAAAATGCAAGAAAGTATTTTTTTTATTCTTGCACAAAATTCTTCAGACAGGTTTAATGGAATTTTAAATGCACATGTTACTTATCTTCTTAATATGCTAATAGGGATGTAAAGTTTTGATTATGTTTGGGAAATTGTATAAAACTTGTTTTTTAGATGCTAAGAAAATTGCTTAATACAAAACAGTTTGGTTATTTATTTAATAGGCAAAAACGTGTGAAATAAATTTTAAATGAATATTGGGACACTATGTAAACATTTACCTTAAAACTTCTATCTCGTTACTTAAGAGCTGTTGAATGTTATGATCGTGTACTTAGCTGTGTTTCAGCTTTGTGAAAAAGTCATAAATAAGCTTTCGGTAGAGAATTATATAAGCCTTTAAAACGCTTCATATAATGGAGTATTTTTTTCCATTCACTAGTTATTATTTTTTGTTGCCCAGTAAAAGAGAATTTTTAATTTAGAACTACAAAAGTGCAAAAGTACTCCTTCATATTTTAAAATTAATGATTTTTTTTTAGATAATTAGCTTAGCTACGCCAAATGTAATGTAAAAAAATTAAGAATGTTCCTTAACAAGGTGCTTAACTCTTACATTTTTAACATTATCTAAAGGAAAAGTATTTTTAGAAATGCGTGAAATTTCTCTGTGTTCAAGAAGTTTATTTAAAAAATTTATTTTTAAACAATTTTTACAAATGGTCTTTTATTCACACAGTATCTTAAACATATAAATTTAATAAAATTGCACAAAAAAAATAATTTTTAAATTCTGATATGATAATGTAGTTTGTTGCTGGGAAACAAGAAGTTCCAAAGATGTAAAATAACCTACTTTCCGATTTCTTAAATACTTACTCAAATTACGGAGTAATTTCTTGTCGTTGACGGTTCAGTATTCGGCTCGCGCGCAAGAGGTTCCTAGATCAAAACCGGGTTCAAAGAGCCGGGCTCTTGCGCGTGCGGCTCTTCAACCGGGTTCAAAGAGCCTCTTGCGCGTGCGACCCGAATATACAGAACCGTCTGTGACAAAGTAATTACTCTGTCGCGAAGGCTAGTATTGGGTATCTTATTTTAGCGGGGAGAAACTGTTAAAGGGGGGGGGGCTATTAAATTAACAGTTTTCCCCTTCTGAATTAAGAGTTTTCTCCTGTTTAAATGAGTTTTCATGTTGTAAAAGAAATTACAGTTTCAAACTGTACAAAACATTATTAGGATTAACTGGTGTCAAAGTTAAATTTTTTTTACTGTAAAAACAACAGGCTTTTTTTACAGTGTATTGCAGTTTGAAGAATAATTAAATATTTACATTAACAGCATGAAACATGAAACTTTCCCAAACTGCACCAAGGAAAAATATAAATTAGAACTAATCATATTTTTATTTAAAAAAAACCATAATCATGCCGCTTTTGTATAGTGAACAAATAATGAAAAATCAAAGAATCACATTGTGTTGCGTTTTATGGCGGCATTCCAAACTGATTTAGGACAAAAATAGATTTTGCTTCTTTTTAAATAAAAGTTTCTTGCATGACATTATTGATGTGGCAATAGCGATGAAAATGACTTGAAATTAAATGTCAATGCTAATTCAATGGATGATTCGTCAACAGACATTAGGCAGAAGTCCGTCTGGATATACAGACGGACTGACAAAAAGTATAAAGGATGGGGACTCTGAGGTCATACTTTTCTAACCAAAAAAGAAATTTTAAGATCCGACGGATAGAACAGCCTCTGGGAAGGGGGAGGGGATACGGACAGACAGACGGACTTCGTGAAAATGTGAATATCTTTTTTTTTAAATTTTAATTCTTTCGAATTTAATTAATAAAAATAAACTATATACTGTCATTTTCACTGGAGGAATATATGGTGCCTCAGCAAATATAAGCACTAACTGTTTTTTTAAAAAAATCTGGCAATACATTTTTATTGAAAATAAAAAATATATTTATATAAAAAAAAAATATGTGTAGATTTTGCTGAGTACTTTTGCTACGATAAAAAAAATTAAGAAGATAGTATTTTAGTTTCACGTCTAAACTCTGAATATTCCGTCCATAGCTGACACAGAATTTAGCAAAGGAACCAAAAATTTAACTTTTTTTTTAGAATAGTAATGATTATGTGTCCTAAAATTGTGGAAGCAAAAAGTGGAAGTATACTTTAAATGGCTGTCAATGAAACTTCATTTTTGGAAGAAATCTAAGTTATCATTAAAAATTATTAAATTTAAATGTTATCGAAGCGGGCAATTTAACGCTTCGCTCCCTTCCCTCCCCTGAATGTCATTTTCTCTCATTTAAATAGTTTAAAAGCACAATCTACTTATATGTGTACACTATAAAGCCTGGGGTACATAGATTAAATTTTAAGGTTTTTTTCGAAATTATTTATTGAATAATATTTCTATTCTCTATAACACATTTTAATGTTGAAGTGGACGTCAACTTGTACCACGGCCTACTCAACTACTAAGGTCAAAGAAGCTCTCCTGAACACGCCTGGGGATTAGGGTGGACCGAAAAAAACTATTTATTTTATTTCGGATCGCTATAGTGCGGAAAAGTTGCCTTTGGTAAAGACAAGAAAAATGCACTAATTATTATTTTTTTATTACCGTATCTTCCGTTCGCGCAATGCCATCAAAGTTGGTAAAATATTTTTAAAAACCGTAATTTTTATAATTTTTTTGAACCACGGTAGATGTTTTTAATTACGTTCCTATATCATGAATCTAAAAGTATGTAAAGTATATGTATTATAGTACTTATTATACTATATATTATAATATTTATTATTAATAAGTTATTACACATTTGTGTCAGATCTTCCGGCCACTCAACGTAGTATAAACTTAGGAAAATTCGTATTTTTCGCTAAATTTCTAAGTTTTAACTTTTTGTAAATTTTAATCATACAACATGATATATAGTAAAGCAATAAAAAACAAAAATCGTGTTTAAAAAAATTATGAAAAATTACGGTTTTTGACAATTTTTGGCAACTTTGATGGCATATTGCGCGAACGGAAGATATAGTAATAAAAAAAATAATTAGTGCATTTTTCATGTCTTTACCAATGGAAACTTTTACGCACTACAGCGATCCAAAATAAAATAAAAAGTTTTTTTCGGCCCACCCTACTGGGGGATGGAAAATTTGACGTCAAAGTTCTGAGCGACGCTGCTCCTAAGTTATCTTCGGCACTCGAAACAGTGATGTCAAAATTTCCGTCTACGCTCATGTTTGGGAGAGCTTCTCCGACCTTGTTATTTAAGTTGACCGTGCTTGTACATGGGCGTCGATATGTCCTTTTCTGTATTTTTAAGGATAATCTTTTTTATTTTTTTCCTGAATATTTCAGCTGTGGCACAAAAGCTGTGCACTAAGGCAACTGCATGTAAACATATTATTTGTATGACATATTATGAAAGTGATATTGATAAACAAATAAAATATTCTCTCCTTGAGGTAGATGACGAAGACAACACTGGAGTTACGGCCAAAACAAAATATATATGTATAAAAAAACCTCTCTCTTTAATTTTCTAACACGAAACGAAAATTTAAAAATTGATATTAAATATTTTTTCAGCATAAAAAAAGAACCATCGCTCATACTCCAAAGTCAGAAATTCAAATAAACCAAGCAGTATCCTACGGAAATGGTTTCGCTGGCAGTTTTCATTTTAACTGTAACCACAAACTAATAGTAAACAAACAGACAAACAAAAAACTTGTTTTATTTTCCCATTCTATCATCTCTTGTCAAACTTCATATTTCATCACACACAAATCCGCCAGAAATTCACTAACCTGAAAATACTTCAATAAATTCCAGTTAATATTCTCAACTATCTTCTTAAGCAGCCATGAATCGGTCACCAGATATCGACTCTATGACTGACAGGGAACTGGAGAAAGCGTATTTGGAATCGAAAAACAAACTGTTCCAAGCTACCCAGCAAATCCACCAACTGGACTCACAAATCAGCTACCTCCGAAAACTCTTCCGCCGAGCAGAAAAGAACAACGGGTACGCCGTGCGATACAACTTGCGGATGCAGTTGTCCATTTCAAGCGGAGTCAAAGTCATGTACCACCACTATGCTGCGATGCTTGAAAAGAGGATCAGCAACATTCGTTCTAAAATCAACTTGCCAGAATCAAGCTCGTCTTCAAGTCAGTCTTCGTCTACTTCAGATGAAGCCGTTGATGATAGTATAGAACCATAGAACTATTTTTGTGATTTATGACAGACCTTTAAATTATTATTATCTACATATAAACTCACGTGTGTCCCATTTTTGGGGAATCCCTAGTTATCATGCACGCCAAGCTTACATACAACTTTTGCAATGAAGTCTATTTTATACAATAATCACAATTGAATAAAATTTATAGACTAATGTTTGCAATTGTGATAAATTTTACCTGGTCAGCTAGGAATTGTAAGCTTGGTGGAAATTTACCTGATAACACTAAGGATCATCTGTATTATTTTCGCCAATAAAAAAAGAAGTTTCGGTACTGCTATGATATAATGGCTGGTCGGTTCATTGGCAAACTTGAAAATGCAACGTATATATACCATTACGTTGCTATACCTATCAAGTTGGATTACATCTGAAGTGGAATGTTTACCTCATTTAGGCATTTTCGTTGCTTGATGATGTAACGCAACTGGGCAAAATAAGACCTGCCATTATATCATAGCTCTTCCGAAATTTGTAATGAAAGGGACATATAAAATCCTTTATTTACAGCTTTATATAGAACTGTGTGTGACTGAGAGGAAACTTTTGCTAAACTACTGCCAAAGCATTTTGTGATGTACTTAATTGGCAAAAGTGTAGTCTAAACAAAGTTTTCAGGTGTTACTTAAAAGCATTTATTCAAATCGGAATTACCAAAGCTACTATTATGCCAAGACGGGATTACAGAGACCATTTTTGTACATTACGAGTGACTTTTTATGAAAAGTAACCAGAGTACGAAGTAAACTCAACAATCAAGTTGCAAAGAAACTGTCCAACCGAAAATGGCAATTGGAAGGCAACAAACGAATCATATGATAGTCTTTGTAAAGTGGGACACATCATGTTTGCGTTCTAGTAATACAAATAGATGGACCACTAAAGTATGAAGTAAAATGTCTGTGAAATGTTACTCATCCAAAATCAATGGTGGCTGATAGTGGATAAGGAGGTACACCTATAATATAATGACCGGACTTTATTTGGCGAGTTTTAACATTTATCCTAGGGTTACTATACTCATGTTAGGTTGTATTAAATAAAACCTCATTTGAGCTTTTCTGTTTTTTGGCAATGTAACCACTGAACTGAAAATCCGGAAGAAGCATCAAAACGTTCGCCAATAGGGTCAGCGCTGGCAACCCTGTAACAGCAACCCAACTTTTTTTAGCTGCCAATCCTATACTTAGCCTGTTAAAATAGGCATTTTAAACCAACTTTTTCAATAATTTTTCAAACAAAAAATTCGATATATTATTGCTTTAGGAGGTTCTTTATGTAATGAAGTTTCAGAAACATGTATTTTTTAAAAAATAGAATTGCAGGAACCAATCTTTAAAACTTAAATTCCTTGGAGTACTATTCTCGGCAAGAAATTTTGACTTGCCAATGCAAACTGTCAAGTCAAGTATCAATTGTGATCGGCGAATTCATGGCAAATGTGGCACATATGACTTATGACTTGAGTGGGGGGCCCGTTAGGGCCAAGCACCGCGACCACTGGTCTATTGTACTAAATGTGGCACATATACTCCCTTAACCTGTCACCAAGTGACCCGACAATAGGCTTCACCAGCTAAACATGGGGTGCTCCTTCCAGAGTTTCAGTGAATATAACGCCAAATTGAGATGGGCCATTATATCATAGCTGTTTTGTGGTTAATTCCTCAATCGATCAGGTTTAGATCATGGGGAATTGAAACAGATTTCTTCACTGTATACTATGCAATTTTACTCGTAAGTTTTGTGTGTTGTGAATTAAATTAGCAATTTATTTAACCAAAACAATTATTATGGCTACATTCACACAGTAGACTTAATTAAAAAATCATGTAAAATGAATGTGTGCAGGGCTTTATTTCCATTCAAAGTAGGCTGTAACATAGCATCATATTGAAGGGGCCCAAAATTTGTCATTTTTTTAGAAATTTAACAATTGATTTATAATTTAAAGTATTGAAATTGCAGTTTTATAAATCAAATAATGTTTTATAAAGTGGAAAACTTCAATAAGCTGTATTCTTTTACGTTTAAAATTAATATATTAAACAAGTATTATTAGGGGAGGAGCAAATAAATGTTAGCTTAAGGGTTCCATACTGTTAAATGGAACCTTTAAATGTGGCTAGGAAAATGTTGTTTCCATAACAACCAGCCTGGATAAAACAAAATATTATCCTTATTGGGTTAATGCTTTTTTTTGTTGACGTAATTATGTGTAGATTCTACTAAATTAAAATTATAGTATAAGTTAAGAGAAATTAAACCTTTTTCTTGCCTATTTTAAAATGTGATTGATGCTGCTGTTCTGTAGTACATATGCTGCTGCCAGAACTTAATCAAATCTCAAATATGCAATTAAATTTTATGTAACTTAATAAAGCATTTGGTATTCTACTTAGCAAGAAAACAATTGTTGCATTTTATTCAGTTGCAATTTGAAAATTGCTACGTAGAAAATATTTTATTTCTAAACAACTGTTAAGATATGTGATAAGTTTTAATTTTCAAAATAATGCTCAACAGTTGCTAATTTTTAATCTTAAATTTCATATTATAAACTTATATTTAAAAAAAGAATTTAATAAGCAAAATTTAAACATTTTTGTTTTTTGTCATACTTTTTTCCCCAAACCTTCTTGTAACATTTTGTAATAATTATTTTATTTCAACTTTTTCGAACTACTTATAATATTGTACATTGATTTTTTCTTCTTTTCTGCTATTTTATTATATTATAATAACTCTGTATCTTGCTTGAAAAAATTTATCAGCAATGCTATTTTCCAGTTGTCCAAAATACAAACTCCCACAAAGTCAAATGGGTGGATTGGTGAAAGATTCATACAATTATTTTAACCAATATAACTTTTTTATTATGCAAATTTTTTTTAATTGAACATGCTTATTTATAAACAAGGTATAATAAAAGTTCAGGCTGATTTGTTGTATGATCAACTTCATTTTATAGGAAATCCAACCAATTTTGCTAGAAACCCATATTCTCAAGTCCAAGTTTAATCTTAACAGCCAAATGGTCGTTATGAATTATGCCGATGGCTATCTTTTGAAAGTACAGCTAAGTCGCAATTGTTGATAAGTTATCAAGGTACAGAATTAACCTACCTTTAATAACAAAACATTTATTCAAACTTTGGTAAAGGATGAAATATTATTAGTAGTAACATCCTATATTATTTCAAAGAAGAACGGAAAGGAAATTTCATAGCATTAAAAGTTATTGAATCTATGCATTTCAAACTGTGATGTAACATATTGTATATGCAACAATAAAAAGAATTTTCAACTTCTGTTATTTCTTGTACCGCTTGGTTTAGATCAAATCTGGACCAAGTCCCAAAAGCCTTTCACCCTTCAAGAAGACAGGTAAGTTCCAGGTAAAGAACCAACAATAGTACAGGTAAAGTACCAACATCTTTCTCCTTTACTATGAGACGATTATCCTACTTTCGAATTTTTGTTTGATAATGGTTAATTTTTTTTTCTCTATGAATTCAAGGAGTACCATCTCAAAGACTTGTATTCTGTGTTATTGTTGATAGTATATTGATATTCATCAAAAATTTCAAATCCCATACTTCAAAAGACCAACAGTACCATTAATAAAAACTGCAAGCCCAACCTTGACCAATAGTTTTTTTTCTTTTTTAATCCTTGTATGTGTTTATATAAGAAGAAAATTTAAAAAAAAAAAGAAAGGCAATGCACATAATACAATCAGAATCATTCCTTTAAAACGTTACTAAAATAAATTCTACAGAAGAAAGTTTCAAATTTATATAAATCATGGAAGTCATTATGACACATGATTAATTAGTAATTTTGCTTTTATTTATATACCAAAGTAACCTTGGTTCCGGAAATCTAAAAGTTAAAAAACAGGATAAAACCATTCTGCTGTATAGTATTTGTGTAGCCCTTACAGAAAAAAAACTCCATTACATATTTTTAGTTTTAATAATTTAAAAAGTCAAGAATCTTAACTTCAAAGGCACTCAATCCATCACTAAAAATCAGACATTGAAAGTAAATTTCAAAAAAAGTATAAACAATGTTATTTCTAATATCTAAATTAATCTGTAAAAACAAATGCATTTTCTAACTAAAATTTCGATTAAAATTAAAGAAATTCATTAATCAGCATGGTTAAAAAATTAAATAAGAGACAAATTTTAAAAGAAAGGATTTATTCTTTAGTAATATACATTTGATAAAAACAACAACATGAATCATATGTACACAAAGAATAAAACTTATTTCTTTTTCTTTTTTGAAAACTGCAAGTCTGATAGTCCACTTCCAAACTCAGAGACATCCAGGATGCCTCTTTTTACAGGTTTAGAATTTGAAAATATCTTGCCTGAGTTAAACTTCTTGGAAGGTGAAGAACTGATAGGTTCAAAATTTGGATTTTTGACCTTTGATCTTGAATCTGAACGATTTCTAGATTCGAAATTCGGATTTTTGGTACCAGGTTTGGATCTCGACTCAGAACGATTTCTGTAAAAAAAAAGTCAAAATTAATATAGTAAGTACACATATTTGCATATTTACACGGTTATTGAAGTCAGAAAACAAAACCTTTTTATATGTCGAAAGAAAATATAAAATTATTGTAAGTACACAAGAATTAAAAAAAACCTAGATAAATACTTTTAATTTCAAAGATAAAAAGAAAATTCAACTTGCATCAAGAAACCTTTTACTTCCTAACGAAATTATTCATTTACATTTAAGCCACAATGGGATTTAATACAAATCATTACTCTTGGCCAGGATTTTCATTCTCTTCTGTTTTTGATATGGTAGTTGAAAATCAGTTACTTTAGTATGATTTGAAAGAGATAGTTTCAATTTGGTATGTTGATATAATAAATATGTTTCACTTCCTTTTAAGTGTGAGCAATGTTATACATTTAATCTTTGAAATACTAATAAATTTAACAAATGATAAGTATGACAAATGACAGTAAGTGCACACTCAGAAGGGAAGAGCATAGGCTTCATAGCCTCTTACCCAGCTGGCCAGAAGAGACACACAAAGAAGGATGACGCAAACACAACAAATAACATTTTTATTGACAAACACATACATCCATGCTCTCAAACTAAAACTCTATAAAACACTAATCAGACCTGTGGTAACATATGCAGCAGAGACACAGACTACTACTCAGAAGAAGGAAAAGATGCTTAGTTCATTTGAAAGAAAAGTTCTTAGAAAAATATTTGGACCGGTCAGAGAAGGAGAGGTGTGGAGAATTCGAAGTAATCCGGAGTTGAGAAAGCTATACAAGGAAAGGGATATCGTGAATATAATAAAAATGAAATGGCGCCAATGGCTCGGACATCTTGAGCGAATGGGTGATGAAAGAGCAACAAGGAAAATCTTTAAAGGAAAGCCAGAGGAGGGAAAGAGGAGAGCCGGACGCCCTAGGAAGAGATGGCTGGACGAGGCGGAAGAAGATCTGAGAAGAATTAAAGTTAAAAATTGGGGGGTCAAAGCCAAGGACCGGAAAAAGTGGCGCTGTGTGTTAAAGGAGGCCAAGGTCCTTCATGGACTGTAGTGCCGAGGAGTAAGTAAGTAAGTAAGTATACATCCATGCATTAACAGGATTCAAACCTGAACCCAGCAGCTCCAAATGCTAGTACGCTAACCATTGTGCCGCCGAATCGGCACAAATAACAAGTAACAGTCACTGAATTTTTGTTGAAAAAGAGTTTCCCTTTGGTGTTTAAAAGCTTAATATAGAACTAAAAAATTCCATGTTTGATGGGTTAGTTACAAACCTAAACCTACTTTTACCCTTTTATAAAGGTAAAGCATGAAGTATAAATACCTTTTGTGTGAAGATTTCCATTGACCCGGTAGAGGGCAGTTTAGATTCGAAGGTGCCTCTCGAAGACAGAAACTCTTTGCAATGTGACCCAGGTGAAGACTATGGAAGGGCAAGATGTGTCGGATGTCCTTTGGGTAGGACGCATAGGATCTGATGTAGCTGGCAAATGCTGGTGGATTGAAATACAATATCAATACAAAACAGTTGGCATATTAAAATAGTTCATTAAATAAAGGTATTTGAGTTTTAAATCTCTATAAATGATAACAAAAAATGCATTACAGAATAAATGTTTTTCAGATATATTTTTCCAAGAAATGAATATAAATTAATGAAATACATGTGAAAAATCAAGATTTGTTTGAACTTTGTACTTTTACTTCTTATTTCATTAAGTTTATAGGATTGTTTTGAAGCGACATGGCTTTTTTGTTTATAAACTAGTGTATGCTTCTTACCACAAGGAAGTGCAGAAAGATTTCTACAAATCTGCTTCAGCATCATTTTTAATTTTATCTAGAGATGATTATTTTTTCACTTTAATTCAAAAAATTTATAAATATTCAAATGCAAAAGTGCTTTATCCTTTAGGGTGTTCTTATTTATACTTAACAAGGTAAATGAAAGAACGACAAGGGTATTTGATTTCCAGAATTTTAGATATTCTCAACAAATTCATAAAATTTCTTTCTCAAGAAGTGAACAATTAAAAACAATTTAGTTGGAATTAATATGAAAATAAAGTAAAAGCTGGGTTTTTCAGAGCATGCTTTATATCTCAATTTTCCAAATAACCTAGTGTTTCTATAGAACAAAATTTAAATTAAATAATAATGTGTTAGTGATAATCTATTTTTAATAAAGTGAAAATTACCATCTCTTGCCATCTTGTGAAGGATTTCTTCTTCATACACAACCTTTTCATACCTAGTTTGCAAAGCAGTGGCACACATTTCTGCTGTTTCCTAAAAAAATTATTAGTATTACTTAGACTAATTAGACTTATTACTTAGATTATTATTGAGCTACTGTACACATAGCTGCTTGAACACCAGTTAAATAAAAAAACATCTACAAACCTTTCCTCTTAGCATTAGTAAATCTGATATCAAAACTGTAGCTTGGAGTAGTTGACTAGAAGGTAGTTCTTCAAAGCTATGGACAAAAAAAAAAATGTTTTTTAAATTTTGTGCAATTACCATAAATTGATCATTTGAAATCGAATTTAGCCATTAGGTATTTAAAAGTTTCAAATATATCAAGAACATAATTTTGTCTACTGAATCAATATGCTAAAAATCTGTAAACTAAGAATAAAAGGTACAATAGGGACATTTTAATACATTCAATGCAGTATGAATTAAAAAAATTTATCATACTAGTGACAAGACATGTTTTTTTTTTGTCGTATTTATGACGTTGCCGAATTGTGAATGTTAAGCTAAATGAAACCATGTGTCTTGATAACCGCGTCTGCAATGTTTTGGATATTGCTGTCATAAAGATCTATGAAGAGACATGAAAAGTGGATAATAAAATTTTTAAATCTTGCCATATTTAATAAAAAAATATTTTTTCCAAGCTGTATAAATACATTTTTAGATGAACATAGTTAAGGCTTTAATTAAGTTTTACAGTACAGAAGTTTTGTTTTTACTATAAATACAGAATCCACAATGTTAGAAGAGAAAAGGAGGAAGGAAAATCGTGCAACTTTTATTTAAAATAGATATTTGCATGCAATTCAAATTTGTTAAATATAAAATAAATTGAAAAAACTATTTAGAGACACCAAACTGAAAAACAACATAACAAGAAGAATCAGATTCAGTAACATGACATGTGTGATTGTCGATTCCTACTTTAGTTTTGTTTTTGTCTGCAACTTTAATTATAATGAAAAATTAAGAATCTACATCAATTAATCAAAAACTACCCTCTATTACCAACATCAAAGAAATACAAAGCACTTGTCACACAATATACAAATTATTTTGAATA
The DNA here is from genome assembly GCA_023701765.1 of Hylyphantes graminicola. NCBI lineage: Eukaryota > Metazoa > Arthropoda > Arachnida > Araneae > Linyphiidae > Hylyphantes > Hylyphantes graminicola. Next base: position 50,397,276 of record CM043121.1, read on the forward strand.
ATAATTAACTGCTTATTTTGTCTTCTGCCAGCGAATTCCAAAAATAATTTCCGAAAAAGGGTCAACAACAAAAAATCAAACTTATAATGACTCACTTTATTTTCCGTTCTGCCAGCAAATTAGAGAATTTATTTTCAGAAGGCAACAGAAACATGAGGGAGCTTCCTTTTTTACCAATTCTGGCTGTCCGTCCGACGCGATGGACATAGATTTCGGCAGATGGGGGAGCAGAGTATTGGACAATCCAATTTACACTGGGCAAGTCTAGGCCTCTGGCAGCTACATCCTGTAAATGTAAAAGGTGTAATGGAATGCTTTTATGAACACTGATATAAGATTTTGTTATACAGATTAACATCATACATAACCTCAGAAATATTTTGTCTGCATAATGTGTTTGGTAGCAGTTGCTCAATTATTGTTCTATTATGAATATCTTTAGATCTAGTGTGAATTTGGGTTAAAAATACAACTAAACTTATCCACAGGTGTCACCCTGGGTCTAATTGTATAAAAGACCACATTTTTCAATCAATTCATCAGCTTTCATGCTTTCCACATTTCCTAAATTGATTTTAAATTGTGCATTTTTAATTGTATAAAAATGATTACAGCCCACCAATAAAAACATGTGAATAATCTTGTGCTTTATAACCAGCTGAATAAAAACACCACTTTTCATAATGCACTTCAATTTTATTCACAATTAATAACAAGGTTTTCTTTAGAATATTAATGAATTGTTTAACATACTTAGACAATAACTAACTGAGAAGTATAGAATATTATAGCCCTAAAGGTATTTTTTAATATTATATTGTAAAGTAAAATTTTCAACAATTAATATTAAACAATATTCAAATAACTATTTCAATAGTTTCCCAAAGACCTGGGAAAATGAAACCAAGCTTCAGGATTTTATAAGGTATCTTGGAGCTAAAGTATGAACTAAACTCCTCAGCGCAACAGCTCATTAGTGGTTAAATTCCTGCCGTGCCTAATTCAGCTTTCATTACCAAGGGATCAGGGGTACTATGCATATGTCCCGGTTGGCCAAGCCCGGTCATTCTCACACTGGACCTCCAGAGTTAGGTTCCCAAGCATGCTTGATCCTCATTTATCAACCCACTTAAGGGACAAAAGATTAAGTGAATTTCACCCGGTCCAGGATTCAAACCCCGGACATGTGGCACGCCAATGCAAAGCAGTACCACTGCGCCTCGTAGCCAAAGTACAATGTTTACTTTTTTTCAAATAAACAAAATTTGTGTTTGTATTAACTAAAGTCGATGAAAGTTTGCTCATTTATCAACCCACTTAAGGGACAAAAGATTAAGTGAATTTCACCCGGTCCAGGATTCAAACCCCGGACATGTGGCACGTCAATGCAAAGCAGTACCACTGCGCCTCGTAGCCAAAGTACAATGTTTACTTTTTTTCAAATAAACAAAATTTGTGTTTGTATTAACTAAAGTCGATGAAAGTTTGCTCATTTATCAACCCACTTAAGGGACAAAAGATTAAGTGAATTTCACCCGGTCCAGGATTCAAACCCCGGACATGTGGCACGCCAATGCAAAGCAGTACCACTGCGCCTCGTAGCCAAAGTACAATGTTTACTTTTTTTCAAATAAACAAAATTTGTGTTTGTATTAACTAAAGTCGATGAAAGTTTGCTCATTTATCAACCCACTTAAGGGACAAAAGATTAAGTGAATTTCACCCGGTCCAGGATTCAAACCCCGGACATGTGGCACGCCAATGCAAAGCAGTACCACTGCGCCTCGTAGCCAAAGTACAATGTTTACTTTTTTTCAAATAAACAAAATTTGTGTTTGTATTAACTAAAGTCGATGAAAGTTTGCTCATTTATCAACCCACTTAAGGGACAAAAGATTAAGTGAATTTCACCCGGTCCAGGATTCAAACCCCGGACATGTGGCACGCCAATGCAAAGCAGTACCACTGCGCCTCGTAGCCAAAGTACAATGTTTACTTTTTTTCAAATAAACAAAATTTGTGTTTGTATTAACTAAAGTCGATGAAAGTTTGCTCATTTATCAACCCACTTAAGGGACAAAAGATTAAGTGAATTTCACCCGGTCCAGGATTCAAACCCCGGACATGTGGCACGCCAATGCAAAGCAGTACCACTGCGCCTCGTAGCCAAAGTACAATGTTTACTTTTTTTCAAATAAACAAAATTTGTGTTTGTATTAACTAAAGTCGATGAAAGTTTGCTCTACAGTTTCAATTATGTAGTGTTAACAATAAAATGCACAGTTTATCATGAACATATTGATATAATAGAACTAGAGACAGAATGAAATCATATTTATTGATACAGAGAAATACTTACTGTGCATAGCAAAACTCCTTCTTTGGCTGCTTTAAATGAACTACAAACTTGAGTTCTGTCCTATAAAACAATATTAAATTTTAAATATAATGCATAAAATGTATGTATCTTTGTCAAGTTTTTTTTAAACCAACACAATTTTTTGTTTTTAGTAAAAATCATTAATGCATTAAATACAATAAAAATTAAACTCTATATTAAAATTTTATCGAAAGCATATTCTACAGGCATAGCTTAGCATTGGCTTTCGTAAAAACCTTGCTAATCTTTTTTTAATTTTTACCTCTTGTTTCATATTCCCATGGAGTTTAAAGAACTTGCACTGGTAATCCTTCTTCAGCAGAAAAGGTGCAAGAGCATCATTAAGCAAGGCATGGTGAAAATCAACAGAGTTCTGGGAGCAGAAAAATATCACTGCTTTGCACTGTCCTCTGAGACAATTGTCGATAATGAAGCCAGAAAGAATGGCAAGTCGAAGTTTTGGTGGAACAACTACTAGAAACTGTCTCAGGTTGCTTGGGACAGAGAGATCTTGAAATTCTGTGTCTTTCTTTGCACTATTTGAAGATAGATCCACGTGAACTGGGTTTGATAGTGTTATCCCTGCTAAGTTTTCAACCTCTGGAAGAGAAAATCATAATGTGCGACATGAATTTTCAAAACAACAGTTATATTTATTTTGATTAAATTTTTTTGATGAGTTAATATAATGAATTCATCAAGTGGTAATGACACTAACGCTTTCCAAAAATAATAAATACCGTCAGTGCGGGTAACTTTGGCCAAAATCATAGTTTTTTTTACAAAAGAAGAAAAATTTAACTGCAAAACCGATTTAAACACAAAAAAATCATTATGCATTCTAAGTATTGTACTTTTAGGAATAATTTTCGAACATTTTTGTTGAATTTTATAAATTAATAAAAAATTGGCATTGCTTTAAAAAATTAGGACACTGTTGAGAGCCGGGCGGGTAACTTTGGCCACCCATGAAATACATAAGAAACATACTTTTTAACATCATTAAAGCCTGTGTTACCGAATTAAATAGCAATATTAAAACGTTTAAACCAAAAAATAACAAAGTTATAAGACATTATAGTTATTAAAAATTGCATATAACTTAACATTTACATTGCAGTGCATCGTGGAATGGCATTACACGATGAATACTAGTATTCCTTGTCGCTTAAAAGAAAAATAAACTTCTATTTTAATAAGGAAAAAGAACTTTTTTGAAGCAAGATTTAATAACAAATATTTTTATAAAAAGCAAACGATTTTATTATGAAAGGGAAAAGAAATAATCTATTCATAATTAGGAATCTGAAAATGTTTACCTTTCGACATTTGCGATTTTGAGTGGCATACGTTTTTTGCATTATATCTTTATCTTTTTAATGTTTAAAAGTGTGAGATTTTTTTTAAATATCTAAAAAATGAGTAATCATAAAAGTAAGAATTTTTCAAAAGTAGTTAAACAGAATACACTTTTACATAATTTTTTTAATGTGCAAAGTTCCATAAAGAAATATTTACATCTATGGCCAAAGTTACCCGCATTCATCGGCAAAAGCTTCCCAATTACAAATATTTTAGTATAGCATAAAAAGTTTTCAACTTAGAATCAAGCAAACGGTGTAATATTCTTCCCCATAAATAAAAGAATCGAATAGAGTGTTTTATTTAAATATTTTCAGTGTTCTTTTAAGTGTTCCAGACAAAAGTTGGAAGAGATAGATTTTTGTAATTTTATGCTCGTAAGAATGAAAACAGCATTTGAAGTATTGCCAGATTTAGAATTAGAACTTTTTTTATATGAAATGAAAGGCGATGTTTCCACCTTTAAAAAAATGTAAAACAATTGAAGATTAGATCATTTTATGAAGAGAAATTAAGAAACAAATCTTTTTCCGACGCGTGGCCAAAGTTACCCTCCGTGGCCAAAGTTACCCGCTTTGACGGTAAGCTAAAATAATACATGGTTGTTTTTTCTCTTAAAAAAGTTCATTATTTTTTAATCACATTTTTGTTTAGAAAATAATTTTTGAAACTATGTCAAAACTAATTCCAACTAAAAAAAATAGAGTAAAATAAAAACTCATTATTTATAAAATTTAAGTTTATCCTTTACCAGACTGGTGCACAAACTATGGAAATATCCTGATCTAACACTCAAAAAGTCTCTTATAATAAAGTAAACCTTGCATGTCGGTTTGCACACATTAATTATTGAAAAAGTAACAGTTAAGTTACTTTAATGTTTAACTTGATCACCTTAGAAAGGTAACCATATAAAAAAAATATTTCTTCAAAAATAAAATAAACCTTTTGATAAGGTTGCTGAAAGTAGAATAGACTGCCTGTTGGGATTACATTTTTCAATAATCTTGACGATATCATTTTTAAAACTCTGCTCCAGTAACCTATATATCAGATGGATAAAAAAAAGTTTAACACTTTAGTTTTAAACAAATCAGGTTTGACACTTTTGTATACAAAAATTAAAAGTAATACATTCTTTTAAATAGTAAAAAAAAACCTAAAAACTGTTTTGCTGACATTCATTATATTTTTGATATTTTTTAACAAAATGTTCAACAAAAAGAAATTATTTAATACAAATTAAGTTGCATCAGAAACTTTCAAGGATTTCATTTAAATCATGCTTTAGAAACTGTTTTATAAAAACTTAAAACTTTATTTTTATTTAATCACAGATTTTGTGTGTAAATATTGGAATCATGGTAATTAAATAAGAAAAATATACAAGGGCAAAAAACTTGGATCTGTTTCAAGTAAACAAAAAAATTCAATATGATTGCACATATACATAATAATTTCATAAATGCAGATCCTAAAATTAGCTATTGCATATTTTTTGTCAGCCCAATAACAAAACCATGTATGTGAGAATCCTATGGATTGTGAGTTAAAAATCTTAACCAGTTTTTTGTCTTCCATCCCTTACTTTTTGCACAATCATAGTTTTGCAATAGGACCAATGATAATGCAAGACTGAATAAACATAATTTCATATATTACTCCTTATAATTTTCTGCTGCACATAAACAAAATAATAATTCACATCAAAACATAATTATAAAGGTTGGAAGTGTAAACGCAAAACGAAACAAATGTCAGTTTTGACGACAATTATACATAATACTCCACTAAACAGTGTAGCAAAAAAAACTAATCTTTAGACAAAAAACTAAAATTTCATACGTACTTATCAGCTTCATCTATAACAAGCCAAGAGATGCGTTCCAATGTTAGACATGCAGTTCGATCCAAGTGGTCCAATAGTCGACCAGGCGTTGCAACAAGAATGTTGATTCCCTTGCGTAATCTAAAAGTACAATGTATTTACCAACTGTTCATTCACTGGGGCGTGTTCACTCACTGGTCAGACTACCCTACACTTAACTAATAGTAAACTATACTAACTAATAGTATACTTATAATAATTTAAATATCAAGTTTCAAGAAATAGGACAGCTCAGCATAACACTTCATACAGTTTAACTAAATACACATCAACTTTTTTTTTAATTCATTCTGTATTTTTTTAAAGGTAAACAAAGAATTAATATACTATAAATATATATTAATTTTATGAAATTTAATAATTAAAGGCACCAAAACATATTTAAAACAATAGAAATAAATAATTTAAAATTTAGGAATATAAAATTAATTAATTTAAACTCTTGAATAAAAACACTTTGGCCACAAATTTTATCTTTCAGAGGATTAAATTTTATGCATATGAAAAGTTTAAAGACTGAAGCAATACCGAGATTTTTCAGATTTCATCTTTTCACCACCCGTTAAACATCCAGCAACAATCCTTGTGAAAGCCTGAATAATACATATTTTGCATAAATAGAAAACATCAAAGATAGTATAACTTATATAAAATTACAAAAGAAAAGCATTGTATTACAAAATAACTAAAAGAAATAGTGAACAGAAATATCTAAGCTTTTTATTTGATTTATACGCCTAACACCATCAGCACTCAAAGAAAATTGTAATTTTAATTTTACTATCAAAAGATGAGTAAACATCTTTTAATCCTTTACAAGGACCTTAAGAGCAGATATTTAAAAGATTTTATAAATTAATGTAAAACATATTGGTTACTTAATTAAAAATTAGTTAAAATTATGCGTACATTGGTAAGAACTGCAAAGGTTTCATAGCACTGAACTGCTAACTACAAAAAGAAAAAGACATGATGAAAATAAAAACTGGAAATGCAAAATAATATGATAGTAAAAAAATAATAATAAATGCAATAATCACATATTAAAGCAATAATCAAAATTATATTTGTTTATAAACAGACATTTAAGTAAATTAATAGACTATGAACAATTTATTCGCACAAAGAAACAATTTAAACAATAATTGTGCAACTAAATCAAACACATGGTTTCTAACTTTAAATTTGATACTTACAATCAAAGACAGAAACATATAATTTAGGAACAGTAATATTGTAATTGGAGATCAAAATACCTCTCTCGTGGGCACAATAACAAGGCCACAGACACCATCTGCTCTTTTAATTTTGGGTTCAGCTTCTTGGAGTTTGTGTAGGATTGGAACAGCATATGACAAAGTTTTGCCTGAAATAAAATAACAAATTGAAATTTGATAATAATTTGGTAAAAAGTTTGAAATTGTCTAGTTTAGAGCTGGAAATAACCAGAGTTTTGTACAGGATTTAATACTTAAATTTCATAATACTTTTAGTAAAATTGTCAACATAAATGGGAAAACCAACATTTTGCTTAATTAAATTGTTAAATACCAAAACTTGTTATTAAAGTACATAGAACTGATATTGTTAGAATTTATTCAGCTTAATCAAAGCTAGAGTTTAATGTTGACATAAAAAATACTTTAAGAAAAAATACAAAATAAAATTTACAAAATTTACGCATTTAAAAAAAAATTGTTGGAAGTCATAAATAGCACAAAAATACTGCAATTCAAAGTTAGGTGATCAAATATAGAAAAGTTTCTCAATATAATCTCAATATAAGCTTTTTTCAATGCATTTTTTAATGAAATGTCAACTAATTCACACATAAAAGAAGTAGACCATAAAAGGAGAATAAACGCACCTGAGCCTGTACATGATTTAACCAAGGCGTCTTGTCCACCAAGAAGTATGGGAATAGTTTGTTCTTGCACTTTTGTTAGTTTTTCGATTTCCAGTCGGCTCTTTAAACAAGAGACCTGAAAAAATTAACCTGCATGTTAGGTTTAATGTAACAAGCACCGAAATGTACATTTTTGATATAAAGTGCACAGGCAGGTAAGAAATTCCACTTACTATGTGCGGATGAACTTCTAGGTCACTGAAATTTTTGTCCGAAAAAAGGATTTCAGAAGAAGTTTTCTGTTTCTGGCTGTGAATAATTGAAAACAATATTAAATATATGTAACACCTTTAAATAAATATTTTAGAATATAGGAGTCTACACAAATTATAGATGTTTTTCATGTTTTGTTTTTGATAATTGATTATAGGAACTTGAAACCTAGATATCAAGAAACGTTTGAAGGAAGGAAATGAAATCGATCTAATAAAGAATAAAATTTTAACTACTAATGCTTACTGCCGTTCGGTTTTTTTGCATTTCATTTATTTAATAGACTATTATAATACTTATGTGAATACTAACTTTTGTTTGTCGTGCATTCATCAAGTAAAGTACATATTTAAACTAAGAATCTACTTAGTATTGCTGTCTAACTAAATGTTTAGAAGATGCAGTTCTTGATTAGGTGTGAGTGAAATACCAATTTGTATATAAAAAAATAATAATAAATTACTTAAGATGGAAGGATTCAAACGAATATAATATAAGAATATATAAATTGTGAATATACAGTATGCAGTTTTATGCTTTTTATACCTTTGTTAGAAGCTTAAATATATGGCAAGATAACCAAAAACTTACACAACCAATGGCTCAGATACTGGATTGCTTGTGAAAAGTGATGAGAAATGCAAATTTCCTGGACCATTTCTTGATCCTTGAGAGCCTTTATTAGGTGATGATCCATCCTTTTTCTTAAATTTTCCTTTTACTTTACCAGCTGGCTTAGGTTGAGTTGGTGCTTTGGGTGTTCCATCTGATACATGCTGGAAAATGAAAGACTTGATATTTAAATATTGCTGATATTTCAGATAGAGATATTCTAAAGAAGGATCGGGTTTACTGTATGATCACCCTTGGCGCTATTTTTTCGGATTTTGCGATAAATAATTTTCTGGCAACCTGAGTGACTTGGACTGATGATTTGAATTCTGTACTTTGCATTGATGACGTCACCATCTGGCAACCCTTTAGGACTGTTAAAGTTGCCAAATTACGGACTTTTGGCGCGATTATGAAACGCTTGCCAAGGACAGTAAATTTCTACCGAGATATTCGAAAGTAAAATATATAAAATTTTATTAATTACATCATAAGTTCATCAACCTGAAAACCAATAGAGAAAATGACAAAAAAATGCATAATTCTGTTGGTTTTGACTTTTCCTATGTATCTTGAAATGTAATAAATTTGATTACCAATAATTGAAAAGTTGATTATAAACAGGGTATAACTATTATAAAAATTCTTTTTAGTACATAAAAAGTCAAGAAATGTTTATTAATTTTTTTGGGATTCCAAGTTATTTTAGTGGAAACAAGTCTCCCTCATCCCCAGTAGCATCGAATATTGGCCTAATATTGGTATGACGTTGGCCAATATTGGTGATCTTGGGCAAATATAGCAAGTTTTACAACATTCAGCCAATATTGGCCGAATATACAAAACCAATATTTCGAAAGTTAAAATTTGACAAGATAGGACCAATATTGGGGATAAATTGGTTGACATATACCAAGGGGGCGCTCGCGTTTGTCATATTTTTTCCTTGATAATATTAAGAAGAAGAAGAACAGCCAAATGGCCCCTCGGTGGCCGAGAGGTGTAAGCGACGAGCCTCACACCGAGAAGGTTCTTGGTTCTGTCCTTGTCCTAGCCATACTATAGACGTATTCGTGCTGGTAGAAAAATTCTTCTAAAATTTACCGGGGTGCTGAGTACACTGCGATATACGTGCTCGTTAAATCTGTGGAGTCTAAAGTCCCGACGGCGTTAGCGTACGATGTCGCTCGAAGCATAGAATTCGAATTTGTAAAGTAGGAGGTTCCTTTTTAAAACTGACCCCTAACCCCCAGGGGTTACACATAAAAAATAATGGGATACATGCTCGCCGATTTTTCCATCTACCCAACCGTTTCGAAAAAAGTCGTCGGATAATATTGGTCCTATAATGGCAGTCAATATTGGTTATATGTTTTTGGATAATATTGGTCCTATAATGGCAGCCAATAATGGCCAATATTGGCAAAATGTTTCCTCTAAATGCTGGGCCAATAAGGGTTAGCATATTGGCTCTGCATTGTAACCAATATTGGGCCCATATTCGATGCTACTGGGGATAGTTCTTTAACAACATATACCATCAAATGTAGTTACCGCAATTTTTACGCCAAATATTAGATCACACAGACATGTTATTAAATATTTTTCGTTTTTTTTTTTTTAATTCTTTCTTTTTTGGATAAATATACTTGGATTTTTAGTAGATATGGTTCAACTCGCGCAACTTAAGATATTATTTACATACTTGTGACGATTTGATGGCTTTGCTTTTTTTAACTGCAGGCGCCGAACTCAAATTGAACATCAAATTGTCATCCATTTTTTCAACCATTTCGTTGAAACATTTACGTACAAAAATTACAATTCGATCGAGCACGAGCAACGTTCTAAAAAAATTCAAAACAATAACAAATACATGGAACACAAGTTGATGTTGCCATCTTTTTCTTCTAATATAAAACTAGTTGTTCATGTGGATACACAAGATTTAAAAAAAAATAGAAATTCTAATTAAAAAGTTAGCGATTTCAATTAATTTTACTCACTTACTCATATATTTTCTTTTTATAATTTGTTAAAGCTAAATCACTGAGACCTTCAATGTTTACTCCTGTATTTCCTTCGTTCGCTGCTTTGACAGGTACGGAAATAGCAGCAAGAATCCAGCAATGTGATTCGGTTTGGATTGTTTGGATGGAAGCTTGCTGAACAGTTGTTGATTGTTTGTTTTGTTCATTCGTATTGACTTTTAGCTATTTTATTACGGGTATTATTTTTTTTTATGCTTTCATGTCACATTAATATCGTTATTCTTATAACCCATGAACTTTGTCAACTGATTAGCATTTACTTTTAGTTATGGTGAGTATCAAAGACTTGAATTTATTGGTATTAATTGCATAATACTGTATGACGCTATCAAGCTTTTCAAATAAATTTTTAAAATCCCAATAAATAATTTTAAAAAACTGTGTAAATATAAGGAAAAATCCTAGTCTGCATTCCGTCGACAAGATACGAAGTTTGGCGAGTTTGTAAAAGAGCGATAAATAACTTTTTCTAACAACCATGGTATAACACACACAGAACATTTTAAGATGATCTGATCAGTAGTTATTGTGAAAAGGTAACAATTAATAACAATTTAACATTACCGATATACAACATACTGAACCCCCTTATTAACATCTTCAATTAGGTTTGACTTTGTAACTTGTCTCCCCATTAATATAAATGTATTGAATATTATTTTTTTTTTCATAATTCCATGTTTGTAAATCTTTAGGGCTATTTGGAAGCCTGCCTTGCTTCCTAAGCAATTTGGTTCTTTTGCTCCCAATATTAAGCTCTTATAGTATTATTGGGAGTACAAGCAAATCCTAAGTTTTTTTTTTTTTTAAATGTTAACAGGATTTTACAAAATATCTTTGTAAAGTTTGTCCATTTACACATTGCATTATCTGTTGATTTGCTCATTTTACATTTACCTGATGAAAATTTGTTAATCATATTAAAAGTGTGTATTATCTTTCAGGTATAATTCTAAGAAGTTTTAGCTAGTTCTCTTAGGAGCAAATCTTTGAAGTCATGTACAACAAATCTCTATTGCATTAATTGATCATGGAGGGAAAAATAAAATCTAAATATACCCGAATCAAGGATGAGGGTTCTTCTGATTTAAATGATAACTATGACTGCACCGACTGTGATAAGACATTTAAAACTGAAAAAGGAGTTCATCAACACGGACTTAACAACCACGATAAAAATATTTCAAAAACAATGACTTTTTCGTGTGAAACTTGTAAGAAGTTGTTTCCAACGAAAGCAAATCTTAAATTGCACATCCTCACCCATGTAGGAGAGAAACCCCACAAGTGTCACATATGCAACAAATCCTGGGCTAAAAAATCGCATCTACGAACTCACCTTTTAACACACAGTGCCCGCAAGCCCCACGAATGCAAAATTTGCAAGGCAAGATTTCGTTGCAAAAGTAATCTTACCAGCCATCTATTTCTTCATACTGGTTTGAAACCGCATGTGTGTGATGTATGTGGAAAGGGGTTTGCATGTAGGAATAATCTTAAAAGACATGTTCTTGCTCACAGTGTCCATGACCATCCCAAAGTGCATGTTTGTGATTTTTGCAAGAAAGGCTTTGCAAGCAATTTCTTCCTTGAATCCCATCTCCGCGTTCATACTAAGGAGCGTCCGTTTGTGTGTCAAATCTGTAGCAAAACCTACACACAACGGACCGGTCTAAAAAACCATATGATCACCCATACCAACGAGAGGCCTTTCGCATGCGATCAATGTGGCAGAAAGTTCATACAAAAATCTCAATTGAAATCACACGAGTTGGTGCACACCAACGAGAAACGTTTTGCTTGCGATGTGTGCAAAAAAGCCTTTCAAACTAAAGGATCACGGAATCTACACCTGCAGACCCATACAGGCGAAAAACCTTTTGTGTGCGACTTGTGCAAGAAAGCCTTCATTGGTGCACGTGACCTAAAAGTGCACATGGTCTCTCACTCAAAAGTGAAAGCTCATAAATGCAGTGTGTGTCGACGAATGTTTGCTCATAGGAATAGTCTCATGATGCATCTACGCAGACACACGGGGGAGAAGCCGTACGTCTGTGAGGTTTGTGAAAAAAGTTTTATGAGAAGTGAGTACCTCAAGAATCACAAGAAAAAATGTCCAGGACAGAAATTTACTGACATATCATAAATGTGTTTTCATTAATTCAGCAATTAATTGCATGCAAAATTATCTGTCTGTAGTGTAAATCACGTTTGTAAAAAGCGATTATCACTACAACTTTTAACATTAAATGAAAAAAAAATTGTGGAACAGTCGATCTACACTTATTATAACTAAGTTATGTAATGCATTTTACTTAATTTGGTTTATTTTTTAAATTTAAAAAGCTCTTAATCTCCTCTGAAAGCGTGACTTACACTGCAGTTACATAGAATTAGCCATAAGAATTCTTTTATTTCATAATTTCCTGGTGTTGAAAGTATTTGGTAATTTTCCATTTCACCACTCAAATTCCCCCATATGGAATCTTATGTCAACCAAACACACTATATACAGTTAAAGGACCACAGAATAAATGGTAAAAGGTTACCATTGGAAAGATTGTTTGTCGGTGGTGGTACATTATTGGCGATTATATCACTTGCTTTCGCGAAATAAAGTACCAAATATTAAAGATGACTTTCCAAGAAGTTTGGCTAACTGAAGATATTAAATCTTAGTTTCTATGCACACTAAAATCGTGCTGAGGGAAGAGTTAAGTTACCATTTATATGAAATTTCAAGGTGTAACTCAATTACTACAAATTTTTAAGCAAGTCTTTCAAAGCAGGCAGTATCATTTTTCCATTGTATGTTTTTCTGTTTGAGGGTTTTTCCTTGTAGTTTACTCACGTTTTCTGTGGGTTGCTCTAGGTTCTGAAGAAAACTCAATGGGAATATTTCTTCTTATGTCACACTCTCAAAACTTGGATTTCATTGGTTGTTTTTCTTTGAAAAAGTGTCGTGACATCCCATTGGTTTAAGAAAGGTCATGCAATCCAGACTGCGATGTTTTTTTTTTTTTTTGAGGCAAAGTGTTGAAACAAGCCCATTGTAAATACTAATGATCAGGTGACCATCGAGAGGGGTTGGTTGGTTGATATACATATGTTTTCAGGCTTGTGTGCTTGCTCAGAGAGCCGCTTATAAACCTTCGTCAAGTAAGACAGTCACAACACACACTCACATGCACACGTATACATGACAGATGCTGCCATCTATCACGCGCCACCTCCACAATTTAGACATGTCTCTGAAGGGGAAGGAAATAGTCTCCAGTAACCTGTACCCGTGGGAAACTGCGCAATGACCGCCCACAGGACTTTCGGACCCAACAGATTTTACTAGCACGTACTCCGCATATACTCGGTGAGTTTTCAGCGACCAGGTTTCGATCGCGGGACCTTCCGATCCGTAGATCGCTACTCTGACCACGGGGCGCCTCACAGCCCTTCGAGAAAGGTTACTCTTTATTCCGATAAGAAAAGAACCAACTCCAGCTATCGGAAAAAAATATTTTTTAGAATAGAATAGTAAAGAATCTAGGAAAGATGTATAGAATGGTAGATGGTAGTGACATTTTATTATATTTTGAATTTTCTTAAGCAGAATATATTTTTAACCCGTCATCTGACCAGTCAGGTTTTTCACCAAACTCATATATTTCTTTTAAAAATTATAAATTTAATAATTTTGTTAAATTGTGGTGCATGCCGAAATAAATCTGATATATTTTTAACCAAATGCCCGAAATTGCTCAATAATAAATCTATTTACTCAGAAAAGGAGAAAGCAAGTAGAAAATAATTGAAAATGTCGAATAGATTTATTGAGCGTGCTCCTTCTTCTTCGGAACACTCCATAAGAGAAACACTGATACATTGTAAAAACCTTACCTATATGGTATTTTTTATTAACTTTAAAAGCAATTTGTCAAGCTTTATAATACATCAAGGGCATTATTGAGAGTTGTGGAGTAAAAAACTGAAAAAAAAGCCGTTCCATTGTATTAAAAAAATAAGTCAAGACAACAAGAAAAATTTCTTTGTTTCTTTTATTACTAAAAGTTACACCTGGAAAATACTTTACCTTGCCTTACCCTTTCGGCTGGGCGTTGATACGTGAGTGAGTGAGGACTTTATCTTTATATATATAGGTTGCCAACAGTAATCCTTTTAAACTTTAACAATAAATTGATCAGTGAATTTTTTAAGAATTTTTCACTGGGCGACATTACTTATAAAATGGGGGGGGGGGGAGGCTCGTGATAAGAATTGGGTGACTATTTCAGAGTGATTTCTTATAGTAAAACTTTCGGTTTTTATAAATTGCGAAAAAATCACTCTTAATTAGCAATCAATTAAATTCATGGAGATTTCATTAGTGAAACATTAGGTTTTCATGAAATAGGGAAAAATCATTAATTAGTAATGAACTAAATTTCTGAATATAAAAACATAGAAATTGCAACAAATAGTTTAAACCTTGACATATGACCAGTCAAAAAGTTTCTTTTTTTGTCACATTGGTATTAGTAGTCAAAACATACCAAATGTGTCGATTAAAACCATTTCACACTTTATTTTAAGATTTAACTAAAATTTTTAAAAGTGACTAATATTTGAATAGGAAGCACGAGGCAAGTTAAATGAGAAGAGGGTTTTTGGTGTGCAAAGAAATTTTCAGTCCCTCTATTGTTTAGAAAATTAACTTTACTATTTTTTTATTGAGCTCTACTTAAAGACATAGCTTCTAAGATCATGTATCAAATCAGTCCTATATTTCCCCATATTTGTTATTTTAAGAAAATAGTGTAGTTCCTCTAGGATTAATTGATTTTATGAAACCTGTCTAAAAGTTACAACTTTAAATCAGCTCTGTGTCTGTCGTAGATTTATGAGTATTTGAAACATTTCTTCGACACTAGGTACACGCATCTCCCCTTTATTTATTTTACAGACTGCAATTGACTATGAATATTTTAAATTTTATGAAGGAATAAAAATAAATTAATGAATTATTTGTGGAAAAATATCTTAAAATGTCGAGGTACAATTTTTTTTACGAATTAAAATATTTCAATGGAATAGGATTTTCTCGTACAGTACGTGAAACACCAATAAATATTATTTTGTTGGAAATAAAAACTACACTAGTCTATAGCAATTTTCAATTTTTTTAAATGTTAACAATATCATTAATACTTCTTCAAGTTGTGTGTGTGAATCAATGCATCCTATCTGTTTACCTACAATAATATATTGTTTAATAAATAATTTGTTACAAAAATTTAAAATTCTCTTACACCTCCCCTTTACTTAATCCTCAAAAGGGGGAGCATAGTCGGTTAGGCGTACGCCTGGCATGCGAAAGGTCCCAAGTTCCGGGCATCGCCAAAATAACTTCCTACCTATAAATGTCCCTTGCAGCCCAAAAATGCTGTCATGTGTTGTAATAAATAGACAATATCTGATAAACAACAAATTGGCTACAACTATTGCCCTTTTTAAAAAATTTCCCTAAAATAAATATTATTAATGGTTTTTCATCAGAAGGGATTTTTAGGAAATTAAAGTTATTTCACTGTCGCCCAGTGTTTTGATTTTCATATTACTAGGCGACGTTTTTCTTTCACTGGGCGACATTAGTGTCGCCCAGTCACTATGTTAAAAAATTCACTGAAATTGATGATGAATAAAATCTTAAGTTATATTTTCTTTAAAAAATATACAAATGTTTGAAGTTTAGATTTTAAAGCTGAAACAAGAGTTTCAATAATTCCGATTTTTGTAATTATCAAAAAAAATTCTTTACCAGTATAAAGTCAGCGACCTTACAATTATATAAAAATAATTTTTAAAAACATTTTGAAGATAGTTTAGACATTTGCCAAATGTAAGCAATGGTTTTTAAGTTGAAAAAAAATCTACGTCAAAATAAATCTTTAAAATATCTAACGAAGTTTAATGTCTTATTTTAATTTTGAAATTTTTATATTTTTATTCTGCAGATTTTTGAATTAAATCAGCAGATCTACACTTTCTGCAGAAATTTTTTAGCTGGAACTCTTACAAGTAGATACGACAAGTAGTTTTTTTAAACACAATTTACTACACAATTATTCTAACTATTACAAAATGGATATGTTCCAAAAGTAAACAGCATATAAGAAAGGTGTTCATCTTCATGATCAATTTTCTCAGCTTGAAACCCCATGTTGGCGATAGCGGACGATTGAGGCTGACAATTTCCGCCAATAAAGTCGCCAAAACTCTCACAATTCACTGCCGCAAACGGACAGTCGCTGATTGACTCCATAAACAGAAATAGAGCCCTTTCATGGTTGCATATGTTAATGTCTGCTTTTTCTTTAACTGCAAAAAAAAAAAAATGTAATTTTAAAAACATTTTCCCATTATATAGTTTTCCTTTATTTTTATAAACAGTTAGCAATAGTATCTTTTTAGTTTTCCTTTATTTTTATTAACAGTTAGCAATAGTATCTTTTTAGTTTTCCTTTATTTTTATAAACAGTTAGCAATAGTATCTTTTTAGTTTTCCTTAATTTTTATAAACAGTTAGCAATAGTATCTTTTTAGTTTTCTTTTATTTTTATAAACAGTTAGCAATAGTATCTTTTTAGTTTTCCTTTATTTTTATAAACAATTAGCAATAGTATCTTTCTAGTTTTCCTTTATTTTTATTAAACATCTATCAAAATTTCTTTACTAGTTTTCCTTGATTTCCTTATCCATACCCATTTTATAAGCCAGAGAAGCTGTCCGTGCTGACATCCCGTTTTCCGTCCCCTTAAGGACATTCATGGACTGTTCCGAAGAAGAAGGAACCCGCTCAGGAAAGGGGGCTAGGGAGCCCAGTCGGTTAGGCACTCGCCTAACATGCGAAAGGTCCCAGGTTCGGGTCCGGGCATCGCCAAAATAACTGTCGACATATAAACGGTCCGTGCAGCCAAAAATTTCCGACGAATAATAATACCCCGTTTAAGGGAGTGCACTTTAAATATCCTTCAAAGTCCTAACGCTACGTACGATGTCGCTCTTAACGATTGCGTTGGGTGCCTATTCAGATGTCGGCTCGTCACTTGACCGCGGTTCTAGCTCTAGTGTAGCTCTAGTGCGACGATAATTCAAACCTAACCCGCTCAAGAAATCTGTTCGACATTTTCAATCGTTTTCGTATTTTCTAGTTATCCTAATCAATTGAATGGAAGGTTAATTTATAAGTTGCTTCCTCCTTTTCCTGAGTTTTTGGATTTATAACAGAACGATTTCGTGCCGTTGGTTAAAAATATATTGGGTTTATGTCGGCATACCACGGAAAACCTATGTGTGATTTTATTATACAATTTCGACATTCGATTTATTCAGAATTGGTTCGTAAATAAACTCATTTTTTTACTATTTGGAAATCGTCAGTTGATTTGTCTTGCCTCCTGATGTAGCTTAGAATGTTTATATAAAGTCCAAAAAAAAAAAAATTACTGCATTTTTAAACTGAATTTTATTACACTTATTTCGGTATTTAATGAAGCTGACAAGAAATCTAATCAATTAAATAATCTTCGGATAGTTACACATGGCTTTTACTAAAAGAATATTATATTGTTATTTTATGTAATCATAAGAGAAAGTTGTACTAAAATAAAGCGAAGTAAAGATAGGTACAAATTACAATGTAAAAGTAATCGTATACGTCAAATGTAACATGCTTCCCTTGAAATTGAACCAAACTGTTTTTAGTACAACATACAAGAACGTTCTCAAGAAAAATTAAATAGACATTTTGTATAGTTTCCTCAACATATGTCACTTACTAATTGTTATCCTTTTATCCTTATTAATGTACTTATTTCCATAACTGCATCCCGGCTGCATGCTTCCACCATTGGGAAAGAAATCAATGTCACCATAGTTATATGAAGTACCAGTGCCTGAAACTAAATAAAAAAAATACATGATTCACTATTGTGTATCTGTCGAATGAAACCAGACAGTCCCACTAATATTAAACTTCTTTCATTTTTTTTTTGTAAGCCAGTCAAATGAACCCGAATTTCACGAAAGAAGTGAAAGGTTTTCAAACTCAACTTCAAACTTGGCATTGATCATTACTAAGGTATTAACAAAATACTTATGGAGGAATTGGCGCGTGGACGACGGGTCTCCAAAGCAAAGTGCGTATAGTTCAATAGAGAAAAAAATATTTTCTTTGCCACATTTCTCCGGCTGTATTAAATATTTTATAAATTTAAAAGTATTTTTTTAAGTGATAAATGTATTTGACTTACAGGTCCCGACAATCCCACTTTTTGAAATAAGTACGAACATTTTTTTTTATATTCAATAAATAATTTTACACAAAATATTCGAAGCAATTTCAACAAGTAAGATTATAGAGACCTGTAAGTTATATACATTTATTATTTAAAAAAAAAAAAACATTTGTAAAAATATTCAATACAGCTGGATAAATGTGGCAAAGAAAATATTTTTTTTTCCTATTGGATCAACACTGAGACACTTTAGTTTAGAGACACGTGCTCCAGCGCGCCCATTCCCCCTTTAAGTACCCTACGAACGGGACGAGCCACTTTTCATTTAAGATGGTGTGATATGCGGTATTATGAATTAATTTACCTTATGTAATATTCAGACTTGTCTAGTTTTGTTTGCTGCTCCTAATTTTAAGGATCTACATTCAGACTTAACTGAATTTTTTTTCATTTTCTAAAATCTCATATTAGAAAAATAAAATGTAGCCATCAATGACATCTTATTTTTTCTTTTGCCTGGGGTTCTAATTACTGGCTATTGTCCTCGCCGAATTGATAGTCAATAATGGACCCTTGGAATGGTTAAAAAAAAACTTTATAATGGGGTGGAGTATGAACTGTAAATTGTAATTACTACATGGGTAATTAAAATACGAATAATTATGTAAAATTTCTACCTTCAGAATTACTTGATGTATGAATGGCATCAACGAAATCTGCGTCTGTTGATGCTAGCTTGATCAGAGAAGGAAGATCATCATATAAAAATCCGGTAGCATCTAATCCTAGAACATGTCACACAGTATAAGAAGAACCACGGTAAATGTACATCAAAATATACTGGCAATATGGGTGCCAGCATTTTTGGATGTATTTTTGCAGCAATTTCGCTTGTTACCTTAAAAGCAGTGTCATAAATTTATCAGTTATTCTTTGCTGTTATATTATTTATATAATAGGGGACTAGGGAGCCCAGTTGGTTAGGCGCTCGCCTTGCATGCGAAAGGTCCCAAGTTTGGCTCCGGGCGTCCCCAAAATAACTGCCGACCTAAACGGCCCGTGCATCCAAAAATATCCAACGAGTAATATACCCCGTGTAAGGGAGTGCACATTAAATATCCTTCAAAGTCCTAACTCTGCGTACGATGTCGCCCTTAATGGTTGCGTTGGGTGCCTATTCAGATGTCGGCTCGTCACTTGAGTGTGGTTCTAAAATACAACACCAGTCGAAAATAGCCTTCGTGTAGCTCTAGTGCGACGATAATTCAAACCTAGCCTAACCTTTATTTCTTAGATATTAATTTACTTTAACAACACACACGTTAACAGTATGGTTGGGTTGAAAATCAAAATTGCTCTCGATGAGCAGCCCGTGGATTCTCAACCTCGGTCATGAAGTCATCTTGTCAATACTTGCGCTTCCCCCTTCAGGGACATGTCTAAATTGCGGAGGTGGCGACAGATGGCAACATCTGTCATATGTGTTTGTGTGTGTCTTGTGTTGTCCTACTTGACGATGGTTTATAAGCGGGTCCTTGCGACCAAGCACACAAGCCTGAAAATATATGTCAACCAACCAACCAACTTGCGCTTCATTCTGAAGTATTCTCTTTTCGTCAAAAGAAAAAGGATTTGTACGAATGGAGTTTTTAAAAAAATGTTTTTTTATGAATTTTTAGAAATGTATTTTGATAATTTTTTTGTGTTGACAGAGGATTTTCCTTTTCAATATTTTGCATTTAAGGAGAAGAGAAAGAAATAACAACATCAATATATTTTAAACAAATTTTTGGTGTTCTTTTAATATTAATTGTGCAACAAAGTTGATTGGGGGACTTTTCTATGCACTTTTTTCATGTAATAAAGAAAAATATAGTGGAAATTTTTCTATTGATCTCTTGTGACGATTGATTTCAATCTGTAGGTATAGACGCATAAACCGGTCGTGTGACCATCAGGTTTAACTGCCCCATACATGTTTTTAAAGAACTTCATAAACTTTACAATTATATTAAGTTTTTTAATTTAAAGCACGAAAGTTTTTTCATCCATTCTAAATAAAAACCAATAATTTAAAAATTACAATATTTTTCTATATTAAGTTAAACATTAAAAGTTTAATATCATGAAGTAATATTCATTCATTTAATGCCATTCATAATCATTTAATATCCGGGATTTAAAAGCTTAACCAATTTACTTTTCCCTCAGCTGGTTAACTTTTCAAAGGTCAGACAATAAACATTAAAACTTTGTTGAATACCTCCTTTGCTATGTCCACACTACGACAATATAAACTGACAAGAAATGCGCGCGCATGGAAATGCATATACAATTTGTATAATTCGAGGTAGGTGAGCACGCATGCCTGTGCAAATTGTATATGCTTTTCTATGGGTGCGCATTTCTTGTTAGTTATCATTGTCGTAGTGTGGACATAGCATTTAAAATATGATAAATATTTATCGACTTCTAGTTAAAACTTCATCTTTTTCTTTTAAGTAGATTTTTAGAAGAAGGTTGTATTAAAGATATTTACCAGTTATTCTACCAATATTTATCATTTTCCCAACCATTCCAGCTACATGACATCCGAGACCATGAGCAATGATGTGTATGGAATCTGTGCTGATTTGTTGGTAACTCTAAAACAAAAATTATTTTATATAATATCATGTGGTTTTTAAAAAAAAAATTGTTTTAATTGTTGATTTATTCTTTAAAAATGATAAAAATTGAAGAGTACAGGGGAAAAACTGCGTAATTTCGTAGAGAACTTTCCTCAAGAGGCCACTTTGGCGATGATTGCGAATAATCGCCTGAACTGGTGTAAGGAAACCAGTTTCTACCCACCGAGATTCACGCGATGCACGATTCAGACGCTTGGACTAAGCGAAGAAGAAAGAGAGAAACCTTTTTTCTGCCACGAATGCCCGACAAGCAGACACAATTACAAGAGGACTCCTAACAAATCAAGTGGTTCTTCCCCTGTGCTCTTCAACTATTCACAAAATCCGCAATATAAATAATTTGGCACAAAATCCATTGTACTTTGGGGGAGGGGGTCAAAATTTGGACGCAATGGGAAGATCAGACTCGATTACTGTTTAAAAGCCACTTTTTCTGCATCAGCACCCTCCAAGACAAGTAAAGATTAACAATCTCCATTGCGGTTTTCTGATCCCATCACAATAAATGCTTTCATTATCTACATTTCATGTTAGGTAATAATTAATAAAAGTAAAAAACAGTATAACCAAAATAGAAACTATATATTAATATGTGGATTGGATCAGGCCGGTCCCATTTCCATTTGCAATCGAGCTACTTTTCTTCTTTAGATGACGAATAAATTAGATAATCACGATGATAAAATAACAAAAACTTGTTTTTTAATCATTTCTTTGTCTTAGTAAGTACAAATAATATGTTATTACTTTCTGTAATTATAGAAAATTAGTGACCGACAAAAAAAACTATAAGTTCGGTCTATAAACTATAACAGTCGGTCTCTAACTATAAGTAAGTCGGTGGCTATAAATTTTTTGATATTAAAATAGATTTCCAAAAATTAAAAAAAAAGTTGGGTTTTTATTAATTATTTTTATATTTTAAATGATATATACTTTAAAATTGATAATTATTAAAATATTGTATGAATTGCGATTGACTATTGAAACATAGTGGATTAAAAAATTATTAATTCAATAATTGAATTAGAAATACGTACTTCAAGTCGGTCGTTGTTCCACAGTCCTAAGTATGAACAACAATTCAACCAGATATTGTATCACTGGGGGTTCCACGTGAGGCTGACAACCTTATCGGGACATATGCCTAGTCCCCCAGAGCCCAATGGTACGAAAGCTGAAATGGGCACAGCAGGCTTCGGCCCAGTAATGTGCTGTTAGGCCGAGGCGTAGTTTAGTTTTTTTTATGGTATTTTATAGGATTTGAGGAGACCAATAAATTACAAGAAGGGATAATGCCTATTTTTGTAAAATCATTTGCTTCAGTCCATTCATATAAATCCTATTGCCAACCTAAGATGGGTAAATGGAAGTATGCTATGGAGAAGATCCTTCCGCGGATGTAAAGAGTTCCATAAATTATTTGTGAATACATCCAGAAAACATGTTTAAAACATTAATTTCATTTAACGTCGAACATATTTTAATATTATTTGAGAAAATTTCGCAATTTTATCAGAATGAAAAATGTATTTTAGTTAAATTGTATTCAGATCATTTTGTATATCTCTTGTAAGATAAATATTACCTTACAAGACGGACCAATCGCGCTTTTCCCAATGCCTTTTTACTACTTGTTTTTACCCAAGTTAGGTTGGCACAGAGTGTAAGCAATTCATAATTACCTGTAACGAGAATAAAAACTTGGCCAACTTGATACCAACAAAAAAACCCAATCTTGCAGTTGTTTCAAAGGAAAGGAAACTATGAAAAGTCCAATCGACTATAATGACATTATAATCCCCTACTTCAAGTAGTTTGTCTTTGATATCCTATAAATTAAGTTTATTTATTAGTTATTTTTAATAATTATAAATATGTAAACAGCATGCATTTTCCTTACATAAAATTCCGAAGTCAATATTTGTTTGTTTATTTGTTTGAGTTACAGTTTAATTTATTAAATTTGTTTATTGTTTGGATCCAATGGTTGTTGTGAATTATGAGCAGAACAGGAACGTCATTGCTAAGCAGCACACATACACATACACTCAAAGCCAGAGAAGATCTCTCAAACACTTCCGTACGGAAAGTTTGACGTCACTCTTCCGTATGTCATTGTTTTGAAGGGAAAAAACCTTATCTTGAAACTGGTTCGGAACACTCATTCACAGTTGAAGAGTACACGGGAAAAACCGCTTGATTTTGTAGAAGGCTTTCCTCATCAGGCTTCTTTGGCGATGATAGCGAGTAATCGCCTAAACTGGCGTAAGGAAACCAGTTGCTGACTTTCTTGTGCTTCTTCTCTCACTGCAACCCTGAAATTCTGTTCTACGTTTTATTCAAAAGACTGTATTCGTTCATCATCATGTTAAGCTTTAAAAATAAAGTACGATTGATTGAAAATCACGTATTTTTATTTAAAAAAAAATTAAGAGAAATTTTAAGATTCGTAAATTGATAGAAAAGTCCTTAACCACGACATTTCTATCTACCGAGATACACGCGATGCACTATTCCCGACGCTTGGACCAAGCGAAGAAGAAAGAGAGAAACCGGTTTCCTGTCGCCAATGTCCGCCAAGCAGATACAGTAAGGGAAAACTCTTAATAAATCAAGTGGTTCTTCCCGTGTACTCTTCAGTTGATTACACTTTTCTGTCCCAGTGATGCCTTTTAGCACCATCATTTTTCTTATCATAATTTTTAAAAAAATAATAGGGGTGATATCTATTTTTGATTAATAACAAATATTTTCTAATGGAAGAAAGTTTGAAGAATCGAATGATGTGCTTTTTTGATATCGTAAATGGCTATAGACGATCAGAAAAAAATGTCTAAAAGGACGTTGCCAAATTGTCATTGGGACTGAAAGGGTTTAAGGTTCCCAACAAGTTGCTTTTATATTGGTCATTCTGAACAGTGACGTCAAACATTCCGTCCACTCATATTTCTAAATAAGCTCCTTTGGCCTTGTACACTATTAAAACAAAGGAGTGAAATCCACTCCTGTAGGAGAAGTGCATTTTCGACACTGAAAAAGGAGTGAATATTAACCCAAACTGAGTTAAAATCACTCGTTTGGAATGATCTTGTCGCAGATTCAACATACAAATGATCCACTCCTCTAGCAGAAGTTCATTTTCGACACTGGAGGAGTGAAATTAACTCAGACTAAGTTAAAATCGCTCATTCCTTTTAAGAGTGTAAGTTGGATAGGCCGTAACTTCAGTTGGTCTTAAAAACACAAACTTACAAAATAAATCGAAGACTTTGGCAACATTTCCCTGTATCCATGAACCAGAACTTTGGTCTCCAGGTCGGGATCAAACGGCGCGTTTTGGAAAGAATCAAAAGTAAACTTCAAGTTGAAGGCATTGTATTTATTCGTCGGCGTGAACAGTTGGTATTTCACCTTCAAGCTGTCGTTGTCTTCTAACATGTTCATCGTCATCTCTACGAGTTTAGTGACGAATCTCTTGAATGTCTCCAACGATTTGTCCGGGACAGATGCCGGCAAGGTGGCAAGAGCAGGCAGGAGTTGCCGCGTTTTGCGGTTCACTTGCCATTTCCCGTATTCTAGCAACTGGTCGAAGTAGGTTTGTAACTGGTTGAGGTAAGTTTGCGATGATACTTCTTCGGTTAGTTCATCTTGACCTAGAAAAAAAAGGAAGTTTTACTTTTAACCCTTTCAGTCTAGCCGCCCCAGTGGCACAATCGTTATGATGCTAGCCTTTGGAGCTGCTGGGGTCGGGTTCGAATACCGATCAGGCATGGATGTTTGTGACCGTCAATAAATGTTGTTATTTGTCCATGTGTTTGTGTCGTCTCTTTCTTTGTGTCTCTCTTGTGCTTGCGTCATTTCTGGGGCTTGGTACAATAGACGTCAAGTCACCGTACTTGGCGATCTTGCCCCCCCCCCCCCCCCCCACCAAGAAAATCATAAGTCATAACCCTTTCAGTCCCAATGACAATTTGCCATCAGCATTTTAGAAATTTTTCCTTATCTTCTTCAGCCATTTATGATATCAAAAAGCACATCATTCGATCCTTCAAACTTTTTTCTACAGAAAATATTTTTTATTGATCGCAATAGATGTCAGGCAAATTATTATTTTCAATTATGATCAGAAACATGATGACGCCAAATGGCATCACTGGGACTAAAAGGGTTGGGTCATCAACCACATACTGTCTTGGGCAGATGAACAGTATATCGACTAATCATCATTGTAATTATCACAAGTACTCAATAATTATAAGAGTAAGTAGATAATAATAATTGCAATTTTTACAATAACTGTCACCTAGAACACTACTTTCACTCAAGATTATGACTTTTAGAAAAATAGCTAAATTTAACATTTAGTAGTAATTTTAACTTTTAAAAGACGTAATTGGCTAAATTAATTAAATTTTCTTTCCCAAAATAAATATTCTTTTTTGTTGGCTAATTTTATTTGCAGATTCTAGAATCATTGCGTAAATTTTTTTTTAAAAAAATTTTTCTAAAAAACCCTAGCATCTGTTCCGGCGACATTTTGCGCGCTTAGAAAATGCAGCCAACGCAACGCTTTAAACTTCGAAAGCTCCTTATTCTCTCAATCAAAGAAAAAATTCAATATTTATAACCTTTTAACAATACTAAAACAAGAAACAATTCCAAATTGATTGATTGATTAAATAAGAAGCAATTCCAAATCGATTAATTGATTAAACAAGTAACAATTCCAAATGATTATTGATTAATAAAGGAAGAAATATAGATTAAAACTTAAAACTAACAACTAAATTATGAAGATTTCTTGTATTCAAATATTGATATGATCCAATAAAAAATTACTTACCTGATATTGAAACGCATGAAATTATTGAAAGTAATACTATGTGTACAAGAACATTTTTCTGCATTCTAAAACAACTGGAAAACAGAGAGGGAAGAAAATAATAAGTAATAATCATATTTTTCCAAGGAATACCTGCACTCAAAATTCAATTTTATTTCTAGTTAAACAATAATAGGTTTTACATTATTTTTAACAAGTAAAGAATTATTTGTTCATGTAGAAATTGCTAAAATTCCTTAAATTAAAGTCTATCAATTATAGAATTAAAGCTAAAACTACTTAGCATTAAAAAGTATAATAATTTAAATTCTAAATGGTGTATTTAAATTATTATTTTCTTAATCGAATATTCTTTTTTAATTGTTAATGCTCTTTTAGTTTTGCTTGAAAAATATTGTTACTTATCTGCATTCATACAGAACAATGCTATAAAAGATATGCAAATATGAATAAAATTTTCAAAAGAATAGAAGACATGTTTACTCGTTGTATTTAACTTACAAAAAGTATTAAGGCTTGGTCCCTGTCGGCCCTGATTCCCATCTGCATAGACACGAAAAGCTTTTACGTAAACTGATTATATCACTAAAATTTGATTAATTCTTTAAAAGTCCACTGATTAATTCATTAATAAATAGACTCGCAAATGAACCAAATCATATCTTGGTAAAAGTATTCTGTTTCGTGTACAGTCCCAAAGACGTAGAAATACTAGAATTACAAAGAACTAATTCTAAAATCGCTACAAAAACGGATTTTTCCCGTAAAAATTATCATGACATGTTTACGCCTATTATCTTGTAGAATAAATTAGCAGACATAATCATCTTATTGATTAAATTGGTGTTTAGAATATTCATTACTTTAAATAAAGAAATAAATTCTTTGAACAAATTAATTATTCAAATTGCCTTAAAATCTTACGTAAAAATTTTAAATCTGAGTATTCAAAGAATAAATTGTCATAACCAATGCAGTATTTGACATGTTTACTAACTGTGAAAACATATCTGTAAAAATATACGCATCCTACTTCTTTAAAATTGACCGTATTACTAAATTCAGGAACTAAAAACTGTCGTTACTTGGAAGAAGAAAAGAACTTAAACCTAAATTATTATTAAAAAAAAGTCGCAATAACTAACATAAGTAACTAGATAGTGAATTAGCGTAAAGAATATGTCATTAAAAACAATTAAAGAAAATTTTCCGAAATTACGAATTCATAAAGTTTTCTCAAATTCCCCAAAATCGCATTTTTAAGTTATTTCTTTATATAAAAAAAAATCAATTATATAGTTGATATACATGCCTGAGTTTTCCAAGGCAACAATCAAACTTCCGTCTAAAATCCAATTTCTTTTCACACGGACTTAGGTTTTAACACAAATACTGTTTTAAATAATATATCTTTACTAATGGAACAGGCTTCAAATATATGCATTGTGAATGTAGACACGTCACAAAAGCGACATTTTGTAAATAGAAAACTCTGCCTCTGTTGAATCTTCAAAATCCATAAAATATAGTGCGAAGCCAAAACTATATTTTCTATGGCCATTCGGAAAGTCCCGCTGAGTACACAAAAGCACTTAACCTATTTTTATGACTATGTTGGCTGCCAATATATATTTTAGGGTATCTGGAAATTTTTTTTTATCAAATCCATGTTTTAGTGGGAAAAGGACAGTCGTTTTATTTTGTAGCATCTGATATAAGTTCTTTTTTCTATTACCGTACAAATATTAATGTCTACACTTTCGTTCAATAAATAACCCAATCTACTATGAAGAAGCTAAACTTACTAAAAAAACTAATGAAAATATTTTTTACTTTCAGCTAAATCTAATGTGAAATATAAGGAAAAGGAATAATTACAATGGGGGACGAAAATATTAACCAGGGATTTTGCGTCGTCTATATGTTTTGTGGGGTACTGATTCTGTAAAAGTGGTGCTTGAACAGTGGTCGGACTGTATGAAGCAGTGATCTGACATGTATGAAACAGCTTTACAGCTCGAACTAAGAGAGCATATACGGACTTCAAATTTGATACACTAGTTCCTAGAACACGTCGTGCGTCATAAAAACATTTTCGAGAATACGCACATACATATATTATTAAATTTAGATATTCAAACACGGTTGCATTTTATAGGTGCTGAAAAAGTACTGATATATTGAAATGGAGATTAAAAAATTACCTTGTGTTAGTAAAGTTTGCCAAAAAGGTATTAATGCTAGTTAAATAACTGCATAAATAACAAAAACAAATCCATTTAATAGTCCAATTTATTTTATAACATTCGAAATGACAGTATCAACAAGATTAAACATAAAGGTTAATAGGAGGGAAATTCCTTAAAAAATTTCCAATCAAAAATAACTTAAGGTAGGCGAATACCTAAAATTTTAAAAATTTTACTATTAATTTAATCTTTTCCAAATTTGGCATAGTGATTTCAAATATAATTTACAATGCTTTTTTGGCAATTTTTTTTATTTAAATATAATTGATTTATTTTAAACGGTGTTTTTCTACTAAAAAAGGGGGTTTACGCTAACACTTCTAGCATAAAAAGTTTTACACTAATTTACCTGAAATTTTTTACAGATGCTATTTTAATATGTATCTGTGCCATGAACCTCTAACATCTGGTGTAAATATAGTAGTTTTTGTTTAAAAAAATGTCAAAGTGTAAGTTTATCGAAAAAAAAAATTGTTGATTGGTAGGCTGCGAGTACGGTCCATTGCACTTACGGCACCATCTGCGCATGCTCATCCTCTGCCGGAAATCCAGCTCTCTTACGGAAAACCACTGCGCGTGCGCAGACGGATACTGAAAGGGAAAGATAGTTTGTCACGTTGGCTTATTATCGCCCAAAGTTAATAAGGTTTTGGGAATAAAAATTAACATGTTGATTGAGATGAAATCGATCCTCGTTGCGGAAGAATGGAATAAAAAAGATAGAATCCTAAAAAATAATCATAAAAAACAAACTCGTCTCTTGACCAGGGTTCTAAATTACGAGGCATCGTCAATTATGGCCAATTACGGCCAACAATTACGCCTCGTAATTTAGAACTCTGGTCAAGGGACGAGGGGTTTTTTTTCGAAAAAGATTGAAATCATTAATAAGAAACTCGTCTCTTGACAAAGGTTCTAAATTACGAGGTACAGCCAATTATGGCTAATTACGGCCAACACATCCAATTACGCCTCGTAATTTAGAACCCTGGTCAAGAGACGAGTTGGTTTTTTATGATACCATTCTCCCCCCCCCCCCCTTCTTGATTAGTAAGTATCTCAAAGTTTTTTGCATTTGGAATATTCATTACAGCTACAGACCACTCTGAATAGCGATCGTTATTTTATAACCACCCTGTATAATTTAAAATGATAACCATAATTTCTAAAGCCATGCTAAATGACTGGTGTACGTTAAATCCGTCGTGGTCACTAAGTAATCCAAGTTATCATACCAAATCAATACATGTGACAAGTCAATTCTGGGGATCCTCTAGTTGGCCTCTGTCTCTAAAAATTAGATGGATCCATTTAAGTGTGTGTGCTGTATCTCTTGCTTGACGAAGGCTTATAAGCGGGTCTGATTATGTAAAGTCTTACATCAATTGATCCCAGAATAAAATCGGCTTAGAATTGGACAGTGTTATAATCCAATAATTCTATTATAATCCATAAAAGCGCACGCGTCGGCGAGGGTAAACGCTTGATATTCAATAACAACCTAAACATTCACTACAACCCTAACTAACAACTTGGCGATATTTTACTTGGCTGCTCACAAAAACGTTTCGCTCTCAAGTCGAGATATCCGCTTGCGCAGATTTCCGGCACTGCCGTTAGATTAGACACATTGTGTTTGTTTCAAGTTAATTGATAAAATTTGTCGTAAAACACATTCTTGTGATTTGTTTGTAACTCTAGAGGGTCATTGCACGGATCAGTTCAAAACGAAGAATTTAACACATAATTCATGTTTATCGGAGGAAAATTCAATGTGGTAGGCTTGTTGGCGTGAACCTCTTTTTTTAGTTGAAAAACACCGTTTAAAATAAATAAATTATATTTAAATTTAAAAAACTGCCTAAATAGCGTTATTCATTATATTTGAAATCACCATGCCAATTTTGGAAAAGATTAAAGTAATAGTAAAAATTTTAGAATTTGGGGGAATTTTGGGTATTCGCCTACCTTAATGAACAAAAATATATTCACATTTCCATGCTTAAGTTTTAAAAAATATGCAATCAAAACATTTTTAAAAAAATTCTGAATTTGGTTAACCTTTGTACGGCAAAAACGTCTCGTATAACATTTCTTAATTGTTTATCATAGTTACAATATATAGATGTAGTTTTTAAATCATTGAGACATTTTCTAAATAAGAAGCAGTTCACTTTCTTAAACAAGTATTATACTTAAAAAAATCTATTTAACATTGCAACATCATTTTTGCTAATTGCACGGTAGACATATAACCATCAAATCCTGAAATAATATCAGTTTATTATATTACAATAAAGAAGAAACAACTATTTTCTATGTACAGTTTAATGTTAGAACATCCTCCAACATTTCACAATTAATAAGTTTCGAAATACCGAATTATTTTTAACGCGATCTCGTTTATAGGTTACACCATTTTCCTTAAAGTTTTTCTGGTTATAACCAAATAACATATTCAAATTAATGGTTGAAGAAAATATAATTTCGAAGAACAATAATACATTCTGATTTTCCGGACACTGCAAACCTATTTTTTTCTCCTAAAGTCAATACTGAAGAGGTATTTTATACACACTTTCTCAAAGTTTTAATGCTTTCAAATAATGTACATAATTTCAAAATAAATATTTTTTTTTTATAAAAAAAATGTGAAATTTAACATTGGTCTCGTTATTTTTGGATGCATTTTCTAAGTAAAAATGATGAATATGATTCAAAATGTAATGCGAAACTGTGGGTAACTCATCTATGATATTTCTTATTATTTTTTTATTACAATTAATTCGTCTTATTTCAAATTTTCAAGCAAAATATCTGCAAGTGTATATTAAACATGGCTTTCATAAATAATTGACGATTCCACAGGACAAATGAATTTAATTTTCTTATGTTTTCATAAAAAGTATCACTGAAAATTAACATGAATTGTTATCATGTATAGTAAAATGGCAGTTCAGAATAAATGTGGAATGTTAGATCGGTATATGGGTAGTTTAAGGAAAATTTGAAATTATCCAAAATGATTAAGACCATTGATAATCCACGTGAACAGTCATTATATAATATTGCACTAAGTTTATGTTCGTGGCATCTCAATCACAATTTCACTGCGACTATTTACAAAACTCTGAAGTCTTATTTTCTTGAAAATACACAATACACAGTAAGAGTTCTACTATTCAAAGCCCGCTACACAAATTTTTATTATCCAATTTATAGCAAATGGAAATGCAACGACTGTTTGTCAAATAAAAAAAAGTACATATATGCACAATACAGAATAATTTAAACACAATAAGTTTGGACAAGTCTTTCTGGGTCTGTGGCCAATGTTGGTCGTCATTTTTTATTGAATACACCATTAGTTACAATACAAGACTGCATTATATTTTGATGGACAATCATAGATTTAAAACATCTACTTAAAAAACGATCACATGGCTATAGCATTCCGATAATATTGTTTTATATTGGTGGAAATATACGTACTCAATTGCATTTGACTACGAATCGTCTTTTTCTTAGACAAATAGACTTGGCAAAAAAGACTTTTCGTTCAGTGAAGTTGACAAGCGCGGATAACCCTATGTACAATTCTTCAGTTGAGTTTTGGACATTTAGGAACAATATTACCTAAATGCTATCACATGGTTATAACATTTAGGTAATATTGTTTTATATTGGTGGAAATATATGTACTCAATTGCATTTGACTACGAATCGTCTTTTTCTCAGACAAATATGCTTGGCAAGAATGACTTTTCGTCCAGTGAAGTTGACAAGCGCGGATAACCCTATGTACAATTCTTCATAAGTTGAGTTTTGGACATTTAGGAACAATATTACCTAAATGCTGTCACATGGTTATAACATTTAGGTAATATTGTTTTATATTGGTGGAAATATATGTACTCAATTGCATTTGACTACGAATCGTCTTTTTCTCAGACAAATATGCTTGGCAAGAATAACTTTTCGTCCAGTGAAGTTGACAAGAGCGGATAACCCTATGTACAATTCTTCATAAGTTGAGTTTTATGTGTTTGTGTAGTTGGCTTCTTATGTCCAGCAGTTACTACGTAAGCCTCCCAATTTGCATTACTAGGCGTTGACCAACTTACATGTATTAAATACTTTGCCACTTTAAAAGTGTTTTGTTTTAAGAATACAATGGATATCCCGTTTCTTGTGTTGTCTTTTCGATCCACTCCACGTAGAGGGGAACGTTGGTGTAGATTCCTGGCAAGTTCGGTTGGGCACACTTGATGCCCCAACTGACCACTCCGGCCACAAACCAGTGGTTGTCTGTCTTGCAGACCAAGGGTCCTCCACTATCCCCCTGAAATGAAGAAATAAATTTTATTACACTAGTACACTCAAAAAACGAAAGTGTGAAATCCACTTCTATAGGAGAAGTGATTTTCGACACAAGAAAGAAGTGAATATAAACTCCTAAATCGCTCGTAATCGCTCTTAATCACCTTAAAATCGCTTGTTTGTTGTTAAGATTGTTGCAGGTTTAAAAAAAACAAAGAGTGGAATCCACTCCAATAGGGGAAGTGCATTTTCGACACCGAAGAGAGTGAAAATTAACTCAGACTGAGTTAAAATCACCCGCCTCTTTTTAAGAGCGTACATACTACACTATGTTCTCAAGCTGTACATAGAGGCTACCAAAGGTCGGCGTCCTGGCATGTCACTGGGGCGACCGGGATTTCCTTGTCTCGCGAGGGAAGGTAGAAATTGCTTTTTTATTTTAAATTTGTTATTTGCATTACAAATAGCTCGTATAATATAAACAGATTTTCTCTGTAAAATACGTTATATTTTTCTGGCACACCAGCTAACAGTTTTTTTTTTCTGTAAAAATACCTTATTTTTTTGTCAGACTGTCAAGGAACGGAAATGCTTCAGGGCACATAATACAAAGCTAAACTATTTTACCTCTTCAACAGAGAGGATTTTTGCATAAATTTTTTTCGGTTGAAAGAGAGGGTAAGGAAATATTGCTAATTTCTTATTTCCGGGGCAAAATCCCTCCGAAATAACCAAGACAAAGACGAAACCCGACAGGGTCGAAATCCTGACGAATAAATAATGCATTCTTACAGCGCGGTAGCACAGCAGTATTTGTCAATCTCGGCTCATACCCATCGCCCAATGCATAATGGACTACGTTTTACCGAGTTGGGCAATATTGGGGTGCAATATTGCTTTGAATATTATTTGAAAAAGCTCCCAATCCAAAACTCTGATTGAAAAATATTGCGAAACGTAATATTTGTCTTTTACACTTTCAAAATACTATAAGATTGCAGTAAAATTAAGTATGGCTTTTTTAGTAATTTCCGGTTTGAAAAGTCAAATAACGGGGAAATCTGGTGGTTAAAATCGGTAGAAAATCATCGATTTTATCCAATACTCTCCAAGTTTGGCCGATACTCATGCGACACTGGCCAAAATTGTTGTGCTACCTGGGTAAAGGGCTATTTAATTACTATTTTTGGAATTTTTTACTGTTTGTATTATGACCTATGGAGCTTTTCGGTTGTCGTATTTCTTTCTTGTCGAGATCAGCTGTTGGGATTAAGACCTAGACACTAATTTCTTATCTTATAGTATGAAAAGGCGTCTTCAGTGTGTGAAATGTGTCGTTGTTGTTACCT
Source organism: Hylyphantes graminicola (assembly GCA_023701765.1). Lineage (NCBI taxonomy): Eukaryota > Metazoa > Arthropoda > Arachnida > Araneae > Linyphiidae > Hylyphantes > Hylyphantes graminicola. The sequence goes on from CM043121.1 coordinate 50,431,433, forward strand.
GGCAGGCGTCCTTCTTTCCCTCCGCGAAGCCCGCGCACAGCATGGTGTCCGAGATGACCACCTCCTGGGCCGAGTACCACTCCTGGCACTTGTCGAAGTCCACGATGGGCACCTCCACCTGGTGGATCACCTTCTGGTAGTCAGCTTCTGGAAGGAACGAAACTTAGACAATGGCCGCACCCCATGAAAAGGCTTTTTTGAAATTTGATTTTTTCACACTATTGTACTGGATTGTCAAGCTTCCGGAAGGAAGGAATCTTAAACATGTCCACACATCAAAAGACTTTCTTAAAATTTGTTTCCTTAGTAAACAGAATTCTTATTAAGTATTTTGATAGTATCCCAATAATGTGAACAGTCATAATTTGAATTTCGATTTTAGATGACTATGTTGTTATAGTTTTACTGGTCATAATTAACAAGAAATTTGACATATCTAAACTAGTGAATGAATGAATTCGTTGACAAACGGAAATTTTCTCCAGAAGATCTATGGATAAATGAAATCACGAACAAATGGATGAAATGAATAAGGAAAAAGAATTCGCTGACAAATGTTTTTTTAGAAAGTCAAAAGGAATTGCTTCACGGATATAAGATGGAACATATAACACATGTCTTACAAGGCAAATCCATCATTGTTCCACTGAATTAATCTAAAACAATTGCATTTATCTCAAACGAGTGTTCCTGTTAAACTTAACAATATTCCGTCTTTATAATCATAATACATCCACCTAAAATGTAAAACCTTGTTTAACTTTTAACACCCTAAAAACACATCAACAAAATCCATTTCAGACAACGAAACATATAGTCACCATCATCATGCTGCTGCTTTCCCCAACCAATGACCGTGCAGTTCTGCAACTCAGACACAGGCATGTTGTGCGCTGGCAGACATATTGGTCTAAGGAACGAGTCGAAGGTGACGCGCTCGTCCAGTCTGATGAGTACGATGTCGTTGCTGTACAGACTGACGGAACTGAAGCCGGTGTGTCGTACGATCTGGGACACGCCGCGGGTCTGGGTGAAGGAAGGGTGGGAGGGTCTGCGGGTCATGCCCAGCTTGAGGCTCCAGCCTGTGGGGTCGCTTTGGCTGAAAAGATGAAGTGTCTGATGAGATTGTTTAGTTCAGGAAAATACTATTTTGTTTTAGTACATTGATAAAGAAGAAATTGGTATATAATCGTCGTGACCTGTCTGTAAATTGATAAGAAGTAACCTAATCTTTATACGTCTGAAGTCCGACACTAGTCTTTATGTGTCTTAATTCGATATATTTGAAAGTGTTATTTTAAGAGAAATACTATGTTTCAAATCCTGTAACTATTCTCCAAAGTTGATAACTTATGTTTATCGATAGATTCCATTGAAAATGGAATCTATCGAGAACGATTACAAAGAGACAAAAAAAAAGTATTGACATGTGGTCTACGAGGTCGAGGTAGACAATGCAAAATAAAATTGCAATTCAATAATTCTTAAACTTTGAAATACAATATAACTCTACAGACAAAGGCAACAAACGCTGAATAACGGCATTAGACAATATTGGAATTATTATCCCACTTCCGCATAATAAAGTAGCATTATACCTCGTATGCTTCGTACTTTTGAAATTAATTTGAATATCAATATCACAATTTTATTTAATTGAAGTTTGATATTTAAAATCATATTTTATATCTGGCACAAAAAAATCACTTTCTCAAAATAAAACATTGCATATATACATGGCCTTACTTTCCGACGCAGTGTGCAGCTGACAGCACCCACCACTCGGATATGAGCACCCCTCCGCAGAAGAACACTTCGTCGGGACCGCCGTGGAGAGCCACGAGCCAGGGCCACGCGCCGGGTTGGGACTCCTGGCCGCCAACGATGCGGAAGGCGGGTTTCGAACCCACGGCTGATTTGCCGCACTCTGGAAAAAATGAATACAATAAATAAATAAATAAGTAAATATGACAATACAAAAATAAATAAATAGGAAAGAAAGTAGAGTTGGCTTATGGATTTTCCAGTTTTCACAGACAAATAATTTTTAAATAAAGAAAAAATCTGTTGAAAATCAGTGCATAGATGGATAAAAATATGTTAATAAGATTTCTCTGAAGTCGTATAAATTAAAAAAATAGTGGTTTTTAAATTCCTTTATTTAAATCTACTAACGTCTTTTATCAGTCAAAAGTCAAGTAATTTCAATTTGCTACATTTCAAAACTACATGAGGGATACAGGCATAACTGCATGTTACCAATAATTAATATTCTACTTTTCGCGATCGAAACCATGCTTTAAACATCGTTTTAGATTTAGTTTTATTTAAGTAACAAAAAGAGTAATTTGCTCACCAAAATCTTGACATTTCAGATACACGTAGACATTATCTTCTCCACAACCTTTGCTTTAAAAAGAGAAAACAGAAACATTAGATTTTCAAATGCTAATAAAAAATATCGAACATTTATGTTTCTATGTGTTTTAAATAACATCACGACATACGAAAAAATATAAAAAGGTAATAAAAGTTTCGTTTTAAAAGTGGCATATATAAAAATAATTAAAACTTTGTGAATGAATGATCTTAGAGAGCGAAAAGAGCTATGAAAATAAAAATAAATAGCTGAATAACAAATGTTTAAAAGATTAATTTCATTTAAAAAACTAAGCGAATTACAAAACCTTTTCACTGTTTACTCAGCTTAAGCTTAAAGCTTATGGAAAGAAGCATAAACATTACTATTTATGGAAATGTGGTCTTTTTCCATACGTAGTACTTTTTTTTTATGTTAATAACATAATCTTTATTTTATAAGTTGTTATACTGCCTTCATTTTACATTTCCGTGTATCAAAACAGATTTAGAACTACTGAAGTTTCTTCGAAAACAGACTTTTTCAACGAAAAACAAACTAAACAAATAAATAGCTAGAATCATCGCAAACAACTTTTACGATACAAACTTTTCCCGCCTTGATACTTACTGACTCCTAGAAAACAAAGACTTCATTTTCGTTCGAACATCGATAGATGTTCCAATTGCTACTCGGTTTTCTACTGGAAAGGCTTCGTCTCTTAATCTTGTTTCCTTGGCGTTTCTGGAAGGAAAAGTTCAAGGATTAACACTTTTTAAAACAGCTAGTGTGTGCTTTTGTAGAAGAAAAAGTTTTAAGAATGGCTTAGAAGAAGTTTTTTTTAATATGATACGCGTGGAATGGAAGTTAAGTAGGGGTCATTTTTTTTTTGTGAAAAGTATTTTTGAACCCTTTCAATTCACAGTTTTTCTTTTTCAATTTTTGTTTGTATGAGAAGATTTCACATGACTTTCTGTTATTATAACTTTTTTTTCTGATTTTTTCATCCGTCTTCAAACCTTCACTTCACCGTGCTCTACATGAGTGGCACAGACCTATTTTTAATATTTTAGAAATTATTTTAGTAATGTCAGTCGGTACTACAAGTTACAAACTAATTGAAAAATTCCATTAATGAAACAAATCCAAATAATAGGCTAATTAGTGTTTAATCTTATTTGATAGGTTGATTAACTGATATTGTTAGCTCTAATTATCCAATTTTACATATATAGAGTCTATTTTGCATAAAAAAAAACTTTTTAGTGTGTCCCCATAAAAAAAATGTATCACTAAAAAAAGTAGGTATATAAAGTTATTCTGTCACATTTTGAAGCATTTTTAATTTATTACTTTTTGTGTAAATCAGATATTTGTGTGGCAAAGAACAAACGAAGAAATTTTTTAACCATTTTCCAAGTAATCTGAACAACCAAAGAAGTAATAAGTTAGTTTTCCCGCAGGAAATAAAACGGGCAGTGAGAGTTAATTATAATAATAAATCTGCATAAAATTTAAAGCTTGACCCGAAAGTTCAAGGGTTGATTTTTCAATAATTGGTGTACTTTGGTGCAACGTTGAGAATAAAAAGAACCTTATGAGTATAGCACATACAAAAAAAAATCTCAAATCAAATCTGTCAAAACAAATCTTTTATTGACAGTCACTAAATGCTGTTCCATAACCAAAACCGACCTTAAGTTTGCAGTATACAAATGTTCTACGAGAAAAAGGGTAAATAGGTCTCATTTTTGTGTGCGAGAATCGAATACTAAAAGGTATTTCACATTCAATAAACAAATTGACTTGTTATTCCAAGACATAAATTTATTATTTTTATTAGTTAAGCTTCAGTTAGAGTGTTATTTTAATTATTTTTTCCTTCGATTTTGACGTAACAGGGCGCACGAATATCAGGATCGAAAGGAGCAGCCAATCTGAGTGCGCGAAATTGCGGCGCCAGTCGGGTTTTTTACCCAGTTCCTCCGCTCAGTACATATTTCTCTGCTGCAAACTTAAGCTCGGTTTTGGTATACTTCTATCACAAAAAAATCCCTCTGATCCAGCTGATATGTTCGTATAACTTAACACACCTTATTAAAAAAAGTAATATCTTCAAATTAAATATTTGTTAAAAGGGGAACAATATTTTTTTAATGGGACATTTTGGGACGAAGAAGTTTGGCATATTAACTTCTTCGTCCCAAAGTGTCCCATTCATCCAAAATATATTCTATATCTCACTTATATCCCAGCATGGCGCAGGCTCTGGGACTCATGGACGCAGTGTCCCACTGGTCTCCGCAGACTGGCTGCCAGTTGTCAGTGATCAGGCTGTAGGCTTCCAGTTGTCCCTCACCACGCTTGCCTTCGCCACCTGTCAGTTGCACTAAAAGAAAAATAAATATATGTTATCTATCACACGAATCTCTAAAATGTTATAATATAAAGTTATTCTTGTAACTCTCAGTTAATGTCTTGCCGATCCATCGAACAGTTACCACGTTCTAATAGGCGTCAATAAATTCCTTTCCCTGAGAAATTGCCAAAAGCATCAGAAATTGTTTTGGCTCCACTCTTTTCACAACATAACTACTGAAAATATACAGTCCTTGCCAACCTAACTTGGGTAAAAACAAAGGGTGGAAAGTCAGAGGGAAAAACTCGATTGATCCGTTAGTTGGAAACTCTTGAAAGGTAATATTTACATAAAAAATGATCTGAATGCAATTTAAACAAAATACACTTTTCATTCTGATAAAATTGCCAAATTTTCTCAAATAATATTCAAATGTGTAAGACCTTAAACGAAATTAATGTTTTAAACATGTTTTCTGGATGGATTCACAAATAATTTATGGAACTTTTTACATTTGCTGAATTATCTTCTCCATAGCATATTTCTATTTACCCTACTTAGGTTGGCAAGAAGTGTAGTCACTTTTTGGTTAGACCTCGATATTGAGGTTGTGTGCTTTTTGGCGGCCGTCCCTTTAAATTTTCTATAATGACTTATTTAATTTACAACAAAAAAATGTTAGGACGTCCAATCTTCCTTAATTACTATAAAATAAGTATGCTCTTCTGTGTAAGGGAAAATTCCCTTACATATGTCCCATGTAAAATATTTTTACTATAATAATTAATGAAGATGCGAAGCAGTTAAAGCCAACCTACCGATGGGTTAACTAGTATCAAACACGATTTTTTATGAAATGCCAGCTGAGACTATGTAGTGAAATCAGATGGGATAATTTTAGCCTAAGCTTTTCCAGGCTAATAACTTATTCTTAAATGCACTCTTTAAAAATATGCTTGCCTTTTTCAATTAGTGTAAAGTTTGCCTTGACCTACAAGTAAATATATTCAAGAAAATGATAAGAAATAATATTCAAGAAGAAAGTCATAACTATGGTTTTACGTTTAGATCAAAGTTAACCTATTCGATAGTACATAAGGCTCTTCTAATAAAAATTATAAAACGCATTAACGTAGACAATATACACAGAGAAAAAGACAAAACGTTTAACTCAGTGAAAGTATCAGTTGAGTCGTCTCATATAAATTTGACTTGTTTACAGAAAGGGAATCAAAGTATTGTTCAAAGTCAATTAAATCTTACACAGCAAACGAGTTACTTTCACTGTATCTGAAATGGTAATGAGTCAAATGACAATGACAATCAAATTGTTTTAGGTGACTCATTTGCCAGAAATTTGGAACTCAAAATATTTCGAGAAATCGGTTCGAAAGTCAAATGATTCATTACTTTGGAATGAATGCCCTAACTGCATGAAAAAAAACCCACAATACTATTTTCATATGACGTTGCAAATCACATGATTTCCTACCCTAACGCAAATTGACACATCCGACGAGCAACTTAACGAGTTGACAAATGACAGTGATTGCGCCCTCTAGAAGGGAGAGTGTAGGCTTTATAGCCCATTACCCAGCTCGCCACAAAGAGACAGTCACAAGAGACGAACAAAGAAGGACGACACAAACACGTGGACAAATAACAACATTTATTGATAAGCACAAACATCCATGTCTGACCGGGATTAGAACCCGACCCCAGCAGTTCCAAAGGCCAGCGTGCTAACGATTGAGCCACCGGGGCGGCAACTTAACGAGTTACTAATTTTAACCTTCGAAGCATTACGTCATAAATGACAAGCGCTTTGAAATAACGTCATGTTTTGCGCTTATTTAAATTTACTCATCTAACGAGTCGTCTGACTACTACACTCCGTGACAAACTTACTTGGTTAAAAACAAAGAGGGAAAAAGCGCGGTTGGTCCGTTATTTGGAAACTCTCGTAAGGTAGTATTTACATACAAAATGATCGGAATACAATTTAACCAAAATACTCTTTTCATTCGGATAAAATTGCCAAATTTTCTCAAATAATATTCAAATCTGTTAGAATTTAAACTAAATTAATGTTGTGAACATGTTTTCTGGATGGATTCACAAATAATTTATCTAACTCTTTACTTGTGCGGAAGGATCTTCCCCATAGGATATTTCTATTTACCCAACTTAGGTTGGCAAGGAGTGTAAGGTGAGACAGTTTCGTTTACATAAGTACATATCAACTACCATGTCAATATTGCAAGTGAATTGGGGAATAAGTTCAAATTTTTTTTATTGTTAATCAAAGCAATTACTTACAACATCTCCTCTCTTCTCTCCCATCTGGACAGTCCAAAATTCCATCGCAAACTAAGTCCTTCCCTATGCACATTCCATGGCCGCAATAAAACTGATCTGGGCCACAGTTACCTAGGAAAAGCCATGTGACTTTATGAAACTAATAAAAAAGTACAGCAACATTCTCGTTATATCGCGCATCCAGGAGACAAGCAAAAAACCAAGATACAACCGAATGCGAGATATAACGGCGACCGACTTGATAATTACTATATATTTTTGATTTTTTACACTCTCACCAAAGTTTGTAAACTAAAGCTCAGTATGTATTTAAAAGATAACACTAAATCATATTAAATAATATAACTCCTCTAAAAATCAGAGAGGACACATTTTTATTAATTACTATAAACATTGCACATTAATTCACAGGTAATAACTATGCACATTTCTCTCATTTTCTAGTTAAATATCAATCAAAAGTTATCAGTTTTGATTTTTCTCTCCTATAACTTGACGTTTCGCCTATCTTTAGCATGTGTCTTACGTCGATTTTAACGAAAGTACATATGTATTGGGAAAAACGGGGGGGGGGGATTGGGAGACTTGATACAAGGCGCGATGTATCCGAATGCGCGATGTAACGAGGCGCGATATAGCGAGGGGTTTGTGTATCATTATTTTTTCATCAGACTAGGAGCTAAACTAAACTACTCGGCGCAGCAGCCTATTAGTGGGCCAAGTTCTGCCGTGCCCATTTCAGCTTTCGTGACCCAGGACTCTGGGGTGCTAAGCATATGTGCCGGTGAGATGGTCAGCCTCACGCGGAACCCACAGTGATCAAACTAAGAGAAACGCTTATGTTCGCGTGTTTCATAACGATACAAATAATTCTAACTAAGAATGACTTTGAGGATGCAACACTACACGACTTTTAATTATTACTCAATAAATCAATACACAAGCAGTAAAAAGTAATTATATGCCATATAAAGAAATTTCTATAACTTTAAAACCTAATTAGTTCTATGGCAACTACCCTATTAAGCATGCACGATTTTTTCAAAATCTTATTATGACGTTTGACAGGTACCAGGAACTCATACACCAAATTTGAAGTTTGTTGTTTTTCTAATTTGATTTGTAAAGTGGTTAAAGATAAAAGTTATGACAGACAGTCTGCCAGGTGGACGAATGTTCAAAAAACATAAAAACTCCATTTCGGATACATAACGTAATACTTCCTTTGCCTTATATTTCATATTAGGCCATTGAAAGTAAAAATGGCATATCGCATACTACACTCCGTGCCAACATAACTTGGTTAAAACCAAAGATTAAAAAGGCAGGGGGGAAAGCTCGTTTGGTCCGTTAGTTGGAAACTCTTGTAATGTAATAGTTACATACAAAATGATATGAATACAATTTAACCAAAATACGCTTTTCATTCTGATAAAATTTCGAAATTTTCTCAAATTCTTTTAAAATCTGTTAGACCTTAAGTGAAATTACTGTTTTAAATATGTTTTCTGAATGGATTCACAAATAATTTATGGAACTCTGAACATCTGCTGAAGGATCTTCTCCATAACACACTTCTATTTACCTAACTTAGGTTGGCAAGGAGTGTATAGTTATTTGGAAACGAGTATATTAATATTAGAATTTTTAATCACCTGAGTATTATATTTCACGCGTATTTTAGAACAATTAAAATATATGACCCTGAGTAGACGGATTTAACTTACTGCAATTCTTTTCGTCAGCTCCGTCTGTGCAATCGGAGAAACCGTCGCAAACCCAGGACTGCGGCAGGCATCGGGTCTTGTCGCAGCGGAAACCATTGATGCAAGCTGCAACGAATGAATTCGTAAAAATATAAATAATTGCATTTATTGTTATGTTACCCATATAATAAAACATTTTTCTATTGTGTTCACTTTTTGCAACGAATGCAGAACTATATTTTGAAGAAATATAATTATCATCTTTAAAAGAAAAAATACCGTGTAAAGTTGTTTTTTGCATTTTTGCAAAAATATATAATTTAAAAAGTGAATTACAATTTTGACTGTATCTGGCACTTAACTCTACTTTTGCACAATATTCAAACAACTTTTTAATATTCTTTAACATAATTAGTGGTTCGAAAATTTTGTAGTTCTTCATATGTTTTAAAATTTTCTAAAAAATGTTTAAAATTTTGCCGAAAATGTTTATAAATTTTTTTTTTCGAATATTTAAATACGCTTTCAAGAAATTATTATGATTTGGAGACAGAAACTTTAAATTAACTCTATACATTCACGATTAGCTTTTTAAGACAAAATGTCCATTGTCTGAGAAATGTATAGTTTGTCCTATAAAATGGATGGCAAACGGACAAAATTTTTACAACATAGATTTTGTATATTTTTCACTTCATAACCTAGAGGCTAAAATTAGTTGCTTTTATACTTCTTTATTTATGTGTATAAAAAAATCATACACTGAGAAGAAACAACATTTGTTCTAAAATTTTAGTGGAATTACCTGCTTTTTTAGCAATTTATTTGTCATGTTTATTTAAGAGTCAAGGAAAAACTCGAAGTATGTAATACTACACAACTTTTATTTACTACTAAGTAAATAAATGCACATTTAAAAGTAAATATGTATAGCCCTAAGGAATTTCCATAACTTTGAAGCCTAAAAAGTCTATGAGTGCATTTCCACGCGTGACTGTCACTACATCAGACGATTTAACCAAATTTCGTTTGCATATTTCATAATTATTTTCTATTTATTAACAAACAACTGGAGGAGGATCAGCGAGTCATCCTTGGCCTGCAAAAGGCTGAAGAGCCGATATAAAGAAGAAGACAAGTTGTTTTGTTACAGAATCTGTCACTTACACAGCTTCCACACAAACACACTAACACCTCCAAAAGAAATTCGCCAAACAGGCCTTTGGCTAGTTCTAATTCAAACTTTTCTAAGCAATCGTACGTTTGATGTCATGGCAACAGTGAAAATATTGAATAAAAATGGAATTCGCATGTTATTTCAATGCAGATTAAATTTTTAGTTATTTAAATTTTAAATAAACTTCTAATTAAATTTTTTTAATGAAATTTGGAATGTAGCCTAAACTGTTTTTTGCTTCAAAATGACGTATCCCACTTGTTTGTGAGACTTGCGGTTCGCTCTGTGAAAGTGGGTGACGGACAGACAGACAGACGGACGGACGGACGGACGGACAGAACGCTTATAAAACCTTCCACTTTTTACGTTATAAACGTCGTGTGGAAGCTAAAAAAGAAGAAGATCCATGAATGGCATTTCAAACATGTCTAACACCTCTTGCTGCCATGTCCAGGCTCTTCATCTGCTCGTGACCGAGACATATTTCTGGATCGGGTGACTCTGGCAGAGCTTCGCAGTCCAGGGCTTCCGGCCAAGTCACAGAAAACACACCCAGGAAGAAGTCGCACTTCCGTATGGTCTCTGACAAAGGAAAAACATTAAATTAGAGCTGTTTTTAATAATGAAACATAAAATACGCGTTAATAATAATAGCTAAAGAATACTGACGCATAAACCAGTCAAAGCTACCTGGTTTTCTAACAACACACATATATATTTTTTAATTTATGAATTTGTTAATTTTATTAAACTTTATGGAGTGGAAGAGTCATTTATAATCACCTGCTATCAAAATAAAATTTTCAAAAATTTAAAGAAATTAAAGTTTTAGTAAAAATTATTTTTTAAAAAAGTTAATGCTTCAGTTAATTTACTCATCTTCGAGAGAGTTAAAGGATAAGTGTGCCTAAATTGGCCAGTTTTCCTAATTTTGACCACCCGCTGATTAAGATGCTTTAAAAAACTGTTTTGAATGTTTTGATGTTTAAAACTCATACTACTTCTTTTAATAATATATGTTTCAAAAAATTTAAATATTATTCGTTTTTGAAGTTTTTTTTTTTACCCATGAAGGATATAGACGTTTAAACCCAGGTTTTCTAGCAACACCATATAATTTTTCACCTTCCAAAACGTGTAGAAAACACAAAATCTCTATTTTGCTTTTTGAGCCCATCGCAATCTTTCATGACCGTATATTTTATATTAGATAATTGAAATTAAAAGTAAAAGCTTGAAAATTAAAAAGTCTTTTTTAATAACTAAAAAAAAACAATATTTTATTATATTTATTTTCTCTTGTACCAAATAAATTCTGCTCTAAAATAACTAAAAAAAAAATTCTTCGTCTTACATTAAACAAAAATTAATAATTTGAAACATCGTTCAATATTTAGCAAGAAATAATTCCTTATTTTTTGTTACAAAATAATAAACTTTAATTAAAACCTTGAGTTGATTGATTTCTCAAGCATCTTATCGTTTCAAGTGTGTTCGTAAAAACGTTTTCCTTGATTACTTTTTCTTTAACCACATTTAGTTAGGTATTTTTTTTAGAAAATGTAAAGATTAAATTACTTCAAGTTGACAAAAAAAGTAAAAGTTTTCGGTTACTTTAACTGTTGCTGAATTTCTAATGAGTTTTTAAAATCTAATTAAATTGTCATCAGCAAAAACTTGTCGACGGCGTCTACTCGTGTAAAATGAAATACGGAGTTATTCTTGGAAAATATGACATATTTTGATATTTCGTGCACTTAAGCAGAACTCTAAGCAAACATGGAATATTTTAGGAATTCACCGATAGAATTTATCCTGTTTTTACTGTAAAATATTGTTTTCCGATAAAGTTAAGGGTTCTACAAAATTGATCCATCGCTACACTGCTCCACTATTCAATTAATCCAATATTTTTTACCAAATAAAATCAGATCTTATTATAGTATTTTAACCCAAAGTATTTTACATTTTTCTAATTAATAATTGTGTCGTTTGTTACTTAGTATTGCTTGCTTATATTTTGATCCTTCTTTCACGTATTTTAAAGAAATTAATTTAAGGGCGAATTAGACAGAATGAACGCGGGTCTTCAAATCTAAGTGCATCTGAGTTAATCCATTGGGAAAATATTTTATGAAAATAATAATTATCTGATAAATATAGGTGATTTATATGGCCCTATAATTCCCTTTTTAATTTTTTTAAAATTTCAATAAATAATTTTATTACATCGTATTAAAACCAATTGCAAAAAGTGGAAAGATAGAGCACCGTACGTCAGCTACATTTATCATATAAATAAATCGTTCGTAAGAAATCCTATACAGCCTGTGAAATGTGGCTTAGAAAACCATTTTTCCCAATGGATTAATACAGAGGTTCGGTCATTCGCCGTTAACACTGAAGGCGAGATACTACTTTGAATCTTGGCGTATGACTAAATTTCTTAGCTGCTTATAATTTGGTAAAGATAAAGAAATATGCCAGTTAAACGTCAAAAGTCCTGGTTGAAAAAGACATCAACTGAGTACCAGTACCAAATGCTATGTTCCATACATAATTATAAGCTTTGGGAACTTAAAAACACGAAGCTAAAACTATGACCATTTCATCTGATATATCCACTGACTAAAGTCTGCTTGATCACTGCATATTCAACTTTAAGGCCAGAGAAGTTCACTGCAACGGCATCCTAACCGTTTTGATCTGAGTGTCGGCTGTTACGAAGTAGAAACAGAAACGCGCTCTTGACAATTGTTCGGAATACGAAAATAATTCGTCTCTTCCATGAGCAGGTATTTTCTTTTTTTTCGAAAGAACTGACAATCCAAATAGGATAGTGTGACTCACAAAGAGTATTTCTGGTAGCCTTGTGGCAGATCCGCTGAAGAATTACAGGCGTAAGAGATCTGTTCTCTTAATATTATATTGAGAGATCACTGATATTTATTTTAAAAGCCAAGAGCTACACCAACGTTAAGTGCAAGCAGACTGTTTAGTAAACCTAGTTCTGCTAAACTTCCTTATAAGTTAGTTAGTCGTGGTTGTGCAGGAAAAGATCATAATACTAACACTTTACTGTTAACTGATAGTAAACCTAGTTCTGTTAAACTACCTTATAAGTTAGTCGTGGCTGTGCCGAAGAAGTTAATAATAACAACAAGACTTCATACTTGACCACTCACCTTGGCAAAGTGACTTACAGGGCGGCACCTGCCTCCCTTCCCCTAAGCACTTAGGGGCGTACAGGGCGCACAAGAACAGTGGAAGCAGCGAATAACACTTGACGCTGACCAGGGGCTCATATCTTGCCAGGGCATCACTAGCGTCGTTCTGGTTGGCGTGTCCTAGAGCATTCGGGTACGTTGTGTACGAGTACGGGACCTTGTACTTGTGGCATAGGGGCAGACGTAAAGAGCTGCATGGTTTGCCTTGGTGGAGAAAATTTAGTTTTTGTTAGGTGTTGTTCATATTATAAGGTAAATTAAGATGTTTTAGGTAGAAAGGTTCTTACTTTCTTTTATTGCTTCCTCGACGTATAAATCCCTTGGTAAAACTAGGGAAGAGGAAGTAGACGGAAATTAAGCGTGTATATTCAATATTATATAAGTAGCGAAAAAAAATTAATAATATAGAATATAATGCAGTACAATTTATGTGAGTGTAGAAAATATATTTAATATAATTACTGCCAAAATATAATGCAAAATATAATTATAAACTTTAATTTCATGAAATGTATATTTGAACCAATCAGATTTATAGATTACAGTTCTCGTCGCAGCAAAGATATTATAAGTCATTTTAAAGCATCCATGTATTCAGCCAACTTTGATGGGCAAATATAAAAGAAACATGAGGAATATGCTTATCGAAATAAAATTGCCAATTTTAGAACTCATATAATGCTCACAAAATGTTTGGCTGGGCTTAATTTTAAAATAAATACTAGCGTCAATTATTTAATTGCGTTCGGCACTTTATTCTTCTGTGTAAGATATTAAAACTAAATTTTTAATGAATAATAATAACTAACTAATGTTTTTAATGTTCTAAACTTCATGTCAAAAATATGTTCACAAATTTCATTAAATCTTTAAAAGTGCGTAACAGTAAATATAAACTAAAGATGGTTAAATTATGCCATTTAAATTATGTATCCGTTTAATGGAAGGGCTTTACATTTAGTACTCGAAAATCTCTTTGTGCATCATGTTGCTGTTGGAAACTAAAATGTAATCAGAAATGCTTAAAACTAGTTTTCAAAAAATATTTCTTTTCAAAACCTTAAACTAAGTATTTTACATTTCTGTAAAAGAGAAAAGTATCGCATTTTTAATTTGCTAACACTGTATTTGTCACTGAAAGATGTTGTGCTAAAGATGCTAAAGTGCTAAAGATGAGGATGAAGTTTCGTTTGTGACATCCCGAAAATAGAAAAGGCGAGCAACAGTTCTATTAACTTTGGCAACCCTATTTCATACTTCGCGAAGTCGAAATTGAGATAAAACTTATGGATGAAGTTGCGTTCTGTTGAAAGATTGAACGTATATGTGGTATGCCCTTTCTCGAACGGCCTTGAAATAGGCAAATATGTATGTGTATGGCTGTTGTCACTACATAAATTTTAAATTTCATTTATATCAAATAACATATTTCTTTTTAAAAAAGCAGAATTTGGTTTATATTTGTAGAGATTGTTTTAAAAACATTTCCAAATGAAAAAAAAATGAATAATCTCCAAACATTTAAATAGGAATGGGCGCACTGGACGATGGGTCTCCAAAGAAAAGTGATTCAGTGTTAATGCAATAGAGAAAATATATTTTCTTTGCCACATTTCTCCGGCTGCATTGAATACTTTTGCAAACGGATTTTTTTCTGTGATAAATGTGGCTGACTTACAGGTCCAGACAATCCCACTTTTTGAAATTGATACGAGTTTATTTTTCAAATATTCAATAAATAATTTTACATAAAATATTATAAGCAATTTCAAAAAGTGGGATTATAAAGAACTGTAAGTTATCTGCATTTACTATAAAAAAACGTTTCTAAAAATATTCAATACAGCCGGAGTATCGATATTATTTGCGGCAGAGAAAAGAGTTTTCCCCCAATTTATTAACATTGAGGCACTTGAGTTTGGAGACCCCCGGTCCAGCGAGCCAATTCCCCCTTAATACTCACTCTTCAGATACCACAGCAGTAATAGGGCGAGGATGAGGACTATGAAACACACGTTGATGACGACCAGGCAGACTTTCCACCGGCTGCGGGGGCGGTTGGAACCCTTCCAGTCGTCAGATTCTCCTTCAGCCAAGGGACACTAAGGAAGGGTTGGAATGAAAACATGTTACATTTAATTCACACTAAGGATCAGAATTCGTTCATTCGTTAAGGATTATAAGCAGGTCTCTGACCAAGAACACAAACCTGAATATATGTGTCGACCAACCAACCATGCAACTCTCTCGTGCTCACAAGTTCCAAAAATATGCTACTAAAAAACGAGTAATTGTTATAGCCAAATATTGATCAAATATTATTAAAATGTGACATTTAAAATCCCCAAAGTAAATAGCTTTTGAAAATACGCTTAGATTGAGGCACACACATTAGTAAGGACCTATATTTAATATAAGTTGTTATACGTGTCTGAATTCTGTCTAATTTCTGAAATATTACCAGAAACATGAACACACATTTTAATGATATTTGACCAATATTTGGTTATTACAATTACTCATTTTTCAGTTGCATAGTTTT
Organism: Hylyphantes graminicola; assembly: GCA_023701765.1. Classification (NCBI taxonomy): domain Eukaryota; kingdom Metazoa; phylum Arthropoda; class Arachnida; order Araneae; family Linyphiidae; genus Hylyphantes; species Hylyphantes graminicola. Next base: position 50,447,122 of record CM043121.1, read on the forward strand.
GGAACTTGTGAGCACGAGAGAGTTGTTCATGGCTATTCCCACATCTTAACCGTTTTACTCATTTTTATCCAAATCACCAAAACAGTGGGGCTGGGGAGCCCAGTCGGTTAAGCACTCGCTTAGCAGGCGGAAGGTCCCAGGTTCGGGCCCGGGCATGGCCAAAATAGCTGCCGACCTATAAACGGTCCATGAAGCCAAAAATGTCCGACGAATAATACCCCGTGTAAGGGAGTGCACGTTAAATATCCTTCAAAGTCCTAACGCGGCGTACGATGTCGCCCTTAACGGTTGCGTTGGTGCCTATTCAGGTGTTGGCTCGTCATCTGACTGTTGTTCTAAAATACGACGCCCGTCGCCAATAGCCCTCGTGTAGCTCTAGTGCGACGATAATTAAAACCGAACTCACCAAAACAGTGAACATAACTTTCATATTGAATACATACAATATTTAAAAGTAGAGAATATTGTACTCTAGCGACCAGCGTACCCATTTGGGGACATTTTTTTTTATTCTCCCCACAAACAATTTACACGTTAATTACTTCCGAAATTGACTTGGTAAGATAGAAGAAGATCCAAATATCAGTTTTCAAGTTTGATTACAGGTATCAGTCATTCATTCCTATGAAAAATGAAGTTGAACGAGGGTCAATACGATATTAAAGTTCTTAAAAAAATATTGTCATTTTTTTCAGACTTCACAAAAAGTTCTTTTTGTTTTTAATTTTAAAGGTATCTTGCATCAAAAACAATGTTAAAATAAACTGTAAACTACAAATAAGTAATACGGTACCTCTTTTTTTTTGCACTTATAGCACAAAAAATTTATATTTTTATAGCTTAAGGCGTGTCCCTAAGTAACTATAAACATTTTTTTTTTAATTCCTTAAAACATACTTTCAGCATATATTTCTATGAAAAGTATGTTTAGATTATATAAGAATATACGTATAGGATATTGCTAGGGTCTTAAGAGGTTAAGTGATAAGAAGGGATGGCGACTAAACACCTGCTAGGCGCCACTTGGAACCTTTCCAATCACCCAAAGGGACATCCTTAGAGCTACGGAATCAAGGCGCCTGAATAATAAATGAATGCTCGACTAAGTGAAGTGCAGCTCTTCGATTTGATGAAGGTTAGTCAATGGGAAGTAATAGGGAATGAGGTAGTTAATGGAAATGGAAAAACGACGTCGGGGTTGGATAAGTACGGCTGTTTCTGTTGAGGAGTCTTAGAAATGTAGCTTGGGTTGTGTTGGTTAGTGTGTCGGACAAAGATAAGTACTTTGGTTGGGGATGAAAAAGGGTTTTAATGAAAATAATACCCAAATTTATAAGGAGTTTTGTAATTAGTTCAAGTTAGGTTTGAAAGCAAGGGCTTAGTGGTAGTGCTTCACATTTTCACGCCACAAGAACGGGAATCGAGTCCCGGATTAGGCGAGGTTGACGGGGCATTTCATATCTTAAGTGGGTCGATAAAATGAGGACCAAGCATGCTTGGGAGGAGCTAAACACTGGGTGTTCTGCGGGAGGTTGACCACCTTACCGGGTCATATGCCTAGCACCTCACAGCCTTAGGTCACGTAAGCTGAAATAGGCACGACAGTCATAGGCCGTTGCGCCGAGGAGTTTTAGGTTTGAAAGCACATATGTGTAAATGAATAAGCTATTTGTTGAATATTTGATTGCTCGAATTGATTTAATATTTAGTTTTTTTGTGAAAGCACAAAATAATATCAATATAGTTTACTTACTTAATATTGAAAATACATATAGAGGATAACATATTAGAGGAAACAGAATGTCTAACCAGATAAAGTTAATTTTTTTTAAATTTTAAGATTATTCAGAAGTTAAAGCAAAAATTTAGAGGAAATTAACAAATTTAACTTAAGATTGGTTATTCGAATACTGTGTGTTGTCCAACATAAATTAGTGCTTTAGTTATGCTACAAACCGTTTTTCTTTGTAATAATATTCTGCAATAGCAAGAAAATAACGGTAGTATAGTTAACAAACAACAACTAACATAACAAAAAACCTAGTAGAAAAGCCACTACTTCAAAGGAGGAGACTAAATAAATGATTGCCAAGTTCGTCAAAGAAAGTGATTTTTTTTTAAAAATTAATATGGTTAAGAAGTTCATATTTTAGGTTCGAAAATTCTTTTCCATAACACCAAACTCATTTTTATTCTGGTATTTTTGTTATGACGTTTTTATTGTTTTAATTCTATTTATGGCCTCCAAGACAATCAAGAAATTCTTTTCCACAACACCAAACTCATTTTTATTCTGGTATTTTTGTTATGACGTTTTTGTTGTTTTAATTCTATTTATGGCCTCCAAGACAATCAAGAAACGTAGTCTAATAAACAAGAAAAGATAAATAGGATCCCCAAACAAAAGACTCAGGGCGCCTGCATAACAAATGGCTAAGGTCTTTGATTTGTGGAGATTAGTAAATGCGATGCTATGGACGAAAGTAGAAGCCAATGGAAATGGAGGAATAAAGTTGGGATGGGATAAGTACAGCTGTTTCAGATACAGCATTTTGCCTAGAAGATAGAACAAATACATTTTGTCCTAACACTTGAAATTAGAACAAATATTGTCGTAATGCGTTAATTGAATTTATCAATTAAACTTATACTCCTATTTTTGGTATTTTTGGAATAAGTACAGCCGTTTTAGATGAAGCACTTTTCTTAGAAGTTAGAACAAACCTATTTTTTGTTATAAAACTTGAAATACTTGAATTTAAAACACATATTCTTTTAAAGAACAAAGTTTGGATGGGATAAGTACAGCTTATTTAGATAAAGCATTTTACTTAGAAATTAAAACAAATCTATTTTTGATTGGGATAATATAATTTTTTTTTGTCAAAATCAGTAATATTACTATTTTTTGTCAAATATGTTTTTTATCCCAACACTTGAAATACTTGAAACTTAAAACATATATTCTTTTATAGAATAGTTGGGTTCAACTCATGCAGATAAATCATTTTGCTTAAAAAATTAAGAACAAATATAGTTTTGATGTCAATAATAATAATAATATTTCTTGGTCGATGATATCGAATTAATTCATTTGAAATGTTTAACAAATATTAGTACATGTCCGACCATTAATTTTAATGAACATAATACATTATATATTTGTCCCATGGTCGTTTAGTTGGGATCTAAAAGAAACTACACTCTTAAAACAAACGAGTGAAATCCACTCCAGTAGGAGAAGTGCATTTTCGACACTGGAAAGGAGTGAATATTAAATCAGCCTGAGTTAAAATCACTCGTTTGGAGTGATTATGTCGGAGGTTTAACACGCAAAGGATCCACTCCGAGAGGATAAGTGCATTTTCCAGACTGGAAGAGTGAAAATTACTTAGACTGAGCTAAAATCGCTCGTTCGTCTTAAGAGTGCACAAATTCCCAAATAAATTCTGCTCTCTTAGTTTATATATTGAATAAGAAAAATATTAAAATTTTAAGAAGTTAACATTCTGGGAGTTAGATCCGACTGTTCCGTATTGTATGCGCCACTCATTCTAGCAATAACAATACATTTTAAAATACTATAAATATTGAATACTATAAATATTGAATTTTGATTAATATTCTACTTTTTTCATTCGGGAATGATTCTAAGAGAGAGATCCCCTTTTCAAATATAATCTTAATTTTGATTTTTTTTAAGTTAGTCAATTAAGAAAATATTTTTAAATTACACAGAGAAACAACTGTTTTGGCCGATTTACAGGACATTTTGAAGGTTTAAAGTATAAAAAGGCGGTAGAGTTGCAATTTTATTATTTGCATCAAACACAAGATCTTAGAAGACTATATATATTTTTTAACTCAAAAGACTTCTAGCAAATTCGAAGCTTGTTCTAATACACTAAACTCTGATCCCCTCATATATTTTTTTTAGTTTGTGATGATAAACATTTCTTAAAAACGCACTGTCAGAACTTATAAAAACAAGTTATTTACTTTTATTTCTGAATAAATCTATGATAACTAGGAGAATGTCAGCTGAAATGAAAATAATCCATTGAAACTTATTCACAATTATACCATACCAGTGCACCTAAAGTTCCCATTTCTCTTGTAATAAATTTATTTAAATTCATTAAACAAAATGACGCAGACACCCTTCTGGATCAAAATATATATTTTCATTTCCGTAATAAAAACAACTTTAAAGATACTTAATCCGATGATTAAACTCATCAAATAATATTTTAATATCTCATTAATTAATTAGCACAATCAATGATGTTTGAAAATACCTGAATTCAAACGGCACAAGTTCCAAACTCACACACAAAACTCGGAACTAATAGTATTTATTTGCCAAAGGCGTATTGGTTGAAAGCTATATTCAACGGAATGATCCGTTTTACTTGATTGCCAAACCCACTAGGCTGCCCAAAGATATTGAAAATGTGTCAAGACAATTCAAATACCAATTAAATACGTTATTTATAAGTAAAACTGTTTCCGTGACCGAACATTTTTTCCGCTAACTTTAATTTTTTTAATTAAATGTTAAGACAAATAATATCTATACAAAGACTGTAAAAAAAAAGAATATTTAACACCAAATATAAAGAAGCAATAAAAATTGAGATTAACTTTGCATACGAAACAGGACATTCAATACTATTTGCCAATCATTTAATATAACTTTCATAACATCTTGTCTTAAATAAATCAGATGAAATAAAATTATTAAATTTATTCCTCCTTCTCTTGGGTCTTTTATATTTATAGCTGTCTATTTTAACGTTAAAATGGGGGCTGGGGAGCCCAGTCGGTTAGGCACTCGCTTAGCATGCGGAATGTCCCAGGTTCGGGTCCGGGCATCATCAAAATAACTGAAGACCTATCAACGGCCCGTGCAGCCAAAAATGTAAGTCCTTACGCTGCGTACGATGTCGCACTTAACTGTTGCATTGGATGCCTATTCAGGTGTCGGCTCGTCACTTGACTGTGGTTCTAAAATACGAAACCAGCCGCCAACAACCCTCGTGTAGATCTAGTGCGATAATATTTCAAACTAAATTAAACTAGCATTAAAACTATATTTAACAAGAAAAATCAATGGTGTAGAAACTGTGTACATTCATTCACATAACTACAACATTTTCATTCGTATTTCATCCATTCAATCCTATAGTGAGATTCCATTCAAACATTCCATGTTTGTCGAAGTACGAAATTTACATTTTCACTAGAACTGCCTCTAAGCTATGGCGGAAAATGCGGTCTGTGTGCCTCCAAGGGATATTCCAGGATTCGCGATTCAAATGAATTGACATTGCCGTGGAGTAATTCCCATGTGTTGCCCTTTCGGAGTAATTAATTCATTAGGAATGTTTGGTTGATTGCACATTAGGTAGAGAGTAGTCGAGGATTTAATAGAATTATCGGAAAAAAAAAGAAAAAAGAAAATAATGGATCATCCATATTATAACGTAAAAAAATAGATTATCATAAATGTTTTTATTTGCACATTGAAATCCCGTAATCCCATATATAATTAGAATAATTAGATGGCTTGGATTTTTCAAATTATGAATGAGACCTTTCCACTTTATTTTACTATAATGCAAAAAGTGTGAAGAAAGGGTGCAGTTAAAATAATCAACTTGGCGTGTAAAAGTTATTACTGAAATTAAAAATGGACTTATGATTATTATGTTCTTTCAAATTCAAATCTAGTGTGAAAGTTAAAAGGGACATATAGTGCTACAAAATATATTTTATTCAAATTTAAAGTAATAAAAAAATCCGTTAAGTGTCTGTTACTGTTGTGAGAATACCCAACATAAAATTTTGGTTCATACTTTACGCTTTACAGGGTACATGGTCGATACATAAATATTCCGGCTTATGTGCTTGATCAGAGACCCGCTTATAGAAGCCTTCGTCAAGTAACACAGACACAGAAAGAATTTTTATTGTCACAGAGAACGCTTAAAAACAGGGAATTGTTTGCATTTTTTAAAATACTCTACGAAATACTTGTGCAGTATATATCTGGCATTGCAAAATTTAACACACGAACTTTAGCAAAAATAGTAGTACTAAAAATGTAAAGGCAATCTAAAAATTAGAGTTCCATTGACAATCATCTCTTAGTGGCCTACTGTATAGGATATAAGCATTTCAAGATCTCCTCAATACCATCCTGACAGATAAACCATAGAGTCGACAACGAAAGTTGTCAAAAATTGAAAAGTTAAAAATTTAAAGTCGATCTAAAATTAGGATTTCATTGACAATTCATCCTCAGTACCCTGGATATAATCATGAGGGGGTCCAGACTCGAAAATTTAAAAAAAAAACATTTTGAGATTTTTAAAGTGGAATAATATTTCATATGTTACCTACAAAATGCTATAATTTGGTAGGCAATATGTTCATTAGAAATATTTTTAATTATTTTTTTTAATACTTTCTGCATAAAGGACTACTAAAAATTATACTTTAAACGCCTTTCTCTCAAAATGCATATTTTAGGACAAATGTACCTTTTTCTCCTACCTATGAATACTTAGCTTAGATTTTTTTTCACATACACATTAGATATTTTTACACTTTCAATCATATGCTTTTAAAGAAATATTTATTACTTTTTTTAAAAATAATTTTGTTCCTTTTTTATGAAAATGCGATAACAAATTTTCGAAAATTCTTAAATTAAAAATTATTGAGTTGATTATTCTAAAAGCATATGACACAATCTGTAAAAGTGTTTGAACTTTAACTGTGTAAAGTTTTTAATTAATACAACAAGTAGTTCCTGAGAAAAAGGTACATAAAAATTGTAATTTTTACATGGGAGTCAATGGGAAATCCGGTCCCCCTTATATCTCCTTAATATTATTCTGACTGTAAGAAAAACCATGGGTCAAAAACGATAATTAATTGTAAAATATAATTTGCTAATTGGATTAAATAAGTTTTTATATCTCCTTTAATTTTAAGGGACCCTTATTTTTACGTCTATATCGAAGGAAAATATTAAGCTATAAAAGATTTTCCCAATTTACGGCAGAAAAATCTTTTTATTATTAATCTTTGTTATTCTTATCATAACATTTCTCTCTCTCTCAGAAGTACGGCTTTCGCTTTTCTTAGAAAGCGACTTGCTTACTTTGATAAAAGTTTCCAGTGGTATTGGATCAGAGGGATTATTTCACTGCTGGCCAATCCTTCTAAGTGCAGTGATAAGACTTTGCACCGAGAGAGAGATGTGTAAACATTTCATATTTTCTCTTTTTTTATGCCCTTTATTACGTAGAACTTTCTGAATTAGGACATAGCCTGATATGAATTAATACTTCAACCGTGTAAATTTATATTATTTTTAACCTAAAAGTTACATGAGCTGTTCTGTTATTAGATCTTTTCTTATAGTTTGGGTTGTAAAATTTTATTTTAGACTTGAAAGCCCCCTGCTTTCTACCGCTCGCCAACCACCGACAATTGCTACCCAATTCCTCTTTGTTTGCACCACAAACAAACATGCAAGACTAAGATATTTTAGTTAAAAGGTCCTGACCAGCGGGGAGAGTGCTCAAGACGAAAAAGGGAAGATGCGTCGGCTTCGGTTGTTTTTACGATGCGTGGCCGGAAACTCAAGACCGATGCCAACAGTTGAAAAATAAGCTAGTTTTCGTGGGACTGCTCAGGGCATCACGTAGCTCTAGCGCTAAGCAACGATCTCTACCAAAGCCACGGGACGCAACCTGAAGCAGCCCCGGCACAAAACAAGCACACCGCCACACTTACTTTCAGCGTTTCTGACGTTTCTGATTGGCTGAAGCCGCTTAAGTCACGTGTTTTCAAGCATCCGACAATTACAGTTTTATAATATATATATATACGCACATTTTTTTGTAGGTTAAACTAATTGTTGCATACACTTTTCATTTTATTTTAAATCAAAATTTTGAGTGTCTAAAAAAGCAAGTGTGTGTGTTCTACTCCAGCGTAGGATTAGAGGGATAATGTCACATTAATAAGAACAATGATAACACCTTGCACAGAGAGAGCGACTTGTAGACAACTGAGGAACTTAGTAGAAGCACGTGCTAAGTGACGAAAAGGAGAAGCGGTTAAAATATACTTCATTTTAAGTTTATGGAAAAGTAGAAACTTGTAAGCCTTTGATGATAGAATAATATGTTCATTGACAAGAAAATATTAATTTCTCAAAAATATCACTTAGCACTTTCTTTTACTCAGCTATTCAGTTCTTATTTTCTATTTTTTTGGTACTTAATAACGTAGAAGTTTCTAAATTGGAACCCAGTCTATGATCTGGATTAACTTAACTGCTGCTCAACATTTTTTTAAACTCAAAATTAAAAGTAGTTAGATAATGCTAGTTCTACGCCCGCATATGTTTAGAGGGATCCTGTTACACCAACAAGAACAATGATAAGATTTTGAATCTACAGGGCTTGTAAACATTTCATCTTTTCTCTATTATTAAATACAATTACAAGACCCTTATTAATTTTTAGAATTTCATTAATTGACGATAAACAATATAGATTAAAAATCTAAAGATATTTTAATTCTTTTTTGTTTAACTAACTAAACGAATTTCATTAAATTAAACTATTTAAAATAATCTACTTCCTTTGTATTTTAGACCTTATTCTATTACCTTAGGTTCTGGTTTTGCAGCAATTCCATCAGTCAGCCCAGCTTCAACCTTTGACTGCTCATTGTTACTTTTGCTCGGCTCACTAGAGCTCATGTTGGAATTGCAGCCCCGTACTGGAAGAAAATAAAAAAAAAGTCAATTTAGAACAAGATATCTCAAACACTAATAGTTAAAGATGAACTCTCAGAAATAACGCTTTCATTTCTGACGATTCATGAATCCTCAAGCCTCATTTCGTTAATTTTGAGGATTGTTTCGTCAAACTATCACGTGACTTTGGGATAAACGCGAATCCTCACTTTTACGATCGTGATTTGACGATTCTGTATCTTGATTTTGAGGAAACTGAATCTCATTGTAGTACTCACATGCTCAAAAAGGCCGAAATATTTCTTTAGATTAGACGACATTCAAATCCTCATAAAAATGACTATTCAAATTTCCTCACTTTGAGGAAACGAAAACTCGGAGCATTTGCCAGTAAACGGCATCGTCAGAATTAAGGAAAATTTCGTCGTTTTTGAGCATTTATTTTTTAGAGTGTGAAATATATAAACTACGAACACTTAAAATGTTTTTAATTAAAATAATTTGTATACTTTACAAGATCTTAAACCCACTAAGAATCTGCTATACACCCTTTAAAGTTTTGGTGCGAAATTGCACCTGATTCTTGGGAAATTTCTAGCTTCTATACCTTTTTGGAGTGTGGATATACCGTTTTTATGGGACAATCGCAATTTGGATACGCCAAGGATTGCTAAAACTGTGCTATAATAAGATACTAAATAAGATATTAAAATGTGCTTCCACGATAGAAATAACGGAAATTTCAACTCAAAAGTTCCAGAATTCATGAAATTCGTTCAATGTAGCGCCGACATTTTTACCAGTGTCGATGACCCATCTGATAAATGTCATAAAACATCTTTCAGATGTGCATTTATATTAAAATAGGGGTAAGTGGTGTACCTTGGACATATGTGTACCTCAAACCTATGCTGATTTTAGCTCGATTTGCTTAGATATTGAAACAACACCACATGCAGTTAAAGTATTTGCTACCAGGGGTCTCAGTGAAGTTCTATCTGTTTGTTTAAAAGGTCAATTTATTAAAGAGGTTTCGAAAAACTAAATTCACAGTTCAAAAGTAAATTTTTGTCAGATATTTTAGTGTATTTTTACACTCAAAGATGTAGTGTTTATTCAGAAACGATGGTTATGCAATATAAAGCAAAGTTTTAGCTATAAAACAGTGTGCTTGAAATTAAGTTAAGTCTAACCTTAACATGGTGATTAACTATTTTGTTTTTAATATCCAAGCGGTGTACCTTGGACTGGTCCAAGGTACACTACTATAGGTCTTATGTGCTTCAGATTGTTGAAATCCTTTTATAAAATTCAAGTAATTTTTTTCCTTTGAAAAATTATGTATTTTAAGCTATTAATATGCAACCCTGATTTGTAAAATTAAATAGAATGGAAATTTGTATGAAATTTTTATATGGTGTGATAAATATTTTTTCTGTAGTTAATTATTTCGATTTATGGTAGGCCTATAAAATTTCAACCATATTGATATAATATAGAAAATAATTATTGCATGCACATCTAAAAATATGTTTTTTATAATAAATATCTAAGCAGAACATCCTTTTTACGTTTAGGCCTAGTTGTATAAACATAGGGGGAAATATTTGAGTTGTTTTTTCACATTTATGACTGAAAGATAGCCAAATGTTATTCTATGGCATGAAATGACAGTTTAATTTTATGCTGCATTTTGACGGATACACCTGAGAAAGATCGCATTACAGCTGAAAAAGCCAAAAGGGCACTAAAAAAACTAAGACAATAAAACCCCTTACTTAGCCAAGTGACCAAACATAACCAATTACTACAATCATGGCTAGAAATAAAAGTAGGTTGTAAAATGTATTTTTGAATTTTATCTGGCTAAAAAATATTGGTTTTCGGACTGTAAATCCAGTCTCTCTACCTGTTAATAATTGGTCCAAGGTACACTACCGGTTGGACCAAGGTACACCGCCGGTGGTGTACCTTGGTCCTAATTACATTGTTCTGTATTTATTTTTTTAATAGTTGAAATCATTTAAATAACATGTTAAAATAAATATATGTTGTATATAACAACATAAAGTATTAAGTAAAAATATTTGTATTCACTTTTTGCAAGTAATTAAGAAATTAAAAATTGAAAAGTCAAAATAGGTCCAAGGGAACCCACCTTCCCCTATATGTAAAAAAGGTTAATTTCAGACAAACCTTAACTAAACGACCATATATGAAACAATAGATCCACCCCCATGAGATCAAAGAACATTTTTCTCCAAAACAAAATTAGCTGGATATGTGTAAAAAAACTTTTTTCGAAAATTACTTTAAAGTTAGTCGATATAAATTTTCAAACAGCGCAATAAATAAGAATAATTCCTAATGCCATTAAGAATTACTTTCGAGTGGATACGAAAATGCAAAAAGATAGCATTTAACAAAAAAAAAAGTTAAGTTAGTGCCTTATAAAACTAAAGTTACAGACGAAGTAAATTTTAAAAAATAACGCAGCACTGAATAATATTTAAGGTTTTCCAATGTCATAAAGAGTTATTTGTGGGCCGATTTGAAAAGCTACTAACTGGTCTGTTAATAAAAAATAAGTAAGGATATTTCAACCATGATCATAAATCCAGTTAATATACTTAATAAAAGAAAAACTTCTTCCGAGTTACCCAGATGTCTGGATTCCCAACCATTCTTTTGTGCGTAAGATCCGGATAAAAAAAATAAGTGGATCTTCCCTTTTCCAGGAAAAAAAACGGGAACATATTCGACAGATAATAATGAGAGACGTTCAGTCGACTCCTGAATTAAGGAGGATTGACTCTGTTTGCTATTTGGTCGTGTTTGTTTGATAAAATTCTAAACGGCATTTTAAAATATGATAGCTTAGTACACTCCTTGCCAACCTAAGTTGGGTAAAAATAGGAATTTTTTATAGAGAAGATCCTTCCGCACATGTAAATAGTTCGATAAATTATTTGTTAATCTGTCCAGAAAACATGTTTAACACATTAATTTCGTTTATGGTCTAACAGATTTGAATATTATTTGAAAAAATTCGGCAATTTTATCAGGGTGAAAATAGTATTTTGGTTAAATTGTATTCAGATAATTTTGTATGCAAATATTACCAAATAGAGCAAGAGTTTCCAACTAACGGACCAACCACGCTTTTCCCTTATCTTTTCACTCTTTGTTTTTACCCAAGTTAGGTTGGCAAGGAGCGTATAAGAAAGTGCCGAGTGACAAAATGGTAAAACGAGAAAATTATTGTTAAAGATTTTAGTTTACACAAAAATCCATTAAAAGCGATGCTTGCAAACAGTAGAAATTTTTTTCTTAATTATAAGCTTATAAAAAATGGAGAACTTTTTATCTTTAAAATATAGAATAATCTGTTCATTGGGGACGGAAAAATTTCAATTTTTCACAAATGTCACTTAGCATGCTATGCCACCTAGCTATTCATTAATGTCATCTTATTTTTACATAGCACCATACTCGAAAAAGTTACGCTTTTACCACGCATTTAACCCTTTCAGTCCCTATGTAAATTTGGCACATCATTTAAAAAAATTTTTGATCGTCTATAGCCATTTATGATATTAAAAAGCATATCATTCGATTCTTCAAACTTTTTCGATTAGAAAATATTTTTTATTAATCTCAATAGATGTCAGCCCTATTATTTATTTTTTAAAAATTACTGTCAGAAATGCGATGATGACAAATGGCATCTCTGGGACTGAAAAGGTTAACTTCGTGGAAAATTGTTACTTTTTACAAGTATAACTTATAAACAGCGCGCTAATTCAGTAGCTGCAAAATTATTAAAAATGGGTATGGTTCCACTGAGGGACCCATTGAGATACATCCTATACATCCCTGATGCACCCCTGATAGCAGTGGTATAGTGGTCAAGACTTTCTAAAGAAATTTAGTGAATCTTTATTCCGTATCTTCATGTGTTTAATGTACAAGGTGTGTTCGAAAAGTTCGGTGATTGGTCTCAGAATTAAAAAACCGCGCCGGTTAGGATCTTGCACACACGCACACGCAGTGACATTCACCAGATGAGAAGTGTTTCACTGTGTCTGCGTGAGTGCAATATCCTAACCGGCGGGGTTTTTGAATTATGAGACCAATCACCGAACTTTTTGATTACACTTTAGACATCAGCACTAAAACAACAACAAAAACAGTTTCCGTATTATGATACAGTAGTAGGTAAGTCGCGTAATTAAATTAAAATTCAGTGGAAACATTGGAAAAGTACTTTTATGTCAAACTATAAAGCTAACAAACATATTCCTTGCGATTTCAGTCATAAAAAATACGTAATTAGATCTGATAAACTACATTCTGTCTCTCCTGTTGCATCTAAAGAATAGATATATGTATTCGAAAAAATATAGTATTTTTTTACAAGCACCAATCCCAATGAAATTCAAAATCATTTTAGTTTATGTTAGAACTGTTTCAAAATAACAATGTTTTATTCTCCTGTATACTTCTATTGGAAATCGAAGGAAGATATTTTTGGCGGGAAACACGACAAAGAACTTCTACTGATTGGCATGTTGGCGAGTAATCGCATTACAAAAGTTTGCTGTTAATTTAGAACGACAGGCGACAAGTACAGAATTTACACTTAAACTTTAACGCATTCGATTTCAGATTTATCCCTTTGAGATAAATCTTTTTATTTAATGGCGTACAGAAGCCCCCAAAAAATCCATGGAGCAAATTGAGATTATTGAATTTTTGGCATGATACTGTAGTAATCAAAAAGTAATCTTTATGATGTTATAAAAAGAAAGCGGTTATGTTAGCTAGAAATGTGCTCATACAATTATTATGTTTATTTAACCAACTTACCTGAACCTAATGTATTTAACTCGAGCTATGCTTAAAATCGCATTTTTAATGTGTTGTTTTTATTTGCAAACGGACTTCTTCTTTAGTATTTACTGTACATTTTGTTTTAATAAGTTTCGAATTTCAAATGTTGTGTTTAACAAATCAACTCGTTCTTTTTAAATAAAAAGTTAATGTTTTTCCATAAGCATATGTCTATTTTAAAAGTTGTTAAAAAAAACTGTTTAAAATATAAGAGGAGAATAAACAATACAATTAATTATAAGATTCAATGAAGCTTCCAAAATAACTTAAAAATGAAATTGGGAGTAAATCTTTAGTTTTTGTTCTTCGATTTTTTTTAGTTTACTTTAAAATAAATTTTAGACAGCATCAATATGCTTTGGTATACACATGAGAAGTTTCCTAATATAATTAGGTATTTCACACATAAGTTAATCTTATTCTTGTTTGAATAGAAAAAAATTATAAGTTTAATAAATTTATACTGGAAAGAATCTTTTTTATTATTATTAAGATTTCTTAATATATTTATTTTTTCTATTTCCCCAAAATCTTTTTTGCACAAACTTTTTTGGAACAGAAAAAAGTATTACTAAGCATTTTCTTTTAATATTTGTTTACTCAACAAATTTAATAAAATAATTAAATATCTTGCAAATGCATTATTTAAAATAAAATATTCTTAACACAAAATAAACTTTTACAAATCAACTTTTTTTATCAAAGAAAATTTCCATTCATTCGTAAAATAATATTTTATGTCTTTGCCAGAATATCTTTCTAAAGAACCTCACATTAATTTATTTTTAATGAATGGAAAAGAATAAAATGTGTTGCGCTTGATTTATTTCCCGCTTTTTTTATCAATTAAGTTGTTAGAAAATTACAAATTCCGCACGATTCTTTTGACAAAAAACTTCCATTAGTTTTTTTTTTTTTTTTTTTTTTTTTGTAAAAAATGACATTCTTTTGATGAACAACTTTTAAACTTTTTTTGGTGGAAGCGGTTTTGTCACTGATTAGAGTAAAGAAAAGAAAATTTTATTTTTTATTTTGTTAAAACAGGAAGCAAAACGTATTTTATTTCTTTGCTTGGAAAATCGTAAAAAAAATAGTTACTGTCTAAATAAAACTCTTTTCGGGTTGTGTTATTTTGTGATATAAAGTTAGTTAAGGTATTAAATATTTTATAACTGGAATCAAAGTTAATGTTTACTTATGATATGTTTTAAATGTAAATGTCAAATGATTTCCTTATTAATAAAATGAGGATACTGAAATTCAAAATAATATTACCATTTCAGCGAATCTCATAATTTTCCTTAAGGGGTCATAGGAGTCTTAAAAATGTGCAAAGAAGGTACTACAAAACAAAGTTTGATCTTTCATGTCATTTTTGAACAACTCAATGTATAAGTATAATTTTTTATATGTAATTCTACAAGATTTATTTATTATAAAACAAGTTTTAAAATTTATAAAACTTTAGCCAAAACTAAAATAAATTATATTAAACATGAAGCTATTCGAACACATTGTTATTAGGCTTGCGCGGCAAATTGTGAGGTCAAAATTGAAAAAATGAAAGTCACTTTATATTGAAAAAGTCACTTTATATTGTACAAATATGTACAAACAAAGACTTATACCTAAATTCTCAGCTCAATTTTAACTAGAAATTATTTTTAAAAAAATTTTAAATCAAAATTTTTACATTTTTATTAATTTTTTAGTAAAAAAATTCTTAAAATAATTTCTAATTAAAAATGAGCTGAGAATTTAGGTATAAGTCTTTGTTTGTACAATATAAAATCATTTTCTTGGTCATTTCTTCCATATTGACCTCACAATTTTCCGCGCAAGCCTAATCACAATGTGTTCAAATAGCTTCATGTTTAATATCATTTATTTTAGTTTTGGCTAAAGTTTCATACATTTTAAAACTTGTTTTATAATAAATAAATCCTGTAGAATTACATATAAAAAAATTATACTCATTTATTGAGAAGTTAAAAAATTACATGAAAGATCAATCTATGCTTTGTAGTATCTTCTATGCACATTTTTAAGACTCCTGTGACCCCTTAAATGTAGGGGTATAATAATTGACCCTAGACTTTTTTCTCATAATTATAAACAGTTTAGAAATTTGCTTCGATGAACATGCTTCAATTCATGAGTGTCAACAGTTCAGCAGTATTGTTTATATTTTTATTCTTCCGAGAATTACATTTGTTTTGGTGGTTATTTAATCTGTTTTATTTCAATTTAGTTACAACGATATTAGAATTGCTAAATAGTTCTGTTCATAGCGATAACTTTTGTTTTTATTTTCTCTTATTGTTCGTTTTGTCGCTTTTTCTATCTTATTGTTCTTTTGATGCTGCGCAATTTATTGAATTGTAATCTGTAGAATAGTTTTATCTAAATGCTAACTAAATACTAAATATAAAATATCCACTGTTTTGGGCATTGAGCGTGATATAGTGAAACCGAAACAACCAATGAAATCGCGTAAATACATATGAACAGACTTGAGGAAAAGCGTATGTAGAAACGGAAAAAAATATAAAAGAGAGCATATGATGTAATGTATTTCTAACGTTTTTTAAAATTGATCTATTAGGAAAAAATTTGTACAGACCAACGGAAATCTCCACAATATCAAAATCTACTTTCCATTTTTTTAAAAATATTTTAATGAAAAAAAAAAAGATTATTCATTTAAAAATATATGAATATATTTTTATGCCTTTAAACATTTTTTTACTTAAAACTATGCAAATACGAAAACTTCATAAAACTGGGTTTAAAACATAATTTTGCGATGAGACGACAATCTTATTAATAGCTTTTTTTTTTCAACGTCGCGTGCTCTAGCGAAACTAAGCTTGTTAGTATTTTTTAAGTTTGAAGATGTTTTTGTTACATTGTATAAGTAAGATGCAACCTGCATTTTTTCAACGATCGTTCACTTTTAAAATTTATAGGATGAGAGACAAGTTCTCTTAAGTTAATATTTTTTTTACCCATTTGGCTTAGTTTATCTCGAAAAAAAATTGGTACCTATAGAGCCTTATTTATGATGCAACAAGAATTTGCTCTCAGTTCTTGTTGAATAAGCCGATTATTCAAAAGCTTAACCACCAAACAGTAGCCTCGTTTTAAAAATATTATTATTTATTATAGAAAACAACCATGTTTAATACGATTAATTAAAAGTTTTAAAATTATGCTTCTAACTTTGTATGTGACAAGTTAATTACACAGAGTGTCCCATAGCTACCACATCAGTTAAAAGTTAAATATAAAATGTAAACTATGGTTTACAATTTACTTTCGAGGGTCTATAAGTTGGGCAATGTCAAAATTTGCATATTTGACGAATGTTTTTCACCAAATGCCTTAAACTACAAGCTTATATTTTTTCTGTTTAATTTTAAGGATTTCTGTTTTAATTTACAGGATCATGCGACATACTTTGAAGTAATGGTTCTTAGTATAGACTGAGAACCATTACTTAAAAGTATGCCGCATGATCCTTTAAATTCATGCAATACTAGATTTTTTTTAAAAAAATATGTAATTTTTGGTTATTTTCAAAAAAAAGTGGTAACTTTAATGCTCAAGCAAGTGCTAAATTGTCAAGCTATTGTAATCACTCTTTCCTTCTTCGTCGAGTTTTTTTTTTTTCGTTAGCCCTTTTTTCATAAGGTTTGAATGGGGTACCCGCTTCTAGTTTCGATCCGCTTCTGTGGTCAATACATGTGAGTTTCTTATACGATACAAGTAGGTTTGTTACAGAATCTGTCACTTAAACCACTTCCACACAGTACTTATGCTTACAGGAAACACACTATTTATACACCTCAGAAAGAAATTCGCCTAACAGGGACTTCTAATTCAAAAGTTTAAACGCCAAAATTAACTATTTTCATCAATATTTATTCGCAAATCAAAAATTACTCATTATCGTTTGCTAAATTTGTTTTAAATTCGTAGAATAATGATGCAATTTTTTTAATAACTATCTTTTAGTCGCCACAATTTAATTTACAGTTAGAAAATATATAATTAGTAAAATTGATGCTTTAAAATTAGAAGCAAAACCTTGCATATTTTTATGCAAAATTAGAATTCTGTATACATCTTTCTTCATACATATATAACGAAACATCAAAAGAACTCTATTGTGATATTACAACAATCCCAAACCGAAATATATCACGTAAATAAATATTCTTTCAAAGGTTTTATTTTTATTTTAAATAAAGTTTCTCGTTCGTTTGGCGAAATGGCAACAATGAAAATCTTGTATGAAAATGGAATTTGCATGTTATTTCAATGTAGATTAAATTTTTAGTTATTTAAATTTTAAATATACTTCCAATTTAAATTTTTTAAATGAAATTTGGGATGTAACCTAGCCCAACTTTTTGCTTTAAAATGATGTATCGCACTTGTTTGTGTGACATTTGGTTCTTTCTGTGAAAGTGGGTGACAGACAGACAGGCGGACTGAACGATTATATAACCTTCCACTTATTACGTTATAAACGTAGTATGGAAGCTAAAACTGGGGCCCGAAAGGCCGAGTGGTTTTGACCATTATGCCAGCAGTCGCTGGCGTAATGGTTGTTGTAACGGGTGCGGAATTGATTCCCGCCTTCGCTCTGGGTGTACTTTCCTTTCTCTGTGACAGCAAAAATTCTTTCATTGCCTGTATTAATTGACGAAGGCTTATATAAGGGGGGTCTTTGATCAAGCAAACATGCTGGAATATATAGTACGGTGCAATTAGACCCGAACCCGGACATCCAAAGTAAAAGTTTCATTCCAGGTCCAAATTGTTCTATACAGCCTACATATTGTTTGGTAAAAAGTCTCACCATTTTGAGCGTCGGGTTTGGGGGGGAGGGGGGGTTAAAGTTCAAAAATTGGTAGTTTTTTTAGTTTTTCTTGAATATTTCGAAAACTATGCAATTTAGAGCAAAAAGTTCAAACACAAAAATATTCTACATAAAATAACAAACAAAATGACTATTTACATTATTGTTGTAAAGTGAACGGTTCTAGAGTTACAACGGGTTAAAAGTAGCATTTTGGCGAACTTTTTCAGATTTATAGCAAAAATATGAAATTTTCAATGTTAAATCTTCTGGATTGTGTTTTGTAAAAGAAACTATGCACTTTAGTGACCCATGGTATGCTAGTGATAAGTCCTTGAAGAAAGGACAACCTCACCACCTTCTCAAAGGCTGCAGTGTTGGTGGGGGGGGGGGGGTAGGGCATTAAACTTGAACAGAGAATGTATAGGCTGTTAGTAAAATTGGCAGCGAAGGCAACCTAGATCTTCAGTGTCCTTGGCTCAAAACATTGCAAGAAAGAAACTTTTTCCAGCGTCAGCCACTGTTGGTCAGCTTTGGTATCTTTGAAGACTTGAAGTTTTGTACCAAGAGCGTTGTTGACTCGCACTTTCTTATACGACGTAATTCCCCCCCCCCCCCCCCCCTGTAAATAGCTAATACAGCGTCACATCCTGTGAAGGCGTATATTGGTCAGAGTACACCTTTCAGGTTACAGAACAATATACCTCTGGTCGCAGTGCTAGGCTTACTGAGCCCCCCCCCCCCCCCCCCTACAAATGTCATATAGTCAAGAGGACCTTGCATGTCCCAATGCCTCTCTGAGAACTATTTCCTGTTTATTGATTTTCTTTGGTACTATCAATTTTAATTTGTTCTCATTGGTGCGTGAACATTCAATAAAACTAGCAAGTCAGTGTCGTCGTAGTTTGTATGTGCACTTTAAAGATATAAACAAGGATTATTTTGTTTTTAGAGTTAGCTAGAAATTCACCTTGATTGATATTTACACGAATTAAGTCCTCTACTTTCACCTCAATGTTCGTAGATGAAAGTGATTTGCGTAAATGTTCATCTTTTGTGTTTCCTTGGTGGTATCCATTAAAAATAACACTTGCTGGCCTATAACGAGAAGTTTTGGCTATGTAATTTGCGTATTACTCGCAAATCTGTTGATGTCGAATACATTTCTATGAACTTGGGATTATTGAGGTTTCATTTGAATCTGGAAACAAAAAGGTCACTATTGAAGATTTGCTTTCCTTTCCTCATCAAGCTGGATTCTTCGAAGAGAGAAGGAGGATAAGCATATCCTAGCTCACAGTTAAAAATTTTCCAAGTCTCTCATCACTTCTTACTTTGCATACCATCCGATGTAAAAGAGTGTTTGGGTTAGCACAATGCAGTGTTGTTATAAAATGTTATAGACTTGGTTATCGAGGGACTTAAAAGATAACTTTCTTGTTGAGTGTATGTCATTGAATGTTTTGCTCTCAATCTTTTTCGACGCTGATGTTTCAATTTCAAATGCTTTATCATAGCTGATGTTTTCGTCGCATGGCATTTCCATGCAGCCACTCCAACCAGGTTATTCTTCTCGGGGTCTTTCTTTCCAACCAAGTTCCACTTAACCAAAACAAATTGAGTATTCCGCCATGTTTATATGACAGTGGTTTTTTCCAAGGAAGCCATGTTTGTTGCAACTATTTGGAATAGCCAGACGCATTTGGGGCTATGTAAGTTTGCAAGTCAAACAGGTCTTTTTCCACAGCATGAGTAGAAACTTTCTTTCTAGGTACATTGTTCTCTGCCTGAAGAGCGGTTGTAGAAGAGTTATGTAAGCAATTCCACCCATAACATGAAACGTTCTATGGCCATCCAAAGTGTGAACGTAATGAAGTCTACATAACCAACAAAAAAAAAGCAGTGTCCGCTCTTAATTCTTGTGCTCTCGAAGTGACTCGTTACTTGTGAGTTAGCGGTGTTGAGTCTGCTCCCGAACTTATTGTAAAAAAATGTAACAGTCTGTAAATATTGGCTGTAGCATTAAAAGTTTAATAAATTGTATGAAAACGCTACCACTCGACAATATCTTTACACGACGCGACGGTACAGAGGGAAGGGGGCTGATGTAAGATGCGTAGGTGGCTTATTGCTAATAAATTTGTTCTTGTTCGCAGTCTCAGTATTTTTACAGTTCTAACAGTCTGTGGTGCTTCTTATCCTCTATTAGACTAAAAAATAATGCAACAATATGTCTTTTAAATAAATTTGTGTTTAGATTGTAGTTAAAATGTCTTTTATACCAAAAATCTGAAAAATGTAGCCAAAATGCTACTTTTACACCCATTGTATCTCTAGAACAGTTCACTTTCCAACAATAATGTAAATCCCCCCCCCCCCCCGCCCACTGCAGCCCCTGAGAAGGTGGTGAGGTCGTCCTTTCTTCAATTGCTTATCACTAGCATACCATCGGTCCCTAAAACACATATTTTGTTTTACGAAACACAATGCAGAAGATTTAACATTGAAAATTTCATATTTTTGCTAAAAATCTGAGAAAGTTCGCCAAAACGCTACTTTTAACTCGTTGTAACTCTAGAACCGATTACTTTACAACAATAATGTAAATAGTCATTTTGTTTGTTATTTTATGTAGAATATTTTTGTAATTGAACTTTTTGCTCTAAATTGCATATTTTTCGAAATATTCAAGAAAAACTGAAAAAACTACCAATTTTTCAACTTTAACCTCCCCTCCCCCCCAAACCCGACGCTCAAAATGGTGAGACTTTTTACCAAACAATATGTAGGCTGTATAGAACAATTTGGACCTGGAATGAAACTTTTACTTTGGATGTCCGGGTTAGGTCTTTTTTTGGACTAATTGCACCGTACTAATATATGTACCTACACTCTTAAAACAAACGAGCGATTTTAACTCAGTCTGCGCTAATTTTCACTTCTCCAGTGTCAAAAAAGCACTTCCCCTCTAAGAGTGGATCCTTTGTGTGTTAAACCTGCGACAGTATCACTCCGAACGAGTGATTTTAACTCAGTCTGAGTTAATATTCACTCCTTTCTAGTGTCGAAAATGCACTTCTCCTACATGATTGGATTTCACTCTTTCGTTTTAAGAGTGTACCCCTACCCTAACCTACCCCTTGTAAAAAAAAAAAACCTTTAAGTTTTGGTTGGTTGGTTGGTTGGTAGACACATATTTTCAGGTTTGTGTGCTTGGTCAGAGACCCGCTTACAAACCTTCGTCAAGTACGACAGACGCAACACACATACGTGACAGATGCAGCTTTAAGCATTATATCCCGATGTATGTCCAAAAACATATAGCTATAAAAAATAATGTGCCTTCTCCAGACAAAGATAAACGATAGTTTCATTTGTTTTTCTCCTATTTTCAGCACACGTAGAATTGTTTTATAAAAATTGCAAGCATTTCGTTAGAGTTTGTATACCAATTCACTTCAAATTTATCATGAGAAAATGGTTCCCAAAAGAATTCATTTGCCCCGTCTTATTTCTTGAAATTGACAAAACAAACGTAATTGAAAACAAAAAAGTATAGAATTCATTTTGTAAAAAGAATTGTTTCGAGTAGATTGGTGTTTTTTTTTTATCCGTAAGAACAAAATAAATCGTTTGTTTCAAAAAACTAACAGTGACACATGTATCAGCAGTCACCTATTGTAAAGTAATCGCTGTGTGATGATCAAAGTATTATTTCAAGAAAAGTATTGTTTTGAGTTATAGTATACTTAAAATATACAAGTTTCAACAGAAAAAATTAATTTCTAATGCTATTATTTTTGAACACAAAAAATCATTTTGCCAGAGTATTTTAGAATTCTATATTCTTTGACTGAAATTGGTATTTAGGTAGCTGATAAGTTAATAGTTTAGGTTTTATTTTTTAATAATTTTGTTAGAAAAGTATAAAATGTTTTACGGTACTCTGGGTAAGACAGTGAAAGCCTTTTAAGGTAGTACCACCCTCTCAAAACCTGACGTCCATTCATATGGATGTTTTATTAAGGTAGGCGAATACCCAAAATTTCCCAAAATTCTAAAATTTTTACTATTACTTTAATCTTTTTCAAATTTTGCATTGTGATTTCAAATATAATGAACAATACTATTTAGGCTTTTGTTTTTATTTAAATATAATTTATTTATTTCAAACGGTGCTTTTCTACTAAAAAAAGAGGTTTACGCCAACAAGTCTACCTCATTGAATTTTCATCCTATGAACATTTATTATGTGTTAAATTCTTCGTTTTAAACTGATACATGCAATGACCCTCTAGAGTTACATACAAATTACAAGAAAAAAAGTTATTAGGAAAAATGTTATAAATTAACCACAAAAAAAGGATTTTTTTCGATTAACTTTCACTTGGAAATTTTTTTTAAAAAAACTTATATACTTACACCAGATGTTAGAGGTTCATGGCACAGATATATATTGAAATAGCATCTGTGAAAAATTTCAGGTAAATTAATGTAAAACTTTTTATGCTCGAAGTGTTGGCGTAAACCCCTTTTTTAAGCTGAAAAACACCATTTAAAATAAATCAATTATATTTAAATTAAAAAAAATTACCCAAAAAGCATTGTTCATTATATTTGAAATCTTTATGCCAAATTTGGAAAAGATTAAAGTAATATTAAAAATTTTGGAATTTTGGGTATTCGCCTACCTTAAGTTCCTTTTACTTCAGAATGTGGTTGAAAAATTTAAAACTGAAATGGTTCAATAGAAAATAATTTTAAAATCCATTTTCTGATTACGATTGAATCTATAAACATATTGCAGAAAAAGGGTGGAACTCGAGGATTAAAAACAATACTGAAGGTCTTATAGAAAGTTTTTTTTAGCAATATTAAAGAGGTTTTTTTTTCATTAAAAATGTCAGTTTATAACCTGATAGCCTGAATATTTTAATTGACTTAAACATATTAAATTTGAAATCTTAATTTCTTTTTGTTTTAAAGTACCTATGTATTTTTTATATTTTAATTGAAGCAGATTAAATGTAGACTTAATACCTGTAGGTAGAGGTATGAATTTTCTTCAATGTTTTTTTTTTTCGTTCTAAGCGAAGAGCCATTATTTTTTCTTTAAAATAATAAGTCAATAGAGAACTGCGACTTATTGACTCATTAGATTTCCTTACCGAAATCCAGAAAGGCCATAATCACGACAGGAAAAATTATTAATTAAATTACCATTAATTAAGCATGATGGCATTGATTTATTAATTTGTCAGGATTTTGACCATGCCGGAATTTCGTCCAGTATGAATTATTTCCTTGGATTCAGGATTGCAGATCCCGAGAGATCCCGGTTAGTCGGTTTCAGCTGTGAAGAACAGTTTATTTTTAATGAAGAAAATTCACAATGAATTTATACCATAACAAATATTTTGCAGTGATTTTCCCCACAACAGGTGCTTCAACCATCTAAAGAATAAAAATGGTCTTCACTCGACGTTCTAAAATAGAAAATTTTACTTTTTTCTAGTCAAATCATATACACTCTCAGAAATAACCCTTTCATTTTTGACGATTCATGAATCCTCAAGCCTCATTTTGTTAATTTTGAGTATTGTTTCGTCAAACTATCACGTGACTTTTGAGTAAAAGCGAATCCTCACTTTTACGATCGTGATTTGACGATTCTGTATCTTGATTTTGAGGAAACTGAATCTCATTGTTGTACTCACATGCTCAAAAATGACGAAATATTTCTTTAGATTAGACGACATTCAAATCCACATAAAAATGACGATTCAAATCTCCTCACTTTGAGGAAACGAAAACTCGAAGCATTAGCCAGTAACGGAATCAAAATTAAGGAATATTTCGTCGTTTTTGAGCATTCATTATTTAGAGTGTAGTAAAATCATCTAGAAGACCATTTCTTTAAACAGTTTTAAATTTAAAAATAACCATTTTCTTTTATCAACCAAAGTCAATTTTTCCTCTTCCACCATTTCATTTCTCTCACGTGCATACTAATCCACAGTTGACGTCCCTCCGTCATATTTCCCCGGAGACATTCTGGAAGCCCCTGGAAAAGACATTCTTTTTTTTTTCGTTTTTTAGCAGGGATTATAAGTGACGGTGACGTGTTCTGGGTACAGGATGACTAGGACGAGTTTGGACTTTAATACGGTCT
Organism: Hylyphantes graminicola; assembly: GCA_023701765.1. Classification (NCBI taxonomy): domain Eukaryota; kingdom Metazoa; phylum Arthropoda; class Arachnida; order Araneae; family Linyphiidae; genus Hylyphantes; species Hylyphantes graminicola. Next base: position 50,471,836 of record CM043121.1, read on the forward strand.
CTGGGGATGGGATGTTTGTTGTTTTTGAAAAAAAGCGACGTACCTGAAGGAAACCGGAATGGATGGTAGATTGGATTTAGTTTGTCCATTAAAGCTGTTTTCGCTGCAAGTTTAAAACCCTTGACAAATAACTTTGTACTTGATTGTTTTAAAGCTTCTATGTTTGACAATACGAAATCAATAATTACTAATTGAATAATTTAAAGTATGTAATGCAGAGGTATGAGGCCCAGTGGCCTTGTGGTAGTGCTTCGCATTGCCATGCCACATGTCCGGGGATCGAATCCCGGACTGGGCAAGGTTGACCCAGCCTTTCATCCCTTGAGTGGGTCGATCAAATGGGTACCAAGCATGCTTGGGAACTAAACACTGGGGGTTCCACGTGAGGCTGACCACCTTATCGGGACAGATGCCTAGCACCCCAGAGCCCTAGGTCACGAAAGCTGAAATGGGCACGGCAGGCCTTGGCCCAATAATGGGCTGTTGCGCCGGGAAGTTTAGTTTAATGCAGAGGTATTTTGGATTGAACTTGGGTGGCAGGTACTATTTTATGTTAAGGGGACTCAGTACCCCAAAATCGGTGAAAAATTCAAAAAAAAATTTATTGGCTTAAAATACTATTACAACCTTTATTAATGACGTCACAAAGAATCAAGACAATTGGAAAAATATTTTTTACATTAAAAGCCATTTTTTACACTGCCTCTCCCTCTGCAATGGTGGGGGCTGGGGAGCCCAGTCGGTTAGGCACTCGCCTAGCATGCGAAAGTGCCCAGGTTCGGGTCCTGGCATTGCTGAAATAACTGCCGACCTATAAACAGCCCGTGCAGCCAAAAATGTCAGACGAATAAATCCGTGTAAGGGAGTGCACGTTAAATATCCTTCAAAGTCCTAATGCTGCGTACGATGTCGCCCCTAACGGTTGCGTTGGGTAGTTTGCATGACAAAACAATAAAGAGGCTCACATGTTATTACCAGGATGCAATTTTGAAAAACAAGGGTAACGTGCAAGCTTTGAAAATTGTAATTTATGCCACCCAGTATCACATCACAGCATAAGCACAGACAGCAAACCACAACACTCAAAGTGTCCAACTGGGGAAAAGTCTTGGTGTTTTTTTTAATTCTGCTGTGGCGCATGATAAGACCTCATAAAAAAAACTTGAAAAAACTTCTATCAACGAAGAACATTTAGCCAAAATTTTACCCATATATCAAAGGCTTGCTGCAGATGAACTTCTAGAAAGATGTGTGAGGTGCTCCACGCAAAACGCAAACGAAAGTTTGCACAGTATCATTTGGTCTAGGTGTTCAAAGGAAACTTTTGTCACAGACAACAGTCACAAATTCAGTGTGCGAATTCAATAAGGGTATTTCTGCTAACATTATAAGCCAACAAGAAAACTTGGGTTTGCCAATAGGATGTAAAACACGACAGCTATCGACTATGCTCGATTTGCGCAAAAATCAATTTAGAAAATACGTCAAAACTTAAAATTACATCGTGCCCTTAAATTTATCAAAATGGCCATATCTAAGAGAGAAAAAGAGTATAAAAAGAAAGAAGGCGTTACCCATTGAAATTGATTATACTAAACTAATTGTGTGCATACTAATAAAACAAACAACATATTTTGATAAAAAATGACACATTTTTGAACTTTGATTTCATAAAATATAAATTTCTTCGACTGAATCTATATCAAAAGTAAGTATTAAAGCATATTTTATAGTTTTTAACAAGCTACTTTTGTATAAATTTTAATGATATTCAAAATTTCAGTTTTCGACGTTTTAAGAAGCAAAACTTGCTAAACTACTTATATTCACATATTATTTAAATATTGTTTATTTCTAATAAAACCTCTTAAATATGCTTTATATATGTATAATGAATTAAGGAAAAATAATATCAATCAAATAACAATATGTTTTATGAGTAATTTTTAGCAATAAAAACTTTAAATTGGTTTTTCTCGGTTTTAAAATTTTTGAATCATGCCCTTACTTAAAATACTAAAACTAGAGTAAATACTCATAAAAGAGTCCCAAATTTTTTTTAGAGACACAAAAATGTATAATAAATAAAAATAGGTATGGAATAGTGAAAATATTAAATAGTTTTTTTTAAATAAAATAAATAAGTTGAAAATTTGCATTTTTTAAAGAAATTCAGGTGTATTTTCACTTAATTATTTTTTTCTCCTGAACTATATCTCATATGATGAATTCCATACCTAAAGTTATTAAAAATAGATCGATGGTGCTTGTGAAAAAAAATCTTTAGAAAAAATTGAAATCTGAAGTAGAAGAAGCATTTTTTAAAAAGTGTTAATTTTTTGAAAAAAAATTAATAAAATTTTTTTGAAAAAATTTTACTAAATTTTTGCCACTGGAATGTCTTATTTAGACCATTTTATACACATTCATCACAAAAAAGTGGATGTTTTACTAAAACTGAAGAAAAAAGTTTTGGGGGTACCGAGTCCCCTTAACTTTAATTTATAACTTTCAGGAATTAACGAAAACAGAAGATCTGATAATTATAAGTACTAAATATTTTTTTTTAAATATTTGCAGGAAAGATAGTGAATCAATTCACTTTAACATTCACTGCAAAAAACAATTAGGGAGCATTTCGGGTACTTTTGTTAACCATCAACGTTTGTGTTTTGTTCTTAAAATCTAAAATTTGTGAAATAGATTCATAATGCATAAAGAATGAAATCGTAAAAAACAGGGGAATATCTTAAGTTTATGCTGCTGCACAGCAGGATTAAAAATAACTACTATTTTCATTCCAAAACGATTAGTTTCGACAACGCTTTATATCATGCAATCATATCGTGTTTCTGAAGGAAAATAATCCACCTAATTTTGTACATACTACCTATACTTTAGTGTTGTTCACCTGCTTTTGACAGAATTCCCAACAAACCTTACTATCCCTTAACCTTATCCTTATTATTCACCTTATCAGCACCTTTTAACGATTCAACCACCCCTTATTCCAGTTTCATGGTTCTCGGGTGATAACATACGACGTCATGCCGATGTCCCGCTATCATCTTTCGCCGGAGACATTGTGGGAAGCCTCTATAAAAGACATTTTTATCGCCCACCTGCTGGGATTATAATAAGAAAAGACGTGGCCTGGATGCTTGATAACCAGTAGATTTAGATTTAATCTAATAATAGTATTTAAAACATTTTATATACTATAGTTCTCAGTTCTGGGGGATTTGCCGAGTCTGAAAAGGCTTGACCGCCAATTTTGAAGCCCCATTAGAGAAAAAAAATACTACTTCTGTGTAAATGAAGTAAAAAATGTCAATAATAACAATCGATTTCTAAAGAGCTCTACCCAAGTATGAAACACAGCAGCATAAAAAATAACTGCTACTACTGTCATTCCAAAAGCTTTAGTTTCGACAATGCTTTATCTCATGTAATCATATCGTGTTATATCGTTTTATATCGTATCTAAATAAAACAAAATAATCCACCTAATTTTACCCATACTTCTGTTCACCTGGTTTTGACAGAATTCCCTCTACAAACCTTATTATCCCTTAACCTTATCCTTATTATTCACCTTATCAGCACCGTATGTGCAACCTTTTAACGATTCGACCACCCCTTATTCCAGTTTCATGGCTCTCGTGTGATAACATACGACGTCATGGCGATGCCCCGCTATCATCTTTCACCGGAGACATTGTGGGAAGCCTCTATAAAAGACATTTTTATCGCACACCCCGCTGGGATTATAATAGGAAAAGACGTTTCCTGGATCTTAGCATAACAATGCAAATCTGATTTTTATTCTAATAATAGTATTTAAAAACGTTTATGTACTACTTCTTTGAAAATGAGGTTAAAAAAATTAATAACAATCAATTTCTGAAGAGTTGTACCCAACTTTGAAACACAGCAGCATCAAAAATAACTGCTACTACATACTTTCATTCCAAAACCATTAGTTTCGACAATGCTTTATCTCATGCAATCATATCGTGTTTCAAAAGGAAAATAATCCACCTAATTTTGTACATACTACCCTATAGTTTTGTGCTCTTCACCTGCTTTTGACAGAATTCCCAACAAACCTTATTATCCCTTATCCTTATTATTCACCTTATCAGCACCCTATGTTCAACCTTTTAACGATTCAGCCACCCCTTATTCCAGTTTCATGGCTCTCGGGTGATAACATACGACGTCATGGCGATGCAACGCTATCATCTTTCACCGGAGACATTGTGGGAAGCCTCTATAAAAGACATTTTTATCGCACACCCCGCTGGGATCATAATAGGAAAAGACGTGGCCTGGATGCTAGATATAGCTAGTAGATTCTGGATTTATTCTAGTAATAGTTATTAAAACTTTTCATGCAAAACTTCTTTGAAAATGAAGTTAAAACAATTTCAATCAATTTATGAAGAGTTCTATCCAAGTTAGAAACACCGCAGCATTAAAAGTAACTGCTACTATTTTCATTTTAAAACAATTAGTTTTACCAACGCTTTATCTCATGTAATCCATATTCTGTTCACCTGTTTTTGACAGAATTCCCAACAAACCTTATTATCCCTTAACCTTATCCTTATTATTCACCTTATCAGCACCTTTTAACGATTCAACCACCCCTTATTCCAGTTTCATGGCTCTCGGGTGATAACATACGACGTCATGGCGATGCCCCGCTATCATCTTTCACTGGAGACATTGTGGGGAGCCTCTATAAAAGACATTTTTATCGCACACCCGCTGGGATTATAATAGGAAAAGACGTGGCCTGGATGCTAGATATAGCTAGTAGATTCTGGGTTTTATTCTAATGGTGTGGGACATAAGTTGAATTTAGGAGGCAGATATTAGTTTCTGATATTTTTAGCGTACTTTTCTTTTTAATTCGAAAGAATGAAAAAGTAGGTTTTGACATGCTGGCGCTGTCCGTCGGTCCGTACCCTTCCTTCAAAATCGTTTTTATCCATTGGATCTTTAAATTTTTTTTTACATTCGAAATGAATGAAATCAGAGACCTACACTCGTAAAACAAAAGAGTAAAATCCACTCCTATAGGAAAAGTGCATTTTCGACACTGAAAAGGAGTGAAAATAACTCCTAAATCACTCGTAATCGCCCTAAATTGCTTCTAATAGCCTTAGAAACGCTCGTTTGTTGTTAAGATTGTTGGAAGTTTAACAAAAAAAAGAGTGAAATCCAGTCCAATAGGGGAAGTGCATTTTCGACACCGAAAGGAGTGAAAATTAACTCAGACTGAGTTAAAATCGCTCGTTTGCTTTAAGAATGTACGTTTCACACTTTTTGTCAATCAGTCTGTACATCCGGACGGACATAAGCTTACAGCCTGTCGGCGAATTACCTTTTGAATTTGCAAAGAAAGTGGCAAAGCATAATATTTTCGCATAAAAATCTGTTAAATTTGAATTTGCAATCTTAGTTTTTGGTGCCGTTTGGAGTAGCTTCATGTTTTGTTATTCATAAATAATTTGAAATATTAGGTTTTTACAGATTTTTATGCTGATATTAATGCTGATCATAATTAAAAGCTTGAGTCAGTGAAAGAGTTTGCGAAATTTTCCAAACTCTCCAAATGTCGTTGAAACGGCTACTAAGATGTGAAGACAGGAAATCAACATAATTATTTTTTGAAATGAAAATAAATAACTCAAACGATAAACAATATTCATTTAATTTATGACGAAAATTAATGAAATTAAATTAGCTAAGCTTTCAAAAGTTTAAATTGCATCTGGATGCTGTGTTTGGTGATTTTTTTTTCTAATGTATATGAATCTTCTGTAGAAAGGGTTCTGGGTGACAGTTTAGACATTTGAGTTACAGTTACAAACCCATATATATTTTCTAATAAAAATGTCAATAACTATTTAAGTAACAGGAAAGTAGGCTATTTTAGTTCTCTTAAGAACTTCTTGTTTTCATTTAGTTTACGTGGGCAAATTGACCGTTTAAGTTTGCGCATGAAATGGGTCAGTTCTGTTTTAAGTGTCGCTGTTTAATGCTTTCTGTGAATCAGGTGGGCGTTCTAGTTGCTACATTATGACAATTATATTAAAAATAGTTAACTCTAAACAACTTCATGCATCATAAAATTCGTGATGCAAAAACACCATTTCTAAACAAGGCCCCTGAATGGATTACAAATTTAGATGTGACGTTGATTTCGTAGTGGCTCCCCCCAAGAACTTCGACATATACCAAAAAGAAAAGGAATTCCTAAATTGTACCAAGTGTTCCATAGGCCAATCCACTCCGGAGCACATCCTTGAGGGCTTGGGAGTCGATAAAGATCTTCTGGAGCGACCATTATTGGTTATTGATTTCTTGAGAGTGTGCAACATCATAGACCTGGTCTAGCTCTGCTGGGCAACAGGGATCAGAAACAACAACAGATAAGACGTAATGAGAGTAGACCCCTCTGACCAATCACTTACCTAAAACAGTTGACGAATTATGTCTTGGCACTGATTTTTCGCTTTTGTGATTGGTTAGGTCGGAATACTTCAACCTCTTAATTGCTTTTAGTGTTACTGTTTAATGCGCAGAGGCTTTCACAAAAAAAGGTGTTGGATAAATGGTGATAGTTAGGGATATATATTCAATCATCAAGTAGAAATATCTAAGCGCCTATATTTTTAAGCATACATCTGATTAAAATTAGAGTTACATACTAAAAGTAACTTTTTATTATTAAGCATTTGGAAAAGCAGTAACAAAATATTCAACTCTGCAAATTATGGAAAAAACTTGTTTTAAATTGATATTTTTCAAAACGTGTTAGTCACCTAAACATTAAAAACAACTCATTGTGTTTAAAACATATACATTACTTTTTTTCCAATTTAGCAAACCCAGCTCATTATTATTATCAGAAACGAAAACAACGTAGGAAAATCCTTATTTAAAAGTACATTAAAGATATAAGACAGATTTTTCTATTAAAAATGTTTAATTATTTATCATTGTTTCGTTTAATCTGCCGTTGCAATCAATGTTTAGCGACAGTTTTAGTTTAAAACCTTACCATACAACAATAACTGTTAATAGATGTTTTTTTGTGAGAAAACTGCAGCAGAAATAACAAAAATAAATGCCTTTTATCGGGAAAATAGGGCGAAGAAACATAGTTTAGCAGTTTTTATGTTTTAAAAGCAGAATTTATTGCAAGTACCAATTAATGGTGCCATGGGAGAAATTTAAAAGGTGAATAATAATAATGAGAGGTGGAAAAATAATGAGGAATTCAAATCTTTTGCGTGCCGTTTTAGAATTTTCAGATAATTATCGTTGTTAGATAAACAAAATGTATTGATAAATTCTTCGGTACTTATATCAAGAGGTTTTTCCACTAAAATACATATTCTTTTATGATTGCTCGGCTAATTATTTAAACTGTTAGATACCAAAGAAACTGCCATTTCAGCAAATATAACTGATAACACATCAAAGTTTGATGGCTCTTAAAAACTGTATAGCGAGCACTAATTTCTTTACTTTAGACAGTGTTGTAAAAATTATTGTCATATGATTTCTTTAGAAGTCAGTTAAACTTTTTTATTCGTTCCATTTGAATGTACTTATGATGACAAAAATTGGTTTCTTACATATCAGTCATTAAAGGAAATAAATTTGTTGAATGTGGGACCTGAATATATCCCACATTTAAATATTTAAATGTAATAAATATTTTTGTAAAGGAATGGATTTTGTTTTTGCATAAACAATATTTACCCATAAACGGACGATTGGCGAAAATTTGCCACGTAAAAATGAACTTTCTGCTTAAGTTTATTTAATAAAAAATGAAGACCATAGTCCTGAAAAACTTATTTAGAGCAAATTATGGTACACGCAAAACGAATTTAAAAAAACGTAACGTTTTATTCGGAATGGTAAGCGTTACTGGTATTCACAAAGGCGTTGTTAATGGTTTAAGGGGGAATAGGCGCGCTGGACAGCAGGTCTCCAAACTCAAGTGCACCCGTGTTAATCCAATATGTGGAAAAAACTATTTTCTGTGCCACATTTCTGCTGTTGTAGCAAATATTTTTACAAATGGTTTCTTTTAAAATAATAAATATAGGTAACTTTTATAGGTTTCTATAATCGCACTTTTTAAAATGGGTTTGAATACTTTTGTAAAATTATTTATTTGAAATTAAACAATAACATTTGAACCTATTTCACAAAGTGGGATTATCGGGACCTATAAGTCAGCTACAATTATCAAATTAAAAAATTCGTTTAAAAAATGTTCATTACAGCCGGAGAAATGTGGTAGAAAAAATATACTTTTCTCCATTGGATTAAACACTGAGGCACTTTGGTAAGGAGACCTGATGTCCAGCGCGCCCATTTCCCCTTAAACTGAAAGAACACGACGAGATGCAGAAGACCTTCAACAAATTTTGGTCGTTGTATAATGAGCTATTTAAAACCATCTTAGCTCTTTTCAAATAAAAAAACAAGTGACAAAGAACGAGAAATTATCAATTTTATTATTCCTTATCATATTTTTACAGACTTTTATGCATCCTCCAAATCACCTTTTAGTTAACAGGCGTGAAAACAGGCATTAACAGGCGAATAAAGCAGTAGAAATTAGGGGTCACAAGGGAATATTGGCTGTTTTTCCTGAGACGTAATATCCACATTAGATTATTCGAAAAGATTCAATTGATATTTCATAAAATTTTACAAATTTAATACAAGAAAATGGCTGTTTTTTGTAGCTTAAATAGCTTTTCGATAGCTTTAATAACGCAAATCGAGATTTAATCCCTATTTTAATTCACGAAGACTCGAAAAGATGAACTAGCACTTGGCTCCTTTTTTACTAAACAAATTCCATGTAATAAACAATGCAATAAAAAATTGTGTTATTCAAGTACGATTGAATCGTTTGAATATTGGAGATTTTAAAACATAAAAGAAAGATAATAGAGTAATTATGCCTCCCCCCTCCAAAAAAAAGAAATTAAATGGCAAGCAATTATACGAATTACGAATTTAAAAAAAAGTCAATGCACATTAAGGAGGAATAATCAATTTAAAACCGTTATTCTACGTTTTTCTCCACCGAAACCGACAAACTGAGTAACTTAGAAGTTCAAACCTAATATCAATTTGTACATGGGGGGGGGGGGTGCAAACAAATTTTATACTCAATGAAATCTTGGCATTGATGCCGATTCAAATATAGAGGGTAATCTTATCAGTTTTCCTGATATATATTTAATACTAACTTGTCTAAGGCATTTTTATGGGTACTCAGTCCCATAGACTTAACGCATTATTATTGAAACAATAATTCCTGCTAAAGTAATTGTTTTACAATGATTGTTGTTTTTTACCAGGTATGAAATTATTAATAAAAACAAGTTTTAAGGAAAACCAATTCAAGGTTAAATCACATTTTTACATTTATGATCTGAACTACAATAAAAAATATCACGTGATTATTAAATTAAAAAATATAATAAAACTTAAATATTTAGACTAGTGATATTTGCCAAAATACTTCTATATTACGTAATAAGACAAATCTTATGAATATTTATTTCTCCCTGTTCTTCCAATTCGTTTTGTTTTGTTGGTTATACTATTTTCGCACCTAATATAAAATATGCTTGAATTTAAATGCAATACATTAGCATATATTGTAATTTCCAAAAAATACATTAAGTCTATAGTAGTACCCTACTACTTTATTTTATACATTATGTCTATAGTAGTACCCTATTACTTTATTTTATACATTAAGTCAGTAGAAGTACCCTACTACTTTATTTTATACATTAAGTCTATAGAAGTACCCTACTACTTTGTTTTATACATTAAGTCTATAGAAGTACCCTACTACTTAATTTTATACATTAAGTCTATAGTAGTACCCTACTACTTTGTTTTATACGTTAAGTCTATAGAAGTACCCTACTATTTTATTTTATACCTTAAGCCTATAGTAGTACCCAACTACTTTATTTTATACATTAAGTATGTAGAAGTACCCAACTACTTTATTTTATAAGTATAGATTTTAGAATTTTTAGTTCCTTTTTGACTAATAAAATCATCTTTACTGCCAGTCCACGTGATAAGAATTGGTGTTAGCGAGTAATATTGAAAAGGGAAATATATATTGGAGATTTTAATGCACAAAGGAAAGATAACTGAAATTAGAGTCATTAGCATTGAAAAGAGAAATTAATTCTAGATACGGAATATTTTACACGTTTAATGTTTGAGATTTATTACTTTGTGACTTTGAATAGTTTATTTTTATGGAAGAAATATTTGAAGCCTTTCATTGGGAGACAGTATTAATACATTGTAATAAAATGCTAGTTTTTAATCAAATATGTTACAATAAATATCAAAATTATGGATTGACATCTTTTATTATGAATGAAAAAAAAAGCACAACTAAAACCAATATTCCGAATTAAACATTTTCTAAGCAAGTTGTGATTGAAATGTACAATGTTAAATCCCAAGTGAAAATGTAAATTGCATGAGTGTAAAATAAGTATTTTATGCAAACAATTGAAGATCTCAGTGGAAGAACGTGCTAAGTGACAAAAAGGTAAAACCGAGAAAATAAGTTAGTTTTACACAGATCTGTTGTAAACGGTACTACTTGCAAACCGTCACAAAATACTAAACTTAAATTTTATGAAAAAGGGGAAACTTGTTAACGTTAAAGACGTTGGTAATATGTTCATTGACACAAAAATCTCAATTTTTTCAAAAATGTCACTTAGCACATTCTCCCACTAAGCTCTCCAATTTATGTCTTAGGATGTTTTTGTAAAAAACGGAATTATTTGAATCAATATAACTAAAAGTAAAATGAAAGCTGAAGCTCTTGATCAATAATGTATTATAATTCCAATTTTAGAGGATTTATAAAAGAATACAGAAATTGACATAAATTAATAATGCATTCGCATTACTTGACTTATATTTATTGTTTTTGGAAGTGTTTGAACTAATTTTTAACTTGGTTTCAATCGTGAAAATGATACGGAATTTAAAAGCCTAAATAAAAAAAAATATTTAAATAATTAATACTCAGTTTTCAAAAGTAAGAAATTTCTAAAATAAATCTTGGCTGTATTTTCACCGTCATATTTAAATTTTTTAAGTAGTTTGAAAAATAGTTTTAAATATTTTCATATATTTGGTTGATTAAATCTGTGCCAAACATAACATTAACAAACAATAACATGACCATAAATACTTGTCTTGTCTACCTAATAACAGTCTTCAAGGCCCACGCCTCAGTAGATTCACGCGCATTCAAAACTAAATCGACGATGTTCGTGTTTTGGAAAACAAAGTTAACGCCCTATGCAAACGGATTATCATTATAAGTATCTTTCAAAACACAATCCTCAGTAAATATAGAAAAGTGGTGCTTTTACCATTGCGCTCAAATAGCGCAAATGCCACCTTTTCGTCTTTTGGGTATTAGGGTGAGTAGTGTAAGATATAGTTGGTGTTTTTCAATACTTTAGGTTTTTTTTCTTAAAGGGACATGGGCGTGCTGGATCGCTGGTCTCCAAAGCAAAGTGCATCAGAGTTAATACAATGGAGAAAAAATATTTTCTATGCCACATTTTTCCAGCTGTATTGAATATTTTTACAAACGGTTTTTTTTTAAATAATAAATGTAGATAACTTACAGGTCTCAGTAACCCCCACTTTTTAAATTGCTTCGAATACTTTTTGTGAAAATATTTATGACTGTGATTATGATAGTGATTATATATGACTTACAGGTCCCGACAATCCCACTTTTTGAAAATGGTTCGATTTTTTTTTAAATTTTGAATAAATATTTTCACGAAAAGTATTCGAAGCAATTTAAAAAGTGGGGTTACGGAAACCTGTAAGTTATCTACATTTATTTTATAATAAACACGTTTGTAAAAATATTCAATACAGCTGAAGAAACGTGGCAGAGAAAATAGTTTTTTCCTTTGGATTAGCATTGAGGTACTTGAGTTTATAGACCCCCCCGGACCAGCGTGCCCATTCCCCCTTAGTTCGTGAAACAATTGGAGGGATTTTAAGATATTTACTGATGTGTATGTGAAATCTGATGCTGTTTTCAACAAAAAAAAATTGCCAGTTTTTTTAATCAAAAAAGTGTTGATAGTATCTAGAAATTTGTATTTCGGAAAATAAAGTGTAATTTTGGTTACATTAATGCTTTGAAGTAAAATATTTTTATAAGATGTTTTAATATTTATGATTAAAGTTATTAAACAGGCATTTTTCTGAAAAGCATCTCTTACAAAAAAAAGTATAAAACTTAAAACATTTCCAAAACTACAAATAAAATAGTTCTAAACAGGACAAACTTTAACCTGCTACATACAAGTGATTTTAAGCCGATTAAAGATAATTTTGAATTTTTTGAAACTTAGCCCTTAAACTTTACTATGTTTATGCTATCAATGACTTTCTAAACAGTTACCAATATTAAGAAAATAATGCTTTCATTTTACGAATGTAGGGTTGGGTGGGGTAGGGTAGGTACATATATATTCCGGCTTGTGAGCTTGATCAGAGACCCGCTTATAGAAGCCGCTTGTATAGGCCGCTCATAGAAAGGAATTACACCCTGGGCGGCGGGCGACGGGAATCGAACCAACGCCTGTTACAGCGCACAGACTGCTAGCGTAATGTTCTGCGATCCATACCACTAGGCCTTCCGGAACCCTTTTGTGAATGTATAACTAAACCGAAAGCCCTCATACCAGTATTCTTTTCAGGGGGTTCTGTATTTGAAGCTGTCCATTTGTTAAAAGATAAATGACTTAAATAATACGGTTGGGGTTTGTAAGGTTAATGAGCATCTAAAGATTTATAGTAATGAATTAGTTACATTATTTAGAGCCACTTTACTTAGATTGCGCTGAAAATGGTCTATAGCACGCGATTTTGTTTTGCTATAAATTTAAGGAAACTAAACGGTTTTCACATAAATTTAGAGAAGAAATATCCAGTACACAACCAAATACAAATTATTTTTAGGACAAAAAATTACTTTAAAAATATATTTCATAAAACATACCGTAGATTATAGCGTTGTTTACAAATCAGGACAGTTTTTTTTCTTTTCTTTTCAATGAAATATTTTTAGATTTTGTATTAGAAAAAGTGGTTTTTAGCCACACTAGGTTTAAAGGTAAGAAGTAGGAGCTTTTATAAATGTTGTGTACTTCCGTCTGCTTGCTCGTTACCCACTCTCTCAGCACAAACTTTAACTGCTACAGACAATTTTAAAGCAGTAAACATTAAGATATTGAATTAACTAATGTATTGCACTTGATAGTCCAAAAAGAAAATATTTTTGTATTTCATTGAGCGCCTTAAAAAATACAATCCCCAAACGATTTAAACGGATAGAACACAACGAACTTACCCAAAATAATTTTTATTCATTGAAACATAATGGAACATTTTAGAATTATCAATTGGCTAACATCATACCTTTCACAACTTACTTCGATATGCCTAACTATATGCCTACCGATGTGGAAATAGCTATTAAAAAGTGCCAACTTCGAGTTGATGTTTCAACAAAGAACTCATAATATCCAAACGAGCTACATTTATTAAAACCAGAAAGTTAAATATGCATTCCTTAACTGAAAGAAAACGGCAATAAATAAAGAAATAAGAAATATTCTGAAAAAAAATATTATTAAAGTATTAAAATCAATATGAAAGGTTTAGAAGTCTTATTACACTACACAACAGAACTTTCCAATTTAAACTAAACTTGGAGTTGCAGAAATTCAATTAACTTCGGTGAGTGATTGTCAGTTACATCAAACGTTCATGTAATCCTTCAGTCTACTCTTAGAGTGAAGCGAACCGGAAAACTTTACACACTAAGTTAAAGATAAATCAAAGTTTGTCATTTCAATTAAGGCTAGTCCTTTATAATGAATCTGACTGAAGGTTATGATGAAACGTTACAAAGTTACGTTTGACTTTACAACTAAGCTTTAAAACTAAGATATTACTAAGTAATTACGATAATATAAGATAAAATTGAATAATTTAAAATAAAACAATTTAAATTTCAATAAAGTAGTTGAAATTCAAAGGAAAATTACATATTACTTACATATTTATTTTGCATTTCCCAATTACGAAACTGCTGTAATTTTAATATTGTTATATAAAAGAGTTTTAAGCTCACAAAACTTAAACAAATTAATTTTTAAACAAACAATTAAATTCTTAAACAAATTAAACTTATTTTTTAAAATGAGCGGGGAGTTTTTGGAATTTGTTTTTTTTTTGTATAAAATAAACCTTAAGTATGTAATAACTTTAATAAAATAAATTTAAACATCAATATGGTCGTTGAAATTTAAAATAGGATTACAATTACGTTTTTCTTTACCTTTCTACTTTTACGAAACTGTTTTTAATTTTTATATTGGAATATAAAAGAATTTTTAGTTCACCGGAATATATGCCTTTAATTTATAAATAAATAACGGAAATTCTAGAATATATATTTTGTTTGAAAGAAACTTTAAGTATAAATCTTTTATCCAACAATAATCTTTATTTAAATAATCAAGCAACAACCAAATGTGAAAAAAACGCTTGAATAATAAAGTTACTTTTAACTATTCATCTAACTATTTAACCAAATTTGGAATTATTTTTATTGTAAGTTAACAAGTATAAAGAAGCGATTCCATGGATGTTTTTTTACTTAACAGTCAAATGCTTTGAGCTGCAACTACCCATAATGAAAATGTTTTTGCTAATTAATCACTTAAAATGGATTGAATCGATTAAATGCTGTAGTTAGACAGTATTTTTCTTATTTTCGTGATTAGAATTCTTATTTTAATTGGATCATATTAGTAAGTTTTTTTATTTAAACAGCCTGCTTGAATGTTTCATAATTACTCAATCATTTACATCAAATACCTCAAATAAGTTTAACTTGTAAATCAAAAAAAATATTTCCAAACGTTTTTAATAAAATATAGATGCCAAACACATTTTTTTAAATATCAACATATTTAAAAAGTCAAATTTTGAAACGTATTTTACAAGATTTAATCCAAAAAATTGTATTTACATTCTTTAAGCAAATAGATTGCAAAAAAAATTGTTGAAAGAAACTAAAAGTCTGCTCATTTTTTTAGTTTGAAGTTTCGAGTAAAATTCTTTTTTACAGCTTTCTTATAATTTGAAATCATTAAAGCAGAAGCATTTGAAGGGTAAAGAACCTGGCATCTTAACAAATGATACCAAACTATTTATCTTAAGTATTTACTACCCTTTTAGAATTTCTATATTTGCTTTTGTAGTTTTTTATGTTAAATACATTTTGGATGGATGGATAAAAATAATCTTATGTTTTATGGAATAAATTAATTGAATACAATCCGAGTTAGTTAATTAAGATCTACTGACATTTTTTGTCAATATAAATTATTTCTAAGAAAGGAAAAGATTCATTCTGCGATTATTAATATTTGTTTCTTCTTCCTTTTCGGCTTTTAGTTTAAAATTATACTTTAAAAATCATCGAATTTTTCAAAAATTCAGCGCAATAAATTAATTATATATAACGACAATTTTAATTCTCCTGATACAAAACAATTATGTGTTTTTCATTTACATCTTTTGCAAAATTTTATTCAAAAAGAAAACTCAAATTTTAAAATTAAAAATCTAGTTGAAGCAAAATGATGTAATAATTATCCCATTTCATCATTTAATTTGTGCGGGAAGTTCAGAAATAAAATTTTTGCTGATTTACCTGAAAACGTAAGATAAATGTGTTTTCTTATTTTATTGATAAACTATTAATTAAAAAACCAATGAATTCGCTATGTTTTTTAAGTATTAAAAATTCCACCAAAAAATTAAAGCTACAGTTTATTAACTTTAAAATAAAAGTGATAAACTTTTTTTATTCAATACAATTTTTACGACACAATATCAAAGGTGTAGGATAAAATCGTGCAAGTCATAAAAATCGCTGTTTCCTTTAAACGAAAAGTAACTCGAAACATATTTGTATTTTCAGCACATCTCAAGTTTTGGTATTCGGATTTATTCGATTTCTCTTAAAAAGGAAATATTTCCACAATTCATCTTTCGTTGAAAAATTGTTTATAGATTTTTAAGCCATGTACGAGAAAAAGTATCCAAAGAATTTTACAGTCCAAATCCAAGATTCATTAAATATTTTTACCATATAAAATTGATAATTTAGTTTAGTGGGGTTTGAGGAATTTTAATATGCTTTTTCCTGTGTAAGAGCCAACCAGACAGGGACCTACCTATTAAATTCCAATTTCAAAACGTTTCAAACGTCCATTCTAGCATTATGAACCCACAAACGCACCCCCACGACATTTGACGATCTTGAAAGTTTAAGGGGTCACAGGAGTCTTAAAAATGTGCAAAGAAGATACTGCAAAGTATTGTTTGATCTTTCATGTAATTTTTTAACTACTCAATATATAAGTATAATTTTTTTATATGTAATTCTACAAGATTTATTTATTATAAAACAAGTTTTAAAATTTATGAAACCTTAGCCAAAACTAAAATAAATGATATTAAACATGAAGCTATTTGAACACATCGTGATTGGGCTTGCGCGGCAAATTGTGAGGTCAAAATTGAAACATTACATTAATTGTACATTTGTACAATATAAAGTCATTTTCTTCGTCATGTCTTCAATTTTGGCCTCACAATTTGCCGCGCAAGCCTAATCACATTGTGTTCAAATAGCTTTATGTTTAATATCATTTATTTAAGTTTTGGCTAAAGTTTCATAAATTTTAAAATATGTTTTATATTCAATAAATCTTGTAGAATTACATATAAAAAAAATTATACTTGTATATTGAGTAGTTAAAAAATTACATGAAAGATCAAACTATGCTTTGTAGTTCCTTCTTTGCACATTTTTAAGACTCCTGTGACTCCTTAACTTAGGATTGCTCCACCTATCGAGTTGTATGAAATATGGAGTGGAATGATTACAACATCTGGGCATTTTCGTTCCTTGACAAAGTAACGCATATCGGCAAATAGAGACATGCAATTGTATCTTAGATTTTTGTATCATTTGAATTAAATATTCCTTAAATATTGACAATTTAGTTTAGTTGGTTTTTGGAACACTTCTATGTGTTTTTTTTACTGTACGAGAGCAATTTAGACAGAGACCTATACTTAAAAACCTTCCAATAACTACAAACATCTATAATAGTAGTAGTAGGATTTGAACCTGCAATCTTCAGAATCAAGATGCATGATTTCATATATTTCTAAAGCTGACCAGCAAAGAAAAAAAGTACTTCACTTTTATAAGTACGTCATTTAAAATAAACATTTTTTTAATGACACTTTTGAAAGTTGAAAAAAATTTCTCTAAGCGCTGGACAATTAAGGGGGAATGGGCGTGCAGGACCGGGGGTCTCCAACCTCAAGTGCCTCAATGTTAATCCAATGGGAAAAAATTATTTTCGCTGCCACATTTCTCCGGCTGTATTGAATATTTTTGCAAGCGGATTTTTTGATGTGATAAATGTAGCTGACTTACAGGTCTCTATCTTCCCACTTTTTGAAATTAGTACGAATATTTTTTTTTAATATTCAATAAATTATTTTACACAAAATATTCGAAGCAATTTCAAAAAGTGGGAAGATAGAGACCTGTAAGTCAGCTACATTTATCACATCAAAAAATCCGCTTGTAAAAAATATTCAATGCAGCCGGAGAAATGAGGCAAAGAAAATATTTTTTTCCCATTGGATTAACATTGAGGCACTTGAGTTTGGAGACCCCCGGTTCTGCACGCCCATTTAAATTCACATTTTACGCACCTTCAGCGGTCAAACCCGTAAATCCCAAAAAATCTCGAGAAGCTTACCGGCTAAGACTCCAGAAAGATTTTTATTTGCGATTTTCCCTGGTGCTTTTATTTTCTTATTTTGTATTAAGAAGACTATATTTTGGCACGGTAAAGTGTTATCTTAAATTAACTAAGAAACAGTGATTTTAACCTTCATCCGTGGTAAAGTTTTGAGCAGCCTCATCTCTTGTGCCTCAGATTTTGTTGAGGAATTTTATAAATATCTTATTGTGTGTTTTTGGTTAAGTTTTTTCTGAATTATCGTCGCACTAGAGCTACACAAGGGCTATTGTAGACGGGGATTTAGAATCACAGTCAGGTGACGTGCCGACACCTGAGTAGGCACCCAACGCAACCGTAAAGGGCGACATCGTACGCAGCGCCGGAGAAATGTGGCTTAGAAAATCCTTCCCCATTGTCTTAATACAGAATCGTTTTTGGATTGGAGAATTGTTGTCCAGCGTGCTCATTTCCCCTTACGTTCTTACATGACTAGCTCTATTTTGGTAAATACTAATTTATATTCATGCTTTCTTATTATTTTTAAAATTTAGTGTTTCTTTTTATGAACACTGAGGCACTTCTGTTTGGAGACCTGCTCTTCAGCAGGCTCATTCCCCCTTAAAGTTTAAGTTAGAGCTTTGACATACCAAAGTGAAACTTTTCAAGGATCGCTTTCTCTTTTGCGGCTTTTCTCGAGCCACCACTCTATTTCATGCAAATTACTTCACCACTTTTCGCATTCCCTTCTGCGCCAACACTCCCAGAACTTTGGCGAAATTCCGGAACTTTGCGGAACAATTCATCAAGCGAAACAACTCGATTGCATGTTTTCGGGAACGTGTTTCCCGTGTTTAGGGGGCGAGAATTACTCCAGGATTTGCAGGAAGTCATTTTGTGTTGGAGAAGTTGTTCAGCTTCTGTATTTTGAGTTAAGGGGTGACAGCAATAATGAATTTTATTGTTATCTTTATTTTAAAAAATTTATTTAATGACTTTTAGGGAAGTCGTTTTGATTTGGAAGTTTGGGGATGTAAGCTTCTAGATTTCAAATTGGCAGGTGACTGTAATAATGATTTTTATTGTAATCTTTATTTTGTTAAATTTATTGTTTTTATTAATGTCTTCTATAAGGGGTGCTTATAGGATGTGTAAAAGGAGATAATCACTTTATCTTTTTGGAAAAGTCATTCGGTTGTACAATTTTGAGGTTGTGAGGTTCTGGGTTTTTGGAATTGAGTAGCGACACTATTGTAGCCATGATATGTAACATCGGGTTTGGCTTTAGTTGAAATAATGTTAATTTGAGAAATACTATGCGCTATAATAGTTTCTCATACATTCGCCTATGCGTTAAAAATTTCAATGTCTCTTATATTTCCGTTTATTCTATTGATTAATTGACATAAAAAGGCTATAAAATAATTAATTTTTGCCACCTATTACGTTTTTATTTAAATGAAAAATGTGTATAAAAGGGACCTTTTTTAAACTTTGGCGGAGTTTCCGGAAAAAGTTTACGGAACAATTCATAAAAGCGAGACAACTCGATTGCATGTTTTCGGGAACGTGTTTCCCGTGTTTAGGGGGCGAGAAATACTTCAGGATTTGCAGGAAGTCATTTTGTGTTAGAGAAGTTGTTCAGCTTCTGGATTTTGAGTTGAGGGGTGGCAGCAATAATGAATTTCATTGTTATCTTTATTTTGAAAAATTTAATGACTTTTAGTGAAGTCGTTTTGATTTGAAAGTTTGGGGATGTAAGCTTCTAGATTTCAAATTGACAGGTGACTGTAATAATGATTTTTATTGTAATCTTTATTGTGTTAAATTTATTGACTTTAATAATAACGTCTTTTATAAGGGGTGCTTATGGGATGTGTAGAAGGAGATAATGACTTTCTCTTTTTAGAAAATCATTTGGATGTGCAAGTTTGAGGTAATGAGGTTCTGGGTTTTTGGATTGAGTAGTGACACTTTTGTAGCCATGATATGTGATATCGGGTTTGGATTATTTATTTGGTTTTTATTTTTTGGTTTTTTTATTGTTTATTTTAAATTATGTTAATTTGAGCCGTACTAGGGCCATGATAATTTATCATGCATTCTTCTATGTGTTAAAGTTTCGATGTCTCTTACACTTTATTCTGTTGATAAATTACTTACCGTTTATTCTGTTGATAAATTGACATCACAAGGCTATAAAATAAATAATTTTTGCCCCCGATTAAGATTTTAGTTTAATGAAAAAATTTTATAAAAGGAACATTTTTTAAACTTTGGTGAAATTCTGGACTTAATAATAATAACTACAGAACAATTCATCAAGCGAAACAACTCTATTGCATGTTTTCGGGAACGTGTTTCCCGTGTTTAGGGGCGAGAATTACTTCAGGATTTGCAGGAAGTCATTTTGTGTTGGAGAAGTTGTTAAGCTTATGGATTTTGAGTTGAGGGGTGACAGCAATAATGAATTTTATTGTTATCTTAATTTTGTCAAATGTATTGATTTTAATGATAATGTCTTTGTATGGTGCTTAGGGAGCCGGCCAGCTGGCGCAATGGTTAACGTGTTAGCCCTTGGAACTGGTGGGCTTGGGTTCGAGTCCCGGTCATGGCATGGATGTTTATGTCCGTCAATAAATGTGGTTATTTGTCTAAGTGTTTGTGTCGTCTCTTTCTTTGTGTGTCTCTTGTGATTGTGTCATTTCTGGGGTTGAATACAATTGAAATAAGGTCGCAGTGTTCGGCGAACCTGCCCCCCACCAAGAAAGTCATAAAGTCATGGTGCTTAGGGAGTATGTAGGAGGTGGTAATGGCATTCGCTTTTGAGGGAAGTTATTTTAATTTTAAAGTTTCAGGTTGTAAGCTTCTTTGTTTTGAATTATTTGGTGACAATTGTAATTAATTTTATTTCGAACTTTATTGTGTTAATTTTTTTGGTTTTACTGGTACTGTATTTTTGGGAATGCTTAGAGTATGCGTTGGAGGCGTAGTACCGTTACACCAAGGCCTAGTACTATGTTATTAGTAAAATCTTTTTTGAATTATTATATTCGTAGATAAGTCGTAACAAAATTAATCTTGTTTAAAACTGTAAAATTTGATGATGGTAATGATAAATTACTATATTTTAAAAAAAATACGAAAATTTGTCAAAATAATTAAAACGGGCTTATAATTAAAAAAAATAATGTTAAAGTTTATAGAAATTTCTTTCCAATAGTAACTTGTACAACTCTGATAACCTCATAGAGGTGATTTCATAATGTTTTTTTAACTCATGAAATTATCATAAAAAGCTTTTTTTTTTACTAATCCTAAATTCTACATTACGATTTTTAAAAAATTACATTCAAATTTAACTATGAACTCAAAAGATAAACAAGAAGTTTTAAAAAACTTAAGTGGCTTACTTTTCCGTCACTTAAATAATTACTGAAGTTCTTAACAGAAAATAAGAAGTTTGTAACATTAAATTTTCAAACAAATAAACTGCTTTTACACAAGATTTATGATCATTAGAATAAAATCACCAGATCCAGCAATTGGCTATAATTTAAATTTCTAAAAAAACCAAAATCAACTGTTTTCATTAATTTTTTTCTCGCAAATGAATATCTTATTTATCTACTGTTTTTGCAGTTCGAATAACAATTAAATATTTATTAATAACTCAAAAAAGTATGAAACTACTCCAAGCTGCACTAAAATTGTAAGAAATGTAAATTAAAGCAGAACCGAATAATTTTTTGCACAAATATAATGCCTTGCTGCTTTCTTAGAAACAAACTAGCTTCATAAACCCGGCGTTGCACGTGTGTACCCCTAATAACTGTGATTTTTTATGCAAAAATTCATTTTATAAAAATTGATATTTTCTACACTGGTCAGCACTCCATCGGTATATTATAATTTCCTCCCATTCCAATATCAACATTAATTTTAATCCTTAAAAAATTCGATTGTATCCTAAAATCTTCTAGAAGTAAGAGGGCTTTCCCATAGGCCCCGATTAAATTGAAAGAATATCTGTGATAACGGCCAGTTTGTATTTGTCCTGCTACACCCGAAAATAACCGAAATGTGGTAAACATTCAATTCCATATTCGACCACTCGATAGGGCTGGGGAGCCCAGTCGGTTAAGGGCCCAGTTGGTTCCAGATTCGGGTCCGGGCATAGTCAAAATAACTAACGTCCTATAAACAGCAAATGGCAGCCAAAAATATCCAACTATCAATACCCCATGTGATGGGAGTGCACGTTAAATATTATCATTACGTTAGTTTCACACAGCATGTAAATTGGATGTATGCTGTTTTGCACGTATTTTATTATTTTTTTTTTTTTGACTGATTTATATTCTTTAAATAATTAAATATAGAATCCCAGAAAAAAAACTCTCGGTAAAAGAAGGCCAAATTCTTTTTTTTTTTTTTTTAAAAAAAGGTCTTTAAAGGTGAATTGTTGATTTTTTATGACATATATTACAGACTTTAATTTTAGATTTCAAAACCGATTTCAATTCGTGTTCATACTTTAATCTCATTGTAAAAATCTTCTTTGTATTTTTTTATTGTTTTAATTGCAAATGAAATGTTCAAAATATATTTAATATCAAAATTGAAAAAGAGATACATTTATGTTGCTGCAATGTCGTGTCAGAGTCTTAACGATTAAAATGATTTTTTTGTCTACTTTCTAATTGAATATTGAAATATTTTGTACAATGTGGTCCAAGTGTACTCTAATTGCTATGAAAATCGGTTTTTCAACTTTTAAGTAGCCCATTTTTGTTACTGGATACTTCAAAACATTGTGTGAAGAGGTTCTAAGTGGCGGCTATAGTTACATATTTATCTTTTTAATTTATAATGTTTTCCGTAAGAGGAAGATACGCATTATCATATAGTTCCAACAATGATTCCAACATAATAATGAATTTTCATATAGTAAAAATATGCTTTTTTAATGTCATTTATTGTTATAATGAAACAATTATGTACCTAAAACAATACCATGTTGCAACAAAATAGTTAATTCGAAGAATTGATATCATTGTAAAATACTTTTCGAAAATTTTCGGTCTGACATATTTGCTCAAAATTTCAAATTGAATTCGCATTGCTTTTAAAATTTTTATCAAATCGTGCTAAATTAAGAAATAAATCAAAATTCTCAGTCATTTGGTTGGATCAAACTTTCAAATTCTTGGATATATCATTATTCTGCAAATCAAAAACCAATCGTATAAGCATCAGAAATGTCGAAATACATAAGACGTTTTGGAAGGATTATCATGTAAGTTATCATTATACATATTTAAATAATTACAGTTTTCTTATATTTGTTTTTTGTTCTATAAACATTATAATTTTTGAGTGTAAGTTGTGACTTGGCGATTTCATAGGTTTTAATTTTTTTTAAGTCGACTAACTATGTTCTAGTAAGTAAAAGAAGTACTTTCGTTATCATAGTTTGCATTATACAGATGCAACGCATCGCGTGTTTTAATCGTTTATAACAAAACGTTAAATTGGAATTATAAAATTTCATAAGCATATTTTGTGATAAAATATCATTACATTTTTAAAGTATTGGGATAGTGACTTGGCTGTTTTTCAGATTTTACATTGTTAAAGTAGACTAAAACTAGCTGTGTTTTACCAAGT
The DNA here is from genome assembly GCA_023701765.1 of Hylyphantes graminicola. Lineage (NCBI taxonomy): Eukaryota > Metazoa > Arthropoda > Arachnida > Araneae > Linyphiidae > Hylyphantes > Hylyphantes graminicola. The sequence goes on from CM043121.1 coordinate 50,495,484, forward strand.
AAAAAAGACTTTCTTTCTGATATCTTACATTACTCATATGACACAAATTGTATTTTAATCGTTTATGATAAAACGCCTATATGGAATTTCTTAAATAATGCATTAAGTTATTAAAATTTCAGATTTATGAATTTAGATGTGCATTTTTTTAAGATAAACTATTTTAATAAAATTTGAATCAGTAATTACAAATTGTCAGTGAGGTTCATCTGTTTTTGTCAGAGCTTTTAATTCTTTACTATCAAAATACGCATAAGATTAAGGATCAGTATTATGTAACGTGTAAAAACAAGACGTTAAAATAGAATTACGCGAGTTATTTATTTACAAATTTAAGTAGATTGTTATTTAATAACTATTACTTTCAACCAATTCTTGATTTTAAGTAATAGGAACACAGTTTTGAATTCAAAAGATATTTTTTGTGACCAATTTTTCCGGTTTTTCAGGAATTGAATAAAAAGTATTTCTTGTTTTCTTATCAATATTAATTTTAATAAAGAATTTTAAATGATTAATCATGGTTTACATATTGTCGTTTCGCAAGATGCTGATGATTTATAATCAATATACAGAGAAAGATAGCAATTTGTAGCGACATCTAAGATTTTAATTATTGTTCGTAGTATTTTCGATGATTATTATATTAAAGGTAATAATACAAGTCAAAATGTTTTACTGAACTGCAATGCTAAAATAATTCGATTTTTTTAATTATAAAGTAATGATATTGTTAATGAAAACAGGAAAGAGAAAAATAGAAAGAAAATAATAAAAAGTCCTTTTGTCTATAATGGAGTATTTACGGTTTTCTCTCTTGCTGTTTTGGATTTATAAGACCTAATCGTGAAACATTAATATTTCTTCAAACCTTTATGCATATAGTAACATAAAAATAACTATTTGTTCCGTTACAGAAACAGAATCGGGAGAATGTGTGGATGTACAGCTAAGGCAAGAAAAAGGGTTAGTTAATTTAGTTTGTTACTTTTTTGTTGTTGAAATTTCCAAGTTATGAACTTTAGTTGTCCCTATTAAATTTGGCTTTATTTATTGGTTCTCCAGAACAAATCTAATTACAAAAAATCAGTATCTTCTATTTACGGATAAAGGCTCAAAATATAAAAAAACGGACAAGTGTAACTCAACTGCAGTATTGTTACCTCTAGTATTTGAGACAATCGATGGGTCACACATTTTAGCACACATTGAATAAATCTATTAATACTTGCAGCTCTATCTATTTCATACATACATTGAGTTCCGCTATCAGTGAAACGCTAAGTGTTGGGGATTTTACTCAATGGTAGTTTCCTTATGAAAGTTTTTTTTTTATTTAAAATATTTAGTTTTTTTTTTAACTTAACTTTGAAAACAGTTTCGGACTTATTTTAAGTGAGGAATTTACTTAATGAGGAATTTTCAACATACTAAAACTAATGCTATTAAAAGATTTTTTAGTCTAGCACGTACCCTTAATTTAACCACCAAAAATGGTTATCACTGATATCTTGTTATCATTGACAACTGCATATCAGTGATAACTTGATAACCTGTCAATTATCTGTATAGATATATATTAGTTTTTGTTTCACTATTTAAAAGTTTAAACTCTTTTTTTTTATAGAGTAATCAGTCAGAATCTGGAGGGCACGAAGATTTGTGTTTGGAACAACAGCAGGACAGTTACCAAAGTATTGGAGAAGCAAGTTTCAGAGAAATCAATGAGCTCCAGCTTGCAGAAGTCGAGAAAGCGACCTCAGCTTTGATAGAAGATTCCGGGGAAGGGGACCCTATGCAAGAAGCACATGATTGGAAGGACGAGACTAGCTCCGAAGTAACAACCGAGTACGGATATAAAGAACTTGAGGAAGGGTCCTCCTCATTGACTGAAATTTCTGAAGAAAAGTGTCCATCAAGTTCCAAGTCATCAATGGTAGGTCAAGAAACACAGTTTCGAAACCAAACAGATTGTTTGACGGAATTGACCGGATTCAGAACGGCGTCCACCTACGTACAAGTAGAACATCAATTTGACGAGGAAACAAGTGCCGAAACATCCCACGAGATCGGGTATGAAGAATTTGTGAAAGAGTCCTCTTCATGGACTGAAAGTTCTGAGGATGGGTATGAATCAGTTTCTCAGTCATCAATGGTAAGTCAAGACCCAGAGTCTGACAACCAAACAGGTGGTTTGACAAAGTTGACCGGATTCAGAACGGCGTCCACCTACGTACAAGTAGAAAATCAATTTGACGAGGAAACAAGTGCCGAAACATCACACGAGATCGGGTATGAAGAATTTGTGAAAGAGTCTTCTTCGTGGACTGAAAGCTCTGAGGAAGGGTATGAATCATTTTCCCAGTCATCAATGGTAAGTCAAGACCCAGAGTCTGACAACCAAACAGATTGTTTGACAAAGTTGACCGGATACAGACCTGAAAACACCGACATGCAAGAAGAACATCTATCTGATGAAGAAACACTCTCCGAAACAACCATCGAGTTCGGATATGAGGATTTTGTGGAAGATTATTCTTCATGGACCGAAAGCTCTGAGGAAGATACTCAATCAAGTACTCAGTCATCAGTGGTAGGTCAAGATATCCAGTCTGATAACCAAACCGAGGGTTTGACGGAGTTGACCGAAATCTCATCTACCATGGAATCCTTGATCGATTGTGACATCGTAGAAGTGATGAACATATTATTAGACCAAGTGGAGAAGCAAATGAACAATTCCACCAAAGATATCCCGACAGACAACGAGGGCACAAGCGACTTAAAGATACTTAGTCCGGCCCACTCTACTGACTTAAAATAATTTCCAAAGCAAAGGGCCCTTTTAACATCCAAAGAATTTTAACATCAAAAGGCCCTTATAACATTTTCAGAAAGTCTAATTTTTCTTTTAAAGGTTTTTACAACAACAATTTATAATTTATAAGTCTCTTTAAAATCAATGGAATTAATATCATCCATTTTAACTACCTTTGACAAGCGAATCTGGAATCTAATTGGAGATCAAACTAACCATCAAGAAGAAGCTCCTTACGACTCATAAAAAATACCATCTCTTGGAGGAATCTTTCCATCTAGATACATTCCCAAGAAAATGACTCATAAATATTTTAACTCTTGGAAGAATATATGTTACCAACTAGATTAACTCCCAAGATAACGACCTATAAAAGTACCAAGTGCCTTGGAAGATTCTTACCATCTAGATATATCCCCAAGCTATTGACTCATAAAAATACCAAAACTTGGATGAATCTTAACAACTAGATTGCCTCCCAAGATAATTACTCATAAAATTACCAAAACTTGGATGTGAATCTTACCATCTAGATATATCTCCAAGATAATGACTCATATAAATACCAAAACTTGGATGAATCTTAACATCTAGATTACCTCCCAAGTTAAAGACTCCTAAAAATACCAAAGCTTGGATGTGAATCTTACCATCTAGATTATAACCCAAGATTATGACTCATGAAAACATCAAATCTTGAAGCAATATTCCATCTATATAAAGCTATCAAGATAGTGAATCTCAACATCTTTTTACACCTGATGGTCTAACCACAAGACAGATCTTTTGTTGCCGAGAGTGGTGTCAGTTGGCGGATCGGTATCAGGGCTGTTACTAATGTCGGGGTACTTTTTCCTTAGCCGAATAAGGAGGGAGTGATCGCGGTGTTTGGGCAGTCCTGGCATTGACCCGCCACCGACGTCACTTTGGGCTTCAAACAAATATCATAAATTCCAATTAACAGGAGCAAGTTTTCCATCCCACTGAAGCTCCCACACATTATCCATTAAGGGGAGCAATCTTACCATCAATACGAAGCTCTCAACGACTTATGAAAAATCGCATCTTGGATAAATCTTTCCATCTCGATAAATTCCCAAGGTAAAGACACATAATATTACCAACACTTGGATGAATCCTTCCATCTGATTTGAATTCCCAAGAAAACGACATACAAAGTATCATCTCTTGGATGTGAATCTTACCATCTAAAAGTATCTCCAAGATAAGGACTCATAAAAATACCAACTCTGGGAAGAATCTTACCATCTATATAACTTCCCAAGATCGTGACTCATGAAATTATCAACTCTTGAAGCAACTCTCCATCTGTATATAAAGCTATCAAGATAATGACTCATAATAATACCAACTCTGGGAAGAATCTTACCATCTATATACCTCCCAAGATCGTGACTCATGAAATTATCAACTCTTGAAGCAACTCTCCATCTATATAAAGCTGTCAAGATAGTGACTCATAAAAGTACCGATTCTTGGACGAATCCTACCAACTTGATTATTTCCCAAGAAAAGTGGCACATGAAAACACCAACTCTTGAAGCCACTCTCCATCTACTTATGGCTTTCAAGATGCTGACTCATATAAATACCGTTTATGGGACCAAACTTTTTCACCAACGGTTCCCAAAATCAGCGAAGTTCCTGACATAACATCTCAAAAAAGTCAATTAAAGGAGCAAAACTTCCCCGAATTTGAATGATTCATCGTGATTTTAATGAATTTATCTATCCAGTAAAATAGCAGATTGTGGACGTTAAAAGAGACTCTTTATAACTTTCTTCTAGATGTTTACAGATGTACAAGGTGAGATACCAAATGTGCATTATACCGCAGAGTTATCATTCTCCAGATTCTGTATATATATTTTGATCAGTGTCTAAATTTCAATGAATAAAGGTCTTATTTTCAGTTAATGTTAGTTGTGCTTAATGTTGCGTGTTTTTATGTTTAATTAAGAACATTTTTAAATTTTTAGTGTTAAAAAATTAGTTAAATTGTGAATTTTATACATAGAAATGTTAGTATTTGAAATATTTATGATAAAGTGAAAATATTTTTTTTATTTTTTTTAACAACTTAGCCTGAAGTGTACATCGTAGGCTTGGTTAAAAAAATTTTAAGTCTCGACGCTGCGTACGATGGCTCGTCACATTTCTGTGGTTCTAAATTAAGACTCCCGTGGTCAATATCCTTCTTGTACAACTGTAATGCGACGATAATTCAAAGTAACCCTAGCTCATAGAACTGGATGCGAATAGCTACCCTACGTTAAATTTTTAACTTCACCAAAAGCCGCCAATGCCAAAATTCAATAGATCGTTATATCATAGCTGTATTAAAGTTTCATAAACATATAGTTTGTATCCTATACTATACATAGAGATAATTAATATTTCTTAGAAGTATTCATAAGATGTAGAATAGTTTTCGCCTTACTGTCATGAGACATTGCAGCAATATCTTCACTTCTTACCATTTGTAAACAGAAATTAAATAAATTTCGTTCATTCCGAACGCGCCGAAATTTCTGTTAAGTTGAAATAAAAAGTATAAATTCTAATATTACACTGAAAAAAAAACCTGCCGCTTTTACAGTTAAAAACTGTCGACTTTGACGCCAGCTAATAATTTTTTACATTTTAAAACTGTATTTTTTTACCAGCAAAACTTTATTTTTTACAGGAAAACTGTAATTTTAACAGGGAGAAACTCTGTTACTTTAGCAGAGGAAAACTATTAAATTCGACATGCAAAGAGTCACGTGATCGAGATCACCCCCCCCCCCACCCCCCGTTAAACATAAATACCCAATACTGACCCTCGTGACCGAGTAATTTCTTTGTCGCAGACGGTTCAGTGTTGGGCTTGCACACAAGAGGTTCCTGGATCAAAACTAGGCCCGGTCCTTACCTCTTCCTGGAGCCTCTTGCGTGCGAGCCCAATACTGAGCCGTCTGCGACAAAGTAATTACTCTGTCACGAGGACTAGTATTGGATATTATAATTTTAGCAGGGAGAAACTTTTTAATGAACAGTTTTTCCCTGGGAAATTAAAAGTTTCTCCCTGTTAAAATTACAATTTTCTTGTAAAAAAATTACAGTTTTCCAACAAAAAAAATACTGTATTATTTTCTATTTATAAATAATTATTTTCTATTTATTTCGAATTGAAAAAAGTGGGCTAAAAATTAAGTATCCGAAAGTTTTATTCAACCAAAAAATAGTAGGGTTGTGTGCCTAAAATTGTTTTGACTTGGTTCTGTAAAACTAAAAAAGCTTAGAATAATGACTCAAACTAACTCAATTAGTTTTCAAATTAATTGAAGCATACGAAACTTAATTCAATGCATGTTTCTTAACAATTAGTTTCAGAAAAGAAATTAATCGGTATTTATCTAAAATTTTATTTCTGTAGTAAATAGCTTTAAACTACTCATCAAGCCCATGCATTCGAAAATTAATTTTCAAAATTAAATTATTTGCGTTAGAAAGAAACAAAATCCTAGTTAAAAAAATTAGTTTTTTGTCCTGGAAAAAAAATATATATTATAAACTTATTTTTGCAGATTAAATGTTTAAAAACAGAAAAAAAGGCAAAAAAAACTCTTATTTTGTTTCATGAAAATGTGCCTGTTTTTTATAGTGTACAACAAAAAATTATACAATATATACACCGTAAAAAAGTTTGGTGCAATGTTACTCCGTAAAACTGGTAGCAGTAAGAGCCACCAGGTGGACTAACGGTGAAAAAAGTTTAAGATTGTATCATATTTTTTTCTTTTTTATTGTATTGCATATTATAAATGTAAATGGAACATTGATAAGACGCAAATCAATTTGCCTTTATTTTCATTTACACTAATTAGATTTATAAGACATCTGCCAGCAAATATGCATTTGAATAAGGAATAATTTTATGAATATGTTTTAGTCAAATCTAAACTGCGTAACGGTTATCTACGGAACCATATGTTTATGAAAGTTTTTACTCATCGCAAAGAAAAAACTCCGTAACCTATATTCAGGAAAAACGTAAACATTAAGGTGTACGTACACACTTGAACTTTTTTTTCTTAATATTTCACTTAAAAATCCAATATTTTTATATTTGATATAAATCATAGGTGCATGAGGGTGCGCGCAAAAATATTTGAAAAAAATTAAAATGATAATTAATTAATTAGCATTTTATGCATTAATTAGCATGTTTTTTAAACACTCATAACTCAAGAACCAATTAACTTAGACCTATAAAATTACCATGCAAATTAATCACCAATTCCTTCTGAAGGGCATGAACCTCAAATCAAGTTTGTGGTCCTTTTAGTTTTTTAATAATAATTTTTTATATTAAGAAACGTGAAAAAAAATCTAAATTTTTAGAAAAAAATAACTTTGACATGCAATAAAAAATTTATTTAAAAACCAAATCCCTTTTTTGGAGATTCAGGCCCTCCCCCAACTTATTCCACATATAAATAAACAATTCGTTTGACAAAATGTTAATTTTAACTTTAGTTATCACTGTTTGAACAAAGTAACACATGAGTAAAATGAAGTTTTGAGAAAATTGAGTTTAAAGGTAGCAAAAGCTAACTGACTTTCATGATTTAAACATTAGAAAAACCTCTGTAACTTTTTATTATAGTGGAGTACCAGTACAAACTTTACATCATTTTAAAGAAGAAGAATTGGAGATTCCAATTTACTTAGAAACAAAAAATGTCAAATTTGGCTAATTTTGGCCTTTCCAAGTGTGTATGTATACCTTAAGCAATCACACATAATTAGTTTTCAAAATAAGCAAAACAATTAAAAATGCATAAATTCTAACCATTTTTAATCATATTTTTAAAATATAATGAAATGTAAACAAATAAAATATTTTGTTTTTTTAGTAAAACAACATTTTATAACTATAATGCTCGATTTGGACTAATAGATGAAAAGAAATCCGAAACATCAACTTACATTTTCCTGTCAAGAGTCTTTTAAATAAACTACTTCTTCAACAATTTCGTCGAAACTTTCCAACTGTGTTCATTAATTGAGACAAACATTTAAACAAACAAGACATTTCTCCAAAATTCTTTTTTTTTTCACGTTCTATATTCTAAAATTGCTTCAGCAAGTCAACCAGAAATGTTCTTTGTTTTGTTTTTCCTCGGAATAAAAACTTGAGCAAGAAAAAAACGAAAAGACAGACGATTTTTGCGTGTGATGCCACCGACCACGAAATACCATCTGGATAGATAGTTGGTGGCCGAGCGATAGCGCTGCGGAAGCTAACGATTGATTTTTGTACCCTCTTCCCCTTTCCGTACCCCTTTTGGCTGTCTTGGTCCTTTTTCTTGTGTCCCCTCCCTCCTAACTACTGACTTCCCTCCTCACAAATATCTTTTTTTTTTACTAATAGCTAAGTCACTCAGTCATAATCGCGTTTACAGCCTTGCGAAGTTAAGAAGTTTCTGTTGAAAAAAGAAAATATGGAAGGAAGCTTTTCAGATTATCCAGTACTTTTTTTAATCTTTATTTTATGGTGAACACTTTTCAAGCAAGTTCTCTGTTGTCAAAAATATGATGTTTAATAATATTTCACAGCGGGTGTGAGCATATTTCTAGTGAATATTTTACTGAGATTAATGTTAAGTTAAAGTTTAGGTTAAAGTTTGAAATAAAAATAGCCAAAATATGAAATAAGTTTTTAGTGTGGTATTTATTCAATGAGGATTTCGAAAGTGAATAAGAATTTTCAAATATAAATAATATTCAAGAATGCATATAATTTTAACTATTTTCAAATCGCCTTTCATAATAGGATGATGGTCCCTCCTAACTACTGACTTCCCTCTTCACAAATATCTTTTTTTTACTAATAACTAAGTCACTCAGTCATAATCGCGTATACTGCCTTGCGAAGTTTTCTTTTAGGAAAAAGAAATAGGGAAGAAAGCTTTTCAGATTATCCAGTACTTTTTTTATCTTTATTTTCCGGTGAGCACTTTTAACGCAAGTTTTGTGTTGTCAAAAATTTGATGTTTAATAATATTTCACAGCGGGTCTGAGTATATTTTTGGTGAATATTTTACTGAGATTAATGTTTAAGTTAAAGTTTTGGTTGAAGTTTGAAATAAAAATGGCCAAAATATGAAATAAGTTTTTAGTGTGGTATTTATTCAATGAGGATTTTGAAAGTGAATAAGAATTTTCAAATATAAATAATATTCAAGAATGCATATAATTTTAACTATTTTCAAATCGCCTTTCATAATAGGATGATGGTCTCTCCTAACTACTGACTTCCCTCCTCACAAATATCGTTTTTTACTAATAACTAAGTCACTCAGTCATAATCGCGTTTACTGCCTTGCGAAGTTAGAAGTTTCTGTTGAAAATAGAAAATATGGAAGGAAGCTTTTCAGATTATCCAGTACTTTTTTATATTTATTTTCCGTTGAGCACTTTTAACGCAAGTTTTGTGTTGTGAAAAATTTGATGTTTAATAATATTTCAAAGCGGGTCTGAGTATATTTTTGGTGAATATTTTACTGAGATTAATGTTTAAGTTAAAGTTTTGGTTAAAGTCTGAAATAAAAATGGCCAAAATATGAAATAAGTTTTTAGTGTGGTATTTATTCAATGAGGATTTTGAAAGTAAATAAGAATTTTCAAAAATAAGGATATTCAAGAATGTATACAATTTTAACTATTTTCAAATCGTCTTTCATACTAGGATGGTTCAAAAACCAAATTTGTAGTCCTTAAGAAATGCATCATGTCACTGGATAAAGTTAAAACTACTCAAGATTTTTTTAATTGTGGTCTTCTTTAATAGATTAATAATGCTTATATAAAAATGATAGTTTAAAAACCTTTTGGAACACATTTAATCAAATGGGAAAAAATTAAAGTATCAAATTTGACAATTTACTCCTCAAACAATAGACCATGTAGGGATAGACGGCTGAACTTTTATTTTCCCAATGTTTCACAACTTCAGATCCCTGAATTAAGGGGGAATGGGCGAGCTGGACCGGGAGTCCCCAAACTCAAGTACCTCAATGCTAATCCAATGAGAATTGAATTTTTTTGAGAGCTGGTATTTTTTTTTAATATTAAATGTAGATAACTTACAGCTCTCTATAATCCTACTTTTTAAAATTGCTGCTTCGAACACTTAAGTAAAATTAATTATTCATAATTTAAAAAAAATTGAACTTACTTTAAAAAGTGGGATTGTCGGGACCTGTAAGTCAGCTACATTTATCACATAAAAAATCCGTTTGTAAAGATATTCATTACAGCCAGAGAAATGTGGAAGAGAAAATATTTTTTTCTCCATCGGATTAACACTGATGCGACCCGCGATCCAGCCCGCCCATTGCCCCTTAATAACAAGCAGATTACTTTCTACAATCCTAATAAGACTAAGAACTAGGTTTACATAATAAAATTTGAAAAGGATAGACTGTTCATTGCTAAACCTTAATGTGGGCAAACATAACTACTTACCCATAAAAAGTAAGTTTGACTTAAGGTAGGCGAGTACCCAAAATTCTAAAATTTTTACGATTACTTTAATCTTTTCCAAATTTGGCATAGTGACTTCAAAAATAATGAACAATGCTTTTTGGGCAATTTTTTTTTATTTAAATATAATTGTTTTATTTTAGACGGTGTTTTTCAACTAAAAAAAGGGGTTTACGCTAACACTTATACCACAAAAAGTTTTACATTAATTTACCTGAATTTTTTTACAGATGCTATTACAATATATATATATATATCTGTGCTATAAGCCTCTAACATCTGGTGTAAATATAGTTGTTTTTTAAAAAAATGTCCAAGTGTAAGTTAATCGAAAAAAATATTTTTTTTGTGTGGTTAATTCATAACATTTTTCTTAATAACTTCTTTTCTTGTAATTTGTATGTAACTCTAGAGGGTCATTGCAAGCATCAGTTCAAAACGTATAATTTAGCACATAATTAATGCTTGTAGGAGGAAAATTCAATGTGGTAGACTTGTTAGCGTAAACCTCTTTTTTTAGTTGAAAAACACCGTTTAAAATAAATAAATTATATTTAAATAAAAAAATGCTTAAATAGTATAATTCATTATATTTGAAATCACTATGTCAAATTTGGAAAAGATTAAAGTATAATAGTAAAATTTTAGAATTTGGAGGAATTTTGGGTATTCGCCTACCTTAAAAACTAGCCACTTTTACCAAGACAAAAACAACTCAAGTCGAATGTATTATGGCAATAAGATTTGGTTCCTCAAAATATGTTGTAGCTTTGGTCATTGAACTCTCTCAGCAGAAACATTGACAATTTGATTTTCTTACAACTCATAATAAAATGTTATAAACTTTATGTATATTCAAAGTTTTTGCAATTAGTTTGTTATTGATTTCACTTTAAATTCATTAACCCCCATTATAAAGGGGACATATTAAGCATTTACTTGTTATCTGCTTCAAACAACGGTGAAAAGAAAAAAATCATTATTTACTCCCATGAATTATCCATAAAGAACTAAATGATGCCTGACGTCATTACCGAGCTATCCTTGAACTACGTAGCAGACTATTTGCCTAACGGTAGTAAATGTGAAACTTGGGTTCTTTTTAATCAGTTGTTAGTTACTGTAGTTGCTTTTTCTATTTTAGAAACGGCCATTCAAAAGTGTTTTACTATTATTATCAATGCAGTTTTATTCTATCTGAAGAATGAATGGTTTTCGTCAGAATCAAAGGTAAGTAAAAACTGTATATATACAAATGGTAAATGTCTCTGTAATGTAAATGAAACTTCTCATTTACAAATTACTTATAAAAGCTTCTTTCATCATAATGTCGCATACAAAGCATTTGGAATTCCGAAAGCCTCAATCTTACAAAGTGGATAATGTTACCATCGATATCATAGTTAAAGTATTAGATTGGCAGATCACGTGACCTCCAATGCCAACAACAGGACGCGCATGGAGACCAGAATTGGAGGACCATAGGGCTAGTGTTGCCACTACTTTAAGGAGGAAAATGCTACGAAAAAAAAAACGTTTACTTCTAAAATTACAAAAAAATATTAGAAAAATACTAGAAGAGCGTTTCACGTTTTTTTAAAGTCCCTAAAAATACTCCGAAATGCAGCTAGTATTTTATATTTTTTAAATAATAGTTAAGTTTTAATTTTTTGTAGCACTTTTCTCTTCAAAGTGTCTCTTACCTTCAATTATGGTCTAAATGTGCGTCCCGTCGTTAACATTGGAGGTCACGTGATCTGCCATTCTAATAATTTAACTATGATATCTATGGTTACCTGTACAAATGGTGTTGCCAATTTTCAAAAAGTTTACCTAATGTAATTATTTATTACAGTTTCTATAAATAAAATCTGGCTTTATGCTTTTGTATCAAGTAAACATAAGAGTACCACCATTTGAAATTACATGAATTGTAGTAATTTAAATCAGTACGTGTAGCAAATACTGTCAATTTATATTTGAAATATGTTTATAATTTCAATGTTATTTAAGGGAAATATTCGAATTTATTAAGTAGCAAAAATAACATTTTTATTTTACATTTTTAATATCAATACAGACAATTTATATTTAAAATATACGAATTTATAAAGTTGCAAAAATGACATTTTTATTTTACATTTTTAGTATCATACTGCCAATTTATATTTGAAATAAATTTTTTCTTTCAAAATTATCTAAGGACAATATTCGAATTTATAAAGTAGAAAAAATGATATTTTATTTTAAACATATCGTAAAAATATAGATATAATTAGTATAAACGACCATATATACTTTTGAGTAAGAAAACCATTATCCCTGAGAAGAAGATACAATTTTAAACTTTGGTAATGGTCTTTGGAAATCTTTAAGAAACTATCGTTGGCATTGAATCATTTTCCAAATATTACCCATAAAGCAGTAACAATGTCTAGAGAAGGGTTTTATTTACAAAAGACGAACGATCATAAAAATATTTGATATAAAAGGTTTCTCCTTACCAATAGTTATAGAAGTTGTATTTTATTTATGTTTCAATATTTTTATTTCCATGCATGAAACTTATTTTTCCGAATGAAAAACTATATTTATATATACCAATAAAATAGTTTTGTATGAACTTGCCGAATCTATGTAAATTTATATCATAATTAAGTCGAGCTTATATTTTATTTAATCTACAAATATAACGAAAAAAAATAAGCTATTTAAATTTAGCTTAGTATTTTTATGCATTAAAAATTTAAAACTGTAGATGTTAATTTTCTTGTCTTGCTAAAATTGAGTTTTTAAGATCTTTATTAAAGAAAATAATTAGTTCTTTATTTGTTTTTTATTACCTTTCATTAGTTGGTATCCTATTTATGTCTCATTAAATAAAGAAAAAGTAATCTATTGAGTTCTTTAAACATTATTTTAATTTCACAAATGCACATTTATAATAATACACTGCTCACAACAATTAGGGGAGCGCATGGTTTAAACCCTTACACCCATAATGCTTCTATTTCGAATCATCAGCTAGAGGGTTTTTCCTCACTAAGTTGAGCTCGTTCTTACTTATCGTTAGATAGAAGAATCATGTCTTTTGAAGCATTAAATAATGTTTGTTTTAATTAAATGAAAATATGAAAAACATCGTCAAATAAAATTCGCTCCCAAAATTTTTTAAAAAAGAAATTACCCTAAATTCTTCAAGCTTGCATTCTTAGATGCTTAAAAATTGATTTTAACTTTTTTTTAACAAACAAATTTGTAAAAAAGTTATTGTTTTAATTTATTCAAAAGTTCCGATTTCAATTTTTCACCCTTAAATTTTAGTTAAAAAATTAAGATTTTCCCCCCTGTTTTTAACCATTTCATTCTGGATGCATAACGAATCTATTTCACAAGTTTTATTTTCTTAGAAAAAGAAATAAGAAGTTGGAACTAAAAGAGTTAAAATAAGTACGCAAAATGCTCCCATAATTGTTTTGAGCAGTGTATTTATTCACTCTCGATCTCTGTATACCGAATCTTTCTTTTTGCAAACGCTCCTTCTAATCTCCCATTCCAAACAAACTTGCATTCTTAGCAGCGGTAAACTGCTTTAAGTATAAATTAAGATACGCTTAACAAGTTCATTCTAAATATCAAGTAGAATATAAAACTTTATTCTTCCTTCAGCTTCTCCAAAGAAAGGGTTAGGCAAAGCTTAATTAAAGATTTAATCATGCAAGTTTTGGTCTCGGAAGACACCACAATAGGTTGATTTGACAAACTTCTAACTGAAATATGCAGAATGTTAAAATTTGTGTGCAAGATTGTACAGGAATCTTATAACTTTCTAACTGTCAACACTATTTGGAGTGTGGATATACCAATTTTGTGTAAAACAAAAATTGTAAATTGAATATACCAATTTTGTGGTAAAACCATAACTTTGATGCACTCCAAAAGTGGTAAATCAAAGCTAGAAATAGTGGTGGCAGCTAGAAAGTTCCGGGATCGGTTGATTGGTTGGTTGGTAGACATATATATTTAGGTTTGTGCACTTGGTCAGAGACCCGCTTATAAAACTTCGTCAAGTAAGACAGACACAACACACACGTAAGTGGATCCATCTAATTTTTAGAGGCACAGGCCAACTATAGAGGATCCCCAGAATAGAGTTGTGACCCCCAGAGGTATTGATTTAGTAAGGAAAATTGGAGGACTTTGTGACCACGACAGATTTAACGTGCACCAGTCACCATTAACATACACGGTTGTCTTCGGAAGGCAGCGGGGCTCGAACTCGCAACATTAGGAATGCCAGTCCAAGACCTTACCAACCAGGCAATCCCGGCCCCAAATTCCAGGATTCTAGTGCAATCTTGAAACAAAAGTTTTAACTTTGTTTATTGGGAGATATTGGTGGTCGGGTATGTAAAACAGAATTGTACTAAAGGGGAAAAAATAAGTATAATGAGTGTACATTAATCGACTATTCAATATGGCATATTAATCGTTGAGTAAATATTTAAGAGAATCATTATATAAAAGTTAATTGATATATGCTTTTTTAAAACCCCTTTATTTGCAGAAATTGATTTTAACTAAAAATTCACACAAAGTTAAACTCATGTAATCTGCCGTGGTACAAACTGCAGTACAAACTGCCCTAGTACAAACTGCAGAAACTGCAGTGACTACATCAAGGAGTTTGACCATTTTAGAACTGAAATAATCAAATCTTTCCGTAAACTTTGTTATAATATCGAGTGTTTAACACTCTAAAGTATACCGTTGCCATGAAACAAGTGACATAATCCACTTTATTCTATTAAAGTAGAGCTCCCTCTTGACAAATCTGTTTTCTTTTTCATCTATTACATTCCATTTTGAAGTTTTAGCTGCTAATAACCCTCATAGATGACAGTAGTAAAAGTGTATTCAAAATTAAAGAGTGAAGTTATTAACTGTTGTGATATTACGTCATTGTATTCATAGTATAATAATATACGAAATACAAATAAATTGTTTGGAAAAAATAATTATAGATCAAGGGGGTTATTTTAAAATGTATTTAGTAGCTCTCTGGTAATTATTATCAAAATTGGAATTTTGTAGTTGGTTTTTGCCATATGGCATTTTTTTTTATTTAAATTCCAATGCAGTTTATTTCTTTTTCGGTATTTTCCCCCTAATTTATGAGTATTAAATAAAAATATATATTTTTTCGGGACGAAAAAAAATCATTCATTACACAGTCAACTATAGTCCATGCCATTACTCAAGTTACTGCAGTTTACCTGCAAACGGCCGACCCGGCGGCGCAGTGGTTAAGATGTTAGCCTTTGGAGCTTCTTTTTCCGGGTTCGAATCCCGTTATCTTTCATGGGCATGAATGTTTCTGTTTGTCGAGTATATGCGGCGGACGTGCTTGTTAAATCTGTTGGGTCCGAAAGTCCTGTGAGCGGTCATTGCGCAATTTAACACGGGTACAGGTTCCTGGAGACTATTTCCTTCCCCTTCAGGGACATGTCTAAATTGTAGAGGGGGCGCACGATAGATGGCAGCATCTTTCGCGCATGTATGTGTGTGTTGTGTCTGTCTTACTTGACGAAGGTTTATAAGCTGGTCTCTGACCAAGCACGCAAACCTGAAAATATATGTCAACCAACCTAGATGGCAGCATCTGTCGCGTATGTATGTTTGTGTTGTGTCTGTCTTACTTGACGAAGGTTTATAACCGGATCTCTGACCAAGCACACAAACCTGAAAATATATGTCAACCAACCAACCAATCTGCTAACGGCAGTACTGTGTTCTTTTGTACGTTAACAATACACCGATTTTAAAAGAAGTTCATTCATTAGTACATACTTTTTGAAAAATGCAGTTTTAGCTCAAATATCCAGTTACGCTAATTTAAAACCAAAACAAGTAGTAATAGTTCAGGATTTAAGTCGGCTCCGGTTCTGTTTTCTGTACTTTCGAGATAACCCGACGAATGAGAAAACTATTAAAAAGAGGCTCTTTGACTATTTAATGTTAGTTTAAAAGAGGGCGTTAAGCCGAATAAATTACTTACGGTAAGAAGATAAATGCGTTTAGTTTTTGGTAAGGATTAACTAATTGTCTAAAAGAGGGTAATTAATTATTTTTATTTGTAGGTTAACAATTAGTTATTCAGAATGACAGAATCAAGTACTGGAAAATTCAAAGAAAACAATTCCCCTTTATTGACCTTTTCTGGAAAATATAATATTTGGCTTACAATGCAATTTTGACTCAGTTAGTCCAAGAGGTTTCGCTTCGAATTATGCATAGATGTTTACCCAATTGATCCGTGTTTAGTTTAACTCCTTAACGATGGTTGTCAGAGAATTATTCGTGTGAAAATAAGTTTTATGTTTATCTCATTTATCGGTAGCATTTGTACCTTAGGTTGTAAAAGTAAATGAAGGACAGACGGACAGACATAACCTTTATAGAATACACTCTTAAAACAAAAGAGTGAAATCCTTTCCAGTTGGAGAAGTGCATTTTCGACACCGTAAAGGCATGCATATTTACTCAGACTGAGTTAAAATCACTCGTTTGGAGTGATCCTGTCGGAGGTTTAACTCACAAAGGATCCACTCCAAAAGGAGAAGTGCATTTTCCTGTCTGGAGGAGTGAAATCCACTCAGACTGAGTAAAATTAGGAGTGTTTGTTTTAAGAGTGTACTTTCACTTCTTACGTTATAAACTCTAAACACCTGTCAAACTATCTACAAATTCGCAATTTACATTTTTAAATATTTTTCAAATATAATAATAATAACTTTATTAATATCAACCAAGAAAATATATGAATAGATACAAAAACAAACCATATTAGCAGCTTTGGGGAACATTCCCGTTCAAGCAGCCTAGACATTTAAATTAAATAAGTTTTAACAAAGTACAAATAATAATAAATTACAGCATCACAGTATTTGACAAGAGACTGTTTTTTTAATTACTTATGCTTCGGGGATACAAAATTGAAAATGCTTATGTCGTCAATAAGTATGGTAAATTTAAAGATAGTATAATGTGATTCATGTATATTGTGTTTTATAATATAGAGTAAGTTATAAATAGAAGTAATTAAAGTCTACTAAAAGTTATTAATTTTATATGCTGTTTGAAAATGGGTTATCTTAAAGCGCATAAAAAAACAGCACAAACTAATTTTATATATGTACGCCATCCATTCATTATAAATAATCATCATATCCCCTTTCAAAGGAATTGTTTCAAATACATAAAAAAAACTTATTTTTATATCATATTTTTGCCTACTCCACTTTAAAGAATTAGTTTCTTTTATAATATAAATTAACATTCTCGGATTATTAGTACTTTGTTATTTTTTAATTTTTGTTCTAATACAGAGTCAATGAGACGAAAATTAAATTATTAATTATGACTACAAAGCAATCTTTCAGAAAGCTTTGTAGCGATCAAAACAAACCTCGTGAAGCATAAGATCAAAGAAATAATTCAATGAATAAGAATATTTTTAATGAATTATTTCAGGGAAAAATTCTTTTGAAGAGTGGCGGTATCATATTTTTTTAACGTTGCGTATTTCTTTTTGTTTCAAGAGTTTTTCTTCTGTTATAATAATATTTTACCAGTACAATTAACACTTAATATAATTAGATGGGAGGGGTATTAGATTTGCTTTTTTTAATAAGTTGGAATATGAATTTTACGCAATGGCATCGATTATTTCATTTTACTGTATTTTTCAATAAAAATATAACTAAATTAGCTTCACTTTTGCCAGTGTAAGAGGTATTATGTGCCCCCCCCCCCCCCCCCATAAGACCAAGTTTGATGCTTCTATCCCCGGATGAGTCGTCTGATTTTTCGGGTGAGAAAAACCTAGGGCACGCTTGTCATATGATAATGTAGCATGTAAGAGTTTCAATAAGCACCCATTTGGATTAGTTTCTCTCGGCAAAATTAAATCTCGAAACTGTTTAACATCCACAGAGAGGAGATCTAAAATTCATTGTAGTCTGAGAGTCAAAATAGGTAGCAAGAGGCCCCTAGATTGCGCCACAAAAAAGGGCTTTCAGTTCGGGGGAATATGCCGAGCCTGCAAATGCTTAGCTTCTGATAAAGCAGCTCCGTTGGAAAAAATGGATTTCCTGTTAATGTAACAAACAAAGTTCCTTTCTAAATATATCCCGAGATATTCCTAATGTCTTAAAATTTTAGCGTAACATTATTTCAATTCAATTGATTTCTCAAATAATTAAATATTCAGCTTTCATTTTATCCTGTTTTAAGTTATTATAAACTTTTTCCTTGTCTTCAAATGAATTCATATTATTATTAAAATATATTGAAAATCAATTTAAGCGTAACATTAATTCAATTCACTTAATTTCTCAAATAATAAAATATTCAGCTTTCATTTTATCCTGTTTCAAGTTATTATAAACTTTTCCTAGTCTTCAAAGGTATTCATATTATTATTATAATATATTGAAAATCAATTTTAGCGTAACATTATTTCAATTCACTTAATTTCTCAAATAATAAAATATTCAGCTTTCATTTTATCCGGTTTTAAGTTATTTTAAACTTTTCCTTGCCTTCAAATGTATTCATATTATTATTAAAATATATTGAAAATCAATTTTAGCGTAACATTATTTCAATTCACTTAATTTCTCAAACAATAAAATATTCAGCTTTCATTTAAGCCTGTTTCAAGTTATTATAAACTTTTCCTTGTCTTCAAATGTATTCATATTATTAAAATATATTGAAAATCAATTCTAGCGCAACATTATTTCAATTCAGCCCCTTAGAACATCAGGTATTTTGAAGTGGCTTCCAAAATTACCTCCAGGCATTTAACTTCGAAAGCGGACACTCGTCATCTAATGTCGTGCAGTAAGGGAAACATGACGAGGTATTTGCATAAGAGTTGAGCACCTTAATTAGAAATGCGTCAAAATATATGGAAAATTCAACAACGTGTAGCATGTGTTGCAGTATTTAAATATATGAAGGATATCGTGACAATTGCATTGTTGGAAAAAAAATCTCTATTTTTAATTAGTAATTTTTTTAATTTCTTGGAAATAAAGTTTTGCATTATCTATTACTTCTATTAAAGACATTTAGAATTAAAAAGAAACAAAATTTAAGTACAGTCTTAGACAGTTCAAAATTACTGGGTAATTAGCAAAAGACAAGATTTTCCATCTGTTTTCATTAGATCAGCAAATAAATTTAGGCAAAATATATATTTTAGAAAAATTATAAAATTTCCTCCAGTGTTTGTGACTGTAAAAGATTGTCGAATGCATCCTTCAGAAATATGACAGGATATTACAAAATGTAATGGAAACATCGAACAAAAAATTTAGTCAACTTGCTTAAGAACCATTTTTATATAATTTGTAAATTTACAAAAAATAACTTAATAATTTAGAAATAATGATTTTCAAAAGATTTTTTTCTCCTTCTTTTTAGTAATGACCTTTAATTATAAACAAATCTAATTTGTTAAACAACATTATCCCTCTCACTACGAAGGATTTTTGTTTCCTCGTAATATGTGATAGGAATATCATTATCGAATCTTTAGTCGGACGGAAGTCGTAAGCCGTTTCAGTAGTGAAAGATTTTTTTTAAAAAACACAAAAATGTTAACAATGGTTTCAACAGAAATAAAACACATTTTATGTAAGTAATATTTAATATGTTATTGGAGCAATCCAAACGAATATGGTGTAAATATTTATTGATAAATCAATATGATTCAAATCAGCTTTAGGCAACAAGCAAACCAATATTAGATCCTTATTACCAATTATAACATGTAAAATAAATTAGTATCGCTTAATTAGAGCAAGGAAGTCTCAGCGATTTATGTAGGTTGCATAAATATAAAATATAATACCTTTCTTATTACAGACTTCATTATAAATTAAATTTTAAGAAAACTATTATCGCATAATTAAAGCAATCCTTTAACTTTAAAAGCTAAGGCTCAACATATATCTTGACAATTTCTGATATAATTGATTAAATGGCGCCGTAATTGGCCAGCTGGAACATTACGACAGTGTTGCGTTTATAAACACGTCAAAGCCATGGTAGTGTAATTAATTTTGCGTGTTTAGAGTAGCTTACTAATAAATCTACATGAAATTACATAATACAAAGTTATACTGAACTACGTGAAAACCTTACATTATGTATAATGGACACTGTAGCACTTAGTAAAATACATAAACTGCTATTATAATATAATACAGGAATTACATATTGGATTGTTAGTGGAAAATATGAACAGCAGTGTTAGCTATTAAGGGGGAATGGGCGCGCTGGATCGCGGGTCTCCAAAGAAAAGTGCAACAGTGTTAATCCAATGGAGAAAAAATATTTTCTCAGCCACATTTATCCGGTTGTATTGAATATTTTTACAAGCTGATTTCTTATGTGATAAATGCAGCTGACTTACAGGTATCGACAATCCCACTTTTTGAAATTAGTTCTATTTTTTTTTTTAAATTTTGAATAAATAATTTTATAAAAAGTATTTGAAGCAATTTTAAAAAGTGTGATGATTATAGGGACCTGTAAGTTGTCTACATTTATTATTTAAGAAAAACAGCTTGCAAAAATATTCAATACAGCCGGAGAAATGTGGTAGAGAATTTTTTTTCCAAATGGATTAACATTGAGGCATTTGAGTTTGGAGACCCCCGGTCCAGCATGCCCATTCCCCCTTAAGTGTGCTATATTACACTGCAAAGTTGTCATTTAGTATTAATTGTTATGTGCTCCCTAAGTGTGTGAACACTTGCGCCGAAATGCTCATTGTAGATCGTTGTTGATATTGATACTTGTAATGGAATAGAAGCTGGAGAACGTATGAGCTGATGGCAGATATTATAGATCATTAGTTTTGTAGGGTATGGACACGATAAACCAATTTAGGATTTCAATTGATACATTCGACAGTAAACATTTCGATTATTTAAAATATATATAAAGATTTTTGCACTTGCGTGTTTTATGTTTTATTTGAATGATCTGCAATAAAACTACGTACACTCTTAAAACAAAAGAGTGAATTCCACTCCAGTTGGAGAAGTGCATTTTCGACACTGGAAAGGAGTGAATATTATTTCAGACTGAGTTAAAATCACTCGTTTGGAGTGATCCTGTTGGAGGTTTAACACACAAAGGATCCACTCCAAAAGGAGAAGTGCATTTTCCAGACTGGAGGAGTGAAAATAAATCAGACTGAGTTAAAATCACTCGTTTGGAGTGATCCTGTTGGAGGTTTAACACGCAAAGGATCCACTCCAAAAGGAGAAGTGCATTTTCCGGACTGGAGGAGTGAAAATTAATCAGACTAAGTTAAAATCGCTCATTTGTTTAAGAGAGTACGTTTCACGGTTAAATATGTTTAAATATATTGTAAATTAAATATATCTTTATGATATATTTTCATGTTTTCTAACTCAAATTTTATTTAAATCAGTTACTGATCAACAATTGTACTAAAAATTAGTTGATTATTTGATTGGTTGATTTACTAGATAGTTTTCAGCATAAGGAGTTTACAGCATCAAACCACCAATCACCGAAAACAAAAATCAAATACAGGAGTGTAAAAAACAAGGATTTACGTCACGTGTAAAAACGGATTAATAAAAAATCACCATTCAAGGTTTCAAATCATAGTGGGTAGAGTTTACAACATCAAACCACCAATCACTGAAAACAGCATTGAAATCCAGGAGAGTAAAAAGGAGGGATTTACGTCACGTGAAACAAACGGAGTAATCAAATAAACAATTATAACACGTTTAACATGCCGCCTCGGTGGCTAAATGGTTAGCGTACTAGCCTTTGGAGCTGCTGAGTTCGGGTTCGAATCCCGGTCAGGCATGGATGTTTGTGACAGTCGATAAATGTTGTTATTTGTCTATGTGGTATTCATTTCTTTGTGACTGTAAATTTCTTTCTGTGTATGTCCCACTTGACGAAAGCTTATAAGCGGTTCTCTGAGCAAGCACACAAGCTGGAATATATATATCATACCATACGTTTAACATGCTTTAAGTTTTAAGCAGTTGCAAAGTCATCAATGATATAAAGAGTTATTAATTACACACGCTTATAACAGTCAATTTATTCACATAAAATAACAAAGTTAGTTAATATACACTCTATATAATGGATATTGAAGTACTTTGTCGGAGATAATTAGGAAAGTGATATCCATTATTACAGTTATTCTCAAACTGTGAATGGGTCATTAGTGTTAAATTCACTTTAGCCAGATGTTCGCTGATGAGCACTGCATTGTTACACTGCCGATTTAATATAACAGCGCTAAATGTTCAGTGAAATTACGTTTCGGAGATATGGCTAGTAACATATAGGCCTAATGCGTTTATTTGTGAAATCTTAATTTTTGTGGAAGCATTTCTTAGCTGTGTTAGCATTTTTTACATGGGGGGTGCAGGGGAAAAATACAAAATAAAACAAATTTTAATGGGAAATGTAGTCAGATCATTTATTTATTACACTCTAAAAACAAACGAGTGATTTTAACTCAGTCTGAGTTAACTTTTTTCACTACTTTTGGTGTCGAAAATGCACTTCCCCTATGGGAGTTGATTTCACTCTTTTGTTTGGTTAACCTCCAACAATCTTAGCAACAAACGAGCGTGATTTTAAGGTAATTAGGAGCGATTTAGGGCGATTACGAGCGATTTAGAACTTAATTTCACTCTTTTCCAGTGTCGAAAATGCACTTCTCATATAGGAGTGGATTTTACTCTTTTGTTTTAAGAGTGCAATTGTTAAAATATAAAAATAGTGCTTCCGTCTTTCAATATTTATGTCATTTCAAAAATTTGTATTATAATTAAAATACGATATTTGTCCTTCAGAATTACTTTTCTTGCTTCTACGGCAAATTTTCAGATGATGTAACGCTCTTGTGCTCATAATTCTATGCAGTGCGATCTCATTACTTATAGTCGCAGTGCTTGGCGATCTTGCCCCCCACCAAGAAAGTCATAAGTCATAAGTGCGATCTCATTGGTTGCTTTAGTTTCATTCTCAAAATGGCCGATATAGATGAAAATAGACTTTTCTTTCGGTGCAAGCTTTCTTAGGCAAATGTTTTGAACTACCAACAGCACAGCACGAAGTTGGCTTTTAAAAAATGTTATAACTAAAATAGTCTTAGAAAACTCATTTTCTTTTTATTGTTATTTTACTTTTTATAACATACAAGCAACGTAATTTGGAAAATCCTTTTCAGACATCATATCCCTTCTGTCAAAAAGACATTTGATAGTTCATTTTACAACCACGACCACGATCGAAGAGTTCTAAACTTTTTACAATGTCTTTAAAATGCCAAACGTTATTGTAAGATGTAATTCCCCCTAGTCATGTTATAACAAATGCTCTTTTTAAAAAATCAGAAACTGCTTTGTTCATGTGATTGAAGACGCGCATCGTACGACAGGTTGCATTCTTGAAAATTTAATATTGAATGTCTTTTGACAAGTACGCTACAGAAGACAGTAGGTGAACATTCTGCTGTGCCATTCGGAAATGTAAAAATCCAATATCGAAAGAGCAGTCAACCCTTCTTGCAAACCCGTAGCTTCTGAAGAAAAAAGACCTAAACCCAAATCCGACTTTCCAAGAGAGGTTAGGTTACATTTTAATTATCTTCGCACTAGGGCCACACAAGGGCTATTGTAAACAGGTGTCGTAATACTAGCCAGGATCGAAAAGAATATTCAGAAGTGTTAGTAGCTTCTTTTCGTGCTGTTATGTCACGGGTTTGGGGTTCAAATAACGAATTGGGCCAAAGTTTAAGTTTCTCTTAGTTTTTCACACGGTGATTCGATAAACATGAGAATCAAACTAGCTTAAGGAACTAACCCAATAGCCCTTTATCACATAAAATGAAATCGACACAGTGGGCCTTAGGGCTTTCGGACACACTGAATTCGCTTTAAATTCTTGAGAAAATGACATTAATTGTTGCTATTTTTAACTTAGATTTACTTTACCGATAAATTTCACTTATAATTGTATAAGTGTAGACATGTAGATTAAAAAAAAATTAATTCTGGATTGAATACTGCCAAAGCACATCTTTAATTTGTAGAGGTAAGAAAATCAGAAGATCACGCAATTTTCTCGAAGATCTCATTGCTTGCAAGTGAGAAAAAACTTACTCGTCCGTAAATATTTATTTCACTTTGCAATACATTTCGTTTTTCCAGCTAAATAAAACATTCAGATTTAGCCTTTAAGATGCCTCAAAACTATACATAAAATTCGAAAATTTTGAAGAAAAGCATAAAAGCTTCATTCTTTGTCAATGATTGTTGATGTAAACCATCTTGTTTTAAATTGCCTATATTTTATTTTGCTTCTTAACTTCGCAACATTCTTCTTTGCAGTTATTGGAAGCACTCAATTTGTGCATTGAAGCCTGTCCAAATACTGAGAATCAGTTTTGTAGTTGACAAAACTAATAATGAGTAAAATATCGTAAATTTTAAGTCTATAACCAGAGTTGGAATTCTCTGTAAACCTTAAGTTTCAACTATATCAAAGTGTAAAATAATCCCTCATATTTATCAACACTACCATAAGCTAAAAATCGTCAGATTTTAGAGTTACGTTTCTGTAGCTCTGAGGTACAAGAAAAAAGAACGCCCTTGTGACAAGACGACACTGCAAAAAAAAAGAATAAGTTTAAAGAATACCCTACGAAGAACCTTCATTCTTTTTGGAAGTAATATTTTCGTCTGACAGTGTTCTTTTTTATGTTCTTTTTACTCTTCTTTATTATCTAAGAACCAAAATCCTTTTACTCCTTCCGAAATCCAGATTGGAGAGCTTAGATGGAACGAAGTATTGAGCCCCCCTGAGGAAATCGAAAAAGAATATAAAAAAAAAGAATAGAACATTTTTCTTAACACATAAAAAGGTGTGGAATGTTCAATGAATGGACGATTTTACAAATTGACGTCGGACTATAAAATAAAACTTTTTTTCTAACTGCTCGTTTAAAGAAGACTTAAGGTTTCAATAAGAAGAATTCAGTTGGAATAAGTTTTATTCATGTCAATTTTTATTCATTTAGAAGTAACGCTGCATTTTTTCTACAGCTAGAAAATCAAAAACGAAATTGATTATTCTAAGTTACTGCATTTCTTATAATAAGTTTATGTGTTGAGTTTTATGTGTGTCTTTGAATTATACTTTGTATGTAAATTTTTAAAAATGTAAATAAAACTAAATAGAAAATCATGCAAAAAATACAATGCCTTGCTAATTTCTTAGTAAAAAAATAATGAAAAATCAATTAATCACAGTGGTCTACATTTTATGAGGTCATTCTAAAAAAATTTATGACAAAAATAAATTTATTTTTAAATTTTTTAATGATTATAATTTCTTATGCCATTTTTGATTTTTAACAGCGATTTAAATGATTCAAAATTGAATTTCAATGCTAATTCAATGGAAAATTTCCCGACAGACGACATCTGTCAGTCCGGTCACACAGACAGACTGACAAAAAGTGTAAAAGTTGGGTGTATTAGGTCCTACCTTTCAAAAAAACAATTTTTAAAAATCCAGCGGATAGAACCGACAGTATAATGGAGTACGAACGGACAAACGGACACAGGTGACATGTCAATACCTAATTTTAAAAAAAAATCTTTCGAATTAAGCAAGAAAGGTAGAGGTAGGCCAATGATAATAAATTGTTAGATATTTAACTTACTTTAACTTTTATCAAGGCAACACTTCTTTGGGAAACAAACTTTTGTAATATTGAAAATACTCAAGTTTTTTCATCAATAAAAAAGGTTTACAGATAACAGTCGGTCATGTAATATTTAAAGTATAAAGGACAGTTGCAAAACTCATATTCTTCAAAAATTAACTAAGATATAAATTTCGCTTAGTTTATCGGCGACTTTTGAAAATTATAAATTCAATTGGACGATGTCGCCAATTAAAACGTCCTACCCTACATCTTAGTTATTCATTGGAAAATGTAAATTTTGCAACAACACCCTTCAATTTCCAAAGGAATAAATCTGAACATCGTTGTTAAAACAACTTTTAAAAAAAAGTTTACATTTTTCCACTAGGACGAATGCGAAACTTCTTTTTTATCGACTCATAAATTATTTTAACAAAGCGTAAGAAAACCGAGCAACGATTTCTCAAAATTACTTTTTTTTAAAAAGAAAATGCTATGTTTTTATGCATTAAAATATGAGAATTTAATATTCTCCTGACATCCATTCAAATTCGAATATTCCAGAAGATTAATCTACACAAAACCATCTGTGACAATATTTAGTTTCCGTTGCCAGCACGGAATCTTAAAGGAGGTCAGCATGGAATAAAAAAAAAACTGAATTTTTTCCCTTTTAAAAGGGAACCTGAGGGCTAAGAAAAAATATTCGATATCGATAAATTGTCGAAAAAAAGATTTTGAATTTACAGCCCTATTTGAAATTCTTAAGGAAGAGGGAAGAGAAAGAATATGTCGATGGAATATTCGATGTTTGAATATAAATTCAGAAGATTTTTTATTCAAATCTTCACCACTTTATGCTTGTTTGGGGAATAATAAACTTTATTCCATGACATTAGGAATCACGACATATTTTTACAAAGTAACGTCGTTTGTTATAACGATAGAACATCTATTGTTATGTTTCTATTTTATTTTTAAATTTGTATAATGTATAAATTTATAAATGTATTTGTGATATTAATTTTTTTCTCGAATAGGGCTGCAACATTGACGGTCTTGCCCTTGCAGACTCGGCATATTCCATAGAACTGAGAGCCATTTTTGTGGCACCATTTAGGCAACTCCCGCTACCAATTTTGATACAAATATTACAATTAATCTGAGCTCTCTGTAGATATTAATGTATGCGAGAGAACCCAAGCCAAATGGGCCCTCCAGGTATCTTTTACATGCCACATAATCATATGACATGCGTGTCCAAGATTTTCCCATCCAGAAAATACGACTACTCAGACGGGGCTCGAACCTGCGATCTTGGGCTTACGAGACGGACACGTTTAATCTCTCAGCCACTGAGCCGCTGTGATTTTAAAATAGTTGATTCGAATTGAAGAATTGAGTTTAATCGATTAAAATGAGGATTGTTCGAATAGTTAGTTCGTATAACTAAGCAAAAGTGTACTTTAATACAAATTAAAACTAAGAATACTCATAAGGCATTATTTTTTGTTAATAATTCATTGCAACACATTTTTAAAATATCGATATTTTAATCAGATAAGTGTAATTTTCTCAATAAATGAACCAAAATGAAACCATGAATTTGTGGTTGGCTTTGAATTTGAGGTTGTTTCTTTTTAGATAGCGAATGAAATCTCCAAAAACGCATTTTCGAAAATTGACAAGTCCTAGTGGAAAAAGCATGAGAAGTAACATCCGTAGATAGTTAATGAACCGGAAAAAAAGAAATGCATGTAAAGCGTGAAATAAACACTTTTTTAGCATTTATCCTGCCTCTCAGAAAATTTCTTGCAATACACAATAATTTTAGAATTGCTTTGTTATGGGGAAATTCTATCAACATATCTCTTCCATATCCCATTAAGGATTTTTCTGTCAAATTTTGTGCCGGACATTTTTTGTAATGTAACAAGATTTTTGATAGTGTACACAAATTATATGAAAGATCAAACAAAAAACAGCATTAGGTCGCTATTAACCGCTGAAAGTGTAAGCCTCATACATATTACGAGGTAAGGTTACGTCGTCGATGGGGTTTTAAAAAGAAGTTTTCGTCACTGAGAAATAATAATTTATAACTATTTATTTTCTTACTTCGGGAAATAATAATAATTTAACAATTTTAGTATTTTATTTCGGAAAGTTGATCTCAAACAAAAAGTTTTTTAACCACCATTTAAACATTATCTCCATGAAAATTGAAGTCGGGAACAATAATATTATTATCAACTGCTTTCGAATTGTGTCCTGTTGTGGTGCAAGGCCAAACAGAAGAATTTTATTAACATCATTCGCCAACAAGTTCGTTTTATTATCTTTCCTCTTTTTTGTATCTGTTATGTTTACTCTAGTTATTAAAGATGTTAAAGAAACTACAAACTGTTTATTTACACCAACTCTGTAAAGAGATATACTTTCGATTAGGTTGGGTTGCGCTGTATGCTGCTTGATTATCATATATAACTGTTAAGAATTTAAAGCAGCATATTCAATTGTTCGTATTATACTTTGCACTGTAAGCCATTAAATTGTATTAAGTCTGTCTGTTTTTCCACAGCCGAATTTCATAAATTGTAAGCCCAAAACTTGAATTAACGTTATAGTTTTAATTGTGAAATTTAGCAACTTATTTAACGATCTTTGGAAAACACTTTTATATATTTTATTTCATGACGACAACATTTATCTTCATTAGAAGACATATTATTTAAAATAAAACACATAATAATTCTATTTGTATTGCTAAATAAAAAAAAATCTACCACTTTTCAAATTTACTAATGTGTCCAGCCACAAAACTTTTATAAATACAGCATTACATTTTATTGCCAAGTCCAGCTTGATAAACAATATATAAGACATGTTTTAAATGTCCTAGTTTTGAATTGTCCTGCAAAACTTTCTGCATTTTTAGCACTGATGAAAGTTAAGCAAAAAAAATCCATTCGACAAAATATATATAAAATCTTTATTTTTTGTCATTCAATTATCATCATTTACACATTACATTACACATTTATTCATTAAAAAGGAATTTTTTTGGTAACTGCACTTTTTTTGGAAAATATCGCAAATTTTACGGATATCTCTCTTAATGGTTTTTACTGCACATTGACTACCATAAAGGAAAAACAACTTTTACAGAATATTTGTTTTAACTTTTTTTTATTGCCAATTAGCGGGTTTTAGTGCAGGATGACTGCTATAAAGGAAAAACAACTTTTACAGAACTTTTGTTTTAACTTCTTTTTATTGCCTATTAGTGGGTTTTAGTGCATGATGACTGCTTTAAAGGAAAAACAACTTTTACAGAACATTTGTTTTAGCTCTTTTTTTTTTATTGCTTATTAGTGGGTTTCAGAATGATTGTTATACAAAGGAAAAACAACTTTTACAGATTATTTGTTTATTTTTTTTATTTTATTGAAATAACAATGCTTTTGTGTTTTTACTACAGGATAACTATTATAAGGGGGGGGGGGAGTTAACGAAAATTGTTTTGCTTAAAAGGCATTGCTTTAAAGTGGTTTTTACTGCATGGTGACTGTTATAATGAAAAAATAACTACCGTACATCGATTTTAAATTTTTAAAAAATATTTACAGTGAAGTGGCAAAATGACTATGAATTTCTTGCATTTCAAAACTCCTTTTTGTAACGAGCCATGCATGAAAGTTATTTTTCCAAACATAAATTTTTTATTATTATTACGGAAGGGTTGTATTTTTTATGGATGTACAGCATTAACATTTTAATATTTTGGCCACACTCTAGGTTAGATAAAAATTGAATTATCGTCAAACACAGCTAACGTGGTCGGTCACCTAAGTGGGTACCAAACGCAACCTTACAACGACACCGTACGTGGCGTCAGGACTTTGGACCACAGCAGATTTAACGTGCACCAGTTCCATGCACATGACGCTATTTATTTACTGGGGAATTTGTTTTTAGAAACTGTTTTTTACTAATCATTTCTTATCTTGTAGAAAATCAGAAGAAACATATTCTCTTAAAAGAACATAAACGTTCCACGGCAACAGTCTTTTGCTGATGAATACAGCTGGGATGTATGCGCCATCTTTCTTTGGTATAAACGAATAAAGCGGCGGGAAATGAGATTCCTAATCCAGTTTTCCGGAACTTGTTTATGTTTGTCATACAGGATAAAAAAAAATATAAAAGGAATAGAAGACTAGACTATACATCTGCTTTCGTAATGTAGGCAGATTTTTCCCTTCTCGAGCAATATTTTTATGTTGGTATGCAGTAGGAATAGTAGAATAACAATAGAATATCGGTTTTATTGTAATCTCTTCACTCTCGAAAAAACTCTACACATATATTCTTAAGGTGTACATATTTTTTAAATAATTATATCATTAAAAGTACATTTAGCAAAAAAAAATACAAAAATTTACGTTCAATCATTGCTGAGAGACATGTTAATTTAGTGGAATTTGAGGTTTTAAGCTGTAAAAATACATATATTTTGTGTACTATAAATAAAAACGAGCTTTGTCAGTTTTTTTTTGTAGAGCTCTTCAACAACTCTTTTCAAGAGCTCATAAATCTGCTTGACTTTCTTGCTAGGCCATTTCTTATTCAATTAATAAATTAGCTGGTGGGGTACTTTTAGAAGGTTTGGACACTCCAATTTATGACCAAAAAAAAAGTAGTGTTAAGCTCAGTGGAAGAATGTGACAAGATACAATATGTGAAAACAAGAATATGAGCTTTATAGTTTTTCGTTTGTACTTAGATACGAAAAAAATGGCACTTGCAAAAAAATAAAAAAAATAGTCCACTTTAAGTTTATTAAAAATAGGAAACTTTCAATCTTTAAAGGATTAAATAGTAGGTTCATTGACACAGAAATCTCATTTTTTTTTTACGAAAATGTCACTTAGCACGTTTTTCCACTAAGCTCTCTAATTGTAAAATGAAGTTGTGGAGTGAGTTCTATAAAGATCCACAGGTGTAATCTCTACAGCGAGGAGGATAATATGAATGATGAATGAATGGAGTTTTATATGAGCTACTATCATAAGTTCTTTTAGTTTCTGTTAAAAATTAAAAGGTTAAAAAAGGCAATTTTTTTTAATAGACAAACCAGTCATGTAGATTTCGAAGAATTATTACAAAAAGTGGAAAAAACTGCGTTGGAGCCTTAGGAGTTTGTTTTCAGACGAATTGGTAAAGTTTTTCTAGCTTAGTAGTGACCATTCGAAATAAAGCATGTCATGCAAAATAAGGTTTATGCTTCGGTGCATTTAAAAAATTTAAGACATATGAAAACCAAAATGAAGATCAATTTATTCAAGACAAAACTACATTAAAAACAAATTTTAAAAAATATAATCTTTTTATTGGTTCAAAGGTATTAATGTAATTCTTTATACTGGTATTTAATAGTTTAATTAATGCAAATAAAGACAATAAGAAAAAAGTAAGTATAAAAACAGAAGACATTTATTTTCTAAAAACAATTCATTTATTTCATTTTACATATTCATTCGCTGACCATGTATTAGAATCACACATACTGTAACCTTATGCATAAACTTTATAAAAAACTGCCAACACTACAGATTTGTGCGAAAAGTTATCAGATAAGAAATAAAAATGAGTATTTTTTCTGAAAACCATATTGCATAAAGTTGTTATATACTAGTGGCTTATTTACTGCATATAAAATATATAGGTTGAAATCTATTTTTTAGATATAATAATGGATATTGGTTTGCTAAAAAAAATAATCTTAAACCAATGTTCAAAAAACATATGCGTTGAAAGGAGTTTGACATAGACAATTTCATATTGGTTATTTCTTTTGTTTGAAACTTTATTTAAATTAGCCATATGTAACGAATTAAAAAAACTGATTAAAACAAAATGTAAATGGTTACTGAGCATTCAGTATGCTTTTAGATACTTAATAATAACCACGGAAAAGAGCTTTAACACAGCCAACGCCGATGGGAAGTCAGGATTATATTGCTGAGCTCTAGGTGCAATGTTCACATGCAATGAAAAGCACTAGAGCAGGCACTAGATGATTTTATTACCTCGAAGGTATACATTATAACTTCGGAAACGTAAGAGCACTTATATTTAAATCTAACTACTTATCTCCCAGTTTCAGAAACAAATTTTACAAAGTTGAAATTAAGTTTTGCACTTTTAGTAGTTGAATTCAATTTGATTTAAATATAATATTTATTACGAAACATTGTAGCGTATCTTAAAATTAAAAATTTAAACGAAACATTGACATATGTGAGTAATAGGACTCAATTAATAGTAAAAATTAATCTTAGATTAATAAATTTAAAGGAAAATTGACATATGTGAGTAATAGGACTCAATTAATAGTAACAATTAATTTCTTTGAATATAACTTGCTAGCCATAGAGTTTAATACATAACGTTTTCTGCAACACATAGTGCAGTAATTAGAATATATAATATAAATACTGGAAAACTGTTAATTTCATTTATAGTAAATAAAATTTATAACAACAGTTTAGTTGAGCCACAATATTTTTAGAAGATTTGGTCAATTTAATGATATGTTTGCTTGTAAACATGATTTAGACAGCACATGAAAATGAAGTTCAATTAAAGCATATATAAAACATTTTTCAACTCATACATTTATACAAAATTTTCATTTTAAAAATAACAACATATAGAAATACTTTCAGAATATATAATGCATCATGGGAAATGTTGTTTTTTTCTTCTTTATTTCATATAGACAAAACGTTTGTTATTCATTATTTTAATTTCAACTTGAATATAAATTTTCAAATTCTCAAGTAAAATCTTGCTAATAATTCCAAAAAATTGGTTTTTGAAAAAAAAATAAGCGACTTCAGATCAAGAAACTTGCACAATGTGCTAATTTAACTGTGCATTTAGTTATTTTTTAAGTGAATAATCTTCTGATTAAACTTTTAATTTATACTAGAATGTTACTTTTTAATGATACCTAATCATTAATATGTACCAAACATTAACAATAATTATTGATGATAGATAAACATTGTTTCATGATAGACTATTTACATAGTTAATGATATATTATGACGAGATTCCAATGTGATCCTATATATTTCAACCAGTAGCTGCTTTGAATTTATGTAGTTAAACTCATAGTTTAATTGCACAGAAGCAGCGACCATGGCCGGAGCTATAAAACATGAGGAACAATCAGAGAAGAAGACAAAATAAAACGGCTGTAATTTTCTCTTCATCTGATTGTTCCACCCATGGACGCGGCTTGTGTGCAAGAAAACTACGAGTTTAACTATAGTGCAATGTGCTTAATTTTGAATTGAATGAAATTTCTATGAGTACAAAACACAATCTAGATAGATACTAATGAGACTAGATGCTTATACATTTGGTTCAGGCATTAATCAAATATATTAGCTGTATATAAAAAAATATGTAACACATTTTTTCCTTAAAGTTAAAGGTGCTAAATAAAAGTAAACAGCAAAGGTACAACACAATTTGTAATATATATTTATAAATAAAACAGTATAAAAAAGAGATTCTAATAAAAGCTCTAGAAAATAAAAGTAAAGCATATCATAATGAAAACAAATGCTCTAGATTTTATAATGTAACACAATATAAAAAAAAATATGTCTACAGTATTTGGTTATAAAACTAAAATGCTTGAAATAGCAAAAGACAGTGATACAAAAATAGTGTTCATGTGACTTCTTTATTTTGAAAAAATGCATTACCATTTTATAAAATATTATACTTATTTCTGCACACAACAAAAATGAAAAAATTAAAGAAAGTATACATACAATTAAAGAGTACAGGTGAAAAAACCTTTCATCGACTGGGAATCTATTCGCATAGAGTAGTGGCAATCGAAATCAGAGTTCTCCTTTGGTTCTTCTGCAGTTCATGTGTCAGACTAGTGTCCGGCTTGAATCGCAATCTTGGATATAGTAAAACAGTGAGCTGTGTGATAAGAACCAAGGCAAAACTGGTTTCTTCACACTGGTTGCTATCTTTGCCAGACAGATTCCCAGTGGATGAAGGGGTTCTTCTCCTGTACCCTACAATTAGGAATGGAACAGGAGAGGAATGAGGAAATGTCTTGTATTAACTGTTTTGTTAAGTTATTGCTTTAAAACTGTTTGTAGTACATTTGTGATACATTTTCTCCAACTTATTTCATACAAAAATATATACAAATTAATATCCTCTCTCATTTAAAAAAAATCAGAAATTTCTACTATCAGCATAAACTACTTCAATGAATGTGTCAACGAAGAAGTTATATTTCAAAAATTGAATGTTATAGGTAATAATTATTTCATATAAATTGAGTTTTTTTTTAATTCATGCAAAATAAGTTGTATTTTTTCCAATGCCATAGGAATTCTTATGCCATTCAATATCCATATGAGATTGAAACATTTCTAAATTTCAAATGAAAAAATAATAACTTTTCTTTCATAGGGAATTGTAAATTCAAAAAATTTGATTATAAATAAAGTGTGTAATTTAAAATAAACAAGCATGGATTACAGAGTAAAAAAAACACTGCTTTACTGGGGATGTTACTTTAGCTTGTATGTAATATCCAAAACTCTTAAATTTAGAATTATATAATGTTACATTATACATATATTTATAAGTTTACTCCATACATATTATAAAAAGGTTCATTTGTTTACAAAATTTACACCACACTTTTTCCTTCACAATTACTTCAAACATTGCTTTTGTTTAAATATCTTTATGAACACATTCGGTGATAAATGTTACATTTATTTGAAGGGCTTATTTCTTTAAGTGATTCCAACTATGCACTTACTTATTTCAACAAATATTTCTAAAGAAAAAAAAAAGAGAAAAATAACAAATTCATATATCTTTCTTTATCTTACTACAAATACATTGATAATTTTTAAAAAATAATAATTCCTTATTATAGTTCATATGTTTTAATAATTAATCTTATTCACATGATTCAAAATGACATACACGTCCAGAAAAAAAATCGAAGCTTGCATTAGCTTCAACGGAACATCGGAATTTTATATCGACGAACAACATTCAAAACTAAATGTATTAGGCTATAATATCAATATCAGCGCTGTGTTAAGACAAAAAAAAGCTAATGACTTGATTGATATAAAAATGAAAGCGATGAAATTTTTAAAAAAATTAAGTGAATTTGAACCACTATTAATAATGCCCTTCATTGATTGAAACTTTAAATATGGCTATATATATATATATATATATATATATATATATATATATATATATATAATATATATATACATATACATATACATATAAATATATAATATATATATACATATACATATATATATATATATATATATTTATATATACTATATATATATACATTAACACACACACAAACACAAAATAAAATATCACAACAAAAACAGTTTGGTTAAGTATAGAATAAAAAAATTCACTAACAAATAAATACAACAGTTAATCTCTCATAAATTTAGCTAGTCCTTATTAATACACTTCACCTTAAAAAATGCCTAGTTTTATCACACATTACAACATAAACTGCATAAATATAATTCAAAAGAGCACAATTTTGCATTTCCACAAAACACAGCACAACATATTAAAATAAATATCAATTTTAAACAGTTGATAAACACAACAATCATTAATAAAAGTGTTTTAGCTGTATTCATAAGTATTTCAGCAAAAAAAAATCAAGAATTAGTAATTAAAATTATGCAAATAATAACAAAATAGTTTCATAACATTTGAAACACTTTAAAAATAACTTTAACCTAAAAGTTAAAAATATCAATGTAATTCAAGCGCAAATAAAATTTTTTTAAAACTTAATAACAATATGGTCATTTCGCACTTAAACAAAGTAATGTCTTCAGTTTACCAGAAATAGTTCTATGCTTTTAAAGACATTTGATCTTTTAATTTGGGTTTGAATTACTTTACTATTTTAACTTTTGCTATTAACACAAAGTGATTATACCTTTTTATATAACTTTAATCTTTAACACAGGACATAGTTACAATCCTATATACCAATATGTCAGGTTTTTGTTTTGAATGGCATCAATTTTTTATTGATTATATTGATCACTACTGATTGATCATTAAGAAAGTATTCAACTTTTTAAAATTTTAGTTAAAATAAATATTTTTACAATTTAGATATCATGAATTCTGCAGTTGAAAGAATGCAGTATTAGGTTTGTACTTCAAGAAGGGTAAAAACAAAATAATAAATCAATTTTGGTTTTGTGATAAATTAAAATAATTAATTAAGACAAAAAAAATTAAAGTAAGAATTAAAATCTTTTAGTAGAAGGTATGTAATCAATAGAATAAAAGTTACTTTGAAACACTGAATAAAATCTTCTGAATTTGTATGTTTAAGCCTAAGGTGTTAAGAGATAAGCAAACAATCTCCATCAAAAAGCATGAAACACATTCTTAAATCTATAAAGCCACAAACAATTTTTTTAAATGTAAAACATTTAAAGACAAAATTTAATAAAAATGTTTCAATATTCATAAACCACACTCAATCAATCAATCATACATTGTAACAAGATTAAAATGTTAACATAATAACTATGCATCTTATAAAAAAAATTTACAGCACTCGATACTTTGCATAGTATTTATTTTCAGTCACAACCGATAAAAGTATACTTTCAGGGATCGGAAGTTACTTTTAAATATTAACTCTGTTACAGTTACTTAACATGAAATGTAAGTAATTACAGTTACTTTTAGAAATTTCAAGTTACAAAAAAAAATAGTTTGACCTTTTTACTGTTTTTCAAAAGGAATTTTAAAAAACTAGCGACTAACGGGAAAAAAGCTAATAATGAAAAATTAATGCTGCTAAAAGTAACATTTTAAATAGTTAAGTTTAATATGAATGTCACTTTACAGAAAAGATCAATGAAGAGAGAAGTAACAGATAAGTAACAAATTTAAGTAACTAAGTTACAGTTAAGGTTACTTTCTGACAAAGTCTAACAGCATTACCTAAAAAAAGTAACTGTTAAAAGTAACACGTTATTCCAATTCCTGCTGTGCATGTTATAAAAAAATGTAAAACATTTAAAGACAAAATTTAATAAAAATGTTTCAATATTATAACCACACTCAATCAATCAATCATACATTTTAACAGGATTAAAATGCTTACAGAATAACTATGCATCTTATATAGAAAAAAACATTTTTTACAGCACTCAATACTTTGCATAGTATTTATCTTCAGTCACAACCAATAAAAGTATAGTTTTCTCTGACAGGTACACTTTCAAGAAAACAGGCACATGGTCCCACTGCTTTAGTGGGTTCTAAGAGATATGCTACGATAAGGCAAAGCATGCCTTTTGAACAGAGGCAGAACCAGGGAATCAAGGCTTGCGTGGATATTTTGCAGTTTTAATTTATCTTTCTAATTTTAATTTCCTAAATCACTTTACAATAACATTACAGCTTGATAATAAAATGCAAAATAAAACAGACTTTGAGGTAAAATATTGGCTGAATGACAACTGCTTTATCAATAGCTAGTTAAATTTACCTTAATTTACTAAAATTTACTTCGAAGGTTACTTAATTTTCATTGACAAACAGGATTTCTTCAACAAAAAAATCTTTAAAGAAATTGAAATATGTAACTCTAAACTTATTCGACAAAACTTTTTTCTTCACTGTTAAGAAAAGCTTTATATGAAATTAATGATTTGAATTTAAAATGTGTTATGTAAGAAATTAGTCAAGCAAATTAATAACAAGCTAAATTTGTAGCACATGGAGTTGAATATAAATTTTTAAAAAATTATAGGATTTTATTGTTTATGATTTAAACACTAATGAATAACAAGAAGAAATTATCACGATAGAAATTTATATTCAATAAAACCAAAAAAATATGAATCCAAACTCTAAAGTCATACATTTCAAACAGATACCCTGGTTCTACCACTGCATACTATTCTGACCATCCTATAGATGTGAAGAACATACAACAGTACAGAGTTCATATTCTGTCAGGTAGTTCGCAAGAAGGCTGGGTCTACAGAGGCAATCTTAGCCGTTAAGAATGCATGCATGCAGTAGAGTAGAGCAGACAGCACCTGGCATTCAACTTCCTGGAACAAAATAATATTCATAATAAAAAAAAAATAATAATTATAGAAGCATTAACACTAAGTTTTTATAAAACCTATTTTTATGTAATTTTAAAATGATCTGAAAATAATATCTGTTTAAAAATGTTTTTCTCTTGCGCATTCAAATTTAGGCACTTGAGGTTATATTTAGAACATACATTTTATTAAAAATATCATTATAAAAATGAAATCACCTTTTTT
This sequence comes from Hylyphantes graminicola, assembly GCA_023701765.1. NCBI lineage: Eukaryota > Metazoa > Arthropoda > Arachnida > Araneae > Linyphiidae > Hylyphantes > Hylyphantes graminicola. The sequence goes on from CM043121.1 coordinate 50,534,080, forward strand.
AATGAAATTCTTTTCTCCCACTAATTTTCCCTTTGTTGGCATCAGAGAGTTAAAATTAATAACCAGAGAAACCAATACATTTATAGACTTAAACTTGTAACAAAATCACATACTTTCGTAGGAAAATCCAAACATCTTGGTGGCTTATAAATGAAGAGTACAAGGGAAGAACCACTTGATTTTTTAGGAGCCTTATGTGTCTGCTTGCCAGACATTGGCAACAGGAAACTGGTGTTTCTTTTTGTTCTTCAATCTCGGTACAAAAGTGTTACTGATCTCTGTCGTGAATCAGGGTTGCCGCGAATAAAAGGGCCGCGAAAGATAAACAAAGCGAGTAACCGGTTTCTTAACACCAGTTTAGGCGATTTCTCGCTATCATACCCAAAGAGGCTATTAAGGAAAGCCTTCTACCAAATAAAGCGGTTCTTCCCGTGTACTCTTCAAATGGGAAAATATTTAAGCTATTTATCTAGCAATGAATTTGTATAAAACAAGTGTCCCAAAGGACTATTATTTAGGTTGACAAAGATGGAGAATAACACTTTCTGTTAATTTTGTTTAATTTATTGAGATAATAAAATAAACAACAGTGTCATTTTTCCTAAAAAGAAATTTTAATAATCATTTTAATAAAATATTTATGCATAAAAATCAAATATAATTACTGTTACACTCACATTGCAATAAATTGGTAATAGCAACATTGATTAATTCGTCTATTTATCTTAATTTAGCTCTTTAGTTCTTTGTTCCGAAAATTGCTGATTAAGGTAAGCAAATGATAAAGCGAAGCATAGAAAGGAAACATAGTCTACAAACATTTTTAATATAATAATGAATAAAGCCTTTGCCAAATTTTATTCCTTCTTTAATTCATCTAACTTCTTCCATTTTTTTAACATAAAAATTTTAAGGTTTTCTTTTAAAATCAAAATTAGCCATCTATTTCCTTTAAAAAATCAAAAGAGCTTACTTTTGCTTCAACTGTTTTCTTTTCAGGATCTTGGAAATTTAATGTTAATTTGGTTTTACCATCATCAGATGATCCTTTTAGTTGAGAAAACTTGAACCTCCATGCATAACACTGGAGAAAAAAAAGATATCAACACAAGTAAAATATTTATCAATTATGAAATTATAACTGTAAAACTTAAGATTAAAATTAAATCTAAAAATTAAAGAATACATAAAAAAGTAAAAATAGTAAACAACAAATACTAAAAGCCTAAAATATTAAACCTATTATATAGTTAGACATATATATTATATAATCATCAAAAATTATGTCTGTAAAAGGTAAGATTAAAATATATTAACTTTTTTGAACTTAGTAGAAAATGGCCAATATCAGTCCTACATAGGATAATTTCTCTACACAATTGCCTGTGCGTTGCTTCTCCTTATATACCTGGCTAACAAGTATTGTGTTATCATTCTTTGAAATAAATATAGTTCATTATGAGTGAATTTTAAGGAATATTAATTTTCAATCAAGCTTTCCCTAAAAAAAGTAATTAGTACTTCATATTTAACATGAAACTTTATTTTCCGTCATAAGCATTGTCCATTTGTAAAGTGTGATCAGACGATGAGTAAAAATTATCTAAAAAAAACTTCCAGAAACACCAGTTTTAAAACTACTGTTACTTTAAATAAATTTAACTACAATTACACTAAATACTAAATAATATTTTGAAAATAATTACTTTTGATTCAATATCATATAAGGCAAATCCCATGTTCCAATCTAAAGTTAGGCCACCTGTTTTACCTTCATACGTCACAGAAAAAGTTTTACTCTGAAATATATAAATGAAACAACTTAGCTCAATATCACTAAATACACAAACAAACAACATATAAAATTTATTTAACCCCAAAATTATATTTATGAAGAAAAACAATATTTAACAAAAAAAGTTGCTGAACAGAGAAAAACTTAAAGCCGTCTTACACTTTATTATAAGCATACAAAATAAAGCATAAAATATAGAATGCTGTGGTTCATTTAAATAGAAAAAAAATGAACTCAAAAAGTTAAAAGATTTAAAAGTAAAAGAAAATATTTAACATGCAAGAGGATATTAGCATATTAAACATATATGTATTTTGAAGATAACATAAGATAATTATATATTAGTAAAAATTTATACAACATCAAGTATATGGTATTGTATATTTTAAACAATAGGTATTGCTAAAAGAAAGAAAAATTAGATATGACCATTTAATAGAAATAATTGAAAAACAATACTTAAATTTTCCTCCAAACAATGTGCATTTAAAAAATTAATTATAATCATTTATTAAAATAATTATGCTATATATAGTCAGGACCTGATCTACCTATAGAGTCCCTGTCCTTGTCTGTAGCCCCGGGACAAGGGCACAAAAAAATTATAGGGGTTGCTAAATTTCAGTTTCCATTATACTTAATGCGGTAGACCCACACAATTTCAGCACATTTGTGAGACTCCACTTTGTTTTTAGTTTCACTTTATGACTGGTTTGATCGATGTTATAAAAATGGTAGCAAAACCCTGATATATTAACCAACCAGTACCATCATTACAGGCAATACTATACAAAAAATTTCGTAATGGAGCCCCTAAAAAGTGCCTATGGTCAAAGTTTTCTTAGAGTACACCCTGTATATAGTAATAATATTAGTATAATTACCCCTAATCTAGTAACAGCATTGTAGGTAGCTCGATGCCAACCATTTTCTAGCCTAAGTAACTCCGTTTTAGTTTCTGCACACATATAATGGGTGTCAGAAATACCAGTATGAAGCATAAAACAATGTTGACGTTCATCTATGTAGTCCGTATCCTGAAATGTAACACATTTATTACCACAAAAAGACTTTGTGTACAATTAATACTAAAGGAGCACAACTATTAGAAGGTAAATTGCAAAAATATCTGAAATTATATTTGCTGCAATAGAAATTACGTGAATGTAAAATGATTTATTATTTACTTATATATTGAATTCAATTGAGTCTGTATCCTGAAATTTAACACATATATCCCAAAAAGTCTTTGTGTACAATTAAAGTTATATATTTTAATAAATTGCTTTGGGTATCAGTTCTTTTCAATAATACAAAAAGAACACAACTATTAGAAGTTAAATTGTAAAAATATCTACAATTATAGTTGCTGCAATAGAAATTATGTGAATGTAAAATGCTTTATTACTTATTTACATATTGAATTCAATCGAAATTAATATTTAGGAGGATTAATAATACAATACAATGAAATGCACAAAATAACAAAAGGTACTATATATAAAGGAACATTTTATTCCATCATTTACAATGTTTGAATTTTTAACAAAAGCATGAATTATAAGTTTATTATTTATTTTATTATGGTTTTAAAAATACTTTTTATAAAGTTTTAATCTTTAGTTTAAAGTTTTGATTGCTTAAAAATGTTGCATACAGTAGATAAAGAATTTAAAAAAAAACTAATTCCATATATCTAAAATCATAAGGTTAATAAAATAAGAAGAAGTCTTTACCTTTAAATTTTTTAACATAGCTTGATAAACTTTGAACACATTTGGACAATTAGAAAGTGACTGTACATTGCTCTGAAATTAAAGATCGATATCAAACTTAAATAGTTCTTACAACAAACTCTAGTAGAATATATTACAATTAATATGCAGCTTCATTTTAAATGTTTATTTCATATATAAATAAGTCATCATTAAAAGTTAGTTAACAAAAATATCACTGCACAAGTAATTAAATTTAATTTTACTTAAAAAATTCTGCATAGTACACATAATGATGCCTAGAAGACAGATAACTAAAATATAAACATAAGTCAGAGCAAAAACTACCTAAATCTGATCCCATTTGAAATATTTTATGCACAGAAACATTAAATTTTAAAACTAAATAAGAAAGCATGAATATAAATTAGGATTCCATCAATAAAACAGAGCAAGTCATATGAAGAGGACAGGGTGAAAACCCCTTCATTGTGAGGGAATCTGTCTGTATTGGTCTGCTTGGCAAGTAGTGGCAATCAGAAACCGTCATCTCCCTTGGTTCTTCTTCTGTGGTTCAAGCAACAGACTATTGGCTGGCGTGAATCTCGATCACAGAGATAGTAAACCTGTGTGCTACGTGATAAGATCCAAAGCAAAACTGGTTTCTTCACACCAGTTTAGGCGATGGCTAGCTATCTTTGCCAAGCAAAAATGATGCACAAAGATTCCCAGGCAATGAAGGGGTTCTTCCCTTATACTTTTTATATGAGAACTTGAATAACATTAAAACATTGAAACATTAACAATGAATAACATTTTTTGGACACAAATATCAAAAAACAAATGACCACCTAAAAATAAAATCAAAATAACCAGGAAAAACAGTTACAGTAGAAATACTTACAGGGGGTGATTCAAATATATACAATTCTGCTCCTTTCAGAGCTAAAAAACGAGTTTGCCATTTATACCAAGGTTGTGGAGCTGACGTCCCTTCACTAATCCAACCCATGTATAAAATCTAAAATAAAATTACAAATTAAAATAATTTCAATTTCATATTTAATCCTCTAACTACTAGAAACACAATTTATCAGACATTTTGACTAAAATACGCATAGTTGTTAGGCATAATTAATAGAGATGAAAAATGTTAACTTCATAATAGTTTACCACACAATTGAAACAAAGCATCACACATAACATTTTAATGTAGTTATTAACTAGACATTTCTAATAGAAAATACAGTCGAACCCCGCTATAGTGAACCCTCGCTTATAATGAACCTTTTCAGTGGTCCCTTCCGAACTCCTATTTAACTAATGTTATTTTATATGGATATAGTGAACTACTTAGAAAATGGGAGTTCGGTTATAGTGAACTTAAATTTCCTTTCCTTATTTTTTTTGGTTCAGTTCTCCATATTTTAAGATACACTATGAATGGCAAGTGGCAGCGAGGAAGCAATCTTTAACAATGTGGCACATTTCAACCTGACCTTCCCCTCTTATTGTACTCAAACTGGACCTGTTTAAAAGTAAACATACCTTTTCTCCCTCCCCACCCTCTCTGGGTTCCAGGAATCCCCTTTCTTTTCGAACCATTATTCATATTCCACATCTCACCCATCCACACTTTCGTGGAAGGCTTGTCTCCATAATACGACAATACCCTTTCTTGGACGATTTGTCACGGCTTGTACGACAATACGCACTGGTTTTGCAACTTCTTCTAATCCAGAGTTGAATGAAGCTATAGCTATTCTTCTTCCCAGCTACACATTCTTTCTTTTCAACTACCCCTTGAAAACTGGGGATAAGTGGAACTGTCCAATTCACATGCACTTATCTATTACTCGTATTTCCTTGTGAACTCTAATCGTAAACAATCCAAAGTTACCATTTTCTTTCACAGAATGTAGGCATATAGAGGTAACATATTAAATTCATTATTACTTAATTATATGTATTTACATTCCTTTTGTACCAATAATTATTTTGAGAAAATTTAAAAAATTAATTAATATTTTTTTGAAAATTTATTGAATAATTAAATTATTTATTAAATTAATTCACGGTATGCTAAATCTTTATTATTCTTATAAAAGCGTATAAAAATATAGCGATATATTAATATATCGTATAATACTTTATTCCAGAAAAATTGGATATAGTGAACCCTCGGATATAGTGAACCAATTGTTGGTTCCGTAGAGGGTTCACTATAGCGGGGTTCGACTGTAACTTTAAAGAATAGTGTTCTTTAAACCAAAAAAAATGCACTATTCTTATTTTTTGAGCAAGAGACAGAGAGAGTGTGTGTGTGTTAAAAAGGCACTTAACAATTCTTAATTATAGTTTAAAATTAAGGAGATATTATGTCAGACAAATACTGCATTTAAAACAACTTTTTTGAGGAAAAAACAAGAAATATGGTCAAATTATTTATGATTTGTGGTTCTCCTTTACTTTTACCTACTAGTTTTTTGTTTTACAAAATGCTATCTACTTATAACTGGGTAAAAACAAGAAAAGTATTTTGGGATGTGCAAACTCTGTCTTAAAACACTTATTACAAAATAGATACAAAAATGAAGTTTACCTGATCAGGTTGAGGTAAAGATTCGTTGAATGTTTTTAGCTAAGAAAAAGCTCAAAATTAATTTCAAAAAGTTAGTTTATAATTTTTATCATACTGTATGTTGTTCAAAACATGAAATAAAGAAGCAATTCCTAACAAAATTTTCGACACCTAACAAGATATTTAAAGTGCTACAGAAAGGCATTCTGCAGAGATGTAAATGCATTAAAAAATCATTGAGAGATTAAAGCATGATATTTTTGTATTTTACTTTAAATGTAATATGTACCAAGTAGTACGTATTATGTAATAAGTAAGATAAGTAAGAATGTTTTAAAAATTGATTAAGAAATTAAAGTATGATATTTTTTTATTTTGCACATAATATGTACCAAGTACTAAAATATTCCCTCAAATCATTCATTTTAAATAAATCAGAAAAATTGAAAGGCAAAACTATTTTTCAAAAAAATATACAATAAGGAATATTTTGTAATATTACTTTTTGAAAAATACATTAAAAGCATGGTAAAGTTTTTGTAGAAAATGTTTTAAAGTTATTAATTAGTTTATGCACAAATAGTTATATTTTTCATTTCAAATAGAAGGAAGAAATTTTTTTAAAAGTAAAAAGAACAGTTGAAATACAAGAATTATTTGCTCTTAGCTGTACAAATATTGTAATCTTAAATAAGAGTAACCACAAAACCATAAACTCATGCATACTTGCTGTGCTGTTAGCTGCAAGATATTGGTAGAAATGTGCTTAATCCACTCTGACAACATGGTGGCATCATCACAATGCACTACTGCTGAAGGCTTGCCTTCCTGACTTCGAATTTCAAAGGCATTGGGCCTGCAATGGAAACAAAATCACAATAAAAGATTGTGAGCATTTTTTTTTTCGAATATGAACTCTCATTATTTGTACTATGGGCTATTTCTGATAATCAAGTATATATTACAAACCTCACAAAGTAGAGCTAAATAGTTGTCCGTTGAGGGAAGGGGGAAATGTGGCTTAAGACGCCCTCAACACCCAGCCAAAGAGTTCATTGCTACCTAATGCACCAAGATAGAGGCAGAACCACTGAAATGCTCTCCTGTTGTCAAGACTACTGCACAAGTTCCTTGTTCTATAGTTCGTATGATTAGAATGCAAGCCTGCTTCTCCTATCTCCTCGTTTGGTTTCCAGGAAACAAAGCGAGGAGCAATACCCCCCCCCCCCCCTCCCACTTTGGGTTGGAGAGCAGCTCTGTGAAAACTACACAAGATGGTTTGGTAAGAAAACCTTTCGTCGCTATCATATGGATATAACACAAGTTCTTTTATGCCTGCTGCACAAGTTCCCTGTTTGGAGTAACACAATAGAGGACAGTACTGCCAACTGCAAGTGGATTCTCATGGTAGATATTAGTGAATGACATATTTTATAACTAATGATAACTCAGCGCTGTTTTCTTTTGCACTACACAACTCTACACACACACACTTGGAAAATCCATTACCATAAGAATGAAAATTTTAACATAAGAATGAAACATTTGAAAATAATATCTGGAGTATGCACTTACCGCAGTTTATCTGTGTCAAGCATGTATCTGGTGAGATAGGCCATCAGCAAATGAATTGTCATCACATCTACCCATCTACGTTCCATTTTAGAAGCTCCTTGAGGTGTTTTGGGACTCTTTTGACCCTAGAAGGCATTAGTTAATAACAATTTTTATTAAAAAAACTTCGATTTTGCTTTGGATGAAAAAAATGTGTTATATGCAAAAAGATAATTTAAACACAAAAATTTATTAATCGCTATAATCGCTGATTTAAGGTGTTATGTTATTTTAAAATCATGTTTCGAATACTGATTTATAACATATAATTTAGAAGAATTTTCTTGTTGATGATTTCTTCATACATTAAGCAAAGACCAATTACATATCTTATACTATAATACGAGGAATTGGACCCAAATCGAAAATCGCCCCAGAACTAATAAACTCCGGTAAACTTGGGGGTCTGGGGTTTTTGGCCACGACGAATTGATTGGCACAAGTTTTGAAGCGCTACGGTCAAGCAGTTCGGAGTTACAGATAGGATATTTTCAAACTTCATTAGTTCGCCATAATGGCTACTTTCGTGATGCCATCTGCTAAAGCTATCAGCCTCTGCTTAAGCTATAAATGTTTAGTTAAGATTTTAATTTTTCAAATTTAAATAAATTCAACCTTGCTTTAAACTTTATTGAGTTTTACTGAAAAGGTAACATGAATATTTTTTTTAGTTCAGAAGACGATTCAGTTCTATTCTGTTCATTGGCGATTTTTGGCGATCTTGAAAATTTAACGTATGGTTGCTATACCTATGAGTTGAATGAAGTATGAAATGGAATGTTTACCACATTTCGACATTTTTGTTGCTTTTCAACGAAACGCCAATTATCAATTACATTTCATTTCCTATGACTTTTAAAACTTTACCTTTGTATAGAATAGTTCCCTTTCCAAACTCTAACTTTGTTTACAATGGTGCACTTTAACTAATGTGACCAGACGTCCCGCTTTTGGCTGGACAGTCCCGCTTTTTTTGTAAAAGTCCCGCAAAGTCCCGAAAAACGAGGAAATTGTAAATAAAATAGACTTTTTTTTATGAATAATCGTTGTAAAACGCTATGACGTCTTTAGAAATTGTTAAATGAAGTTAAAGTCATCAACAAATTGGTGGAGTATGGTTTCTGTTTGCCTGGAACCACTGCTGCTGTTGAACGCGCCTTCCTTATCTTTCTTATACCAAGTGTGTAATTGTGTGAAGGGACTATTATGTGCAAAAAAAAATACTTAAAAAATACACCGGGGGGGGGGGGGGGGGGTGATGGAGTGTCCCACTTTTTGATTTTGAAAATCTGGTCACATTATCTTTAACTGGTTATCTTTTCACCAATGTGGTTTCACAAATTTTCTTATGGTATGTATTGTTTTGATAAATCATAACTGAAAATTTAAATCTTCGAGTTAGCTTCAATACCTGTTTTCTCCGAGCAGAGCTCGGTCACCCGCTGGTTTATTTTAAACAGAATTAATATTTCTGAAATTTAAGAGTCAAAATTTAATAATGTCACAATAATTAAGAATAATGCAAATGTCTTTATACAGAACTATTTTTGCTAAATTTGAATAAAACTTTCCAACACTCTTTGACATTCATAGTATTTTTAAATTTGGTAAATTTTAACAAAACCACTAAAATGTTTAAATGAGAAATAATTAATAAAACTAATTAATACAGGACATAATAAACTTTCATATAATACAATAGCCGTATATTTTGTATAAAGAAGACAATTTGCCCAAAACTGATGATTTTAAAAATAAATATTTTCTTTTTAAGTTAACAAAAAAAATGATATTTTACTTCTTAAATACAAAATAACATACAACTTTCCAATCATCGTCTTCATCTTTCAGTTTATAGGTAGGATCTTCTCCTGATACTGGTCTTTCTTTTGGTCTTTGAACTAAAATATATAAATAATATTTTAAACAAAGACTTCATTTATGAAAATTGTAATACAAATTGTTAGTTTAAAAAAGTTACAAATTGGCATCAACACTTTAATCATGAAGAACAGGGGTGTGCAACACTACCTGACTTTCAATTATCTCCCAATAAATCAATACACTAAAAGATACCCTATAAGATTATTTCAATAACTTTAAAAGTTCTGTGGCAGTTACCATTTGCACATGTGGGATTTTGCTCAAAAAGCAATTATTATGCTGACTGATAGGTATTGGCCTCTTGTGATCGAAATTGAAGACTATTTATCTTTAACTTTCTTAGCAATACTTTTACAACCAAAAAGTTATATGGCAGCTACCCTTAGCACATGTGTCATTTTCTCAGAAACATAATAATGTTCAACAGGTAGTAGAAGCTTGTGTAAAAATTTTGAAACCAGTAGCTTAGTTTCAGTTGTAGAAGAGTTTCAAATAGAAAGACAGTCAGACAGATGGAACAATGTTCAAAAAACCATTTTTTTTAGAGCGCTTTCCAAAATATTTAAAAAAACACAAAATCTACTCTCATTAGCCTTTTGATTTCATTCAAAAGTAAAATAAAATGTAATACAGTACAACCAGTTTATGGCGTCATTCCACGAACCACTATGTTTATGACGTTATAAACAAGGGGGATTATTAAGCATAGTAAATTATGTATTATATATAGTCAGATTATTAATTAAGGCTAAAATTAATTTTTCTTTACGAAGGTATTTGGATATCATAAAATGTATGCTTTTAGCGTTATATGATTTACATGCTTTTTTACTTGATTTACTATGCTTAATACTGCCTTGTTTATGATGTCATAAACCTTGTGGTTCCTTTAATAACGCCATAAACTCGTTGTACTGTAATTACATTTTATTTTACTTTTTAATAAAAACAAAAGGCTAATGAAAGTAAATGATGTGTTTTCTACATGTTTTGGAGGGCGCTGATTCTAAAAAAGTGATTTTTTGAACATTTTTCAAATCAAGTAAAAAAAATTGTTGTTGTAAGCAAGATACTCTAACATTAATGTCTATGAGAAATTCAAAGGACTAAACATTTATGCTGTTATAAACGAGTTTTCTATACTGTTCTGTAAATACTGTACTGTAACATAAAGTACATGCCCAAAAGAACTGTGTAAAAGTTACTTGAATTAATTAAAAAAAACTTTATCTCTTCATACTTACAAGATTTTGCTAAAAATGGAAGAGCAGCTCTATAATGTTTCACCCGTAATGTTACTATATCACCGGCGGTTCGCAAAACATTCACAGCATCATCATGGTTCACACTTTCTAGGCTAATGTCATTTACCTATTAAAATTAAATTCAATATTATGCATCAACGTATCAATTCAATATTGTGTCATAAAGAATAGGTAAATGAAAAATTTCACACAACATTATAATAATGGGAGTTAACCTGAAACTTATGTCAGTAATTACAGTTTGATAGTTAATAAGTCACCATAAAGTCTCATTTAAAGATTTAAGACATTGAATTACATTTAAATTTTTAATTATGTGTACTTGATCAATAATGTGTCAATGTTTTAACAATTTGGCAAAAACGATGGTGGAAAGAGTATTACTTTTTATTAATTAAAAAGATTGCAAAGTAAATAGTCATATGCTCATTTACGTATTTAATGTAGTTTTGTAATACCATCAATTAATTAGATTAAATATTTTTTTTTAAATAAACAGAAGAAAAGGGCTAATTAAGTTTTTTAAAATACCCAAAAAACAGCTATTTTTTTGTAGTTTAAAGTTATTCATGTTTTAAAAAAAGATATATAACAAGAAAACTTAAATAGAACATTACTAATCTAATTAAAAGATAAGCTACCATAAGTATGAATATTTTATAAATAAATCACTGTAAAACAATATATTGTATGAAATAAAATTGCTTTTAACTTAGAATTCAATAATACTAAAAAACTTCCACATGCAATTGAGTAAAGGAAAACATACAAAAAAGGTTTTATAAAAAAAATCAAATCTGATAAGGTTTTGATTATTCCAAATAATTTTTTGGAAAAAACTAGATTTATTTTGTATATCCGATGCTAGTTTTTAGAAGCATCTTGTAAACTTACCATTAAAATGGCATCACCCACAAAAAGATCTCCAGTTTGGTCAGCTTAAAGAAACGAATTCAGAATGATAAGAAACACAGTGGATATAAATAAAACTTTAACAATCTTTAAATACAAATGACTTTTGAGTTTTTCTAATTTCCTCTTAGTGAATTTTTCAGTTGAATAAAAAAATACTAATATTAACAGAAAATTTTCTTTATTTTTTAATTAGCCAAAAACATAATCGACATTTAAAAAACATGCTATATAACAGAGATTCGCAGAAATTCATAACTTTTTTCTGCTTTTTTATAAAGTTTAGCAATTGTAATTATTAAAGCAGAGCTCTCAATACTGCATTACAATGCTTATTGGCACTGACAGCAAAATGAATATACTTTTAAGAAAATATAGTTTGAATCTAGACCTTTTACATGTCTTTAAAAAATGAATAACTAAACATATATTTGAAGGTTATAAAACAATACCAACCAGCTTGATCTTTAAATATTCTAGATATAAGAATAGGCAGCTTATTTTCAGCACCTCCCTGGTAAAAATTGGTAATTAGATATTGCAATGCACATAAAATAATAACTTACAGAAAATTACCAAAAAATGGTTGTTAATAGTAATTTTAACCCTATATTTTATTCAATTACAACTATTCACTTTTGAGTCACTATAAAGAGTTTGTAAAATACTGTTTGTAAAATAGAATGGAAATAGTGAGTTATTTTTTTTTCTTATAGAAAAGAATATGAAAGGAAGAACTTGGAATCAATGTGTGGGTAAAAGAAAGAAACAACACAGTTTAAATTTTTAAATGTTAGTTCTAAAGCTTCCAACTATTTCTACAACTTTATACTGTTTTTCGTGTTTGGGTGTTTCAGAATAAAAATAGATCACAGCAAATTAGACTTTGCTTGCTGTTGGTTTGAGGTACTCAATAGATTAAATGAGTTGTGATTTATGTCACAATATTTTCTTAAACAATCTTAAATTTTTATCAAACACTTAAATGAGATAACGTCTTGGTCGAAACTAGACATGATAAATGTACACATTTTACATTTTTAACAAGGTTTTTTTTTAAAACTCACAATCAATCCAATTAAATAATTTTCAAAACACTAACATTTTGTACAACATTGGAAAACATAATTTAGTAAAACAATAAATAACAGCATAAATATATGAAACAAAAAAATTATTTTTGCGGGAAATTCTTTTTCAGTAACATGGTGTAATACTCGGATAACATACTTTAATACTCAAGCCCAAGCCACCAACTTCTTGCCGTATAACTTTAACAATTCTTTCCTGTAACAAAGAAATCAATCATTGATAATATATTGACATCCAGTATGCATCTGCAATCAATCAAGCAATTAGAAGAAATAATATATAAGTTACATGCAAAGTGGTGTTTGTTTTGTTCGGGTGCATTTTGCTCTAGAGCTATTACAGTATCATCAATGAGTTTAATAATTTAGAACTATGGTCTGGTGATAAGGCTGACACCAATGCAACCTCAAGGCTACATCATATATGGCTTCAGGAAATTGGACATTCAAAGATTTGATAAACACTAAAACTCATTCTGCAACACTAATTCTCTTTGTGACTGTACAATCCATGAGTATAAATAAATAGCAGTTTGGGAAACCTTATTTAACATCATGCCACCCATATTCTCTAAAACTTCGAGTTAACACCTAACCAACTAGGCTATTCAATCCCATAGAAATCAGATAAAATTAGAATCCGACACCACACTCAAACATCATAGAAAAAGAGGTACAAAATAAACCACAGACAGACAAAGAGAGTGTCGTACTAACTTGGCAACACCTTGCAAAGTTTTTCCATTTAAAAAAGTAATAAAAAAAGTAGTACTTTTTTTTTATGAAATTTCTTCTAACTTTACATAAAATTAAAATACCAAGACAAGCTTCGAGACAAAAAAAAATATTAGAATCGAAAAAAATTAAAGAAAAGATCCCAGTTTAAGTCACTTGATGCAGCAAAAAATTCAATCGCAAAATGCTTTAAAAGCATGTGGCAGACACTACGAGAACAAGATTGTTTTTGGTTAGGTTGAATTACACAAGAGCTACCTACACAAGAGAAATTGCGTTTTTGGACCTTGCAGAATAGATTTACCATGCCTCTACTCCACCAGAATAGAAAAAAATTAAAGAAAAGATCCCAGTTTAAGGCATTTGATGCAGAAAAAAAATTCTATCTCAAAATGCTTTAAAAGCATGTGGCAGACGCTACGAGAACAAGTTTGTTTTTGGTTAGAGTTTGGTTGAATTACACTAGAGCTACACGAGAGCTATTGGTGACATGTGTGTTTTTGGACCCTGCAGAATGGATTTACCATGTCTCTACTCCACCTCTATACTAAGGCCTTTAAAAATATAAGAATAGAAAAAATTGAAGAATAGATCCCAGTTTAAGGCATTTAATGCAGCAAAAAATTCAATCGCAAAATGCTTTAAAAACAAGTGGCAGACACTATGAGAACACGTTTGTTTTTGGTTAGGGTTAGGTTGGTCTAATTACACTAGAGCTACATGAGAGCTATTAACATAACATAGAAATTTAGCACCCAGAAGGGAAAGGCGTAGGCTACATAGCCCGTTACCCTGTACACGTAGAATGACACATGCATACTGTATGAAGGGAAATAAAAGAAAATTGTTACTAAACCATTTACTCGACTATTGGGTCAGGGAAAGGTTCGTATGCCACCCCCCCCCTATATATACGAGCGCTATTAGTGACATGTGTCCTCTTGAACCATGCAGAATAGATTTACCATGCCTCTACTCCACCTCTATACTAAGGCCCTTAACATTCGGGCAAGTGTACCTGTGCGTCTATGCTGTCCAGTGAAATGGCAGGTGTCGAGGGCAGGCCCACAGGGACCATCTCTTCCTTCTGCAGCACCAGCATGTTGCTACTCAGCTGAAGCCTCATGGGCTGGGGGCGACTTTTTCCATCGCTGACCATAACCATGCCAACCTTCACCTACAAAAAAATGATGTGGTTAAGATTTTGTTACAAACCTAGGGTCAAGTGGGGTAAGTGTGATGGGGTTTCTGCATTTTTCATTAAGAAAATTCGTTCTCTGCTTCAAGTAAATTCCAAATCCTAAAATTGGTAGTGAATTATTATAAGAAACATACATATGTAGAAAAAAAAATTATAGGTTTGAATTCCAATTTTAAGTGTACAAAATTTGCATTTCAAAATCCATTGCTGTTTTATCACACTTACCCCGCATAGGGGTAAGTGTGTAAAAAAGAAGACAGTTGCACTTAAATTCAAAAGCTCAAAACTTTCTTTAAACAAAAAATAAGGTCAATATTTCTTTTTAGTTTAATTATAAGTGGTCTAATGTTATATATTGCAAACTTTCAGATTTTTAGAATGATTTCCAAAGTTACAAGAGCTGTTTATCACACTTACCCCCAATCACACTTACCTCACTTGACCCTACTTGTTAATTTACATTTAATATTTTAAGTGCATTTTGAAGAAGTTTTATGGTTTTTGTTCTACGAATAATTAAATATTTATTTATAACTGCAAACAAATCATGCGGACGATAAGTAATGTTTATTTTGTTGGCGATAGACAATTAATGATAGACAATTAATGAAAATAACCCATTCGGCTTTAAGAAGTTGAAATTAATGCTGGATGCTGAGTTAAGGGAAATTTATTCTAATGTATATAAATTTAATGTAGAAACGGTTGTTGATGTCACTTACTGTTACGAACCAAGTTTTTTCAAGATAAGAATTTTAGTAAGTATTTAAGTAACAGGAAAGTAGGCTATTTTAGTTCCTTTAAAACTTCTTAAGGATCCTTCCATCTTAAGTTCCTTCAAAACTTCTTAAAAAATATAAAGTTTTTTTTAATTAGTTTGATTGTTCTTTTAAAATTTTATTATTTGGTTGAAAAATGACATTATTTCATTAACATTATATTTCATTTCAACATTGCGTTTCGTTTTACAACGAAATTAGGTTACTCCTTTTGAACATGTTAGGTTAGGTTTGAATTATCCTCGCACTAGAGCTACACAAGGGCTATAGGCGACGGGTGTCGTATTTTATAACCACAGACAAGCGACGAGCCAACACCTGAATAGGCACCCAACGCAACCGCTAAGGGCGACATCGTACGCAGCGTTAGGACTTTGAAGCATATTAACGTGCACTCCCTTATACGGGGTATTATTCGTCGGACATTTTTGGCTGCACGGGCCGTTTATAGGTCGGCAGCTGTTTTGGCGATGCCTGGACCCAAATCTGGGACCTTCCGCATGCTAAGCGAGTGCTTAACCGACTGGGCTCCCCATCCCCCCTTTTGAACATGAGGTATTGATGTGAGCAAACCTTCCAGACAAATTTGAGGAACTATAGCAGGATTACAAATTTGAGGTTTTCTTTGAAATTTTCAAAATCCTTTTAGTTTCAGATTAAATTAGTATGATTAGACAAAATAGTTGTCAGTGTGTTAACACATTTGACCCTTTGAGGAACTTTCAGATAAATTGTGGCATGGGTCATTATTACGGGTGGTCATAGTTGATACCTGAGCTGGAGTCAAACGCAGTCTCATAACAATATCCTTTTTCGTTACCCAGAGTTGTAGAGCAAAAATATGAGTGCTTTTTGATAACCTGCTTCATCAGCAAATTTTTAAAAATATTTTTTTATTGTATATAATGAATCGAGAGTTGTTTAAGTTACATTTTGAACCAAAAAGTTTTTGTAAGTAGCAAATTTTAAAGTGTGCCTGCGCAATTTAAGGTTCTTCAGAAATGTTCCACCTTGACAAGGAGCACGAACACAGTGACTGCTTTGATTTTATCACTTCATTTTTGTATTAAAAAATTTCATGCTTCAGTTAATATCATATTGGGATTCATGTTAATGGATTTCTTAAGATTAGTTCATAACTTAGTAGAAGGAGACAATATAATATAATAATAATCAGAAATACATGTGGAGTTAATAAATACATGGGTTTTTTTAGAGAAGTTCAACTCTACCAAAATATTTTGGGGATCACCTTTACTGTACGGTAACTATTGGCGCGATTTTCAGATTTGGCGATAAATAGTTTTTTCTAGCAACCTGTCTGCCTTCGACCGAAACCCATAACGGTCAGATAGGGTGAACGGAAAACGTCTCGTTGTGAAGAGAGCATGACGTCAAAAGTCGCCAGAATACGGACTTTTGGCGCGATTTCGGAGAGTTCGCCAATAGTTACTGTACAGTAAATTTCTACCATATTTTGGCAAGGTCAAAAACCTAAGACATGTTATGCATTTTAACAATCCTTTACTGCATACAAGTCAAATGAAGTAAACCCGGAATCTAAATTAACTCTAGAAAGGCTTACTTTTAAAAAAAAAATTTAAAAAAACAAGAAACTGCTCCCAATTTTTCGCTGGAGAATTTAAGGGCACACGATAGTAGATTACCAAGAATACTAAATACCAATCACTTGGCTATTCATCGCACCCGAATAGTTCAAATAGTTACCAATATCTTTTGTGGTAAAATTGCATTTTTAATTCATCAACAAAATATGCTAAATACAAGTTTAGATTCTACGTACTTGCGCCATCTCCCAGAAAAATTTAAAATTCAGGGAGTTTCGTACAGATCATGTATTGAGGTACGACAGCATACTGTTGACACTTCGTATGGATTCATTTAAAATAATGAAGAAAAATCAGTCACATGTTTGAAGATAACTGTTGAAAGATATATGGAAGACTAAAAAGAAAGTCAAAGTTTTATCAATATTCCACAAGGAACTCAAATTCAAAATCATAACTTCAAATGATATTTCACAAAAACTTTGTTGTGATATAGAACGAATATTTTATGTGACTTAACAAAATATTATAATAAACTTAAAACTATATTTCCAAATTTATTCGATGTGTTTGTTTATGCTTTTTTTTTGTTTTGGTTTCCCAATCAGAATGTTATTATTGCGGATGGGTACAGTTAAGAAAACATTTTGATTATCAATTGGTGGTTTTGGTTTCTTTATATTGGTAGTACTTCTAGGGCAAAATATCGACCGGTATCTAAATATAGTTTTAGTAAAATTCTTATTTATAAATCATTTTAAAATATTTAAAAGTTAATTTTATTTTTTAATAATATATTTAACTTTGTTCTTTATGAAGTCTCGCTCTCCAAACTGTGATTTCATTGGTTGTTTTGTTTTCTTTGACTAAGTTGTTGAAACAAGCTCATGGTGTTGTTTAACGGAGAGATATATTGAGGTTTGTTTGTTGACCAAGCCCATTAACCCCTGAATATATGTCTACCAACCACCAACCAACTCTCTAAAACCAAAGTAATACGAGGAATATGAAAACAAGACTGCGAAGCTGTTGCCAGATCATCCATGGATCAACTCCTTTTGTTGTTTAAAACGTTACGCGCACCATACTCTGCGATATCATTGGTTGTTTTCTTTTCCTTGACAGAGTGTTATTAATTCCAGCCATTTTTTTTTTTTTAATTATTCCGAAAACAAAACTTACGCTGTTCTGACTTTTTTTTTAATCCCTGTAAAATCTCATATACGAAAATAGAAAAATAGTAATTCGTGATACCATTCTTAGTTACAGACGGTTTCAAAGTATTTAAAGTTATTGCTGTCTTTTAAAGGCAATTATATTGTCATTAATTTCAGAATGAAAACCTTGAACTCAATTTCTGAAGAACGAATGTTTTCATAATATGCTTGTACTCCGAGCAAGATAATTCAAATTAATATGGTTCGATTAAAAAAAATTAATAGAGTATATTTTGGGGAAGAGGATGAATCAGGGCATGTGGTCATACTTTTTATAACAATTGTAAAAAATAGTAAATTTTTTACAGATTACGAAAAAATTAAATGATTGAAAAAAAAAGTCGTATTTTACAGCTTGCTAGTTCAAACTATAATAATTAAATAACTACTTTGCTTAGCGCTTAGATTTCAAACGATCACATGCCTGGATATTTACTGTTTTCTTTAACGGTTGCGTTGGGTGCCGATTCAGGTGTTGGCTCGTCACCTGACTGTGGCTCTAAAATACGACGCCCGTCGCCAATAGCCCCCGTGTAGCTCTAGTGCGACGATAATTTAAACCTAACCTAACCTTACTGTTTTCTTTTCTGCAAAAAATATCTAAAACAACAAATTTGAAATGTCATTAAGTGTTCACAGTTTGGCACACATCAATTAATTAATTGCAAATTAATTTATTAATTATAATATTTTTTTATTGCTGTTAAGTATTTTTGTGTTAGTTTTTGTGTGATTGATCTTCTCACAAAGGTTTAAAAGTCTATCTCAAAAATTAAAGAAAAAGCTGTCTAAAGATATATGGATGTATACCTTAGTACTTGAGGAATTCCCTCTCTCTACATTAATTTGTACACTAACATCAATGAGATTGCCGACTGTGTGCACCTGTAGTTCTCCCCATGGGCACGAAGCCAACCATTATTTATTAATATTTTCCCCCTTTTATTCTTATTTCAAATAATATTATTAACTGTAACTTTTTGTGACTGAAGTATTTCTGAATTCTGATTCTGAATTCGAAAATCAGTTTGTGACGAATTCTCGAAACGATTTCAAGGTAAATTTATTCATTTAAAATTTAATTATATGAACATAATTTTTATACCATTCTTATTTACAGATCATTTCCAACTATTTAAAGTTAACTTTATATAAAAAAAGTAATCAATTTGAAGTTATAATTTAAAAATTGTATTATTCCAAAAACAAAACTAATGCTATGACAACTTTTTAAATCGCTATGAAATTTTATTTACAAAAATAGTAATCTAAATATAACTCTTCTTCAAATTAATTTAAAAAATAATTGTTTTTTGATCAAAAGAATATATTTTTTATCCTGTATGTGGACCTGAAGTTACAACGTAATTGTCAATTCTTTTAGAACTTTTTTTTTGTACAGCTTTTAAATATAAAAATTTTGACGGTGTAAAACGAATCGTTGTCCGAGTTCGCTATTTTTTAAGGATATTTTCTGCGATTTCTATTGGAATATGTGTAAGATAAAAAAAAAAATTGTTGCGTTCGATTGATTGGGAAGCCTCAGGATGACTATTTTCGTTTGTTCCTGTAAAGTTAATATATTCTATTTTAAATAATCACAGTAGTTTTTGAAAGTATAAAAATTGATAACTGTCAACAACTTATGAAATGTTTATAATAAAATCTAGGCTATTTATGGTTATGATATTTTATTTTAAAAAGGATTTTCTGCGTTTATTCAAGTTGCTTTAGAGCCAGAACAGGTGTGTGGCCCACCATCTCTTTGGCTTTGCGAACCATATTTCAAAATGTCGGAACTTAAAAAAAAAAACTTTTAAATTCATTGAAAAAGAAATTAAATAGAATAAGAATTTTGAAAAATCTCGTGAGAATAGATGACGTGGAAGGTGGGGTAAAAAAAAAATCTTCAAAATTTTATCTGGCATCTCGTGATTAATGGCCGCCTTCGTTTCGTTCTTGTAACTGAAAAGCTAGAGATTGGCAGAAGGAAGCATTATGAAGTAGAATAATTATTTATAGTTTCTACATCTCATAAATGTGTACAATTCTATGTTATTCTATGTTTGCAAGGACATGGAGGATCGTGATCCTAGAAAGTCTGGCAATGATCCGCCTAGCAATCATGAAAAAGACGAAGTTATCAAAAGATATTGGAATCGACAAAATAAGCAGGTATTTATTTCTAATTATTTTTTCTTTGACCATTTATTATTTACAGCTGTTTTTATTAAGCTATAATAACACTATATTTTGGAACGTTTTTGCACTCAAAGATATTTTTCTGGTGTGTGATCTCTGGTTTGATTATGGTGTGGAATCGATACATTTCCATTTCGGTGAAACAGTCGCCAAACAAAATCTTTGGCGGCAAACGGAATTTTCAAACGACGAAACACCGAATACATTAGTTAAGAATTAGAATTATAAATATTCCGATTGATGGCGATCGTACATTTTTGGGGATTTTATCGCTTATTTCGGCAAAATTTAACGATGTATAATTTCTTTATTTATGAAGAAAGTGAAATCTATTACTTTCAGGACAATATTGAATAAATTATGCCTTCTCGGGAAATTATCTTAATGTTTTTACTTCGTACGTATAAGGTGAAAATTGCGCGTGTCAATTACACTTTAAAGGTCTTTCAGTAGATGCTGTTGTCGTGATAGTGAACGAATGTTTATTGGATCTCTACCTTAGTTCGATCTTTTTTCCTCTGATATTTAACGAATTTATCGTGCGATAATGCAGTTAATTTTTGTAGTTCAATGTACTGTGTTTCTGAAGCTGCTTCATATTAGCATGTTCTGCTCGGGTGTTATCCTCTTAATCCCAAATACGGTTATTTTATTTACTTTAAACTTAATGATTTTGTTTAACTTTCAACATAAACAAACATCAGAAGCCTGAGATTCTTTAAAAAGTTTTTTTAATGAGAAATTGCTTGCATAAGTACTAGTAATAAGAAAACTGTGACGCGCCTAAAACTTACAAAGCAAATATAGGCTGTGTTAAAGAGCAAATAATATAATTTGTGAAATAGACAGCCAAAAGCTTTTATACTCGAATCGAATTCATATTTCATAACAAAGATTTGATTTGACCAATTTGACTCGAGAGCAGGACCAGGAAACTTTGCATTATCAGTTTATAACTTTTAGGTTTTATAAAAATAGGTTGATTTTACTTAAATACTTTAAATTTTTTGTATGTTTTTACTTTATTATTTGCTTTTTTTATGTGTAATGAGAAATAGTATTTTGACTGACTTTGTTTGAGATTTTACAAGATAAGTTGCGTATAAACAAATATTTAATTGATCACTGAATAATTTTTTAATTACCCTACATATTTTAGTTTATATTTTTGATGTTTTAAAATTATTTATACACATAATTTTTTTTTTTTAAACTTTGGTAAATGAATAGAATTTTTTTTAGTAGAATCCACCTTACTGATTGAAACAAAAACGTTACCAAATTACAACTCTGTGTTGCTTGATTGCAATACATTTTCAAAAATAGCCTCTGGAGTTCTTTTTCCCATTTATATGAATGTTATTTTTGGGTCCTGTTCCTATAATTACTAAGTAATAATTTATTTTTTACTTAAGTACTGAAATGGTTCATTAAAAAGGCTCTTTAAATTACTTTTCAGCCTTTTTATTAAAATATAGTTTATTTTTATAAAAAAAATATAAAGCATAAAACATACATTTGCAGATTTCTTGCAAATAACTGAGTTTTTCAGCTGCAATTTTTACGGCATTTTGCATTTAAAACTGAATGTTGAATGAAAATAAGTTATAATTGGCTAATAGTTAAAAAAATTTTTTTTTGTATATTTATTGATTAAACCTCCAAATTCTATTAAATTGAATTGACGAATGTGCTAAGTGACAAAAAGATGAAAACGCTAAAATCAAAATAACCCTTAAAGTGTTTCGTTTGCACTCATTTCTGTTGAAAACGGAACTTTAAAGCATAAAATATTTACTGAACTTAAAGTTAATCAGAAAGGGGAACTTATGATCATTTGTAAATTTAGTAATATGTTTATTGACACAAAAATCTAATTTTAAAAAAATGTCACTTAGCACGTTCTTGTACTAAGCTCTTCATAGAATGTAGGATTTTCTTAGTTTTGCAAGATTTTATTTATAATAGAAATTTTTATATTTGGTCATTGGCTATAATAAGGAATCATTTCATGAATATCCATGCGTACTCTTTAACTGATTAATTAGATTGACCATTCTGTCTGCGAGAATGCTTTAAGGGGGTCTGGCACCCCAAAATCATTGAAAAAATTAAAAAATTAGTGGCTTAAAATACTATATCAACCTTTATTAATAATGTCACAAAGTTTTAAGACGATTGGAAAAATATTTTTGACATTAAAGGCAATTTTATTTTACCCTTTCTTTAGTAAAACAGCCCAGAACGGCCGAACGACTAAGGATTCGATAATGTTATTCCAATCAAATATTACGAGGAAGCAAAAATCCTTCGTAAGGAAATGGGTTAACAATAAAAACTTTAAATTGGTTTTTCTCGGTTTTACAATTTTTGAATCATGTGAATGTTTGGGGGCACATAACTAAAAATTTTATTCATTTAAATACTTGAATTTTTTTATGTGTAATTCACAAGTATATTTAAACATTTTAACGCAGGGAATAGTCTGTAAAGTTTTAACTTTAAAAAAAAAATCTTTTAGGTTAAAAATATTGACATTCTTCAACAATATTTAAAAAAATTCATATTTAATCTAGTTTTTAGTTTTTCAAAATAATCTTGTGTTAAAATACTTAAAAATGTCTATAGATGAAACTGTGAAAATTTGAAATGGATATATTAATTAGTTAATTCTTGAGATGCCCCCAAAGTTGGACAATTTAACATGGGCTTCTATGGAGGTGCCAGACCCCCTTAAAAAAAAATTGTGAAAACTTAATATTTGTTTAGATCTCGTACGTGTTAGCTGCATTGTTTATTTCAAAAATGGTATCTCTAATTGTCTTGACTACATTACTTGCCTATCACACTATTTTGCTGTGTACTTTACTTATTTTTAATTGAGTCATTTCTGTCACATTGTTTAAACTGGTTTTCTCTAAAATGAACAATCATTTCAGGGTCCGTCTAAGAAGCCATCCTCAGACACAGAAGAAGCGAAAGAAGCAGACCTGAAGAGGAGAATTAAAGATTTCTTTCAAAATATTAATAAGCCAAAATATGGAAGCTCTAGAGATGGAGGTAACCTAGTAATATTGTTAACCCTAAGATGGTGTCCGTTTTTTCAGGTTTCACACTCTGCACCTTGATAGTTTAAAATTTCGCCAAAAAGAATTTATTTTAGAAAAGTATTAATTTTAGATTTTATTTAAACTTTTTAGAGAATTTTTATTTTTTTAAATTGATGGATGTTAGTTATGAGACTTCTTGGGTGATTCCATTTTTACAAAAGTGTTAGATACACTATTAGTATGTATAAAAATAAAAGATCTTTAGTTCATTATAGGTATTTTTTTAATCATTTGCTGGTACAAAATTTTTGACCCAGTTTTAAAATGTAACATATTTGAAGCTAAAACTTAAAAATCTTGTTTGAAGACAAACTATCTAAGATAAGTTCTAGCATAAGTAAATAACTTAAGAAAATTGGTTTATATATAAAGGTGTTTCGATTGCATAACAAAGTGTTGAGTTCTTGGGAAAGATTACTGATAGGTGAAAGTCTATCCCTCAATTCACTGAAAGCTAAAACATATTATATACTTTTTGAACACTTGGTAATGCATCATTAACTTATTATCTTTAATTGGTACTAGTTAGTGGATACATACAGGGTCAGGGTGAATTAATTTAAATCAATTAAGAAGTTTAGTTGGAGAAATTACTTTAAATTTTATGATTTTCTTTTTAAATTTTTTAAAAAGATGTCTTCCTTGTTGTACGGGAAGAACTCAACTAGTGGAGATGCTGGTTTTTTTACCCACAAAAGTAACTTCAGCATTATCCAAGAGAGTTATTTATATGAAAACTGGTGCTTTTTAATGTAAAAATGCAGTATGGAAATAGAAATAGCTGAGAAATTAGTTTTTTTTAGCAACACTGAATTATCAATTCACTTCGATGTAATAAAACCTCTCCAACTTTTATAGCTGTTTATTCTTGACTATCTTAAGATTTTATATGTTTCCTTCTTTAAATTGCTCCTTAAAAGTATTTTTTGTTAAAATATTGACATGAATAATTATGAAAAAAAACAGGGGTGCCAGACTTCCTTTGAACTGCGGAATTGTTATTGCTAACCGAAACAAACTTGATTTTTATTTACATTTAGTTATAAGTTCCAATTATATATAATTTTTTTAAATTCTATATGTATATTTTTGTTATTACTTTGGATTTTTGCTTTCACCAAGGAAAAAATGTTTTATTCGTTATCAAAAATTGTCTGAGTTGTTTCCTCCATTCTCAGTCTATATCAATGAAAACTAAACCCAAATTTTAAGAAATAAAAGATTTTGCTAATAATATGGTTTTAAAAATTTAAAATTTAAGGATGGATTAAGATTAAATAATACAATAAGCTGTCTTAAATTATTTTCTAAGGGCCATTGTAATTTTCATTTGTAATTTAATTTAAATCTTTTAAGTTCTAAATTTGGAGTGTCCCACTTTTTGATTTTGAAAATCTGGTCACATTAACTTTAACTGGTTATCTTTTCACCAATGGTTTCACAAATTTTCTTATGGTATGTATTGTTTTGATAAATCACCATTGAAAATTTAAAACTTCGAGTTAGCTTCGATACCTGTTTTCTCGGAGCAGAGCTCGGTCACCCGCTGGTATTGTTAAAAATAAACTAACTATTCATGAAAATAATTTTAAAATTTGAAGTATGCAATTTTTTTTTTAAAAATTCAATTTTATTTTAATAAAATCTTCTATGATCTAAGTCTAAGTGTTATACTTTATTAAAATTTGTCTTATAAATTGTTATAACCTGGTGCTTGACACTTGTTTCTAAATTAAGGAGAAAACAATCTTGGTCATTTAAAAAATTAACTGATCAAGTTAATTAATAAAAACAATTATTTATGAAAAACTAGCTTTAGTTTTGAATTTTTTTTTCAATGAACCCATTCATTCTCATCCCATCATGACATTTTGCCAGGTTGTATAAAGTAGTCCCAACTATTCATGTAATTCATCCGTCGCCAATAGCCCTCGTGTAGCTCTAGTGCGACGTTAATTCAAACCAAACCATGTAATTCATTTTTGAAATAAATAAATTAAATTCTGTACGTCTTAAAAAAAATTATTTTAATTTTAATAACATCTTCTTAATCCTAAGTGTTACATATCATTAAAAAGTTATACAAATGTCTGTCAGAGGACATTTTTCCCAGGTCTCTAGCTTAATTAGGAAAGTTTCTAGGTCTCTAGCTTAATTAGGAAAGTTTCTAGGTCATTTTGAAAATTGATCGTATTTGGTTTTTGACTAATTTTTTGAACTTTTAAAGTGCCATGTTTTAAAACGGTTCAATACTTGTGAATAAAAATTTTCATTTAAACACTACTGTTATTGCAAATTTTAGCAAAATTTATGGCGGTAGGTTTAATGAGTGTTGATTTGAAGTGGAATGACTCTTTGTTGCTTATTAACTATAATAAAGAATTTATTATTTTGACACGAGTTGTTTTATGAAGTAATGTAATTTGATTGGCATTTTTAAATTTTAAATAAGTGTTACAATTTTTATTTTTCTGCCCTGCTTCTGTATGTTTGTAATATTTTGTTTC
This sequence comes from Hylyphantes graminicola, assembly GCA_023701765.1. Classification (NCBI taxonomy): domain Eukaryota; kingdom Metazoa; phylum Arthropoda; class Arachnida; order Araneae; family Linyphiidae; genus Hylyphantes; species Hylyphantes graminicola. Next base: position 50,560,256 of record CM043121.1, read on the forward strand.
CTGAATATTATATTTCTGGGATTTTCAGAAAATAGGCAGCGTCAGAGTCATAGAAGTAGTACTTACCCCAAGCATTTCAAGAAATCGTCCCAAAGATTTCCGGAAAATTTTCAAGGAAGGCAAGAATCTCCGCCAACAGTTCGGCCTCGCCATCGATCCTCAAAAAGGCGACCGTGCTCAAGTGACAGTTCCATTTTTGAAAGCCCTATTCCAAATCCTTATCCAGAAGGTTTTGATCTGCGCTCCATTTTGCATAGAAAATCTCGCACTTCCCAAGAGAACACAGATCTCAATCGGCCCAATAAAAGGCATAAATCACTTGTTCATGAAAGGTCCAGTTCCGTTGAAATGGATGAGCATCAGTTTTCGAGAAGGGATCCAAGATCCCAAAGAAGGCTGAACCGTGGAAACCACATTGCTCATGAAAGGTCGAGTTCTGTTGAAAGAGATGCCTTGCATCAGTTTTCGAGAAGGGATTCAAGATCCCATAAAAGACCAAGCCGTAGCAGCCTCCCTTCTGTTGAAATGGAGAATGCAAATCTATTTTCAAGAATGAAGCCAAGATCTCAGCGGAGATCTTCCAATCGTAGCCTGTGTCGTTCTTGCCGTTGCAGAAGCTACAATTCATACAGTAGTTCCGAAAATGAATCTTATCATTCTACGAATCCCGAAAGCGGTCTTTCCCGCTACCGCAGCCGTAGGTCATACCACCGTAAAAAAAGTCGCTCCCACCATCCTGAGCGTAAGAAATCTAGTACACATTGCCATGTAAGTCCAAGGTCAATCCCTGGAGTACCCATTGACATGGCCCATGGGCCTCATTCTTCAAGAAGCCAGCCTCTATCCCAATGTGACTATTTGGATTACTACAACCCAGTCCAGCCGTCGCGTTCCCACTTTGATAGAAGTTATGCCGTAAAAAGGGAGCCTCATTCTACTCAAAATTATGCTGGAGCCCACCCGGGCTATAAACGGGATAGGTCATCATCTTTGGAACAATGGGGTTGGAGCAGGTCTCCTTCTAAGGATAATGTTCAGGAAAAGTATTTTGATGAAGATTTGGCCATCGAAGAAAGACGGCATAAAGCTAAAAAAATTAAAGTTTCCAGTTCAGCTGAAAAACAAAAGTTTAAGATCAATGAAATGCGGAGATCCCCAACTCTTGATAGGGGGAATTCAAGAAGATATTCTGGCAAGAAGGATGCTCCAAAAAAGACCTTGGGAGGTGAGCCGAGTAAGGACAAATTCAAAAAGGATAAATGTCCAGTTGATAAAGAATACAATAAAAGACTATACGAAGAGTTTCTAAATGCAACAAAAAGGAATATTGAAAAGTGGATAACATCAAATGATGAAAGTAATTCAATTGAAAGAAGTCCTAGAGCATTTAGTAGTTTTGCCACTGAAAATGAACCTGTTCGGCAAATTGATTCCCAAGATATTGATTCACAAGAAATTGCAGTTATGATTGAAAAGTGTAAGGCAAAGTCCCAAGAACTCACTTCCAAAGAAAATAACTTGTCAGTGGAACAAAGTCCCATTGTGGTAACATCAAATGAAACGGATCAGTTTGCTGAATGTGAAATTCCAAAAGTTACTTTTGATGAGAAAAGTGTTTCAGATGAAATGAATATTTGTGAAAAATCCATAGTTCCAGATGTATCTGTTGTACAGAGAGAATTATCAAGCAATGATCAGTGTGAAGTGTCTGAAGGTCCAGAAATTAGTTTTATAGAAGAAGTGAAAAATGAAAGAGATCAGGGTGCTGAATCTGAAGCTCTAAAGCTATATAAAGAAAGAGAATTTTCAAGCAAAGAAAAATGTAAAAAGTCAGAATCTCCAGAGGTTTCTTTTGTAGAAGAAAATGAAGTAACAAGTGAAGAAGCCCCAGATGTAACTTTTGTAGAGATTGGAGTATCAAATGATCATTGTGCAGAATTAGATCTGAATTCACCAACAATTGATGCCGATTCTGAAGCTTTAGAGCTATCTTATAAAGAAAGAGAATTTTCAAGCAACAAAAAAAATGAGAAGTCAAAATCTCCAGAGGTTTCTTTTATAGAAGAAAATAAAGTAACAAGTGAAGAAGCTCCAGATGTAACTTTTGTAGAGATTGGAGTATCAAATGATCATTGTGAGGAATTAGATCTGAATTCACTAACAATTGATGCCGAATCTGAAGCTCTCGAGATATCTTTTGTAGAAAATGAGTTTTTAAGTAAAGACAAATGTGAAAAGTCAAAAGCTTCAGAGGTTTCTTTAATAGAAGGAAAACAAGTAACAAGCAAAGAAGCTCCAGATGTTACTTTTGTAGAGAGGGAAGTATTAAATGATCATTGTAAAGAATTAGATCTGAATTCACCAACAATTGATGCCGAATCTGAAGCTCTAGAGATATCTTTTGTAGAAAGTGAGTTTTTAACTAAAGACAAATGTGAAAAGTCAAAAGCTTCAGAGGTTTCTTTAATAGAAGGAAAAAAAGTAACAAGCGAAGAACCTCCAGAAATAACTTTTTTAGAGAAGGGATTGTTAAACGATCATTGTGAAGGATTGGATTTGAATTCACCTGAAACTCTAGAGCTATCTTTTGTAGAAGGAATATTTTCAAGCAAAGAAAAATGTGAAAAGTCAGAAGCTTCAGAGATTTCTTTTATAGAAGAAAATAAAGTAACAAGTCAAGAAGAAGCTCCAGATGTAACTCTTGTAGAGAGCGAAGTATCGAGTAAAGAATGTCTTGAAGACTTATCTCCAGAAGTTACTTTTGTTGAAGAGAGAAGAGTTACGAAGGGAAACATTCATTGTGGTGAATCTGAAACTTTGGAAGTTAGTTTTGCAGATCCCAAAGTTCTAAATGAAAATGATCAGTGTGAACAATCTGAAGTGACAAATAAAGAAGACCAGTTAAGAAAACCTGAAGCTCAAAAAACCATTTCAAAGAAAAAAGAAACTTTCAAGAATACTGCATCTCTGTCAGAAAGTCCTCCTGCTATCCGAAATGAGTATAAAGAAAGAAAACCAACGATGCCCAACTCTTTCTTCTGCAATGTAAGTTATTAAATGATTTATTCTAATGTATTTGTTTCTTTATAAATATTTTTGCAAGCATGGTTTCTTAATGTTGTCAATCAAAGATAAAGTTTTGTGTTAAAATTTCTTAGTATGGACTATGGGAAAAATATTTTTGTTTCCTACCTCCTACTGTTTTACTTCTTACCTCTAGTTAGTGTCACTTCGCGAATTTTTTTACACAAGCCAGCAAATATCCAAAATCTTCAGTTGCTCATCCAAGTTTTTCGTACGATATGTAGTAAACAAAAGACATTGGCATTTTCTACTCATGGCTGGTTGTATTAAGAGTTAAACCATCAAAAATTAAACAATTAAAATAATGTTTGCATTGATTTTGATACACAACACATTTTACCTATAAAGAATATGTAACTCTATTTATATGAAAAAAAAAAACTTTTTTAGCTATGCCAGATACAGTTAACCTCAGATATCACCTTCAATACCCATATGGTTGGAAAAAAGCATAAAAAGGTAATTATATATTTTTATTTTTCAATTTATTGAAAAAATTTTGTATATTGAAACAAAGCGTCTTTCTCATAGATTTGCCAAATTCAAATTGCAGCTAATTTTTTTCTTTGTTTTCTCAGTAAATTTTGCAGTGCATTACTTCGGGGGAAAAAAATTGCTGTCGAGCATTAGAGAGCAAGAACATAATTTAATCAAATTAAAATAAATCAAAAACCAAACAGTATACTTTATTTGATCTTGTACTTAAATACTTTTATCAAATATGTTAATTTTCTTAAAAATTAAAGTTTGAAAATAATAGTTTGTGTTATAGGCGTACTGAAAATATCTATTGTAATACTTTGTATTTTGAATATTAATATTTATCACATTGACTGTTATCAAAACCTTATGTAACCACTAAAGACTTATTTATTGTTATGTAATTTTATAAAAGGCATTACTTTGTTTCATCTGCTCGGTAATGTTCGACACAAAAAATTTATTAAAAATTTTCCTTTTAACTGATTAAAGAATTATTTAAAAATTGTTAACTTATATTCTATTATATGCATTGTAAATGTTCAGTCAATATTTATATTTTGTGTATGCTTAACACGTATATTTGTTTATTTTAAGAAAATGCAGTCAGTATACAAAATTGCTACGAATTCTTTACGAGATTTACCAATCCCATCAATAACTTTGGATGTAAGTTCTTCTTCAATTCAAGAAATAAATTAGTTTTTAATAATTTTAAGTTAAACTAGTTACTTTTTTGCGATTGAAAAAGTTTTAGCATTTTTTTTTCTTTTTATGCATGTAAAATTTTTCATTAATTTAAGTCGCTTGCAAATTATTTTTAAAACTTTGACTGAATTTGATGTTTAATAATAAGTTCATTTGCAAGTAACAGTTTATTACATTTCAAAAGTTCATAAACTATTTATTGTAAGATAAAAACTCCCAGGTAGGACAACAATTTTGGCCAATGTTGCATGAATATCGGCCAAACTTGGAGAATATTGGAGGAAATCGATAATTTTGTACTGATTTTAGCCACCAGATTTAACCTTTTTTTAAGGTTTTATACGGGAAATTACGGAAAGTGCAATACTTAATTTTACTGTAATCTTATAGTATTTTGCAAGTGTAAAAGGGAAATATTATGTTTCGCAATATTTCTCATTTGATAATTTGAATAGTAATTTTTTTTTAAATAAATAATATTCAAACCAATATCGCTCAACATTATTGCCCAGCGTTCGTAAAATGTAGTCCATTATGGGCAACAGAGATGAGCCAAGATTGGCCAATACTGCATGCTACCTGGGCTTCAGTATTTACCAGTACTTTTTCGTTATTTCACTTTTCTCTGTAAGTCTTATTTTTTAGAGTGGTTGTTAAAATAAATTTTTAAATTATGTACGAAATATTTCCCTAATATGTTTCTAATTAAGCTCTGTTATTTCAGGATACTCCTCGATTTGATCAACGTAAGTATAAAAAAATGCATGCAAAACAAAATATGTAATATTTATTACTTATCTGTTTTGTTTTTAAATTTTAAAGCATTTATTGTAATGGGCAACAATATTTTTCAGCTGAGCTAGAACCAACTACTGATTTTTGGTATTATTATTTAACTTATTAATTGCTTTTTACATTGTACTATTGAATTCTTTTAGTTAAATATTTTAATTCATTGTAAAAAATGTTCTCGGATCATTTTACTTTTCGACATGCCTGTCTTTGTCCTCTTCAGACTGTTTAGTATAAATAATAATATTCCATTCAACTTCAGTAAGGGAAAATGGGAATTGGAGTTTGTATTATTACTTTAATGTTACCATTTTTACTGCTTAAATCTGTATTTTAAGTAATTCCAAGATGCAAAATTGAATTTTAAGATTCTAAGTTATTTACTTAGTTGAAACCTCCGTATCCAGAAATTTGCATAGTATCTTAAGTTGCGTAGGTTAAAAAAAAATTAACTACTTGTGTATGCAGTTATAATTTTGATTTAAAGTACCTTAGTGGTACTTGTGTCCCGTCGACCTTTGTTGCCAAACCCAATATTTTCACCAAACACGTTGTGCGATTCTTAATAATTAATGAGATATTAAATGAATAATTAAAAAAAAACACTTAAAAACAAAATTATGATTTATTTTTAAACGTACATAATTACCGGTAAATCTTATATTCTTGAGAATAGCAATTTTTTGGCATTTGAATGTATGCATACGATGATAAAAGATGTTTATCATTTTTCCCTAATTCTTTTTCACTTCCTAATGTTTAGCTCCTAGAGGGAAAAAACGAAAATTGACTAGAAGAACATCTCTTTTACAGAGTACAATTGATGAAATCCTTGATGAACCAGTGGCAGGTAATACTTGAATTGTTCATCCTGCATTTAAAACAATTTTCTCATTATTTATTAAATTTTAGTTTACACTAATAGAATCATAGACAGAATATTTAAAAATGTTTTTCTGGTTATTAATTATTTGAATCGGTGAGTGCAGAAACGTCAGTCACAAATGAAAATTTTTTCAGGTTGGACAAAAAAACGTTATAACTCCTCTTCTTTTTCTGCACTCAACACTCGAAACAAGCATCCTGTATTTACGGAACTACTCAACAGACTAACATAGTTTTTGCACCCAACACGCCTCTTGCCTTTCTACGCTTATTTTCATTGAAAACGAGTTTTTGGATTTTTTTGACTGAAGTGGTTTCTGCACTCACCGATTCATTTGTGTTTGTACTATTTTCTAGTAATTAAAATAAAAGTGGCTCTGGTGCTTCAGCTCATGTTATTCTTTCAAAATGAATTCTGCAGCACGCCGTTAAAATTCTAACTGTAAATACTGAGTGTATGGCTGGGTGTACAATACATTCATCAAACTGCTGTTCTAGCTACACTGCACAGGGCTGCCAGTGGCGACTTAAAAGGCTACTAAAGCGACTATTTTAGGGTCTAGGCGACTATGGCTACTATTTAAGTCCAAAAAGGGCCCAAAACGACTATTTTAAGCAAAACCTTCAACTATTTTCGGTCTTGGGCGACTTTTTTCAGATTTTTTTAGTTGTATATTTGCCACGATGATACTACCGATTGCACCAAACTTGGAAGTGCCTTTAGTTTTCGTTTGGATCTCATCTCAAATCCAACAGCTCAAAACCATGTGTTTTTGAAATTGCAATTGATTATGATTTTTTTAGAAGCTTATGTAAAGTTCATTGAAACAAAAACTTTGATTTTGTAAGCTTTGTTGAAGATTTTTTTTAAAACTGCATTTGAATAGGATTTACATCTGCCTGGTTATTAATTTGCTTTGTTTTGATTTTAATTTTTTATTCAGTAAGTTGGTGATAATGCCTACTACTGCATGCTAACAAAACATACCATAAATTATATTATTGCCAAATTAAGTTTTTGTTTAAAGTTGTTTTTTTTTTTAATTTTTAATAAAATATGTCTATAAAAGAATTGTGTATCAAAATACATTTTTTAAAATATTTTTTTTTAAAAAAGTAATATTTTCTTTTGAATTTATTTTGATCTAGATCGTCGTAAACAAGAATACTTAATCACTTATATTTGCATTAAAAATTTAATTAGTTTTAATTTAGCCCTCCTTGCTTGATTTTAAAATCTGCGAGTTATTGCAGTGAAACATATTTACATGGATTAGTATTGATCCTTATGTTTCTTGAATAACTGATAACTATTTAAAATAAATTTGTTTTTAATATATTTATATATATTTGAAATAAATTTATTTTGAAGTAAATTTAATTTTACTGGCAATATCAATCCTTTCATATGATAGTTGGTGTTGCAATTTGTAAATTTAAGTTTTAGTTTTAAATTTTTGGCACTATTTAGCATTTTAACTTCTCCTTCTCGCTTTTGTGAAATGACAGGCTTTTTCTAGATGTATGTTGGTTTTTCCTTGATATTTTTAAGTCAAGCTGAAACAAATGAAGAATTAAAAATATATTGCCAGTACACATGTATAATATATTTTTGGCAGATAAAAAAAAGGCACTTTTATGACTGTTTCTCAAAAATTATCCAATTAACAAAAAGTTTTTTTTTTAATTTTATGTAATTTGCTAAAATTCAAATACAAATAAGTATAGATTTGAAATATTTCCCCCTAGTTTATGTTCTCTAACAATTATATCTAAATTGGTTTAATAATTTAACATGAAATTTTCTGTTGCAATACATCCAAAAAACTTTGGCAGTTTTATTGATCCTTTCAACTGAGTGTTAGTGCTACAATTCTAAGGTTTGCACTAATACAAGTCTTAATTTTTAGTTTTTTAATTTGTGCATCGAAGCATATTTAGCTAAGATATCACTTTTTTGGAGAATTTATGTAATCGCAGATGACATTCAATGCAAATATTTTTAAAGAAATTACTTATTATATTATCTAACAATTAAAAGTTGTTCATTTAGTTAGGTAAAAGAGGATACTATTTTGGCTACATTTTTTAACATCTGAGGCTACTAAAGCAACTATTTTCAAAGCTTTGTGGCACTGGCAGCCCTGACTGCAGTTTCTGTGTGTTTTCTCTCTTTTTTTTTTTTGGTGGTCTTCTCGCTTTACTATGGTTTGCAATTATTAAAGAGCTTAGTGGAAGAACATGCTAAGTGACATTTTTGAAATAATTGAGATTTTTGTGTTAATGATCATATTACTAACTTCCTTAACAATAATAAATATCCATTTTTCTGTAAACTTCAAGTTTAATACATTTTTTATGCTTTGCAAGTCCCGTTTTCAACAGATTTGAGTGCAAACGAAAAACATTAAAGCTCATTTTCTCGTTTTCACCTTTTTGTCACTTAGCACGTTCTTCCACTAAACTCTTCAATTTATAAATAGCGGCTCAATGGCTGTGAGATTAAACGTGTCTGCCTCGTAAGCCCAGCCCGAGATCGCAGGTTCGAGTCCCGGCTGAGTCGTCGAATTTTGTGGATGCGAAAATCTTGGGCACATGTCATATGATTAAGTGGCATGTAAAAGATTCCAGGAGGGCCCATTCGGCTTCGATTATATCAGCAAAATTAAATCTTGAAATCACTTTAACATCGGTTAGAGCCGATTCATTGTAATCTGCACATCATAATTGGTAACGAGAGTTGCCAAGATGGTGCCACAAAAATACTTTTCAGTTCTTTGGAATATGCCGAGTCTAAAAAGGCCATTGTAATCCGGGCACAGCATAATTGGTAGCGAGATTCGCCTAGATGGTGTCACAAAAAATGGCTTTCAGTTCTTTGGAATGTGCCAAGTGGCTTGACTGCCAATATTGCAGCCCCATTAAAAAAAGATTTATAAATGCATGTTTAGTAACCAAAGCATCCTCGTAATATCTTTTTTATTCAAGGACTGGATTATGTTCAAGAAATATTATCGCACATGGACGTGGGTTACTATTGTGCGCTCTGCGACGCCCCCTGTCAAGCTGTCTCTATCATGCCACATCTAATTGGATTTAGGCACCAGCTTCGAGTTGCAGTAAGTTTAAATAATTAGTTCATTAAAAAAAATTTAAAAAATTAAACAATTTATGTGATTTTTTATTTCTGACATTTTTTCATCCCTGATTTAGGAATGTCAAATAAAGGCAGTGAACTGTTAAATATGCAAATAAATTTTACATACTTGTTATAGAATATTTTTTAATATAATAAAATCATAAATATTAAATATAAAATCTATTTTTAAAGAAGTTGTAAACAAATGTTATTCAGTTAAAACAATGTGAATCCTATGTTTAAGGTATTTATTTTAAATGTCCAATAGAAGCAGAAAGATTGAACAATTTTAGAATTAAAAAAAAAAAGTTAGTTTTTCCTTTACCTTCAAGTTTATATTAGAAATATTTTTTTAACCGCTACCCTAGGCTATTGGTAATTTTTTTAATAACTTTTATTAGAAACGATTGTTTCCCGATTATGATCTTGAGGGGGATCAGGATCAATCCTTTAAAAGAAAAGTAAGACGTTTGTTGTGGAGACACGAATATAAATACGGAAGAGGAAAAATTCAAGTTTTCAAAGAAGATGACGATCCTGACAGGAGTGAGTGAATACTTTTGAATATGTTATGTAGAAGGTGCATGTACTAAGATTTAAAAACCAAAATACTGGTTTATTTCAAATATATTTCAGGGTGGTAACAGAACCTGGAAATCGGGGAATTCTCAGGGAACATTTTAATTCTGGAAATATCAGGGAATTCTCATGGAATTTTTAAAATTTTGCAAAATATCAGGGATTTTTTTCCATTTTGGATTACTCAAACAGCAAGTTTAGGTTTGTGGTTCACCAAGTCATGTTAAGTAAATAAAGTACTAGTTATAACAATAACAAATTTATTAAATAACAAATAACAATAAACTTAACTTATAAAACTCGATGGCTGTGGCGAACGCCTCGATGGCTGTGGCGAACGCCTCGATGGCTGTGGCGAACGCCTCGATGGCTGTGGCGAACGCCTCGATGGCTGTGGCGAACGCCTTAACTGGAACTTTAGCTACTTATCTTTACCTGTGACTGTGACCATTGTATTTTGTATAAATTAATACAGCACACGCTAATTCACTGGCGCGCACACCCCTTTTGGGTTATTTGTTATTATTTACTTTCTGTATCTTCTGTTGTGCCGCGGTTCATTTCTAATATGATTTTATGTGTTCATCGAGTTTTATAAGTTAAGTTTATTGTTATTTGTTATTTAATAAATTTGTTATTGTTATAACTAGTACTTTATTTACTTAACATGACTTGGTGAACCACAAAATCATATTAGAAATTAACCGCGGCACAACAGAAGATACAGAAAGTAAATAATAACAAATAACCCAAAAGGGAATTAGCGCGTGCTGTATTTATACAAAATACAATGGTCACAGTCACAGGTAAAGATAAGTAGCTAAAGTTCCAGTTAAGGCGTTCGCCACAGGTTCTTGTGATCACTACCAAAGGACAATTAATTAAAAAAATATTCTGGTTTATCCGATTTGCCTGAACCACCAAACTTGGAGGAAGGATCAGTCTCTCTCACGAATCATTAGCATGGTTCTCTGATCACATGATTCCTTTGAACTCGGATTTTAAGAAGTGTAGAAAAGTTGGGTAGGTTGGTCCATAATCCGGAAAGTCTTAATTCCTGCAATGTCTGGATTAAATTTTCTGTACTGCATTGAATTGTGTGCATTGCATGTTTTCTAGGTAATGTAAAATCATTGAATTTTTGTGAAAGTATCTGGGAAATCATGGAAATATCAGGGAACTTTTTTTTCTAGGATTTTGTAACCATCCTGTATTTGTTTAAAAGATTGCTAACCTAAAACAGGGTCCATACACCTGGAATTCCTGAAAAACTTCTAAATTGCATTTTTTCTCTCCTAAGGGCCCTCATAACTCCTGAAATATGTCATCTCCTGATATTTTTTTTCCATCTCCTGAAAAAAATTAGTGACACAAATAGTTATTCTCTTTCCTTGCCGTTTTTCTCCAGTTCTTTATTCGAAATAAGTCAACTATACATGCAGAGTAGGAAACAGAGTTTGGATATCGTGATACTAGTTAATTTTCACGAATTCCCCACGCAAAAAGCGAAGATTTTTTTCTTCTGTTTCATCATTTGAAGGCAAGTTGTGTCACTAGACTAATACGATAATAAACACACATTCAATTTTGTTCCACGTTACCTCCTTGCACTCCTGAAATACTCCTTAGAAATTCCTGAATTTCACAATCATAGATGGAGTATGGACCCTGGTAAAAGTATTGAATTAACCTTGTTTTAGATCTTGAAAGGAGCAACAATAAAACAAACCAGCAAGAATCCTAATATGCTACTTTTTCATAAATTTTTTTGAAGAGAAAAATAACCGTTTTGTAATAAAAAAATATTTAATATGTGTATTTACGTCGCTTACACTTTTCCCTTTTCACTACATAAATTAACTTCAATTTAAAGATAAATGAGTGTTTGGTTTTCTGGGATAACAACTGTTTCTTTTATTATTTATTTTGAATATTAAAAAAAAGTAAATTCATAATTTGTTTATAAGATATTGTAACATTTTGTAAAACATTATTTTAGGACCTGCTCCTGCTTACAACGAGGCTGGTCCAAGCAATAGGTAATTTCATGTGTACTTCGCTTTCATATTTATTAGCAAATAAATTTCTACTGAAGTTTATGATTTGGTAATGTTTGCCCAAAAGTGGGTATAGCTAAATTTTAAATAAGTTTCATTATGGAAAAACATATTTAAAATGTATAATGATGTGTCAAATGCTGTTCTTGGTTTCAGCATAAAAATGAAAAATAGTTCTTAAAAGACATGTAAACTGGCAGTATCTATGTTCATTTTCTATCTTTAATACATTGTAATATCATAATTGTAAACTTCTCTTTTGTTATATGTTTGCCTAAAAAATGGTAAGCTGTTATGGCTTAAATTGTAGTGTGCTTAACGAGTAGCTTGTATTGTCTGGGGAACACTAATTGTTGCCTAGGTTATATTAAATGGATACAAATGTATATTTAGTGGGGGGGGGGGGGGGCTGTGGATCGTAAATATATCCCTTATACTTAGCTGTTTACGAATCGCTTCTTTAGTATTAATGCAATCCTGTTGTAGGGAAACTTTTGTATGGTTATTAATACTTGCTTTTATATTATGATGAAAAATTGCAACTATTATAAATTATTAACCTTCAAAAACTTAATATTTTATTTTGACAATGAAAGACTTGTAGTCATATCCCCAATTTTCATTACATAATGCCATTTAATATTTAGGTAATCATTTCCCAATAGTATACAATATTTTTAATATTTTGTAGTCTTCGAAAATAAATACAGACAAACCTCCTTAACACAAACTCGATAAACAAGAAATTCCGCTGAACTTGAAATGAAAGCATTTCCCTGGACTAAAAAGCTTTGATATAATGCTAAAAAAATATCTTAAAGATGCAATCGCTTTGGTGAAATTCCGCTTGACCTGAACAAAAAAATAGTCAGAATTTGAGTATTTTCCCTTAGTTTCAAATCACAAATAAATCAAAATGTTTAAAAAAAGAATGGCAGTGAACATTCTAAAATTAAATTGTCTTCTACTTTTGAGAAAATCAAAATCTCCCATGATTCGTCGATTTTATTCACTTCAGCAAGCATGTTTTGGATGATCCATTACGTCAGGAAAAGCGTACGTGTTTCTGTACAGATGTCAAAGGTAAAGAACAGATCAAATTAGAATTGGCTAGCATTTAAACTTACTGATTTTCATTCAAAATGAATCAAAAGCAGCAGTACATATATTTCTTCAGAATTTTTTTAAAAAATGATATTGTTGACAAATATTTAGAAAAAGCGGAAATTGCTTCTAAATAGGTTTGTAACTATGCACTGTTCATAATTGCTATTCCTTAATAAATTTCCGAACTTTTTGATATATTCACTTCTCCAAATGCACTATAGTGATTGAATTACTAGTATTATTAGTGTATTACATAATGAAATAAGAATTTTTTTATTTTAATTTTTTAAAAGTATTCACTGGTTCAATGTTAAGAAAATTCTTGACGATTAACAAAGTTCGACTGTATCTTTAAAATTATTTGTTCATTGTTGTATGTTTGTCACAAATAATTTTGCTTTCCCTGGTAAATAAATGAAAATGAAAAAATATAAGTTCTCTCTCTCTTTGAGATTTAACTATAAAAATATTATTTAAATATGAGTAAGTGTAAGGTGTAAAATAAACACTTTTATATTTTCAGGTATCCTACCACGCCTTTCATCAAATTTGAGGTAAGCATAATATGGTTTATTATCTGAGCTTTTATGTAGAATGTTACGACATTTGAAAGTTATTTTTTTATTCATTTTGATTTTAATTTAAATGTGATATTATTATGGACAAATTTTAACTTGAAGTTGACATGAACCAAGTGAAAATTGTAGAACTTCATCTTTTCTGCATAAAAATATTTAAAGCTGTCTACGTGATTACGATTTCTACAAAATTTTTAATTTATTGATATCAACTGAATTCTTAATAAGTAATTGGTACTTGAAAAATGTTATTTAAGAAATTTAAAAAACTATTGATGAGAATTTTTTTTATAAATGTTATGGTGTTTTGAATTAGATTAAAACATTTCAAATTTAGTTAGATAATTTGTTTTTTTCTCATTATTTAAAAGTAATTGTTTATTTTTGAAGTCTTTACAGCAGTAAATTTATATTGTGACTATAAGTGTTACTTGTTAAAAAGTAAATTAATTTAAAAAATTTATTTAAAATTATGAATTCATTTTGAAATGGCATTTTAAATATATATAAAAGGCTTCTTGTAGTTCAATTTAACGAATCAGTTTCTGTTTCATAAACTTAGTGTAATAAAGGAAATATTTTAATAAAATATAATTATGTTTTTAGTGATTGCATAAATGTAGCTGTTTTGTAAAAATATATTTTTTTCTAGCCAAATGAAGATGGCCAAGGTATGTCTTTTTTAAATGATTGGTTTTAAATTGCAATTAAGGTTTTTAATTTTAAATATAAAGGAATAGTGTTAATATGGTTTTAAAAAAATAAACAACTCACCCTAAAATTGACTGAAAATGAAATATTGTAGACAATCAAATGTTTTACGTTAAGCATAATCATATCACTCTTAAAAAGTATCATTATAGCTTGCTCTTTATTCCTTTTAGTCCCAGTGATGCCATTTGGCATCATCAGATTTCTGATCATAATTTTGAAAAATAATAGTTTTGATCGAATGATGTGCTTTTTGAATGGCTATAGACAATCAGAAAAAAATTTCAAAACTGATGATGCCAAATTGTCATTTGGACTGAAAGGGCTAAGAATTTTATTTAACACCTTTTTTTTATAACAATCAAATGATATCTCTTGCAAACAAAAACTGCATTTGAAAAAACCCTTCTAAAATAGTTTTAGTAGTTAAATATTACCGAAACAAGTTTATTCAAAATAGCAAATGTGTGCATATTTTTTAGTCTAATTTAGCAGGGCATTTTTTATTTGTTTCTTAAAGTCTTTATTATTTAATTTTATCCAATATTCTGTCATGAAAATCAATAAAATGATAAATAAATTATATATATTTTTAAATTTCAGAACGATCACCAAGAAATGTGATGCCTGATTTGTCCAAGGGGGACTTTTTTTGTCGGGTATGTTTTTGAGCGAATCATTAATAATATTCTAATTTAGTATTATATATGTTAAGTTTAATAAATTTATGCCATACCTACTAAACAAACTAAAATCATTTTATTACATAGTTGTTAAGCATTAAATGCCATTTATCTATAAATTTAGCTAAATATTAATATATTTATTGTATTTTATTTATTAAGACTCGTGTCCAGAACTAAGAGACATTTTTTGTGGAACCATAATATTTTCTATTTTGGTCTTGCTTATTTTACTAGTTTTCATGCTTCCTTTCTCATAATAGAGACATTTGTACATTAGTTTTTTTTTTAAAAAAATTGTGTCATATATTAATTTAAATCATTATTTTAGACCTGTGATTCTCACATGAACAACCTTAATATGTGGGAACAACACTTAAGAGGACGTCGACATCTGCAGGTTAGTCTGATTGTAATCTTTTATTTAATATTAAAATTTTAAATTCAAATAATGCCAATGGCGAAGATTTACAAAATACCAAATACCCTGCAAGTTTGGTTCTTTTACCCTACCATTTATCATTCCTCAATAATATCTTTGAAAATAAATCTTTATCTTTTAAAATAACAAATATAAATATTTGATCAATAGAATCTCCTAGCTAATAAACTGTTCCAGGTATTGATAGTTGTGTTATAAAAACTATTTTCTGATATCTGAAAAGTTTTGTATCATCTATTAATTTAAGTTCAGTTTTTAAAGCAATCTTTATGTAACAAAATGTAATTTTTTTTGTAGAATGTTCGAAAAGTTCCAGGCGGTATGTATGACAAATTTAATATGAATTATATTCGTTGTTAGTAATTAAAAAAATATTAATAAGTTTATGGCTCTAAAGATTGTGAATTGTTATTTTCCATGTTTTTTTTGTCTTTTTAATAATTAAACTGATAGTTGATTTAATGTAACTAAAAGCAAGCTAAATATTTTAATATTATTTTATTAATATTGATATTTGTGTTAAAAAAGCTTTCATTTTTTTAAATAAAGTTTTATTGAATCATATTTAATTGGTTAAAACTTGGTAAAGAATTAGAATATTTTATTATAACAACAGGGTGGTAACGGAACCTGGGAATCAGGGAATTCTCATGGAATTTTTAAAATTTTAAAAAATATCAACGAATTTCCCCATTTTGGATTACTTAAACAGCAGGTTCAGATTCTTGTGATCACTACTAACGAACAATTGATTAAAAAATATTCTGGTTGATCTGATTTGCCTAAAGGACGAGTCTTAGAGGAATGATCAATCTCTCTCACTAATCATATTATAACTTGATTCCATGATCACATGATTCCTTTGAACTCAGATTTTCGAAAGTGTAGAAAAGTTAGTTGAGCTAACCCATAATCCGGAAAGTCTAACCCATAGTTTGGAATCTGCGATGTCTGGATTAAATTCTCTGTAGTGAGTTGAATTGTGTGTATTTCATGCTTTCTGGGAATTTTTTAAATTGGGGAATTTTTTGTGAAAGTTTCATGGAAATCATAGAAAAATCAGGCAACTTTTTTCTAGGATTTTGTAACCACCCTGAACAAGATCAATAAATTATTCTTTTGTACTTTTTATACTTTTAGAAAGCATTAGTAAAATTAGGACTGAGAAACTGCCTTTCACGTCGTCTAAATTAGAACAACTGATAGATGAACGAGCACCCGACGAGTTAATTGTTGGTAAGTAGCATTTAAATCATTTAATGATAAAATAATATAAAAACCACTATTATACACTAACTATATTATTATCATCTTATAATATTACAACATTACAATTTAAGATTTCCATCAGAAAGGTACTATAATAATATGTTTTTAGGGTTTTCTAAAATTTTTATTCAAATTGGAGTTTTAATGAATAGTTAATATCACTTTAAATAAAATTTATTGGGTTCTGGTGAAATAACTTAAAGCATGTATTTATGTTGTAGACCCATTTAAAAAAATTGTGTATTAATGTTTTAAATGAAACCTTAAATACATATTTTGTATTTCAAAGGTGTTTTAATTGAAATGAAAAAGAAAGGACCAAGCTTTGAAACATCCTACTTTTAAAATTTTGGTTGATTCAGAAAGTTAAGCTTTCAGTGGTACAAAAAGGCATTCAAAGTACAATGGCACGTTGATCTTGTCAACAATGGCATTAGTCCAAGCATAAAACCTTGCCTAATTTCCTACTTGATGTAGTTAGGTTAGTTAACTCAGTAACTTAAGTACTTTCTTATAACTATGTCTATCCAATTACCACAGATTGAACGAAGCAGGTGTATTAGTGAGATGTTATTGTAAAGATTTCCTCTTTTCATAAACTTTAAGTGTATTTTGTACCTCTCGAGCATTACATCCATCCTTTTTCAGTATTTTTTTGCATCTATATTAATAACGAGTCGCCTAGGTATTGCCACAGAAAAATGGTTCTTAGTTCTGGGGTATATGCAAGTCTGAAAAGGCTTAGCCTCCAATAAAAGCAGCTCTGTTGGATTAAAGAAAAAATCTTATCTTCAAAATTAAACTAATTCATTTTTTTTAAACAAATACATATGTTATTTGAAATAAATTTTATTCTAAAATTTGAGCAGTGAGAACAACCATACCTTTTTGAACATTTCCAGGCTGTTCAGAATGTTAAAGTATCTAAGTGTAAACAAAAAAAACTTCAAAACTAATTTTCTTGTTTTCACCTTTTTGTTGCTTAGCATGTCCTTTCACAAAGTTCTTCAGTTGTATTTACTGCCTTTGTGTTTTTGAATATATATATATGTTTTACTTTTATGAATATTCATGCATTTTTGTAGGGCTTGACTATATCCGTGAAACCAGAGGACCAGCAGGGGAAATGTATAATTGTTTCCTCTGCGGTGCCTGTTGTACAAATATGGACATCATACAACACCTTATGCTACTTAAACACCGCACTAAATACTTGGTAAGGAGATATATTTGTGTTGGTAATTCATTTGATGAAAGTCACAGCTTTATTTAGTAGTCATTTCTTGAAACTCCTGAATTTTTTTTACAGTTTTATTCTGATGGATTGGTTACCATAATATTGTACAACTTAACTAAACTCCTCGGCACAACAGCCCGTTAGTAGGCCAAGGCCTGCCGTGCCTATATCAGCTTGCTTGATCAAGAGCTCTCAGCTCTGGGGTGCTAGGCATATGCCCAGGTTAGGTGGTCAACCTTACGCGTGACCCCCAGTGTTCAGTTCTCAAGCATGTTTGGTCCTAATTTTATCGACCCATTTAAAGGATGAGTCAACCTTGTCCAATCCGGGAACATTCTAAATAAACATTAGTAGGAGTTGAAACTATTTATTTGACATTTATATTTTTCAGGGTGGTAACATAACCTGGAAATCAGGAAACATTTTAAATAAACATTTTGGGAGTTAAAACTATTTATTTGACGTTTATATTTTTGTTTCTTTGTTCTAGGAGCAGCTGAATTTCGAAGGCAAGTCTGATGATATTCTGGAGATCAATGGGCTCGAGTTAAAAGAAACCTGCCGTGAATCTCTTGTTGTATACCAATGCTACAAAATGGTAGAAGATTATGGAAGAGGAAAAGTGGAGGTTTATAAAAATAAAAGTAAGCTTGTCAAGATTAAGTTCATTTCTCAAAAAATCTATTTATTGATTCGTGAACATAGGCTTACCAGATGTTTAACTTTTTTTAAAAAATTACGTTTAATAGCTACTTGGGAACATGCCTTAAACTCTAAAAATACTCATTTTTGTGCTATAAATGCAACAAAAAAAAGGTGGTATCACTTATTTGTAGTTAACATATTATTTTAACATTGTTTTTAATGATGCAACATATCTTGAAAATTAACGACTAAAGTAACCTTTTTAAATGTTTGAAATTATTTTTAAAAATGTTAAGAACTGTAATATCGTTTTGACCCTCGTTCAACTTAATTTTTTTGGGGGAATAATATCTGATACCTGTAATCAAAGGCTGAAACTGATATTTGGATCTTCTATCGCACCAGGTCAATTTCAGAACTAATTAATGTGTTAATTGTTTGTGGGAAGGTTTTGAAAAATTTCCCCTAATGGAGACACCAGGTCGTAAGAGGTTCCGTTAAAATCTTGGAAATAACTTTCTAAGTTAAGATTGCATGTAAAATGGTACAATAATTACAACACGGTAAAAATATTTTTTTTTTAAACTTCAACACAATAATATGCCAATATATAAGCCATTTTTTTTTTTTTGCTTTTATGTTATTTTTCAGTATTAATACTTTAATAAGTTATGTTGTAATGTATAACTTAGGGTCATAGCTTGGGAAATGATTTGACATTGGTTTGTTAATATTTTCCAATGTAAGGCTAAACTCAATTTTGAAATGTTTTGGTTCCTTTTTTTCTTGTTTTGTGGATTTGTATTTTGTATCAATAGACTCGTATTTTTCTTCACTATTTTCATTTGAATAATTGTATGAGTAGTTTTAGTGCACAAGTTATGATGGCAACCTTTAATCTTACCATATAAAATAATATTGGCAAAATTATTTAAATATGATAAAGTTAATGAAATGTTATTAATTCCTACCAAAGTTAAGTGTCATATTTAAAAATTTTCTTTGTTTAGATTAAGAACACTGAGTGTTGGAAAAATGTCACCACCTTTGTGTATTTCTTTCGTGGTCAACTATCATTACATTGACTGGCAAGGAAAATATGTTTGACTGTAAGAACTTTTTAATATTTTCCATTCCATGTTTGGACTTTTCAAAAAAGTTTTTTTTCTCTCTCCTTGTATTTCATGCATGTTATTAGGTATATATAATATTTCATTTTGTTATTTTATTGCTTATTATGTTTGTATCTATTGTTATTTAGGAACCTATTGTTTTTAAGGATTTTTTAATTGCTATGTTAACTTATTATGGGCATACCTGAATATTTGTTTTTCTAAGGACATCCATTTTAAGGTATCAATGAGTTATTATAGTGAGGAAAAATCTAAATATAGTTTAAAATAAAATATCAGAGCCGCTTAGTTTTTAAATACTTTAGTTAATTATAATAATGTAACTGATAACCTCTTGGCCATAGTATTTAAATTATAAAATGTGATAATAGATAGTCCATGCTATATCTTTAAATTTATGTTAGATTTGTTAAAAAAATATCCTTAATTTTTAGTTTTGGTTTTGAAAAGGCTATTAAGTAAAAAGAAATTCATATCATGCTCATATTACTATTAATTCATTTATTACTTCATGTGGTTAGTGATACTAAGTTTTCGATATTCTTTTTTGCTGATTATAAGCAAATTGTTGTTGTTTTCTTATATGTAAAATGTTTGCAATGTTAGAGAATGTGCTAGATTGTCTGTGTGTAGGGTTCTCGTAGTCCTTAAACAAAAGTTATTAGAGCCTATTTAGAACTCCTTGATTTTGTACCTAACTGTTTAAAACATCTAGTTTTTTTCAATTGATATCTTAATTTTTTTCTTCAGTCATAAAATGTACGAGTTTTTTTCCCAATCTTTTTGATGATATAAAAGTTTGAGGCAAATTATGTTATGTATTGGAACATGTAATGTAGGCTCATAGAAAATAATGTTAAATAGTTAAAAATACAATTTTTTTAATAGACTTGGACTAATTTACTAGGCCCCAGAAATCCATTAAAATTCCTACTATGTTATTATTTTTCTTAATTATTAGGGAGAACCTTGTCATACTTTATTTGTAAGTTTTTTTATTTGTTGTTTAAGTATTACATTTGTAAAACTTTTTAGTTTTGTTTAAACTCTTTAATGTCTAGCACTATAATTTCTAATTTTCTGCTGCTGAATTGGGACTCATTGATAGATAGTACTCATTGATATTAGGTACTCATTGATAGATAGTACTCATTGATATTAGGTACTCATTGATAGATAGTACTCATGGATATAAGATACTCATTGATAGATAACAAGAGATTCCCAAGAATTTCTCTCCAAGAACTCATGACAACAGTGTGCTCACATTTGTTGTTCATTGATTGATGTTCTTTAATTTTATTTTAAGTATACCAAATTTTTTCTAATGGGTGCTATTTGACAAAACTGCCTTAAATGTTTAATGTCTAAGTTTGTTTTGTGTTTATTTTGTGTAAAAGTGCTAGCTAAAAGTTGTGAAAAAAAATAAACTTCTTTAAGGAGATTTTGTTATGGTTATTTTATTTCTCCATAGTAACTATGTTTTGTTTTTACTCAAGTTAGGTTGACACAAAGTAAATAGTCGGGGAAAAGCGTGGTTAGTCCGTTAGTTGGAAACTCTTGTACTGTAATACTTGCATATAAAATGATCTGAATACAATTTAACCAAATTATACTTTTCATTCTGATAAAATTGCCAAACTTTCTCAAATAATATTCAAATATCTTAGATCTGTTAGACGAAATTAATGTTTTAAACAAGTTTTCCGGATGGATTCACAAATAATTTATGGAACTTTAACATCAGCGGAAGGATCTTCTCCATAACATATTTTTATCAACGCTTGCTACACTCCTTGCAAGGAGTGTAGCAAGTTGAAATGAAAGGTTTTTTTTTTCATTTGACGACCTCCAACTCACTATTTTGGTTTATTGCTTTAATGAAAACATTACTTTGGTTTCTCAAGTGAAATGTATGAACTTAAATTGTTTCCATAAAACTAGAAATTAAAGTTTTTGTTGGAATTCAATAATCATGTATTATACATAGTTTTATTTTTGATATATATCAAAATTAAGAACACAATTTATGATGGCTGGGTCTCTAAATCGAAATCTTCTCTATGTTGATCCAAGAAAAATAATTTTCCGAGCCTTATTGCTCTGATTGTATTGATTTTACAAACTTTTTTATTGATAAATGTAGCTTGATTACTGTGCTTTATCACTTCTTGAAATTGGTTGAATATTTATTTAATTTACAATACATAATTTTACAATATATTGAATGAAATTTCAAGTAGTGGGAATATAGAGCCATGTAAGCCAGCTACATTTATTATGAAAAAAAAAACACCGAAGTCTTAGGTTTGTAGATACAGATACCGCTCTCATTTCCCTTTAATGGCTTAAGACCTACCTAATGTGACAGCTTTGGGGATTGAATCAAATGCATTGAGGGTGAAGAAAAAAAATTGTTATGTTGGTGGTTTGAAGGAGTAAGAATATTTTGAGAAGAGTTTAAGGCTGAAGAAATTTATATTAGGCTGTCTGATGTCACGGAAAAGTGGAGTAATTGGCGAATTGAATTATTTTTTAGTTAAAATGATAAATCATAACCATCATTAATCTCTTAACCCGAGCAAATTCCTACACTTTTTTCAAATATAATCTAAACATTTTTCATACAAAAATATGCTAAAAAGTGTTTCGCAAAGTAATTTTTTAAAATTGTTTTTTAATAGTTACTGAGAGACGCGCCTTAAGCGCTAAACATACACATTTTTGTGCTATGAATGCTAAACAAAGTCTGTATCACTTGTATGTAGTTTAGATTTCAATTTAACATTGTTTTTAATGCAAAATGCCTTTAACTACTAAAATAACTATTTGAAAAGTTTGATTTTTTTTTTCAAAAATTATTTTTTTAAAAAGAATTCTAATATCGTATTGACCCTTGTTCAACTCATTTTTTTATAGAAATGACTGATACTTGCAATTAAAGGCTGAAAACTGATATTTGAATCTTCTATCGGACTAGGTTAATTTCGGTACTAATTAACTTCGGTGAGTGCAGAAAAAACGCCAGTCAAAAATTTTTCAGGAGGGAGAAAAAACGCAATAACTCCTACTTCTGCACTCGACACTCGAAACAAACGTCCTGCATTTACGAAACTACTCAACAGAACAGATTAACGTAGTTTTTGCACCCAACACGCATCTTGCCTTTCTACGTTTATTTTCATTGAAAACGAGTTTTCGGATTTATTTTTGACTGAACTATTTTTGACTGATTTATTTTTCTGCACTCACCGATTCAATTGTTTGCGTGAAGGTTTAAAAAAAAAACCATCCCCAAATAGGGGGGGGGGGGGGACGCCAGGTCCCAAGAGGTTAAGGTAGGCGAGTACCCAAAATTCTAAAATTTTTACTATTACTTTAATCTTTTCCAAATTTGGCATAATGATTACAAATATAATGAACAATGCTTTTGGGGCAATTTTTTTTATTTAAATATAATTGATTTATTTTAAACAGTGTTTTTCAACTAAAAAAAGGGGTTTACTCCAACACTTCTAGTATAAAAAGTTTTACACTAATTTACCTGAAATTTTTTACAAATGCTATTTCAATATATATATGTGCCATAAACCTCTAACATCTGGTGTAAATATACAAGTTTTTTTTTTAAAAAAATGTCCAAGTGTAAGTGAATCGATTTTTTTTGTGTGGTTAATTTATAAAAATTTTCTTAATAACTTCTTTTCTTGTAATTTTTTTTAGAATTTTGGTTAATTTTGGGTATTCGCCTACTTTAAGGTGCAGAATTACGAGCGACATCATAGGTGAAAAGTAATGAGTAAAAGAAATGTAAACGAACACTAATACTTTTATTGAACTTTTTTTTAATGTAACAAATATGACAAGTAACACATAGTATTTGGAAAAGTGAAACCCAACATTTATGGAAAAAGAAAGTTTGTAATTGTTATGCACCAAGTGAATATTTAGCTTCTTGGAGGAAAAGAGGTACAAAGCTGGGAAGTTCTACATTTAATAGGTTATATGCGATTTATCGAAGCTCATGACAATACGTAGGGATTTCTTTCGGAGCTAATCAAAAATATTTCTATACTTTTAACAAAATAACAAATACCATCCTAACTAGTCCGAAAATAACTTATAGTATATTATAGGTTTTACTAATTTACTAATTCTACATGCATGTGGTGAAATTTATGCAAAATACAAATATCTGTTTATTCATTTTAGAATTGCATTAAAGAAATTTACAAACGTTCATTACATAATGTTTCTAGTTTCTTTATTTATGAATTATTTATATTGGTTAGCACTTTTTTTTTATAAATTAAGGAAAATTAAATGAGCTAAGTTTCCTTCTAATAAAATTTTTTGTTTTGATAAATAATTTCTATCTCTCTCTGTTTGAATATTACATTTTAAATTATACTTATAAAGCCATAGTTAAATAACATTATTGCGGTAGCTAATTGAAATTTTAAATACTATAGATTTCTAAATTTTCTCAAGCAAGTTTAATAACTTGAGCACAACCATTTGCTCTTAATTTTGTCTAATGAAAACTCTTCATTGTTTACCTGCTAAAATTCATATTTCCATATTATCTAACAAAGCTTTTAGTTACCACGCTCGCGCCTTAAATTTTACGCGCTTCATGGATTTCTTTTTCTATTTTCTCTGATACTTGAAGCTATGGCTTAATTCTTATATTACAATAATAATTCCTTATGAATAATAATTTATACTATCGCTAGCTTTTCTTACGAGAATAATTTCAAAATTAGTTGTATTAGAAACTTAAACAATAAAATATATAATTTCAACTGCATTGTTTGTAAACTTGTGCCAGGCCGACTGAAATATTTAGAAACTATATGAAAGGGGGGAAAAAGCTTATATATATTTTGAAGGGGAGCGAATCTGCAAAGAAATCATATTTTTTTTCTTATAATATAACATTTAGTTTGACCAATAATTTTATAGATTTAATAATTGAGATCATTTCTTTGAATATCGATTTCGCTCTACATAATTTAATATTCATTACACATTAATGCAAACATTCATTTGTAACACATCTATGCCACATCAAGCAGTATTCTTTACATTTTCCCATCATTTTTAAACTTCAACCGAAATTTCTCTTACCAAAACATTCGTTTTAAACACTTCAGACCAAAAAATCTATAGTAACGGAGTAATATGTTTGTATTACTCCAGAAAAATATTAATCAATATTTTATAATGAAACTTAAAACTGAGTGTTTCAAATTGAGCCTCTTGTAATTTAATAGTTCATCCTCCTTCTGTTAAGTTTTTTTTAAAAATTATAACCTTTTTTTCTGAAGAGAAAAAACTTAGTATTTAACATCATATATATAATACTCTTACCGTGATTAGATTTAAAAAGTGGAAAGCCAAGGAAGAGGAATATTAAATGAAAGTAGGTATTACATGAAATTTTTTTGAACTTTTTGTGAACTTGACAACAATTTTACGATACCACATTTTTTGCCTGTTAAATCCGAAATGATTATCGAATGTTTTGAAGAGCAAATGTATTTCAATATAACCCGGTGTGGACTAAATAGAATGGATTGAAAGCCTTGCTGTGCAGAGGTGAGGATAAAATAAGAACTATAGCTTTATCGGATGTTCTTGTTTGATCTTGTAACTAGGCTCTCTGGCAAGTTGTGGAGTAGTGCTTAGAACAACGGTATGGCAAAGACTGGTTGTCGATTGGAAAGCCTTAGCTTTACACATACATATGCACTGTACATGCTCTAGTTTGTTGACTTCTGATCAATAATATTCATTAAGTTTTCACTATTTATAATGAAATATAAAGTAATGAAACTGTTGCGATCGGGTCGAAAATCCAAAGAGGAGATTTTGTGTTTTCTACACATTTTGAAGGATGCTGATTCGGTAAAAATAAAATGGAACATTGGTCCGCCTGTCTGAAACAATCTACAGCTCGAACTAAATGAGCTATATAGAATTCGCTACATTCGTTAAGTTCTTAACCCTTTCGCTACGAATGATTTTTGCTTCCTCGTAATATTTGATAGGAATAACATTATCGAATCCTTAGTTGTTTGGGGCGCTTCAGTAAGGAAAGAGTTTAAGTACATGTCGGATGTCATAAAAGGATTTTTCGAGAAAATCGCGGATGCGGAAAGAATGGCTGACATACAACTTTTTTTGGTTCTAATAAGGTATTGCTTAATATAATCCACTACCTTTGCACATGCAAACGCGGCCTTCCACATCGGAGAGTGTAGCATAACATAGACATATCAAAACAAAGGTTACATCAGTTGATAACTATGTGTGGAAAACTTGATGCACAAAGGAACACAAGACGATACACAGCTGAATATAGTTGTATATAATTTGAATAGTTTTTAATTCATTCGTTTAAGACGAGGGGTCCGAAAAGGTAGGCCCCTGGAACGTCAGTGTCTGGAGATCCGATGAACTGGGCGTACAGCTCCTGGTACCGCCCTAGGCTGATGCCGCCAGCTTTCTTGTCAGCATCCTGGAATTCAGATTGAAGTGGTAAGTTGTAATATTATTTATTAACAGTTTAACCCTTTCAGTCCCAAAAATTTACTACACTACAGAAACATCTGATATTCACAAGATAAGCTTATTTTAGGTCAAATATACGAATTCCATAAGAAAAAAAATTCATTAAAATTTTTTATAATGTTTTTGCAACAATGCCAAAATTTTTTAACTGTGGAAAACAACAAAATAAAAAAATATATATTACCTAAAAACACTTCGAGTTATATATTTTAAGGTATCTGACCATATTATTATTAAAAAATTCAGTAATTATTTTAACCGAAATAGTTTAAATTGTGTTTTAAATATATGGAACTGAAGTGAACTTATCAAAAATCAAGAGAAACGCTTGTTGACTATTTTCTAAATAAAAAAAATAGTAGTCCTGACCTCTATTGAGATTAATGTAAAATATTGTCTGATAGAACTAAGTATGAAGAATCGAATGATGTGCGTTTGGATGTCATAACGGGACATAAAAATTTTGAAAAAAATATTGAAAGTGATGATGCCAAATGGCATCACTGGGACTGAAAGGGTTAAGGGTTAAACGGAACGAGAACTGAGAAGCATTATTAAATTAGAATAATTTAGAATTTTTTATTTCAAAAACACTATTCACTTATCAAAGTATTAGTCCGAAGTAAAAGTCCAGTCCGTCCGTTCGCCTGTCACCCACTTTCATAGCCCAAACTACAAATGCTAGTGTGATATTTAAAAAAAAAAATCGTTCATCGAAATGAAAAGATATTGAAAATTTCAATTCGGAGTACTTTAATTATTAAAAAAACAGCAAAATTTAATGCTCATTCAAAACGTTTAAGAAGACAATATTATTAGAATTAAATAACCATTGCCATTTCCAGTAATCGTCCGAGAAACTTAATTTTAGTAAATTAATGGAAGTTTGTTTTTGCGACATAAATCAGTTTCAAATGACGTCAACTATATTTCACAAACAGATGCATTGATTGTGTGTTGATATGAATTTTTTAGCCTCTATTTAAAAGCAAGGAATATCACATACTTACTCTTTGAAACATAAATTAATTTAGCAAACAATAAGAAATAAGTATTGAGTTTTTGAAAGAAAATAAATTAAACTAGCTCGCGCACGCACATGCTGTAAAAAAGATTCATACATATGCACGTTAAGTTTAAGCAGATCATGTATGCAGCATTCAGGCGTTTAAAAAATTAAAATGCATTTTAACTCTTTCAGTTCCAGTGATGCCATTTGGCATAATCCTGTTTCTAATCATAATTTTAAAAATAATAGGGCTGATAAAAAATATTTTCTAATACAAAAGGGTTTGAAAAATCGAATGATGTGCTTTTCGATATCATAAAGAGCTATATAGACGATCAGAATTTTTTTCTAAAATGATGATGTCTAACTGTCTTTGGGACTAAAAGCGTTAAAAAAAATAAGAAACTCCTTCCAAAATTTAAGTTCTTAGTTTTAACATCTTATTAACGATAAAACTTGAATTTTTGTTTGTTAACATCCTATGATATTATAATATCGTAAAGCGGCCCCTTTCTGCTATCAAACACACACAAAACATAGAAACTCACAAAATAGCCCACTAAGTAGGAAGAAGGTCGCGAAACAAAACCTTTTGTTTTCTTATATAATGTCTGCTTCTGTTTTACACTTAATGCCCCGTGACATGTTTTTTTGTGCCATTGTCTCCAGTTAATCAGTGGGAATGCACCGGATCTAATAATATCAGGGGATATAAGTTGCCGCTCTGGGTAATACTTAAATACATCACCTACCTAATGTGACAGATTTGGGGATGAATTAAGTGCGTTGCTGGTGAAGAAAAAAATATTTATGTTGGGGGTTTCAAGGAGTAAGAATATTTTGAGTAGAGTTTGAAGTAATTTTTGTAGTAGGCTGTCTGATCGCACTGAAAAAAAGAGCAACTGGAAAATAGAATTTTTTTAGTTAAAATGATAAACTATAACGATCATAAAAAAAGGCAAAGTTCTGACTGACTCATTCATTAATTCACGTATCAACGCCCAGCCAAAACTACTGGAGGTACAGCTACCAAATTTTAGGAAAATATACTTTTTATATCGTTGGCGTAATTTAAGAAGCGATATTTTGAAATTCGAGCGCAAACGGGTGTAAGATGGCAGGAACGTGGGCAGAGGAAAACGTGAGCCGATTTCTCCTTAGGAATAGCATTGCAAGATTAGAATTTATATATTTTTAAAATTCAATTTAAAAGAAATTTCAGCGTGCACGAAAATTAAGAAAAAAAAAAAGAGCACGTGCGTTTAATTTGCTGGATTGATATTTGAATATTAGTATTTTATTTATTGATTTTAAATCTATTTTTTTATGGTGGATCAGATTTCCTCAACTAGATATTAATTCCGAATTTAATTTAATTGATGTTTACAAATGGTAAGAAATGAAAAAAAATGAAGGAATATTTTCAGCATATAAATAAGGAATCAGAATGAATTGACATAGAGAGACCGGTAAGTACAACGCAAATCTTTGTCGTCACTGGCGATTCAGTTAGGTAGTTTGGCGCGAGTTAGCAGACCAAAATTGCTTGTGGTCATATTGTCAGGCAATTTTATCACGCAATTTTAGAAATAGAAAACTGATTAATCGTCCCTTACGTTCCCCCATGTGCTATCTTACTTTGCACAACGGATCATATTTGCTGTACGGTAACCCTTGGCGCAATTTTTTTCGGGTTTGGCGATAAATATTTTTTTTTGAGGCAACCTGTCTGACTTCGACTGATGATTCGAATTCTTTGATTTCGCAACGCTGACGTTTTCCGGCAACTCTATCTGACCATTATTTATTAGCACAGTACACTCTTAAAACGAACGAGTGATTTTAACTCAGTCTGATTAATTTTCACTCCTCCAGTCTGGAAAATGCACTTCTCCTTTTGGAGTGGATCCTTTGCGTGTTAAACCTCCGACGGGATCACTCCAAACGAGTGATTTTAACTCAGTCTGAGTTAATATTCATTCCCTTCCAGTGTCTAAAATGCACTTCTCCTACTTGAGTGGATTTCACTCTTTTGTTTTAAGAGTGTATAGAGAGCGTGACGTCAAAAGTCGCCACGGACTTTTGGCGCGATTCTGGAAAGTTCACCAAGGGTTACCGTGCAGTTAATCTGATCCATTGTGCAAAGTGAGATAGCACATGTGGGAACTTAAAGTGACGAAATACTGACGGTGAGCAGCTTCTCGTAGCAGTCGTCGATCTCCTTGACCTCCTGGAATGCGCTGCGGTTCACGCAGTCCATCCGGAATTCCTCCACCGTCACGAGGCCGTCACCTGCGGCAACCAGAAACAGTCCGTTATTGAACAACATTTGGTTTCATTAGCTGATACTTATCTCAAGTAGCAATGGTATGAAATTGAAATAAATAATAAAATCTTTATGGCTAATATAAGTTTTTATGGACTCAGAAACCAATTTAAGTCTAAGTTTATTTCTGTAAACACCAAGTTGAGCATCTATAAAACTTTGACAACTATGAAATTTACAGAAAATTTGACGGGACCGACATTGTGAGAACTATAAAAGCATCCCGGCTTGGCCATCTGTACAGGTGTCTCAATGATTTCCCTACCAAACAAATGACTTTTCCAAAATTGAAGGTACTATAGACGTAGAGGACGATGGTTAGACGATGTTGAAAGGGAGGTTGATGAACAATCTGATAGGAGTCAGCCGATGGAGACCCATTGCGGCTAATAGGGCCAACTGGAGGAGGATCAGCGAGTCAGCCTTGGCCTCCAAAAGGGTGTTGAGCTTATGAAGAAGTTGATACTCAATGAAATGAATGTTAAATTCAATAGGATGGCCTTAATTATGAAGAGGTAACCTGTAAAACTTTTGGAAAATTGAACTTGATTAAATTTACCAAAACAAAAGGAAATGAAGGGTCCAGTTGCACAACTTACATTCTATACAAAAAATAATAATAATAAGGTTTAATGTATAGCTCATTGGCTACTTTCAGTTAAATTTGTCGCTGTCAAAAGGGATTAAAAGTTTTTTTTAAAGAAACGCACGATTTAAAATGCAAACATAATCGAAAATGAATTTGTGAATGTTCTGTTTTCTTAGATCCAAGCATTTTTTACGCATATAACTCTACTATTAAGCGGCTCAGTGGCTGAGAGGTTAATGATTATGTGGCATGTAAAAGATCCCAAGAGGGCCCCTTAGGCCTGGGTTCTCTCGGCAAAATTAAATCTCGGCATACTTTAACATCCACAAAGAGCTATTCATGTAATCTGTGCGTCAAAAATGGTAGCGAGAGCTGCCTAGATGGTGCCACAAAAAATGGCTCTCATTTTAATTTTAATCTCAAGCAAATATAACAACCAAATTGCTTATTCTTCAGAGGGTTTTTGTGAATGGGGGATACTGTACCGTTGATGTCTGTGGCGTGGTACTTGCAGTTGATGGCGTGCTTGAGCGACTGTGGAAACTGCTCGAACGTCTTGCCCATGCACACGCTCTGGACGCCTTGCTTGAACTCTTCCACCGTCACATTCCCGTCCTGCGCGCAACACAAATCATAAGTGAAGAAGGGTAAAGGGGAAAAACCCTTTCATCGGTTGGAAATCTGTCTCTATTGAGGTCTATACTTGGTGAGTAGTGGCGATCTGGAACCAGTTTCTATCTTGATTATTCTTAAGAGGTTCAAGCGTCAGACTATAGTTAAACTCATAGTCTCCTTGCACAGAAACCGCAACCATGGGCGGAGCAATAAAACGTGAGGAACAATCAGATGAAGACAAAACAAAACGGCTAAAGATTTATCTTCATCTGATTGCTCTCCGCGTTTTATAGCTCCGCCCATGGTCGTGGCATCTATGTAAGGAATTTATGAGTTTAACTACAGTGTCTCGCGTGAATCTCAATCATAGAGATAGTAAAAAAGTGCACCGCGTAATAAGAACCCATGGAAAAACTGGCTTCCTCAACCCCAGTTTAGGCGAAGACTAGTTATCTTCGCCAAGCAGACCTGATGCACACAGATTCCCAGTCAATGAAGAGGTTCTCCCCCTGTATACTCTTCAAGTTAGTTAGATAGATACACTCTATATATAGACTAGTACTAAAACATACAGAGTTACGGACAGTACACCGTAAAAAAAGTATGTTTTTACAGGATAAAACAGTAAGCTGGTGAGCACGAAAAATACCGTACAATTTACAGGGAAAATATGTTTATTTTATCTGAATAATTTGTAATTTTAAAGCAAAAGCTTTTTTTAAAGTTGTTTTGTCAGTTTTTAAGAATTTATACTGATAGAAATGAAGAATTTGTTATTTCGCATCACAGATATATTACTCTACACATAAAGAAATCTATCCATAGGTAGCTGACAGTTTATATTCATTTTAAACTGAGCGTAAAAATTATTAGCGAGTGCCGTCTAGATGGTACTACAAAAGTGGTGTTTTTCTTTTTTTCATTCTACATATCTTTAGTTTTAATTTAAGACCAATATTATCGATTTCCGTGAGGAGGTTTTCTTTTTATGAGCATTTTTGAGAAACTCTGAACATCACTTCTTACCTAAACCTCACTTTCTATTGCATTTCTTGAAATATAAGGTTTTTAACAGTTAGGAACATTTTCTCAGGAACTTTAAAATATATCAACGTATTTTATTTTATTATTTCTTCCCCATTAATACCTGTTTGATTTAAAACGGAGAAATTTTAAATATCTCTGCTCAAAAAGAAAATTATAGAACTTTAAATCTGATTTTTGTTGTGTTTTTTAATATCACTGTAATAAATATAATATATATGATAAATGACTGTAAAAGTACTTTTTTTTTCAAACTTTGAAATCTCCTCCGTTGCATGATATCTCATATAGTTGCTGAGAAAAATGCTCCTAAAGTTAGGAGAATTAACTTGGGCGAGATAGAACCATCTAAAAACCAGAAAAACCGTGCGCTGTGGCACACTATCTAGAAGAGAAACGTAATGGTGAAACATGAGGGAATTTTGTGCCGAAGCATCACTTCAGCATGGAGGCGATTGGCGTGGAAAAAATCAGTACTAAAATTGCGCTTTTTTAAAGAATCATGATGTTGTTGAGTTGATTCTAGTTGATAACTGCAAATATTTCGAATTTCATTTTGTGTGTGTCAAAAATAACATTATTAAGTTACCGAAAATTTGCATTGTTGTTTATTGATAATTTGGAATTATTGCTTTTATATTCATCGTTAAGCCTAACCAATCATAGTGTTATTCAAAATTGAGTCTGACATTAAATTTATTTCACTGAATAAAAATAGAACTACCGGAAAAATGATCCTGACTCATGAATCATGAAAGTACAATCCACGTCTACAAAAAAATTCAAAGAGCCACTGTCTCCAATATAACAGCTTCTAAAAAAGCTCAATTTTAGTACTTTCATTTTCTACGCAACTGACCGCCCTATTGAGCTGTTCAAAGGAAACAGATTTTGACCCTCCGTTTCCCCTATAGATAGTGGGCGATAGCGTAAGGTTTTTATGTCTCTGTGGTACTAACCCTGTTGTAGTCGGCCAGTTCCGCCATTTCATGCCACAGGTCGTGCATGATGGCCTTGTTTCTGGCGTGAACCTCAGCGTTGTAAGCTCCTTTGCCTTCATAAATAGTGTACTTCTACAAAACCATAAGAGCATATTAATATACAAAAGGCAATAACAACATAATTTTACAAAAGGCAATTTTATTTTAAAATTAAAGATACACATTTCTTATTAAAATTATGTTTCTGGATTCAGTGTTTTAACCAACAGGCACTTTTGAATGTAAATATTTCGAGGTTTAATGATCGTCGCACTAGAGCTACAGGAAGGCGTCGTTATTGAAGAGCTAATTAGAAGAACATGCAAAGAAATATTTTTGAGAAAATTGAGATTTTTGTATCGATGGGACCATGTTATTCTTTTCGTTATATAAAGAAAACAAGATTCCCCATTTTCATAAACCTTAATTTAATAATTTTTTTTAATCTTTTGTAAGTGAAGTTTTTAACGTATCTTAGTGCAAATGAAAATCTTAAAGCGCCATTTTCTCGTTTTCACATTTTTTTCCACTTAGCAAGTTCTTACATTTAAGTAATATTTAATTTAGACAGTCAAGTGGCGAACTTATACCGTCTAATATCGGAACTTTTAAGGGCGACATCGTAAGCTACTTAGAACTATGGAGCATATATAACGTGCACTCTCTTTACACTAAGTATTACTTGACTGACTTTTTATATGCATATATCGCTTATAGGTCATCTGATGTTTTAGCAAATACCGGACCAGAACGTGAGACCTTTCGGACGCAAGGCAAGCACCTTACCAACTTTACTCCCCTTGAAAAAATCTAGTATGAAAGAAGAGGAAGTTCCGGAATATGTGCTTGCACATTAATGCAGAGTCAAGACTAAAATCAAATCTGCTGATGTCAGCTAGACAATGTTATTCTCAATGGACACCAATAACTTAATCCTGATTTGTAAAGGCACGTTTTGCTTAGAATGACTCAGGTTTCTGCAAAGTATTAAATTCCCTTAAAAAAAACCCTTTTTATTTTTTCGACGTCACGGGAAATGGTATATAAAACTGGACTTCAGATTCTTTCACGTTTTGGCTGCTGAAAAGGCAAAAATATTGCAAGAACACGCTGCCGTTTAAACTCTTTTTCCTTTCTATTTTCTTCCACATGGTATTAAATGTAGCAGGATGTGGATTTTTTGAATTTTATTTGCGCAATTGTTGTTGAAGAAATACCATAGCCGTGTGGTATTTATTGTCTTGTAGGGCCCCATGTAATACTTGAACGTTTCTTCTTTTCTGAAACAAAATAATTTTTTGGCTGTTTTGTTTTAAAATGTCAGTGGAAAAAGTATTTTTTTCTGATAAGAAAATTTAAATTGCGTAACTTTTTCTCCTGCCCTTAAACATTTTGCATGTGAAATCTCTTTGAAATCATAAATTCACATTTTGTTAAAAATATCCAATTCTTTGATAAAATATGGAAAAAGCGTAATAATTTATTCTGAGAACACGATAAATATCCTTGTAAAAATAAGAGTTTTATTAAAAATAAAAAAAAATTAAAGCTGCTTCTTAATTCTAAAATAAATTAATCTTATTTTTATGCCTTTATTTATCATTAACAATACTTCTTTTTTCAAAAAGAATTCCGTAAAAAAATGAAGAGTTTAAGTTAACTTAATATGTACGTGAGACTACTTTTTAAAATCAATTATTTTGAATCGAAAATTCCTTAAAAAACCAATGCTTTGAAGTTAATATTTTGTTTGATACCCTGACCTTTCAAAGAAATATTCCTAGTGTGTAATAATAAGTGTTTCTTGTATGCTTATTAAAAATTTTAGATATAGGATAATTATTATTGTTATAAATTTATTACTGTATATAAAATTTTAATTATTTATTGTTATTTCTCTTTTAGTAGTCACATAAGAAATATACCAAATTTTAAATTATAAAAAATTAACCTTTTACTATTTAAAAATCTGGTGTTTTACAGAGAAGACTGCCAATGAAAACCATTTTACGGTGCTACCATTTAAAAGGTTAAATATTGTGGAGACAAACATTTACTAGGTACAAGTTACGTAGTGCTAAGAGCTTTGATGAATAGATTTGTTATGCAACAATGAATCCCTCTAATACTCTTTTTTATACCTAAGCATCATGTTCAATTAATAGTTTTTTGACCATTTGATATTTTTAAAATAATTTTTTATACAAATCACCGGTTGCGCTGGGTGCCTTCTCAGGTTTCGGCTCGTTACTTGACTGTGGTTCTAAAATACGACGCCCGTCGCCAATACCCCTCGTTTAGCTCTAGTGCGACGATAATTCAAACTATAGTAAACTAAATAGCAATCACCTTCATTATACAGTACTTTATAATGCACAAATTTCTATAGTTTTTAAATTGTGAATGCAATTTTAATAATTTTTGAAGAATTTTATTTATACTTTCATTCGGTTAAAAATGTAAATACCTAAAGTAATAAGAGCTTACTTACCAAAGCCAAGCATTCAAAGTCATTTACGTCCAGGTATCCATTATTATCAGTATCTAAAAAAAAAGAACACTTTTTAATTAAAAATTGCAAGTATTTAGTTGGTTTAACCTCTTAAGACTTGGCGTCCTTATTTGGGAAAATTTTTAAAACCTCCCCACAATTACCACGTTAATTACTTCCGAAATTGACCTGGTTCTATAGAAGATGATCCAAATATCAGTTTTCAGCCTTTGATTACAGGTACCAGTAATTTATTTCTGTAAACAATGAAGTTGGACGAGGGTCAATACGATGTAAGTGTTCATAATAAGTTATCTTAATTTAAATCCCCCCCCCCCCAAACTTTTCGAAAAGTTCTTTTTGTAGTTAATTTTACAGGAATTTTCGATTAAAAACAATGTTAAAATAAATCTGTTAACTACAAATAAGTGATACGGTCTTTTTGTTGCATTTATAGCACAAAAATGTGTATTTTTAGAATTTAAGAGGTGTCCCTAGTAACTATTAAACATAATTTGTTTACAACATTTCTTTGAAAAACACACTTTTTAGCATATATTTGTATGAAAAGTATGTTTAGATTAACAATATATGTGTATTATATTACTCGGGTCTTTAGAGGTAAAGTTTTTTAAGATCCAAGTTTATTTGAACTCAGTCAGGAAACAAAAAATATTAAAAAAAAAATTAGGTTAGATTTCAGCAATGTCCCATTTCAAAGTAATTCTTTTTACCAAAGCTGATCAATGTAAACTTGAAATACCCAATTGATACACCCTATTTTTAATTCTATTGATAAAATTTCTTGGCATAATAACATTAATCATTTCGTAAATGATGGAAGTATTTGAGGTATTTGAGCACATTTGTTAAAAACTTCAAAGATTAAATTAGAAGTATACATATTGCTTTAATTAAGTTTGATTCAAATTGCTTTTTTTTTGTAAGATAGAAATCAAAATAAGATTGTTTGATAATGTACAGAAAGATTTAGGAATTATTTGCACTCTGTTAAGGAAAGGTATTCTTAGCCCTTTCAGCCCCAACTTTTAATTTTTAGCCTACTTTTCTTTTTTTTTTAATTCGAAGAATTAAAAAAAATAAAAAAGTAGGTATTGACATGCGGTCGATGTCCGTCCGTCCGTCCGTCTGTCTGTCCGTCCGTCTGTCTGTCCGTACCCCCCTTCCAAAATCGGTTCTATCCATCCGATCTAAAAAATTCTTTTTTTATTAGAAAGGTATAACCTCAGACACCCAACTTTCATACTTTTTGTCCGTCTATCTGTACGATAGGACGGACATAAATCTACTATTTGTCGACGAATTTCCCATTGAACTTGCATTGAAATTCAATTTCGAGTCTCTTAAATCGCTGAATTTAACTAGAAATGCCACGGACAAGTGAGATACGTCAAAAAATTCAGCGCATCGAAATGAGTATACATTGAAAATTTCATAAAAGAATTCGATTTCTAAGTACTTCAATTATTTAAAAAACTGCAAAGTTTAATGCTCATTTAAAAAGCACAGGAAGCCATTTTTATTAGAATTAATTCACCATTGCCATAGCAACAATTGCTTGAGAAACTTTAATTCTTTTAGACAATAAATTAAAATAAATTTATTTTTGAGACATAAAACAATTTAAGATGACGTCAAATATATATTTCGCTACGAGATCTTTGTATGTTGATATAAATTGTTTTCATTCTATTTAAAAGCGAGGAATATTATATATTTATTCTTTGAAATATAAATTTTTGCAAACGATTTAAGTAATAATTATTTAATTTTCGAAATAAAATAAATGAAACTAGCCGAATTTAGCAAGTAAATGTTTATTGAAGAGTAGTTTTTTGGTTTTTGGTTCTACGAAAAATTAAATATTTATTTATAACTGCAAATAAAGCTGTGTTTAGTGAAAGATGCTGTGTTTAGTTAGATGCTGTGTTTAGTCAAATTAATTTTAGAATTTAAGGTGGAAAAACGGTTGTTGATGTCACTTACTGTTACGAACCTAGTTTTTTCAAGATAAGAATTTTAGTAAGTATTTAAGTAACAGGAAAGTAGGCTATTTTAGTTCTTTAAGAACTTCTTGTTTATTCTTAAAATCTAAAATTTGGGAAATTGGATCATTATGCAGAGAATGCAATGGTGTAAAAATTATCAAAAAAATCTTAATTTTTTAACCAAAGTTTTATGAAAAATTTGTCATTTGTCAAATTTGTCATCATAATTTTTTAATAAAATATAACAACAACTTTTCTAAGCTTTATTTGTCAAAATAATTAGAATTAAAATTTTTAAACATGTAAAAATTCAAGAAAAAAAGAATTTAGAGCTAATTTATTTAATATATTTTTTTTAGAGTTTTTTTTATAATTTCATTTAAATACAACAAAAATTATTTTATTCTTCAAAAGACACGGTTTTTTCATCTAACGACACACAAAAATATTTTCGTAGAAAAATGTATTCAGAATTGAATAAAATATATTTAGAATAAGTGCGAGTTTAACTTAAAGAGAAAAAAATCGAAAGTTTGAAGATTCCAAATGGAATCATTGTCAGTGAAAGGGTTAATATAATTTTATACAATCATCTACTTTAGTATATGAAGAGTACACGGGAAGAACCGATTGATTTATTAGGCGGACGCCCGCATTGTCTGCTTGGCTAACATTGGCGGCAGAAAACCGTTTATCTCCTTCTTCGCTTGGTACAAGCGTCGGGATCGTCAATTGCCTGAATCTTGGTAACTAGGAACCACAGAGATAGTAGTTAAAGTATTAGAGTGGTAGATCACGTGATCTACAACACTGGCTTCATTGGGGCTCTTCATGGAGCTCCTTGCCCGTCCCGTCGTTAGCACTGGAGGTCACGTGATCTGCCACTGTATTACTTAAACTATGATCTATGTGGTAGGAACTGGTTTCCTTACACAAGTTTAGGCGATCACTCGCAATCATCGCCAAAGTGGCCTGCTAAGGAAACTTCTCTACAAAATCAATCGGTTTTTTCCCGTGTACTCTTCATATATTTTTAATATATAAGTGTAAGTAATCTCCATTTTTATAATTAATAAATCCTGGAAAGGTTCCAGTATTCATTCTTCCGAAAAAATTGGAATCAGGGCTTGGTATTACGACTATTGATTATCTTTATGATGCTTAAACTGTTAGAATAAAATACATCAACTTTGAATGAATTTTCTGATAACTTCTTTGTATAAAGTTCACAAATTACTAAAAATAAATGTCTTTTTTTGAAGTTTCGACAGCAGCTGTCTAAATGCAATTCAGTATTTATTTATTTTAAATCTTTCTTCTTAAATAGTTGGAAATGACCTTCTTGGAATGATGCTCCTTTCATTAGAATTTTAAATTAATCTACGAAAATATTTGTGAAGGTAAAGAAGAAGGAGAAAAATCTGTGATACTTTAAAGTCAGATGAAAGTTTGAAAAAATCAGATAAAAATGGGCCAGGAGACAAAACTCGTTTATCTTCATCTTATGTTGTGGTGAATTTTAAGAATATTATATTTCAAAAAGTGTTATTGCAAGGTTAGAAAAAGTCTGCAAATAGGTAGACAAAATTGTTGAAATTCTACCATATATTTAAATTTCCCATTCTATTATAAAATCAGTTTTTTAATAAATTTAAATATTTTTTTAAATAAATTTTTTAAATTTGATATACATTTTAAATTACAAACACTTTAAATTAAAGCGAAATAAATTACTAAGAGATTTTAGGTGCTGTTAAAAAATCATTTGTATTTCCCATAAGTTTGCATTTACGGTTTCTAAATAATACAACAAATATAGAAAATACGTTTTAGATAAGAGGCTCTTGTACCATAATCTTATATTATTTATTAAAAATAATATAATTTAATAATTTTTTTAATGCGAATAAAGATTATTGTGTTTTCGGTTGACTTTTAAAGAGAAAACTTGAGTGTTAATCTTACTATGATACTCCAAGGGAGGGTAATCAGTTGACGTAAAATGGAAGAT
Organism: Hylyphantes graminicola; assembly: GCA_023701765.1. NCBI lineage: Eukaryota > Metazoa > Arthropoda > Arachnida > Araneae > Linyphiidae > Hylyphantes > Hylyphantes graminicola. Next base: position 50,599,435 of record CM043121.1, read on the forward strand.
ATTAATATTGTGTTAAATTTTTATTGAACATTTTGCGTAATGCTAAAATAAAATGAAATTTTCTTTCGTGTGTTACTAGTGATAATATAAAATTTTGTTATAATCTTAAAATAATAAAGAACTTCATAGGATAATAAGGTAATTTAAATTGTCCCGTATCTATTTGATTCTTTGAAAGTTAAATGAAAATATTCACTTGTTATGCCAACCCCATTGCTTACCTTTTTTAAAATTTGTTTTTACTTTCGTAGTCAGTAGAATAAAATTGCAAGCATTTTTTTATTTGGTATGTTTTTTTTAAAATCAACTTCGCATCAGACAATGTCTTACACAAAAATAAAACATTATTATCGTGATAAATAACTCTTGAGTGGCAGTCGTTCAAAGTGTTAGCTTCTGTTAAAAATATACTTATTTAGACATTGCCTTTAAATATTTATTTAAATTGGCAAATAAGCAAACAATTGATTCGTATAAAAATACACTATATGTGTAGCACTAAAGCTCAAGTCTTTCGTAAAAGTCAATTTAATTTATTTAACCCTTGACTCCCAATGATTCCATTTGGAATCAACAAACTTGCTTTTTTTTTTCTCTCTAAGTTAAACTCACACTTATTTGAAATAAATTTTATGGAACTCTATATACATTTTGCTATAAAAATATACTTCTTTTTTGCATCGTTAGATCGTTACTTTCATGTCTCTTAAAGAATTAAATAATGTTTGTTGTAGATAAATGAAAATTTGAAAAATATGCCAAAAATAAAATTCCATCTATAATAATTTTATAAAATAAAGGAGTCCTAAATTCTCCATGCTTACATTTTTTTTTAAATTTTAACTATTTTTAACAAGTAAAGTTTCGAGAAAAGTTATAGTTAAAATTTATTAAACAATTATGATTCCAAATCCCCCTTAAGTTTAAGTAAAAAAATTAAGATTTTTTTGCTACATTTCACCAATTCATTCTGGATGCATAATGAGTCTATTTCACTTATTTTAGATATTTAAAAGAAAGTAAAAAGTTAGGATTGAAAAGATTAAATATTTATTAACCCTTTCAGTCCCAGTGATGCCATTTGGCGCCATCATGTTTTTGATCATAGTTAATGGGGTTGATATCTAGTGGGAATAATAAAATATATTTTGCAATATAAAATTTTTTGAAGAATCGAATGATGTGCTTTTTGATATCATAAATAGCTATAGGCGATCAGAAAAAAAATCGATTGTACTAAATTGTTATTGGGGCATAAAGGGTTAAAAAACGCAAATATGAAGGTAAAAATATACGATTGTGTAAACCTAAACCCTAAATCCTCCGTAAAAGTTTGGTTTATTTAAATGTCTATAGTGGGATTCAGTTTTAAATTGAGAAAACCTGTCGCTATTTGAGAGTGTGTTTCGTCTAAATGGGATTATGTCTGTGACAGAGCTATTCACTTTAGAACTGGTTTCACAAAGATATGCAAGATAATAGTTCCTCCGAGGGATTATAATAAAAGGCTTTTGGTGTTGAAGTGGATTTATTATTGGGTTTTGGCTTCAATCTTATTTCCGTTGTCCCGTTGCTTCATTTCTGGGTTGGGAAATTAACGGAAATTACGAGCTTTTAAGTTGTTGTTTATCGTCTGCTCGAACCAAATATAGAACAAATTTATATTTATTTGAGTGTAATAGTTGTGACTCATGTTAAGGAGGGTATGAAAGGTGAGATTTTTTGGAATTTATTGTAAAACCCCATAAATTCTAAATTAATAAAATTAACGTAAATTACGAGCGTTTAGTTCATGTTTATAGTCTGCTCCTGCCTAATATAAAATAAATGGAATGTTTTTTCACATGCAATAGTTGCGACTCTGGTCAAGGAGGGTTAACCATACAGGTGGGATTTTTTCTGATTTCTAATTTATTGCAGAATGGGGAAGTTGCATTTATTCCAAATTCATTAAAAAAGAAAATTAAAAGAAATCACGAGCGTTCTGTTGTTATTTAATATCTGCTCCTTTTAAATATAGAAAAATTGAATGCTTATTTGGATTTAATACTTGTGACACAGGTCAAAGGGGGATGGCTATAAAATGGAATTTTTTTTAGGGGAGGGGGCCGGGGGGATTTACTGTAGAGGAGTTACTCGGATTCCAAATTCACCTCCATTCAGTTTTTTCAGAAATAACTTGAATGGTATCATTTACGTGCATAAAAGTTTAATTCTGATCCAGATCAGAGATATAAGAAAGAAGACGAAGAAGAAGAGGAAGTTTAATTTTTCGGCAATTGATGTTAAAGCAAAGGTTTACTTCGAAAACGTTTTATAGTAGGCAAAGGGGAGATTTCTGGTCATAACTACTAACTAAAAAAAACTATTTCTGTACGAAATTCTGTACCACATTCCTTTACCATCATTTTTTTGTGTGTTTACAGTTTTTTTCACAACATATAAAATGTAATTTGCAAATTAACCTTTCTCCTACTTAAGGTAGGCGAATACCCAAAATTCTAAAATTTTTACTATTACTTTAATCTTTTCCAAATTTGGCATAGTGATTTCAAATATAATGAACAATGCTTTTTGGGCAATTTTTTTGTTTAAATATAATTGATTTATTTTAAACGGTGTTTTTCAGCTAAAAAAGGGGTTTACGCCAACACTTCTAGCATAAAAAGTTTTACATTAATTTAACTGAAATTCTTCACAGATGCTATTTCAATATATATCTGTGCCATGAACCTCTAACATCTGGTGTAAGTATACAATTTTTTTTAAATGTCCAAGTGTAAGTTAATCGAAAAAAATCCTTTTTTTGTGGTTAATTTATAACATTTTTCTTAATAACTTTTTTTCTTGTAATTTGTATGTAACTCTAGAGGGTCATTGCATGTATCAGTTCAAAACGAAGAATTTAACACATAATAAATGTTCATAGGATGAAAATTCAATGTGGTAGACTTGTTGGCGTAAACCTCTTTTTTTAGTAGAAAAACACCGTTCAAAATAAATAAATTATATTTAAATAAAAACAAAAGCCTAATTAGTATTATTCATTATATTTGAAATCACTATGCCAAATTTGGAAAAGATTAAAACAATAGTAAAAATTTTAGAATTTTGGGTATTCGCCTACCTTAACTTTTTTCCCCCGCAACAACGTTAGTGATGTTGTAAAACAAGTTCTACAGAACTCATTGTTGCTGTTAAAAAGCTGACTTATAGGAGTACTTTTAAGGGAGAATCTCTTAATCCTAATAAACCATTTATTTATTACTTAAATATTTAGATATTTTTAGTTAAAATAGGTTATTTTAATATTTTTAGCTCAAGTAGTATTTAAAGCTTAATTTTGGATGCTGTAACAGAGCTTCGTAATTTTAAATTCTTAAAATTATGAGTTTTTTTAAGTTATGGAAATTATAATAAAATATTCACTTTTAAATGATGTTGATAAAATAGATGATACATTCTTATAATTCTTTTTAAATGTTATGTTTTTTTTTAAAGCTTACAGCGTTTTTTGTTAAAAATTCAAATATTTTTTAAGACTCAAATCTGCCGTTTTTATTAAATGTATGTATTACAAAAGCTTAATTTTTCCAATTATTTACTATTTTTAAGCAAAAAATAACACAACCACAGTTTGCACAGTTGCCACTAAATGCAAAAGAATTTAAAACTCATCAACAATTTATTTTAATAAAAATTAATAAGTTCCACAAATGTAGTAAAATTATTTTTTTAGATTATACTAAATTTTTATAAATTTCATTAAAGTATTTAATAGAATCGAATATACTGAGTACATTCAAATTATAAATGTGTCGACTTACCATACATATGTCTGACCACGAAGCGAACTCTGTTGTCCCATTTGTAAGCGTCCATTACTTAAAATTTACCTGAAAAAGAAGATACAATCATCAATTAGCCTTCAATAAGTATCCTTAATCTTTGAAATTCATACAAATTGTAAATAAGTTTGAAGAAAATGTATTCAAAACTCGTAAATATGTACTTTTTCCAATGGACAACTGGAAACACCTACAGAGACGTATTAGTTACGTCAGCCGTTGTCCTCTTTATCACAAACAAACCAAGCTTCGTCCCGTTTGAATGGGGTTGTTTCACGGAGGATCTGGCAATAGCTCAGTGGTCTTGTTTTCCATTCTCTCGAGTTACCTTTGTTTTGGTTGGTAGAGATAATCAGGTTTGTGTGATGACCAAGCACACTAACTTTAATATAGGTCTACCAACCAACGAAACCAAAACAAAAGTAATTCGAGAGAAAGGAAAACAAGACCGTGGAGCTATTGCCAGATCCTCCGCGAAATAACCCCATTGTTAATATTTAATGGACATTTAAGTTGAATTTTAAGAACGCAGATATTTTTTTTAAATAAACTTTCATTGAGACAAAGCTAAATTTATTATTCGGTAACACATTTTTTAAAATTTAATTATAAATGAGCATTAAAAGTAGAAAATTACTTACGAAGTCAATTTTTATTGCATTTATCAGCCAATACAAGAAATTCCGTTTTAATAATTAAAATGTACATGATGTAGAGATATATATTTTAAGTATTTTTGTAGCTTTCTCTAAAAGATTTCGAATGAAAAATCAAATTTTCGATGGAGGGATTGGATTAATCGAAAATGTTTGGTGGGATTACCTACTAGAAAAAGTTTTGCAGCACGCAAAACGAAGATTTCAAGCCCGAAATACCAAAACTTTTTTTTGCAATTCTTATGTCTGTAACAGTATTTTTTTTGTATGTTTACAGTATTTTTTTCTCAGTGCACTTTATTCAATACAGTAGAAAAAAATATTTTTTCAGATTATTTTAATAAAATTTTTAAAAGTACAATCCAAAGTTTGGAAGTTTGCATAACAAAGTAGTTCTCAAAATAATGAAGGAATCGCTAATAAAAAAAAGTTTAGCTAAAAGAAGCAGATCTTTTAAGTTTAAGGAAAAAAACAATTTGGATATCTATAGAAGAATTTTAATCTAGTATATTTGTTTTCACTTCTTACTATAAAAGTTGAGCACTTAGACCTTAATCCACACATAAAAGTTTCATAGCTAACTTTTGCGAAAATCTAAAAATCATATTAAGTACCAAAACGTGCTAAGTGAGTTTGGATTTGTTTAAATTTAAGTTTCCATTTTCTTACGAGCTGCAATTTTACTTAAGGAAAATATGTATGATTCTTCGAAGAAGTATATTATTAGTATTATTCTTCCTAAAAAGAAACAGTTTTTAAGTAAGCAGTTTAACAGTTAAAAAATTTCTTTGAGTTTAAAAAAATAAGTATTGCTACTTAGAAATTATAGAAGAGATAGTGAGTTTAATCTATTCCCAAAGGTTTCGCTCTTTCAGTTTGACCAAACTTTGTGATAACCTGAAAGACACATTGTTCGTATAAACTCTTAACAATTGTTTACAAAATTACCAGTTTGATTCTAGTAGGTAATTAAACATTTGAGAATGTATTTTATAATATTTTCCAAATCATAATAACTTTTTTAAAGAATCACCGCAAAACTAAATGCTTTTTGTTTTTCTATGTTGTAAATAATATGCTCAAGATGTAAAAGTATGATTTAGTATACAACTTAACTAAAGAGCGGTGCATATAAATGCGGCACCGGTCTAGAGATATGAATATGTTGAAAAGCTTGGCGAGAAAAACTCTTGAAGCCACCTGAAAAATGTTTTTGCATTGGTTGGAGCTACTCAGACGAGTGGCGAGTTTAGATCTTAATTCGTATTGTATGAAGACGTCCCATAATGCAAATTTTGTGTCTTGCAATAAATTTAGAATGTTTTGTATTAACAAACACAAAAAGGTCAAATTATCTAGTATTCTTTCTATAAATAACGATCAAAATAATAACTAGTAGGAACTTTGTTTAACCAGCTGTACAAACCTTGTTTATATTTCATCTCAACTAGCTTTTTCAAACTACAACGTAGTTGGGCTTAATATTAAAGCGATCAATAGCTTCAGTTAGCAAACCTGTTTTTGTATTGGTTTTTGACTTGGCAACATTTCTATCGTATTCTTATCTCCACGTTGGGGCTGTTTTTACTTGCACCAACCCTATATTTAATTTATCGGGTGCAATACTTTTTAATAACAAAAGTACTCAATATTCTGTAAAAAGTTTTCAACCGTATATCTCCAGTAGCTAAAATAAAAATACGGCTAAGTTAGCTTCATGAAATCCTTTTCAGAAACGAATATTAAATGTTTTGCACAATGAAGTACTATTATTATCTCTTTTACTCCGTCAATAATTGTAGTTGATGACCGAATTTTGGGAAATACATTTTCATATTTAGGCTAATGCCACAATTTTCTGGCACGACAACGTTGTTAGCATGAATAAAACAGTAGGGTAAGCTGCATAACAAATTTCTAGGATAGATTTCTAGGAAATTTATAATTCATGTAGGTTTATAAAAGAAAACAAAATAAATTTAACCGGTTTACTACTATAAAACGATTACTATAACTAGTATAACGATTGTGAGAGCGAAAATACAAAATAAAAAAACCCCGATATGTCACACTAGATAATAGTTTTTTATGTACAGAAACCGATTTTTCTGATATTTATAAATAAATGTATATAATATTTTTAATTTGAAGGAACAGTAATTACCTTTAAGGTAGTGACGATTTCGGCTGTATATTAATTGTTAAATAATTAAATATAATAGTTAAATAATTAATAGTTTATGTAATTTTTTCTACGTAAAATTTGTGTTTTATATTTTTGACTACTGGTTAGAGTTTCATCTTTCGGATAAAAATTAATAGTTTGGGTGTTAGTTAGGATTTCATCTTTTGAAATTACTTTGAATTCTTTTTTCTATTTTAATTTTATCAGTTTTCCGATGAAGTTAGCTTACAAACACTTAAAAAAATGCCACTTTGGTCAAAGAAGTTAACATTTTTATTTTTGAAATTATAAGCTAATTTTTTTTTACCAGAGAACGAAGAATTTTAATGTTAAATATTTCTAGAAACCCTTATAAGAATAAATGTATTGAATCTGAAGATTAATTCAGAGTTCAAACTTCATGTAAATTTTCTGTTTAAGTACTCTACAAATTAATTTAAACGTGTTGAATTCAAATTTGAAATAAAATTAGTTTTGTGAATCTGAATCAGGAATATTGACTAAAACTTAATATAAATTCAAATTTCATATTGAATAAACTTCAGGCATAAATTTGATTATGTGAAATCAGAGCACGTAATCTCACTCACAGAATTCACATAAACTTCAATATAAACATACATCAAATTCCTACACTTTGAAACGTGCCATAATGCCCTCTAAATCTTCTTTAATAATTAACTAATTTTATACAACGGACTCTTATTTTAGGATTTTACCTTTACCTTGCTCTTAAAACGATGCTGTTAGCATGAATAAAACAGTGACAAATTCTGCATAACAGATCGGTGCAAAGATCACATGACAGAATGGTGGCATGGTAACGCTAGTATGACATAAGTATATTTGTAAACGGAGCGATTTTGTTCTACACTCCGTGCCAACCTAACTTGTTTAAAAATAAAGAGTAAAAAAACATATGGAAAAGCGCGATTGGTCCGTTAGTTGTAAACTCTTGTTTGGTAATATTTACATACAAAAGGATCCTTATACAATTTAAATCAAAATACACTTTTCATTTTGATAAAATTGCCAATTTTTTTCAAATAATATTCAAATCTGTTAGACCTTAAAAGAAATTAATGTTTTAACATGTTTTCTGGATGGATTCACAAATAATTTATGGAACTCTTTACATCCGCGGAAAGATCTTCTCCATAGCATATTTCTATTTGCCCAACGTAGGTTGGCAAGGAGTGTAGTTATTTCTTTGAGAGCGCTAAGGCATGTTTTGTGCAATAGTATGGTGAACTCTTCCTAAACCCCATTAATAAGCAAGATAAGTTTGAATTATCGTTGCACTGGAGTTACAAGAGGGCCATTGGCGATGGGTGTCGTAATTTAAAACCACATCCAAGTGTCAAGCTGTGTAGGCACCCAATGCAACCGTTAAGAGCGGCAGCTTACTAAACGTTGGTTCTTTCATAGTTAACGTGCACGCATAATAACGTGCATACACGGGGTATTATTCGTCAAACATTTTTGACTGCATGGGCCGGTTTATAGATCAACAGTTATTTTGGCGATGCCCGGAGCAGAACATGGGACCTTTTGGATGCAAGGCGAACTCCTCAACCCTTTCAGTCCAGGTGATGCTATTTGGAATCATCATGTTTCTGATCATAATTAAAAAAAATAATAAGGATGACATCTATTGGGATTAATAAAAAACATTTTCTAATAGAAAAAAGTTTGAAAAATCGAATGATGTGCTTTTTGATATCATAAATGGCTATAGACGATCAGATTTTTTTTTATTTATAAAATGACGATGCCAAATTGTCATTGTGACTGAAAGGGTTAACCAACTGGGTTCCCTAGCTCTCCAACAAATTAAAAAAAACCTCCAAAGTTAAAATTTTATCAAACCAATTTTCTGAACGTCAAAAAATGATACATGAATGGACTACAGTTTCACTTTCAGCATATCACCCACTAGGTTCAGCGAAAAAGTTGACATGAGCAGGTGAATTGGACCATTTTCGCCCTGAAATAGTGAGTCATTTTAGCATCTTTCTTGTAGAATAAAGTTATTGAGTTCGTACAATAATGGTCCAAATCCCCAGTATAGATACTGCAATTTTCCTGCCAACTTCAAATAGGTTTTGCATGCTCCCCAACTTCAGATAGGTTTTGCATACTCCCCAAGGTTAAAACATAAGCCTCCACACAACTTCACTAAAATATTGAAATACGTAAAATCAATGTGTCCGGATTTCCATCTACGTCATGTTTCCAGCCAGATTACAGAAAAAAATATCCAAAGTGTATTGTGTAGCGGCATCTAAGAGACTCTTTACAGTTCAAAAAAGTAGATTTGCATCAATAACTTATATAGAAGTAACTGTTACGCACTATATATAAACCTCTAAAAAATATCCAAATACCGCCTTTAGCTAGTTCTAACTTCGAAAGCGTCGAAATCAGCAATTTTCATTAATTTTCTTTCGCATAAATAATGCAAAATAATATAAAATGTTGTTTGCTAAATTTGATTGAAGTTTAAAATAATAATTATTTAAAGATACTTGCTTTACAAATGAAAGAAAACTTATAACGTCTTTTAACTATATATTTTATTCGAAAATAAAAAAGATAAATTGATTTTTAAGCAAAAAACCAGAATTTAGACCAGATAAACTTTATGTTCAATGTAATCTTCTTAATGAACTCGTTTTGTTGCTTTGTCATAAACGCTAAGATGAACTGTACTAAATAAAAAGATTTTGTTTCAACTTTAGATTGCTCAATTCTTTTAAATGATGCCCAATATGGAGTCGTTTACCTATGTAACTGTACCGTTTCAAATGACGGTTTAAAAATATTACAGCATTGAATCAATTCCGTCATTTTCGTGACAAAGTATCCTTCAAAATCGAAGTTACTACCGAAAAAAGATCTGTTAAAAAAGAATACACGGATTTGTCTTCTTGACATAGTCTTAAAGCAAAGACACACCTATAGAATTTCATACTATTTTTAGGTGCCGAATACCTGGTTTGAAGAGCGGGATCTTCTATCATGTCCTAGAAGGGACTAGTAGTACAGGTGTTATGAATAAAATAACTTATTGTTTATTTTAACCCGTTTTTAAACGGATATTTTAACAGACCTGTCCTACTCAACTACTAAGGTCGAAGAAGCTTTCACAAACAAGCTCGGGGACGGAAGTTTTGACGTCATTGTTCCGAATGACGTTGTTTCGAAGTTGAAGACAATTTGTCTCGAAACCTGTTCGGAAAATCTAGTTTCTGCTGACCACATTTTTAGGGTTCAGAATGACTCCGAACTAGTTTCTCGATCTTCAGCACTTCGAACAGTGACGTCAAAATTTCCGTCTACGCTCATGTTTGGGAGAGCTTCTCATGCCCTGGTATTGAAGTTGGCCGTGAACAGACACTTTTTTAATGATATTAGTTGGATAAATGATAAGAAGTTATATCAAGTGATTTTCTCCGTACTAAACTATAGCCTGCTCAACTTTGAGGCCACAGAGGCACTTCGTGACGTCATGCTATCCGTCTGGTTCGGAATGTTGGCTTAGCAGAAGAAATATTACGAAATATATTCGCAAACGCTGGACAACACTTTTGAGGTTCCGGACAGGTTGCGTTTCTCTTTCTGAACAGCCGATAATCTGAACTAGCGGATAGTGTTTTCGGAGTGTCGGCTTTTCCGAAGAAAAAGTGCGAAATTCATTCGCGCACGGCCGTCTATAGAATTTTCTGGTCCCAAACAGGTTTTGCTCCTCTCTTTTGGAACATCTGAAAATCCGAACCAGACGGGTAGTGTAATGTCACACAGAGAGTTTCTGTGGCCTTATTATTATAGTTGAGCCGTGACTAAACTAATTGTTTCTATCTTGTAATTAACAATGGAATAGATTCCATAGCCAATATGATTAAACAAACTCATTCTGCATTTGATTATGTATTGTTTGCAATAAAAAATTTCAGCATCATTAAAACTTGCTAGAAGCCAAACATAACCGACATAGGTAATATTGGTCTTGTAACTAGTTGTCCAATATATCACTGTCAATAGCGGCTTTAATTTAGAAAAAGACTATTTTAGTAATGATTTGTTACCTGTGTGTTTATTTTAAAAGCAGTATTAATAAAAGAATTTAAGTGAATTTTTTACAATCACTAAGTATGCATAAGCAGTTTATTGTTAAATAAAAAATTAAACTAAAAAAAAAAAAACACTAAGTGGACTTTAGTTAAGTGAGGCAGTTAAACATATTTCATTTATTTTATTATTACACCAAATAATCTAAACTTAATTTTTGAAATTAAGAATAGTTTAAGAAATTAAAATCATTAAGAAATTACAACCAACAAAAATTTCTACCAAAATATCTTGCTCGAGAAAAAAGTTTGTTTTTGGTAATTAAAGAAAAGCAAGACATAACATATTTATATTGAAAATTAGTTAAATGTTAGATTGACTTGTAATTATATTCGTTATTATTTAGAAACACCATTTAAAAGGGGTTGATAGATAAACAAACAAAATTTAATTTCGGAAAAAGTATAACAGTATTTTATTTTTAATTACTTTTGAAAAAAAATTTGGGGATTTTTTTAAAGTTAATTAAAGTGAATTTTTAGTACAGCTGGGGAAAAAAAAAACGCTCCACCCCACGTTTCTCAGCTGCTATTGAACAAGGAACTTTGTGAAAGGTGTCATTTTTCAGGAAATAGCGTAAGGAACTGAGAACTGGCAACAAAAATTGTATAAGGGGTTGTCTACATATTAAAATGCGTACCAACTTTGAAAATTACAATGGCAACACCCAATTTTTTTTACATAAAAATGTTCAGCACCTTCAAAATACCCCATGTGTGAAAAAGAATTATTTATTATGCATTATTTGCTAAGCTATAAGCATTCAAAGTTGAACGCCCATAATGTTAAAAAAGTTTCATAAACTTTTATTCATATCTCCATAAATAAAAGGAATTAAAGAAAGTTTTTTTTTTTCATTACATACTTCTTAATCTTCCAAAAACAAATCACACAAGTTTTTTCATCAATTTTTCAGTTTTAATAATTTTTTATTTAAATTTAAATAATAAAAAATAAAACATGAATAGCAAACCCAATTTTTTTTTACATAAATCGATAAAGTAGATCAAGTAGAACCAAAATCCCAAATTTTTTAATTCAAAAACCATTATTTGCCGAGTTATTGTAAAAAAACTGAAAAGACGAATTTTAGGGATCGTGTAAAAAATTACTTGGCGAATTCGATCCTAACTTGCATTATCGTTTGGTGATTGAAAAGCATTTGTTGATAAATGTTTATTCAAATTATTGATGTCTGAAAAAAAAATCTAAAAATCTGTTCTTATTTCAAGTGCATGCAATGTATTTTGTTTGTCGAATTAACTTTAAATTGTATCGATTACTATGTTTTTAAATATGAGTTATTTCCAATACAATTTCAAGAAGTGAGTATCAAAAATAAATATGCTAAAATATAATTGGAATTCGGTTTTCAGTACATTTTATTGTTAACACATTGCTTATTTATAATTATTAGTGCCCACTTTCCTTGATTATAAATCATTTCCCAATCATTCTGAATAATTTTATTTTGCTTTCCTTAAATGTCGTGTTAAGGTTGTAACCCTCCGTTTTGAAATACGTGGTTTATATTACCGATAAAAGGCGACAAATTTTTAACAAACTTTTTGCAGCAATATTAATGAAACAAAAATTTGCATAAAAAATGTGAAACATTAATGCAATAATCATGTTAGTCAATGTGATTATAACTAATCGCATTTGAAAATCTGTTCGTTATAAATAACCGTATATGCGACTTAAATTAAAATTAAAACCTTTTATCTTTTAGTCTTTATTTTATTTCTGAATTTATAATTTCAAAATAAAAAAAACATTAACAAAAATCACAATATTAGTGAAGAAAGTTAAACTCTAGCATCCGTTGGCGAGATTATGTTAACCCAGTTAGTTTGTTGTTTTGAAAAGACGCAACCCAAATATTACTGTTTTCACTTTAGAGATTTTCCCCTAAACGAGTTCAAAATTAATGCTTTAATATCTCAGCAAATAATGCAAACTAGATAATACTTTTTTATACATGGGGTATTTTGAAGGTGCTGAACATTTTTATGTAAAAAAAATTGGGTGTTGCCATTGGAATTTTCAAAGTTGGTACTCATTTTAATATGTAGACAACCACTTATGCAATTTTTGTTGCCAGTTCTGAACTCCTTAAGCTATTTCCTGAAAAATGACACCTTTCATAAAGTTCCTTGACCAATCGCAGCCGAGAAACGAAGGGTGGAGCGGTTTTTTTTCCCCAGCTGTACCATAATAATTTTTTAAAAATAATTTGTTTTTTGCAAGCTCATGAGAACTCTGTTATCCCAAAATAACACAAATGCAACACCTCCAGTTGAAAAGGCGAAGAGGAAGTAATAATAAAAAAAGAATAGAATTACATTAATCTTAAGGCATTTTCCGGAGTTTGGAAAAGTTTTGAAAGGTGTTGGCAGAGCGCAGTCATCAATGTTTCACTCCATCTATTACGTTTTAGATTCACTGCGCGAGAAGCATTTACCGATGGTAATAGATTTCGCAACAAAAGAAAACATTTTTTATCAATTTAAGGCACGCTGAAGTCGATACTTTTGTTGTTGCTTCGGATCCATTTTTCGAAAGTCTTTACATATTTTATACGCTTCCAATATAAACCTTGTAATATTGATTCTTCAGTTGGTTTGGTTGGATTCACGCATATCTGTAGCTATTCAAAAGGTTACTGTAAATGGGCCCTGTAATTTCTATCGGTTGTCAAATTACGAGTCCGATACTTAAGTGAGTATCCAATTTAATTTAAATCATTAACGACTATTGGCAAGAACATTATTTTGCTATTCCTGAATAAGGTTTCAGTTTTTAATTTTCTCCAAATGATCGAAATATAAAAAGAATAAATGCAATGGTACTAAACAGTTTATGGAGAAAAAAAAAGTAAACCAAAAAAAATATTAGAACTAAAATATAACTTTTTTATTCTTTTAGGAAGATGTTTGTGGTATACCCCAATGCGTCTTTGATGGATATAGTGCAAAATTATATGCCGTATCTGGATAGTAAAAAAATATTGATGTAGTTTATTGGTTCCATATATATCATAGTTTAAAGGTATCATACTTAAAGGTATTAGATTGGCAGATCACGTGACCTCTATTGCTAACGACGGGATGCGTATGGAGACCCACAGTTTGAGGGCAAAGGGACCAGTGTTGCTAACCCTTTAAGGAGAAAAATGCTACGGCGTCATTGAAAAAAGACCATCTAATTCTAAAATTACAAAAAAAAATCATAAAAATACTAATTGCAGTTTGGAATCTGTTTAGTAGATAGAAAGCATAGATTCCAAAATGTAGCTAGTAAAAAGTTTCTAACACTTTGACCAGAGTATTTAACATATTGTTTATCACAAACAAAATGATAACTACCTGACCTCCTGGTATTTTGAAGTAGCATACATAAATTCAAATACGTTTACACCATACAAGAAAGATTCAATTTGTAGTTCATAAGAAATGAATATTTAAAATATCATTTTCTAGACAATGCATTTTAAATTTATGTTATTAATTACATTTTACAAGTTATTAATTCCGTACCCTGGAGGCATTTATTTTTCCGTTTCTCATTGATTAAAACAATTGATTTTCGGAATTTAATTTAGATTTTGGGATTGTTGCATCCAATTATTAATGTAAGTTTATATGCGGAAGAATTCATTCATATAAAAGGTGATTTATGCCTTTTGACGGGTAAAGACGTATAAACCCGTTACTTGACAGTTAGTTTTTACAGAATCGTACATAATTTTTATAAATTTTAAAGATTGTAATATTAGTAGATTATTAAATTATTTTTTTAATTATTAATAGATTATACAATTAAAAAAATTTAATATTAATAGATTGTAAAATTTAAAAATTTTTAATATTAATAGATTATAAAATTATTTTTTTTAATATTAATAGATTATAAAATTTAAAAAATTATTTAGAATTTATTTAAAGTTCGGAACAGTGAATATTTATCTGGTACAGAAAAAAAATTTAAACAATTTAAAGAAATTAAATTTTCATTTACAAATTTCATTCATTAGTGAAAACAAGATTACACTTCAACCGAAAGAGGTCGAAAAACCAAAAAAAAAAAAAAAAAAAAAAAAAAAAATGAAATACCAAAGTAAAATTTTAAACAGAATTTTAAAAATAACCTTTAACAGGCATAATTATTTGAAATTTCGAAGTTCCTTCATCAATTGTGAAAATATAAAACTAATTATAATGCTTAACAAATAATAGCTTCGGAAAGATCTTCAATGTGACTTTTAGCATCAACTCTAAATCTAATTTATATAATATAAAAAAATCATACATTTTCAAATACCTATGACAATAACTAATCAGAAAATAAACCTTACAGGGATATAAGCAACTTTTTATCATCTAAGAGTAATACAAACGGCAATTTTTTTAGACTCACGATAAAAAAAAATTCATAATAGAGTTAGATTCAAAAGGTATTTTTTTTTAAATCCCTAAAGCAAGTTAGCGTCGAAAGCAATACAAATGAGAAAATAAATTAAACTTATCTTCCCACATTCAGCAAAAGTCCTTGTTAATTCAACACGAGGCAAATCCCCAGAGGATTGGCATAGACGTTTGACTTTTCGTGTTGCAAAGCACACTCAGATCTTACACCCACACTTTCTATATTTTAAGTGGGCGAAGTGTTCTTTGGTTAATAAATCGCATATTACATCGATAAGTGGTGCTAGTTCTAGTAAAACTCAAAGGTCAGATTCTCATGCAAAGATTTCGTTAATGTTTACCGTATTTACGGTGCCGGTTTTAAGTTGAATTATTGTCGCACTAGAGCTGCACGAGTTCTGTTGCCTGGACCTAATCTCCAAACCTAAAGTGCCTCAGTGTTAATTCAATAGGAAAAATCATTTTCTTTGCCACATTTCTCCGGTTTTATTGAATATTTTTCCAAATGTTCTTTTTAATGATAAATGTATACAACATACAGGTATCTATAATCCCACTTTTTGAAATTGCTTCTAATATTTTGTGTAACATTATTTATTGAATATTAAAAAAATATTCGTACCAATTAAAAAAAAAAGTGGGATTGTCGGGACCTGTGAGTCAGCTACATTTTTCACATAAAAAATCCGTTTGTAAAAATATTCAATACAGCCGGAGAAATGTGGCAAGAAAACAGTTTTTTCTCGATTCGATTAACACTGAAGCACTTTGCTTTGGAGACTCACCGTCCAGCGCGCCCATTTCCCCTAAGAGCGACATCGTTCGCAACGTCGGGACTTTGCAGCATATTTAACGTGCACTCTCTTTATACGGGATATTATTCGTCGGGCATTTTTGGTTGAACGGGCCGTTTATAAGTCGGCAGTTATTTTGGCGAATGTCCTGACAAACACGAGACAATTCAAATGAATTCAAATTCGAGACAAGCGCTTCCTTACGATACAGGGTAATCATGTTGGAAATGCTAAGTTAACTTTATTTTTCACATAAGACCGTACGAATATTTTTCAAGGGATTTGTGGAAATGTAAAGTAAATATGATGACCAGTTGCAGTAAATCGTCACTGCAGCAACGTTTACCATTCGGTTAAAATATAAAATGTATACGCATAAATAAATACACAAAAAACAAAAACGTACTTTCAAAGTTTGATTTATTTCTCAAAATATGCAGTACTTTTTATTTTGTATTTTTGCTGCTCTATTTTGGTCCCGTACCTTCCGGATAAGCGGGACTCTACTGTACTTGATTAAGAACTTCGGGGGAAAAAACGTTAACGCGTTTTTCTTTTTAATTTCACATGAAAGATTCAATTGACTTAACATTCCCCACAGCGATCATCTGGCGCCGTAAGTACGGCAAATATTACCGGAACGGCGGTGTGTGAGACGGACCAAAGTGATAAACCCCACTTTGCCGCGAATAGTGTTACATCTTTGTATTATTCAGACGAGACATTTTTTGGATATAATATTGCATACATGGAAAAAGTGCGTTTGTGCTATGTTAATTTGAAAGTAGAAACGCCATTTTCCCACTAGCTATATATCTTTTTTAAAGGTCGATTTCTCATATTGGAATTGAGAGTGAGGTTGAGAGGTAAGTATTTGAATGCGGTTTTCCGGGATGCGGTTATTTGTAAGGTTTTGATATTTTTAAAGAATGTATTGCAGTTTTTACATGTTTTATATACTCTTAAAACAAACGAAAATGCACTTCCCCTCTATAGGAGTGGATTTAACTCTTTTTTTTTGTCATTCCTCCAACAATCTTAACAACAAACGAGCGATTCTAAGGCAATTAGGAGCAATTTAGGGCGATTACGAGCGATTTAGGAGTTAATTTTCACTTCTTTCCAGTGTCGAAAATGCACTTCTCCTATAGAAGTGGATTTCACTCTTTTTTTTTAAGAGTGTAAATAGATTTGTTGAAATTTATTTGTTGTTAAAGTTATTAGTACATAACTGTAGACTTGAAACGTTGAACGGGAAAATAATATTATCTAAAGATCTATTGACTGATGTGTACCACTTAGGTTAAGAGACATTTTTTCCTTCGGGTGTTATTACTAATATAAAAAATTGTGTAAATTTTTTTTTCTGCCAAAAAAAATATATTGATAAACCAATACTTTCAAACGACACAGTAAAAAACTACCTACTCATAAAGATTTTTTTTATTACATTTTTATCTAATGGACTTATTGGATATTGATTAAAAATAAAAATAAAATTATAAATAACTTAGAACATTAGTGTAAAATGTATAATTACGTTCAAAAAACATCCAAACATTACTCTTCAATAAAAAAAATAGCCCATTAAAATATAGGTAATTGATTTAATAATTTTTTATTCGAACTTTACAGTTTTATGATCGATAAACATATCGCAAATTTATAATTTTTATCAAATGTCTTTTAAGTATTTGATTAATTATCAAATACGACATTTCCTATGTTTTATAACGTAAAACGATAAAGTCGAGTTACATTATAATTTATCACACTTAACAAATTTATTAGGTTTGTAATTTACTTGATTTCCATACGTCTTGAAGTATTCAAAAAAGATAACATTTATTACCTTAACTTCACTTCACACTAAATATATCAAATCAAATGTTCAAAATTTATTATTTAACTAACCAAAAAACGATAAACTTCCTAAGGAAAGACTTAGGATAATCTTTTACACCACACAAATATTGAATTGTGGAAGAAAGGAACAGTAGAAAAAAAAGCATACATCGATTATGGATAAAATGGATAAAAACTTTAATGCTTTAAGCTTAAGAAAGTATTGTTGAAAATAATGGTTCCTATTAGTCACCACAAAAAGATAACGACACTATGTCACAAAGTTAAACCGATTTAGTTTGTCGATAAAAAGTACACAATGCAAGTTACTTTTTTTGTATTTAGGTTTAAGTAAAAATTTTGGTAATAATTTAACTTCTATACATTGGTTTTATGTCATCACGTTGAATAAACAGCGTTTTTAAATCCTTTGATTTTATCTAATGTAATCTACCAACTTTTAATGAGATATTAAGCATAAAACTATGAACGATGGTAGATATTTTTCGTTTATATTTGTAGGGTAATGCTGGTTAGTGACATTATCCACTAGAATATTAAAAATTTGGAACTTGGTTTCCATAAAAATATGGTTCCTAGTTGCTTCAATGGCCTTGTGGAGAAATGTTTCACCATATTTTCGTTTGATGGTGAACCATTTTCTGATTTTTGTTTCATCAACCTAAACTTTGTTGAACCGAATAACGAAAATATGGTAAAACGTTTTGCTACACAACCATTTCAGTTACTAGAAACCATTATTAAGGTAAAACCAAGCACCAAAATTTTTTAACTATTTACTATTTACGGTCAAAATGGATTTTTCGACGCCAACTAAACTTCAATAAATTTGAGCTTGCTTCTTCAAATGTTCTTCATCTTAAATAATATTTAGATAATAAAATTTAATTAGAGCTATTGTAGGATGTTTATAATTTCATTGATATTATTTTTATCAATACAGGTAATATACAACAATATGTTATCTATAACTTATCTCAAAATCCATGTTATTTTCAATAAATAATGAACAAAATAATAATTACAGAATAAAAATTAATTGGTACTGTTGCAGAATGTTGATTATTTTATTCATTTTTTTTTATTAATGTAAGAAAATACAACAACATTGCAATAGAGTGCACCACGCACGTGGCAAAGTAGTATACTAATGTAAACATTAACCTCTTAATTTTTGCCATTAGTCTGTATTATGTCCACAATCTTATTACATATTGCCATTGAAATCAACACAGAAGGAAGTACGATAAGCGAAAAAAACCCTATTGCATTGATTAGTGAATTTATTTCAAAGATATTTATAATACCGCAGTTCTTGGTTAGCCATTATGATGACGTTTTATAAATTCGCTTATTAAGTATATAGTCAAAGTACTTTCCATTCGATAAAAATTTAAGATAAGTACTATTGTAGAACGTTGCATATGACTTACATCCATAAAAGAATATCAATGGAATAGTTTTAATAAAATACACCAATCACGTAACAAAGTAGTTTACTAATGTAATCTTTAACCTCTAAATTTTTGCCATTAGTCTGTATGTGTCCACAATCCTCCAAACATATTGCCATAAAAAAAGTTGTCGAATAAAACAAGGCAATCAACACAGCAGGAACTTGGATCAGCGCAAAAAAAGTTGTTCCCGAAAGGATTGTTTTGATTTCTGCTTTGTTCCTGGGAATCCAGCTCGCTAAACTCCTTGGATTCGTTTTCTGAAACCCAGTTTATTTCTGATTTATTTTTAGCAGCAGCTTACTGCAGCGAAAACATGAGCAGTACCAATGTAATTGCGAGATATAAAACACAGAATCATCGCCTTACAGGTAGGCGACTAATTGTGGAATTAAATAGAAATGCATTTTATTATTAATAATTTTATTTTAAAATTCTACCTAGGATATTTTTTACTATAATTAGAAAGTTATGTTCAAAACTGGGAGTGTGTAACACAGTACGACTTTTAATCACCAATAAGCAAATGCACATTTAAAGATACGATTATTTACTCTGTAAGGAGATCTCATGAACATTAACATCTCAAAATTTCTACATTATCTTTAACCTTATGAGCGACGTCACTTGACTGTGGCTTTAAAATACGACGCCCGTCGCCAATACCCCTCGTCTAGCTCTAGTTCGACGATAATTCAAACCTAACTAACTAACCTTATGAGCGATTTTCTCAAAGTACGTATATGATGCCCGGCAGATACTAAGAACACGTATATTAATGTTTTTTTTTTAAAACCATCTTTTAATCAGTACACTTCAAAACGTGTAGAAAAGAAAACCGCCATTTTCGATTTTTAAGAATATATCAATACTTTCATTACCTTGTGTTTCATATTAGGTATTTGAAAGTAAAATTATATATGCTTTACAATAATTTTTTTAATGATACATTCTCGAAATAACTGAGGACCGAGTTTATTTTAAATGGTTTGAAGGAAAATATTTTATTTTACATTTTTGAAAACATAACTCTTTTGAAAAGTAAGCACAACATCATATTTTGTTTCTTCAACATAAAATGCTATTAACGGCATGAAATTTGAAAGCTTCATTTTGGCGCTAAAATTAAAATAAATGAAGATATTATTTAATATATAACAAGCTTCTATGTTTAATTTCAAACAAAGTTACCTTCATTAATTTCAGATAAGACTAAAGAATTTCAAAGTAAAATTCTTCACATTGTAAATTCTTTCAGACAACAATGTTTGTACTTGCAACAAAATGCAACAAAATTTATGTAAAAATATTTTTACATAAATTTTTTTCGTGATATGACCATGTTTAGTAAAATGTTGAAAATTAATAATCTGTATAATATTATTTTTGTACAGCGAAATTTTTAACCAAGGAACTTTACAGAAATGATGCAAATTTTATTGGAACAAGTTTTCGTAAGAAAAAAATTTAAACAAACTCAAAACAGGAAGAAAATTGTTTAAAACCTAGCCTGTTTGTAGTACACTAAAAATCATGTGAAGTTCACTTTTAAATCTTTCTTAAATCTTCGATTATAAATAGTTTGAATAATTTAAATCTTATAATTTACACTCTTTTATTAAACTTGAATACCAACACTATTTATTGGCGAATCAACTACAAATAAAAAACTTATTTTAATCAGTTGACTACAAAATATTAATAGTCAAACAAGCTACCTGCTTTTATACTTCAATATGTGCCTCAAAGGGTGATAATATATGAAAGCAACGAGATAAACACCAAATAACTAACACATAATAAACTTTCTAAACTGGAAGTAATGTCTACCCAAACAATGAGGGGACAGCTTGCAACCTCTTTATGAGACACTCTGCAACATTAGTTGCTTACAAAATGATAATCATTAAACAAAGCGTTTGCTTTTTATTTTAACACTAGCAGTATGGTCCCGCCTTACTGGGAACCCGTTAACTTCGCATTGCTTCCTTTTAGAGCCATGCTTACTCGTGAAAATACACTCAATATTAAATTCGTGTTGGCGCATGAGCACTAAAAAAAGCAAACACTAATACAGGATGAAGCAGCCTTAGGGCGAGCGCATATCTCAACCAAACTCAATCGATCAAACTAATAGAGGATGGCGTCAAATCCCCGTTTCGGCCCGGTCCATGTATTTTCAAGCCCTGTTATGGTTCCGCAATCCCACGTGGATGACGTTTTTTTTAAAACTAATTATATTAATTAAAAATCACAATCAAATATGAAAAAACTAAGCCTCAGGTGCACACGTAGGTATTAAAAGGAATCTATATTAAAAATTTCGAATTTTTTAGAGCAGTCTAAGTAGGTCTTTTGCGATCCACAGACATACACACAGACAGACAGACAAACAGACAAACAGACAGACTCTTTCTTTTATTATTATAGATGTGGCCCAAGTGATAAAAATGAAAATAAAGAGACAAGACGCGTTTTCATCAAATTTGAATAACATCACTACAAATCAACCTCAAAGAAAACCATATGAGTTTTAGATACCGTAATACTCCAAAATAACTTATAATAGTAAAATCATTTTCAAACCGGATATAAAGCCAAACCAAATAATTACGGAGCAGCTTGCAAAACCTGCCAGATAATGGATAATGCACCCTGCACCATCAGTTGTTTATAAAATGATAATAGTCAAACAAAGTATTTACTTTTTATTTTAACATGTGCCCCACGCAAAAAAAAAAAACAAGACACGTTTTCATCAAATTTGAATAACATTACTGCAAATCAACGGTAAAGAAAGCCATATGAGTTTTGAATACCATAACTCTCCAAACTAACTTACAAATAATGATAACGTCACCTGACTGTGGTTCTAAAATACGACGCCCGTCGCCAATAGCCCTCGTGTAGCTCTAGTGCGACGATAATTCAAACCAAACCAAACCAAACAAATAATGATAAAACCATTTTCAAACCGGATAAAAAGCCAACCCAAATAATTAAATAACAGATTGCAAAAACTGCTCGATAAGACACCCTGCATCATCAGTTGTCTATAAATGATAATCGTCTAGCAAAGCTTTTGCTTTTTATTTTAACATATGCAACCACGTGATAAAAATGAAAATAAAGAGACAAGAACGTTTTCATCAAGTTTAAATAACATCACTACAAATCAACACCAAAGAAAGCCAAATGAGTTTTGAATACCGTAATACTCCAAAATAACTTACTAATGATAGTAAAACAATTTTCAAATCAGATATAAAGCCAAGCCAAATAGTTAAGGAACAGTTTGCAAAAACTGCTACACTCCTTGCCAACCTACGTTGGGTAAATATAAACTTGCTATGGAGATGATTCTTCCGTGGATGTAAAGAGTTCCATAAATTATTTGAAGAGTACACGGGAAAAACCGATTGATTTTTCAGAGAAGTTTCCTTAGCAGGCCACTTTGGCGACGATAGCGAGTGATCGCCTAAACTTGTGTAAGGAAACCAGTTCCTACCATAGATATCATAGTTAAAGTAATATAGTGGCATATCACGTGACCTCCAATGCTATCGACGGGACGCGCAAGCAATGAAGTCAGTGTTGTAGGTCACGTGATATGCCAGTGTAGTACTATCTCTGTGTTTCCTAGCTACCAAGTTCAGGCGATTGGCGATCCCGACGCTTGGACCAAGCGAAGAAGAAGGAGAGAAACCGGTTTTATGCCGCCAAGCAGGCAGTTGCGGCCGTCCGCCTAATAAATCAATCGCTTCTTCCCGTGTACTCTTCATTTGTGAATCCATCCAGAAAACATGTTTAAAACCTTAATTTCATTTAAGGTCTAAAAGATTTGATTATTATTTGAGAAAATTTCGCAATTTTATCTGAATGAAAAGTTTATTTCGGTTAAATTGTATTAAGCTCATTTTGTATGTAAATATTGCCTTACAAGAGTTTCCAACTAACAGACCAATCGCGGTTTTATTATTTGTTTTTACTCAAGTTAGGTTGCACGGAGTGTAGATAAGACACCCTGCACCATCAGTTGCCTATAAAATGATAATCGTCAAGCAAAACGTCTACTTGCACGTTTTATTATGCAGGATAAAATATGAAAGGAACGAGATAAGACAAATATTCCCTGAACTTGAATAACATCACCACTTATGCACGAATCAACCACAAACAAAACCACATATTTTTTAATACCTCAAAATAACTTGCATATAATAAACATTAAATTCGCAATTCGACTCAAACAATAATGGAACAGCTTGCAACTACTCAATAAGACACCCTGCACCATTACTTGCTTACTAAACGATAATACTCAAACAAACTGTTTGCATTAAATTTGAATAACTTCACTACTTATGCACGAATCAACCACAAAGAAAGTAACATGTTTTTTTAAATGCCTCCAACTAACTTACATACTGTTGGAGATCGACCTATTTCGGACTTTATGTAAATTTGACAACCATAACTGTTAACCGTAGACTCTTTTGTGTGTATATATATCGCATCTCAAGTTGACTGATGTCCTCCTTTTTACTTGTTCGTTGCTGTTTTTAAATAAAATGGGTTTCCACGAACTCTGCTTGTACTTTTATTGGACTTAATTCCAACAAGGGTTATGGGCCCAGTTCAGGCCAACCCTAAGCAGAAAAGATGTAATTAGTATGTTAATTTGAAAAAACTTCGAATTGCTAGTATAAAAATTTTAACGTCGTAAAAATTTAAAGATGTCCGAGCAAGATTTAAGTTTTAATGTTACGAAACTGAATCAAAGTAACTATGCTACGTGGAAAAACGACGTGAGAGTAGTTCTACTGGACAGGGGATCCTGGGACTTTATTACTGGAAACGAAGAAAAATTGTCTGAAACAGCAACGGGTGCAGAGAAGCGTGACTACCAACTTCGAAAGAATCGAGCCTTTACTACTATCTACCAAACTGTTGAAAAGAAGTACCAGACCTTGTTATCAGCAACTACATGCGGAAAAGAAGCATGGGAAATTCTTAAGAAGAATTTCGCACCAACCTCGAGAGCACGCCTAGTCGGATTAGTGGATGAATTCTACGATTTACGGTATGAACCAGAAAACGAGACGATTGGAATCTTCATCAAGAGAGTAGCAGACAAAGTCGTACAAGTCGAAGAAGCTGGCTTTGAAATTCCGGAGATACTACAGTGTTTCCAGTTAATAAGGAGATTGCCTGCCGAGTACGACAATCTAGTTCAAGTCCTATACAGATTAGATAACGACAAGTTTACGATGCGAAACATCGAAGAACAGTTGGTGAGCGAATCCGGACGAATCTTGCAGAAACAAAAGGATCAAGCTGTTGACGAAGTTGCCGACGCGTTCTTGATGAAAGCAAACAAGAAAGTCAAACCAACCAGACGGCAAACTAATCAAACCGCCGAGCGTACCGCCGTTGTGGGGCCGTGCTTCAGATGCAGAAAGATGGGACACCTAATGAAGGATTGTTTCGCCAAGACGACTAGAGAAAGAAAAACTTCAAATCGCCCAGACCAACATCAAGTTCGAGAGCAAAGCTCAAGAAAAGCCGGAATGTTCTACATTGGTATCGAAGAAGGAGACTACACTCAAGTAAACCACAGCGAGCACGTTCAAGTAAATGAAGACGACCAAGAATGTACAGAATGGTTGATAGATTCAGCAGCCACATCTCATTTCTGTAATAGAAAGGACTACTTCGAAAACTTTAGAAAGTTAGAGTCGACTACAGCTCTAGTGGGAGACAAAAACACCAGCCTCAAGGTAGAAGGTACAGGTACTGTAAGATTAGTTGTGACTGATAGAAATCGAAAAGTAAACTTAACGTTAAAGAATGTTTTGTATGCACCAAACATACGTCGTAACCTCATAGGAGGAGCCAATATAGATCTTGCTAAGTATACAATTATTTGGGGAAATAATAAGATGATTGTTTATAATGAGCTTAACGAGTATTTTTGTACGGTGCATAGAAATGGTAAATTGTATATTTTATATGCTAATTGTAAAAGTGTTAAACCTGAATGTAATATTGTAAACAGTAATAATATACGAGTAGAACTTGTTCATAAACGTTTTGGGCACGTAAATGTTCCTTTGCTGCGTAAAATGAGTGCAAATAACGTTGTACATGGATTAGAAAAATTAGTAGGAAAATTAGAATCATGTGAAACTTGTAATGTAGCTAAATCAACTAGAACTTCTTTTAAAACAAATTATGATCGTAGAACGCATAAACCTTTGGAAAAAATTTATATGGATGTTTGGGGACCTTCTAAGGTAAAAACGTTGGGTGGAAAACGTTATTTTTTGTCCATAATTGACGACTTCACTAGAAAAGTAGATGTATATACCCTTAAGGATAAAACTGAAGTTTTCGATTACTTTAAGGACTATTTAGCCAAATCTGAAAGGCAGCTTAATACTACATTAAATTGTGTAAGAACAGATTGGGGTACAGAGTTTATTCATAAAGAATTTGAATCATACTTAAAGAATCTGGGAATAGTGATCGAAAGATCGTCAACATACTCTCCAGAACAGATGGGGATTTGTGAAAAATTTAATCGGGTTTCTATGGACGGGGTCAGATCCATTTTGTTAGAAAGTGGATTAAAACCAAATTTTTGGGGAGAAGCTCTACAGGCTTTTGTGTACATAAAAATCGATGCGAGCATAAATTGTTAAACGGTAAAACACCAATAGAACTTTGGACTGGTCATAAACCGTCTGTAAGACATCTTAAGATATTCGGATCTCTAGCTTACGTACACATACCAAAAGTTAAGCGTAATAAGCTACAACCAAGAGCTAAAATTGGAATTTTGGTTGGCTATGCGAGCAAAACTAAGGGATACAGAATATATCTTCCGAAAGAAAGAAAAATCGAAGAAACCATTCATGTTAAAATCGACGAAACAAAGAAAGCGGTAGACATTTTATTCGGTAAAGATAGAGCATGCGAGTATGTAAAAATAAAAAGTAGTCTTGATTACGAAACTTTAAGTGAGGATGAAACTGAATGCAGCTCTAAAGCAGATAGAAACTGAACCTAGAGTCGATACCGCGAAATACGATAAGACGCTTACGATAAAGCCAAACAAACCAAAAGACTTGGATATTTCAGATTGGAGAAGGGAAGAAAAACGTAGCGCTTTGGGAGATCGAACGTACGTTTATTATTTCACACCGGATGGTGAAAGGTTAAGATCACAAAATGATGTTCAGAAATATTGTGATTTGTACGGAATAAAGTATAACCCTGAAACTTGCTGTTTTAAACCTTGTGATAAAAATGAAGCTCAATCTGAAACCTTGTGCAACGACAGTGATAGTGCTGATATTAATTTAACAAATGAAAATGAATTAATGTATTTTGATAATGATATTAATGATATATTTCAGGATGAAGTTTAGAACGTCGAGTTGCCAAAAACTTTTGCAGATACGCAAAATAGCGTGAAAAGAGAGGAGTGGGATTCTGCAATGCAGGAGGAGATCCAAACCATGAAAAGTAGAAAGGTTTGGGAGTTAGTTGACCCTCCCTCCAATTGTAAGATAATAGGAAGCAAATGGGTATACGCAGTTAAGACTAACGACAGCGGTCAAATTACAAGATACAAGGCGAGACTTGTTGCACAGGGGTTCAGACAGCAATATTTCATTGATTACCTAGATGTATTTTGTCCAACTATTAATTTTAATGTGTTGAAATTTCTGTTTATAATTCTAGTTTGTATGTTAAAGTGGCAACATTTTCAGCTGGATGTTAAATCGGCATACTTGTATAGTAAGTTGGATCGAGTTATTTATATGAAACAACCAACAGGCTTTGTGAAAGCAGGGGAAGAAAATAAAGTATGTAAGTTGTCAAAAGCTATTTATGGACTAAAACAGTCTGGCAGACAGTGGAATCAAGAATTTGATTGTATTGTGAAAAGTTTAGGATTTCAAAGTATGAAATGGGTAAACTGTGTTTATAAATGTGATAATATTGTTTTATTAGTGTATGTCGATGATGTCATTCTATTTGGTGAAAACGAATCTGATATTAAAAATATTGTTTCTAAACTTAAGTCAAAGTTAGACATTAAAGAATTAGGTAAAGTTAAATATTTACTTGGAGTTAATTTTGAAAGTTACGATCATGGATATTATTTGCATCAACAAACTTACATTAAAAAACTACTTAAGCGATTTGCTGGAATACCAATATCTAATGCGAGTTTACCTTTTAAAGTTGGCATGATCTTACCCGATAAGGTAAACGAATCTGAAATAGTAGAAAATGATTTAATGATAAAATTTCCATATAGAACTTTAATTGGTTGTTTATCCTTTTTGGCAGATAGAAGTCGACCAGATATTAGTTTTTGTGTCAATGTTATGTCTCAGTTTAATAATGGTTATACGTATGAGCATTGGATAATAGTAGTCGATATTTTAAACTATGTGTTCAATACTATGGATTATAAAATTAATCTCTCTAGTTTAAGTGATGATTTTAATTTATTGGCTTATAGTGATGCAAACTGGGGTAGTAGATTGTTAAATCGTCATTCGACGAGTGGTTATATTTTATTTATTGGTAAGTTACCATTTTGCTGGAAAGCACAAAAGCAACGTTGTGTAGCGTTAAGTACCATGGAAGCAGAGTTTGTTTCTTTAACTAAAACTGTCAATGAATTAATATGGTTTTCAAATGTGTTAAATGAACTGGATATAATTAAAACTAAGATACCTACTTTATATTGTGATAATCAATCGGCCATTTATTTTGTGAAAAATTCTGTTGAGAATGTTAAAACTAAACACATTGATATAAAGTATCAGTACGTACGACAACTGTTAACTGATGAAAAATTTAATTTGAAATATGTAAAAACCTCTAATAATTTCGCTGACTTTTTGACTAAACCTCTTGTCAAAGAAAAATTTAAAAGTTGTTTAGTTAATGTATTTCATTGACTGTATTTGTTTTCTTTCTTTAGTGATCGAATTTGTTTTCCAGCTCATTCAAATGATGGAAGTCCGATGGGGCCGTGTTGGAGATCGACCTATTTCGGACTTTATGTAAATTTGACAACCATAACTGTTAACCGTAGACTCTTTTGTGTGTATATATACCGCATCTCAAGTTGACTGATGTCCTCCTTTTTACTTGTTCGTTGTTGTTTTTAAATAAAATGGGTTTCCACGAACTCTGCTTGTACTTTTATTGGACTTAATTCCAACACATACAGGGTGGGGAAAATGAAAGCGGCCCCAACGTAGAGATAAGAATACGACAGAAATGTTGCTAAGTCAAAAACCAGGTTTGCTAACTGAAGCTATTGATCGCTTCAATATTCAGCCCAAACAAACGCTTGGCGAATTATTTAAGGCAACTACGCTATGGTTAGAGAAACTAGTTGAAACGAAATATAAACAAGGTTTGTAGAGCTGACCAAAAAAAGTTCAAAGTAGTAATTATTTCGGTCGTTATTTATGCTAGAGAATTGGAGCCGACATCTGAATAATCACCCAACGTTAAGTGTGACATCGTACGCAGCGTTAGGACTTTGAAGGATATTTAACGTGCACTCCCTACATGGGACATTATTCGTCGGACATTTTTGGCTGCAGGGGCCGTTTATAGGTCGGCAGTTATTTTGGCGATGCCCGGACCCGAACCTGGGACCTTTCGCATGCTAGGCGAGTGCCTAACCGACTGGGCTCCCCAGCCCCTTTGCATTATGGAACTTCTTCGTACAATGCGAGCTAAGATCTGAACTCGCCACTAGTCTATGAGTAGTTCTAATGTGAAGCTAATCTGATCCAACCAATGCAAAAACAGGTTTCAGGTTGCTTCAAGAGTTTTTCTCGCCAAGCATTTCATCGTATTCCTATCTCTAGACCGGGGCAGCTTTTATTTGCACCATCCCTGTATAATAAGCATTACAATTCGGAAATAAAGTCAAACCAAACAATAAAGGAACAGCTTGCAAATTCTCTGCAACATCAGTTGCTTACAAAATGAAAGATCGATCACGCAGACCAATTGTACCGAATACCACCGGCAATTCAAGAGTTTATTAACACAAAGGCAGGTTAATTAAAGCTTTTCCGTTGCTAAGGCTTAATTAAAAAGTAATAGTTATTTAACGATTGATGTGTAAATTCTAAAATTAGTTCTGGCAAGTTTGAAAGGTATTGAATGCTATTAGTTTGTTTTTGAGTAGAGTTTGCTAAAATTCAATTCATCGAGAGAAAGTCACGTAGCTAACTAATGGATAGTATTAGTAAATTACTATTATTAATTAATTTTAGTAAATGGGGAATTACTTATTTTAGCTCCCACACTACGTTTATAACTTAAAAAGTGGAAAGTGTGCTCAATGTTATTGACAACCTAAGTATATTTTAAGTGCATCACAATTCACAGGAAAAATCTACTGCAGTCGGTCATTTCTAGAAAACGAAATTTTTTTTTAGTTGAAATTAAAACATAAAGCCATCTAAATAAAGTGTTAAACTTTTAAAATTTGTTCGATCAAAACTACAATAAAAAAATTCACTTTGTAACTGAATAATCGCATAAAACAATGGCAATTGAACCATGTACATTTTATAAATGTCAGCTAATTAGTGCATAGCACTCAAGTAGTTTACACTTCATTTATTTTTGGCAGTAAGGGTTAGCAAAAGTTCTACTGAAGGACGTGTACATTAAAGCATTAAACCAAGCAGAAATGATAGGAAATTTCCTCTTGCAATTAGATAAAAATGTTTCGAGATGCAACGGAGTGATTATAAGTACATGTTTTGACAGTTCTTTCGACGTTTCGTACTGAAATCGATACTTAAATATTATAAAGGGAAATAAAATATAACTCATTGCTGAAGTGATTATTTAAAGTAATTCTTTTCATTGGAAAGCCTCAAATGATTACTATATTTCCGATTAAAATAAATGTGTGGGGTATTGCAATCAAAACATGAAAATTATTAAAATTCATACTAACACATAATTAAATAAAACCTTCTTTAAGGTTAAGTTATGATTCCTCATACACTCAAATTAATGAAAAGTTTAGAACACAAAATTCAAATAATATCAACATTAATACCTTGATCAAAAAGATCCCGGAAAAACCACCGTGAAGCGCTATCATTGTTTCGATTTGAGTTTGGTTTGCTTGTTAAGTTGGTACACATCTGTTGTTGATATTTTCCTCCAAATCTTAGCGTCATAGCTTGACATTTGCAAAAGTTACGTAGCCTTGAGTGCATCTATATCTGTATATGTTCTCGATTTTTTAGAAATGGATTTAAATTTGCAACAACGAATTTGTATCAAATTTTGCGGAAGGATCCATAGGCAATGTTCTATCTTCCGATATATCTCTGAAGGTTAATTTGTGGTTATTGACCAACCTTTTTTGTAGCTATTGACCTTTTATTTTATCAATGTTTTAATCGGTTGTCGATGTCGATTGTCTGTCACTGCATTCATCATCTTCGACTGACTCACGACCACTTTTGGACAGCTAGTGCCACTGGAAAATGACCGTTTTTTTCACACTCTTAAAACAAAAGAGTGAAATCCACTCCAGTTGGAGAAGTGCATTTTCGACACCGTAAAGGCATGCATATTTACTCAGACTGAGTTAAAATCACTCGTTTGGAGTGATCCCGTCGGAGGTGTAACACACAAAGGATCAACTCCAAAAGGAGAAGTGCATTTTCCAGTCTGGAGGAGTGAAATCCACTCAGACCGAGTTAAATTAGGAGTGTTTGTTTTAAGAGTGCAGAGAATCGTTGCGGAAACACTTTTCTAACATTTTCAACTTTCGCGCTCCATTAAATCCGTTTTTTTGCGCAAAATTTGATACAAGATCACGAGTCCATCGAAGATGATGAACGCAGTGGCAGACCATAGACATTGTAAGCCTATGAAAACATCGATAAAATAAAAGAATTAACCACAAATTAACCATCAGGGGGATAGCGGAGAATGTGTGGATCCGTCCGCAAAATTTGATACAAGTTCGTTGTAGCAAATTTAAGTCCATTTCTGAAATTGTAAAAAATCGAAAAATTCGCAGAGATAGATGCACTCTTGGCTACGTAACTTTTGCAAATGTCAAGCTATGAAGCTAAAATGTAAAGGGAATATCAACAACAGATGTACCAGCTTTACAAACAAAACTCAGATCGAAACGATGGGAGCGCTTCACGGTGGTTATTCCGGGAACTTTTTGATCAAGGTAGTATTAAATCCAGGAACCTACGTACATAATAAACAAGAAATTTGAAGGAGTTATTTTTTTTATTTAATAATCGAGTTACAAATTGTTTGGATTTTGGTTGATTAAGAGGACTTTTTGGCAAACTTCAAAGGTTTTGACAAATTAAAAACATTCTTTGGAATATATTTTATCTATAACTTACTGGTTGATATTTAAAAGGTTGAAAAACCACACACGAGTTAAAATGCTGAAGAAATACCTCATTAAATCCCCCCTTTAAAATGGTATTCGTGTTTCAAAGTATACAATCATTCATTGAATGTGTGTCGACAATCACCCAACATCAGAAGCATCTCGAGAATCTAAAATCTAACTACTCTTTGTCACTTGCTTGGAAGAAGTCCAACCTGCATTCTTCGAGTATAAACAAAGAATTTAAATATGTTACAACTGAAGAGTCTAGGGGAAAAATTCCTTCATCAGGGGCACGGATGGCCTAGTGGTTTTTACCATTACGCTAGCAGTTTCCAGCAGACCACTCTTGCTCTTGAGTATTGGTCAAATTTTATCAATCGTTTGAATATTAAGACTTAACTTAGGAACAAATTTGAAGAACGTTTATAAAGAAGGAATCCTCTACAAATTAATGCAAAATAATAATTTAATATAATTGCATTTCATTTGAAATTGATATACAATTGGTATATTTCTGTGTTATTTTAACCCCCCTCCCCCTCCCAAATTAATGTTAAATTGTTTTTCTTATCTTCAACTTAACGTTTACGTAAAAAGCAAAATTTTGTCAATTTACGGAAATAATCAGTTAGCAAAGTCTCTCGTAAAAATTCCGTTAATTGAAGCTCAATTTTTTGAGGCCATAGGATTTAATTATATAATCGTTACTTTCCTGAAATAGGTCCAACATGCCTTGTGTACAAAGGGAAAAATAAAGTAAAATTAAGAGCAATAAAAACCGTTCTTCCCGTAAAGACCTAGGTATAAATAAAAAAGGGTTTTCCACCCCTTTAGTCTTATCAACTGGTTTATTTTTAACAAAAGAAAGGATAGGTGTTTTGTCCTAAACATCAGGTGACTGCAAACTGAACTATGCTGTTTTTGTTGTTGTACAGTTTTTTTTACCTGGTTTAAAAATAAACTCTGATAAAATAAAGGATGCCGGATTTAAGGTATTGTCTCCAGACGCTAGGATTTGAGCTTCATTGATTTTATTCAGGTAATATGACGTATTGCGTTTGGAACAGCGACGATGCTCTCTTTCAGTAAACATGGTAAAAGTTTCCCCTTATTGTTCAATACGTAGGAACGCACATATGACTGCAGTTCTTACACTCTTAAAACAAAAGAGTGAATTCCACACCTGTTGTAAAAGTGCATTTTCGACACTAGAAAGGAGTGAATATTATCTCAGACTGAGTTAAAATCACTCGCTTGGAGTGATCTTGTCGGAGGTTTAACACACAAAGGATCCACTCGAAAAGGATAAGTGCATTTTCCAGACTAGAGGAGTGAAAATCAATCAGACTGAGTTAAAATCGCTCGTTCGTTTTAGTAGTGTAGTCACCTGATATGTAACAAAGTAGGTCCGTTTAACGAATAGCAGTATTTTTTGTGTTTTGGTATTCTTTGGGCTCTCTTTCTCTATTAGTTAATTTACTCTTTAAAAGTTTAATATTTTAATTTTATTTGGCACTTTCTATAATTTCAATGCATCAACGTTAATGAAAACAATTATTTATTAGATTTTTTGCGTACCTGAAACACATTAAGTATTCATAGTACATTTAATTAGAGTACAGAAATTTATTCCAAATAACAAACGATCCATATCCAACAATTAAAGCCATTGAAGCCAAAAACCATTTATCCCCTGCATTTTTAAAACTTCTTTCACAAAATAGACGCAGTACCTTTTAACCCAGATTCGAACGACCTGATTTTAAACAAAAACTTCTTTTCCCCTTTACTACTCTCACTAAAATCAAAACAATTAAGGGAAGCAGTGCTCTGATTAGTGATAATGCTAAGCCTAACATTATCCATTCCATTTAGAAAGTTCCTAACACAAACCTGGTTCGAATGCATTGAAAACCCAAAGATAAAGTGCTCCCCTTCCATTATTGCTTAATGCTGGTTCTTCTTTCAAAGAATTGATGAATTAAGTTGATTTTTCCCTTCAGTAAAAATACGTAGGATGAAAACATTTGGAATGTGTTGTTGTAGTTTGAAAATGATCCACTATTGTCTTTTGGGATTGTATGGAATGGGATAATTAGCTTAGTTCATCGTTCGAAGAAATGGCGGTTTTGCTTGTTTTCGGATAATACGATCTAAATTTTCTAAAGAAGCTTTTAAATGATTTAGTTTTAGTAAGAATAAAATTGGAATTTTCTACAGTTCGTAGCATCAAAAGCACCCCCAATTCAATAGAAAAAAATATTATTGCCTTAGTTCAGTTTATAATTGAGTTATATTTTACAAATAGGTTGCCTAATAAAGTTTTCTTTTTCGACTTTCTCTAATACAAAGCAGCTGAGTAAATTAAAATATTTTGAAAATTAATTGAAGTTTAATGAAATAACTTTGTACACACATAACAATTTTTGGTTTGGTTTCAGTACTTGCAAATACCGTTATGCACGAGTTCCTCTAAACTAGATAATTTTGATAGACTATTTTTCGTAAAATAAGATATTCTAATTATTTCAACAAAAGAAAAAGTCAATGCAAGTAAATTGCATCTTCAGTATTTCATTACTTTCAATTAATTTTTCTTAGTTTTAAGAAATCAAAGTTCATTTTTGTTTTTATTATGAGTCTCAATCGAGCAAAACATTATAATAAATAGAAAATAACGAAATTCAATTTGTTTTATTTTAAACTATTAAATGTATGATTTCAAACACAAGAAAGTATTAAATTGTCAGACTGATTTATTGGCGTTGGTTAATTTAGATTGTAGACGCAAGTATTACGATAACATAGTAGAATATTATAGAACATATAAACACGAATAACATTTCTACTTATAAAATATCAGCTTTTTTATAAATCTAGACAATGTTAAACTAAAACCGCTAATTTTCAAACACTGTTTTTTTATTAATTGTATTTCTTTATTCAAATATTCACATTGAGTTTGCTCCAAATAAAGAAGTCTTAGCAAAGAAAGTACTCTAAAAAATTTATCACAAAAGGATTTTAGGCTTCCTATGTTAACAAAACTTTTGTACGAAGACTTTTTCAGTATCATACAATAGAAATAAGACCAAGCTTAAAAAGTTTGGAGACAGTTTTGGCTTGATAAGTATTGTAGGATTACGTTCAAAATCAATAAGGGTTGTTTTCTTTTTCCTATTTTGGTGGTTTATTTTGCGTAAGGGGAAATACGAATTTTATTAAAAAATGTTTGGTCGAGATAATAAAGGATTTAAAAATATATCTGAAAAATTTAATTAAAATGCAAATTTTAAATATTTGATTTTTTCTTTTCGTAAGGTTAAGAAAATTAATTAAACTAATATCGAATGACAGTTTATTCGAAAACTATAAACATTATTTACATTTAGTGAGTTTAAGTATTAAAATTAAAAATCATCCTTGATATTCGAAATTTTAAAATGTTTCACTAACTACGTAATTTTTTACACCAGGAAAAATATGAAA
This sequence comes from Hylyphantes graminicola, assembly GCA_023701765.1. Classification (NCBI taxonomy): domain Eukaryota; kingdom Metazoa; phylum Arthropoda; class Arachnida; order Araneae; family Linyphiidae; genus Hylyphantes; species Hylyphantes graminicola. The sequence goes on from CM043121.1 coordinate 50,634,727, forward strand.
TAAACCAAAAGCATATAATAATAGTTAAAATAAAAATATTCTGATAATACGCCAGGCAAAATTTTATATAATCTACAACAAAAAATAATTTTTTTAATTTTTTTATCTTCTACAATACTATTATTTTTTTACCTTAAAATTTAAGGCCGTTTTTCCGACTTAAAAATGATTAAACTAGAAACAGAAAACAAATTTATTCCGTAACGACGATATAATTTGAACTGTAATTCTTAGAATTCCTAAGTGGAGGATTTTACTAATTATACGAAACAAAACGAGGTTAAAAAGCAATTCCAAATAACAAAAAAAATCATGTTATTTTTTGTAGCAAATCTAGGCTTTTAATTAAAAATGTTAAACTAAGTGTTGTCTTCTAAGAAAAGAAAAACAACAAAACAAATCTGCCAATTAAAAAAATAAAACATTTCCCATTTAAAAAAAATATCCCGCTTAAGGTACTTACGAATAAACTCCATAAAGGTATTTTTAAGCATTTTGCAGATACATACTTCATGCATTAATATAAAAACAAAAATTAAAAAATATATTATAACTAGATAATATTTTAAAATGATAGATTTGGTTTTTCATAAACTATGATGAATATTTGATCGTTTTAAAATTCTGTAGAATAAAAGAAAAACTTATTGATACCGATAAAACATTATTGAATCTGTGTCTGACATTTCAATTTTCTTTGTCAAAAAAAACCAAAACTTGTAATTTCAATCACTTTCCTTCATTTCTACTTAATTTAAAATGCTTATGTTTTGAAATTTTTCTTAAATCATTAATATCCTATGATAAAATGGATTGATATACTCCAGTAGGGTTAGTTCTACAATATATAATTTTAGTTATAGCATAAGAAGTTTTAAATATAATCCAATATATCATCCTGAAAAATGTATTTTGAATGCAAGATTTAAAGTATGGGAATAAATTATAAGGGGAAAAGTTTATTTTATGATATATAAAAAGGTAAGCAAATAAAAATATTTTTTTTCAAGATCGCATTAAAACTTGTCATCGGATTTAGTAGGGCTAAAAATAATTATGATTTCACATTACAATAAGTCGAATTTTTCGAAAATGTTTATTGGTAAGTAAAATTGTATGTTACGTTTACAATGCGCTCTAAAAGTACTTTTTTTAATGTATAGATGTCTATACTGTGTCTTAATATGCAATTGGCGTAAAAATACTCATATCTTTACTAACATAAATAACCCTAAATTCAAAGTAAGGCCTATATTTTCTTTTAAAACAATATTTTTTTATGATTATGAAATTTATTCCCTTTTTTTTTTAAAAAAAAAAGAGAATTACGTTAAGTGTTTGAAATTTAACCTTAACATATTGAAATTTCTGAATTAATATTCAAATAAAAATACTGGCTCTTTATTTTTTTTAAAAATCTAATAACGTATAACAGTTTCGCTTCACAATAGGAAAATTTTATAAAAACATTTACCAGATTAACGGAAATTTTTAACGAAGAGAATGGCTTTCCACATTGTGTAAGGACAATTTAAAAATTAATTATATATTCAATTTCCCAACATTTCCTTTGTAAGTGAATTACTTTGCGAAGAAAAAATTCGACATTTGCAGATGACATTTCACGGAATTGCTTACGAAACGTTCACATAAAGTAAGTAAAATTAATCTCAATTGTCTCACCTTAATTTTATACAAGCGAATTGACGACAATAATTGAATCTAAAACTACTTTATTATCACCCAATATAGATTGTTCCGAAAATTTGAATTCAATAAGAATTACAATTAGTCCTTGTAGATTAAGAAGACACCCTGAAACGTAGAATAGTTATTACATCTGTACTTAAATAGTAAAAGAACACATATTCAGTTAAGTACATCGAAAGTTCATTCAATAAAGGTTCTTTTTCTATTAAAGTTTGCATATTTTCATCATCATTTTGCGCAAGAGTTGCCATAACGACGAAAATGGCTTCTAGCAAATTTATTTCTAGCAATGGCTTTTTGAAAAGATATTTAAATTCGATTCAGTTCCTTATTCGAATGTTTAAGTTGTTATGGAGTTTTTGTATGCATTTCCTAATTAGTCCATTCATTTTTTTCTAAGTATTTGTAAGACCTTTGAAATGCTGGTATTTATATCTTTAAAGCTTTTGAATGGAATCATTAGGAATGAAAGTGAATAGAATTTTTATTTAATGGCTAGTGATTCTCGTTTATGTAAAGCACTAATTTTATTAAGAAGAAAGATATAAATAAACTTATGGTGAAAATATTTTTACTTGGAAGTAAAAAAATGGTTTTTTCTTGTAAATGAATAAATCCATAAACAAAAAAATTATCAAGAGTGTTTGCTTTTATTTGGAAATTTAATGCAGCAGTTCCATAAATTCCTTGAAAAATTATGTATTTTTACAAATAGCGTTAAAAAATTAGCTATAATTTTTTTTTAATTCTAAAATTATAGTGAAAAAATTAAGAAGAAAAATCTCATTTGAAATTGATAATAGTTTTTTTCTTCAAGTTAATTGCATCGGAGGCCATTGGTTGGTCACTTTTAAATGTTCAATCTGAGATAACATTGCTTATTTAGAAACAAAATTTAATTAAGGCTTAATTCGACTAAAAAGATAACGTTTCAAACACAGCAGGAAAAAGAAAAAGAGGTAACCCCCGTACAAGGTGGATGGACAACAAAGAAAAGAATTTGAGGAATTTAAGCATTAATAATTGGAAGACATTGACGCTGGATAGAGCAAGATGGTTTAAGCTTAGCGAGTCAGTCTTAGCCGGAAATCGGCTGTAGCGCTTAAGAAGAAGATTTTAACTAAGCAAAACTCAAGTTTCCCTATACACCCCAACAAACTACACTTTGCTGGATTACAAAATAAAAATGGTAATTGGTAGTATAAGAAGAATTTGGAACACATAGTCGGATATTGATTATTGAGAAATCCATAAACTTCACTGGATGTCAAGAAAGGTATAGCAAACAAAGGGCTTAACCTATAAATAACGTTTAACAAGAAAATTTTCCACGCGAAAATGACTCTTATATTTTTGTGAATAAACGAAATGTAATAGAAATGTAGACCATAGTCCTAAAATATTTTTGTAGGTCAAATGATGAATTAAAGAACTCAACATTAACGTTTTCATTCAGAAATTAGGATGATTATGATGTTCACAAAGTCGTCGTTAATGGATTAATTCTTAAGTCTTACAATCTTAAGGGGACGCATTACCTAAAATTTAGAGCTGCCCAGAAAATGATTAAACATGCTAGAACTCTGTGATATAAATATATTGCAAAAAAGAAGGTGTCATTTATAATGATAGAGGTTTATTGAAAATAATATGGGGGTTTTGCAATTTTTTTTTTGAAATTTTCTGTTGATTTTTTAAACATTAATTTTTTTAGCTTTTGAATGGTTAAAAGCCTATGGCTTTTAAGTTAATAAATGTAGAGCTCCAAATTTTTTTCCTGTATTAAGGCAAATTATTTTCCTGTATTACCATAAACAAAAGTTGGTATGGGATAAGGTCCAGTGTGGTTAGAATTTTTTTAAATAGTGATGGAAGTTGAAATTTTTTTTAAAAAATCTTATTTTTTTTAATATTTTTATGCATAAATCTGCATAACTATTTTTGTTTAACTGGTAGTTCAATATCCGTACCAACTTTTATTAACAGATGTTGTGGGAACATTTTGAAAAAAAAATCCATTAAAAAATTCCTTAAATTATAGGAGGAGGAGTATTTTGAAAAATCATTATTTTTAGTATTTTTAATATTTTGAAAAAACTAACGTTTAAATATTAATAATTTTTTTGTATATGCTTATGGAATGTTAGTTCTTTATAAAAATAGCTTAATTTGAACGCTAGCTATAAAAATACTGGATTTAAATTTTTAGGTAATGCGTCCCCTTAAGATGGAATGGGCACGCTGGACCGCGGGTCTCCAAACTCAAGTGCATCAGTATTAATACTATGGAGAAAAAATACCTTCTCTGCCACATTTCTCCGCCTGCATTGAACATTTTTACAAACGGATTTTTTTATGTGATAAATGTAGTCTGCTTACAGATCCCGACAATCCCACTTTTGAAATCAGTTCGATTTTTTTTTTAAATTTTGAATAAATAATATTTCAAAAAGTAAATGAAGCAATTTAAAAAGTGGAATTATACAAGACCTGTCAGTTATTTACATTTATTATTATAATAAAACGCTTGTAAAAATATTCAATACAGCCAGAGAAATGTGACAGATAAAAGTCCCCCCCTCCCATTGAATTAACATTGAGGCACTTGAGTTTGGAGACCCCAGGTGTCCAGCCCCTCTTAAGCTACGTATTATTGCCTTGTTATGTAATTATTTTACCACCAAATCGTAACACAGCAAAATAAAACAAATTTCTTCTTCTATTCCAATATTGCAGAAGAGCAACTGGCATTTTTATTAGGGGGAAGGCAAGTACATCCACAGTATAAAAGATGAGGGTTAAAATTTTGTAATACATTTTAAACATATTAAATACATATTAAACAACTAAAATTGTAATATAATAACCAACTAATTTGAACTAAATAATCGAATAATGGAAAGAAGGGTTAAAATTTTTTAATACATTTTAAACGCATTAAATATATATTAAACAACTAAAATTGTAATATAATAAGCAACTAATTTGAACTAAATAATCAAATTATGGACCGAAGGGTTAAAAAATTTTAATACATGATGAAAAGCGTTGTTGACTGATAAACTGATTCGAATACAAAGTATTCTGCAACTTTGAAAATGATTCTTTTCGTCAAATGATCGTTAACTATTTCTGTTTATAAAAAAAATCCATAAATACTTATTAGTGTAGTTATAGAACAATGAACACTAAATATTCAATTTTAGTATGCTTTTTTGTGTTAATTTATGTAAAATTCTGTCCATTTAGAGTTTTTTTTAATTCTTGGAGGTCGTGAAATGGTCCCTAATACTACCTTCTTTAATTTATAAAAGTATTTTTATGCAAAATCGAATACACCTAGAAGAATTTTCCCTAGATATCACGTAAAAACAGTTTATTTATGCACCTTAATTAGACCGAAAATAAATTAATATTATAAATGAAAGAAACTGAATAAAAAAGTTAAATATACTCCCCAAATCCCAATCATCACGTAGATGAAGATCAAAGGAAAAACCTTAAGCTTTCTCTTAAATTAACAATCAGTTGTATTTTTACATGAATTAATTCATATACTTTGGTGCATTAATAAAACAATCTGCAGATATGCTTTGATATTCACTAGGTGAATGAATTAGTTATTAATACATGTGGTTTTACTGTTTACTAGAAATATAGCCTATGTTCTTTTGTTGTATTGCAGAACATTGGTCTTTTTTAGATTAACCTAAATAGATGATATGGATGACCTGTAGTAACTCATTTTTTTTAAAATTCTATTATTTTATTGTGTATCAGTAGCATAAAAAGGATAATAAGGCAGTTTTGTTTGTACAAAATAATATTTTGTTACTTTTTTACATGTAAACGTTGAAATACATACCAAGATTGAAATAACTATTCTTTTGTTAAGGAAGCTATATAGAACTTTACGTGCTAAGGTGGTATGTGTGTATGTTTGTCAAATAGTACTTAAAATTATATATATGATCTATAAATTAATTCAAGTTTTATAGATCATATAGGAGTTGGTATGGCCTGCAGAATAAGATTTGATCCAAGATTTTCCACAATATCGAAAAGTAAATTTTCAGGCAACTTTCATCCCTTACAGATCAGGTAACGCTCAGAAATTCTCGTAATTGCGGCTAAAGCTTTGAATTATTAGACAAAAAGTAAAATTTAGTTCTATCGATGTTAAGACCCCTCCTCCGTCTTCCAAAATAGGACAAAGAAAATCGTCAAAAAAATATATATTGATATTTTAAGAGTGGAAATAAAAATTTAGTAATTAAAGTGCGTAAATCTGCTCTTTATGCCTGCAATCGATATACAAGGCAGCAATAATTTTCGTACTGATATTTAGGTTTTTTTATCAAGCAGTCTAATATCTCATCGTAATATTTTCAATATGTCTTTTTGAATAGAAAAATACGAGTAAACACAAAAATAAAAAAAATAATACGATTTACAAATACGAATAACAACAAAATAGATAAAGTTTAAACTCTAAATAAAAAAGTATAAAGAAGGCTCGTAATTAGTTCTTATTAAAAGTATCTATAAGAACTCTTTACAAATGTTTTATAAATTCTATTAAAAAATAAAACTTTAGTGTTGATTGCTTTTATCCAATTTTAATTTCTCTGCATATTTTGTATTTGATTCGACCTACATTGCGTGTCAGCTTTTATATTTAATTTTTAATCAATTCTTTGCTTATCCAAACAGTTTTTATGATTATTATGTTTCTTTCAATGATTTTTTAATAATTGTTTATTCTTTTGATTATTAAGTATAGCATACACAAATTAAAGTTAGTTATTATAGTCTCACAAAGTACGAAATATTTAATAGATAACATACTATCATTATGCTGTAAAACTAATGAAAATACTACCCTAACCCTACAAGTAACACATTAGTTATTCCTCCTTAAAACAACTGCTCTTTCAGGCTACCCTTTAAATACAGACATTAAAATCTGAAGAGCTTATTGCAGAAATATGTTCACATTCATTTTTTTTATAAAACAAATTTAAAGGATAAAATTGTCAAAACTAGTAAAAGAACTTTGAGACAAGAGTTAAAACACTAAACCATAATTGTAAAGTATTATCAACAAAAAAAAAACTTATTCAACAGAAAAAATTTATTTCCTTTTTTTGCTATACGAAATCCAATAAAAAGCTCGTACATTATCTGTTGATAATGAATTGAAAGTATGTGATAGTACAGATGTCTGTGAAATGGGAACTCTCACAAAAACCTTGTCCATTAAAACAAATAATTACCTTTTTTTAAGGCAAATAACTTTTTTTAACCGAATAGTTTTCCAAAATATATATCTGGCAATTGGGAAACTCATTCTACTTAGTTTAAAATGAATTGACGGAAAAAAGATGTAGTTAATAAAAAATCAGAGGAAATAATTAAATCAAGGTTTCTAGATTATTAAAGGAAGTTAAATTATCTGTAAATGATACCAATTTCTATGTTTCGAGTTTTTCGTTTTTTGATTTACACAAAAAAAAATCAGAAAAGGCATTGATAAATGAGGCTTGATTCATTTTGAAATTCTATATATAAAATAAGTATAAATAATTTACTGGAATTCTAAATATTTGCATTTGAAAAATACTTTTTTACTTATCAGTAATCTAAAATGTACTTTGGAATTGTCTTTATCGTGGCAGTCATATTCATATGTAGCACAGAGGTTAGCATCAGTATGTTTTCTTGTGTTTATATGCAGTAATACTAAAGAGGGAGAGACTGTCTTGTACAGCAAATGCATTAGATTTGAAAACGGAACCCTTGATAAAGTATTGCTTAGCCATGTAAGCAGTTTTGGCTAAGTTTGAGAATCGTCATAACAGAAAAATAAATTATACTTAAAGGAGGAAATAGCATCTAGTTATTAAAATATTAATTTTTAGTTTCAATTACTCGAAAATATTCTGAAGAGGTCGACACTATTTTAACACTTTATGAACTAATTATAAAATAGCTGGATGTCATTGACTTTGAAGTTTGCTATATTTTGCTGCTATGGATATTCTCAAACCAGGTGAAAAAATGCTTAAATGACAAAACCATACTTTCACAGCGGTTGCGATTTTGAAACTAAGGGATAAGCTCAATTGGTTAGTTTGAGTTATCGTCGCCCTAGAGCTACACGAGGGCTATTGGCGACGTGCGTCATAATTTAGAACCAGAGTCAGGCGATGAGCCGACACCTGAGAAGCACCCAATGCAACTGTTAAGGGCGACAACGTACGCATCTTTGGAACTTTGGAGCATATTTACGTGCAATCACTCTACATGGGGTATTATTCATCGGAAATTCTTGGCTGCACATTCTGTTTATAGTTCGGCAGTTATTTTAGCTATGTCCGGACCCGAACCTGGGAACTTACACATACAAGACGAATGCCTAACCGACTGGGCTCCCTATCTCCCGATTAGCTCTATAGGAATGACCAGCAAAGAAACATCCTCCTTAAAAAAATATAAGTTAAATATCAAAATACAAATTTTAAATATATACCCACTTAAAACAAATAATAGAAATGAAGTTTAGCTAATTGTTTGAAAATATCAAATATCTTTAGACGCAGAATGAATGACGTAGAAGGTAATAAGCCTCACACCATATTTTCTACACATAATCTATTGTTTCTAATATGACAGCTTAAAAGCAAATATGTAAGTAAACAAGACAAGTTTTGAAAGAACTTAAGAAAAAGGACTCACATAAATCCTGATGGTTTAGATAGACAGACAAACGAATAAATTTTTTAAAGATGTCTGAAATAACTAATGTCATATCTTTGTAACCTATTATATATATTTTTTGAAAAATAAAACGGCTGTAATAGAAAGTGAAGCAGACTGTTTAAAGACAGATAGACGGTAACATCGTACGGACATATGACAAAAATATAAAACATACACTCTTAAAACAAAATAGTGAAATCCACTCCAGTAGGAGAAGTGCATTTTCGACACTGGAAAGGAATGAATATTAACTCAGACTGAGTTAAAATCATTCGTTTGGAGTGATCCTGTTGGAGGTTTAACATACAGAGGATCCACTCCTTTCGGGGAAGTGCATTTTCAAGACTGGAGGTGTGAAAATTAACTCAGACTGAGTTAAAATCGCTCGTTTGTTTTAAGAGTGTAAGTTTCTGATGTTATTACCTTTATCACAAAATAATAATTTTTAATTAGACGTTTAGAGCGATACTGCCATGATGTCAATACCTACTAATCATATATTTTTAAAAATTACTTAAAAAAATAAAGAATTTTGATCACGCATGGGTCTATTGCATTACAAATAATACATACAATTCTGAGCTTATTCATCCGAAATTTGTATTTATTTCCAAGGAAAATGCTGGGTTAAAATAAATGTAAGAGTTATATTTGTAAGATAACGGTCAAATAAATAAGAAAGTTATTAGCTCAAATACCAATTTAAAAATGGGATTAGACTGAACCTATGAACATGACTACTTTAAAGTGCTAAGTACGGGTCACTCAAAACCTAAACGGTTAAGTACAAAAAAAAATAATTTTTTTTTCACAAAAGCCTCAGATTCGCTTCGAAATGCGATATTATCTTTTTTTCTTTCAGATAAAGTTTTTCTCAATAATGTTATCTATAAATATAAATATGTGGACGATCAATATTCTTAACCTTTCGAACGGCCTGGAAGTGGGCAAAATATGTACGATTGTTTTCTCTGCATACATTTAAAATTTAATCTTTTAATTAACATATTTCTTTAAAAAACCTGACTTTGGTTTATTTTTGAACAGATGATCTTAAAATCAAGGTGGTGGTGGGACATAATGGTAACTAGACCAGATCCATGAGTTTAAAAGTTTCCAAAGAGTCCAAAAGTAAGTGGGGGCTTTTCACAGCCTCTTCTCGCGAATATCCCAGGCATTGCAAAATATGCTGGGGACAAAACGGAGCATTGTTGCACCTGGGACATTGACACACTTTAAGTGGCCAGTGTCGAAGATGTACTCTGGAGCCCTTGAATGTTGAGGCGGCTCCAGGATGTTTTGGTTTCTACCAGGTAGGAGTAGGAGGGTCAGCCCAGGTTTGAGAAATGAGTACACTCTTTAAAATGAATGCTCAAAAATTTTCCTTAGCTTTGACGATCCGTTTACCGGCAAATGATCCGAGTTTTCGTTTCCTCAAAGTGAGGAAATTTGAATCGTCATTTTTATGAGGATTTGAATGTCGTCTAATCTAAATAAATATTTCATCAATTTTGAGCATGTGAGTACAGCAATGAGATTCAGTTTCCTCAAAGTCAAGATACATAATCGTCAAATCACGATCGTAAAAGTGAGGATTCGCGTTTACTCAAAAGTCGCGTGATACTTTGACGAAGTCCTCAAAATTAACGAAATGAGGCTTGAGGATTCATGAATCGTCAAAAATGAAAGTGTAGTTTCTGAGAGTGTAGCTTGGCGATGGAGGATATCTCTGATGGTGTTAGGGTCATGTGGTCTACCGAGTTCGCAGGATTGCCGGCAACTGCCCTTAAATCATTCCCAAGTGAAATAAGGACATTGTGAGTGTAAGAACTTATTATTTATAAAAATTTTGACATTTATGGTTATTGTAAGAATGACTGATGCACAAAATACGTAAAAAGCCTATTCTAACGATCATCGGGGGGCTCTAAACGATCAATATTTTAAGGCCAACATTAAAATATTGAAAGATAAATAACCAAAATGTAAACTTAATTTGGCGCATAAATGGTTAATATCTTTTATATTTGCGAACTTGGCAAAAGTTTGATAAGATTTGAAATTTGAATCACTAGAGATGTTTCCAAATTCAAAATTCTTATTTATACTTTTCAAAATACCATTTTTTATCGGATTAACATTTTCTTTCTTTGACACTTTGCTTTTTTATGTGGGAAAACGAAGAAGAAAGAAAAATAACTAAAGATTTGTTTACCAAGCAAGCCAAATTTTGAGCCACAATCCCCTAAAGTTTCAAAGAGCGTTAGCTGAGGTATGAAAAGGGATATAGGCACCGTGCACTTCAAAAGCTAAAGTTACGTTTTGACAAAAAATGAGTTTTTCTCGGATAAATCGTTTGAAAATTGGCATTTCGGTAACATTTCACTGTTGACAGATTTTATTATTAAAGATATTACAATTCTTTACTCGATAAGAGACTGACAATAATAAATATATTTTAAATTGTGTATATTTGAAGTAATATTCGAAAAACACACCATATTAGTTCTTAAAATGTTTCCTAACAATATCCTGCTTCCTAAACAAAAGATTAGTCTTTCAATCTTTACCTATATTTCAACTGTCACATGTAATAAAATGCAATTAAAGCTCTTATATATACTTTGCTTATTACTAAATTATAAACTGAAATATTATTTTGAATGTTCGTAATTGAATCGGTGAATGCAGAAACAACGTCAGTCACAAATTAAAAAAATTTCAGGAGGGAGAAAAAACGTAATAACTCCCCTATTTCTGCATTTAAACACTCGAAACAAACGTCCTGTAATTACGGAACTACTCAACAGACTAACGTAGTTTTTGCACCCAACACGCATTTTGCCTTTCTACGCTTATTTTCATTGAAAACGAGTTTTCGGATTTTTTTTTTGACTGAAGTGGTTTCTGCACTCACCGATTCAATTATGAAACAGATTTAAATATTTTGATTAAACTATTATTAAATAGTTGTTAATGCACTAATTCTAAACAAGGCGAACTAAATTGAAATAAAATAAAATAAATTATTAAAATATATGTATAGTTAAAAGTCAAACTAGAAATTTAGTTTTGCTTAAAATCTTATCCAAGATTAAATTATTTAATCAATCACCAAAAATATTGCACCATAACGATGCGCCCAAAAAATCAAATAATAGTGTTATTTAATACAATAGTTTAAGATTAAAGTTATCAACGACAAGTTACTTTTTCTTCTAGAAATTGAGTCCTGGCATAAAGCTGATTATGAAACAAATTTATAAAGAAATATTCTAAAAAATTATTTAAAATTTGCACTAATTATTCGACATTTTTTAAGACTTCTCGGACCAATTTATAAAATTCGAGTTCAATGCAATTTCAGTTATTAACGACTGTTATAAAAGGTAATACGATTCTTAAGCCGTAAATCGAAAAAATAATCGTTTTTATATTTTACGTGATACTAATACACAATCGAATAAATGGAATAAGCCATACAATTTGCTACCACAGATCATTGCATTATTTATTGATAAATCTAAAAACGGCTCACGTTTAACAAGATAACACTGGGTATAGGCTCCATTTCTAGTAAGCAACACATATTAATAACTAATTTAGTCACTCAGTGAATAGCAAGGCATGTATGTGGATTTTTTTTTTAATGATTACAACAGAGCATATTAAATAATTCATGTAAAATTGCAACTCATTGTTAATTCAAGAGGTCGCTAGAGGTTTTTCCTTTGATCTTCATCTACGTCATGATTGGGCTTCATTGGGATTTTGATAATTTATTTCACTTTTTTTTGTTCAGTTTCTTTAATAGAATGCTAATTTATTTTACGTCTAATTTAGGTACATAAATCGTTTTGTACGTGCTATCTAGGGGAAATACCTTTAGATGTATTTAAGAATGCAAAAAAAATCAGAATATATAAACATTCAAGCTAGTGGTTTTGCAAAAAATGCAAAATTTTCCCTCGAATTTGTTGAATTGATGCATTAAATTTCCAAACAAAAGTGTTTTATTTACTTTTTTTATGCTACTTTTTACTTTTTTTTTATAAGAACTCTTCATAATTGAGTGGTTGGTAAATTCAATGACTTATAAAAATATTGTTGTTTACTTTATAGAAGTGAAAATATTTTATCAAAAACTTATTTATATCATTTTCTTAATAATATTAGAGATTTACCAAAAAAAAAAAAAAGAGAGATCTTCTAAACGTTGAAAAAAATTAGATTAACTTTCGTTTCAAATGATTCCATTTAAAAATCTTCATATTTATAAATATCTAAACTTCAGTTGTCTTAGAAATACTTGAAAAAATGAATGATTTAATTAGGAAATACACACTAGAGATCTTAATTACTCAAACATTCGAAATAGAAAATGAATCGAATTTCAATACCTTTTCAAAAAGTCACATACCTGGAAGCTACTCTGAAATCGTTATGGAAACTCGCGCGCAAAATGATGAAAATATCAAAAATTCAATAGAAAAGGAACCAATGTCCTAACTTACTAAAAAGGTGTTTTTCTATTGATATGCAGACTTTTTTTTAAAACATATTTTTCGTTTTTGGGCGTTTTTTTTTAAATGTAGAACGGCTAATTGCAGTTCGATTGAATTCAGACTAGCGAAACAAACTGTAATGGGTGATTATAGGGTAGTTTTAGATTCAATTATTGTTTGAAGATTGTATTAAATTCTGTTAAAACAATTGGATTAATTTCTTTTATTTTATGTTAACGTTTCGAAAGCAATTTTGTAAAATGTCATCTGCAGGTCTCAATTTTATCATCGAAAAGTAATTTACTTGTATATTAAATTTTCTAACGTTTCCTACTTAATTATTTCGGAAATTGTCCTAATAGAAAGAGCAAAGACATTTCTTAAGCTGAAATGGATTTCCGTAGATCTGATAAAAGTTTTTCTCTGATTGTGTCTAACTGTAAAACGAAACAAAAGAAAAAATTAAAAAACTTTAATTTTATTTCAAAAATTATTTTTGAACTTCAATAACTTTACGTAAAAGTTCTAAATATGAAATGTAGAATTTATTTCTAATTTTTAATTCTATTTTAATTGATTTCATTAGACTATAAAAGCAAAATTATTGTTGTAAAATGAAATACAGTCCTTAACTTTTGTTACAAAATTTATAATTATGAAATCTGCTACTAAATATGTGCAAATACAAACACAAAAATTATCAACCAACAACAGGCTAGAGGTCTAACAAGGTGGTCCAAAATATAATTCTTTACCAGGTTAAAATAGCTATTAGCTATTGAGATTTTTCTAAAATCTTGCACTCTCTTTGAATTCACAACGTATTCTGGTAAAGCATTTCACTCATTGACGACTCTATTGTAAAAATGTTTTCTTACCTCCCTTCTAAAGCATGATTTAATCAACTTCTGACCATTTCCTCTGGTCCGACTATTTTAGGCAAAACCTAAGAACTCCATGTATCCCTGCTTTATGATTGTTAAGAAATTAAAATGGCAAATTAAGTAGTATATATTTAAGTTTTTGTTTAGTGCGCATTGTAAACGTGATATACTATTTTAGTTACTTTAGAAAAAACGTGATAATAATTACTTATTTTAATACGAAATTAGTTATTTATAATCAAAACTGATAATCACAAATCTTTATTGCAATTTGTTTTAAAAGGATTTTACTTTTTTCTTTATTAATATATTTTAGTCCCATAATTTAAACCTTTTTTTAAAGTAAATTTTTCTTAATTATTTTTATTGATTATATGTAAAACTCTGAACTTGGATATAACTAAATTATTTATCCACAAATTCACCTTACTAGCATATATCAATATACTTACTTATACGGCATTAAATGATTTTAAAAAAAGTTCCAAAACGTAAGTATTTTCAATTTTCATTGTAACGTAAGAATTTTCAATTTGCATTGTAAACGTAAGTATTTCATTCGCATTGTAAACGTTAGTATAGCATTTTAATTGCTAATGAACATGATGGAAGAATTCAATTTATTGTAATGCAAAATCAGTTAATTTCAATCAAAAACTTTCTACCACAATTTTTTTCTAACATTGGTAAGAAAACATTTTTTTTTAAAATTCAATATATAAATAGGTGAACAAACTTATCTATATATATTTTACTCCCCTCCAATAAACCTTCGTCTTTAAAATACATTTTTCAGGATTATTATGTTTGTTTATACATAAAATATTTTTGGCTACAACTAAAATTATTTATTGCAAAACAAACCTTGCTGAAGTACATCGATAAAATCTAACATAGGATTATTACTGATTTGAAAAAATGGGGTTCAATACATAAGCATTTTCAATTTAGTAGAAATAAAGGAAAGTGTATTGAAATTACAAGTATTTTCTTGACATTAAGAAAATTGAAATGTCATACACAGATTCGATAGATTTTTATCGGTATTGATGGATTCTGCAGAATTTTAGATCGATCTAACATTCATCAAAGTTTGTTCATAACATATATAATTTTAAATATTATTCAATTACAATATATTTTTAAATACTAGTTTTGGTATTAATGCTTAATGTACTTTGCAAAATGCTTTAAAGCGATTTTATGCGAAGTTTGTTAATAAGTTCTAAAATTGGATAGATTGTAGATAAATTTTTTTTTCCTTTTTTTTTAATTAACATACTTATTACTTATCTCCAACTCTTCAACCTTCTTTTCGTTAGATAAAAAAATGAAACAGCATCTTTTTTATTTGGAATTGTTTTATGTAAACTTATTGTTTTTAATTAATAAAATCCTTACATTTAGGAATTTCAAGAATTAAAGTTTAATTCAAACGTAGTTAATAAATAAAAAAAAATTAAGGCTTAGAAGTATTCAAATACAAATCGCATTGTTTCTAATTGAATTCGTTTTAATTAAAGAAAAAAAGTTTTAAATTATAAGGTTAAGAAACAAAATTGTGGAATTTTTTTTTCGGGAAACTACGTTTTTACAATGAATTTTTAATTTACAAATTTGAAAAATGTTTGCTAGAAAAAAATAGGACTGATGTATATAAATGAATGTAAAATGATGTATATAAATGACAGAAAAATATGTTTAATTTAGCTATTATAAGGTATGAGTTGTTTATTTGATATTTCTTCTTGTACATCCAAAACGCCATATTAAAAAATATAAAACTGTCTGAAAATTTCAAATCTAAAAAAAAAAAAAGAAAATACGAAAGTTTAAAATTTGCAATTAAGCTAAACTTTCTACTATACTTTTCAAAGCATATATTATCTCCACAATTTTTTTTAAAATTATAATTCCCCTTACTCAAAGGAAAACAACCACCATTGATTTTGAACAGAAGCCTACAATACCTATCAAGCAAAACTGTCCCCAAACTTTTTGAGCTAGGTCTTATTTCTATTGTAAAAGACTGATTAAATTCTTTGTACAAAGGTTTTGTTGGAAAAGGTATCCTGTAATCCTTTCTTGATAAATTTTGTGAAATACTTTCTTTTTGCTAATACTACTTTATTTAGAGTAAACATAATAAGAGTGAATATTTTTAATAAAGAAAGATTCTGATAACAAAAGAGTGTTTGAGAATTCATTTCACATAATATAGATTTATAAAAAATAAAGCTATTATTTTTTAAGTAAAAATTTTATACTACCCTTGTTATTTGTTCTTTTATGCGATATTTAAAATTGATCCGTAATACTTGCAGACTACAATATACAATAACGAAAGCTATTTATATTTGGAATTAATTTGATTTGACGGTTAAATACTTTCTTGTGTTTAAAGTTGTATGCTTGATAGTTTTCAAGAAAAAATAATTTCCTGATTTTAAATTAGTGTCGTTAAAAAGTTTTCGCTATTAAGACTCATTTTAAAAGTATTTTCTAATGTTCAAGCGAAAATAATCAAAAATAACGACATGTCGAATACAAATTCGCTAGTTTTCGTCGAATGCTTTGTAATTTTTTAATTAATTATTCAAAATTAGAATATCAGATTTTACGAAAAAATAGTCTGAAATTATTCGCATGAGCCGATATTTGCATATACTGATACAGAATCAAAGCAAGATTATGGCAAAGCTATTTAGGTTATTTTGAATTGATTTTCGAACTGTGTTTATTTATTCAGCTATCTTCTATTTTTAACGAATGTCTAACACAAAAAAAAAACGTTATATGCAGTTAATTGAGGAAATACAATTCGCAATTTTAAGCCTAATTAGTAAAATGAAATACTTTTAAAATTCATTTTAAAAAATCGATTCTGCTTCTGATACTGTAAAATGTACTGTGTTTGAATCTTAATTTTGTTCTTATAACACTAAAGCCCTTAAAAGCTTCTTTAGAAAATCAGTTTGCATTATCCGAAAACTAGCAAAACCGCCATTTCATTGAACGATGAACTAAGGTAATTATCCCTTTCCATACAATCCCAAAAGACAATAGTGGATCATTTTCAAACTACAACAACACATTCCAAATGTTTTCATCCTACTTATTTTTACTGAGGGAAAAAATAAACTTAATTCATCAATTCTCCGAAAGACAGAACCGGCATTAAGCAATAATGGACGTGGAGCACTTTATCTTTGGGTTTTCAATGCATTCGAACCAGGTTTGTATTAGGAACTTTCTGAATGGATAATGTTAGGCTTAGCATTATATCTAATCTGAACACTGCTTCCCTTAATTGTTTTGATTTTAGTGTGGGTAGTAAAGGGAAAAGAGGATTTTACGCTTAAAATCAGGTCGTTTGAATTTGGGTTAAAAGGTACAGAGTCCATTTTGTGAAAGAATAAAGGAGTTTTAAAAATGCATGGGATAAATGGTTTTTAGCTTGAGTGACTTTAACTGTTGGATATGGCTCGCTCGCCATTTGGAATAAATTTCAATGATCTAATTAATTGACTTCACTTTCAGATTGCCTAAATTATATTTAATGTTTTTTATATGCAAATGCACCACTAATACTTAATGTGTTGCAGTTTCGCAGAAGACCATATAAATAAGAATATCCATCAACGCTGATGCGTTGGAAATTATGAACAGTGCCTGATAAAGTTAAAATATTAGAACTTTAAATAGATCATTAAGTAATTTAGTTATTGAGTGCATTTTTACTGCCCCTTGGTACTTAATATAGAGTGATTGAATTGAAGTTCTGATTAAGAATGGCTGTAAATTTTAAACTGCTGCATTCCATGTGCTTTTCGAACGAACTTTGGTAAAAGGAGAAATTATGGGATGCATTTTTCTCATTATTTCTTCATATTCTATCATTTAAAATTATACAACTGTTCTCTTATTCAACTTGGCCTTGCATGCAAAAGGTACCAGGTTAGGTCCTGGTATTGCTAAAATAACTGCTGACCTATAAACGGTCTGTGCAGCCATAGAGTATGATGTATATTTCCCCTTGTATAGAGGTGCACGTTAAATATGCTCCAAAATCCAAAAACCACGTATGATGTCTAATATAAAATTTGGTGTAGAGTGCGAACTCAGGTGTCGATACGTCCCCTTGACTATACGTCGCCAATAGCCCTCGTGTAGCTCTAGTGCGACGATAATTCAAACCAAACCAAACCCCTTGACTATACACTTGTTCTAAATTATAACGACCATCACCAGTAGTCCTTGTACAGTTCTAATGCGAAAACAATTTAACCTAAAACCCTGTACTTTTAAACGTTTTATAAAACTCCAATGCCTTTTTTCCAAATGAAATTAATATTTTTAAGAAGTTTTGTAATTTTACGTATAATTCATTTTAGAGTTCGATGTTGGTAAGTCGTTCGTCTTTACACCTTCAGAAAATGATGTTTAATTCGTTGTTTAACAGTCATTATATCTGTTGACTTCATGGTAATTTTCAATTTTTTACCTACAATATTTACTTCTCAACTTATCTGCGATTCTACATTACTGTGTGTACGTGAAAATTTTAGAGCTTTATAAAAAAGGCGGCTATAGGTATGCACTCGAAAGAATACCTAAATTCAAAAATACCTCAATTTCCTAAACAGCACACAGCTACTTTGCTACATTTCATATAACCATAAGAGCTACGTATTTTACGAATTCCAACGTATCGTACAGTAAGTGGAAACCTAGGAGGTGGAAACGGGACACTTTTTCTATACTTTCTGAAAGGGAGTATCAGCGCTGTTTAAAAAATAAGGCATAAGATTACCTACATAAAATCAATGAAGATCAAATCCCTGCCACTGAGAACAATTCCTTAAATCCAGCATTCTTTATTTTACCGGATTTTTTTTAGAATTTGGGAATCGGAAAAAAGAAGTAATACAAACCAAGCCCAGTTCAGTTCGTAGTCGCCTGATGTATACGATAAAACAACGATACGTGCGTTTGTTACGTTAGAATTACAACTTTTTCCTGTGCTGTTGGTTGTTTAATTATTTATCAAGGAAAACTTGCATTGAAAGAAGTTGAAATTTAAAAAAAATAACTTGTATCTTTTTAGAAAACTCAATTTTTAATGCCAAGGCAAAAATAATTCGAGAAAAATTAAAACAAGACCTCAGAGCTGTTGCCAGATCCTCCGTGAAACAAGCCCATTGAACCAATATATAGAAGAATAAAACCAATCAATATATCGTATAAAAGAATTTTTTTTCGAAAAGTCATCTTTACTGGTAAGTTTTCTTAGCCAATAGTGTGATATGCTGTACAAGTTATAATCTATTGTCTAAACTAACCCCGCTTCCAATTAACTTCACTACTTATCTTCATTACAACACATTCCAGGCACCTATAATACATCAAAAGGAATCAGAAGGGTTGCCTTCCTGCCATTAGATCACAATCTCAACAAACTATCTCCGACATATAGGTATCACCAAATGTCGAATCCACATTACGATATGATATTACTATCATTATCGATCCAGTTGATTACGATAGGGTTTGCTCGAAAAAATTTAAAAATTGGAACAAATTAGAAGAAAAAAAAGTCAATATTAAAATAATAATTATCGTCAGGAGACCAGGTTAAAGCGATCCATTCGTTAGAATCGGGGCTCCTTCTTAGCACATGATCGACCCAATGCCATCTTTTCATCATTATGTCATTTGTAAATGGTTTGTCTGCTGTTTTGATACATAGATTATGTTTAGAAATTTTTATCCGGCCAATAAGTGTCACGACTCTACGTTATTAACCCTTTCAGTCCCAAAAATTTACTACACTACAAAAACATCTGGTATTCACAAAATCAGCTTATTTTAGGTCAAATATACGAATTCCATAAGAAAAAAAATCTATTTAAATTTTGTATATGGTTTTTGAAACAATGCCAAAATTCTTTAACTGTGAAAAACAACAAAATACAAATATATATATTACCTAAAAACACTTCGAGTTATATATTTTAAGGTATCTGACCACATTATTAAAAAAAAAATTTAGTAATTATTTTAACCGAAATAGTTTAAATTGTGTTTTAAATACGTGGAACTGAAGTGAACTTATCAAAAACCAGGAGAAACGCTTGTTGACTATTTTCTAAATAAAAAATATAGTAGTTCTGACTTCTATTGAGATTAAAGTAAAATTTTGTCTGATAGAACACAGTGTGAAGAATCGAATGATGTGTGTTTGGATATCATAGCGGGACATAAACATTTTGAAAAAAATATTGAAAGTGATGATGCCAAATGGCATCACTGGGACTGAAAGGGTTAAATTCAGTCTCTAGTGAATCTTAAAATCAGCTGCCCCACGTGATGTATCGATATCACCGAAATCCCCAATCCAATATTACTACCTTAATTGACTCATACAAAACACAGGGATCGAAACGAATAAAGCAATTTGCTTCCCCCAAGACATTCACCATTATTCCAATCTGTGTAGGTAGTTACTACATGGCTTTATTTAGAGAGTAGCCTGATAGGTAGCGTCAAGAATTTTGAAGTGGACCCTTTGCCCTGTAACCGTGGCAACACGCACGTGATATTCGGGTTGTTGCCAGATGCCGAAGATGGAAGAATGACTCGAATGGAGGATGGAATCAGATTGAGGGGTAACTTGGTTAAAAACCAATGTAAATAAAGGTTTGTCAGTGAAGCCGTTAATTGCTTTAGTATTGCACCCAAACAACAACTTGGTGAAAGATTTGGCGATATTTTTTTTTTTAAATGTCTTCAATATTCGATACATCAAGATATAATAATTTGAATCATACAAATATAAAGAAATACTGCAATTCTTTGCGGAAAAATTTCAGTTATGACAATAAATGTTTTCGAATATTTTTAGGGTACAACCACTAAAACTATTTATATTATGAGTATAAATTACCAGTTTTGAGAATAAAATCAGGCTTCTTATATCAAAATAGTAGTGAGAAGGAGGTGGTCAGAGCCTAACCATATAAATGCGTATAATGAACATCTCATCTAATACTTAAAAGGCCGAATGAGGAGGGGAGCAGATGAACCGCCAATTTGGCGAGAAAGACTGCTAATTTTGTCGATTATCATGGCCGTTTGAGTAAGAGCAAAAAAGAAAATTATATCTCAAGGCAATTTTTTAGAGTTTCGATGTATATATTTTACATACAAATTTTATTTTTTAGAGCAATTGAAAAGTGAATGTTGCATAATTTTGAAAACAATGAAAAGTGAGAAAAATATAAAATATAAAAATTTTATCTTTAACTTTAGAGTTTTACTTTTTATCTGCTTGGTCATCTGTTAGGTTTTTTGTCAATGTACTAACCGTTACACCTTAAAACAATGGTTTGGGCCTATCATATACATTTGAGACTGCTTCTCCTATTTTGTTTCCAAACGTCTTCATACCTCCATAATGACACAGGGCGATTGCTTTTCAGCTCTCATTAAGTGGTCGCTTTCGATTGCTTTCCCCAGAACTCGGGCAGAGTGTGAATTGTTGTTTTTGTCTGTACCCCTGCTAAAGGATGTGCGGTCCTGCAAAATAACTTAGCCCCGGTTTAACTGGTAGTTTCTTTTCCAGTTTTTATCGACATCGGTTACATAGTCTTTAATAACCGATTCTTTGTGAAACAAAAATGGCTTATCAACTATTACTTAAATTCTTGTTTTGATAATGAACAATTTTCTAAAGAATATGCAAAAACAATTTTTATTGTTTCCGGTAAAAACGTTTAATGCCAAAATCCGGTTTAACAGTTTTTCCATCCCTAGCGTCTGCTAAGAGTATCGACATTTATTAGTATTCTGGAAGGCGTACCGCGAATGTGTGGTAAATTATCCTGACCAATGGACTGGTAAGTTGGAGTGATTGGATTGGGATAACGACGGATATTGGAGGACATGACTGTTGCCCATGAGTGTTGCTGGAAACTTTTTTATATTTTTAGGATTCCCGATTTCAGCACTTTAAACAGAGAAACGTCAAGAAAAGAAAATCCTCTACTAAAGGAGTTGACCCTAATTAGACCTTTCTGATCAATGAAACACTCTTTAAAATGAAAAAAAAAAAGAGTGTTGCAGTCGCCCGCTTTCGCATGGCCACCGGACACGATTATCTTCAGGCCCATCTCCATCGCATTGATGTGACCGACACGGACATTTGCCCAATCTGCACTCTGAAAGATTGGCTGCGGGCCACCTGTTGTCGTGTATTGGACTTCAACATCTCTCTTCTGACTTGATTTCTCGCTATAGGGAGGCTCACCGTCTAATGGCTCAACCGCCACCGACGATCATTAGCTAAAGTAAAGTAAAAGTTGAAATGAAAGAAAGAGTGTCTGTAGAAAGCTCTTAAAATTTGAGATTGTGGGAACTATTTAATTTTCATTTGGAACAATCTTTACCAAGCCTCCCCCTCCCCTGCACCCCTATAAAAGTTAATTATGTTCCTGGTAACACTAACTTTGGGCTTTTACCAGCGGGTGTTGGAGATCGTAACCCCATTAGATGGCTTATGAAGAATGGTTAAAATTTACTTAGTTTATACACTCTTAAAACAAAAGAGTGAAATCCACTCCTGTAGGAGAAGTGCATTTTCGACACTGGAAAGGAGTGAATATTAACTCAGACTGAGTTAAAATCACTCGTTTGGAGTGATCTTGTTGGAGGTTTAACACACAAATTATCCACTCCTCTAGGAGAAGTGCATTTTCTAGACTGGAGGAGTGAAAATTTACTCAGACTGAGTTAAAATCGCTCGTGCGTTTTAAGAGTGTAGTTTTAAGTTAAGGGGGAATGGGTGGGGGTCTCCAAACTCAAGTTCCTCAATATTAATCCGATAGGGAAAAATCCATATTCTCTGGCACATTTCTCCGGCTGTATTGAATATTTTTCCAAACATTTTTTTTTAAATAATAAATGTAGATAACTTAAAGGTTTCTATAATCCTACTTTTTTAAATTGCTACGAATACTTTTTGTAAAATTATTTAAAATTGAAAAATTCGAACCAATTTCAAAAAGTAGGATTGTTGGAACCTGTAAGTCAGCAACATTTAGCACAAAAAAAATCCATTTGTAAAAATATTCAATACAGCCAGAGAGGTGTGGCAGGAATTTTTTTTCAACATTGGATTAACACTGATGCGTTTGCTTTGGAGACCCGTGATCCGGCGTGCCCATTGCCCCTTAACTACAAATCAATTTTTATAACTAATTTTTATTATATTGTTTTCATAACTAATTGATAAAAATATCCGAAAAGGGCCCGGCTGTTCATTAGACACTTCTTCCAATTAAAATTACAATTATCAAACCTCACCATTGAGCAGACCGGACCTTATATCCAAGTAATAAAACTAAACTCCTCGGTGCAACAGCCCATTAGAGAGGGAAGTCCTGCCGTGCCCATTTCAGATTAAGTGATCTAGGGCTCTGGGGTGCTAGACATATGTCCCGGTAAGGTGGTCAGCCTCACGTTGAGCCTCAGTGTTTAGTTCCCAAGCATGCTTTTGTCCGTTTTTATCGACCCACTTAAGGGATGTTAGGTGAGGTTAGGTTTGAATCATCGTCGCACTAGAGCTACACGAGGGCTATTGGCGACGGGCGTCGTATTTTAGAATTACAGTCAGGTGACCAGCCAACACCTGAATAAGCACCCAACGCAACCGTTAAGGGCGACATCGTACTCAGCGTTTGGACTTTTGAAGGATATTTAACGTTCACTCCCATACACGGGGTATTATTCGTCGGACATTTTTTTTTGGCTGCACGGGCCGTTTATAGGTCGGCAGCTATTTTGGCGATGCCCGGACGGTACCCGAACCTGGGACCTTCCGCATGCTAAGCGAGTGCTTAACCGACCGGGATTCCCAGCCCCTAAGGGATGAAAGGATGGGTCAACCTCTCCCAATCCTAGATTCGATCAGCGGACCTTTGGCGCGGCAATGCGAAGCGCTTCCACTAAGCCACTGGGCCTCATATCTTAGTAATACTTTGAAGAATGTCAGTTCTGCAACTATTTGTCTGCCTCACAAACATCTGGAGGGCAGGAGCATTTAATTTAACTTTCAGAATAAGGTAGAGAGTTCTGTTCCTGAATTTCATCTCATGGCAGAATCGACTCAATGATTGAAATCTCAAGAAGTTTATAGAGTGTATGCCTAAGGCAAATCTTGGGTAAACGTTGGTGAACTTTAGAATTAGTTTTGGAATGCTGAATAGATTTTGACGTTGGTGGTACTTGACAAAATACATTGTCGTTTGTTTTCGGGATTTAGTACTAAGTAAATTGTTTAGGAATTAAGAGCTTAGTGGAAGAACGAGTTAAGTGACAAAAAGGTAAAAACTAGTAAATGAGCGTTTGTTTCGTTTGCACTTAACTACTTTAAAAACTGCACTTATGAAAAGTAAAAAATTACACTTAACTTAAGGTTTATAACATTATAACATGATGGAATCTTGTTATCTTAAAAGGACGGAATAGCATGTTCATTGGACACAAAAATCTAAATGTTTTCAAAAATTTCAGGTAGCACGTTCTTTCACTAAACTCTTGAATTACGTTTTAAGTTATTGATTTAGCATGTATGATGTGCGCGCAAGATGTAATAATGAAAACAATTCTATTGTTAAACGTCAAAAAATATGTTTCGTTGCACGAACTATTTATTGAAGATCTCCAATTTGTCTCGAAGGTGGCACCACATGCTGAAAATGGCATTTTTGAATAAAAATTTTATTTTTTTTACTTGTTTATATTAACCAGGACCAGGTTTTTTTTTTTGTTTCTGAAGCTGTCATAATTTTAACTGTGCCGCAATTAGAACGAACGTATTGATTAACTTAGTAAAGGTCAGTAGCACTAGAATCAACCAGAAAAAAAACACATTGAAACTCTAAAATGCGTTTTTCTCGCATTTCAGTTTTTCATTAAATAGCTTCAGTTGGAAAAAGATAACTCAAAAACTTTTTGAGTAGTTTTAAATATTCTTTTTTCCACTAATTTAAGAAATTGTTTTCAAGGGAAATATACATTAAAAACTTTTAAGAAATATGTTTTTTTTTTAAAATTTGTTTTGGGCTAGTAATCCTTTTAACACAGCGTAAAAAATGTTGAAAATCAGACTACTTCTTTTGACTACTAATAAAAATTCCTTTTTTTTGACTAATAATAAATTTTTTATTTTTAAATAAAATGTTTTGGTTTCTGGTATATTCCGTAGACATAAGTTTACAGTTTGAATTGGTGGTTTAATTTTTAATAGACCGAACAGTTTTTTTTTTATCTAAACAGAATTTCGTTTTCCCGTACACTGCTTCAAACGTTACATAAAGCCATCGTATTGAAACCACAATGGTAAAAACTCGGCAAAGTAAAATTCTGTTTTGAAACCGCAATTGTAAAAATAGGGCAAAGTAAAACTCCCTTTTGCGGACATAACGATTTTTCTACAACGTCTCTGGGCTGTATGTCATACTACACATTCTGCTCCAATTCCTAAAGGTAACTCCTAAACTTTATCAAACAGGACAAAAAATACACATTCAGAAAACAGTCTTCTTCCCAGTATAACCCCTAGAGAAAAAAAATGGACATTGCAAACATAGTTATTGTAGAAATATTTTCCAAGAAGTTTTTACTTTTTTTACGAAAATAAGAAGTATTTTCTTTAATTTTTATTTACTGTACCAACTGAGGATTTACGTAGCATAAGATCATAGAGAGTGTCGAATGATTATTCTACAGATGTTGAGAAAAATAGTACTCAAAGAAGTATATAAGTAAAAAAATATAAGGCTTTTACTATTTTGGTCAAAAATAATTTCCCTTAAATATTTAAGCCAATCTACACTGTGAAAAAAAAAATCTGTAACCATTACAAATTTTTTTTTTGTAAAAAACTTTTCCTAGAAAATTTCTAGTAAATAATTACTAAAAATAGTGCTGTAAAACACATAATATATTTTTGTTAACATTACATGTTTATATCATGTAGATTTACAGGACTATTTTATGTATCCCACACAAGTAATGTTTCTGTAACTATACAAGAAAATTTTATGGATACCACATTTTCCGTGCAATTGCAAAGAAAAAACAAAATGTCTGTTTTCCCGGCGTGGAATCAATTCCCGGCGTCTCCCGCGTGACAGACGGGGTTACTGACCAATACAACTTCCGAGGAATAGCAGACTGCCGAAACCAGGAACCTTTAGATGTCCAATCGAACGCTCTCCCAACTGTACTATGTCGGGACACAGATCGTCAGGATATGAGAAGTGAAATTCATTTGAAACAATCAACTAAGTTATAAATTTAAAATAGCGATTGGTCTTGAATCACGATCTAGGCCAAACTTTAGTTCGTGTAGCTCTAGTGCGAAAATAATTCAAACCTAACCTAACCAAACTTTAGTGGCGATGCGCGCGACACTTCTTGTAGAAGAGCGTGATTGGTTGAAACAAATTGCAAATACTAGAAATTTTTTTGTAACTGCAGAAATGAAGATTTCTGTTCAGAATTACAAAAACTTGTTTTGTAAAATTGGTTATTTCTGTAACATTACTACAAATTTTTCTGTATGTTTACAGAATTTTTTTCTCAGTGTACTGCAACAATTTCTTTCTTTAGTCTACTAAAATCAAATATTTCTCCTGAGCATTGTTAATTCTTTAGGAGCTATACGAAAAAGACATTGAAAAAATTGATAATACATTTTGAAATAGAAATAAGGTTAAATATAAAACACAAGAAGTAACTGCTGATACAGATCAGGGTAACTCAAAACAGATTGAAACTTAATCGAGAAACTTAGTACTAAATTGCTAAATGGTCAATACAGATAAAATACTGCTACAAAATGAATACACTAAATGTATTTCAAGTCTCAGGAGAATATTGAAAGACCGAGTAAACAGTGTTGGTTAAAATATCTATTCTATCAGTGAAGAAATTTATCCTATGCGTGATTTAATAAATATTCAAAGGCATAAAATTCTTACGTTATTTTCCTTCAAAGACGAAAAGCAAATATTTGGAAATGAAGAGTGTTTCAGTTTTTTTTCATAAAGTTATCTGCTTAGCATATATTATTTTTAAAATATGAATCTACCACAAAATAAACAACTTATAATTTAAAGATTCTCATTTTTTTAATGAAGCAATTAATTCGATATTAATTATTAATTAAAACAACAGACATTAATATAAAAAAACAATTTGATAATATGTTCTATACTTAGATACGTTATCGTCTAAATTTTTAAAATACTTAGATAGTTTGAAAAACCATGTTGAAATGTATTAAAAACAATTGCTTTGATACCTTCAACGTACAGGGCGTCTAAACATAAACTGACTGTACCCAGGTCTCTCTATATAAAAATAGTCAGATTTACTATCCTTTACTATCCTTGCCTAAAAAAAAAGTAAATCTCGTAAAAAGTTTAAATGAAATGAAGAATTTAAATTTCAGTTAGAAACTGAAAACTTTGCGCCTTTGCCGTGTTTAAAATATTCAATTTATCATAATAGTAAATTAACTTACATTTTTTATATCTAGTCACATTATAGATTTTCAGCTAACGACAAAAATTAAACTTTGGTATCAAAAACTTGTACTGTGAAAGTTTTCAATTCATTTTTGATTACCAAGGCTTTAAATAACAGTAGCATTGACGAATATTCGCTATCGGAAAAATTGGAAAATAATTATCTTACATAGTATTCTGTCTGGCCTCTCTACTAAGTTAACATATGTGATTCCTTGAATTGAATTGCTCTGCAAAAGTGCTGTCAGTTTAGCTTTGGAAACCTTTTGTTTTAATTTCCAAAGACCTATTTAAACACTTAACAAAGAATGTAATATAATTATTTTAAACTAGCAGTATGGTCCCGCCTTGCTGGGAACCCGTTAACTTCGCGTTGTTTCCTTTTAGAGGCATGCTTACTTGTGAAAATACACTCAATATCTAAACTAAATTCAATTCGTGTTGGCGCATGCGCACTTAAAAAGCAAACACCAATAGAGGATGGCGTCAAGCCCCTGTTGCGGCTCGGTAGTTGTGTTTTGAAGCCCTGTTATGGTCTGCCTACTTATTAAAATACACTCAAAATCAAAACAAAATTGAATTCGTTTTGGCGCATACGCACTTAAGAAGCAAACACCATAATAGAGGATGGCGTCAAGCCCCCGTTTCGGCTCGGTCCATGTGTTTTCTAGCCCTGTTATGATCCCGCACTCCCACGTGGAAGACGTTTTTTGAAACTAATTATATTAATTAAAAATCACAATCAAATATGAAAAAACTAAGTCTCAGGTGCACACGTAGGTATTAAAAATAATCTATATCAGAAATTAGGTCTACTAAGTAGGTCTTTTGCGATCCACATACATACACACAGACTCTTTCTTTTATTATTATAGACGGATTTTTTTTCTACCTTTTCGAGTAATTGAACCCTCCGATCGTTCAAACATGCTTTTTACGTATTTTGTGCATCAAGCTATCTTACAATAGTTTAAAAATTTCAAATTTTACAATAAACAGCTTTTTATTCATAATGTACTTTTTTTCATTTGGAAATATTTAGATCATCTCTTTCAAAATAATTCCGATTCTAATTTTTTCCAATTATTTATTTGGAATAACCAAAATTTAAAATCGATGTATAAAAACAAATTACCATTTTCTTGTCGTTCGGGAAGTTTTAAAGCAAAATAATTGACATGTATTTGTTAATAAGAAACTGACTACCAAAATCAAAATTTAAACCATCGATCGTTTAAAGAACTCAATCAATCAGATAATTATCAATACCTGTTAAAGACCTCATTATTTTTTGGGAAGACATAAAAAAAACATGGTTGAACCTGATGAGAAGTACACCGAAAAAAAGTAGCTACATTTATTTTTAACCATTGATTGGGTATGGGAAAAATACGTGGGGAGTTCTAATTAAACAGAGATGGCAAGATGCATGTAATCAATAGATCTCAAAGATTTCTGATGAAATTCTTGATTACGGTGCAGAATTATTTAAAACTGAAAATGAAAGTTTTGTGTTCAAAAGATAGTTCAGATGAAAATGTTTTAGAATAGAGGTAAAAGTTTGATCATTAAAATGAGAAGGTCTTGTATAAAGAGTATAAAGAGTTTGTAAACATTTTAGGCCTGGCACTATTTTATTTCTAAAATGAGACCAAATAAAGGGTAAGGTAGAGTGCAACATGTAAAATTGTTTTACTGAATAAATTTTAATTTATATTTCGATAATTAATTGTTTTCGTAGGTAGAGTAACGATACTATTTTGGTAGTAAACAGAAAGTTAAAATAAATTATTAAGGCTAATTGTGTAAAATATATAATTTTGAAGTACTTTACACAACATACATTGACCCTAATAATTTACATTGTAAAATTGTACAGGTGCTAAAAGACATTTAAATAAAGAGTAAATGTACTTAGTTATTTTTTTAAAATTCTTTTTAATAATTTTTGATGTTCACTTGACCGTAGTTACAGAATTTTAGGCCCGTTGCAAATATCCCTCATCTAGCTTTAAAGCGAATTTACTTCAAACAAACCCGTCAAATAAAAATCAACATTCAATTATTTGAAATGCGTTTTTCTAAAATTTGGTTGTATTGAATATCTACAAATTCATCTTAGAATTAAAATTATAATAATCATCTGCAAATTTAACCTTGTTATTATTTTTTTGTATGACTTGGTTTCATTCAAATACAACTTAGATTTTAAAATTAAAACTATTTTTTTTTAAAGTTTAGGATGTCTAACTTTTTGTAGATAGCAAATTAGTTGTCCATTGAATGAGTTGGCAAATCAATGTCTATTGAAGCGATTTGAGGAAATGTTAACGTAACGACTTCGCGATAACGTCATAAGCTTCTAGAAGCATTAGTACCCAATGGAATTCTTCGAAACATGATCAGTAATCAAGACTTTTATTTAAAACTCTAAATAATTGAAAAAGTACTAGATTTTTTTAAGGTTTTGAGTTGTAGTTGATTTATGGTACTTAAAGTGTGAAAATTGACAAAAATAATATTTGAGACAGTGTTTGTTGAAGTGCAATGGAAAGAAATCTTGTTCCATAAAATAAAAAAAATTGAAATGTGCTTTAAAAACTCAACGTTTAAATAAAGTTTTTAATTGAAGGTCATCTTTTTGTATATCTTATTTAAACTAATCCTATTGTGCGCCACTAGATGTGTTTTAACATTGCGTATTTTTTTTTCCTGTCTGTAATTTTTGAAAACAAGTTTCGTTGTTTTCAATTCAA
Source organism: Hylyphantes graminicola (assembly GCA_023701765.1). Taxonomy (NCBI): domain Eukaryota; kingdom Metazoa; phylum Arthropoda; class Arachnida; order Araneae; family Linyphiidae; genus Hylyphantes; species Hylyphantes graminicola. The sequence goes on from CM043121.1 coordinate 50,664,939, forward strand.
ATTATTTACCCAAGACTAAGCACTTTAAGGAAGTTCATTTTGTATTTAGTCCTTTAATTATTCAGGTGTTGGCTCGTCACCTGACTGTGGTTCTAAAATACGACGCCCGTCGCCAATAGCCCTCGTGTAGTTCTAGTGCGCAATAATTCAAACCTATCCTAACCTTTTGCATTTAGTCCTTTAAAACTATTACGTGAATTGTACCCACATCTGAGTAAGAAAATATGGGAATTGAACGGACAAAATGATGGTCTTACAAAACTTTACTTAAAAATAAGTAAATTATTATCAAAGTAATCAGCATAGATATATAATTCTCTTTCTTAGGCAAATTTTAAAAGATTAAAAGTACCTGAAATTGTTAAATGTTTTTCTTTAGTTTTTTTTAAATAAAATCTCCAAATCTTTTTTTAGTCCGAAACATTTGGTAAGACTACACTCCTTGCCAACCTAAGTTGGGTAAATAGAAATATGCTTTATAGAAGATCCATCCGCGCATGTAAAGAGTTTCATAAATAATTTGTGAATCCATCCAGAATATACGTTTAAAACATTAATTTCGTTTGAAGTATAACAGATATGAATATTATTTGAGAAAATTTGGTAATTTTGACAGAATGAAAAGTGTTCATTGGTAAAATTGTATTCAGATCATTTTGTATGTAAATATTACCTTACAAGAGTTTCCAACTAACGGAAAAATCACGCTTTTCCCTTTGCCTTTTTACTCTCTCTTTTTACCCACGTTAGGATGGCTCGGAGTTAAGTGTTCAATATTTTTTTTTATTTGATAAATTAACCTTTGCTGGTGCTAATAAAATATGTATGAATATCTTTTTTTGAACAAACATTAAAATATTTGAGATTTTTGAATGGTTGGGCATTAGTACCATTAAACATTTAATAATGAAAAAACGATAAAAACTCATTTTTAATTCTGCTTAGTAGAACCACTAATATGCGTACTTAAATGAAAAATATTCATTCGGATATTTCATATCATTAATTTTCTATAAAAATTGAGAGAAAAAAAAAATTGTTTCCCCTCATTTACCAACTTAGCAACAAAAATAGTTTAGCTTCAATTAAAGTTTTAGTAGAAAAGATAAAATATAATTAACGAGCAAGCATTAGTATTTTTTTATTAGATTTTTTTCTAAAAAAAATATAAAACTCATTTAAATGCATTATTTTCTTTAAATTGTTCTATTTGATGATTATTCTCCAAAATAGTTTTTTTAAAGATTTATTTTTGTACAAACCTAATGTAGAATAAACGTCATATGAAAAACATAATCGAAAAGACTTCCTGCTATTAATTTAAATAATTAAGTTAAGAACGCTAACTCAGGTAAATGCAATAAACGTAAAAAATTATTTTAAGACTTATCTTCGAAATTGTTTTAGCTGAGAATTCACCATGATTGTCTCATTTGAATGTGTATTTTTTTGAAATACAAGGACATTATTTTTCTTTTAAGGATATACAAAACCTTTACCCAAGAGCTATATTTTGTGAATGATTTATCATGCAAAACCGTACGAGATAAAATAAGTTTTTCGATCAGATAATTTCAAAACTATCCCTATACAATAGCTTCTTATAAAGCTTGAACATTTCATAGAAGGAAGTTATATTCAATTAAATTATTTAACAATTGTCGTGATGCAATAGCTATAGACAAAATTATCAAATTTTGTTGTAGGAAGTTATATTTGAAAGTTGAACTCGTTATTACAAAGCATTACTATTACGAAAAAAATCTTAAAAAAAAAATAGTTATTTTAGTTATGCGTTTCAAAATTATCCCACGGTAAGTTAGAAGTAATTTGAAGTAAACTCAACACATTAATGGTCTAAATCTTCAATAAAAATGCATACTAATTTTTCATAACGTTTACTAGAATATTGACTGGTCCAAAATTGAAGTCCAAAAATAATATTTATTTGTTAAATAAAGACAATTCAACAAAATGGTGAAATGGTAAGAATAATTTGAAACACAATGCAATATAGCATGGAATATTGCTAACCATTTTCAATCAAGACTTATTTTGATTGAATAAAAAAATGCTGATTCATTTTTCCTACTGCAAAATTAATCAATTAGAATCTAAGTATTAGTAGGTAATAAAGAATCAAATATTGGTAACTTTTCGAAGATTTTAATAATATTTAAATGAGACTTTAAAACTATCTTACTTTTTCCCACACGCGAGTGCGCACACACACGGATAAATTGATAGCTAAACAATTATATAACATATCAGAGCAAATTAACAGTATTTACCCCCATGGACAGCAATAAATCTTCCAAAACATCTCCTTCACAAATGTATAAATAGAAATAATACATACTATATTTAACTAAACTTGGCAGAAATGGAAAGCATTAAAAATTTAAATTAATTCAAAATAAAACTAATACTGGTAGGTTGGTTGGTTGGTTTGACATATATTTTCAGGCTTGTGTGCTTGGTCGCAAGGACCCGCTTGTAAACCATCGTCAAGTTGGACAACACAAGACGCACACATACACATATGACAGATGTTGCCATCTGTCGCCACCTCCACAATTTAGACATGTCCCTGAAGGGGAGGGAAATTTTCTCCAGGAACCTGTACCCATGGTGAACTGCGCAATGACCGACCACAGGACTTTCGGACCCAACAGATTTTACGAGCACGTACTCCGCATATACTCGGTAGGTCTTCAGTGGCGACCGGGTCTCGAACTCTCAACCTTCCGATCTCAAGCTCGAGATCCTTTGACCACTAGGTTCCCTACAGCCCTTATACTGGTAGAATACTTAACCGTTTCCAGTAGTCCATTTCCAGTCTCAAGTGAGGAAATTAAATGAAGCCAATTGCGCTTAGTAATTAGGAACCCTTTTTAAGTGACGAACTTAAAACTTAAAAAAAAAAGGTCAGATAACGCTTTAGCTTATGTGTTAGGTTTGTATAATCGGTTTATAGCTTCGCTCCGGGCACTCTTTTAACGAACTTCAACCCTAGTACCTTCGAACATGCATTTACTTATATTGACTCTACACAGCTAATACACGCCTCATAGCTTTGAACCCTTTTCAAGTGACCAAATTGACGACTGGGATGTTACCCAAAATAACTCCTAGCGACATCTTATGTTAACGGCGCCAAGACTTTAACCTTGCAGATTTTATGAGCACGTATGTCTCAATGTACTCCGAGAACCTTATGATAAAGTCTATTTTTTTACCAAACCACACCTGTTAATAATCTGTAAGGTCTTGAGAACCCGGAACATTGTCATAATAGTATGAATAAGAACAAAAATAGGAAAGAATAAGAACAATGCACCAAATAACCTTACAATAAAACTCATCAGGCAAAAAAAGCCCACATTTAGAGTGAAACCAAAACAACAGATGAAATTGTGGAAGTTCAAAAAATGAAAACAGGACAGATTTACGTCATCTGAAACACGCCCATTATAGTACTAACTCTAGAACAAGACCTATCCTCTATGACATGACGTCCCCATTAAGTCACAGCCCGGTGCCCATTATTCAAACTTGGATTTAAAGCATCTCAAACCATGGGTGTTTGTGGCACTACGTTTGGGGACGATTGTCAAAGTTTGAAATTACCAATTGCTTCCTGAACGTGAGTGACAGTTCACTGTATACTCTAGGGGTTGAAAGGAAGACCGCATCTAACGCAATATTTGAGTTAGCGGGTTTGAATCTGGTGGTTTACAGGAAATGTAACTGATAGAAAAGGCAGGTAGAAGATCTAAATTACGAGTCGTAATTGGTGGGGTTAATGCTCCATGGAAGCCGTAAAAAGTCAGCAGGAAAACGTTAATATTACCTTCATTCAGCTTATTGCATAGACATAAATATAATGGACTGATCATTCAATAGTCAAGCAGCTTCTTATTAGAGACTATTTCCCTCCCCTTCAGGGACATGTCTAAATTGCGGAGGTGCAGCATCTGTCACGTATGTGTGTGTTGTGTCTGCCGTACTTGACAAAAGTTTATAAGCGGGTCTCTCTGAAAAAGCACACAAGTCTAAAAATGTATGTCTACCAACCAACCAACAAAAGCATAGAAATTTGAAAGGATGGTAATTTTTGAAAAAAAAAAAAAAACAAGAACTAGCAGTGTATAGAAACCAGGACAGCAAAATAGTGCAAGACAAAATTACTAACACTGTTAAATGGGTAAGTAAACATACCTCGTAAGTTTAATGGATTAATAACATTAAGTCAGGTTTAGAAATAATGCTAATATTTTATCGTTGTCACCTTGTAAGACTTCGGAAATATTCGTAATACATAACGCACTGTGCGCAGAAAAGTTAAAAATCGCACAAATATAACTTTTCGAGTTTTAAATGCTATAATATTCGAAAATTAAATATTTAGTGACTAAAACAAAAATTAAATCAATTGCTAGAATAGTTGGAATGCAGTAAGCGAATCGTTATTTTTTCTATTATGCAATACATTGGAAAAAATAAACTTCTGGCGTTTTTCTGAAGAACTGGTATTTTTGCGATAGGTCTCTTTTTCGCTTATAGTGTGATAAGCTCATCTGAAGAAATAGTAATCAGCGTTCACAACGATAATCAGCCCTGCAAACTCACAGCGGACTGTTACGGTCTTTAGAGAACTAAATTGGCAAGGGTGTAAAAGAAATCATTCTATAATCAAGCAAAATTCCAAATTCTTAGCTCAAACTTTATTTGTAGTTACCGTTTTGTCAGAATTGGCATGAATTATGGAGTCGTAATTAGGAAGTCGAAAATGGGATGAAATATAACAGAAATAAGGTTTTCTATTTGTTGCTGGTTGATTAAAACATCTCGGCAGTTTTCGTTTGCAATTACTAAATTTTCAATACATGCTATTAGTGTGACGTAATGGAAGAAATTGGACTGCCTTGATTCAGCCAATGGGCATGTTCAAGGTATCGAATGGCAACAGAAATACTAAATGAAAATAAATACTGCCTCAAGCCTTCATTGGGGAATCAATATCACGTAATAACAGAGCACCAATCGTATCAGAGATTGAAGGAAATGCAGGAATGATAGCTGGAGGGAATTACGCAACTTGAAACACGACAATTCACGATTAAAAACCAAAATTGCTATAATTGTCAATGACTTAGCAAGATTATTGCCATGTTATGGGCCAAAAATGCGAGAAATATTTCCCCCCACATAAATGGGGCCAGGGTGGCCGAGTGGCTTAGATAGGTGCCTCCGCTAAAAGTCTGCGCACTTTACCGGGTGCCGGTTCGATTCCCGCCTTCTCCCTGGGTGTAATTTCTCTCTAATTGACAGTAAAAATTCTTTCTGTATCTGCCTTACTTGACAAAGGTTTAAAAGTGGGTCGAGCACACTAGACGGAATATAAAATAGAATAGATTTGGAGAAAAATATTCTTGTAGGTTTGTAAGTATTTTTACTGAAGATAATTTTGCATCATTTTATTGAGAAAACTATTGGAAATTCAAATAAACTTTCATTTCAAAAAGGAAAATATTGACGAAGTGCTATAATTCGGATTACTTTCATTTTTTTTAGACACCATAACATTTTGCGGAAATCCGCTATTAATTTAAATAACAAATTATACTAATTTAGTAATTCATCTTGAATATAAACCCCAGGTGGTCATCTACGAACTCAATTCAATTTCTAGAGCAAGCAAAGTCCTATTTTTTATCTATTGGAAATTGGTTGAAAAAGTCGTCTGGGTCAGTTTGTTATTAACGATTGAATTGGACAACCCCTCTTCCCACATAAATGAGATTTTGACTCGAAATAACATTCTTAAACAACCACTATACTTATGGCATAACTGAAAATTATGATAGAAATTACGATGGTACTCATATTATTCTCATAACGATAAAGTTCATGTTGAGGACGATTTTTGTTATAAGAGAGTATGCAGCGTATGAATTAGATATAAGATTAATATTCAAATAATACGCATAGAAAAAACAGACAATGAAAAAAAGTAACAACAAATTCATTTGTAAATGTAATTAGTATTCTATATTATTTTTAATTTAATTATTAAAAATCCTAATTGTTATATAATGTACTCACGATCGGTGTAGTGTTTTAAATCTAATAAATAAAATGAGTTTTGTTAAAATAAAACTCTACTATCAGGTTAGAAACTTTCAAAAATATTTTTGGCAGATTTTTTTTGGATGCTTTGTTATGCATCAGTTATTTTGAGATATTTCAGAACGCAAACAAAGTACTGGAACATTTTTGGAGTAGTTTCTTTCAAAAATTATTTCAACCTGAGAAATTTCTGGAAACTTGGGAAATAACAAATCATGCATATTTTGATGTCAAAAAATGATAAAATAGTTTTTTTACTTGACGCATTTAACTTTTTTTCAAAAGCATTCGTGATTTAAATAAGAAATGTTGTTATTTTCATTTTTTAAGTCAAAATATCCATAAAAAAGTTAAAATGTTTAAAATATATAAGCATTTAATATAGATTTAAAAAAAAAGTTCCAAATGTGTAATTGAAAAAAAATTATGGAATTATTAAGTAATGGATAAATAGAAAAACTTTAAAAATAGAACTAAAAAACTGTGAAAAAATCGGGGGTTTTACTTATACGACAATTAAAAACAAAACTCGAATTTGAAATGCTCCTATTATTTTATTTGTACAATGTAAATATTTCTTTATTGTTATTTAACGTTACATCCATATTAGCTTACGCTTGCTAATTCGAAGATTCCTACTAGTTAAAATAAAATAGATTTGGAGAAAAATATTCTTGTAGTTTTGTACTTATTTCTATGAAGATAGTTTTGCATCATTTTATTGAGAAAACTATGAAAAATTAAAATAAACTTTCATTGCAAAAATGAAAATACTGATGAAGCGCTATAATTTTGATTACTTACATTTCTTTTGGACACCATTACATTTTGTAGATACCCACTGTTCACGTTGATATGCAAATTCCAAAGACGCAGTGCCGAGGTGGCGTTGCGACGCCGATAAGCAATCACTATATATACCGCGGGCAGATCCCCGTTAGTTTGTATTTATTTGTATTTCTTAAAATGCATTAAAACTATGTTAGTTACGATAAGAGATTGCTGTTTCTTTATCTGGCTCTCATCAGTTATTAGACCTTATTTGACCACGGCGTCAACATAGTGGAGGCAACTCGACGAGATTCCTGTTTAACCAGGTGCTGTATTACCTTTCTTACTATTTGCGAAAATGGCGGAAGAAGCCACCATATTGCGACTTCGCGGTAGAGCAAAGGCCGCGATGACTCGCATTAGAACTTTCCTTGATTCAAAGGATGATTTTTCATCTAACGAACTTAAGATTCGTTTAGAATCGCTTGAAAATAGTTGGCGAGAGTTTAATGACCAGGACTCCCAACTTCCCGACGAGCGGTCAGAAATTGAAACTATAGAGGAAACTTACTATGGGTTGAAGCAAGAAATTATGGACTTACTTCAAGAAGTTTCTTCAACTACACGTACTGAAACTCGACCGCTCGAACCCTCTTTGAATGTTACGCAACCTATGTCTGAATTTAAGTTACCGCGTTTAACTATTCAAGCTTTTACTGGAAATTATAATGACTGGATATCGTTTAAAGATTTGTTTTCTACAACCGTTCACAATAACGATAGTCTCAGCTCTATTCAAAAGTTCCAATATTTGAAAGGTTTATTGTCCGGTCCTCCGGCAGCTTTAATCAAACACATCCCGTTTTCAGAAGCAAGTTACGAACAAGCATGGTCCAAACTAGTGGCCCGTTACGACAATAAGCGTCAAATTGTTACCTCTCTTATTAATACGTTCTTGCAGTTACCAAAAATGAATCAAGCCAACGAGAAGCAGCTGCGTAAAATTTCGGACACCGCCGACGAAGTAGTTAGAGGATTAAAAGGATTGGGAACCGAAGCGTCGTCCCGAGATCCTTGGTTGATTCATATAATTGTTGATAAACTTGATCCGGAAACCAAGCAACTTTGGGCTCAGGCCAAATGCGACGATCAGTTTCCCACCTTCGAAGAATTTATAGACTTTCTTAATTCGCGATGTTACGCTTTAGAAAGCTTTAATTTGAGTGTCCCGAAGGAAACAAAATTGTCTAGACCTAATGCTACTTACGCATCTAAAAATAACTATAAGAGTATAAAATGCCCCAAATGTTTGGGTAATCACGCTCTCTATAAGTGCTTCAAATTTAAAGAACTTGATATAAACGCTCGCAAAAGCTTTATTCAAAGACGATATTTGTGCTTCAATTGCATGTCTGATCAACATTTATTTCGTGATTGTGATTCGACTAAAGTTTGCTCAAGATGCCAACAAAAGCATCACTCAATGTTGTGCGACTCAATCCAAGGGAATTTATCGTCAACAACTACTACTCAAGCAGAGGAAAATCCAGAAACCATAACTAACAATGCGGCCCAACCAACTGACTGCTCTAATTCAAGGGAGTTGATTAGTGGCGTAAGTCGTTCGCGAGGGAAAGCGGTTTTGTTGCCCACCGCTATTGTAAAGGTCGAAGATTCCAGCGGAGCTCATCAACAGGCAAGAATGTTACTCGACTCGGGCTCGGAGGGATCATTCGTCTCGGAAGCTTGTGTACAGAGGTTAGGTCTTAAAAGAAGTCACGCAAATTTTAAAGTTCTGGGTCTTTCGGCAGTTGATGCGGGAACAACGAGAGGTCTAGTTCGCATCAAAATGTCTTCGCTTTATGATCAAAAGGAGGTTTTTGACATTGAAGCTTACATTCTAAATAAACTAACCGCAGCCATACCTTCTTCAACCATAAATGTAGAAGATTTGAAACATTTAAGAACATTACAATTGGCCGATCCTACCTTTTCTATGTCTAATCATGTGGATCTCATTTTAGGTGCTGATTATATCTTTTCGATGTTACTCCCAGGACAAATAGTTTCTAATGGTAAAGTACCTCTTGCTCAAAATAGCAAGTTTGGTTGGATATTATCCGGTAAGATAGATTCTGACAGTTATCCCAATTCTGCATCGGTTAACTTAACAGTACTGCATTCTTCAAACCAAGACTTTGATTTAAGAAAATTTTGGGAAGTGGAAGAGGTCGTGCCCACTAGTCATTTTCCCCAACTAACAGATGAGGAGTGTTTCTGTGAGGCTCACTTTGCTGACACTTTCTCCACCGGAGGTGACGGGCGTTTTGTAGTTAAATTGCCTTTTTACAAAACTGAACTAAAGCTCGGCTACTCCAAGCAAATTGCAATTTCCCGATTACTTTCGATGGAAAAGAAATTCACTTTAAACAACGATCTTGCACAAAATTACAAAGACTTTATGTCGGAGTATGAGTTTTTAGGTCACATGTCAAAAATTGAACCTCAATTGAAGGATTCGAGTTCAAACTATTTTATGCCGCACTTTTGCGTGACCAAAGAATCTAGTACGACTACTAAGCATAGGGTTGTTTTTAACGGTTCGAATCCCACTTCCAACGGTTTATCTGTAAACTCATTATTGGGAGTAGGACCACAGGTACAGAGATCCCTGTTCTCAATTCTAATTGATTTTCGCTTTCATAATATTGCCTTTTCTTCTGATATAGAGAAGATGTATCGACAAATATGGGTTTCCGAAGAAGATCGAAAATTCCAGTCCATTGTTTGGCGAAAAGACCCGGCTTCGGACATAGCAGACTACGAGCTGAATACAGTAACGTGGAAGCCGTTCATCGCCAACAGAACGTCAGAAATCCTCGAAACTACCAACAACGACCGCTGGCTCTTCGCACCCAGCAAGGACAATCCTGCAGACATAGATTCACGAGGACTGGCGCCTGATAAGTTGGTTGCTAGCCAACTATGGTGGTTCGGGCCTGACTTTCTGCAATCCGAAATGGTTTGCCCACCAGCGGTACCTGAAAGTGCTTCAGTGAAACTAGAGGCTTTGAAAGAAGAAAAAACTAATTCTATATTTTCTTCCCTAGCAGTAGCATCTAACGATACTTTGGACATTTTATTTAAAAATCATTCATCTCTTTTCAAGATTGTGCGCATAGTGGCCTATTGTCGAAGGTTTCTTACCAAAATTAGTAGCTCTAAAAGCACAGGTTTCATCTCCGTTTCTGAATACCGAGAAGCGTTAAATTTAATTATAACAGAAATTCAAAAGGCCCGCTTTGCTTGTGAAATCTCTTGTTTAAAATTAGGTAAACCTTTGCCGAAAAATAGCCTTATCAGATCATTAAACCCTTTTTTAGATTGTAAAGGTCTGTTACGGGTGGGAGGTCGAATCGAAAAATCTGATCTTCGCTATAATGCCAAACATCCCCTAATTCTACCTAGTGATCATTCTATTTCCAAGTTAATCATTAAAGAATTTCACATAGCAAATCTACATGCTGGCCCCACTTTGTTGGCCCACTTAATCAAACAAAACTATTGGATAGTCAAGGCCAATAGACTGATAAGCAATTTCGTTCGAAATTGTGTAAAGTGCATCAGATTCAAGCACGATGTTTCTACCCAACTTATGGGTAATCTTCCTAAATCTAGAGTTCAATTTGAACGAGCTTTCTTGAACTCGGGTATTGACCTAGCAGGGCCGATTCAGGTCAAAGCCAATAAAGGCCGTGGTTCCAAAAGTACAAAAAGTTACATCTGCCTTTTCATTTGCCTAGCTACTAAGGCGTTGCATCTCGAGGCCGTCGGTGACCTCAGTACTGACTCTTTTATCGCCGCACTACGTCGCTTTGTAGCTAGAAGAGGAGTTCCAAAAACTATTTGGAGCGACAACGCCACGAACTTTGTTGGAGCTAAAAGGCACCTCAAAGAAATTGACATCTTTCTCTCCAAGGTGTCCTCTGAGGAAAATGTGGCCACCCACCTTTTAAAACATGCGATTGAGTGGCACTTTATACCTCCAGTTTCCCCACATCACGCTGGGATCTGGGAATCCGGAGTGAAATCGACTAAATTCCATTTGAATAGGATATTGGGTGAAGCCTTGTTGACATTCGAAGAGCTTTCTACGCTGTTGTGTCAAATAGAAGCTCTATTGAATTCTCGTCCCCTGACAGCTTCTTACTTAAATGATCAAATTGATGTTTTAACACCTTCTCATTTCTTAACAGGGGACATCTCCACCTCTATTCCTGATCACCCCAGTTCTTTTTCTAGCTACACTTCCAGGTGGCAGTTACTTCAGACTCTCAGACGAGCATTCTGGAAGCGGTGGCACTTGGAGTACTTACAGGTCCTTCAGCGCCGGACCAAATGGAAGGACGCCAGCCCGAACCTCAGCCCAGGAGACGTGGTGATTCTAAGACAAAAAGACTCCTCGCCTGCGACCTGGCCCCTTGGGATAATCGAAGACGTTCATCCTGGCTCCGACTCGTTAGTCAGAGTCGCCACTGTAAAGACAACAACCGGAATCTACAAGCGACCAATCACCAAGTTGATCCGAATTCCAGCGAATGTTTAATTTTTTCTTTGAACTTTTGTAAATTAGTTTACCACTAATTTAAGGTGGGAGTATGTTCACGTTGATATGCAAATTCCAAAGACGCAGTGCCGAGGTGGCGTTGCGACGCCGATAAGCAATCACTATATATACCGCGGGCAGATCCCCGTTAGTTTGTATTTATTTGTATTTCTTAAAATGCATTAAAACTATGTTAGTTACGATAAGAGATTGCTGTTTCTTTATCTGGCTCTCATCAGTTATTAGACCTTATTTGACCACGGCGTCAACACCCACTATTAATTTAAATAACAAGTTACACTAATTTAGTAATTCATCTTAAATATAAACCCCAGGGGGTCATCTTCAAACTCAATTCAATTTCTAAAGCAAGCAAAGACCAGTTTTTTTATCTATTGGAAATTGGTTGAAAAAGTAGTCTGGGGCCAGTTTGTTATTAACGATTGAATTGGACAAGATTGTCAATGGACGTTAAGCACCAGGGAGCTTAGCGTTTTGCTTCAGTAAATGTAGTGGACCAATATTGACTTTATCCGGGCTATTTAGTTGTTGGGAGACTTTGAATCTCTAGGGAATTTAACGTTTAGATTTTTTTTTTCAATATCCACTTTTTAGATATTTTTTTAAATAAAAAGGAAGTATATTTATAAGTTCAATATAGATTTTTTTATTTATAAAAGCATTTAGAAGATTTTTTTTATTTAATATTAAAAAAAATAGTTATTTTTATTTATAGAAGAATATTAAAAGCAAGAGTTTTAATTTCGTAAATTAAAAAAATAATAACGGATTTAAATTCGATTACCCTTTAGGTGTTGAAGCAAGTACTAATGCCAAAGACAAAACACGCTTGGGGACGGAAAGTTTAATGTCATAGTTATGAGTGACTTTGTTCCGAAGATGAAGAGAACCTGACTCGAAACCTGTTCGAACCACTCGCTCATAGCTGACCACAATTTTGGGGTTCCGAATGCGTCCGAACAAGTTTATCCCTCTTTGACTCTCGGAACAGTGACGTCAAAATTTCCGTCCACGCTCATGTTTGGGAGAGCTTTTTCGGCCTTGTTGTTAAAGTTGGTCGTGGTATTATGGTGTAACTTCGAATGTCCGAAATTTAGAGATTTATAATCATGCGAATGGGTGATAGGAAAACCGGATTTCGTTTGCATCGAAATCAACTTTAAACAACAGATCTATAACTTAAATATTCAGAAAAAACATGTTCCAAACACCGCGAATCGATAGAAACATTACAGTATTGTATTGAGACATTATTTTGAGAAGAAAGGAACAGAAATTGGTGTTGTTCCATCACATCTGAAAATCGTGAGAGGAGACGATTATGATATCCATTCACGATTGACAAAAAAAAAAAACAAAAAAAAAAAACAAACTGTAAATTATATTTTCGAAATAATACATGCGTGCAACAACATTGTAGTGTTAATCATGAATTATTATTTGATCGAAATTGAATTTTTATACAGTTTCAACACAACTTGAAATACGTGGGGAAAACACAATATTGATTGACACACATACGGATTTTTTAAACTTATAGTTTAAACACTCCGAAATGTTTAGACCCGTACGTCTCAAATTGAAAATTAGGATTAATTATTTGACCTTTTTTAATTATGTTAGTTGTGCAATTAATAATTATAAATTAGGTAATAAAATAGTTTGGGAATAATTTTTTTATATCCAGAATTTATTGTCTTTTTTATTCTTGCCATTTATAATTACTATATTATACTTGGTCATTTGGAGAGAGGAAAATCAATAAAAAAGTTCTATATTTAAAAATTATAAAATAATTATTTAATATAAAAATCGCAGTATTACATTACAAGCTTGTAAATCAATATACATGGTTTCAGTCGAACACTTTAATAAATATTGCTACAATCTCTTCTTAATTTCGATTTACAAGATAAAAAGAAAAATAATCAATCCTGGACCAGCAAACGTAATTTTCAATAAGCCCAGAGCAAATCAGGAGATTTTTCAAAATTGGTTTTCCTATATAGCTCCAAAACAATAAAAAAAATCCCTCTCTATCTTAAAGTATACCAAAAATCCCAGATTTTAATAAGGTTAAATCAATCACCAGTTTTCGGTAGAAATTTAATTTAATTTTTTAAATTCTCTTATTTTTTTTAACTCTCTGAAGGATAAGAAAATTGGCTGAAGCGTTAACTTGTTTTCACTGCATTACATGTAACTTAACTTAACATTTAATTTCTTACATTTTTTGCAATAATATTTCTGTACTTAAGTTAACTTTTTTTGCAGTTGATGGTTATAAACTGCTCCTCCACGCTTTAAATTTTAAAATGAAATAAAATTAATATATTTTACAAATTAAAAAAATATATATATGCATTTCTAGAAAGCCTCACAGTAAGGTGACGGGTATATATGACTGTACACTTTTAAAACAAAAGAGTGAAATCCACTCCAGCAGGAGAAGTGCATTTTTGACCCTGGAGAAGAGTGAATATTAAATCAGACCGAGTTAAAAATCACTCGTTTGGAGTGATTCTGTCGGAGGTTTAACAAACAAAGGATCCACTCCAAGAGGAGAAGTGCATTTTCCAGACTGGAGGAGTGAAAATTACTCAGACTGAGTTAAAATCGCTCGTTCGTTTTAAGAGTGTATCCTTCACGGGGTAAAACATCAACGTTACTTTTTTGATATCGCTGTCATATACATATTTTATTATTAAACTGTGTTTAGTACATTTTCTCTTCACGCGTAAAGGATTCCAACAAATTCTTCGTAATATAATATATAAGTAAAAATTACGTTATTTTTTATCTAGAAAATAAATATTAAGGTACACTCTTAAAACAAAAGAGTGAAATCCACTCCAGTTGGAGAAGTGCATTTTCGACACCGTAAAGGTATGCATATTTACTCAGACTGAGTTAAAATCACTCGTTTGGAGTGATCCTGTCGGAGGTTTAACACACAAAGGATCCACTCCAAAAGGAGAAGTGCATTTTCCAGTCTGGAGGAGTGAAATCCACTCAAACTGAGTCAAATTAGGAGTGTTTGTTTTAAGAGTGTAGATAACAAATTAGTTAAAGTGATGATAGGTTATCGATAGTATTATTATCGATTGAAATAGCATATGAAATAGCAATTGGTTGCTTTGAGAGATCGAATAACATTTATCTGAACAATTAAATTCTTACAAATGGTTTTTGAGTTATGTTTATGTAAGAGGTCAACTTTGATCGCTGTAGATTTAATGGTGTAATGCGGAAATGACAATGGTATCTAATAACTTATGCAGATACTTGAGAAATGTTAAGAAATTAATAGTGAATGGGTTCAAATAAAATGGATATTTTGCATATAATTCAGATTACAAACGTGCTTGTAAGTACATTAATAATTTTATGCAAAAGATGCCTTAATTTTAAGCTAATATTTTTGCTTCGCATATTCTGATACAAATATAATCTTTATTAAAATCAGCTTAGGGTAAGTAGAAATTATTTCTGTGATTAGTTTGAATACTCATAGAATAAAATTTATTTTTATGTAAAATTCGATTACTTTAATCATTTTAGAAAGCTTACAAAAATCCAATCTTTATTGACATTAAAATTCATCTTTAACACTATTAATTTTTTTTTTAAACTTTCGATGCTATTTAGAATAACTTTATTATTAAATGCTATAGAAAAATATGTCCATTGAAAAATATTTAAGTAGCTATTTAAACAATTCCCATTATATTCTGTATTTTCTTTGTAAGTGTGCCTTTAGTAAAAATACCTGTAATAAATTAATAAATTTATTTTATAAAATTTTCTCCACATTATTTTTATATATATTTTTAATGTAATCCAATATTTGAATATTTTGTCAGTTAGTAACATGGGTGATTTATATAAGTTACAAAATAATTAGCTACTTCAAATATTTTTTGTTACATAATACATGAATTGCTTAATGAACATTATTATTTTTTCAGTTCCAAAACTATTTGCAGGATACAGTCTTATTTTCGATGCTAATGAAATAAGAGTTTTAATGCTTTTTTTTAAAAAAGAATTTCTTCACATGACTTGTTAACCAAAATATTAAAAATAAATTAAGAGTTGCATTGAACAATACATTTAAACTAACTCTCAATATAATTTTTTATTTAAAAAATCCAAAACCAAACGATAATTTATAAAAAAAAAAAAAAACTTACCTTCCAAACCAGAAAGAATCTTCCAACACACGAAAACTTGATTTTCGAACAAACAAATTCCGAATTCGAAACGTTCGATTGGAACGCCGGAAAACCTCAGACTACCTGTTGAGGGCTCAAAATCCCGGGCAAAGTGTTTTTGAGGAGGCGTAAGATCGTTTGAAGTCTCACCTGCCTTGATTCGTGGAAGAATGCCTCGATCCGAGCAGTTACTGCTAGAACCAACTCAGATCGGTAGTGCGCATGCGCGCGCTTTTGCTCGAATTGTTCTTTTATTTTCCCGCACTTTTTTTGCAGAGTTCTTTTTTGTCTGCTTCGACACCTTTGTTTTGTTGCCAGTGCTTTTAATGAAGGGAATTGATGAAAAATTTAGTTTTTTAAATAATTAAAAAGAAACCAGTGATGGCATGGCTATAATTACTTAAAAATCTAGTGTTGTACAAATGAATATATTTGAAGGTAGTGATATACCCTTTAGGGTATTTTAAATAACTAAAACAAAAAAAATTATATGGCTTCTATAACCCATTTTTGGGATCCGGATGGCCGAGTGGTTTGGACCATTACGCTAGCAGTTTGCGTGTGTAACGGGTGCTGGTTCGATTCCCGCCTTTGCCCTTGGTGTATTTTCCTTTCCCTGTGACAATAACAATTCTTTGTGTTTCTGTCTTAATTGAAGAAGACTTTGTATAAGCGGGTCTCTGATCAAGCACACAAGCTGGAATATTTATGTACCTACCCCTAAGCAACCCTTTTTGCATACACGATTTTCACAAAAACCTTATTATCACGTCTGATTTGCACTAAGAAAGCGTTGGAATCATAACCACATGAGTTTCAACTACCGCCCAGTAATTAATATTTAATGTATTAGAATTGGATTCAATATTTGAACAAGGAGGTTTTCGTTTTTTAGAAATACTTTTAAAACGTAAATTGCGGCATTTGCAATTTTCGTGTGCATGCGCAATTTTCGTGAAAATCTTATTATGACGTCCGGCAGATACTAGGAACACGTATACTGAATTTGAAGTCAGTAGCAATATTACACTGCTCAAAAGAATTAGAGGAATGCATGGTTTAAACCCTTTCACCCCCAAAGATTCATTTTGGAATCATCAGCTTGCAATTTTTTTTTGTCACTAAGTTGAGATCGCACTTATTTATCGTTAGATGGAAGAATCGTGACTTTGGAAGAATTAAATAACTTTTATTTTAATAAAACGAAAATATGAAAAACAAGGAAAAATAAAATCCACTCCCAAAAACTTTTAAGAAATAAATTGACCCTAAATTCTTCAAGTTTGCATTTTTAGATAATAAAAAATTGATTTTAACTTCTTCAAACAAATAAATTTGTGAAAAAAATATTGTTATGATTTATTCAAAAGTTACGATTCCGATTTTGCCCCCTTAAATTTTAGTTAAAAAGTTAGGATTGTTTCCTTGTTTTTTTTACCATTTCATTCTGCATGCATAATTAACCTGTTTCACAAATTTAAGATTTTTAGAATAAAAAGTAAAACGGTGCAACTGAAAGGATTAACATAAGTACGCTAAGTGCTCCTCTAATTGTTTTGAGCAGTGTAGTTCGAGCTGCAGTATACTTTCAGACAGACAGTCTAACTAATGGATTAAATGTCCAAAAACCATATTTTTTAAAATCAGGATCTTCTAAAACGAGCAGATAACACACAAAATCTCCATTTCAAATTTTCCACCCACTTTCATTATCTTGTCTTTCACATTAGTTAATTCAAAGTAAAAAGCATATATTAAAATAATAAGTATAGACAAACTGTAAACACAAATAGAGTAAAATTTAAATACCTACAAAATTGCATATTTTCAAGGAAGAATTTAGAAAGGTTTATTAAATTCTTTATTTTCGTTTCTTTTCTTTTATGAGGTATTCTGGAAAGTATAAACCTATATGGTAAGGGCATGTTGCTTTGATAACTTTTTAAAAATAATATTTACTAAAAAAATCAATCTAAGAAAATGTTTTACAATGAAAATAATCTGAAAATTATGTATCACGCATTGAAAGCATAATTACACTTTTGTCCGTTTACTTTTTCTTCAGAATTTTAATTTGAGTATGAATGAAATTTTAAACAGGGATTACTTGCATGGATGAGTATTTAACGTAGTGAAGGAATCAATCAACTATACATAAATCGATATTGCATGGTACTTTTAATGAAACAATTGACAATGAATTAACTGTAAAATGCAGTTTTTACAAGAATTTGCAATTTCAGTGGAAAAACGTGATAAGTGTCATTTTTGAAAAAATGATATTTTTGTGTCAATGAACATATTATTCTGTCTTTTAAAGATAACCCTGAGTTTCTTTTTTTCATAAACTTAAATTTAAGTCTATTTTTTCCATTTGCAAGTACCGTTTTTAACAGATCTAAGTGCAAACTAAAACTTTCCATCCCATTTTCTCGTTTTCACCTTTCTGTCCCTTAGCATGTTCTTTTACTAAGCTCTTCAATTCCAGGAAACTCGAAATAAATATTGCAAAAAAGTTTTGCGTGTGCTTTGTTCTTTGTTATTGTCTTCAAAACTGCTAATATTTATTGGTTCTCCCAATGATGTTTAAATTACTTTTTACGAAACAATTACACACATAGAGTGGAATGCTTTTTTTTTAGAATAATACATTTCTAGGAAGCTCCGTTATCCAAACTAATATTAAAATGTACACATTGTTAGCGCGTGTTATGTTTTTTTGTCAATGTCATCACCACTTCCAATAGTTTTTGTTTATCCAAATATATTTCACATTAGTCCGTATTCCTTTAACATTTGACTCGCATGATTGCATAACATAACGCTTGATATACTCAAATATCTTCAATTAAATTCTTCGATTTATATGATCCGTGAATCATTTAATAAAGAAAAATTGGTACAGAACAAATGACATTACCTATCATTCTCTTTGGGCAGTTTGATTTTGTTAAACTTCTATTAAATGAAATCATTCATTCATAATAATTATAAAAAAATAATAAACGCTAAGCCTGGCTTTTAGATTTCAAATAAGTTAATTATAGAAAAGCTGAAATCGCATAGGCGGAATGTAATTATTTGTCATTCGGATTTACAAGGAATATTGGTGAGAACAGTATCAGACAAAATTTCTTCTTGCACCTGACAATTAACTTAACTTTGTTGCTTTTATCACTTTATAGATGACAAGGCCTGTGGTGGCCATTTCATATTATGAAGCTACTTGGAAAAGATATGCAATGGGGCATGCATTATTGTCAATTTTTCACTTGAACGAAACACAATGTATATTTCCAAAGCTAGCTTGGCCTTCTATTTATAGACCTTCACGATGAGTGAAGTGAAACTTGAATGCATTTGGTAATTTTTTTTAATATACGGCTTTATTGGGATTTAATCCATACATAATATACAGGATCTCATCACTTTGGGATAAAAAAAACAACAACATACGATGGCAAACATAGAACGGCAACCGTAGAACATAAATGAAACAAAAAAAAATAACAAACAAATCCCAAGGAATAAGGGTGGAAGATGAATGCTTCAGAGAAGATGGTCGTCCCTCATTTGTCCATGATATCCCTTGCCTCCCAGTACAGTGTGACAAAGTCTCTCTGTTCTTGTGAGGCTCTATTTAGACTTGCACAGGCCAGGAGATAATCAGAGCACATTTGGTAATAATTCCCTGTAAATATGTATATATCTATAATAATCAAAGAAAGAGTCTGTCTGTTTGTCTGTGTGTATATGTCTGTGGATCGCAAAATACCTACTTAGACTGCTCTAAAAAAATTCGAAATTTTTAATATAGATTCCTTTTAATACTTACGTGTGCACCTGAGGTTTAGTTTTTTCATATATGATTGTGATTTTTGGTTAATATAATTAGTTTAAAAACGTCCACGTGGGATTGCGGGAACAGGGCTTGAAAATGCATGGACCGGGACGAAAAGGGGGCTTGACGCTATCCTCTATTAGTTTGATTGATTGAGTTTGGTTGAGATATGCGCTCACCCTAAGGCTGCTTCATCCTCTATTAGTGTTTGCTTTTTTAAGTGCGCATGCGCCAGCACGAATTTAATTTTGAGTGTATTTTCACAAGTAAGCATGCCTCTAAAAGGAAGCAATGTGAAGTTAACGGGTTCCCAGTAAGGCGGGACCATACTGCTAGTTTGGTAATAATTCCCCGTAAATATGTATACATTTTTAAATAAAAACAATAAGCATCCTATATTTTGAACACATATAAAGAATAATGGCAAAGAAGAAGGGTAGACTGACCAGTGAATGAACAGGCCCCAGTGAATGAACAGTTGGTAAAAACATTTAAAAAGTACGGATTGAAAGTCATTCCACTGGATGGATTGGCAACACTGACTTCCTCTCATCTAGTAGGAAGCTATCTGACATCTGAGTGGTTGTCTTGGTCATTAATTGAAATCCAACATGTTTATTGACTGGACATTTTTGTGTTCATTCACTGGTAGAAGTACTGTTCATTCACTGTACCACTTTTTATTTGGACCCCCAAAAGACCCAAAGCAATGCAATATAAAGTCACCTCCTTTTTTTGTAGAATTCACATATAATGGCAGATGTGTTCACATTGTCATAAACCCACAAGCTATATTTTCTTAAAATGTATGAATTTTTAAAAAACAAATTGTGCTTAAGCGTTCATTCACTGGTTAGTCTACCCTAGGTAGTATTCTTCTTTATGACGTTTGAATTTTACGTTTCCTTCTCTCAACTAGTCCTTCAATGTAACGCAAATTACTAGCAAACATAGACTAACACATACTTTTACGGTTGAAGAGAGATAGCAATTACTTAACAGGATAGAAGTGTAATATCATATATGAACATACAATTTAATAAGAAAAAAAATGTAGGAATGGTTTTGTCTTAAAAAAAGGGAATTGGATATCATAAGAACTTGTGAGAAGTGATTACGGTTCTTTTAATGCAATTAGTTTAATTATAAGGGTCATCAAGAAAATAGTGATGTAATTAATAATATCATATGACATCTAAATGATTGTTATTTTAAAAGCAGGCATTAATTTAATTTAATGAAATTTTTTAAATATTTTTCTGTTAAATAAATAGTGAATTAATATTATAGTACTTTTAGTATTATAATAAAAACAAAAGCATTAGTCTTATAAAAGTTAATAAATTATCAACATATCGAAAAATAGAAAAAAAATTGAGATACTTAATATAATTTTTTTGTATTCTTTCTCTGTGTAGATAATGCACTAAATAGCGCAAAATTATTTTAAGTCTTTAAAAAAACGTATATATTTCTGTACATTTTAATATTTTAAAACTATAATGATCGAAATAATTGTCAATAATATATATATTGTATAGAGGGAGGGGAGCTGGGACACCATTGATAAACGTTTTCCGTTGAATTGTTTTGATGTCATAGAGGCAGTCAAAATTTTTAACTTATTTTCCCCGGATATAAAATAAAAACTAGTATAGCTTTCTTTATTAACCAAGCAATCAATGCTTAATACACAATATTTGTGCATGTAATTGAAAAAATTAATTATTTGCATCTGTGTGCTCTGGATACTGTACATTGTTACATTTCATTGGACAATTTGATACAGTTGGACAAGGGACTGCGTGTTTGATAGAAATTAGATTATCTAATCATCTTATAAACATTTAAAGAAATTCAAATAGCTCAAATTTTATTTTTTTAAAAAAAAATTTAAAATATTAAATTTCAATTTGAATGTGTTAAGTTTTGATGTTTTTGCTCCTCCTCTTCCGATTGTTGGAATATCTGTCTCACTACAAACTTCATCAAAATATTTTAATCAAAACTGTCTAGTTTTAGAAATGTATTAAGAAGCATATGATGAAGAACATTAGTTAATTAACTAACTCCAATAGTTTTAGATTTTAATTATAAATCCTAATTAATTTCAGGTTCTTCTTCAATGGCGCGACAGCCCAGGATGGGCCTTGGAATTCCTCAAAAGTCCTTCCCACGCCGACCTTTCAGGTTAGCTTTTTATAATAATTTTTGTAAGCGCAAAGAGTAGTGTAAACCACCGGAAATTAAACAAAATTATTGGTTAATATCTCTTTAGTGAATTCTCTAGCTTGCAATAATATATATATTTAATTACAGTTAAAACTAACGTAAAAAAAATTCTTGGTATGTAATGTTTAAATAAAAGAGTGGATGAAAAAATGGGAATTCGAGGTTAACAAATAAGAATATTGGTTGCTTATTGTTTAACATTGATGGGTATCATATCGATCCAGGATAGGCTGTTGAATATGCCCCGAGATGCCCTTTTTTAGCTTCCACATTACGTTTCTAACGTAAAAAGTGGAAGGTATTAATATCTTTCAGTCCGTCGGTCTGTCCGTCACCCACACTCTTAAGTATGTTGTATACCGGTAATGTTAAATTGGCCAATTGCAATGTACCTTTTCACAATAACTACTGATCAGATCCTCTTAAAATTTTCTGTGTGTGTTATACCGACCTTATATATTAATCTGAGGTAAAAAGTTTTTTGTTTATAACTGTTAGATTTTTTTTAATAAAATAAGTTTTAAAGAACCAAAAAATCATGAAATTTTTCACTTTTTGGCCCCATAAAACTTTTTTCACTTTAGTTTTATTAAAACTTTTAACCTCAGATTAATCTATACTATGTATTACATCATATAAAAAAGTTTACGAGAAAACATAGCATAGTTTTTGAGAAAAGGTACATCGAAGTTCAAAAAATCAAGTTCTGAGAAAAATGCGTTTAAAGTTTTTATTGTTAACCCATTTCCTTTCGAAGCCATGACATTAAAATGTTTTTTATTGTCAAAAATATTTTTCCAATCGTCTTGATACTTTGTGACATTATTAATAAAGGTTTTAATAGTATTTTAAGCCAATAATTTTTGTTTAGATTTTTTCACCGATTTTGGGGTACTGAACCCCCTTAAAACAAATGAGTGAATTCCACTCCCGTAGGAGAAGTGCATTTGGACACTGGAAAGGAGTTAATATGAACTCAGACTGAGTTAAAATCACTAGTTTGGAGTAATCCTGTAGGAGGTTTAACACACAAATGATCCACTCCTTTCGGGGAAGTGCATTTTCTAGACTGGAAGAGTGAAAATTACATCAGACTGAGCTAAAATCGCTCGTTCGTTTTAAGAATGCATTTTCATATCCCAGATTACAAATGCTACAGTCAATCTACATGATCCTCTGAGTTTTGCGATTATAGAATCACCGGAGTTTAAATAGACGAAGTTAATCTGTTTGAATTTGCAAGAGTTTAAGGATATTAGTTTCCATATTACAGTTGCAAAATTTAAATTTTATTTACAATCGATGTGTTTCTTAATTTTTCGATTGCAGGGGTTTCTGAATATTTGATCACCGCAAACGTACGATTTTAATATTGTCAAATTTTTACAACTTTCCGATAACTATTTTAGGCGATATCTTTGAAAGTCACTGTGGAAAAAGTTGATGTCAACTGTTCTTCTTAGATTGAATAAGGAACTACGTCTAACTTACTTTGTTGGCCGACCCGGCAGCACAACGGTTAGGTAGCTAGCTAGTCTTGAAGCTTCTGGGTTTGGTATCGAATCCTGGTAAGGCATGGATGTTTGTGCTTGTCAATAAATGTTGTAGTTGTCTATGTGTTTGTGCCGTCCTATCGTTGTGTGTCTCTTGTGACTGTGTCACTTCTGGCGAGCTGGGTAACGGGCTATAATGCCTATGCCCTCCCCTAATAGAGGGTGCATTCACTGTCATTTGTCGTTTTATTTTGCTGTCGCAACATTGAATTAGGTAAGATTTCCCGACTAGCAACAGTAAATTTCTAACCTTGCACACTATTTACCCTTTCAGTCCCAATGACGATTTGGCATCATTATTTTAGAATTTTTTTTGTGATCGTCTATAGCCATTTATGATATCAAAAACACATCATTCGACTTTTCAAATTTTTTTCTATTTGAAAATATTTTTATTAATCCCAATGGATATAATCCCTATTATTTTTTAAATTATGATAAGAAAAATGATGATGTCAAATGGCATCACTGGGACTAAAAGGGTTAAGATTAACTCAACTTTTAACTTTATTTTCAATGAAGTATACTGTCACATTTTCCATTTCTACTAAAAATTTAATATCATTTATCCTACGCTCTTAAAACAAACGAGCTATTTTAACTCAGTCTGGGTTAACTTTCACTCCTCCAGTGTTGAAAATGCACTTATCCTAATGGAGTGGATTCCACTCTTTTGTTTTAAAAGTGTTACTTTTATAAATGTTTATTTTTAAAACATTTTAATAATCATTTAACCAATCTCATACAACTTTTGATTGTTCAAAATGCCTGAAAAATATAAACCTGAAATTTAGATAAAATGTATTTTTATCTATAAATTACTAGTTGAAGATTTTTTATTGCTAATACTTGTCAACCATTATGTTGTCTCGTTTATAATCAGTGACTTTTTTCGCATTGTTAAATTCTATTTTTACTTAAAAATCTACATATTTTGAAATACTTTCGAGAAACAAATATACATGAAAAACACGAATTTGCCGATAAAAAAAATTTCTGATGTCACTTAACATATCATCCTCATTATTATTATTTCTTTTATTTTTGCATCGTTTTTCTTGGATCAACGCGATACTTTTCTAAAAGTCTTGTTATGGCTTTGAGATGTGGGACTTCAGGGACTTCTAATTGCTACGTTTACGCTCGTTACTTTTTATCGACTTAGAATATTTAAATATTTTCGGAAAGAAGTTCGCGAGTGTAATTATTCATCTTTAATAAAACATGAAGTCTATTATATGTCTTTGAAAGCGTTTTTACTGAGGCGTAAAAAATTTCACTTCCTTTATTTATTTTGATGTGGCCGTCAAGGCACATCAAATAGATGTAATTAAGTTAGTAATTTATATTATCTAAGTATATTTATAGATTTTAACGTAGGAGACACAGAAGATTTCATGCAAAACCACTTTGAGTAAATATGTAACGCAAAATCGCTTTGTGTAAAATGTTTTCGATTAAATTTGCATATCATTTGAAAATTATATGAAACTTGATGAAAATCAGAATTATTTCAATTCGAATTCGTTTCTGAAATTAAGACTCAAATTTATTAAAATTGATGAAAAGAACTCATTCATCAGTTAAAACATTAATAACATGAACTTTAAAATATAAAGCTAAAAAATGAAATATTAAAAATTAATACATATGGTTCATACGCACTATTTATAATTTTCAGGGATAAAATATAAGTATTTTTTATAAAAGGTTTTCTGGACGGACAAAAAGTATGTAAGATGTGTCTCTGAGGAAATATCTTTCTAAGAAAAAATAATTTGTGATATCCGAAGGATGGAATTTTGGAAGGGGAGTACGGACGGACAGACGGACATCTTCAGCATGTCACGACCTACATTTTCATATGTTTTTAAAATTCTTTCTAACTAAAAAGAAAAAGAAAATTGGTGAACAACTCTTTACAATTGTGGCCCATTTAATTGTGTTCACTCTAAAACACTTTTTAGTGCTTGTTAATTGATTTCCAAACCCGCATTCTTATGTTAATCTGTTTTACATTTCCGTTTTACAACAATCACACGCAACTACAAGCGAATGAAGATTTACGGAAATCACGAAAAGTTTTTTTTTCTTTTTTCGAGTTTTTGATAGAAAGATTAAAAACCTTTTAAGGTTACTTCAATTATTTTACACTAGGAATTTAGAATCTTGATTTTAAACATGTTTTGAATAGCTTTATTTTTAAAATGTAGTTTTTAAATCAAAGGAATTCCTGATCAGATTTAGATTCTTTTCGCTTGAATACCAAAGGATTCTAATTCTAAATGTCACCATAATTAGTATTTATATTAGTCGAGTGGTTCACTGTTGTTTTCATACATGATTGGTTTAGACAATCTCTCTGTCATAAGTGAATCTTTTATTTAACAAATAGTAATTACTAAATTTAATTCATTAATTTTTGAAGTATTGTTTTATTTAATTTACTTTCACAAATATAATGAAAGCGGGCAAAGTTTAATGTATTAATATTGTTGCCAAAACTGATGAATAAACTAAAATTTAACTCCAAAATATTACAACTTGTAAATATCTCTATGTGTCAGAGTATTCCAATTTCTCCCCCCCCCCCGTTAATCATAGCATACTATCCCACCCTGAATGTTGTTTTCCTACCATGACACATACAATACAGATTATTGCAAATTACTGATTGTTTACAAAAATAGTAATTTTTGATACGTTTTTAAGACTTTTGAAATAATTTATTCGACAGTTAAATGATGCCTCAAAAATTGTTAGTTTATTTGTGACGTATATTGATATTCTGTATGCTTATGTAATTCTTTAACAAATATAATATTTTTTTTTGTATTTCTATTAGTGTTATTTTTTTATTATTATAGCGTTATATCCGCAATTTAAAAAAATCTGTTAAAACCCGAATATTTTTGTTATTTTTCTACAGAAAAATTCCGTTTTCGCTGCAGTTTTTTATAAAGTAGCATTTCAGTGTGTCAACATTCATAGTTTCTCTGCAAACAGACAAAATGTTTAACCACTGATGCAGGTCGTATCTGTTGAGAATAGATTTTTGGCAAAAATTTTTTTACAAAAGGGAAATTTTGAATATGCAAAGTACTTTCGTGTACAGTGGTGGAAATTGATTTATGAACTAACATTCTTTTCACCAGATATCGCTTTGTATTAAGTGATCACCATTCAAATTTTGTGTGTTGTATATTCAGAGTATAATAAAGGATTTTCGCACATAATTTTTTTCAAAAAATGATATTAAACAAAAATATATCTATTTTTAGTTTTTTAGCATGTCAAATGGTGGAAATTGATTTATGAACTCAAATTTATTTTGAACCCAGGTACCAAATATTTTAATTAGTTCTTCATTTGAACTTTAGAGGAGCTTACTATCATTGTTTATAAATAAGCTTAAGGCCAACTTTGTTGAAATTTATCTGTTTTATTCCCATTTTACTAAATAGGAAAGCTTGCGGGACTGCCTGAAGCCAAATAGGTAAAAAAATGACCCTTATATAATATTGTGCCTAATCTGTAAGAGAAATCAGTATATTAATTAAACGATCAATAAATATAATTCATAAATATTTGAAGAATCATTCTGACTACGGTAAAAACCATCAATAAAAAAGGTGTAACCCTCGTGGGACGAGGGAGAAAAGCAGGATTATTACTGTTGCATCCCAAAAAGTTACCATTTGTGGCAGAATTTGTGCATTACAGGACGAATTTGTTATGAACTATCACTTCCTGTAACTTTCAGAAGAGTAGGACAAATATTGATATCGTAGTCGAACTTGAAATGTTCCAAAATGAAGGCTGGTCCAAAGCTGGCTCTTCACCATAAGAACAGGCGATTAAAATATGGTCATAACTACATAAAAAAAATGATTGGGTGAGGGGTATTGAGAGAAATGGGAAAAAGTGAAATTTGCTGATGAAAAAAAATCAATTTGGATGAACGTGATTGTTTAAACTTTTATTGAGAGGATCTTCGAAAATATCCAAGATCTGTCTTCAGCAGAAATGTTAGTGGTGGAAGTTTGATGGTTTGGGCAACGATATCTTATGATTGAAGAAACAAGGCTTTGTTTCTGAAGGGCTGACAAACATCACTTTATAGCAGATTTGTTCTAGAAAATTCTTTGATTCCTTTTTTGCATTTCAAAACTATGCTTTTGGTTATATTTTTATGCATGATAATGCAAGTATCCACATTTCAAACGAAATGGAAGACTGGTTTAATGTACAAAATGTTGTTCATTTAGATCATACTGCCCTTGGCCGTGACTTAAACCCCAAGGATAACGTCTGAGATCAATTGGTATGAATAATTTACTCAAATGGAGTATGGTGTCAATGGAGTGTGCATCAGTTATGGAATAGAAGGACTTAATCATTAAAAACTGGAAATTGCTTGACCAAAACTTGACCCAAAGCTTCGTGTTGTCTACGAAAAACAAAATCAAGGGAGCAATAACGGAAAAAATAGTTTTAGTAATTATTAATTGAGATTGAATGTAAAAGTTCATAAATCAATTTCCCTATGCTAAAACTAAAATATCAACAAAAGAAATTGTTTACGAATTTATATAAAATTTTATTTACGGGTATAATTTATAATACAAAGCCTGTATAGGGCATGAAATTTAAATCGATAAAAACGCATTTAATTAAGAAATACTGTTAAAAAACTGCCAGTTCATAAATCAATTTCCACCACTGTAGTAACATAGTGGTGTGGTGATCAGTGTGTATGACTCCTCCACCCTCGACTATGGTTCGTATACTGGTTATGACTTAACATTTTATTTTTTTATGTACCCAGCAATACAGAAATTATCTGTTAAGCACTAATATTTTTTTCTGCATTGCTTGGGTACGGGAAAGTTCTGTCAACGATTTTTTCCTTAGCATTTTAAATATTTTCTGGCAACTTCGCTGCTAGAAATATTCTGTAATATTACAGGTTTTTTTTTACAGTGCGTTAGCAAATATTTAATATTGATAGCTACGGATAGTTTTTAATTGATGGATGGTTTTCAACAAGGCAGGTCTCATGGAACTATAGATACATAAATTTACATATATGTTAAAAAAATATTTTGCGACTAGGGTTCATAAAACTTTTGTTGTGCATTACTGAGGGCCAAATTTGTAGATATCGGGACTTCCGAAGTAATGCATTGTTACAGTTTTTTCTACATTCATTTTTTAATATTTCTTTGCTTTGATGTTTGGTTACTTAAGGGCAAATGAGACCGAATGATTCTGGTTCTTCACACCAAAGTGCCTCTGTGTTAATCCAATGGAAAAAAAATATATTCTAAGCCACATTTTTTCGGCTCCATTAAATATTTTTACAAACAGTTTTTTTATGTTATAAATGTAGCTGACATACAGGTCTCCATAATCCTACTTTTTGAAATTGTTTCGAATATTTTTTGTCAAATTATTTACGATTTATTATTTTTTGAATTTAAATTTTCAATCAATAATTTGACAAAAATATTCGAACTCATTTCAAAAAGTGGGATTAATATACTTGCAAGTCAGATATTTATCATATAAAAAACCTTTTGTAAAAATATTCAATAATTCAATGTAGCAGAAGAAATATGACTTAGAAAATATTCTTTCCTTTCATTGGACTAACACAGAGCACTTTGTTTGTTTTGGAAACCCGTGGTCATTTAGGCACATTCGCCCTTAAGTCTGGGTTCAGAAATTGCGTTATATTTGTACCTATTTACTATCTGACAATACTTCAAGATTAAAACAAAATTTTATGATTGAATTCTACAATGGGTAAACACGCGAATGCTATTTTATAATTTTTTTATACATTATAATTTTATTACATTATGTGGTTGTGAAATATCTCCTTATATTGAAAAATAGTGCCGCCGCGGCCTCAGACAGGGAAATTTTTCACCGCTTTTTTTTCGTGATGTTTTTGTCGAGAGTTGAAATAATATTTGAGTTATTAAATTTGAAAGTTGCATTTTTCGTTTTGTCACAATTTCACTGCACTCTCTTTTCTCTGACTTAACGCTAAAGCCATTGAAATTACAAATATCCTTTATAATTCACATTTCTAAAGATAAAATAAACAGCGATGAAATTTTTTCGTATTTAAAATGTTGCTAGTTAAAGTTAAGCGAAGCCGCTAGTGCAAGAAATACTGCTTATTATTAAAAAAACATATTTGGATTAATGAAAAAAAATACTTAACGTAAGAGTTGAAAGGAAACAAAAACATCGAACCATTGTCACCAGTGTAAGAAATAATGACAATTATTTTAAAAAAAACATATTTGGATTAATGAAAAGAATTAAGTAGCGAGAGAGTTAAAAGATACCGAAAACATCGAAAAACAACTCTTTCCACTAACAAAAGAAACCGCGGAAAGGTCTTTCCGTAACCCTGAAATCTCGCGTTTCTTCATTCCACTGTTTGTGTTCGGTGCACGTTTTATTTCTAGGTGCTAATTAAACCCACCCCTCGGGATTTTGGCTTCTTTTGTTCCCTGCTAAAGATGTTGAAGAAATGTTTTTAGCGTTAGATATTACTTGTTAAATAACGCAAAAAATATAAAAAAAGATTTTTACATGATAAAGGAAGTTTAGAAATTCACTTGTAAATTTAAACGTTCCTAATAACTTTCTAAGTGTTGTTATTTTTTAATTCATCAATATTGCATTTTCTATTGTTATTTTTAGCTCTAGTTTACATTAATTCGAGCATAAGTTGAAAGGTTCACTTTTAAAACAAAAGAGTGAAATCCATTCCAGTTGGAGAAGTGCATTTTCGACACCGTAAAGGCATGCATATTTACTCAGACTGAGTTAAAATCACTCGTTTGGAGTGATCCTGTCGGAGGTTTAACACACAAAGGATCCACTCCAAAAGGAGAAGTGCATTTTCCAGTCTGGAGGAGTGTAATCCACTCAGACTGAGTTAAATTAGGAGTGTTTGTTTTAAGAGTGTTGATATGTATACTGACGAAATGCGCAAAATTTTACAATGTGTAGATATCTTTAATTTTTTTTTGAAAAATATGATTGTTCAAATGGAAGTCGAAAGAGGATCACGAACAGCACACTGAGCAAACATTTGAGTAACCTTTACTAGTAAGGGTGATGTATTCCCACGCCAGCACATTCAATGTAACTTTCCAGCACATATGAATGAAAACGTATTTCGTGGGATATAGGAGAACAAGGTGAGTTAATTCAGTTATTCAAATTCATAAAACAGGGAGACATGGAGGTTTTACCTTAAGGGGGGATGGGCGCGCAGGACCGGGGGTCTCCAAACTCAAGTGCCTCAATGTTAATCCAATGGGGAAAAAACTATTTTCTTTGCCACATTTCTCCGGCTGTATTGAATATTTTTACAAGCGGATTTTTTTATGTAATAAATGTAGCTGACTTACAGGTCTCTGTCTTCCCACTTTTTGAAATTGCTTCGAATATTTTGTGTAAAATAATTTACTGAATATTAAAAAAAATATTCGTACTAATTTCAAAAAGTGGGATTGTCGGGACCTGTAAGTCAGCTACATTTATCACATAAAAAAATCCGCTTGTAAAAATATTCAATACAGCCGAAGAAATGTGGCAAAGAAAATAGTTTTTTCCCCATTGGATTAACATTGAGGCACTTGAGTTTGGAGACCCCCGGTCCTGCAAGCCCATTCCCCCTTAAATAGCCGGAGCAGAGGAAAGGGTCATAAATTAACCCTTTCAGTACCAGTGATGCCATTTGGCATCATCACTTACAATATCTTTTTCAAAATGCTTATGTCCCGTTATGACATCCAAACAGGCGCGCAACCACGGGGGGGGTTTTTAGGGTCAGAACCCCCCCCAGAACCCATATTAGAGTCAAATTTCATTTTGCTATCAATAAAAAATTCTAAAGTGATAAAAAAATCCATTGTGAAACACTATCTCGCTTTTCGCATTCTACTTCCCGCCACCCTTATTTGAAACATTTAAGGGATGGAAAACCGAAACCGGTTTTTCTTGCCCTCGGTTTTGACTAAAAACCGGTTTTTTTCAAAAGGCAGGTCTAAGCCAAAAACCGGTTTTGGAAACACCGGTTTTTTTCTGAAAATCCACCATCCCTACCGTTTCTTATGTGGTTGACGGCGAGTATAAATCTGTGTAAAGCAAAATATTTCTAACGAAACTTTTCTATAACGAAACTTTTTATAATGTGAAGGGGGGGGGGGAGGGGGGGTTAGAAAAAAAGAGGCAGTTTTGTTAAAATGACATGTCTTACCTATTTATTCATTTTTTGTCGTTTTTTTTATCAGTATTTTGCGCCTTTTTCTATGTAATTTCTACTGTAAAGTACCTGAAGATCTGAGTATGTTTGTAGGGAAAGGCGCTTTTTACTGATTTATCTGAATGCTTAATATAATTCTAAGGATGGCTGTTATTAAATTCTATTTTAATTGCATTTTAATTCCTGTTTTACACTTAAAACATGTTCTATATCAATTAGTTGATATTGTTATAGAACGACTTAAAAGCATAAAATTTTTAAATCATTCCACTTCGGCGATTCGTCTGTACGACGCGTCTTAAGTGTAGTTATAGATATAAATAACATCGTTGAAGTTTGGAACATTAAATCGTTAAAATGCTATTTGTTCAAATTAAACTTTTAAATATGCCGTGTTAAAAAGTTACACTCCAGACACAAATTAATGTAAACAATTAAAAATTCTGTCAACAATTAAAATTAAAAAGTGCCAGAAAGGCCGCAAATAATATATGTTTTGAGCAAAAAGGCATAAAAACGGTTAACCGAAATCTTAGTTTTGTTTACTTAATAAAGCATCCCCTTGTAGAGGGAGTGCACGTTAAATATGCTCCAAAGTCCTGACGCTGCGTACGATGTCGCCCTTAACTGTTGCGTTGGGTGCTTTCTCAGAGGTACGACTCGTCAACTGACTATGATTCTAAATTACGACGCCCGTCGCCAATTGCTACCGTATAGCTCTAGTTTGACGATGATTCAATTATAACTTTTATTAGCACAAAAACAATTACAAGAAAATAAAGCAAACGAATGAAAAGGGAAAACATGAAATTCAAAAAGATCTACAGATGGCGACTGAGCGTGGTGCCAACGAGACTGATATTATGAATTGCATTAGCCATAAACAATTCTAATCGTTCTCAAAATGTAGTCGAAAACCCATAAAAAAGAAATATTGACTGATTTATTTGAAATTGGCTTTTTTTTTCATCGTGTATTTTTAGTTTGCTTATTATACATAGTACAAGTAAAATCAGTCACTGTGTTACACGTTTTTGCGAGTCTTTTTATTTTAAGATCTGGATTGGATGGATGTCATGAGTAAAATATCGGTAAGTTTAATTTCTTCTCTAAAGTATCTGAAGATGAGTTGAGTATGTTTGTAAATAACTTTGGGAGCGTTTTTTTTAATCTTTTTATCTAAATGCTTTTAACATAAATCTAGAAACGGCTGCTCAGTCAGTTCTGTTTTCATTACATTTAAATGAATGTTTTATATTTAAAGCACGTTTTTACTAATTAATTGCTATTTTTACGGCATTAATGCATACAATTTTTGAATTATTTTACATCGGAGATTCGCCTGTCCTGTATGACGTCGAAAGTACACTTAAAAATATGAATTGCTTTGCTTCGTTGAAGTTTGAAATATTAAATCATATAATTGTTTTTTTTTATTGGTCTGCTTAAACATTAAATATGTCTGATTCCTTTCAAATTTATAAGTTAGTTATCGGCCAAAACGCGACGTGCTTATTTAAAGATTACCCGATTGTTTTGTTTTATTAAAAGCCTGCATCCTTAGATACTTCGCAATTTGGCCGGCCAATTCGCGAAGTGGCCGAATTCGGCTGTGACCGTAACATTTACACCAATTTCTTTAAACAAAATTGTCCAATTAGTTTTGTAATTATAGTATGTTTTTAATATTTAAATTTTTTAATTTAAATAAATGTTTAATTTATCTTTACTCCTACCTCCTTTTATAAAAAAAATAGTAATTTAAAAGTAATAATACTTTAACTAATTACAAATCCGGTGATTTAAATTATCTATTTAATTAACGATATAAAACATACAATAATTAATTTTTTATTTATTACACTTAATTTTTATTTAAAAAAATAAAACATTTATTAACTTGTATTAAATACAGATATGAGTTTCGTATAATAAAAACTAATTAATGTTAATAAATAGTTACTAGTAATACTAAATTAAATACTACAAAAACTGCATTAAAACAAAAGTAACTTAAATTAAAAATCAATTTTAATTCAAATAGTTTTGATTAAAAGAAGTAATTTTTATTAAAAGTTATTAAAATTAAAAGTTATTAAAATAAAAAGTTATTTTAATTGAGAGTAATTTTAATTAAAACTAACTTTAATTAAAAAATAATTTAAATTGCAATTAATTTTAATGACAATTAACTTTAATTACTATTAATTTTAATGACAATTATTTTTAATTAAAAATAATTAGAATTGAAAAATAATATTAAAAAATTGAAACCCCCCCCAGGATTTTTTTCTAGTTGCGCCCCAGCATCCAAACACACATTATTCGATTCTTCACACTTTGTTCTATTCTACAATATTTTTCTTTAATCTCAATACAAGTCAGAACTATTATTTTTTTTATTTAGAAAATAGCTAACAAGCGTTTCACCTGATTTTTGAAAAGTTCACTTCAGTTAAATATATTTAAAACCCAATTTAAACTATTTCGGTTAAAATAATTACTAAATTTTTTTAAATAATGCGGTCAGATATCTTAAAATATATAACTCGAAGTTTTTTAGGCAATATATATTTTTTTATTTTGTTGTTTTCCACAGTTAAATATTTTTGGCATTATTTCAAAAACCATATAAAAAATTAAAATTAATTTTTTTTTCTTATGGAACTCTTATTTTTGACCAAAATTAAGCTCATTTTGTGAATATCATATGTTTCTGTAGTGTAGTAAATTTTTGGGACTGAAAGGGTTAAATAAATCGTGCTTCAAAAAAGAGGTGAGAAACCATTAATTTGACTATAGAGTTATCAATGAGTGGATAGCTTTAACAGATTATGTTGTATATTTTAAGGGAGTAGAAGAATTCAAAAATAATCTTGATAGTTCTTGGAGACTGCTAAATAACCAGTAAATTTTTGATCATCTTTGTTAAGCTTTTGATCTGTTGTAGGTCAATAATTTTTCGACTTGTGTTTAAAAAGTGGGACAATTCAAGAAGTTGAAGAAGTGTTCTAAAAATAAAGCAATGAAACAAGAAAAAGGAATGACACCAAGGATCGACATCCCGCGGTAAATTTAAACTCGCTGAAACGGTTTAAATAAACGCATTTTCTTTTTTAGCCTTTACCCCGTTTGTTATCGGCAAGAACAGAGCACAATAGCCCATCAAATACGAAGAAAAGATAAGAATTTCTTGCTGACTGTTTTCTTTTGCAGGTGACGGAATTAGTGTTGATGATCTATTCATAAAAAAATTTTGTGTTTGTGAACACGGTTTTTAGTATCTTATCCATCTCAATTTGTTATTTAAGGAAAATGGATATGGTTTGAATGGTGTTGGATATTAGCTCATGTGTTGTCATTCACATCTCTGAGTTGATTTGAATTATCGTCGAACTTAGGTTTGATTTTAATTACGTCTTGCTAGAGCTGCACGAGGGATATTGGCGATGGGCGTCGTATTTTAGAACCACAGTCAAGTGACGAGCCGACACCTGAATACGCACCCAACGCAACCGTTAAGGGCGACATCGTACGAAGCGTTACGACTAAGGATATTTTTCGTGCGCTCCCTTACACGGGGTATTATTCGTCGGGCATTTTTGGCTTCACGGGCCGTTTATAGGTCGGCAGCCATTTTGGCGATGGCCGGACCCAAACCTGGGACCTTTCGCATGCTAGACGAGTGCTTAATCGACTGGGCTCTCTAGCCCCATCGTCGAACTTAAGCTGCGGACTTGTAAATTAGAACCGCAGTAAAGTGACAAGCTTAAAAAAAGTAGGCGACAAACGCAATTTTTATTTTTATTTTCGTCGGGACTTAAGAGCATTTTTTTGTTGTGCACTCCCTCTTCATGGGGTATTATTTGCCGTTTTGGCTGCATAGACCGTTTATAAGTCAGCAGTTATTGTGACAATACGAACCTGAAACCTGTCACATGCCAGGCAAGCATTTAAACGATTGGAATACCGGGATCTAAATTAAACATTAATTTTTTGTTAGTTTTTGCTTTTAAATTGCAGTTTTCAGAAAGGGATTTAGGCTTGAAAGTTTTAAAACACAACGTTGCTTACATCGCACTTAAATTTATCTTTTTCATAACAATTTTTAATTTGTTTAAATTTAATATCGATTTTATTTGTTTCTTTAAATAATAATAATTGCTTAAATTTACAATCGCGAGAGTCAAAACTGGTTCTCTGTATTGAAAATCCAGTTTAAAGAAACATATATATTTAAAATTTTCAATCTGACTTAATTATACAAGTACACAAAACTTTAAATGACAATTTTGTCTATTAATCCTGTTTTCATAAGCTTTTAAAATTTAATGATTTTTTCATGAAAAACTCATCAATATGAATGACCCTAACACTTTGACAACGCCTAAAATGTCTTTTGAAATCTTCCTACCCTGGGAAAAGCTGTTAGAACTCATTTCTCTCAAAGCAAGTACCATTTCTGCGCCGAGTTAATAACGCACGTTTCGAACTAATACGTCATCATTTTCCGTTCTTCAATCTGAATTATGCAGCGTAACAACATTTAGAATCTCTATTCCCTGCAGGTGCTACGGAAGTGACGTCGAAGAAAATATCACTCAGTTCTTTAATATTCGTACTTAACTACTAACTACATACTAGCATGCAGTCTTATTAAATTCGATGTTGTTGTTATCGTGGCCATGATATGTATAAAAATTATATAGGTCCTAAGTTGTCGTATACACACTCTTAAAACGGAAGAGTGAAATCCTCTCCAGTACTAGACGTGCATTTTCGACACTGGAAAGGAGTGAATATCTTAACTCATACTGAGTTAAAATCACTCGTTTGGAGTTAGCCTGTCGGAGGTTTAACATACAAAGAATCCACTTCTTTCGGGAAGTGCATTTTCAAGACTGGAGGTGTGAAAATTAACTCAGACTGAGTTAAAATCGCTCGTTTGTTTTAAGAGTGCAGCTGTTTCGACTTCAATTGGTTTTATTAGAAAAAAATTAAACTTTTGGGTCTTTAATGTTAATCTTGAAGAACGTGGCTTGAATTGCTGGTTGGCCAAAGGTAAGCTGCAAGGACGTTTGACACCAGGACAGTTTAGGCAGTATCTTGAGTAGCCTTCATGTCCTTCAGTAGAGATTATCAATTCTTTTAAAGGCTTTAAAAAATTCGATGAATTAATTAAAATCGATCGCAGGACCTTCCGATCCGTAGATCAAGACACTGACCACAGGGCGCCTCACAGCCCGGTACACTCTTAAAACAAAAGCGTGAAATCCACTCCAGTTGGAGAAGTGCATTTTCGACACCCTAAAGGCATGCATATTTTCTCAGACTAAGTTAAAATCACTCGTTTGGAGTGATCCTGCCGGAGGTTCAACACACAAAGGATCCACTCCAAAAGGAGAAGTGCATTTTCCAGTCTGGAGGAGTGAAATCTACTCAGACTGAGGTAAATTGGGAGTGTTTGTTTTAAGAGTGTAGAGTGTCAGTTTTGGAGTTAATACTTGATGGAATAAATCTATTCACGATTCAAAAAACTTATTACAGTATGAATTCGCTGAATAGCTATTATTATATCGCTATGACAAAATTAAGTGGTATAATTTATTACTTAAACTCGTAATAAATTAAAAAAATCTTATCAATAAAATAATTAGTTTATTTTAAAAACTTGATTTTCTTCAATGCAGTTTAACTAAAGAAATTAATGTGATAAGTTGTGAAAAATAACAAGAACCTCTAAAACTCTTCTTTCTTAAAGAATATGCTTCCTGTGCTTCTAAACGGAGAGGACCTTTTGCAAAAAGACTACCTTTTAAATACGCAATATAACATTCCTTTCATATTTTATGCATGCCGGCACAACCAACTTAAGATGCCGTGGTCAGGTTCACAAAGTTGCATCTGACATTAAGCAAACTTGTGTCAAAGGAAATGCGAATGTAATTTACTGGGGTAATATATTTGGGATTCTGATTTAATCTGGCTGTAAAATGTGGACCATCGATGTAAGTGATGTGAAATGGGATATTTGATACTGACGAGTGGAACTGCCACGCCAACATCAACACCACAGCTACGTCAAACGCTGGCCTACAGTAACGCCAAACATAAACTTATAGCATGATCTTCTATCGTTGGTTAAGCTGGTTATGCTTTCGCTGGTTACGCTATCGCTGTTATGGTAACAGTTTAAGGAAGTGATTTGGGGAAACTTGTCAAGCTTGAAATTTAGAATAGCATATACTACTAATGTAATTAATTCCTGACACAAATACCCTTTACACTTCTACATAACCAACCTTGCCAATCATAATACCCTCCTGCTGAGAGAACTTTGATGTTTTCGTTTCACCTTGTCATATTTTTTTTATACTTCTTGTTCTTTTTTAGAACATTGATCCGTCCCCCTAGAGTGTTGAACTTATCCCTATTGTGATAAGGAAAAAAACAGGGCGCATTTGCATTTTGGAGAAGAACACGCTGTGGAATCTTTTAAAACGACTTCATTTTGAGACTGTGTGAACAGATTTCTTCATTTTTTTTTCTTTGTGTGGGGAATATTCATGGTGGTTAGAATGGGATGGCGGTGCTTGGGGAGAAAAAAAAGAGTA
The DNA here is from genome assembly GCA_023701765.1 of Hylyphantes graminicola. NCBI lineage: Eukaryota > Metazoa > Arthropoda > Arachnida > Araneae > Linyphiidae > Hylyphantes > Hylyphantes graminicola. The sequence continues at coordinate 50,703,219 of CM043121.1, forward strand.
AATATCTCTGAAAGGCGCCAAGTCGAAGTGATACGACCGTATAAACCTCCCCGTGTGCTCTTATGATGAAGCGAGTGTAATCTACCACTACAAGTGTCACTTGATATGGTCTCTACCAAAGTAGACAGAGTAGTGCAAACTTTGTCAAAACAGCAACCCACTTTTTAAAAAAAAGAGTAAAGCTGTCTGAAATGCGCCAAGTCGAAGTGATACGACCGTACAAACTTCTCCGTGTGCTCTTATGATGAAGCGAATGAAATCTAAAATTACAAGAGTCACTAGATATGGTCTCTACCAAAGTAGACAGAGTAGTGCAAACTTTGTCAAAACAGCAACCCGCTTTAAAAAAAAAGAGTAAAGCTGTCTGAAATGAGCCAAGACGAAGTGATACGACCGTACAAACTTCTCCGTGTGCTCTTATGATGAAGCGAATGAAATCTAAAATTACAAGAGTCACTAGATATGGTCTCTACCAAAGTAGACAGAGTAGTGCAAACTTTGTCAAAACAGCAACCCGCTTTTAAAAAAAAGAGTAAAGCTGTCTGAAATGCGCCAAGTCGAAGTGATACGACCGTACAAACTTCTCCGTGTGCTCTTATGATGAAGCGAATGAAATCTAAAATTACAAGAGTCACTAGATATGGTCTCTACCAAAGTAGACAGAGTAGTGCAAACTTTGTCAAAACAGCAACCCGCTTTAAAAAAAAAGAGTAAAGCTGTCTGAAATGAGCCAAGACGAAGTGATACGACCGTACAAACTTCTCCGTGTGCTCTTATGATGAAGCGAATGAAATCTAAAATTACAAGAGTCACTAGATATGGTCTCTACCAAAGTAGACAGAGTAGTGCAAACTTTGTCAAAACAGCAACCCGCTTTAAAAAAAAAGAGTAAAGCTGTCTGAAATGAGCCAAGACGAAGTGATACGACCGTACAAACTTCTCCGTGTGCTCTTATGATGAAGCGAATGAAATCTAAAATTACAAGAGTCACTAGATATGGTCTCTACCAAAGTAGACAGAGTAGTGCAAACTTTGTCAAAACAGCAACCCGCTTTAAAAAAAAAGAGTAAAGCTGTCTGAAATGAGCCAAGACGAAGTGATACGACCGTACAAACTTCTCCGTGTGCTCTTATGATGAAGCGAATGAAATCTAAAATTACAAGAGTCACTAGATATGGTCTCTACCAAAGTAGACAGAGTAGTGCAAACTTTGTCAAAACAGCAACCCGCTTTAAAAAAAAAGAGTAAAGCTGTCTGAAATGAGCCAAGACGAAGTGATACGACCGTACAAACTTCTCCGTGTGCTCTTATGATGAAGCGAATGAAATCTAAAATTACAAGAGTCACTAGATATGGTCTCTACCAAAGTAGACAGAGTAGTGCAAACTTTGTCAAAACAGCAACCCGCTTTAAAAAAAAAGAGTAAAGCTGTCTGAAATGAGCCAAGACGAAGTGATACGACCGTACAAACTTCTCCGTGTGCTCTTATGATGAAGCGAATGAAATCTAAAATTACAAGAGTCACTAGATATGGTCTCTACCAAAGTAGACAGAGTAGTGCAAACTTTGTCAAAACAGCAACCCGCTTTAAAAAAAAAGAGTAAAGCTGTCTGAAATGAGCCAAGACGAAGTGATACGACCGTACAAACTTCTCCGTGTGCTCTTATGATGAAGCGAATGAAATCTAAAATTACAAGAGTCACTAGATATGGTCTCTACCAAAGTAGACAGAGTAGTGCAAACTTTGTCAAAACAGCAACCCGCTTTAAAAAAAAAGAGTAAAGCTGTCTGAAATGAGCCAAGACGAAGTGATACGACCGTACAAACTTCTCCGTGTGCTCTTATGATGAAGCGAATGAAATCTAAAATTACAAGAGTCACTAGATATGGTCTCTACCAAAGTAGACAGAGTAGTGCAAACTTTGTCAAAACAGCAACCCGCTTTAAAAAAAAAGAGTAAAGCTGTCTGAAATGAGCCAAGACGAAGTGATACGACCGTACAAACTTCTCCGTGTGCTCTTATGATGAAGCGAATGAAATCTAAAATTACAAGAGTCACTAGATATGGTCTCTACCAAAGTAGACAGAGTAGTGCAAACTTTGTCAAAACAGCAACCCGCTTTAAAAAAAAAGAGTAAAGCTGTCTGAAATGAGCCAAGACGAAGTGATACGACCGTACAAACTTCTCCGTGTGCTCTTATGATGAAGCGAATGAAATCTAAAATTACAAGAGTCACTAGATATGGTCTCTACCAAAGTAGACAGAGTAGTGCAAACTTTGTCAAAACAGCAACCCGCTTTAAAAAAAAAGAGTAAAGCTGTCTGAAATGAGCCAAGACGAAGTGATACGACCGTACAAACTTCTCCGTGTGCTCTTATGATGAAGCGAATGAAATCTAAAATTACAAGAGTCACTAGATATGGTCTCTACCAAAGTAGACAGAGTAGTGCAAACTTTGTCAAAACAGCAACCCGCTTTAAAAAAAAAGAGTAAAGCTGTCTGAAATGAGCCAAGACGAAGTGATACGACCGTACAAACTTCTCCGTGTGCTCTTATGATGAAGCGAATGAAATCTAAAATTACAAGAGTCACTAGATATGGTCTCTACCAAAGTAGACAGAGTAGTGCAAACTTTGTCAAAACAGCAACCCGCTTTAAAAAAAAAGAGTAAAGCTGTCTGAAATGAGCCAAGACGAAGTGATACGACCGTACAAACTTCTCCGTGTGCTCTTATGATGAAGCGAATGAAATCTAAAATTACAAGAGTCACTAGATATGGTCTCTACCAAAGTAGACAGAGTAGTGCAAACTTTGTCAAAACAGCAACCCGCTTTAAAAAAAAAGAGTAAAGCTGTCTGAAATGAGCCAAGACGAAGTGATACGACCGTACAAACTTCTCCGTGTGCTCTTATGATGAAGCGAATGAAATCTAAAATTACAAGAGTCACTAGATATGGTCTCTACCAAAGTAGACAGAGTAGTGCAAACTTTGTCAAAACAGCAACCCGCTTTAAAAAAAAAGAGTAAAGCTGTCTGAAATGAGCCAAGACGAAGTGATACGACCGTACAAACTTCTCCGTGTGCTCTTATGATGAAGCGAATGAAATCTAAAATTACAAGAGTCACTAGATATGGTCTCTACCAAAGTAGACAGAGTAGTGCAAACTTTGTCAAAACAGCAACCCGCTTTAAAAAAAAAGAGTAAAGCTGTCTGAAATGAGCCAAGACGAAGTGATACGACCGTACAAACTTCTCCGTGAGCTCTTATGATGAAGCGAATGAAATCTAAAATTACAAGAGTCACTAGATATGGTCTCTACCAAAGTAGACAGAGTAGTGCAAACTTTGTCAAAACAGCAACCCGCTTTAAAAAAAAAGAGTAAAGCTGTCTGAAATGAGCCAAGACGAAGTGATACGACCGTACAAACTTCTACGTGTGCTCTTATGACGAAGCGAATGAAATCTACCATTACAAGAGTCATTAGATATGGTCTCTACCAAAGTAGACAGAGTAGTGCAAACTTTGTCAAAACAGCAACCCGCTTTTTAAAAAGAAGAGTAAAGCTGTCTGAAATGCGCCAAGTCGATGTGCTACGGCCGTACAAACTTCTCCGTGTGCTCTTATGATGAAGCGAATGAAATCTACCATTACAAGAGTCACTAGATATGGTCTCTACCAAAGTAGACAGAGTAGTGCAAACTTTGTCAAAACAGCAACCTGCTTTTTAAAAAAAGAGTAAAGCTGTCTGAAATGCGCCAAGTCGAAGTGATACGACCGTACAAACTTCTCCGTGTGCTCTTATGATGAAGCGAATGAAATCTACCATTACAAGAGTCACTAGATATGGTCTCTACCAAAGTAGACAGAGTAGTGCAAACTTTGTCAAAACAGCAACCCGCTTTTAAAAAAAAAGAGTAAAGCTGTCTGAAATGCGCCAAGTCGAAGTAATATGACCGTTCAAACTTCTCCGTGTGCTCTTATGATGAAGCGAATGAAATCTACCATTACAAGAGTCACTAGATATGGTCTCTACCAAAGTAGACAGAGTAGTGCAAACTTTGTCAAAACAGCAACCCGCTTTTTAAAAAAAGAGTAAAGCTGTCTGGAATGCGCCAAGTCGATGTGCTACGGCCGTACAAACCTCTACGTGTGCTCTTATGACGAAGCGAGTGAAATCTACCATTACAAGAGTCACTAGATATGGTCTCTACCAAAGTAGACAGAGTAGTGCAAACTTTGTCAAAACAGCAACCCGCTTTTTAAAAAAAGAGTAAAGCTGTCTGGAATGCGCCAAGTCGATGTGCTACGGCCGTACAAACCTCTACGTGTGCTCTTATGACGAAGCCGAGTGAAATATACCCCTAAGAATACTAGATATGGTCTCTACCAAGTAGACAGAGTTGTGCAAACCGTGGCGAAATGGCCACCTGCTTTCACAAAAGTCAGTAGTTTGGTGAACCTAAGTCGGATTTCGATTGGAAAGAGACTATATAGGCATAAAATTGAATTGACCGAGAAAAGAAGTTTTTATCTCTTAAAAATAAGGACTTGTAGTTTCTTTTATGTAAGGTATTTGTGCAGAATATATTAAGAAGCAATGAGAGCTCCGAACCACGGATCGCCAAACTCAAATACCTCAGTGTTAATCCAATGGAAAAAAACTATTTTCTCTGCCACATTTCTCCGGCTGTATTGAATATTCTTACAAACGTTTTTTTAATTATACATGTAGATAACTTACAGTTCTCTATTATTCCACTTAAGAAATTCCTTTAAATATTTTTTGCAAAATTATTTATTAAATATTAAAAAAAATATATTCGAACCAATTTCAAAAAGTGGGACTGTCAAGACCCGTAAGTCAGCTACATTTATCATTAAAAAATCCGTTTGTAAAAGTATTAAATACAGCCGAATAAATTTGGCAGAGAAAAAAAAATATTTTATTCTAAATTGGATTAACACTGATGCACTTTGCTTTGGAGACCCGCGATCCAGCGCGTCCATTCCCCCTTAAGTGATTTTTATTGCAATCGATTTAAAAAAAACAGCCCACTCAATGAGAATTTGGAGGAAAAACACTATTTTAATCTATTAGAATCGGTTCTGAAACCTCAAATAATTACTAGTTTAGTGTAGTAAAATGCAAGGTACTATAGTATTTCCCATTTACTCGAAAAAAATAATTTATTAGTTACAGAAATTATATAATATGAAGTAGAGTCAATGGGTAGCGGTAGGTACATATATATTCCGGCTTGTGTGCTTGATCAGAGATAGACACATGCACATAAAGAATTTTTACTTTCACAGAGAAAGCAAAATGCACCCAGGGCGATGGTGGTAATCGAACTAGCACCCGTTACAGCGCACAGACCACTGGTATGATGGTCCAAACCACTCGGCCATCCGGGCCCCAGTAGAGTTAAATAAGTAATAAACTTTAGCAGAGGTGAAGGGTGTACTTCTTCAGAGATCACAGCATCATTTGGTATACCAGTTTCTGACCAACCAGTTTATGTTGGCTTTTTTACTAAAGGTATCTAGCGAAAACTCAAATATCGTATGGCAATATTTGTTGTAGTTTTTTTTTATGGTTTTCTAAATAATGTCTGGAAGATAAATTGGAGTTTGATAGGAAGGTTGTTTGTTTCCTTTGGAATTTTTCAAATAGGATGATACTATCTTTTTGAGTGAACCATCAGACAAATTTGCTTTGAAATATTCATTTAAAGTGTGAGACTCGACGCACATGCAAATTCATTAAAAATAAAAATAAATAGTTATACCATTGCAGAAATTCGTTTTATATTGAATAATATTAAGGGGACACGGTACCAAATAAAATCTAAATAAATTTATTTCCTAGTTTTCTAACAAAAGAGTTTTTGGGTAAGGTTAAACATTAAGTAAATATATATTTAAATATATAGTGGGAGTAATACCATTTTGAAAAAACTTAAAAATTTAATTTTCTTAATTATAAAAAACCTTATATTTTAATGTTTATTATTTTTCCGTATATGTTTATTGAATGTTAGTTCTTTGTAAAAATAGTTTAATTCGGATGCTAGTAATAAAAATACTGGATTTGATTTTTTGGGTATCACGTCCCTTAAACCAAAAATAAATGAAGTCGTTTCTTTCAGAGTGCCTATATGAATCGTGCATTCAGCTAGTGGAAGGGCATGGTTTCCAAACTGTAATAACTGTTATCCATCCATGAATTTTTCCATGCGTTTAATCGGAAATATTCCATACCTGAACTTGAAAACCCTCTCCCAATCTCTTTTTTTTCCCTCGAAAATATAATACTTACTCTTGTTATCTCATTGATTTTTCATATGGTTTGTAGCGTTTGTACTATGATCTGCAGTATATGCATGATATATGCTCATGCCTTGGTGCATGCTGTATCTTTACTTGTAAAGAAATATATATTACTGGCATTTCCCAAATGAGCCGATATGGATCCCACATTATACTTTTATTTTAACCGGATGTCCGGATTATTGAGGTAAAACTAATTGTCTATAATTCACATTTCGGACTTGCATCGTGTAAATTTGAACTACAATAATAACTCCTACTTCTTCTGATATATCTAGATTATATTGATACACTTCAAAATTTAAAATTTGATTCAGTAGATAGTTTAAAAAATCAATAGATAGATTTTGTTTTTTTTTAAATATTGTACTAGGGGAGGTAATGTTACACCTAAAGAAAAATACCGATACTACAAAAGAGTGAAAATATAGTAAACGGATTGTCATCTAAAAAATTTATTTAAAGAAGAAAAACCATAAAAATCATCTGCTCTATTTATCTATTCGCATTTAATAAGAAGTTCTTTGGCGATCTGCAATTAATGGAATGGTATAAAACATTTGTTTTATGTTTTACGTAAATAAGTATTGTAACATTAAATGTCAAATCGAATAGCTTCCTCATTAAAATTATGCTATTTAGGGGGATATAGGTCAAATTTATCCACAAAAACTCGTTAATTTTTACATTCAGTGACAAAATTATGTATTTTTAAAAATTAAGAAAATCTATCTATTTAGCGAAATTTCTTATAATTGAAACAACCCTCAAATTTCATCCCTTGAAAGTTGCCCTCATTTTTTTTAGTTCATAGCAAACTAAAGCTTTGGCTTTTCTTAACATCGATTTCGTGTTTGGTGGCATTTTACCTAACAAACGATCCATTCGCAGGACCACCCGAGTCATAAACTCTCCCCTAATCTTATAAAATGCATAAATTTTCCTAATACATACATAATCATAGACACGCTTCACTTAATGTGGGGATGAACACCAAAACAGAATCATGCCCTTCTCATAGAAAAGAGCGGTTTTATGACTTTATTCAGACAATAGGTATCATGGTTTAACGTTGTTTGAAGATAAAGCTCCTGGTATGATTTTATAAAGAGAACTAAAAATTTCTATTCAGGAAAGTTGAGCCACTGAATAGGAATTATGCATTTTGAAGGTTATGTGAGATTATAAAGTTCTGAGACGTCTTGTTTAAGGGTAGTTTTATAGTAAAATTATGTTAAATATGTGTTACAGTTTTGCAGGAATGGAAAATGATTGTGGTATTAACATTTTTTAAAAATAAAAAAAAAGGTTAAACTAAAGAATCGGGACCGGATTTGGCGGCTTTTCTAAAATGTCGCCGATTCGAAATGATCAAAAATACTAAATAATTTCAGAATGGCTGACTTAAAACGAAGGAAAAGTTCATTAAATTGTTGACCAGATTTATAAAAAATTGGAGCGTTAAAATGCCAAAACTTGATTTAAAAAAAGTAAATAATTGTTTAAATCATTAAGCCCATAATTAATAAAATATTAGTGAAAACTTCAGAATAAATTATATGCATTTTAGATTTAAATAGATTAACAAATCGAAATTGTCAATTCAATTTCTCCAAAGCTTGCCGCAATACCAATTTTTCGGGTTACCAGATTTGGCGTAAAATTGCCGGCCACGATTCTTTAGTTTAACCAAAAAAAGTAGTAGTAGCCATAACTAAATCTTAAATTTGCCTATTTCGTGTTTATTATCACCGTAAAAAATTGGTGTATCGCTACGCTGATAGGAAGCTTGCTTTTATTTGTTAGTGTAATGTTACTCCATAAATCTAATATAAGCTTACTTCAAAAAGCTGGAAGCAAAAACAGTAATGATTGAATGTTCACTGCGGCATGTTTGCATGAAGTAAAGTTACACTAAATTTTCTTAATGATAACAAAATATTTTAGAACAAAATGATATTTAAATTCTTTAATATTTTTACAGGAGCATTTGTGAATCACAGCAGTGATTATCTTTCCTAACCTTTTCCTTTCCTTTTTCTGCTCACATTTTTAGGATAGTGCTTTCCCAATGTTGAAGATGACTTCATCATTTTAATGGAGAAACATTACACTAAATATTTACAGTAGAGTAACAGCTTAGGGGGGCCCGGATGGCTGAGTGGTTTGGACCATTACTCTAGCTTCATTGAAATTAAAAAAAGTACAATTTTTATCGAAAGCTAGCACAAAAATTTCCAAGGCGCATTATATTTGTAGCTAATTTTTTAATTATAGGTACAATATTGCATTTCTTCTAATTTGTGATATGTATAAGGTTTATTATACAGAATGATTTGTATGTCTGACCAACATTTATGGCAGTTTTTCATTACTTAACTTTCTTAGTACAGTATGATACTTTTAAAAATATATTTTTAAAGGTTTATGACACATGTGGGAATTTTATTACCACTAAAAGTCACCGCCAGCATGTTACCTCAATGCTGCAAATCAGAATTTAAGGTATAAAAATGTGCAGTTCAAATTTTTGTAATTTTTAACTGTATATCTTCTGTTGTGTTAGTGTTATGTTAAATATTTTGCGGTTGGAAGACGTCTGTTTTATAACTGTGGATAATAAGTTTTCGTTTAAAAGGTTTCTTGCCAATGTTTATGAGTTATGATGTATTTTAAAGAAGACTAAAATGAGCACTTGGAACCGGAAAGGTGTAAAATATATCAGTAGTACAGGGTGAGGCAAATAAAAGTTACCCCAACGTAGAGATAAGAATACGACAGAAATGTTATCAAGTCAAAAACCAATACAAAAGCAGGTTTGCTAGTTGAATCTATTGATAGCTTCAATATTAAGCCCAAACAAACGATTGGTGACTTCTTTGCTGGTAACTACACTATGGTTTTAGAAGCTAGTTGAAATGAAATATAAACAAAGTTTTTAGAGTTGATTAAGAAAAGTTCCAACTAGTAATTATTTCGGTCGTTATTTGTCCTAGAGAAAGGATCTTTTTGTTTCTGTTAAGGGGTCTAAGGAGTCTTAAAAATGTGCAAAGAAGGAACTACAAAGTATAGTTTGATCTGTCATGTCATTTTTTAACTACTCAATATACAAGTATAATTTTTTTATATGTAATTCTACAAGATTTATTTGTTATAAAACAAATTTTAAAATTTATGAAACTTTAGCGAAAACTAAAATAAATGATATTAAACATAAAGCTATTTTCATACATTGTGATTAGGCTTGCGCGGCAAATTTTGAGGTCAAAATTGAAAAAATGACCAAGAAAATGACTTTATATTGTACAAATATGTACAAACTAGGACTTATACCTAAATTCTCAGCTCAATTTTAATTAGAAATTATTTTAAGAACTTTTTCTAAAAAAAAGTAATAAAATTTTTTAAATTTTGATTTTAAATTTATTTTTAAATAATTTCTAATTAAAATTGAGCTGAGAATTTAGGTATAAGTCCTAGTTTGTACATATTTGTACAATATAAAGTCATTTTCTTGGTCATTTTTTCAATTTTAACCTCAAAATTTGCCGCGCAAGCCTAATCACAATGTGTTAAAATAGCTTTATGTTTAATATCATTTATTTTAGTTATGGCTAAAGTTTCATAAATTTTAAAATATGTTTTATAATAAATAAATCTTGTAAAATTACATATAAAGAAATTATACTTGTATATTGAGTAGTTAAAAAATTACATGACAGATCAAACTATACTTTGTAGTTCCTTCTTTGCACATTTTTAAGACTCCTTAGACCCCTTAATACAAACATTCTAAATTAATTGCAAGGCACAAAATTTGCATTATGGGACGTCGATCTTCATACAGTACCAACTAAGATCTGAACTCGCCATTAGTCTATGAGTAGCTCTAGTATGAAGCTATTCCGAATCAACCAATGCAAAAACAGGTTTCAGGCGGCTTCAAAATCAAGAGTTTTTCTGGCCAAGCATTTCAACGTATTCCTATCTCCAGACCGGGGCCACTTTTATTTGCCTCACCCTAAGTGCTGGGGAGACCAGTCGGTTAAGCACTCGCTTAGCATGCGGAAGGTCCCAGGTTCGGGTCCGGGCATCGCCAAAATAGCTGCCGACCTATAAAGCGGTCCGTGCAGCCAGAAATGTCCGACGAATAATACCCCGTGTAAGGGAGTGCACGTTAAATATCCTTCAAAGTCCTAACGCTGCGTACGATGTCGCCCTTAACGGTTACGTTGGGTGCCTATTCAGGTGTTGGCTCGTCACCTGACTGTGGTTCTAAAATACGACGCCCGTCGCCCATAACTCCTCGTGTAGCTCTAGTGCAACGATAATTCAAACCTAACTAACAAAAATCTTCCTCACCCTTACAAATTTAAAAGTTTGAGCACGTTGCTTAAAGGAGTTGGATGGTACTATTTTAGTACATATGTTTTGTTTGTGTATCATCTTTCGTAAAGAAAGAGTGACAATTGTGATCAGGATTGTCAGTTGAATTTGAAATAAAATGGAAAAACCTTCAAAGAAACCGAATAAGTTTATTCTTTCATATAACATATAGAAATTTATAGGTACTGCCACAATAAATTTATATAATACTGCCGCAAGGTCATTTTCAGTTATATTTGAGTTATTACTAAAGATTGTCTGCCGCTTTCAACGAGTAACTTTGAAAAAATTGTTGTAAAAATAACTTATTGAAATCTCATTTCAGAAAAGAAAGATAGATGGGTAATCAAGTTTTTCGAAGGTCTTCACAAAAGGAGCCGATTCACAGTAAGCAAACAGTTTATTAAAAAAGTAGTCTTATTAAACTGCTTTGCAAAATTGAAAATTTAAGATAATCATTTCGAATTATGAAGGTAAAACCATGGCAAATTTAATATACACCATCAAAATGTACATGTTTTTTTCCAATTAACATTCTTTTTTGGATGTTGATGAAATTACAAATCCCCTACATAGTGTTTTAGTTGCCTCGGCATTCAAAGATGGCACCACTTAATTTGAATGAACTACTAACAGGACAAATTTATACATTCTAATATTTAAAATTTTGGGACCAAAAATAATCAATAAAATTTTCTATATTGCTGTAGCACAATGTGCAATGTGACCAAAAATGTTTCGTAATTTTTTTTGTTAACAATCAACGTCTAAAAAGAATATTTCCCTTTGCAATTAAAGGTTTTTAAATGATCCAGAGACCATAAAATAGGTGTCTTCAAACAGATTCCACACAAAATATCAACATTATTATTATTTTAATTTATTCAACTCTTGAAAGTGAGACAGCAATAAAGTTAGATTTTTTTAAAGCCTTTAGGGCGGCGTGGGGGAAAATGGTGCTAAGGGGGAAAATGTGAGGGTATGTTAAAAATATACATTTTTTCCACTATACATTTAAATGCTTTTATAGTTTTTCTTTGAAAAATTATTTTTAAATGATCTTTTATTACTCCTAGCCAACCTAAGTTGGGTAAATTATGCTTCCAAAAATCGAGCGTGGTATTACATTGGATAGTTATAGGACTAAATTATGCAAACTATCAGGTAAAATACTTAACCAAATAAAAGTTGTGAAACTACTATTCATTTCTAGAAATAGACAATGAAGATTCTTTCGTAGAGTTCAGTGCAATCTAAAAATCTTAAAAAGTTTTACAGGAGCCTCAATTTAATAATAGAGAACAATACTCTTTTGCTGAAATATTCTATTATTATTGCCTATAAAATTTAGCTATTCTGAAATAAAAGTGCAGAGGAATATTAGGAAAGATTTTGTTTCAATTGTTCTTTATATTAAGGGGTCTCAGAGGTCTTAAAAATGTGCAAAGAATGTACTACAAAGCATAGTTTTCAATTTCATATAATTTTTTAACTACTCAATATGTAAGTATTATTTTTGTATATGTAATTCTATAACATTTATTTATTACAAAACAAATTTTAAAATTAAATTTTATAAATTTTGAAACTTAAGCCAAAACTAAAATAAATGATAACAAACATATTTTTTTTTTTTTACAAAATTTGAAAACATTTGGATTAGGCTTGCGCGCAACATTTAGAGGTGTCAAAATTGAAGAAATGACAAAAAAAAAATGACTTTATATTGTACAAATATGTACAAACAAAGACCTATACCTTTTTAAAAGAAAAACAAAACATTTATTAATACAAAAAAATTAAAATCAAAGTTTTTACATTTTCATTAATTTAAAATTAATTACAAAATGTTCTTAAAATAATTTCGAATTTAATTTGAGCTTAGAAGTTAGGTATAAGTCTTTGTTTGTACATATTTGTACAATATAAAGACATTTTCTCGGTAATTTCTTCAATTTTGACTTCAAAATGTTGCGCGCAAGCCTAATCCAAATGTTTTCAAATAGTTTTATGTTTGTTATCATTTATTTTAGTTTTGGCTAAAGTTTCATAAATTTAAAATTTTTATAATAAATAAATCTTGTAGAAATACATATAAAAAATTATACATACATTGAGTAGTTAAAAAATTATATGAAATTTAAAACTATGCTTGGAATGGAATGGAATGCAAATGCGCCCTCTAGAAGGGAGAGTGTAGGCTTTATAGCCCATTACTCAGCTCGCCAGAAGGAACAGTCACAGGAGACACACAAAGAAAGGACGACACAAACACAAAGACAAATAACAACATTTATTGACAAATACAAATATCCATGCCTGACCGGGATTCGAACCCGACCTCAGCAGCTCCAAAGGCTAGTACACTAACCATTCAGCCACCGAGGCGGCAAAACTATATGCTTTGTAGCACGCACATTCTTTGCACATTTTTAAGACTCTTAAGACCCTTATTGTTTTTTGATTCCATTATATTCTTAAATTTCAGTTAACCCCCGTTTTCCTCCACCCTAGGGGGAAATGTGGGCTCAAAGAATTTTGTGGTAAAAATGAAAACTATCTATATATTTGCAATGTAAACAATTCAATTGTATATTAGATAAAAAAAATCCATAAAAATTAGTTAAAAGGTAAGTTTTTAAAGAGATAATTTAAAAAATGCTTTATATTAATCTCATTTCCAACCACCTCCCTCTATGGGTTTTAGAAATTGTTCACGTCGTAAGTAATTCACGATGAGAATATGAATATACAGAAATTTCGTTACAGAATTTTTCTTTAAGTAAAAGGAGTTTACCATGGAGTTCGGATTAAAATTATTAACCTTTGCAATAAACATGTTGTATCAAAAATTATAATTTATGATGGAAATACTTTTGACTTTAAATGTCTCTTTATTAACTTATGTTGTAGATTTTGAGCAATTATTTATTTAAATAAATTAAATTTAAAGAGAAAACGAAATTAATAATGGAACTTATTATTGCCCGTAAAATATTTTAGTTTTCTCCAACATTGGCAGATGGCGACACGTAATTTGAACTAACACTAATTTTTATTATTGGAACTAGGACTACATTCAGGACTAATTATACATATTTTGGTCAATTGTTGAGAATACAATTTTAATTAAGAGTTTTGTATGTCCATCTGAAAAAAAAACAGGCGTTCCGTCACTTGACTCCTGACTGTCAGGTGTTTCATCAACAAATGTAATTTAATTGTATAAATTTTAAAGTTTGCTAAATTTTATATTTTTAAATATATATGAGGCATTTATAATCATCCGCCACAGAAAGTAAAAATAAAAAGTACGAATATCAATTTTTATTTAACCCTTTCAGTCCCAAAAATTTACTACTCTACAGAAACATCTGATATTCACAAAATAAGCTTATTTTAGGTCAAGTATAAGATTTCCATAAGAAAAAAAATAATTTTAATTTTTTATATGGTTTTTGAAATAATGCCAAAATTTTTTAACTGTGGAAAACAACAAAATAAAAAAATATATATTACCTAAAAACCCTTCGAGTTATATATTTCAAGGTATCTGACCATATTATTAAAAAAAATAATAATTATTATTTTAACCGAAATAGTTTAAATTGCGTTTTAGATATGAAGAACTGAAGTGAACTTTTCAAAAATCAGGTGAAACGCTTGTTAGCTATTTTCTGAATAAAAAAAATAGTACTTCTGATTTCTATTGATATTAATGTAAAATATTGCCCAATAGAACAGAGTATGTAGAATCGAATGATGTGTGTTGAGATGTCATAACGGGGCATAAACATTTAGAAAAAATATATTGAAAGTGAACAATGGCATCACTGGGACTGAAAGGGTTAATAACTATGTTTTAATTTAAAAAATACTTTATATTGTTGCCAATGTGCTTATATCAAGCAGCGAGATATGTAGAAAAAAAAATTCCAGGAGAACATTAGCCGATTTTCCTGTTACTTTAATTAATACTCAGAATTTATTTATAGAACAGAGAGATAAATAACAAAAGTAAAAAATTTCTCTATCCGATGCCATGTTGCTACTTTAATATCTACTTTCAATGAAAATATTCATTTCAATTCTTATTTCATTTCAAATAAAAAAAGGAAAATAAACTTTAAAAAAATATGAAATATAGTAGTAAGTACTCTGAAATATAATTATATATGATAACAATTTGCATAAGGGATTATCCATATAATAAAAGGAGCAACCACTTAGAAAAAATCAATAGCAACACCCTGTTTTGAGTTCGTATTTCAAATCTATGAGTAATTTTAACACGAACTGCTCAAACTTTTGTACATTTCTTTGTTATCTGAATTTAAAGTTTAGCCACAGTGAAGAATATTTCAGAAGATAATTTCAGTTTTAGTTAACTTTTGTCCACAGATGGCGACACGATAAATATAGTTTTTGTTCTCTAGTAGTTCTTTATTTAGGATCACGATGAAAGTGCGTGTGAATTACACTCTTAAAACAGAAGAGTGGATTTTTACTCAGTCTGATTAATTTTCACTCGTCCAGTCTGGAAAATGCACTTCTCCTTTTGGAGTGGATCTTTTGTGTGTTAAACCTCCGACAGGATCACTCCAAACGAGTGATTTTAACTCAGTCTGAGAAAATATGCATGCCTTTAGGGTGTCGAAAATGCACTTCTCCAACTGGAGTGGATTTCACTCCTTTGTTTTAAGAGTGTAGGTATAGGTTTAAAAAATATCAAATGGATTGTTATTATCGTTTTTGGTTATTCACTGTTTTAAAGAATATTTTCTATTATTAATAAGTAAATCATATAAAATCCAATATAACACTTTCTTACCGATCTATCAAGATCGTGCGGGAATAAAAGAGAATGTTCAAGCTCTTCAAAAATATCGATAATTCTTTGAATGATACCGAAGACGCTGACTTGTACCATTCGTTATTTGTATTAAAATGACTATCTTTTTGTAGAATTTTGTACTATCATTGATGCTGTTTAACGCATTTTTTTCGATGAAACTTCAATTTTAGTTTCATAATTTTAAATCAGCGCCAGCTGACCGTCGGTCTTAAAATCCAATATAACACTTGTTCTATCTGAAATATATAGAACTGCGATACAAACCTTGCTCCACCATTTGTTTCTCGGCCGCTATTGAACAAAAATTAACGAGAGAGACGTCATTCAATGCAAAAAGAAAATAAGGAAACTCAACTACAAAATACTTATTTATATCATTCTAAATGTATGCATTAAAAAATAATTGAATGTGACACTAACCAAATGCCCTGTTAATTTCGGGAAAAAATGCCAGATTCATTTTTAAATATGCGTTTATTTCTAAAATGTCCGTTATTCAAGAAATTCTGCCCCGGTTCATCATTCACATTTCTATTGATCATTATACAGGGTGGTTATAAAATAACGCTCGTTATTCGGAGTGGTCTGTAGCTTGAATGAATAACCCAAATGCATCAAAAATTGAGACACTTACTAATCAAGAAGGGGGGAAAAGAATGGAATCATAAAAAAAACCTCGTCTCTTGACCAGGGTTCTAAACTACGAGGGGTAATTGGATGTGTTGGCCGTAATTAGCCATAATTGGCGACGCCTCGTAATTTAGAACCCTGGTCAAGAGACGAGTTTTTTTTTTATGATTATTCCTTTTTCATGATTATTTTTTAGAATTCTATGTTTTTTTTTTATGATTGCATTCTTTCTCCCCCTTATTGATTAGTCAGTGTCTCAATTTTTAATGCATTTGGATCATTCATTCAAGCTACAGACCACTGCAAATAGCGAGCATTATTTTATAACCACCCTGTATATAGATGGCAGCACGACATTTTTAAAAATTTTATTTTAAACTGAATACAAAGTTAACAGTTAATAATAGAGGGGAAGTTGGAGTTTTTTTTTTTACAAAATTAGGAAAAGATAACTGTAATTTTGTAGTAAGATTGTTCCCTTTGTGAGTATTAATTTTTTATATTTATAATATCGAAGGGTACTCGCGAAAAATAACCACACATATTTTTAATGAATCTAAATATATATGAATTCGAGATCGCCGCTTGCATATAGTTTGTAACGTCTCTGGGAAAAGCTTATGGCCTAGAACGGTTTATTACTTTAACACCATGCTCCCAGGCGGAGTAAATATGGCAGAAAAGGTCACACACAATTAAAACAGAAAAGCAATTTAAATAAATTAGGATATTTAATGAATACTTTAGGGAAAGAGGTACAGGGGGATGTTTAAAGCAAACAAAATAAACTAAGTAAGGATATTGCAGCTGACATCGGCGAGTAGACGAGCCAGGTCATGCACTAGATCTTAAGTTGTCAAAGAATGGCTGGCCGACGTTCTCGCATTCCCCAACTGGTCAAGAATATATCAGGAACTTTCACATTTCCAAAATATAAACGCTAAAAACTCAGCTGCTATCTAAAAAGACAAAAGACACTATTAAAAACACCGCTAAAAACAAATCATACTATTAAGACCAGCGGAGACGCCCCGCCACGAAGAATGTCAATATTTATACTGTTTTGATAATAATATTCATAAATGCTGTTAGAATCTTATGGCATGAAATTATATGTGCATGGTTGAAATGCTAAATTACACAAGAACTGTATTACTTCGTAGAACAACTAGGCAGGTCCGTCACACCCCCCTCCCTCTTTAAAAATTTCTAAATACCAGAAATTTTGAATTGAAAATTGCATATTTTTTTTTAATCAACAAGGACGAAACGGATGACGCCGTCAGACGAATTTTCCAAACAATAGCCTCCGAATCTCAAACACGACGCACACAAACACACCCAAAATACAGGACACAAATACACCCAAAAACGCCATCAAAAGTGACCAGAAACCGGGATTCACACCATTACCTCTATAAATTTCAATAAAAGTCACGACTTTAACTTCCTTGATACATCAAAAGCATGCAAAAGCAAAAACATGAAATTTACCAACAGGGGATCAAATAATCTAAAAACTCTAACTCCAATAAACACCAATAAAAAATCCAATTACTACTCTTTAAAAAAATTAACTTCGAAACCATCCCGTTACCAAACCACCCGAATCCTTGAACCATTCACCTCTCCCGTCTTGAAACCAACCAACCCAAACTATGGTTTGACCTTTCCACGACTCCTAAAACCAGCCAATTTCCTGTAATCCAATTTTGGTCCTTTCCTGGGGCGCAGCTGACGGGATCCTATCTCCTGCTTATTCAAAGGTTTCGATCCACTAGAACCCTGGAGATGCCCCATCTCATCGTCATCCCCAACAGGACACCCAATTTCCTCAGTTTCACTAAGGTCCCCTCTATTACTAGGTCCAGCAGTTAGCTCTTCAGGAACATGACTCTGAGTTTCAGACGAAAACAAAACATTCAAAGAGGACACGCTTCCATCCACCTCATCCTCTGAATTATCGCTATTCACCTGGTCTTCCCTTGAGAAATACGGCTTGAGATCCAACACATTATGCGTACCCAACTGCCTACCAGTTTGACATTCAACCAAGCGATACACCAGTTTGGACATTACCTCCGTCACTTTACAAAGTCCTTCCCACTTAGGCATGAACTTGGCAATTTGATGCCTGTCCCCAGACGACATGTGATGAGTTCGTAACCACACTAAATCATTTACTTTAAAGGTTCTATCGACTCTATTCCGGTCGTAATTCCTCTTTTGACGTTTCTGTGATTTTTCAACATGGCCCCGAACTTGTTCAACAATTTCTTTCAAACTACCCGGGGTATTCCATGAATCGCCACCTACCATACTATCCCATGGGAGAGCAATCTCACGACCCAGAAACAGTCTACCGGGAGAAAAACCAGTTCCTTCCGAGACCACAGTGCGCAAGGCGAAGGCGAGCGACGATAAGTTCAAGTCCCACTTGCCATGTTTTCCTTGTAAATAACTTGCGATCATAGGTCCCAGCGTACGATTTACCCGTTCAGTTCGATTGGCCTGAGGATGATAGGGCGAGGTAAATTTCCGCTTTATTCCAAAACCAGAACAAACCTCCTTGAACAGCCCTGAAACGAATTGAGGTCCATTGTCTGACAAGATATATTTTGGGAAGCCAAATCGCGAAAAGACATCTCTCACTAAAACTTTTGCAATTGCCCGAGTCGTGGCACGTCGCAGCGGGAATAGTTCCACCCATCTAGAAAAATAGTCCACGGCCACAAGGCACTGTGTGTTTCCCAAAGTAGAGGTCGGAAGAGGTCCCACTAAGTCGATTCCCCAAATCTCTCCAGGACTGTTAGCAGTAACAGGCTGCAAAAGCCCAGACTTCTTATTTTGCGAGAACTTGAATTTTTGGCAAATTGCACACGATTTTATGTACTTTTTCACGTCCCTTTTCATTCCAGGCCAGAATAGTCGACTCGAGCATTTTCGGTATGTTTTGAAGAATCCCAGGTGTCCGGAACCTTCACTGTCGTGAAATTCACCCAGGACTGCAGTTACCAATGCCTGGGGAATTACCGTCCTCCAAAAAGTCGCATCGGGCTGTCGAAATTTTAATATTCCGTCTTCTAGGGTATACCGGCTCCAATTGTTTCTAGTCGGCTTTCCATCGGGTGGTATTCCTTTCTCAAGAAATTCGCAAATAGGTCCCAAAGAAGGGTCCTTACGTTGCTCCCGGAACAGTTGTTCGACTTCAACTCCCTGAATTAGGAAACAGAAACGCTTAGGGAAAGTCATCTCCTCACCAGTCTCTACCGGTGCTCTAGACAATGCGTCCGGCAAAACCAGCTGAGTTCCTTTCCGATGTTCAATCTGAATGTTGAACTCCTGAAGCTGGATAGCCCATCTAGCCAAACGTCCCTTCAATGTTTTCTTCTTCTGTAAGCAGGTCAGTGCGGAGTGGTCCGTAATAACAGTTACCGGAACTGAAAAATATGTACGAAAACGTTCACAGGCCCATACGATCGCCAAGCATTCTTTTTCAGATACTGTATAGTTGATCTCAGCGGGCCGCAAAATCCTACTTGCGTAAGCCAGCACATGTTCCGTTCCGTGCACCTCCTGGGTTAGAAAAGCACCTAATCCAACATCCGAGGCATCCGTATACAACTTCAGCGGAAAATCAGGATTGAAGAAGTGCAGAACAGGTGCTGAACCCAAGGCTTGTTTCAAAGTTTCAAAAGATTCCTGAGCTTCGGTTGTCCATCTCCACGAACGTGACGGCTTTGTTAATCCATACAAAGGTTTAGAAATTTCGGCAAATCGGGGAATAAATGACTTAAGCCAACCACACATTCCCAGGAACCGACGCAGTGACTTCAGATTTCTCGGAACTGGATACTCTTTAATGGCCAACACCTTGTCTTTCTGTGGAGACAACCCCTCACTTGACAAGTGGTGTCCTAGGAAATCCAAGTCCTTCTCGAAGAAAGCACATTTTTCAAAGTTTAAAGTCAGTCCGGCCTTCTGTAAAGCTCCCAATACCTGCTCCAAGTGCTCGATATGTTGTTCCACATCTTGAGAGTAGACTACGATATCGTCCAGATACACCTCGCAGAACTTCCCCAAGCAGGAGGACAGAACTTTGTTCCTCAGTCGCTGAAATGAAGCAGGCGCGTTTTTCAGACCGAAGGGCATGACTTTATAGCAGTACGTTCCAAACGGCGTCACAAACGAGGTCTTCGGCCGATCCTCTACAGCCACCCTCATTTGCCAGTAACCTGAAGCCAAATCCAGGGTGCTCCAGATCTTTGCTTGTCCCACCTGCTGTATTATTGTTGAAATCAGCGGCAAAGGGAAACGATCAGCAGACGTGACGTTGTTCAATCTTCTGTAATCGACACAAAAACGCGTCTTGCCGTTCTTTTTCTTCACTAGAACGATAGGAGAAGCCCACGGAGAATCAGAATGTTCAATATGGCCAGCTTCTAGCATTTCCTCGGTCAGTCGGCGCACTTCCTCCAGTTTATCTCGGGCTAACGGGTAGGGATTCTGAAAAATCGGCTCAGCATTTCCAGTCCTAATGTGATGCTCCAGAACATTCGTAAGTCCGGGCCTATCTCGGAAGACGTCTCTTACTCGGTCAAGCATTCCTGCTGCCAACTCTTCATATCCAACGGCCAGAGTCGCCAGGCTCTCCAGCATTCCCGCTGGGACCACTCCCTGAAAGGGCAGTCTCCCCACCGATATTTCTCTGGTTCCAAAGTTAATGGTCGCCTCGCATTCCTCGAGAAGGTCGACTCCAATCAAGGCATCCAAAGGCATCTCCGGGATGATCACAAAGGGGAAAGTCAAACAGTGCCCCAGCAAGTCAGTTGGTACGGTCAATCTTCCAGCAGTCCGAAGTATCTGGCTGTCGGCCTGTCTCACAGCCGGAACATAGGCTTCATCCATAACGGCCACGCCATTATCCAACAATTCCCGAGCCAGTTTCCCAGAAACAAAAGAAAGGTCCGATCCTGTATCCACACGGGCGTCCACACAAAGATCGCCTAGCTGAATTTTCATACTTAGGAAGGTACTTGCAAAAGAGGAGTCTTCTCGGCCAAAACGTGGACTCGTTCCCTCTACCACCAGTCCACTTAGAAGTTTAAAGGAGCTGATCGGGGTGTTTCCGCGGGTGTTGACATATTGCGAGCTTCAGCATCATTTGCCGGGCACGAGCGGGCATAATGTCCGGTCTGTCCACATCTGAAACAAGTTACCGTAGCGGGGTCTCGGGGTGTCCGACTCAACGGGTGCATTGTTCTCACACAGGCTCGGGCATGGTGTTCAGCTGATCCACACCGTGTGCAGGTTCGTTGATCGTGAACTAAGTTTCTAGGGGTACTAAATTTCACTGGGGTACGTTCTCTACTACTGTGCCGTTGATCAATAGCTTCATGCTGGCCCAACTCTTCAAATGAAAAATCTGGTGCTTGCATGTTAGAAACGGAAGCATTACTTGACCATCGAAAAAACTGCTGCAGGAGTTCCTCTATCCGGCTTACGTGCATAAAAAGGAACGGTAACGCTCCGGGTAACCTCTTGACCAATGCGCTAATTATTTCACGTTCCTGTGCGTATGGGTCCCAAATTAGGTACAAATTCCTAAATGACCAGACAAACTCTTCAAAGTCTTCCCCGACGTGAAACCTTTTAGAAAAGAGTTCATCAGCTAGGTCTGCCCTACTATACACATGTCCATATTGTTTCAACAACTGGCCCCTCAACTGATCCCATGTTAAATCACCCAAAACAAAACCTTTAAAGCGGAACCACTGCCCAGCGTTTGACCTCAGCCTAGCAACCGCAAAAGCAACCCTCTCGCCATCTGTAAACCAACCGGTAGTTTCCTCTATATCCGAAATAAACTTAAAAACATCCTCCTCCGAATGTCCCGAAAAATACAAATCCAACCGGTCTTCCACTAATCGCTTCAACCTAGGTTTAACTGCCACTGGCACCTCATTCCGGTGAGAAACCAAGAGCAATTTTATAACCAATCCAATAATGGCCAAAGACAATAAAGCAATAACTAAACTCATGATTAGTCTATATCGATTGCCGTAACTATACAGGAAAACTGCCGATACGTTCTCGTAGTGGTAAATTTTCAAAGGATTTCGATTAAAACCCTTGGCTACCCAGATCACTTAGACATTCAATAAAATCTACATTAAATTTTTTTTTAAAATACTTAAAATCATGGAATAATTTAATTTAACGCGTGGATTCTAGAATAAATATGCATTAAGTATAAATATACATGATTACTAAAATTTAACACTAAACTCTCCAATTTCGAACCCATTTCACCGGTACACAATATCAATAAAACATACCATAAATCAATGATAAATATCACTTTTAGCCTACTTTTCCAAACTTTTAAGTTCAGCGATAAACATTAAGAAAATTCCTGTTAACCAAACACCAGTTTCACATAGCATACATGCACCAAAAATAAAAACTAAGCAGGGGGGGGGGGGGGGTTATCTGTTAAATTAAAATAAGAAAATTATTTCATAATTGCCTTCCAAAAAAAACTTTTAACAGTGTGACCGATCCTGGCAGGCTCGCCAATGTAACGTCTCTGGGAAAAGCTTATGGCCTAGCACGGTTTATTACTTTAACACCATGCTCCCAGGCGGAGTAAATATGGCAGAAAAGGTCACACACAATTAAAACAGAAAAGCAATTTAAATAAATTAGGATATTTAATGAATACTTTAGGGAAAGAGGTACAGGGGGATGTTTAAAGCAAACAAAATAAACTAAGTAAGGATATTGCAGCTGACATCGGCGAGTAGACGAGCCAGGTCATGCACTAGATCTTAAGTTGTCAAAGAATGGCTGGCCGACGTTCTCGCATTCCCCAACTGGTCAAGAATATATCAGGAACTTTCACATTTCCAAAATATAAACGCTAAAAACTCAGCTGCTATCTAAAAAGACAAAAGACACTATTAAAAACACCGCTAAAAACAAATCATACTATTAAGACCAGCGGAGACGCCCCGCCACGAAGAATGTCAATATTTATACTGTTTTGATAATAATATTCATAAACGCTGTTAGAATCTTATGGCATGAAATTATATGTGCATGGTTGAAATGCTAAATTACACAAGAACTGTATTACTTCGTAGAACAACTAGGCAGGTCCGTCACAAGTTGAATACTATTATTTGAATATATTCATGTAAAAAACAATTTGAGAAAAAGCGCAAGCACAGAAAAGAAGTATTTCATAAAAACTTTTACAATAGCTATAACGCCTTTTTGAATGCTTTTTTTGCATTGAAATACATTTCATAATATATCGTATGTTAAATGCTTGAAAAATTGTGTTTGTTTAAAGATAAATAGAGCTTTATAAACATTTTAACAGCAAATTAGGTTAAAGGTTGTTAAGTTCTTTGGTGGTCAAAAACTTTTTTTTTTAGAACTTAAAAAAGAATATTGAAAGAAGTACGCAATTTAAATTTGCTGTGATTGTAATATAGTTTGGCGGGTACAACAAAAATATAAACACCAGTGAGATAGAAAATTTGTTCTCATTTACAGAATATGATGCAAAAATTCTTTTTTCCTACAGTATCAGTCAAAAGCAATGCTGTAAAGCTCTATGAAATTGAAAGGACAGTTTCAAAAAAATTTATTACTTGAAAAGTTATAAAATATGAATAGTTGATTTTGACATAGTTGAAAAACCAAATATGAACTATTTTTACTAAATTATTTCAAATCCAAATAAAACTCACAAAGTTTTTGCTCAACCGCACTGTATCTGAAATTTTATAAAATAATATTTAAGTATAAGTTTTCATTCTTTCAGTGTTTCATATTCCCAAAGGTAAAAAAAAAAACTGTTCATTCAAAAATAAACGAAGTAACTTAATTTAAATAAAACTTGGAAGTTTCAAATGTGAATAGTAAATACAGAACTTCTAAACTTTTGATAAAACAATTTTCAATTTAAATTTTGCCCCAGCGAAAAATAAATGTTCCATTCAAGGTAGATTGTAATTGACAGTTTTCTATTTTGACAAAAGTTATTCTATTATTTACTGAGGTTTTTTTAAGCTCCTATTTTGCATTCCGGGATTTCTTAGATATTTTAACTGAATCTATTCTTCTTGGATTTTGCTATTTCTACCTGTATCAATCGGAATAAATTTACGTACAACAGAAGAATTAAATGTTTCAGTTTACTACAATTACAAATATCTATAAAATTATATCGAGGTAACTACCAGTGAGTTTTATTTTTTTGCTCTGTTATTTTTATACAACTTATTTTAAAGAATACTTAATGTATAACATTCGTCTACTAATTCAACTGTGTCATTTTAAAATGATTAAAGCAAATAATATTGCCATGGTGTAGTCCAGATAGCATACTCGGTCAAGGCCGGATTTAAAGATTTGGCGCTTGTTAGCCATGCTTTGCTGTCCCTGTCACAATATTCTTCCACTTCGGGGAAAGATGGCAGAATGTTTCACAGCGTACATGTTTGCTAATAAATATTAGTACCTACTATATATAAGTTTACAGTTTGCGCATTAATATAAATAATTTGTTTTCTTTTTTAAAAATATTAGTATCTTAATAATATTTTATTTTATGCCGAATGTTTAATTGGTAGTAAAATTTGCCGCCCCAACAAACTCGCCACTCTAGGCTACAGCCTATCTTAGCCCATTTAGAAATCCGGCCCTGCACTCGATATTGTGCCTGAAACGTAAAAAGAAGTTTCGGATTCGGGCCTCGGATTGACCTCCCATTTATTTGTTATTAATTATGTTATTCATTTAAATTAATATTTAACAAGTTCTATCAACTTATGCAGATTTCTATTTTACTTATATATCATAACTCCTTTGTAACACATATAAGACGCTTTTACAAGAGCCATCGAATCCATGTAATGTCAAACCCTCCATTGGGGGAAAAAGGGTTGAGCAGGTTTTTTAACCAAAATATGGCCGTCTTTGACCAAATCCATGGAATTAAACGTCAAATCCTCTTTCATTGAAGGGTTTTCGAAACCTTCCAATGAACGAAATATTCCGGTTCTGCTTTAGCGAAAATCCCCAAGAGTTAAAACTGGCTGAGTTCGCTCTTCATTCCATGGATTCGATGTAGCTGTAATAAACGTTGCTCAGTTCAAAGTTCTCGCCCTCTTTCCTTCTTGCTTTGAAACTGCGTACGTTATATTTATACAACACTTATTCTAGGGGAAAATTGAAATATATTTTTATGCAATGGATTTTATAGGAATAAGTGGATTTATTAAAAATAATGGGGTAAACTATAGCCCAACATTTCTCGATAATATATCCATTTAAAAAAGATTACTAAACTTTGAAATCGTGGCTTTGCAATAGACTTAAAACTACTTAAGCATAAAATGTTGTTGCATAGTTTACGATGGACCTAAAGTCACACATTGATGGTCCTAAATATCACTTGGTAAAGAATAAAGTTGCAAGTACAGTAAAAAGGTATACACAAGGATCCAAATCACATATATTTTGCAATATTTATTGAAACATCAAAATTAAACTTTATTAGAACTAATTTTAGTGCAAAATTGGCTCTGGAAGTCAGTGCAGCCTGTGCGTGTAGAACCAATTTAAATTAGCTCATAAATTTTATCGTTTCTATTGCATCCATGCGACTTCTCATGTGAACTGGCAAAACGACGCTACACTTCATGCTAACCTAACTTGGGTAATATCAAAGAGTAAAAAGGAAGAGGAAAAAGCATGAT